>OU342649.1:77500-1405396 GCA_910589605.1 Chrysoteuchia culmella
GCAATGTACATCATACCATCATCAAAGCAACGGAGCTCTAGAGAACTCACATAATTTCATGGGTAACTATTTGCGAATACAAACTGAAAATTATCCAGAGGCATGGAGTACTTGGCTTCCATTTTGGTGTTTCTCTCACAACACAGTACATTCAGAGACAAAGTTTACACCGTTTGAGTTAGCGTTTGGCGTTTTGCCAAACGTCAAGTGTACGTTACCAATACCATCTATTATTTGTTCCGTCTTTGTTATCCGGAATCCATATTGAGACAAGCCTTCCGTTTTTCGTGCGTTTCCGCCTAACTTTGCCTCTCTTCCGCTGGGGGCGCCACCTGTTACGCCCTGAAGTTGTCCGTATTTCCGGTAAAGGTACGCCATATTGGCGCGCTTTTATTTCGTCATTATAGCCTCGTTTTCGTAGCGTTAAGACGTCTAACTTTGTATTACAGGAAAATTACATCATATTTTTTCTTAATTTTCCTATTTTAATGTATAATTTAATTCGTTTTCTCTTTCGCGATGGAAACAAATAATAAAAATAAAAAAAGTGTTCAAGTGCAATCGTGGCATTAACGAAAATTAAGTGAATGCAATGCGTTATCGAATCCATCATCGAGACCACGTGTCTGGTAAGTCAGAACGGTGATGGAGCCGCGACGGCGCGTATTGAGTGGACACGTCATGTGAGTGATTTGAAAATAGTTGTTAATATGATTTGAAAATAGTTTTTTTTTCTATCATACATAACAAGTAAACTATTTCTTTTCGACTTCTATAATTGTAAAACTGTTGGGTAATAATTTGCAATAAGAAAGTTGACAAATGGTTGTTATCAGGACGACCATGAATTATCTTTAGTGTTAAAAGCGAGCCTCCCTCAACAAAGTAGTTATGTCACAACGATTCTTTTGGTGAACTACTTTACAAGCACTCCCTGACGAGAGTGCGGAGGAGACTCGGCTTATTATTATAATTTTAGTTTGCAGTGATAGTGGCATATCTGTTACATCCAATATCGAGTGACAAACGATTTAACATTAACTTATACGATTCGACGGTCGTCATCGAGAAATCTGTTCTGATTCGGACACAATTCCTAGAGTTTATGGGCGTTACCTGGGACACTCGACTCGATTTCAGGTACTTGTCGGAACCAAAGTACCAATAGGTCCACAGGACACTATAAGACCAGAGGCGAATTGGTTTTACGAGCAACCGCGGCAACAGGTCAGTACTACACTACAGTCGCATTGCTATCACGGCTGGTATAAACGGTTATCATTGAGAATTATGTTTTGGTTAATGCCCAGAGTTTATGGACGTTACCTGGGATACGCAGCACAGTTCCAAGTCCCTGTCAAACCAAAGTGCCAAACGCTCCACAATGCAGGAGCAGAGAGTTCTGAATGAGAGAATGCACTATAGAACAGAGAGGCAGTTGGTCCCCCACAGGCCTTGCTCCTAATGAGGAGATTCAACTTACCCTCGTTTGTCATTCCGAGGGGGATGACGAACACCTGTCGTAATGAGGATCAAATCGAGATCGATTACAATATAAATATCTGAGAAATGACACTAAAATCTCTACAATTGCGTCATTTTTGGTCCAATTTCAATAATTTTTCACTGGAATAAATTGGTTTTGATGCGACTTTAATCTTACATTTTTAACTACAAACCTCGCTGATCCTCATTAGGGCCCCACAGACAATTCACATTTAGAGAACAAGACTTTTCCCAGATGAATTGGTGGGTAGTGATGGCTTCCAGTTCAAATCGCATTCATGCATGGAAGCCATTACACAGCTCTTAGAGAGCTCATGTTCTTAGAGATTGACTGATGCAAAGGCTGTTGACATCATACGATTCGAGCATCCAGCATATTATTTTGTACCTGCGCGGAATAAATTTGACGGGCCTGTTGGCCCTGGGCCACGGCCCTAGGATAACTTCGGTAATAAATCATACGTTTAACAATCCAGTTGTGTCATTTAGTCGCCTCCCGGTTTCCCAACATTGCACTGTGCTGGTCCTGTTTACAGCGTCGCGGGTCATAGGTTCGATCCCTGTGTGTAATCTATATACTGGGTGTAAATTGACCCTTAACGAAAACGAAAGTTTCGTATTCTATCTATTATTACGAAGATTTTTTTGTAAGGAACCATACCTGGGAAATCAATAGTTACGGTATTATTGACCAACAAAGTGACAAATCTTTTTGAGACTTTTTGATAAAATCAGTTACTAAATTACATTATAAAACATACCTATTAATAAACTTCATGATTTTTCTTGGAATTCCTAACGAAAAATGCATCTGAACTTGACGAGTCGCAATGAACTCCAAATGCTCGCAAAAATACGTGTCGCGCGGCGGCTACGCAGCGTGCGCACACACACATTCGCACGATCAGCTGTTCCGGTCAACCACTGCTCGCGGTCGGTCACCCGACGCCCACCCGTTTAAATCGTTGTCGTTGTCTCAGCCACATAACACCTACTGCTAGGTATAGGCCCGTTTAAATACACACCGACAATTTTGTAGATAATTCAATAATAATAAAATAAAGTAACCTACTTTTCACAATTATTCAAAATCTCCATTTTTATCTAGCTTCTTACTTTTTTACACATAAATTTTCATCCGTGTCCAACAACTTTTTCGGCACTAAACAAATGCGATACGAATAAACAACAAAAGTTGTGAGAAGAATAAACCCGCCACGGGCAGGAGCCCAACCCGCGCTCTCAAGAGTTGGGATAGGACGCTCCCATCAACTAGACCACCAAGGCACAGCCGCGGCGACGCGCAAAGCACGACGGCTTGTCCTTTAGATCTAATCGAATTTTACACCCCAGACGTTTTAAATTACTGGTAGAGCTCGATGACTAAGTGGGCAAGAGCCGCGGCCTGTGAATGTTGTGACTAAGCAACGTTCGCAATGGTTGGTCACAGGATGGGTGTCCAAATACTTTCTATCTCGAGCTCTTTCGTTTGTGCTTCGGAACGGTAGGCACGTTAAACCGTTGATCCCAGCTGCAACGGCAGTCCCTTCAATACGTATCGGGCCCGCGTGGAGTGTCATGGCCTAGTATCCTTAACTATCCATAAGAAAGACCTATGCCAAAGCAGTGAAGACATTTAATGGCCGACGATAAATTACACATGATTCTTTAATTTTACCAGGATGGTTTAGGTAGGTATTTTGCATTTTACGATTAAGTAGGTAACTACCTAACGTGTCCAACAGGTTTCTCGGCACTAAACAAATGCGATACGAATAAATAACAAAAGTTGTGAGAAGAATAAACCCGCCACGGGCAGGAGCCCAACCCGCGCTTTCAAAAGTTGGGATCGGACGCTCCCATCAACTAGACCACCAAGGCACAGCCGCGGCGACGCGCAAAGCACGACGGCTTGTCCTTTAGATCTAATCGAATTTTACACCCCAGACGTTTTAAATTACTGGTAGAAGCTCGATGACTAAGTGGGCAAGAGCCGCGGCATGTGAATGTTGTAAATAAGCAACGTTCGCAATGGTTGGTCACAGGATGGGTGACCAAATACTTTCTATCTCGAGCTCTTTCGTTTGTGCTTCGGAACGGTAGGCACGTTAAGCCGTTAATCCCAGCTGCAACGGCAGTCCCTTCAATACGCATCGGGCCCGCGTGGAGTGTCATGGCCTAGTCTCCTTAACTATCCATAAGAAAGACCTATGCCAAAGCAGTGAAGACATTTAATGGCCGACGATAAATTACACATTATTCTTTAACTTTACCAGGATAGTTTAGGTAGGTATTTTCCATTTTACGATTAAGTAGGTAACTATCTAAGTTATTTTTAGATTAAAATCGAACATGTAAAACTTAAATGCGATAAGATAAGAAATAAGTCCCATCGTGACCACGGCCCCTGTAAAGGTGTCGAACCGTCGGAAAACAAAACCTAAAACAAAACACAATAATCTCTTTTGTGATCTGATAACTCTAATAAACGTGCAGTTAGATTCGTAAGTGTTTCATTTCAATGAAACGTACACGCGAAAACCCACAATGTCTAGTGAATAGTTATGAAATAATACAACATTATTTATTCAATCATGGATAAAAAAAATATCATTTTTCAGTTACGTTTACGTTACTTTAAAACAAGAGTTTAATCTTTTTAATGCTGTCATCGCTAATTACCTACTTCGAAATAATTTTTAACAAGTGATCAATACAAGGTACTTGTCGCGAGTGCGTTACCCAAGCAAAATGTTGTGCTTTAGAGAGCACAGGTTCAAAGCACAGGTTTGAAAAAAATACCAATCAGAGACCTTAATTTGTTTAAATTTGTTTAAACATTAGTTTTTTAATTGGTTGACGCAAACCAATGTAATTAAATGGTTTCGAAAATCAGAAAAACGTATTTGCTAGTAAAATAGTACACTTTTAACCAAACAAATAGCTGCAAAAAATACCCGTGGTAAACACTTATTATGTCAAGAGTTTTAGTTATTGTAGCTTTACACGATATGAAGCTAAAAACAAATTTGATAAATTTTAGACTGGTCGTACTTTAGCAATCGAATACGCAGTTCCCATTACATTAATAAACATGGCTAACATTAAACAAATTAAAGTGATTGAAGAACATTCATTCCTGTTTATTTCAGTTTTCAATTACGGCTATCATGAAAGTTTAAACTAAAACAAGAATAGTACAACAATTCTCTGAAAAGCCGACCAAATTGTAGAGGTCACAAAAAAGCGACCGCACCATACATAAGCGTTACCACCTTAAATGGACGGGATAAGACGAATGTTTTGTTAGTACAGTTGAGTACAAAAGTTTTTGATAAAAATCTAGTCTCGCTATAACTCGAGAACTATTGGGTCGATTTAGCTGATTTTGTTTTTAAAATGTTTGTCATGATCCATGAAAAATTTAGACGGTGAGTTTTTTTGGCATGTTCATTAAATACCTTATTGCAAGTGTGACAAGGCTTATAATTAACGCGGGCAGAGGCGCTGCACAATGACGTTTGAATCACGTTCATTATAAGCCTTGTCGCACTGAACTACATTTTAGAAGACAAGACATAATGGTTAGACAGCAGAACTAACGTCTTGACAGTCGTAACGTAATCATGAAGTTATAGGTATAGGTGAAGCTACACGAATACCTACTTGAAGCTAAAGTTTATGTACAGTACGACACAAAAGAGAAGAAAACGGACTTTTGAGGAACTTATTACCAACTTCAATGTAAGGCAAAATGACGATTGTTAAGATAGTAATTCTGCTGTCAAACTTTTAGCGTCTTCATAATAAATAGTTTTTTTCGTATTAAGAAGTAGAAATAGTGAAATATTTGCTAAATGGTTGCTAATTATTGACTAGTGGTCCCCCCATTATTTTCTACTCATTTGTGTCGCACTGTAGAGTTATCTCACTCTCTAGAAAATTTGATAGTGAATTTATAATCTGTTTATGTGTTACTTAATTTCCGACACAATGTAATATTGTTTTATGGAATAAATGACTTATGACTTATGACTTATTGATTTTACAACAACCCAAAATTCTAAAAAACACAAACAAAATCCCATATTTATGTTGAAATTTATGTTTTAAAAATCAATACAAATGGTGCATTTATAATTTCTATCTACCTACGTGGCGGTGGAAGTATTTAGAATCCAAGATACGCTACATAAAATTTTGCTTCAAGTAGGTATTCCGAGTGTTAGCTCCACCTAAACCTTCATTGTCGTAATACTTGTTTTGCATAACGTAAAATCTATTATTATTAAATCTATTAGTACGAATAACGCTTTTCTCCATAACTGTGCAAAACATCGGATAATAAACAGCTGATTTGCGTAGATAGCCCGTACGTATGGTGCGGTCGCTTTTTTGTGACATCTACAATTTGGTCGGCTTTTCAGAGAATTTTTGTAGAATGTTTTAGTTTAAACTTTCATGATAGCCGTAATTGAAAGCTGAAATTAACAGGAACGAGTGTTCGTGAATCACTTTAATTTGTTTAATGTTAGTCATGTTTAGTATTCGATTGCTAAAGTACGACCAGTCTAAAATTTATCAAATTTGTTTTTAGTTTTATATCGTGTAAAGCTACAATATCTAAAACTCTTGACGAAATAAGTGTTTACCACGGGTATTTTTGCAGCTATTTGTTTAATTAAAAGTTTACTAGTTTACTTGCAAGTACGTTATTTCTGATTTTCAAAACCATTTAATTACATTGGTTTGCGTCAACCAATTCAAAAACTAATGTTTAAACAAATTAAGGTCTCTGATTGGTATTTTTTTCAAACCTGCGCTTTGAACCTGTGCTCTCTCTGTGTGAAAGCACAACATTTTGCGAGGGTAACGCACACACTTATCGCCCGTCTCGCCGCATTTCGCATCGGCCGCCCCGGGACGGGCGCGGGCGCGGGAAGGGCGTGCGTTCGGGTGCGTTCGGTGTCTGTCGGTCGGGCGCGGGGCGGGAGGGGCGAGCAGTGGCTCCTCGGCGCGTGCGACCCGACTCGCGGCGCGGCGAAATCAAAGAGATTTGTCAAAGTAACTACTGCCTTTCTCGCTCGCCGCCGCCCGCCCAGAAACCGCCATTGCTATGTTCTATCAGTTCGGTTTCTTACGTTATCGAATGCGTACATGCAGTTTTTTAGCCCCGAAATTTCGAATTCGAGTAAACTAAGTACTTACTGTTCTCGTGTTGGTGTGTTGTGTTTGTGTTGTGTGTTTTGTGTGTGTGTGAGAGAGTAATTTTTTGCTCAGTGTTATCGAGTGAGTGATAAAGCAAAGCAATCTTTCAAGATGCCTTGGCATGCGTATAGTGCTCGGGAGTATGTGAACATGCTTATGTGCTATGGTATGGCCCGCGGAAATGCCTCTGAGGCGTTGCGACTGTACGGAGTTGAACACCCCAGCGCAGTTCAGCCCCGCGATCCTCGTGTTTTTACCAGAGCTGTACAGCGTTTGCTGGACCACCAGCCGATTGTGCCCGTCTCGGAGGGTGGTGGCGTCCAAATAAGACCTGCCACCGAACAGGCTATTCTTTCGTTTAGGCGTGAGAACAGCAGCGAAGGTACTGCGTAGAAGGCCTGGTCATCGCGCTCGGCATGTAGTATCACACATGACAGTGCACAAAGTATTGAAAAGGGACAGGCAACGGCCCTATAAAATCCATCGGGTTCATGCACTCGTTCCAGGTGACGCGCAACGCCGAACAGCCTATTGCACGTGGGTCCTTAGGCAAAACATTAATTTTGTTAAGAACGTAATTTTTACGGATGAGTGCACGTTCACAAACAATGGCCTCTGGAACCGAAGAAATTCCCATTTTTGGTCTCGGGAAAATCCTTCCCAAACTCAAGAGACTGGGTTCCAGACGAGGTGGAAGCACAACGTCTGGGCTGGAATTATTGGAAACCAGATTTTAGGGCCAGTTTTCTTGCCACCTCGAATGGACGGGTCTGCTTATTTGTCCTTAATAAATGGATACGTAACAGAAGTGTTGGAGAACATGCCACTAGCACAGTTACGACAGACGTGGTATCAGCACGACGGCGCCCCCCCACACATTGTGAGACCGGTTCGAGAGCGGCTCATGGAGCTATTCGGTGACCAGTGGATCGGAAGGCACGGTCCGCATGCATGGCCTCCGCGGTCACCTGACTTGACCCCTCTGGACTTTTTTTTGTGGGGATATGTCAAAGACCGTGTGTTTGATAGTCCTTGCCAGACGGCTGACGAGATGCGGCAAAGGATAATTCAGGTCTTTGAAGATCTTAAGCAACGGTCGGTTCGGGAAGGCATCCTAGAGCGTGTGCATGAACACACCGTGAAACGGGCACGCTACTGTCTCCACGTTGGTGGGCGGCAGTTTGAACCGCAGCTGGTCAGCATCGAAAGACCAGTTGTTGAAGAAGACTAGGTAAGTACTTACTAACTACTTACGGCAATAAAAAAACAGTTTTTATAAATAGAAAAATATTGGAAAAAAATAACTCGGCCATAAGTGATTTTTTCCAATATTTTTCTATTTAAAATTTACCATAATTATAAAAATAGCATTGAAAAATGCAAAAATGACAAAATCAAAAAAAAAAAGTTTTTTATAAATTTTTGTTATGTTGTATTTAAAACACTAAAATGTTATTTAAATTCAAATGTTTCATCCGAGCATCGAATTTATTAAGACAACGCAGATAAGTAGGTAATTGACGAACTTGTACGATGGCGCAAACGTGAAACGCGGAAATCGAACCTAGCTAGGTCGTTCCGCTATTCGGGCGGCCAGCCGTCTGAACCACTAAGCTATCGGGCAGTTATAAATTATTGTCAAAATCTTTTCTTGAATCACGAAATAAGTGATTCGTCGTCAGCCATTTAATGTTCCCACTGCTGGGGCATAGGTCTTCTTTAAGGATAGTCAAGGAGACTGGGCCATGACCCTCCACGCGGGCCCAATGCGGATTAGAGGATATTGGCGACTGCAAATGCAGCCAGGACCAACGGCTTATCGTTTCTTCCGAAGCACAAAGTAGCTCGAGATACAAAGTATTTGGTTACCCATCCTCTGACCGGCCTTTGCAAACTTTGCTTAACCGCAAGATTCGCAGGCCGCAACGTTTACCCAATGCGCTATCGAACTACTTTAATAAGAGATTACTTTTGACATAAAAAAACTAAATTATGATAATTTTAAAACCCAATAAAGAAACGAGTAGTGGCCGCATAGTAGGTCGCGCGCGCGGCGCGCCGTGACACACACACACGCACTCAGTTATACACGCGCGTACTGTCGTGGTTGTGGCAGTAATCAGTATGTTGCTTTGGGCGGCTTGGGGGTGTTGCGCGCTTTACATTGCGTTCGTAGTGAATATTATTATTTTTAATCGATGAAAATGAAAGTAGTTTCCCAGCATTTATTTTTGGTAATATTACTTATTTTTATGTACACAATGCATAGCTCGTGTATTCGTTAAGGCTCTTTTTACACCGTGTATTTGTAATATCTCCGTTAGCTCTGATACCCGAAAATCGAATGCCTAAACTACTTGTTTCGGAATCAGATCAATGTATGTGATGGATGATGTCTGATATTGAATTTTTAATAAATTAATAGAAAGGGCGATGTTAACCTAATTCAATATGTACTCTAAAGGTCCTTACCATTCGAAAGCCGCTTCCTGGTCTAACTACACACTCCCCGGGAGTGTTTGGCTTACAGAAAACTTTTATAACTTAACTACTCAGATTAAGCAAGATCCAACAACATTTTCAAGTGATAAAATTTTACAATCTATGTCTATAGATCTATAGCTTCCTATATAAAAGCTTGATCAATATAGGTAACCACAGAAGATCAGTGTTCGACTGCCTGTGCCATCCGACACATGTTGAGTGGATTATCTTTTAAGTGTCACAATTTTATAATATGTAATGTGTTTCAATTGTATCACATATTTTTTTTATTCTGTAGACAAATATGCGATCAAAACTATTCATTTGCCATCCCAGATCAGTTTTATTATAGGTATTTAAGAAAAAATTATCTTGATGATTATAACTTCTGCCAGTTTTCCAAACATGTTGCAGTTTTACATGCTATTTAGCTGTAGTTTATGACGCTACGCTGCTGCTCTCCATTCTATAAGTATTGGACTAAATCATCTGACAGAAAGGAAAATGGACAAAGGGTATGCTGCGAGGAGCTTGAGTTGAGGCGTCACCTGGGTCTGTGCGGTCTGCAGTATTTATCTTAAGATAAGATAAGATAAGATTATATTTATTGACCAAAAAAGTTATATATTGTTACATCTTGAATTGGTTACAAATCTTTTTTAATGGCAAATTTTAGCTACTGGAATTTAGCTGCAGGTTTGTTGGAAGTAATTCTGCAAAAATCTGTGAGTAATGCTTCTTTAAAGGAATATTTTGAAGTTGTCTGTTAGAGACAATATACAGTAAATTAATTGTCTATCTTTTTCCTACAAAATCATTTATAACACATTATAGCATCATACATAAGCTACCAAGAGAAATCAAACACATCACTCAATATGGATTCCGGATATCGAAGACGTAACAAATAATAGAGAGTTTTAACTACCAATAAAACTTACCTATTATTTTTCCTGAGATATCCGCAATCCAAATAATTCCTACCAACATGGCGTACCTTTACCGGAAATACGGACAACTTCAGGGCGTAACAGGTGGCGCCCCCAGCGGAAGAGACACAAAGTTAGGCGGAAACGCACGAAAAACGGAAGGCTTGACTCAATATGGATTCCGGATATCTCAGGAAAAATAATAGGTAAGTTTTATTGGTAGTTAATACTCTCTAATTTAAATGCAGGATCGGTTGATCCATTATATTAGAAATAAAGTTTAGAATTCAAACAACGAAAAAGAAGCGAGAAAAAAAATTATTTCTAGTAAGTGGAAAAGAAAAGTTACGTATGATCCTAATATTCATCCTATGACATATAAACCTAACGATATGATATTCTTAAAAAATGAAACGGACAATAAATTTCAAAGCCTCTATTCGGGCCCATTTAAAGTAATAAAAAATTGTCCACCAAATGTTGAAATTATTAAAGATAACAAAATTTATGTTGTTCATAAAATAGGACAAAACTGTATTTACATAATGTACCTATAGCCTATTTTTAACCGACTTCAAAAAAGGAGGAGGTTTTCAATTCGGTTGGTATATATTTTTTTTTTTTATTTTTTTATATGTATGTACACTGATTACGCCTAGATTTCTGAACCGATTTCCATTATTCTTTTGTTGTTCGATGCAGAATAGTTGCCAATTGGTCCCATAAAAATTTGGTTTCGTTTGACCCAGTACTTTTTATGTTATGAGCATTTTTATATATTTCATTTCATTGTTGTTGGACTATGTCCTAAGCGGAAAATTGTATGTAGGCCAATAACTAAAAAGGGCATAGATGTATTTAGAAACAATGTGATTAATAAAATTGAGTCTTTACCAGTTTCCATTATGGAATCTAATTACCTTTATAATGAATTATTTCATGTGGTTGAAGGCGAATTTAGTAAAACGTTTAAACAAAAAGTGATCAATGGTAATTCGGATAAAGTAAAGTTTAGTGATTGGGCCACACCGGGAATTTATACAAGTAGAAGGAAACTATATGACCTTTATGCGTCAAAGCATACTTCCTGTGACCCAAATTTAATTGAATATGTCAGGAAGTATTCTCAAATGTTTAGAAATGTATGTGTAGCTGCTAAGGCGATGTTCTTTTCAAATAAAATAAAATTAACTCATAATAAAATAAAGGCTACTTGGAATATTATTAACCAAACAAATGGGAAAACTAAACATAATGTAAACTCCTTCTCCCTTAAAGTAGATAATAAATTAATTGAATCTGACGTTGAGGTTGCCCGTGTTTTTGAAGATTTCTTCTCTCGGGTACCCTTAGAAACTACCAGTTTTTAAATTTAAATTCCTGTCCAAACGTTGCTGCTGCCCTCTTAGAGTCATGTGTTGATAAGTGTTATAAAGTTTTCAATTTTAAGCATATTAATAGTGAAGACATTTTAAAAGCTTTCAAGTCTATAAATATTAAAAAGACTGAAGATTTATGGGGCATATCAACCAGCGTTATTAAATCTATAATTGAAATAATAGCTCCATATTTAGCTTTAATTTTTAATCAATGCATAGATGAAGGGTACTTTTCCCGATTTAATGAAATATAGTAAGCTTATTCCTCTATTTAAATCGGGTGACAAAAGTGACCCCACAAATTTTAGGCCGATATCACTCTTACCGGTACTTAGTAAAATTTTTGAAAAAATTATATACTCTCAATTATTAGACTATTTAACAGTAAATCAAATCCTTCATAATAATCAGTTCGGCTTTTCTAAAGGTAAAAATACTACAGATGCTGGAATAGCACTCCTCAAACATATTTTTGAGGCTTGGGAGGGCAAGCAAGACGTAATTGGTATATTTTGTGACCTGTCTAAGGCTCACGATTGCGTTGATCACGTTACACTTTTAAAGAAGCTAGAACATTATGGTGTCTCTATAAATCAGTTAGCCTTTTGCAGTCATACTTGCACAATAGAAATCAAAAAGTAATTGTAAATAATACTGCTTCTACTGGAGCCCCCATTATTATGGGCGTGCCCCAAGGTTCAATATTGGGCCCTCTGCTGTTCTTAATATATATTAACGATCTCCCTAACTACGCGAGTAATTTATGTAAGACAGTACTATTTGCAGATGATACATCTTTAATTTTTAAAATTGAAAGAGGAAACAATTGTTCTGACGAAGTAAATAGTGCTCTCTCTCAAGTCGCACACTGGTTCAACAGTAATAATTTGTCTCTTAACCCTACCAAAACGAAATTTGTTAAATTCACATTACCTAATGTAGGGCAGGTCGACATGCACATCAATTTGAATGGGGATGTAGTAGAGTTACTTGAGAGTACTAAATTTCTTGGTATTACATTAGATTCAAAACTACAATGGGATCCACATATTGAAACCTTGTCGAGTAGACTTAGTTCTGCGGCTTTCGCAATAAGGAAAATAAGGTTCCTAACTGATATTGAAACGGCAAGACTAGTTTACTTTAGTTATTTTCATAGTGTAATGTCCTATGGCCTGTTGTTGTGGGGCTCAGCAGCCAATATAGAAAATGTTTTTATACTTCAAAAAAGAGCTGTGCGCGCCATTTACAACCTTCAACAGAGAGATTCTCTTAAAGAATTGTTTAAAGAGATAAATATACTAACTTTGGCGGGACAATACATTTGTGATAATATAGTATATGTAAGGAAACATCACGATTTATTTATTAAGCATAGCGATGTTCATAATTTTAATACTAGAAACAAGAATAAGCTTGCCGTTCCAAGATTTCGGCTTGAAAAATGCAGTCGCTCGTTTTTGGGGAAAGGCATAGCTTTTTTTAATAAAGTTCCACAACAAGTGATTGAGCTGCCTTTGCATAAATTTAAAATACATGTTAAAAAAACGCTCTTAAGCAAAGGTTATTACAAGGTAGATGATTATTTGAAAGACCAAAATGCATGGAAGTGATACTAACATAAAACATGACTATTGTAATTGTATAAAAGGAAAATATTCTAATAACTGAGTATAAGAAAATTTTCCTTTTATATTAAATAGTTTCAAGATTGTAGATTTGTGTTTGGCAACGACATGTTCCTTTGTAAATGTTGTTGCTTCTGTTAAAGCTGATAAGTTTCTTGCGGCCGTTCTTCTTATCAGTTAAAAGATGTCCTGAATGGCTGGTAGGAAAAAAAATTGGACGATTCGAAAGCACTTATCTATAAGTCTATTTGAATAAAAATCTTTAACTTTGACTTTGACGATGTAGTATTTACGATAATTTTGTTTATAATGTACATGAAACCTTATCTAATCTAGCAAAACCCTGCTGTAGTTTACAAAACAGCCTATTACAGACACTAAAATGTAAAAAAAAACTGCGTTAAAAAAAACCGACTTTAAATACTAAAAAGCAAAAAATAAGCCTTTTGGAGTCGGTGGCAGCCAAGACATTCTACTTTAAGCTCCTATTCTTTTATTTTTCTTGCCTTGGCTGGCACTGACTCCAAAAGGCTTATTTTTTGCTTTTTAGTATTTAAAGTCGGTTTTTTTTAACGCAGTTTTTTTATTCTATAATGTAAGCACTTAATATTCAACTAATAAAGTAAATGTATGTAAATTCTGATGTATACTGCTAATTATTATTTTTTAATAAGTACTATAACTTGTTGTTTAATATTAAAATAAAACAAAATGTATTCCATTTTATTTTATTTTCAATTAGTGGTGGAGATGAGATGTCGAGATATAAGTATAAGAGAGAGAGCTATAAGTATGTACTTAGCTATGTTCGTATTTGTATGTGTAACACAATACAACATACGTTTTAAATTTGATATCTTTAATGGTTCCCTGTATAAAAATGGCTATTTAGTTGTTATATATGTTTGTTAGTTACATTTTAGTTAAGTTTAAAATTAAAAGTAAATTGTAGTTTTTATAAGTAGACTTAGGTAGTCATCATTTTGTTTGTTTTTCTAAGCATGCTGTGCTTACTTCGAGTAGGGTAAACTCTAGTAAGTTAGTTTTTCATAAGTTATTATTTGCCTAGATTATTGTGGATTGTCCGCAGTTTAGTAAACCAAATAAAAAAATATAAAAAACACAATATAAAAACGCTTTTATTATGTTGTATGTATTTATCCAGCATTCAGTCTTATTTGTCTCCCTGCTCACCACGTCACATGCGAAACCTAACCTCGTCAAAAACTGAATACTAGAATTCACTTGCACCCTCAGGCCACAGGCAACTACCATACGAACATTGTCATGTGTTTCAGAAACCGGACATTAGAAACTTCTCTTGACTTGTCAAGTGCACCAAGACTATGGGTACCTACTTGTACTAATAGTAAGAATAAAAACAAGTTTTCTAGTAATCACTTTATTGTAAGATTAATATTGATCCTTCTAACTTAACAACATAATATAAATAATTTGACTAGTTATACGAAAGTTTGGAACTCAACGCCCAGTCTCACTTTATCATCATAACAATGATGATTTTTATATATTTTTATTTATATATTTCTTTAAGAAACATTATACGTATTTTAATAGAAAATTGGCTATTGTACAGTATGGCTCTAAGCCCAAGGGTTACCAAATTAAACAAGACCAGAAACAACCCGTCTGAACATTTTGATCTCACACAACACAGGACAGGCTTATGGTAGCTCTAAGAGGTATTCTTTGTGTACAAGTGGGTTTGTTAGTTCCAGGGACGCGGGCGGCGGCGGCGGCCGGCGCCGGCGCCCGCGCGCCTCACTACGTTGCGATCAACACCAGCAATACTATCACGAAACCTGACACGAGACAGATTATCAAACCCAGTTTTTTCTGAAACAAAAGAAATTTTAAATACTTTTAAGTTTATTGAAGAAGCGATGTACGTATGTAGATGGAAACGACTATCAGTTTAAAATAGGTAATGTTTCATTATATTAGACTTGATTGTTTACTAATGAATGAAGTCTGGCAAAATAATAACAGAAGTTATTCTATTTATTAATTTATTTGGTTTAGGTACACAAGCAGATTAGAGTCAATACATGATTAAACAAAAATTATTGAATACTTAATCTAGACCACAATCCTTAAGTAGTGTACACAGCATATTGAAAAAAACTAAACAGTGTTTTAATATAAACAAATTACAGAAAAAAATATAAAAAAGAACAAAAGCCTATTCTGTCAAGTATAACGTCAAATGGTCTCACATGCGCTTGACTCATTAAATTTGCTTTTCTGGGCGATGACCAATATCATGAGCCTGCGGTGTACATATTGAACAATGACAAAATGAAAATTCAAAATTCAATACCATTTATTCAGTCTAGACTGTTATAAGCACTTACGAACGTCAAAGAAGCTACGCCATCGGTTCACAAATCCTACGGAAGGAGATCTTGTAACGAGAAGAACCGGCAAGAAACTCGTCAAGGGATATTTTTCCTCCCTGTTTTCATATTTCATTCGGAGTCGTCAAATTGAAAAGTGACATGGGTAAGGTAAATTTTCGTCACAAATATAAAATTGTAAGGTCAATTTTCTCACAAAAAAAATTCTATTTCATCAAAATACTGGTGCCCCAGCCACCTACCTGCCCACAAGTTTGGTGTCAGAAGTGGGATTCGAAACCACGCCCGCACTTTATAACTTTCGAACGACACTAACGTTGAACATATTCAACCTATTTTTTTAACGAATTCCCACCCACGGAATTGGATTACCGGAACTGAAATTTATTGTGGTTTAGTTAATTAAGTACATAGGTAAAAGAGTTCATTTCGAATGTTAAAGGCTACTTTAGCGCCACTCTCAGGAGACTTCTTTTGTGAGACGGAGTCTAGTGACATGTGGTCGCTCACCTGGTTGGCGCGCTTGTGACTGACTTTGCCGCTGAGCAGCTGCTGGCCGCCCAGCTCCACGTGTTCCGTGGCCTGTAGCGCGAAGTACTCCACGCTGTCGATCTGCTCTTGCTGTCGACAAAACGTCCAGTGTTAAACGCCTACTATTATTTACATATGGACTTAGTTTCTCACCTTAACCGCCTCTGTTGCCTAGTGATAACAACCGCCGGTATCATACCCAGGGGTCCCGGGTCCCAGGTCCCAGCGGGTCCGGGTTCCAGCGGGGGTACATATTGTATTCAGTTTGGTTGGTGGTAGGACTTGTTTGTAAGTCCGCCTGCCGGGCTACCACCATCTTATCTAAGTCTGACGCCATAGCATTAATGTACATATATATGTTAGAGATAAGATAGCCAGTTCCTCAGTGATTGAAGATTCCGGGAGAGGCTCGCTTCATCTTCAGTCTTATCAATATTAAACATCAGGTATGATGAAGGCTAAGAGTCTGCCTCTTGTTCATAAAAAAACCTCGAATAAAAGTAAAGCCCGGGCCCATCCATTAGCATGGGTGAAACACGGTCGCCGTACATCATGTGAAAAGGCACTTTATGTAGCAATATGGTAGTATTCAGTGACAGGTATCACCTGTTGGGCCACGAGGTGCGCGAGCTGCTGGAAGAGGTCGCGCACGTCGCGCAGCGCCGCCTCCACGCGCGCCAGCTCCTCGTGCCGCGCCTCCACCTCGCGCAGCGCGCGCCGCGCCTCCGCCGTCTCCGCCTTCAGCTGCGAAATCACACAACACGCATTTTGTAAGAAATGAGGTTAACTTTTAATTGTGTTTTTTTTTTCTCTTTTTTGGGGTCAACAAACAACTACATATTACATATAAGGGTTTAAATCATATTTTCTTAGGTAACTTAAACAAATATGCAGTCAAAGACGTTAACCACAAGTTACTTAAAAAAAAAAAAGTTTATAAGACAGTGTGATGCTAAGCAACAACAAAATATCTCTTTTATACTAAAATAAAAATAATAATAATAAAAAAGACAGAATTACTGCTGAGCCAAACAGAATAAGTTCCTACGTATTTCACTTAATAAAAATTATAACAGGAAGCTAAGCCCCCAGCCCAAATTTGAATAATATCGAAGTTTTGCAAAATTGGTGATGTTAATTAAATAGTTTATATAATAGTTTTTGTCGAAAAACATATTTTCATTAATTATTAGGAGATTTTTGTTTTAGCTGAAACTGCAAAGCCCCTAACTTTACAAATAATAATAATTTAGGAAAAGAAGTTGCCTCAGGCCCCGAGTTATGAGACACAATTGATAGATAGTCCATTGTTCTCTGGACAACGGTGTCCTTCCAGCAAGTGACGTGTCGTGTGAATCAAATATGTGATATCAAAGTCAAATCTGGTACATAGCACCAAACCACTGGACTACAGAGGCGGTTGAGATTACGATCGTCTTCGTAACCACACTGAGCATAATCTTCTAGTTGACCTTAATTTGACTGAGCGTATCTTTTGTCATTCAATTGTTACTTTAACTGAGAGGGGGAATCTCTGCTAATCTCGAGAAATGAGTAAAAGTTTACATAAAATTGGCTACACTTAATAGTAGACGTTTTTGTTTTCTAGTCGAGTTGGGTTATGCGTACAATAATAAAATTTACTAGTGGCTGCCCACGGTTTTATCTGCGTGGTTTCGTTTCCAATAAATCCTTTGTTTTAATCCAGGCTCTTTACTATCTGTCTGCCAAATTTTATCAAAATCCATTCAGCCATTCTTGCTTATAAATCCACACAGATTTTTAAAATTTTAGTAAGATAGGGTAGTATAGTATGATTTGTAGGAAACTCACGTTATCAACGAATAAGGAAAGATTCTTGGAGTCGAGCAGGCTCTGGCACTCCTCGTCGGATATGGTCAGGTTCGCTGCAACACAACCAGATAATGCCGTGAGTTATTGCCCTTGAACTGTCAGTTCCTTGCCGCGGCTCGCGGAAGCTCGAACGAGGTGCTAATCACTTCGAGTTCGCTGATCGAGTTCTAAACATCGAATGTATCATTGCAATGCAGGGATGTCATGTCGAATATACTACTATTACGTTAGAATATATTTTTAAAGTTTGTAATATCTAATCAAATCAAATAAAACTTTATTTATGATTAATTCAAAATAGTAAATATTGAAAAAAAAACAACTCGGCCACAAGTGAATTCTCACATGGAGAATTTATTTTGTATTTTTGCATTTTTTGGATATTATTAATGAAAAGAATCAACTCGGCCACAAGTGGGTCCCTTGTGGACGAGTTGATTTTTTCCAATATTTTTCTATTTAAAATTTATCATAAGTATAAAAATAGCATTGAAAATGCAAAAAAATATAAAGTAAAGAAATGTCAGTAAATATTATAATTAAAGCCAAAAATAATTAAACAATTTTATATGCAAAAACTAAAATATCTATATCGATGCCTTGCGGCTCAAAGGGCGTTATTGATCCAATAAATATGATTCTTACACCAAAAGTCGTAAAATGTTGAGGTGCATAATGTTAAAACATAATATTTTAAGAAGTATTTGTAATGAAAAAGTTAGATGGTCAATACGCCCCACAAAATCAAACATGTATGTGTTTTATGCCCCATAAAATGACTGCTGCTTTAGTAACGCGGACTTTTATGCCCCATAAAATGAGTGCTGCTTAATAACGCAGAGTGTAACCACCAACTTTCAAAATTGAAACTGTAGTTTTTATCGTTCTGTTATTAGTTATTATTTTTTTGGGTTTATATTACAATACTTACAACTGTTTTTAGTAGAATAGGTCAATTTGGCAACCCTAAGGTTATCAGAGGCTTGTTTTCTATGATATTTATAACAAGGATAGTTTTTTTTTTTTTACTTTTGTAATGACAAAATTAATTTAGTATTTTATAGTTAGTTACTAGAAGGAAGATAAAAGTAAAAGGCTACTAAACCTTTTCATATTGCAAAGCAATCTTGATTGTTGGCTAGTCCTGAAGAAGGTAATAAATAATAAGACAAATAAATTGAAACTACAAATTATTTTTAATTATTATTTTTAACAATTTGCTATAGTTCAATATTGTTAGGATGCTCCGTGTGTGGGCGAAACACGTGTAGAGTAGTCGGTGAAGGTGCAAGGTGTGTCACTGGGCTGCATCTGCATTTTTTCTTGCGGAATTACGCGACATATTTTTCGTTTTCTACTAAGTTCAATATTCTTTATGGCTTTAAGTCATGCGGATATTATTGAATTGATGTTATTCAATTTTATTATTAATTACAGTTTATTATTAAAAATAAGAATGAACATTACTAAGGAACTTGAGAAAATAAAAATCTTTCATACTATAGAAACATTTATCAATAATCCAATTGTATAAAGCGCTTTTGAATAAATTTATTTAAAAAAAATACAATTATGGGTGCGCGAAGAAACTTAACTTACTTAAGATGTGCTTAAATTTAATGTCAATTTTTTTACAGCTTCTGGCAGATGATTATAAATTTTTACAATAAGAATTTCTAGATAATTTAAAAATGGAAACGGCTCACGGCCACGTGGCACTCTTGTTGAAGTTTAGGTTTTAATAGACGGTTGTTGGCATCTTACATAATTTCTTCAGCAACAAGACTTTCAAACGTCTACATTCTTTTAGATAAAGAAATGTGAATGTGAAGAAGTGTCTACCCGTCGTTCATAAAAAAAAAATACAACAGAAGTTCTTGTTTCCTTCATTAACCCTTTGGTTTAACTTGTGTGTTTTTCTCAATTTATGCCTATCTGTTGAAAAGATAATATTTTTAATAATTCAAGGTAGGTACTCATAGAGATGGGTTTCATTAGAAATATGGCAAGATAATATTACTTTTCCAAAACATCCTCAGAAAATGAATGTCAACTTTATAAGTCATTGATGTTAAAATAAGTCATAGGTTTGAATAAATAAGTGATAGTTTGAAACCCTGATGTCTGCCGTGCGGATTGTTTGCGCAGTGGCGTGCGCAAGCGCAGGTCGGCGCTGGTCGGGCAACCGGCCGTCGACCCGCGCAGAGAACAAAGTCTTCATGGACTAAGAACCAGAGTATTATTCTACTATATTTATTCATTTATTTATTTTATTTATTACACAAAACAGATTACAATTTTATTAATGCTACAATATATTACTATAAGTACAGTTCTCAATCTATTGTAATCCAGACAAATGTGTTCAATACAATTTGAGTGATTAAAAAAAACTTTGAATAAATAAAACAATACTTATATTGTGGTATTTGTGAGTAAAAGAAGCAAGAAAGATATGCGTGTATGACTAAGTTGCACTAAATGTGCTGCTCGCTTAGCAGCCGCGTAAGCGCGTTGGCGCCACGGGATATGTAGGAGTAGGGTAGACGGCCCACTTGTGGTCACTATTCCTCGTTTTTGATTGAATTTTGAATTTTAAACCTTAACCTTATTATGTAAACTGAAAGTTATGTAAACCGGACCTTAGTTGGCCTCAATCCGACGTTATCGTTTGGTCATAACCGTATCATAATCGTGTTTCTAGTTTTCACGCTTTCTTTCTTTTCTTATCCTATGAGGATTAGCGGTGACTGATGTTAGAGTTTATCAAGGCCCCCTATAAGGCCTCTGACTTGGCTTAACGACTGTTATCAGATAACAACAGCTCGGAACGACGGTTTTACGTGCCCTCCGAAGCACGGAAGTGCTCAGTTGTAATGCCACTTTACCTCCAATCATCCGACATCTGACCAAACCCGAACGTTGCTTAACAAACGTGATCGAATACGACCAGTCTGTCAAGAGCCGTCACGAGCGCTTCACTTGTTTTCACTGAAGAAACTAGAATTGCGTAAAAGAGCTGATCTGTCATGATACTACTGAAATACGAATATGAGTAAACGCTAGCAGAATAATTAGTACTGCGCGGGTGAGCGTTGGTGAAGCGCGATTTCTCGAGATGTGGCCTTATTGAATACTGACTGAGTTTGATCTGCTCCTGCAGCAGCTGCAGGCGGTTGTCGCGCACGGCGGCGAGCGCGCGGTGGTGCGCGTCGAGGGCATCCGCGTAGAGGCGGCGCGCGGCGGCGTACTGCAGGCGCGCCATGCGCGAGCGCGCGTCGCTGCCTCTCGTGCGCGCGCGCGCCTCAAACTGACGCAGCGCACCGCACACCTTCATGGCCGCGCCGTGCGACAGCGTCGCCAGGGACTCTAGTTGCTCCTGTAGCTCTGCAAGCAGAAGTCACTTCCAGGTTAACTTTGCGTTACTAACTTTATTTACACGATTTAATCATAAATCTTAAAAAAAAAATTTAATAAGGCAGTAAGTTAACGTGCCGAGAAATTCATTGGAAACTCATCCTAAATGTAATAGCCCAAAAGATAGATAGCCCAATCAGTCGACTCGTAAAAAAGTGTACGTGTTAGTTACTAAAATAAATTGTTTTAATCTCTGTATGGATTTCATGTTGTCCAAATAAAAAAAAAAAAAAAATTGTCCACGGCGGAACTTCAGTCTCAGTCACCAATGCAAAGTTGCATGTCTATCGGTCTTTTATAGGATAAGTACACTTTGGAGAGTGTGCGAGAGAACTCCAGGACCTTGTTCCTCCAGCCCCTTTCCACCATCGCGGTACCAGACGCAGGTTAGCTTACCACCCGTACGTCGTTAACATTTCAAAGGTCCGGTCCGTACCAAGCGCTTTGCTGACACATTTCTTATACGAACCGCTAAAGAATGGATTGCGCTACCTGCTCATGTTTTCCCCGATTCCTACAACCTTGGCCTCTTCAAGGCGAGATCAAATAGGCATTTCCTGGACAAGAATGCAACACCTTAGACTACATCCTGTTTATTAAGCACGATAGTGGTCAAATGCCTGCCCCGTTACACTCAGGTGCAAAAAAAACATAAAATTATTGAAGTGAAAACTTCTTTAGCGGCGTTGAGCACTTTTTCTGTAATGGGTATAAAATCTTAAACTCGCGTCAGGACACGTGACCTGATCGAAAAAGCGTAGGACGGATGGAGAATGTTGAGGTGACAGGTTGACTATGGTCTCGGTTGCTTAGCGACAGACTGTTGATAATGTCTTTTACTTGTCTCTTGTTTTATTGTCAATATATATTTTTCGATTCTCTATAATAACTAATGTTTTCTTATATCTTATTACCTAACTTAACGTTCACTTTAATATGGTTTGTCATGTTTGTGTACGATAGCGCAATAAATGAATATTGTATTCTACCACATAAATGATAGCACTTTTATACTGATAAAGCAATTGGTGCAAAATTATTCCCTAACCATTCCAAAATATCAAACATGCTCAACGTTAATAATCAAGTTTTCACTTCTGCCGGCACTCCCGGAGTGCAACCCGTCTTTTTTTTTCATACAAATATGCTCACTTTACAGACTCTTTATTTAAAAGTATTATCATTTATGTGAAAATGTATACGCCGACGTAGGAGTCGAATAAAAGTCAGTTGTTACGAATAAAAGTCCCGAAAATTCAAGAAAACCTTTAGTTATGAGCAAAGTAAGAAAACAAATTGACTCAATCCGGTTTTCTACAACTTTATTTGAAATCGAAATTAAACATTTGGTTCATTGAAAGTTTCGGAAATCAAGAAGTTTTTCAGTTGTTTTAAATGTTAATTGCTTTGTTGAACATTTGACCTCGCTATCGACACACAAATCTTCACAGAAATACAAATACCTTTTTATTTATTACGCCGTGAAGTGAGCATGTTCAGCATGAGGGTATTATAAATAAACAAAACAGATTCAACCTTAACCATACCAACTGATCACTGGAAGAGATTCGCTACATGAAAAAGATACATAAGTATATGGAAGAAGATTCTTATAAGAAAAATAATAATTTAACGATGACCTCTTAAAACTTGGAGGTCTTGCCGGCGGAGTGTAACTTAGATTCAGGTTAATAATAATCATCAGGCATGACACCGATGCATTATTGTTTTTTTATTACAATTAGTTATATTTGTCATTGCTCTAACCGGGTTAGTTTATAGTTATACACCCACAATATCACATGAAGGATAGGCTAAAACTATTCTAAGCTGGATATTGGTACGTTTCACGGTCTTTTCCCATTTGAATAAAATGCATTTTCACAGTTCAGCACGACAGGTAATATGAAGAATGAGTGGTAGTGACGACCTCCGTGGTAGAGTGGTTTCAAGGTTTCGCCTACTCAGAGGTCCTGGGTTCGAATCCCGGTATGGGCAAATTTTTGTATGATCAATACGAGCATTTGTAACTGAGTCATGGACGGTTAAAATATATTTCTTCACATAAATTTATATCTATACTATTAATATTATAAAGCTGAAGAGTTTGTTTGTTTAAACGCGCTAACCTTAGGAACTACTGGACCGATTTAAAAAATTCTTAGACCATTAGAAAGCTACATTTCTCCCGAGTGACATAGGCTATATTTTATCCCGATATTCCCACGGGAACGGGCACCACGCGGGTAAAACCGCGAGGATACGCTAGTTATGTATAATTCTAAGTATTTATATCTGTTACCCAAGTATCCCATAACATAAGCCTGTGCCAGGGTTTACTTTGGAGCTGGTTAATGGGTGACTAAAAAAAATCAAGCCCTTCATTCCTGAAGCATGTTCCAGGCGGATGTAATCCAGTCTCCCAACAGAGGTGACTTTGCTTCTTGTCATCTAGACTGTAGATGTAATCAATTTCGAATCACAGTCCGCGGATGGAAATCAAGCTATGATGGAAATAAGCCATCAAAGTCACTTCAGTTGGGAGGCTGGATGGAGGAAGTCTGGGACGTGCTGCATTAATTGCGTGAGGTGAGATACGCACGCTTATTGGTGTGGAAGGTGGGGTCGGCGTGCAGGCGGCGCGCCAGCTGCGTGTTCCCGCTGAGCTCGTGGATCCAGCCGCGCATGCGCTCCACCTGCAACCGGACACCAGTACACCACGCTACGATCAAGGATAGCCTTAATACTGAACAAATGATCTCGATTCTCGATTCTCGATTTTGTCTACGGAGACTTTTCCATATACCCAACATTCTGTATGGCACCCCTTTTGAGTTCGCCGTTTCGTTATCGACTAACTTGCGACCGCCCGCGACTTCATCTGCCTAGACAGTTATTGTTCTACACATCGGGAACATAACTCTTCAAGAATCAAGTTTTTTTTTGTAGATATTAATTTAATTTTAAACATTGATATTAAATTCCACACCCATACATTCATTTCACCTTATTACTTCTGCTAGATATATCAAAGCTGGTTATAGTTAGTAACTGGGTCGATCAAAGAGATGAAACAATAGCTCAGAAGGCCGAGTTCTGCTCTCAGAGACAGTATAATGTACATGAAAGTGAATATCGCAAATCTTTGCTAGAATCTTATCGTGGACCATTGGTTGCGCCTGAAGCGGCGCCCGCGCACCTCCGATCGACACACATACCGCTCGCGCGTTAATTATGACTCATTGTTTAGCGGCCACTGTCATCCTGCTAACTTTTAATTAGAATCGCAACCGAACGCTAAACACCACCGCTTAAAGTTTTTGTCTGTCGACATTTTTGATGTTTTTTGAAATTGAAAGGTTTGTGAATAAATATTCAGTGACCTTTTTAAACAGTTGCTCAATATAGTATTAACTTAGATACAGTTTATAAGGTACAATTTATGTGAGCCTTACTACTATTTAATGTTAGTTATCTCAATAACACATGTAATGTCATAAGGCCACTGTTTGTTTATATTATAATAAACATATTATGTATCGGTACTGTACGATTGCAGTAATTTATTGCAAGAACGAATCCATAACCGCAAAATAAAATATCAGCAGTTGTCTCTAGGTCTTAGCGTATTAGTCACTGTGTCCGAAATGGGTCAATCATGTGTTGTTTAACAACTTCCTTATCAAAAAGTTCGCACTGCACGTTGGCCAGTGGGTCATACAACACATTTAAATTGTCTTAGTAAACAAAAAATTACATAATCTTGCGAGCAATTTAAGCGAGGCTACGCACACTGTCATCAACAACAGTTTTAATGACTTTAATTAAAGCGAGTCGCTAGTCTAGGCTAGCACACATTTATTGTGTGGAGCACTTCCATTCATATATCATAAATTCCAGTTTATAATACTTAGATAAGGTCGACATTGACTCCAATCGTAGATCGTTGCAACTAATTGCAATAACTGTAAACCTACTCTGTTTTGTGAGATTTTTTCGCTGACATGCATGGAAATACCCCAGCACTAGAGGTTGATTGTTTTTGCTCATCAAAATTGTAGATAACAATTTTATGAGAATAGTTTAACTTTTTATAACTTTCCGGATATAGGTTACCAAAAGACTTTGTGGAAATTAGTATAGTTATTCTACCGCTTCATGGTTTATTTCTTTAATTTTTTTGTGCGTGTACACAACACGCTAAGCTATTGGTCTCTGCATTTGAAGTCGTTAACTAAAACCTACCATCATCTATGGGCTCATCCAAGGGTCAAGCTTATGACTTTAAACCGCCGGCTTCGCGTTTATAGTCATGATATGACCAATTCTCATAATTGACTCTAAGGAAGACGTATGCCCCAACAGTGGGGACATTAGCCCCGTCGGGGGCGCAAGAAATAGTTTGGTCGGTCCTGGCGTCGTCTGCAGTCTGGATAATATTAAGTCCAGCATTTTAGTCCAGCATTTTAGTCCAGCATAACATAGATATGAATAAAGTTCGTACCTCCTGGAACATGGCGTCGACGTCGGGGTCGAGTGTGGGGGCCTCGAGCAGCAGCTCCGCCTCCGCCGCCCCCGCTCCAGCCCCCGCCAGCGCCCGCACCGACGACAGCTGCAAACAGACATACTATTGTATTAGATTAGGTTATGGAATTGTACGATCAAATTATGGAGTAGACCCATATTCTAAGTCGTTCCTCCAAAACTTACTCGTCCTCGACTTAACGAAACCTCATTGAAAACCTCTTCGAAATACTCCTCGAAATCGGTGTTCTAAGTCATAACTCCGTAAGGACCTGGAGGAGCCAAAGAGTACGTAGCCACTCCGTGTTAGGCCTAGCGCACACTACCATTTTTACCCACGACGAGGTTGAGTGGAGTGTAAAAAGTTTTGGAGGAACGACTT
Organism: Chrysoteuchia culmella; assembly: GCA_910589605.1. Classification (NCBI taxonomy): domain Eukaryota; kingdom Metazoa; phylum Arthropoda; class Insecta; order Lepidoptera; family Crambidae; genus Chrysoteuchia; species Chrysoteuchia culmella. The sequence goes on from OU342649.1 coordinate 103,721, forward strand.
AGAATATTGGGGTAAGAAGCTACATTCTTCTTTGAACTATTCTTTTCTTATTTTTCTTGCTTTGGACGGCACCGACTCAAAAAGGCTTATTTTTTGCTTTTTAGTTTTGAAGCCGCTTTTTTAATACTTTTTTTTTGCTTTGAAGTTAGATTTCAACATTTTCGTTAAATGGAAAAGTTCAAGAAACGCTAATTTTGAATTATGTTAAGCTTTTAGCGGAATCAAGTGTTTTTAAATAAAAAATCCAACTTTAACGGAAAAAAAACTTGTAGTGAAAGTTGTAGTTCAATTCCAATTCAACTGCTATTTTTTTATCTCGATTGGCCCCCAGGTTCTGGAATAGTACGATTAAACTATAGAGTAGTCTACCTGGTTTTTACCGACTTCAACAAAAAAGGAGGGAGGTACTCAATTCAACGCGTACCCATACTCACTTATCTATTCAACGACGTCATAAAGAGTGAATCCATTCCTACCCAATGGACATCTTCGACTATAATATTATTACATAAAAAAGGAGACAAAAACAACATAAACAACTACCGACCAATAAGCATAATGTCGAACATCTACAAAGTGTTTTCTAAAGTAATTCTAGCACGAATAACGAAAATTCTAGATGAAAACCAACCAAGGGAACAAGCTGGCTTCAGGAGTGGATACTCTACCCTAGACCACATCCATGTAGTCAAACAATTATTTGAGAAGAACCAGGAATACAGTACTGAATTCTACTGCTGCTTCGTTGACTACTGCAAGGCATTCGATTCTCTCGACCATGAAATAATCTGGAAAGCTTTAAAGAACCAGGGAGTGGAAGACAAATACATTAGAGTAATAAGTAACATCTATAAAAACAGCTCAGCTAAAATCAAACTAGAAAAAGAAGGCGATGAAATAAAAATACAAAGAGGGGTACGACAGGGTGATCCGCTATCACCAAAGCTTTTTACGGCGGTCCTAGAAGAGGTTTTTCGAGAATTAAATTGGGAAGAATGTGGAATTCCTATCAACGGAGAGTACCTATCACATCTGAGGTTTGCGGACGACTTAGTCATATTCTCGACATCCAAGAACAACCTCCAGACTATGCTCAACCAACTAGACACAGAAAGCCAAAAAGTAGGGTTAACTATGAACATGCAGAAAACAAAAGCAATGACAAATGGAAAACAAGAACCCATACATATAAACAACAATAAAATCGAGTATGTGAAGGAATATTGTTATTTAGGGCAGCTAATATCTACAACAGACCTCACAACAAAAGAAATAGAGACCCGAATTGGTAATGCTTGGAAGAGATTTTGGAGTCTAAAGGAAATTCTGAAAAACCCGGCTGTGAACATAAATTATAAACAAAAACTGTTTAACACTTGTGTTCTCCCCGTTCTCACTTATGGATGCCAAACCTGGGCCCTGACTAAGGCACATACCAGAAGATTGGAAACTTGTCAAAACTCTATGGAAAGGAGTATGTTGGGCATAAAACTATCAGACAAAATAAAATTAGAAAATATTAAGAACAAAATAAAAACTAAAAATATAACCCACACTGTTAAGACTCAAAAATGGAGATGGACAGGACATACGATGAGGGGTAAAGACAAGTGGAACAAAGCATTAATATACTGGCACCCAAGAAACGCTAAGAGAAAGCGCGGGAGGCCACATAAAAGGTGGGTTGACGAGATAAAGACGGTAGCCGGTTCAACATGGACCAGAGAGGCTATGGACAGGGTATCGTGGCGTCAAATGGAGGAGGCCTTTGTCGGCAGACACACGGACTATCAATAACATAATACTCAAAATTTAAGCAATTAATGTAAAACTATAAAGAGTCTGAATAAAGGTTTATTATATTATATTATATATGTATACCGATTACTCCGGTGTTGGTGATCCGATTTTAATAGTTGTTTTTTTGTTCGATCGGGTACACTGTCAGTTTGGTCCCATATAAGTCTCATTGAGATCCGATGATAATCTTCGGAGATATGGGGCCTAATGTCATGGAAATCATGAAACAATTATATCATCCAGGTAATTGTTAGATTCTTGTTCGAGCTGAAGTTTCACGCAATAACTACTGAGCGGATTTTGATGAAACTTTTTTTAGTGTAAGTAACGGCACATGATGTAACTAAAAAATCTGAAATAAAAACATTTGAAATACTGAAACAAAAAAATATTCGATAGAATCAGGCGTTACTTGGCGGAAATCCATATCTTAGTAGAAAACGAAAAATATGTCGCGTAATTCCGCAAGAAAAAATGCAGATGCAGCCCAGTGACACACCTTGCACCTTCACCGACTACTCTACACGTGTTTCGCCCACACACGGAGCATCCTCAGGAGTTGTTAGACCGTGCCAATCTCAGCACCGAGTGAGTAAAATGGCCCCAAACAGCCGTATTTAATGCTTCCCACTCCCCCCCTCCCCGCCCCCAGTGTGACGCATCGCGACTATAAAAGTGAGACAGAGTAATAATTATTGAAAATGTTATAATAAATGTTTTTTTTTTTTTTTTTTTTTTTTTTTTTTTTTTTTATTTATTTATGAATCCCTATCACTGTTTGTTTGTCTACAAATACGCAGAAGTGGGGAGGAAGAAACATTTATCTGATCGTTAAGTATGGCTCCATCAACATTATGTTTGATAATTTCTAATTGTTCCAACACGTTCAGTCGTAAACTTTTATTACAAGTATGTAAAACCTCGTAGGAATGCCCATCAGATAATTGGTGACCGGTATCTAATAAATGTTCCGCGAAATGAGATCGTTCTGGTCGGGCATTCCTATAGGCAGAAATATGTTCTTTATAACGTGTTTCAAAACAGCGCCCAGTTTGTCCCACGTATACGGAATTACACTCGTCACATGTTAACCTATATACACCTGACTTCCTGCCAACCTCTGTTTTTTCCTTACCATTGCAAATGGCCCGTCGAACGGTGTTAGTGGTTCGAAATGCCACGTGAACGTCGTTGTTTCTTAAGATTTTTGATATTTTCTCTGAAATTTTCCCTACATAAATCATACTTGACCGATAAGTATGAACAACACGTTCACGCGGCACCGCATATAAAAGTTTAGCCATCTGTTTGTTAATTTTAGTCTTAACCATTTTATCTATCATCCGTCGATCATAACCATTTGCAACGGCAATATTATAAATGGTATTTAATTCTTTCATATAAGATTCATTTGACAAAGGCACCGTCAATAGACGATTAATATAAGAATGAAAAGCAGCTAGTTTGTGTTGCCAAGGGTGACAGGAAGCCGCGGGTATTACTACATCAGTATGTATAATATATTAATAATATTCAGTCGACTTGAGAACCTCCTCCTTTTTGGAAGTCGGTTAATAAAATGGTTGTCGGCTACTAGTATACAATATAAATAAAAACATTTTATTTATATAATGGAGTCGGTGCTAGCTAGCTAAGGCCAAAAAAATATATAGTTAATCAAAGTGCAATGTAGAATGCCTTGGCTGGCACCGACTCCAAAAGATTTATTTTTTACTTTTTGAAGTCGGTTTGATTTTTTTTAATAAAATGTTTTTATTTATATTGTATACTAGTAGCCGACAACCATTTTATTAACCGACTTCCAAAAAGGAGGAGGTTCTCAAGTCGACTGAATATTTTTTTTATGTATGTTTTATTAGATAAGGTTATGAAATAGTACGATCAAACTATGGAGTAGTCTACCTGGTTCTTTAGGTACAGGCGTCTTGACGTTAACTAGTAAGTACTTAATTCTGATGTTTTAGCTACAATATTGTAAAGTATAATTAAAATGCGTGCCTAATAGTTTTTGTGAATCGGTCGCTAGCGATTTCGTACGTATGGAAATTTACCCAGATCCCCATCCAACTTTCACTCACTACTTCCTTTTCCCCACTTTAATATCCCATTTGTAAAAAAAATAGTTTATTATGATGACCTAAACCTCGGTAGTATAATTCCATTCCGATAGTCCAATCTTTGTATAAACAAAAAATCGTCTTCATCTAGTTGTTTTTAGGGAATAGCGGGTTCGAACTTAAACAAACGTTTTAGCTTTGAGAAACTTGTGCTTGTGTGCATATATTTATCTGAATTATCTCAAACAGAAAAGGACGATTAAGTTATTATCATTTTGTTACAGATGCTTTCTTGTTTAGTGCCGCTGTAGCAACGGCCACAAGGATGATGACAACTTCTGCAGTTGATAGTGATAGAGGGTTCTATCACTATCAACTGCAGAAGTTGTCATTGTAACAAAGCGAACTGTAGTTTACAATAATAACGTTCGACGTGATCACTTCGAGACTCATATTTCTTTATAAATACCCAGTTTTATGAAATAGACAAATAATCTTGATATATATTAAACAAGAAAATATACTAGAAAAAAGCAACTAGTCTCATGTCGCCCTGACATGAGACTAGTTGCTTTTTTCTAGTATATTTTCTTGTTTAATATATATCACATAAAAATAGCATTGTAAAATGCAAAATTAAAAAGTTATAAACAAATAATCTTCATTGTGGACGATATAGGAATTGGAAACTATCATTATTATTCGATTATTGTAGGCTATATTAAATCGTCTTGTCACGAATTCTTCAGCAAACAACGACGTGTCTTATGTGGCCCACTGCTCTACATTTGCACATATGATGGCCCGCACTCGCGCGTGCACTCATAACTGCAAGATGCAATCACGACACTTCAACACACTGCACATTTCACTGCACAAACACGCCGGCCGGCGAGCGGCAACGGCACAGGTAATTATTGAAGAGTGAGATTTGAAGCTCTTATTTTCAGTTCTTTGCTAGATAAGGGTCACTGACCTCGCACGGCGTGCACACAGGAAAACTTGTGCAGCAAATTATCTCGCAGTCACTATCATTATGCACATCTTATAAAATTAACTAGCACACAATCGACCTTTGAATGTACACGTTAATATATTTCTCAAAGAGAACGACACATTCACAAACGTGACAAATATTGACACAAGCCAAAATACAGCCTTGGCATCTGAAATTGCCTAGATGACATTATTGGTTTCTTCCATGATTCAGATGGTATCTCACTACTATTTTATGAGGACACAGGCAGGATAAGATTAACGCTTTTTTGTTTGTTTGGGGTTTGTTGCTAACTCACTCGCTGGAACTCGGCGAGGCGGTCTTTGGTCCGCATGGCGACCGTGTCCGTGTGCGGGTTCGGAACGTCCGAGATGGCCGGGTGTCCGACGCGTCCGGCTGCAGGGCGGTGTCCGGTGTCCGGCGTTGAGCGGCGTGCGTGCGCGGCGGTGCGCGCGACGCGGTATCTAATCGCGCACTGATAACGCGCGGGTGATATCGCCGCGCCGCCGCCGCCGCCACCGCCCGCGACGCGACACCTGCGCGGGCCGCGGTGTCACGGCGCGCCCGCGCCGATGACGCAGAACACCTGAACATCGCCGGGTCAGCAGGGTCGCCATCGCGTACGGAGTGTGGATAATTATTGCTCAACTGACTTACGTATTGATTTTGGAAAATATGCAAAACCTTATATTTTTTTAATTATCAAAAAATCTAACAGACCACCTTTTAATAAAAAAATAGTCATCATGTTGATAGTATCGGGTAATTCAATTGCAAAAAACAAAATACTAGCCGATCTCTGTATTTTTTTATGGTGTGTTCACACACCTAAATTTCGTTTCAGACAATAAATAAATTATAAATTTTAAATTTTGCATTTTACAATGCTATTTTTATGTGATATATATTAAACAAGAAAATATACTATCTTGTTTAATATTTATCAAATAAATAAATTATTTAAAAAATGCCTTTAAAAAACCGACTTCAAAAACTAAAAAGAAAAATTAAGCCTTTTGGAGTCGGTGCCGGCCAAGGCAAGAAAATAAAAGTAGAATAGTTCAAAGTATAATCTGTAATATGTTGTTTTGTAAACTACAATAGGATTTATCTAGATTAGATTAGGTATAATGTACATTATAATCAAAATATCGTGAAAATTACATCGTCCATATATGCATATATCTGATACTGATTTTGATTCATAAAATGAAAACTACAAAACCAAACTGAATCAAATTTTTGTGGGACCAAATGGCAACTATTCCGCATAAAAAAAGAATCATGTACTTAAATCGGTCCCGAAATCTTGGCGTAATCGGTGTACATAAAAAAAAACCGGCTGAATTGAGAACCTACTCCTTTTTTGGAAGTCGGTTAAACATTGGGTGACAACTGATGAAATTATGGTAATAAAACATACGTAAAAAATAAAAAAGTACCGTCGAGTTGAAAACCTTCTCCTTATTTGAAGTCGGTAAAAAAGGATTTGCTACTTCAATTCTTGAAGGGTAATCCAAATGTAATTAATTTTCCAGCTCATAACTAAGAATGGTCATCAATATTATCATATTCATAGTGTCAGGCAATTCAATTACAAATTAACTTTTGTACTTGTTATTAAATTTGCCAAAAAAAGCCATAAATTCTTTTAATAAACGTTTGAAAGTTAAAGCCTTTTTTTTCAGTAAGTAAGCACCACATTCGAGGGAACTCAGACGCCTAGCGCCTGTGTGAACAACTTGAGCAATGATGAGGTTGCACGTTGACTTACTTTGGTATGTTTTGTTTTTATGAAATTTATTTATAATAATAATATCAATGTAATGTTATTATTTTGTATTCTGACATCTAATGGTACCTATCTTAAAATGTTGACATACTATGTCATTACTAAGTTCTCCTTTATGTTTAGCATGCCAGCTCCTGGTAAATGTGATGTGACTTTTATAATTTAAGATCTTTTATGTACATTACCGTATTCTAGCAAATACATTCTTGATTCTTAACTCGGTGACCTCTGTTGATGTAGATCCATATCGCATATATGTGCAATGTTGCAGAGAATAATACAAATATATAGGGTTTTCCAAAAAGGACGGGTCGATGTTGAAAGGGAATAAAATAAGCTAAAGTACTATGGTATGTAATAAAGTTGAAATATCTGTTTATCTTCTATTTATTATCCGTCGGCCTGACGATAGTGGTGTACATCCACAAGGCGATCTTGGGTCTTAGACCCCATCCCGTCCCTGCTAAGCGACAGCATATTCCTAAGGGTACTTTATCCTTTTGGATCACATTACTAATATGCGTGTTCCAAGTAAATTTTTGGTCTAAAGTAACGCCCAAGTATTTGACTTCTTTGGAAAATGGGATTGGAGTCCCTTTAATAGTTGGCGTAACAAGTTTCTTTAGCTTGCGCCTTCCAGTGAAGGGGACTATTGTGGTTTTGCTCGGGTTAAATTAATAGACCTATCTCAAGAGTTAATTTCAGGGTTCAGGGGCCTAATTTCATTAATGCTTATATATCCCTAGTTAGATGGTCTATGGAAGGTCTATCTGGTTACGTTATTAAACAAGCGACACAAATATCTGACAATCTCTCCGTGAATCTAATATCTACTTATCTTCCTCTGAAATACAAACAATAATTAACTACCACCGGTTCGATTCCCAGTGGGGGTATAAATTTTGGTTGGTGGTAGGGCTTGTTGTAAGTTCGCCTGCTAGCTACCACATATTGGATTATATGGATTAACTTCCTCTAACTGGGCCTCCAAGAGCTTGGGAAAATCATCTTTAGTGATACGGTCCATTTTTGATGAATGGCTGTATTAATAAGCAAAATTGATTTATGTGGTATGATGTTAACTGACACTAGATTCACCTGGTGATAGTTCACCCAAAAAGGTTACTGTTTAGTGTGGATTTTAGATCAGAACCGGACGCGTAATTAGTCCCTTTTTTCCAAAACGACATTGGTGAGGCCATCACTATTTATGACGAATATAAATATACTTTATGAACTTTCCTAGAATATGTGAAACAATATTCTAAGACGTCAAAAATACATGTTCTGTTGCAAGGCCTAAATTCATAAAAGCAAAAATAAAACAAGCCAAAAACAAAATTACAACGACCTGGGATGTCATCAATAGTGAAGCTGGTAAATATAAACCACGTGACCGTAGTATGGCGCTTAACGTCAATAATACAATAGTTAAGTCTAGTTTTTTTGTGAATATTCCTTTCGAAACTACTTCGAATTTGGATTCTTCACCAGCAGCGTCACTCTCTGTGCTTAAAAGGAACCTAACGGAATGCGGGTCATTGATTACTTTAAAAAATATAATATATAATAATTTAATAAATCGATGCTATAGACATTATAAAAGCTTTTAAATCACTAAAAATTTAAAATTCCACAGACTTGTGAGGCATATCTGTAAATATAGTCAAAGGAATTGTTTATACTATTGCTCCTTATCTTGCTGACATTTTTTATCTGTGTATTGATCAAGGAAATTTTACTGATCTTATGAAATTAAGTAAAGTAATACCATTATTTAAATCTGGAGATAAAGAAGACCCTAGTTATTATATACTTATTTCAATATTTCCCGTCTTAAGTAAAATATTTGAAAAAATAATACTCGAACAGTTATTATCTCTTGCTTAATAAACAATTTGGTTTTACAAAGGGTCGGTCTACAACTGATGCTGGGGTCGCGCTATAAAAAGCATAGTCGCAGAATGCTCTAGGCATTATTTGCGACTTATCCAAAACTATCGATTGCGTAGATCATCCAGACGCTGCTGTTGAAGCTTAACCACAACGGTGTAAAGGACAATGCTTAGAATTTATTACTGTCGTATCTCAGTTCGAGGACTCAAACCGTTGACATATGGCGTAAAATCGTCCGGCTGTCTTGTATAGATGTGCGTGCTTCAAGGCTCTATCTTAGGTCCGTTCCTATTTAAAATTTACATAAATGATTAAACTGTTTTCTTGAGTGTAACTCTAGACACAAAACTCCAATGGGCCCCACAAATCGCGGCATTAGCTGGTAGACTTGGCTCAGCTGCTATTAGAGAAGTTAGACAATTAACACATTGAAATAAAACAACTTTTACGGATTATATATTTTTAATTTTGCATTTTACAATGCTATTTTTATGTGATAAATATTAAACAAGAAAATATACTAGAAAAAAACAACTAGTCTCATGTCGCCCTGACGGGATTCGAAACCGTATCCTTGGGAATCCGGCCCAATGCACTAACCAATCAGAGACAGAGACCTATAAGGACACGTCGAATTTTTCTAGATATTCACCGTTCTACGGTGTTGGCCACCGTCGTTTCATCAATGAGAGAAATATCCTCGCATTCAAAAGAAACATCTTTACAGATGTTTGACTATCGGTTAAGATGAAACAGCCATCTAATTATAACTTTTTAATTTTGCATTTTACAATGCTATTTTTATGTGATAAATATTAAATAAGAAAATATACTAGAAAAAAGCAACTAGTCTCATGTCGCCCTGACGCGATTCGAACCCGTATCCTTGGGAATCCGGCACAATGCACTAACCAATTATGCTACAGAGACCTATAAGGAAACGTCGAATTTTTCTAGATATTCACCGTTCTACGGTGTTGGCCACCGTCGTTTTATAAATGAGAATAATTATAAAGATATAATAGTTGTATTTATAAGGATATAATAGTTGTACATAGAAAAATATGTAGTGTTTTCTTTATACAAATAGTAAATTAAAAAGTGAATAATTTTAATTTGTTAGATTCGATTGATTCAATTACGAGATCTCCAAGCCGTAAAGTTCGCAGTAATTTTAGTCATTAACTATCAGAGTTAAGTTTTATAGATCAAAACAAGTAAAGAAACAAGTTAGAATAGTGAAGTGAATGGTTTTTGATTTAATTTAGTTAAAAGTAAGTACGATTAAGATTTAGGAGTGTACGCTTTTTAGAACCGTTACAAGTTTCATATGCTCAACTTTATATTGTTTTTTTTGACTCATTGTCTTGTATATTTTGTTTGTTTAGCTACTCGTTTTGAACCCTTTTTTTTTCTTGGCAATTTTGGTATGAATCAAACTATTTGAGAGGTGAGTGGTTTGTCTAACATTTACAGGTAGCTTTATATGGTTGATAGAATATCATAAATTATTTTCATTGTTTAGATATGATGCGTCGGTTAATTTTAAAGAAATACTGGATTTGGCTCCAGTGATGCTAGAATGCTACTTTTGTAGCATTTGACATTATTTGTGTCACATACGACAACATTGAGTCAAACCGTTTGGGGCTTTTATACCGGCGCGCGGCGCCAATCCACAGTCGGAGTTGCTAGTTAGGTACTAACTGCTGCCAATGCCGCTGCGTCCAACCGCTCGGCGCTCGCTAGACTTGGTTGCACGATACTGCCGGCATGCTGAGATAGTTCATCGTTTCGTCGAGAGCTGGCGCCACCAGGGCAGTTCATGTAGGTGTGACAATATGCGATACCTACCTACTGAAAAGTGTATAGTGAGATAAACTTCTTTTATGTGCAAGTGCTCGTAATTTGAGGTAGTAAAAAATATAATTTTGTGACCCATTTCTATGGTAAATTCATTATTTAGGAACAAAAGTAAGCCTCTTAGTCGTAGAATGTAAGTACTTAATGTATTGTAAGTAGTACTAACTTCCGCCTGTGACTTCGTCCACGTAAATATTGGAAAAAGTCAAACTATCACATTAAAATGTATAATATAATATTAGCAGGATTCTGGCTCAGAGCAATTTTCACCGCAGGACGCTTTAAATGTTTCTTGCTTTCACAAGTGTATTTCGGTAGGCTCTATATTTTTCTTACAGAGATCTTCATTTTGATATTTTTTTTAAGGACCCCACAGAAAATGTATCGATAAAGACGTTCGGTTGATTTAGATGAAATTTTGGGAAAATATTTCATATTTCTTTATTGCTTTTCCACGAAGTATATAAAGGTACATATTTAAAAGTATAAAAACACAGAGTATACAAATATAGTCTTTGAATCGGTGGTCACCTGTGCAAAATTGCAACGTTAAATAATGAACAGTTTTTAGGCTTTCGTAGCCTAAAGGCAAAAAACGCAACCCTTATAGATTCGGCCAAATCGATGTATATCACAGCCACTAATTCCAAAACTATGAGGATTACACAGTTGAAACTAGGTCGGTAGATGTATTCTGTAAGCCGCTTTACGGTTTTTACACAAAAATAAAAAATATATGAATTAAGGGGGGGCTCCTTACATGGAACTGACACTGTTTTTTTTTTCATTAAACCTATACATGTGGGGTATCTATAGATAGGTCTTTAAAAATTGCATTGAGGTTTCTAAAACGATTTTTTCCCAAAGTCAACCGTTTGAAAGATGTACACTTCCAAAGTGGTAAAATGTGTGTAATGTAACTGTGAAACTGTAACTTTTACTGTAACCCCCCCTGTAACTTTTGAAATAAGAGAGAGAAAATTTAAAAAAAAATATATGCTGTAGATCTTAATAAAAACTTTCAACGAAAATTGGTTTGAACAAAATATATTATGCAGTTACAGAGCTATAGAATATTTGCCAAATATAACTTTGTCATTCATACAAGCACTATGAAAAACAAAGTTATTTTTGCAGGCGAATAAATATAGTGGATTTTGGTAGGTGTATTTAATATAATAATAGAAACTTTATTGCACACGATACAAAAACAAACACATACAGAGAAAACACATAATAGGCGGTCTTATTGCTACATAGCAATCTCTTCCAGGCAATCTTAGGTGAGAGACGAAACTCTTCATGTGCGAGTTCGACTTGCACTTGGCCGATTTTTTTAATATATCTACGGGGAGGATTGTTTTCCTGCCACCTGAAGGGAAACTACCCTCAATACAGAAGATATCAAATTACACTCAAAAGACCTCAAAGTTACCAAATTTTTAAATAGAAGCAAAACGGCTTTTTCCATACATTTGGTGCGCTAGACCATGAAATAGCAGAGAAGATAGAAGCCCTCAACTGAAGAACAAAACGTTAGTTTTACTAGTTGTGATTGTTTGTGGTATTTAGTTTTGTTGTTTTGTTTCCAGACGTTTTGACACTTTACCTTTTGTGGCAGCCGCAGTTACTGCGGAGTAACAATCATGATAATAATACTCTCAATTGTGATAATAAACGAATGCGTTGCGTTGAATTGAGAAAAATTCATTAATCTTTGTAAAAGTAAGTGTATTAAACTTGAAGACCATGTATAAAATTGAAAAGGTCTACAACCATGCATTTAACTCTTATTCTTATGTGATAAATATTAAACAAGAAAATATACCAGAAAAATCAACTTGTCTCATGTCGCCCTGACGGGTTTTTTTCTAATCTCCTTTCTACGGTGTTGGCCACCGTCGTTTCACCAATGAGAGAAATAGCCTCGCATTCGATAGAAACATTTTTACAAATGTTTGACTATCGCACATTTATATAAAAGCATTATAAATGTGATTAAATGAAAACAATATTCAAGCCTTTTATTTTTAATAAATGGGAAATAAATAAAAATGCGTAGTTTGATGGTATTGAAGATTTCCTAACCGAGCCTTTTTCATTGCGGTCCAGTGAATTAGGCCTGAGAGTTGGTTAATTATGACATGGCCTGAGCCTCCTTTTGGTTGTATTTTGTTCTGTGTTTTATAAGTGCAAATTGTACACTTAGGTATGAATTGTTATTTTGTTACTTACCTAGTACTAGAACCCATCAAGCTGTGTCATGCAGTTACTTTCTGGAACAATCATGTTTATAGCAAGAGAAGTTATTACTGTGCTTATAGATTGTTGGTATGTTTCGTGTACAAACGGGCACTTTGCGTAAGAACTAAACTTTATACGAGTACCAAATTACTATCTTTTTTGCATTTTCAACGTTAATTTATCACTTACACCACCAGTTCTTTACAACTGTCACCCACGATTCAGACGGGACTCGAACCCGCAAGCTTTCCTATTCTGGGTTAGATTTATCCTACGTATCCTAATCGTAACTAATATTATAAAAGCCAAAGTGTGTTTGTTTGTCCTTGCTTCACGCACTAGCGAAGCAACCAATCGACTTGATTTTTGGCATAGAATTAGTTGGAAGAGCGGAGAGTAACAAAGGCTACTATTCATCCCGATATTCCCACGGGAACGGGAACCACGCGGGTGAAACCGCGGGCGGAAGTTAGTAATATAATATTATACTTAAATGCGGAAGTATTTCAGGGGCCCAATTCTGCTAATGCTTAGTCACAATCGTATTCCAATGGTGTTTCAATGGTAGTCCTGTTTTACACAGTTCTTGTTACAACAGTGTGAATAATCACTACTATAAAAACACCACTGAAAGACGATTTTGACAAAAAATTACCAGAATTGACCCCCAGTTTGTTTGTTCCTCTTTCACTCTATGACTACTCAACCGATTTGGATGAAATTTGGTATGTAGGGAATTCAAGTAGTAGACTAACGTATAGGCTAGTTTGATCTCGACCCACGGGAGCGAGACCCACGCGGGCGAAGCCGCGGGTGGTCGCTAGTAATTAAATACAGAGTACCTCTACTTTTTAAGTTTAGTTTGGTCACAGAATACTTAATAGTACAATTTGGTTTTCAAGATGGCGAGAATAATAATTTTGCTTATAACTTTAAAAATATCAAGGTAGCAATTATTTCACCGAAGGTAGCAAATAGTAGAAATTAGGTAGTATATATAAGTATCAAAGTTATCTGGATGCCATGTTTGATCCCGCCAATTCGACGGACACTAATTTTTCGCATATAGTCAGCGATAAAGCCTTTAAAAGAACCCTTGATATCGAAAGTTATTATTGTGTTTTTTGTTTTTCTTTCTTCTCCTTTACCTGACTATAAGGTTAGTTTTTTTTTTTAAATTTTGTTTTACTATAGCATTGAGAATACTTAACCTCTGCGTTTTCCTATGATCCGTGGAGCGTTGTGAAGTGTGATACATTTCTGTATCCCTAGTATTAGTTGACATTAACTATCAACGTTATAGAAAACTATCGGATGTACCGATAAGTACATGTCATTGTACGTGTTGAATGACAGGTATATGTCGCAGCCAACTGGTTAAATCAGCCGTTTGATTGGAAGGCTAGCCTGTTAATTAAACGCCGGCATTCAATTGAATGCGTAGGCCGATAATTGATTATAATAACAATACTCAACGTTCAACTAGTTGGCTGATTGTAAGCTAGCCCATTGAAGATGGCTGACGTGAATTCAGGCAGGAGATTTAAATTTAGTTATTTTTGTTTACCACTGCGGCGCTGGTGTCACCAAAACAAATATGGCGTCAGATAGCTCGCTCAGCTGACAATGTTTTTGTATGTTTTTTTCGTTGAAATTTCGCATTTTTTTGTTGAATAGATATACTGACAATAATTAAAGTATTTTTGTACTCCTGCTGCCTTAGCCCTGTAGGTCACGTGATCGATAAGAAATCACGATAAATTTTGAGGTTTTTTTTTTCAAACCATAGAAGTCTCTTTGTATATACCCCCTATGACCTTTAGCCAAGTCGTTAAACGTTTCATTCAACATTTTGGCTAGTTGTTCTTTGGCCATTTAATTGGATTCAATGAACGGGCTAGCCGTTCAATTAAACGGCTGATTTAACCAGATGGCTGCGACATATACATTTTACAACCTTACCGCATTGACGCACACAGAAACAAAGCACTCTCCGTCCATAAATGCCATTCAACATTGTAATGTGGCAAGGTTGCTTAGTGTTTCTATGTATTTGCACGTGACTGAATAAATTTCGAGTAAATATCGAGCAAATAAAGTAAAAAATGTTCGACATATTGATCAGAGTTCCCACCGGAAGTACACGGAACTACACTCGGGTGCAAAGAAATCACACAGTGGCGCTATTTTCATACAAACACGCTCACTTTACGGTCGCATTATTCAAAAACTATAAACAGTTACGTAAACATTTGTACGTTGATGTATGAGTCGAATACTCGACTTGTGAATAAAAGTCCCAAATATTCAAGGAAACTTTCGGTTTTGTGCCAAGTGAGGAAAACAAATTCACTCAATCCGGTTTCCTACAATTTTATAAGGAATAAAAATTAAAGATTTGTTTCACTAAAATTTAAGAAAAACAAGAAATATTTTCAGTTGTTTTAGTGCTAAGTGGTTAGTTGAACATTTGACCTCGCCATCAACATCAAAATCTTCACAAAAATACAAATACTTTTTTATTTATTACGCCATGAAGTGTGCATGTTTGTATGAAAATAACGCCACTGTGCGATTTCTTTGCACCCGAGTTTACATTTATTGACATTACGCGCTCGATACTTACTCAATAGTCTTTCGTGCTTGCCCTAATATATAAAAGAGACAAAGCGAATATTGGGTAGTTTGCCAAACGCGTACTAAGGGTACTGTGCTGCTTGTAAAATTCATCACAGACCGTATTATATAAAATTCATAACAGATCAGCAAACAGGCAGTGGCCCTGTTTACTCATTATTTTATAATATAAAAACAATCCTGTCGAAAGAATGGCCGCGCAGTGGATGCCTTTGGGATTCCTGTCGCACCTGAATAATTTATGTCTGCGCCCGCGCAGAGGCCGACCAGTGGCCGCTCTGAAGTTATGATGCATTACATAAAAACTGCATTTGCAAAACATGAACCATCAACATATTTGTAGAATAATAAAATGAACTAGTTTTTTGTAAGAAAACAATACGGAATATTTGTGAAATGTATTCTATATTTTCTTCTAATGATATTGGGATTATCCACTTTTATTTAGAATCATACTCAACAAAACTTAATTAGAAACATCTTATTGTTTAACAAAAAATACATCTTTTACCACAATATTCGAAAATTAAACGACATAGAAATCTGTTAGTTGCTTAATTATGATACAGAAAGGTTGACGAAATCTGCATTTAAGGACAATATAGTGTACCGTAAAAAAATCGAGCTACCGCGTATTTCCATACAAACATGCTCACTTTACGATCTATAATAGGTAATATATAAAAAAGTGTGGCTGTTTCTACAAAGATTATTGTATCGCTAGCGAATTCAAATGTTTAACTGACCGATATTAGCATTCAAAACAGCAGTGAAAGAAAGATTTTATTTCAATTCCGTATTAATAAAGTTGTAGGAAACCAGATTTATTGACCTATTTTCCGTACTTTACACAAACATGAGCGTTTTATTGTATTTTAAGACGTTTATTCGATATTTCAATACACCAAATTATATTACATCAGTTACAGATGCAACTTTTTAAAATAATGTGACTGTAATAAAGTGAGTATGTTTAAATCAAAATAACACTGTGTTTAAATATCTTTGTCGGGCAGTGTGTGTGTATTTTCTTGGAATAAAAACTTCCGAAACCGAGACCTACCGGTTCTCGTTTAATCTCTTCAGAGGTAATTTAATCATTTATTAGATTTATTTATTATCGCAGTCACAAAATAAAGTCCCAACAAATAGTAATTGAGATTAGTTAGTTTCTTTCGTCAGCCGAGTAGCATGACAGGCAAAAAAACGTTACGGGTTTACCATTTACCTTTATAAGTATGAATAATTAGATTCATATCACATACCGTAGTCACTAAGCTAATAAAGTAATGTTTAAATTGCTAAACTCATAAACGTTTTCTCGAGCTGACCATTTCCAATAAATATTATCATCGAACATCAGTTTTGCTTATCTTTGTATACATCGTCAATGAGATAGGAAATGAAACACACACTAATTATATAGTCTCTATTATGTTTTATTTTTAACATATAGATAGTTTTCTACACATCCACCTCACATACGCGTCTCGCGCTAACTGATATGAGCTCTGTACACCGCGAGCGGCCGGCCCGCCCCGCGCCCGGCGCCGGCGCCAGATATTCGTAAGAACCCGCCGCGTTAGGAATCGGCTACTGATTACCCCTGTATATAGTGTTATACACGCCCTATGTGTATATATAACAGTAGTCTACTTCACGTGTATCTGTGAATATACACCATGCAGGACATTTTGTATGGGGACTTTGTAGCACTGGCCCTGACAAATCGTTCGGTGTATTTGGGGTATAAAAATGTAAGATATTTTTTAAAATATGCGATTTTATACAAATAGTTACAGACTTGTAAAATACTTTTCGGATTTGCCTTGGCGCTGAACGTGTTATGGGCACCTAAAGGAGCAATTGAGATCCTATATTTTTTTTCGCTAAGTACCTCTTTAATGATATTTTTCGTTTTTTTACCAAAAATCTTTTTAAGGCCCGGAGTTAAGGCGGGCCGGGCGGTGGATAATTACAAAAAATGCGCGCGAGAGGGCGCGGGGCGGGCGGGCGCGGGCGGCGACGCGGACGGCGGCCGCGGGCGAGCTCCCCGGGGCCCGAGCGCGGGCGCGGCCGTCGACGAACGGATATAAATAAAAATTCACGTAATAATATAAACTTACACGCTAATTTACAGACACGGAGACCGCGGGGTCCCCCGCATATACACCTATATACACTAACGAACTAGTCTGTACACTGTTATTGCGATGCGTCGGCTATTTACAGGTCGATATGTGGGCGCGCGCGTCAGTCGCGCGGCGGCGGGCGCGCCAGCAGCGCCAGCGGCTGCAGCGCGGCGGCGGCCTGCAGCGCGTGCGCGTGCGCGTGCGCGCTGGCGTGCGCGTGCGCGGGGTGGTGCGCGCCGGGGTGGTGCTGCAGCGCGGCCGGGTGGTGCGCGGGCAGCGCGTGCGCGCCCAGCGGCGGCAGCCCCACGCCGCCCGCCTCGCCCGCCGGCGGGTTGATGCGCTTCTCCTGCACCGAGCGAAACCAACACGTTAGCGGCGGGTCGGCAGCGTACGGAGCGGCGGCGGCGCGCGCGCGGGCCCTCACCTTTTGCCGCCGGTTGCAGAACCAGACGCGCACGACCTCCTTCTCCATGCAGAGCGCGTCGGCGAGCGCGGCGATCTCCTCGCTAGTCGGCTTCGGGTTGTGCATGAACGCCTTCTCGAGCGCTACGCGCACGCCCGACTCGATGGAGGTGCGCTTCTTGCGGCGGCGGCCGACGGCCTCGGCGAGCCCCGCGCCCAGCCCCGGCCCCGCGCCGCCGCCGCCGCCCGCCAGCGACGAGTCCGCGTCTTCGAGCCACTTCTGCAGTAGCGGCTTCAGCTTGCACATATTCTTGAAGCTCAGGTTGAGCGCCTCGAACCGGGATATCGTGGTCTGCGAGAAGTCGTTCCCGTACAGCTTGCCCATCGCGAGGCCGACGTCGCCCTGCGTGAAACCTGCGAATGGAGGGAGTGGTTGAGTTGGGTGCGGCCCGGGTGATACGAAGCGGAGGTGGGACCACTCACCTAGTTTGATGCGGCGCTGCTTAAAGGTCTTGGCGAAATGCTCGAGCTCCTCGAGGTCGGCTGTGTCGTCGGCGGCGGGCTCGAGCGCACGCGGCTTGTGCGCGTGCGCATGCAGCGGCGTGTGCGCGTGCGCGTGCGCGTGATGCGGCGAGCGCGCCCGCCCCGAGCCCGGCGTGAGCGGCGTCAGGAAAGCGCCCGCGCCGGGCGGCGTGCGCCGTGGGGACGGGGACCGCCCGTCTGCAACACACACGACTACAAATTCATCTTTATGTTTCACATATATATCAGCTGCTTCAGATTATTATGACGGGCAAAGATGGCAATCAGAAAAGGTTTAGGAAATGGTATTAGCGGAGCTGACCATTAGTGATGGAAATGCAGAAGAAACGTAGAGTAGGTATGTATACCTGTGGCGGGAGGCGGGGGGGCGTTGCCAGCTCTCGCCTGGAGCTGCTGCAGCTGCTGCGCCGCCGCCTGCGCCACTGCCTGCTGCACCTGCGAGCCAGACGAGCTCAATTCAGAAATGCTTCAGCCACACCACAAAGTGCACTGTCTTTTTTTCATTGACACTGTTGGGTTGTAAGTACTTTTATTTATACAAACCATTCATTTACATAACCCTGTGACTAATTCATAAATGAAGTACGTATTTTGGTTCATAGATAGCGTTGTGCCATTCAAGCATACACTATGGATTTTTTTTAATATTTTAGCGAATAAAACTATTTAGATCAGGCTACATGCAGTTTCATTGTTGCAGTTCCAGTTCAACCTAGATCAATAAATATTGTTCCTTCGAGCCGGATTGTAGCCTGTAACTACATGTCATTGAATTGCTAACTGTTGTTACCTGCGTGTGCAGCAGCAGCGAGTGCGCGCCGTGCTGGGTGAGCAGGAGGTGCTGCAGCTGCGCGAGCGCGTTGCCGGCGCCCGCCGCGCCCTGCAACACATACACACCATACAGCGCGCGCGTATTACACTAAATACGGTACTATGTGGCATGTACATACAACGCACTACACCTGGGCCTCTGTCAGCTCACTAAGCAGACGATAGACATTTTGTCTGCCGCTCCAGTTCGAGCTAGAGCTTTATCCTACTAATAATATTATAACTGCGAAAGTATGTCAGTTTGTTTATTTGTTTGTTTGTTACTCTTTCACGCTATAACTACTGAACGAATTTGCATGATATTCGGCACATTGACAGGAGATAGCCTAAATAAATCAATAAAAATATTTGCAAGAATATGGTGGTGGTGGTTGTCACAATGGGTTCGTTCTGACATACTCTATCGTATATTTGACGACGGGCAAAATGTATATACTAATTATTGTTATATTTTGCTTAATTTAACATTATAGAATATAAAAAATACAAGTTTAATTGAATATAATGCCATTGGTGATGAAAACAAATATAAAATAGTCAAATTACAATCATGGACAGATTATAAGAAATATATTGATTGAAGATATAGTCAAGTCAATTATAAATGTCAATAAGTAAATAAAACAAAAGTCAGATTTTATCGTTCAAGAACTCGCTAATCGTATAATACATTTTGTTAATGAGGAAATTAAATAATTTATTCATAGTCAAGTTTTTATGTCATTTGGCAATTTATTAAATACTCGTATTGCCATACAATATGCGTTCCTTAAATATGAAGCTTTGCTTAGGTATTTGCAATGTAATACCTACCCTCTGTATTTCTTTACAAACAAGTCATTACGGTTTTTCATAAATATCGAGATTACATATATTTAAAGACATGGTAGGGGTAATATGTTTAAATCTTTAAATAGAGGTTAACAACACTGTCTAAAAAGTTTGCCTGGATTAAAACGTAGGATACTGTCTATCCCGATTTTACCTCGGGAACGGGAACCACGCGGACGAAACCGCGGGCAACTGCTAGTTGTATGTAATAAATAATAAATTATTCGCAATTTAAGGCGACCTAGCCTCATTTGCTCTAGCTACCTTTGTTTTATTGAAGTACCAATACCACGATAGCTGAGTTTCTATTCCATTAGTTCTATAATTCAGAGGGTGAAATCGGAACGGTAGTCGCGTCACAGCGAGCCGATTCATCAAACTCAAGCCAGTGATCACCCGTGAACTGCGCGGCATCGCGACTTCCGCTGCAGTATCGAATGCGTATCGACGACGTAGCAGAAGCAAGTTCATCTTTTTATTCAATTCATACAACGGTATCATTATTTTAAAACTCTAATTTTTCTTAAAACTTTACAGAATTACTTATAAGAAATGTGTAACTTATAGATGTTAAATAAGAAATTTAATACGAATATTGGCCATCTAATTCAAATTCGACATCATTAACAACAATTGCAAGAGAACTTTTACGTTTTATCAAAACAACGACTACGTAAATTGAAAGACACATTTGACTTATGTTGTTAAGATTTTACAATTAAGTTTAGGTGTTGTCTCTTGGACGGACAGTTGTATTTCAGTGGAAGCTGCGTGTTGCGAACATGACCTTCCAGTGCGTTACAAGATACAGTAGTAGATGATTATTAGATTAAGTTATGCATTGTTAGTAGGTAATACTGTCACAAAATTAAGAAGGTAAAGCAATGCTATGGGTAGTTTTGATAACGGATATAACTTTCCAAACTAGTACTAATGTAGGTACCATCAAGTGGCGAATAATCTTTTTCGTTTTAACGCTGCTTACGTTAACTAAAAAAATTATCAATTTATTATCAATTGTCTTAACCTATGCCAGTAACCATAATTAAATTATTAAAATGACTTGTCAATACCAAACAATTCTTCAATGATTTACTTTATGTGTTTTAGTTATTTATTACTTATTTTTAAACATCAAAGTTTGCATTAGCATTCAAACCAATAGAAAATTCGCTAGTTGAGTAGAGAGGCTGGTCGCAGTGTTCCGGACCAAAAGTTCTCTTAGCTGTATAGTCAAAGTCAAGTCAAAGTCAAAATATTTTTATTCTAATAGACATATAGATAAGTGCTTTCGAATAGTCCAATTTTTTTCCCCCTACCAGCAATTCAGGACATCTTTAACTGATAAGAAGAACGGCCGCAAAAATCTTATCAGCTTTTATAAAGGCAACAACTTTTACGAAGGCTCATGTTGATGGCAAACACTGCTAGTTAGATAGTGCTGGAAGGAGTGCTTACGAATACGGCGGCGGTGGCGGCGTGCGCGGCGTGCGCGGCGTGCGGCGCGTGCGGCAGCGGCAGCGGCGCGGAGGGCGCGCGCGGCGGCGACGGCGGCCGCTCGTCGCCGCTGATCTCGCCCTCGCCCTCGCCGCTCGCCGACCCATCTGCAACACAACACCGTGCACATTAATACATTTTATACAAGAAGAAAGAAATAAAAAGTCTTTAAGTTGCTCAGACGGGGCGCGTAGACGCAAGCTTTGAATTTGGAGTAACCGAGACTTATGGGACCAATACGTCGAATTTTCTAGTAATTTTCAGTTTACTTTAAGAGATACTTAATATCTCTTATGGGTAAAGGTTATATCTTTTGTAATAAACAAACATAACTTCATAATTATAAGGATTTGGTAGTTTTCCAGTATATAAAAGTATTTATAAAAAAATTACAAGGACTACCTTGTAGTGTCTTATTAGTTTTTTAGTAAAAACATTACACAAGAGCTATCTAATGTGTAATGTTTTTGCTAAAAAACTAATAAGAAAAATATAAAAGCTGCCTAAACACTACCGATAACCTTAAACCGACCTTAAAATAAAGTTCCCTCTAAACCCTTTCAAAGTTCTAATAAAAATGTAAATGTTTACAGCTCATTGTGATTCCGGCGAAGAGGTTGCAAACTCTGTTTAACATTATATACGGAAGAGCGGAGTTCGGCGGGCGGCGTTCGGCGGGGCGGTCAACCGCCGGAAATTGAATGCAAATGTGACCGCCCGGCGCCCGCCGGTGACCGCCCGACCGCCCGACCGCTGTGGACCGGACACTACTTCTTTTAATATGTTTCGAAGAGCTTTTAACATATTTAAGTTTGTTTGATCTTCTCTTCCATTATACATTGTACACTCATAATAAGTTTGTTTCACTCGGATCGAAATAAAAACGTACAATGCTTCAGCTGTTAGCATTCCAGTTCAGATAGTAAAAGCCAACCTGTCACTTGTATTTATTTAAATATTTTATGTACAAAAATACAAAGTTAGGTACAAAAGGCGAACTTAATACTAAAAGTATTCTCTACCAGACAACCTTTAGGCCCTAAAGGCTTTCGCTGCTCTCTGTTTCTCTAAAGTTAAGGGAAACAGACAGGAGCGAAAGCGGTACAAAATGCGATTTGTTAACATTGATATATAAACGTACATCACTTTAATACATACATAAATATTCAAATTTTTACATACTATACATACGATACATAAATAAACAAAATACCGTACCAACGATAAAATGAGAAAAAAAAACTTACATAGTTGATGATAAATTACCAAACAACGAACCTAAGCACTCAACCCATCCAAAGGAAAAGCACGAACATTCCTGAACGAATATTTGCTGGGAGAGTTCCTGACAGCGTCCGGGAGACGGACAACATCTTAAACCTAATCAATATCAAATGTGACGACGTTGGGCTGTAGCTATGAGTAATTAGTAGTATTTTTTTTTTCACCTCGCTTAATGTCGCTTTGCCAACCAGCAAGGGATAAATGGCGTGATGTGTATTCGTAACCGACTTCATTTAATGCTTAAAAGTAGTTTTGGAAAGAATTTACTATGTATTTTAAGAAAGAATTTACTAGCTTCCGGCCGCGGTTTTGCCCGCGTGGTTCCCTTTCCCGTCGGAATATCGGGATAAGAAGCCGTTGTTACACTCCGTCCTTTTAACTAACTCTATGCCAAAAAAGTCGATTGGTTGGCGTCACCGAAGGACAAACAAACACACTTTTGCATTTATTTAGATATATTTATAAAATAACTTATTTTATTTTAACTTATATTCACTGTTCACCAAATAATTACTTAATTTGGAATCATCCAAGCCAGCTTTAAGGTCAGACAATTTTGCTGTTGGTCGAACGATTTCATAGAATTGATCAGCGAGAGGTTTTTGAACGCGGTCGAGAAAGCAATCGAGGGATCAAAGGGAGGTTGAAAGGAATTCAGTTCGTAGAATTATTGGCGAGTTTTGAGCGAACTTTAACGAAATGGTTTTTAGTTAAACGTTTGCATTTGCAATGCTATTTGTAGCAGAAGCCTCTGCGCAGTTACAGGGTTTGCCTTTCTAGAACGTTTTAGTAAAACCACCTTAGGCTGACAATACATTGTCTTTTATGGCGCATCAAGTTGTCTTAAACAAGTAACAAATTGGATCATTTATAGCATGTCGTAGACCATAATTATGATTTTATCGTTGATATTACGCAATAAAAGATTCAACATTGGAAAGATGTTTTAGTACCCGTATCACAGATAACCAATTTCCATATCACAGATTACCATATATCTACTCAAATTATATTCACATATTCGCATATTCACACTCAAAAATATTAACATAAGGAATTGGAAAAACGTAATTTTGAATAAAAAATAAATCAATCCAATATTATTAGATAATAAAGAAATCTAAATTAGACCAAGATATTTATCAGTGGGCGCGTGCTATTGACGTTTTGACAGATAGGAGGGGTTGCTTAGACGTTAAATAAATCGTTTCGTAATACAGGGTCGTCGCAAGACGCAGGTCACATTGTATGAAAGAAAGGGGTAACTCGTGCGCGGCGCGCGCGCAGGCCGGCTAAGGCTCGCGCGCGCTTTGTCATCCGTCCTCGTAAGATACGAGGTTGTTGTCGCCTTACGCGGCTTTTGAAAGGGTTAGTTGTGGGTATGTGAGTGATGTACAAATGTACAAACCAGGGGCGGTGTAAGGCAATTTGAAAGTGGATGCAAAGAAATTAATGGTTGTTGTATAATTTATTACATTTCAAACTTTAAGTAGTGTAAACGCGTTGAAAGTATGCCCTTCTGAGGTGTTATCAGCACTGATTTAATTTGTTAAAATGATCAGCAAAATGGAGTTGTAAAATCTTTTGGTGTTGTTTTCTATCAAACTCAAATTAACTTAATATCATTTATCCAGTTTAGGTCGTTATTTAAGCACTTCTGAATGTTAAGAAGCTTCGAAAGCTTCAGTTACCGATTACTTAATTAAAGTTTAAGTTTATTCAGTTGTGTAACAACTTTTAGGATAAATCGTTCAGTTTTTTATATTGAATTAGTAATAAATCAATGAACTTAAATATAATGTTCAACATGACCTGTGACCACAATTCTTAAACATTATACAGCAACGATTATAACGGAAATGGCGAAACACAGATGTGGGTTTATAGAAGACGTCATATATTAACTCTAATTATTGTTTTATGTTTAATTACTTTAATGTTTAATGATCGTCGTATTTCAATCGTGCTTTAAAAAAATCTATGTAAATTAAGACACGATCAAAGTATGATAATGCATGAGTAAAAGTTAAAAGAATTACTCCCTTATGCAATAACGTTTGAATCATTTCAATCGGTTCACCCATCTTCAAGTGATTCGGTGTCAATGGCGAATTAATAACCCCCTCCTTTTTTTGAAGTCGGCTCAATGAAATATGAATCATCTCCACACGGACGACGTTGAAGTTGGCTGCTTGTTGTTACCAAAAATACTACTAACAGAAATTACCCTTAACTAGCTGTCGCCCGCGATTTCACCCGTGGTTCCCGTTCCCGCGGGAATATCGGGAAAGTATCTTATGTTCCTCTCCAGGCTTTCAAGTATCTGTATCCCAAATTTCATCAAAATCCATTTAGCCGTTTTTCCGTGATTGAGTAACAAACATCCAAACATCCAAAATATTAGTAGCATAAGGAAGCCATACTATATAAATATGTACAGTTTAGGTGAAAATCTGTTTCAAAATAGGCTTTGATCATTCACGTACATCTTATGTTTTGGCGCGCACTGTTCATTGAAATAAAACAACTTTTACGGATATCAAACGCGCTATATTTCCACGAACTAAGTTGTAATTGTCCGTATTTTTAGGTTTTTTAGGGGTTTTTTTGATTTTCCCGACGTTTCGGCACCTTTACAGCTGCCGTGGTCACGGGATGACCACGGCAGCTGCACGGCACGGGATTTTGATCATTCATTTTATAATTAAGATAGGAATCGAACCCTTGCAATGAGTAAAATGCAGAGGTTTTTTTTTATTTTTGTGGAAGAAAACGCTTCTGATTAGTTGAATGTCTGAGTTTTACGTAAATATTTATATATTCCAATGAAAGAGCATTAGAGTAGGTATAAATTTTCAAAGTACTTTTCAACAACTAACTTTATGAAGTTTTTCATACAGTCAAGTGTGACCTGGCAGAAATCCATATATATAACAAAAAATGTAGCTTAATTCCACAAGAAAAAACATGTAAGATGCACCGCCCGCTCGCAAATAAATGCAAATGCAAATCTGTGCACCTTCACCGGCCTACACGTTTTGTCCCCGCGCACACGGCGCATCCTCAGGACTTATTAGACAATGCAATACCAAGCTTCGATGCTTTGACTTTTAATAGTATATCTACCTATCTACGAGTATATAAATAAAACAAAAGGTTTGCATATTTGTCCTTTTACGCGTTTCGAAACCATGATGAAACCTTGATAGGGTGTTCTGAGGACTAATAATAAAAAAAAAATCCATATATTTCTTACACTTTAACATACTTTACGTGGCATTGCAACGCATGCCGGGTACAGCTAGTAGTACGTATAAAATAAATGTTAGTCAATGAATTTGTACGTACCATGGCTGGGCGGCGGCGACGGCGATTTGATGAGCTCGCCGGACTCTTCTGAAACAAACAGAAATATATATTAGTTAGCTATTAGTAATATCAAGTATCTATAGACAGTGGGGACACCGCTTGGCCAATCGCATTGCGGAGGCCATTATACGAGTGATGACATTTCACGTGCATCAGAATTTATATCGCCTTTTGCAACATTTTTGCAGACAAAGTTAGGCATCCCTCGTATATACGTGTACGGATATACGTAGATACATATGTACCTAATTTAACTTAACAAAATCAACTGTATCATATTGAAAACACGTTACGTTATAAATGCGAAACTGACATAAAATCATGAGACGATGCACTAAATCAAAATGACTTGATTATTTAATAATCGTTTGAAATTAAGTACCTAAGTACTTTTCAGAGGTACTGCACTTGATGAGACGTCTTAAAAGTTAAGTTGTTTATGATTTTGTAATTTTTGCATTTTTCAATGCTATTTTTATACTTATGGTAAATTTTAAATAGAAAAATATTGGAAAAAATTCACTCGGCTACAAGTGAATTCTCAGACGGGAATCGAACCCGCGACCTTTGGAAATCCGGTCCAATGCTCTTGATTTTTTTTATGACTTTATGACTTTTTCTATTTAAAATTTACCATAAGTATAAAAATAGCATTGAAAAATGCAAAAATTACAAAATCATAAATTTTTGGCAGTTGCATCTTAATCGATCGTTAAACACCTGAAAAGATGTTTCTTTCGAATGCAAGGATATTCCTAGCATTGATGTAACAACGCTGGCCTACAGCGTATTAAAAATATAAAAGTATTGGAGAATTTCGACGGTGGTTCGCAAGTCTCGGTAGCTCAGCGGTAGAGCATTGGACCGGATTTCCAAAGGTCGCGGGTTCGATTCCCGTCTGAGAATTCACTTGTGGCCGAGTTAATTTTTTCCAATATTTTTCAATTTAAAATTTACCAGAAGTTTAGTTGTTATCAATTTGTTGTTAATGATTTGTTTGCAGATTCTTTTCAGAGGTGCTGTTTCAGAGGTAAGTTGACAAAATGCGTGGGGCTGTTCTTCTTGTCAGTTAAAAGATGTCCTGACTGGCTGGTCGGAAATAAGTTTGGCCTATTCTCAAGCACTTTCCTATAACTTTATTTCCATAAAAATATTGGACGTGACTGCTCTTTATTAAGGCTTTTGTTGTTAATGCATTGACCGCAGATACTTTTCAGAGCTACTGTTAAAATTTCTTCTTGTCAGTTTAAACTGTCCTAAATCTTGAAACTGGTTGGAAAAAAAATACTAGGTATTCTTAAGCACTTATCTATAAGTTTATTTGAATAAAAATATTTGACTTGTCGTTGACTGCACTTGATTAAGGCTTGACTTAGTTTGCATTGATCGGTTGACACAGTCCGAGGGCAACACGGGCTTAGGGGATTAGGGGAAGACTGTGAGGTGGCTGCGTCTGCTCAGTTAATTAAATTGGGCTATTTGAATGACAAGTATCGGGCACCGTTAACGAGCTTAGCTAATTAATCGGATCACGTAACCGACACCACCGACCGACACCTTTGGTGCTCTGCCACGCGTTTACATGATCAAAGCCTCGACATGCGTGGGTTATTCGGGAAGTTCCTAATAATAATAGAGGTAGTGTAGAGTTATTTAAATCGGTGCACACTTGATAGAGAACTGCGGATGTTAGATAACAGACTATATGTAGATTATGATTATTTTTTGCATTAAAAATGCTATTCTGTAAGTAAAATCATGAAATTGATGATTAAAACAATTAGATGAATTTCATTTGTAGAGGAAATACTAGAAAAAGTTACATCTTCTCTCAATATCCTTTAAGTAATGTGGGGGTTCCTTGTTTTAATTTTGTAAAAAAAACATTATTTCATAGCTGTCAAAGTAGAAGTTAAAATTATAAAAACTGTTTTGAATGCCGTTTATTTAAAGTCTAGAGACATAAAAAATATTATTTCATTGTGAAAAGCTAAAAGTCAATATGCAGAGTGCAACCGTGCAAAGGAGCTCCTATTATAATGCTCATGATGCAATGTTCCTATAATTTACAACATGAAAAACCCAAATAAAAATAATTTAAGAATACGGAGCTTTGCCTCATTATACTTCATTTATGCTTTAAAATAATATATAGGTATGATAAATTTTAAATAGAAAAATATTGGAAAAGAAAAACAACTCGGCCACAAGTGAATGCTCAGACGGGACGCGAACCGACCTTTGGAATCCGGTCCAATTCACTTGTGGCCGAGTTGTTTTTGCCAAAAATTTAATGCCAAAAATTAAAAATCATAAAAAAGATATATATAGGTAATTTAAATTATAAACAAATAAAATTTTTTTTTTTTCATTTATTATCAAATAAATTTACAATAAAAAATTACATAAACAGCACATAGAAACCACTTAGGTTTAATGCATGTGCTTCGTTCGCTTTTACATTTAACAATTTATAATTTCATAAGTACATTTAACACATATAACACGATTTATTAAACAATTACAGTATAATGCGATCGCTGCCATCCAATTTGCTCAAAAGTAACATCTTTAGTTTTTTCCTTATATTTTTTTTGTTGAGAGAATCACGAAACTCAGGTTCTAGTTTATTTGTAAGTCGTGGTATTAGGTAACCAGAAGTACGGCTGCCGTACGTATTTTTCGCAACTTTCGTAACAATTAATTTAATTAATGCTGTTTTAGTATTTTAAAATTCTTTTGAGTTTTGTTTGTTTGAGTTATTTAAATCAATTTAATGTTATGATTTTGTGTGCAGTAACCTTTTTTTTACTCATCTTAATTTAAATAACATGATGTTTTAAATAATGAAATCGATATAATTATCAAATTTATTTAATCATAGATTTTTTTATTTATATGTATTAGAATATTGTTTTCACCTCACACGCTCGGAAGAGGAGGTTTTGTCATTCAGTTTTGTCGTAGAAAATCACTTTCTGCGGCCTAGCGCGATAAAGTACTTTTTTAATTTAATACCTAAAAATATGTCATAATGCGTTCCGAATCGCACTATTGATTTTTTGTTACATTTTATTCTTATTTTAAATAGCTTTGAATTTATTATAATACTCCGTTTTATAATAACAATAAGATTAAACTATTTGTTATAAGAATTTATATTAGGCTGGGTGAGATTTTACAACCTATGATTGGATTTCGAAACGTGACATAAATCTTTATTTTTAAATTGTCTTTGCCTTGTTCCTTATGTCAGTGTCAACATTTATGGAATCGTTTTATTGTTATTTATAAGTAACAATATATTCCTACTTTGAATAACTTTGAATTAACTATAATACTCCATTTTTTTATTATTTTAGTTTTTTATATCATTAAAACATACTACATGTTTAAAGAATTTTTTACCGGAAGTTGACCGCGGAAACAACCATAAAATGTTCCTCGCTGTTGTGTGCTCGGCAGAAAAGTTTTTAGCGACTTGTACCTTTGAAATCAATTCAATTACAATATTTGAACCACTCGCTGCGCTCGTGGTTCTCGCCGTTAAATAACCAACTTTCCAGCCTTGCATAACAAATAACTATTGTTTCCCAAATAAAAAAAAATAAAAAACCATTAGTAAATGTACAAAATAATAAAACTAGTTTTCCAAAGGGAGCCCGTGACCACGATCCCTGGAGAGGTGTCAAAACGTCGGAAAACCCAAAAAACTTTTTGGACTTACATGGAAATTTTAAATCCAAAGTGCAAAAAATTTTTATTTGATACAGTGCGCGCCAAATTAACAATGTTCTTGTATCATGTACAATCTTCTAACTTCCCGGTTGACCAGTAGAGTTTTTTTGAGAAACGTTTTCTCGGAAAGTACTAATGTTAAAGAAATAATTTATTATTCGAATTAAATACCTGTTACTGTTCTATTTTTTACGACACATTTTCTACATAAATTATTTTAAAAAATAAAATAAATTTCCCTAAAAAAACTTTACTGGTCAACCGAGAAGTTCCCCGAATATACACGTGATTAAATTTTTTAAGAATAGTAAAAATAATCAACTATTTGATCGTAACATATACATAGACATAAAAATGCAGTTGCCACCATATAGAGTTTTCATAAAAAACTTCCGTTACGAAAGTCTACGGATTTGCTACGAGATGCTACGAAGGATTTAAAAGGGATAATCCAGAAAAAAGTATATTTTTAAAGCATATTGTTAAGTTTAAATGTATGATTGACAAAGGAGCGTAACAATGCTGGCGAAGAAAATATAAATGTTGCGGATCCGCGCGTGGGAGCGGCGCGGCTACCTGTCCGCGGGCTCGGGCGGGTCGGCACAATCAGC
The DNA here is from genome assembly GCA_910589605.1 of Chrysoteuchia culmella. Lineage (NCBI taxonomy): Eukaryota > Metazoa > Arthropoda > Insecta > Lepidoptera > Crambidae > Chrysoteuchia > Chrysoteuchia culmella. Next base: position 134,266 of record OU342649.1, read on the forward strand.
GCAGCGGAATCATTCAATAAGTATTGTTAAGCATCATTATAAAAAAAATAGTTTTTTCAGATTTAGAAACAATCGAGGAATTTTCCGGTAGAGAGTAGTAGAGTTGAGATATTTGTTGATAAGATTTTTTCGAAAATAATGAGGTTTATGAAATTGTTAATAACAATTAATTTATTTATTCAAAATTATTTGTGATAACGTTAAACGTTTTCTATAAATCTATTTCTTTTATAAAAATTCTTTCTAAAAAAACTAGACTCTCTACTAGTATAGTTTTTTTTGGAAGCAGCCGAGGAGGCGCTCGATTTTACACCTAAAAGTCATACGCAAACCAGGAGTTCTTTCAAAGTTTAAAATAAAATATAGATTCCTAATAATTATCTTGGCCATTACTTAATAATTGGATGGGGTTAATTTATAATTATAAGACAGTATTATGATGTATATGAGTATTATGATGTTTTTTGCATTAGCGATTATGGTAAATAATATTATTTATTTATTTTCGTAAAGTATATGACTTAATAAAATTGTTTATTTGCAAGTTCATTATGACTATTAGTTTCAATTTTATGTTATAGTTATATTTTATTAGTTTAATTTAAAAGTGACTTAACAAGAAAGACAAACGATCTATCGATGGCGACCTTATGTATATTTCGATTTTCGTTTAAAAAGAAATGTTATTTTGTAAATTGATGGTTTCATATCATGCTTAATCTGAACTTAGATTATTTCACATTTCAAAGTTCTTTTCAATAGCAATGTAACATTTGTATATAAGGATGGAACCAAAAAAAAAAAATTATCCGCAGTAAAAAGCGGCGAGTATTGTGCGCGGGAGTCGATTATTGAAACGTCATCGCGACGGTTTTTGCATCCATTTAGCCGATCACAAAAAGGGTACATGCGGAGAAATAATATTAACGCGGATCAAATATTTTTTTCGTTCAAAAAACTGCATTTGTCCCATTTTTTGCGCGGCAGCGGGCTTTTTTTTTTTACAAAAAATGGTAAGGATTGTGCAATGCTGTTTAAGTTACGTCGGTTTTTTATGTTTCAAATTTCATGTAAGCTGGTTATGTAAGTGAAAATAGTATATGTAAATATATGGATAGACTGTTGATTAACAATAACAAAGATATGCAGATACGTAATTGGTATTTCCACGGGAACTTCCTAATAGCGATAAATAATTTGATTAGTTGCAGATTATAGGGAATGATTAAGATAACGATGTAGTCGTCTAACGATTAATAGACGATTGGCAAACGTTCATGACACTAAATGTCGAAGGGAACCTGTTGGTTTATTTCTTAATTGTTTGGAATGCAATTATATTTAAAAGTTTATATGCAAATATTAATTACGTTAACTAATAAAATTATATCATTGCGTAATTATCATTATGTGTAATTAAATAGAAATTAATTATAATTTTTAAGTAACAGGAATGAACTATGGGTGTGATGAAACAATACAGATTGTAAAACAAATAGTTATGCATGTTTAAAAAGCAAATAATACAAAACAAAAACATAGATAAAACAGAAACGTGGTAAAAACAAATACAATAACAAAAAATATAGGTAATAGTGTAAAATTTCAAATTATATTCAGTGTCTGGCCGGAGAATTTCAAGTTGAGATAACGTCTTACGCATGCACCATAATGTATGAACCACATTTTGTTTTGAGTCGAGTTTGAGACGTTCTCAGTTCAGAATTCATCAGACAACACATGATTTGTTTTAAAAAATGTCATTCAAAAGTCGACTGAATAAAAAGCGAACTTTCGCCAACTTCGGCTACTCCAAATGATTGTTTACGCAATGTAAACTCGCTGTTTACTCACGGTAGGAGGTGCAGTAGGAGCGCGCGGCGGCGCGCACGCACGCGGACAGCACCATGCTCATCTGTGGACCTGCCTCGGGCCGTGCTCGTGTACGTGTGTACGCGTGGTCGGAGCGTCCGCTGCCAGTCGAGCGACGTACGAGAGGTGCGCGCGGGTCGGCGCGCGGAGGCACACTGGCGCACTGGCGGCGTAGCGCCCCGGCCCCGCCGCCCGCCGACGAATTAAACATTTTGGAACTTTTTTGTACGAATCCGTTTCTTTTCCGCCCTTAGTGAATTTTTTTCGCGCGACCTCGCCATTATTTCGATTACCTGAGATGATTTTTTTTACGCTTTCGCCGAATGCAGTGAGCGCGATGCGCGTTTAAAAGCTGTTTAATTTTTTTGTAGGAAAGGGGAACGACGGGTTCGGCTAACCGATGCGCGAATTCCGATATCGGGTTTGATTGAAAAAAAGGTTCGCTCCGAAATCATTCTGAGCGTGTGCCGAGAGTCGTTACGGCGTTATTATCTAACAAAGAACACAAACGAACGGCCCACTATCTGCGAGCCGTCACCCGACGCATTCGGAGTACCCCAGTAGGTATCCACTCCCAATATTCCACATAATGTAGAAAAAATTATCAATCAGCTTCTGCTCGCGATTTCAATGAGAGTCCGCAGCCGCGGTGCGCAATAATTATGTTAATTGATTGAAATGAATGAGAATACGGAGAAATACGTTTTGAATACGAAATTAAACTTGTAATGAGAATGCTGGCTCGATTAAGGAATACGAAGAACGAGAATCATATACACAAATAAGAAAATATACTACTTGTATTTCATACAAGCAGTATTTTTTCTTTCATGGCCATTCGTCATAGTTTTGTCAACGGTTAACATTTTTTTTGACGTAAAGTTATAGAGCAAAAACTTTTACAAGCGATATTGAGAGTTACGCGGCATTGTTAAGTTACACGCGTTTTTATCGATATTTCTGAGACAGCATTTTGCTTGATAATTTCTTAGGAGATAAATCTTTAATCATCTTGATCACGGATGACATAAAATTAGAAAGTAATTAAATCAAAAGTTAAAAAAAATTGAAATAAAATAATTTAGGATTTGAAATAACGCGAAGGTTTGGTTAAGAAAGTTCAAGTACTGCATTAAGTGCTAACTGAACGGTAAAATAGTTCTTTTGTGAGGGTCCGGCGTCCGGGAGGGCGCGCGGTCCGAAGTTCGCATCCGAAGTTTAGCGTAATGCGATGGGGCGGAGGGACGCCATGCGGGCTCCGTGCGATACTATCTTTAAAGATTAACTACTGAGAAGAGAGGATATCGCACACGCCACCTCTAAAGACCTCTAAAACATAAAAAACCGGGTTAAAAAAACACTAAAGACACACTCAAAAACCCTTACTATAGCTTCTGCCCGCGACTTCGTCCGCGTGGACGTTTGGAAACACTCTAGGGAACATTTTATTGAGATAGTAACTTTCATAATTATGTTAGAAATACAGGCTTCAAACTATGTTAGTGCCAAATATCAGCCAAATCAGTACAGTCGTATTTGAGTACCTAATCGAATATTCAATCGAATATTCAAACATTGACGTTTATTACCTATATGAGTAAGATAAAAAATTCAGAGTTTCCTTTTTTTTTGTCTCGCGCTGTATCGAATTTTATGATTTCAGTGAACGAGAAATATAAGTTTTGGTTTATTCAGAGTCAACAGACAGAAACATGATATTTTTACTTCTCCATTGCGTACACATTGTAATTGGTATTAATTTCAACTTAAGCAATGCATTTAAGAGTATGGTCTTTAATAGGAAAATATAAAACGAATATGTTGTACAAGGGTTTCATTTTGTTTTCGAAGACCAAAGTCAAACCACCATTGCCAAAGTCTTCAAAATATATATTTTTTATTTTTATTTTTATTGTACTCTTATAACTTGTTCTATTTGTGAAAACTGTTTAAGGCTTATTGTTTACTACAATACTGTTTTTAATGTATTTGGTTTTATAGCTGTTTGTTTTCCATGAAATAAAAATAAAAAATAAAAATAAAAAATAATAATGTGGATTAATTTTCACAAGTTTACATAAACTTTTTACCATGTCTGAATTTAATGACCTTTTTGTCAAATTATTCTACTTTGTAAAAAAAAATAAGCTTAGATATTGTTACTCAACCACAGCTAAACGCAAAACAAATAAATCATTTATATTAAATAAAGCATAGCTTTTTCCCGGTCAAATGTTTCATAGTGATTTACCAAATGTCCATACGAACGAATTCGCTTGCGGTAACTAGTTTTATAAAAGTTTTAAACGCGTCTCAAGCGATCTCGAGAGGCTAATATATAGTTATTCTAGCGAGGTAAGAGCTGAATAAACAGCGGTCCTTCAATACCGCGCTGCAGCTTTGTGATGGTATTAGTAATGTCTGTTGGCCCGTTACATATTGCTACCTCACATAACGTACACATAATTATAAATTAAAACAACCGGACAAAACGCGACATATGTTTTTTAGTGCAACTATGTACTTACACAAGAAAATATACTAGAAAAGCAACTTGTCTCATGTCGCCCTGACGGGATTCGAACCCGCATCCCTGCGAATCCGGCCCAATGCACTAGTATATTTTCTTGTTTAATATTTATCACATTAAAATAGCATTGTAAAATGCAAAATTCAAAAGTTATAAATTTGTACTTACAGCTCGACGTTTCGGCAATGTTGCTACAGCCGTGGTCACAAGCAGACGAAACGTCAAGCTGTAAGTACATAGTTGTGCTACAAAACAACTGTACTACCTACTTACATGACAAATGTCGCGTTTTAGTCCCAATGTTTTAATTTATAATCATAATGGAACGTGAAAGAATAAAATTTGAATGTACACATAATTTATTAATATTAATTTCACCGTAAACGGTCTTTGACAAATCCTCTATAACGGTTCCATTTTCGTCTTAAAGAACCAGATTTTATAAAATAATAAATATCGTTATCATTGTTACTAGTCAAAATATAATTTTCACATTGTATAAGCCGTTATTCTTATAATAAATTTTAAATAGAAAAATATTGGAAAAAATCAACTCGTGAATTCTCAGATGGGACTCTATCCGTTATTCTTTCAAAATAACTTTGAATGTTTGATTTTTTTATTAGATTGTTCTTTTATTTTCTGGGCAGCCACACAAACTAGTACCTACTAGCAATACACAGAAGGAACTAACAGGAGAAAGCTAAATCTAAATACAGATTTTTTGATAATAGAAAGTAAGTCTCATTTATTTTTACTATTTTGAAAAGTTTAAATCCCGTTTCAATCTTGTAATACGTATACACGGGAGATTAATAGTTAGTCCAGAGGTAAGGGCTGAATAAACAGCGGTCCTGCAATACGAGGCTGCAGCTTTGTGATGGTAATGTCTGCCCGCTACATATTGCTGCTTTGAATAACGTATTCGCCTTTGAGATGTTTGCGAACGAACAATCCATGTTTATTCGCGATGTTTGCCGACCTTTCGGAGAGGTTTTCATTTAAATGTTTTGAGTGAAATGAGCAAGCGTAAGGGTTTGTGGATCTGTTGAGGGATGGGAAAAGATATTGGTTTTTCTGTACTAATATTATAAAGAGGAAAAAATTTTTTGTTTGCATTGAATAGGCTCCGAAACTACTGAACGGTTTAAGATGAAATTCGGTACACAGATAGTAGATAGCCTGGTTATGAATATAGGATACTTTTTATCCCGATATTCCCACGGGAACGGGATCCACGCTGGTGAAAAGCGGTCGCTAGTAAATTGATAATAATTTAGATATTGTATGTAGGTATTCATTTAAAAAATAGCAGTTACCAATGAATTCGTCATTTGCTGGTACGACACCGGTGTCCGGAGAACGATAGAAGAATAACAGTGTCCCATAACCCGACGCCTAAGAGGTAAGGGAAATAAATATCAGGCCACATCATTCATATTGATCTGATTTCGAAATAAGTTACATTAATCTACTTCGTTCAATTATTTAAGTTAAATTAAGTATCGATTGTGTTACGGATCAGCACAGGTATTACAAATATATTCATGTACTTATACAGACAGAGGTATATTATAACGTCCAGTCTCGAGATAAACACAAATGTTCATTACATACATATTTTTCTCAATTTATATCGAACCCATGACTCTTATCGCAATAGGTAGGATTAGTATCACTCCGCCATCGGGCCCTACGCGAATATTAAAATGCATACAACTGTGTTTTAAACACTCCAAATAAACACATAAACAAAACAAACATTTTCGTAGCACACTTTACATTTTAATGACGTAGCGCGTGGTCAGTCGTAGCCCGTAGCAGCTACGGCGTAGCGCGTGGGGGACGGCTTTCAATAAATATTACCTTTTATGGCTCTGCCTTCGCGAGGGGACCCAGTGATTTCTACTTAATAATGGCATTCTTATATTTTATTAACAGATATATGCATTGGATACATTTTATATGAACAATGACGAATGCAATTTGCATTATTTTACTTAAGGCTATCCTAAAATTTGGCGTGTACGGCTAATTAAATAAATCAACTTTCACGGATTGGAATGCGGTATTTATCAAAAACACATACTCGTATAGTTTTAAAATTGTGTACTATTTTCTGTAAAGTGCCGAAACGAAAGAAATAAAGGACAACAATAAATAGTACCTTTTAGTCCGTGAAAGTTGTTTTATTTTACTACATTTTAATTAGGATATTAATCATTTTTTTAAATTCGTATTGAAAACTCGAGCTCCAAATAAACCTATAAAACTTCAACTGGATAACGTATTTCGGGCTTTCCACTTAGAAAGAGGTAACGGCGAGAAAACGCCATTACTCTTAGGCTGAAGTAGTGCACGAATGCATTAAATTAGAATTGGGCATGTTGCGGGCCGGGCGACCGTCCGACGGCCGGTCCGGCGTCCGGCGGCGACCGTATATCACCGGCGCCGTGGTCCGGCAGACGGCGCCGGGCGCAGGTGCCTCCCCTGCGACACACTCTTACTATTAGCAACGCACTTTTAATGCGAATGTGCCCTCACTACTGGGAATGCATTTTAGATAAGAATACATTGTTAAAAGTATTTCTTTGAGATTTTTGAATGAAAATGAATATATGCTTCTTTATAATTTTGATAAGTGGAATTTGAAGAACCGAGTTCCTCTAGTTTCTTAACATAATCTTAAACATCAAAATTACGACTGAAATGCAATGACGTTTAAATGGCGTTTTTAGTTTAGATATTGAGATATTGGTAATTGACATATATAGTTTTAAATCTATTGTTATGTTTTTCAACTGAATTTAACAAAAACTTTATTAATGATTGGAAACAAAATCTTTATTGATTTTCTATATTGGAGAAAAAAATAGAAAAAGATACGAAAACAAGAGATGTCGCGGGCTCACTGTAATACACTTCCGTGGATAAAACTAAGCCTATGTAAATAGAGCGCCGGACACGAACAGCGCCCGCGGGACCGGACGGGACGTGTCCGGCGACCCTTATTTATGAATGGAAGATACTCTCGTGTCGTTAACATACTAGCCTGGAGTGAAAGTACTTAATAGCTTAAGCACATCTTAAATCCTCCTCCGCCCCCCATGGCGGACTGGGAGTGAAATAGAACGAGCAAATTGCTGGCTTCCCAGTGCAGATAGTAAAAGCTGATTTATGTCAAAGTCAAAGTCAATATCATTTATTCAGTCCATGCTACAAGCACTTATGAACGTCAAATAATCTACCTACACCATCGGTTCACAAACCAAACGGCGGCAGACCTTGTAACGAGAAGAACCGCCAAGAAACTCGTCAGGGGCTGTTTTTTCTCCCTGTTTTATTTCATACAGAGTCGTCAAATTGAAAAGTGACCTTAACCATATCAGTAAGGTCAATTTCCATCACAAAAAGAATATACTAATTATAATATTACATTTAATGGTTATTTTAACCGTAAACAATTTTCAACCTCCAAAGAAAGGCAAAGAAGACAAAGAAGAGAACATTTCTCGCATTACAAGATTACTGACTGCAAGTTGTGAGGTACATACAGGTCAGTATCAATTTATTTTAGATAAAAATATTTAAGTTTTAAGCACAAAATTAAGATAAGCAGACTGAATTAGACCTATTTCCGCTGGCGGCACCTGTTCGCGATTATCTTTAATGGTTTTGGTAGGTATAAAAAGTCAAAAGTGATACAGAGTTTTCTCGCAAATAGCTGATATTTATCAATCACAGCATCTATTTGCCCCACTGCAATCTCCACGTCTATCTGCATGCGCAAGTGCAGACGTCCACACTTCGTTTGCTAAATCAATCTATTATAAGTCTCTCACTTTAATTATTTAATTATTACCAGCACAACCTAATTTACTTCATATTAGCAATTAATTTTTCACATTTCAGTTCGCATTTAGTCATCAAGCGCACTACGCGTACTCATATTATAGTATTGACAGTATTTAGCTTCCAAAGATTAATTTTGTATCAGGCTTATAACAGTTTTCTTGTATATTAGTAATTATCAGAACTATGTTACGTTTTACGCGTACATGGTCCTTCGAGCCGGACTCAATTTTACACCACATGGGCTTATCGAACGCAGCATCTATTTGCCCCGCTGCAGTCGCCGTGTCGATCTGCATGCGCAGTGCAGGGGTCCGGACCTCGTTTGCGAACCAATCTATTTTAATGCGCTCACTTTCCCTGCCATGTACTCGCAATCGATTTAAACCTTTTGTGCGCTCTAGTTTATTTATTACGAAAGGGTTTTAATACTCCAGCTTTGGAGTTCGTTTAGGCACTTAGGTGATGCGAAAATTTGGCTTACATATTGAGGCTAATTTCTGATATCTTAGAGACGAATGCATTTATTGGTAGATTTTATTTGATTGAAAGGGTTTGATGATTTTGGTATACGGTAGGTAATTAAAATTTTATAAATCGCGGCTACTTATAAAAATTCAATAACTTCATACAAACACCAATTATTCAGGCCAAGGTAAGGTTCATGAAGAACAGATGAAACCTAACTTGGAACTTGGAGCATATTTCGTGTTTGTATTGATGTAAACAGTCCATCATCTGTAACCACAATTTAGAAAATAATGCAATCAATATGACAGGTTTACCAGGCTCCATACAAAAATATTCAAACCACTTGTAAATTTTTTACCATTAGTGCTTCATTACAATTTTAAGGGTCGGTTTCACCACCAATAGATAATTTCTCGATAGCTTATATGGCAGATAATTTGACAGTTGTAATATGAAAAATATGTCAAATAATCTTCCAAATATCCAGAACTTAATAATATGTGGTAAAAGAGGCCCTTCAGTAATAGGCAAAAACTTTTGATAGTGTCATAGAGTGGGTATTTAAAACTAAAATTGCATTGATTGTCGCGATTAACCCTGCACGTGTCGTGCGGATAATGGCGTCCGAGCCGCGGCATTAGCATGCGTCGTCTCTAGTCTAGAACAATGGCGTCTGATTGCGCTAATCAATAGCGCTGCAGCTGCACCCCCCCCCCCCCCCCCCCACGCCCCAGCGTCGCCCGCCCGCCTGCTACTACGTATCTCGTGCGTTATTAGGGTCGCACATTAGCTTGGAAAATTTGCAATGTATTTACATTAAGCACTGATAAAAGAGAAGGTCTATTTTGGGTCAGGTATAATATGTAGATAAAATAAAAACACAGCACCAAGCCAAGACCAAGCCTAATAAAACAACACAAGAACAAAAAAATGTTTAACATAAAACAAATGCTTCTCCTACGTTTTCATTGCAGATTATCAAAGCTCGTTGATCCGTCAGTAAAAGTAGTTCAGCCTCATAAATATACATGCATTCACCCCTTTGGAATGGAGTTTAAAATTTCACGGTGCTTATTAAAACAAGATTTAGCCCCTGCGCGGGGCAGCCCTGCGGTAATGCGCGCGTTCCATTGGCGCACGGCTCTGATAACGAGAGAGAGCTTTCTATTCATTGTCACGACGACCAGGCAATGGTGGGACAGAGACACAGCCTTACAGTCTTACTGAAATGTAGTTTAGGAAAACAGCCTTGATACAAAACAAACAGTGATGAAGTAAAGTATGTTATTATAAACTTAAATAATGTCTAAACAGCAATAACAAGTTTTTTCACATATAATATAACGTGCGCCGACAGTCATTGGTGCAAACTCCCTGTCCGCAAGCCTATAAGATTAGTGCACTGATCTACATTTGCGTGACTTTCATATTTGCGTTTTGCATATTATCTACCGGAATCTTCAAGACGGTATTGATTAAAGAGAAGTATAAATTTTCCTCTGTCCTCCGCTGCAGCGCGACGCAACTAGAGCCCCGCCCGATTGGCTAATGCCATTTGTACTCTTTGAGCGCTTATCTGCGTCCTTTTACACGATATTACACGTTATTACTCGATAGAGGAGTATTCGAGCTCCATCGATGCTATCGGCGAATCAGCCACCCAAGGTCTTTATCTCGAATGAGGTGTTTTTTTTAACTTTTTGGGGATGTTTTAGAATAAACTAATCGAAAGAGTGATTGGCGAAATTGGATAGCATTTGATAGTAAGATCTGATCCAGTAGAGATTAGATAGTTAAAGTTACTTAGATTTCTAAGATTTCCGAAGGTACCTTATATTCCAACAAAGCCGCCCATTAGTTTTAAAACGATAAAATCGATTTAACCTTAAACTGTGTCTAGTGACTTATAACAGCTGTTGAGTGGTGCTACATTACACGCTTTACTGAAACATGTAGGTAAAGTTTAAAGCATATAATGTTTTTTAGGGCGCAAATCAGAGCTGCGCAGTTTGTACGCCTATGTGGCGCGTATGTAAATGATATGTAGATGTGATAAGCGCTGCGATTGGCCGCCGCCGCCGTTCACCCTTTACCCTCGTATGGAAATGGGCGCTAAAAAACGGGTCGCGGCGACCGGGCGCGGGCGCGGGCGCGGAGGGGCGGAAGGGTTGCGACACACGGCGCGTGATTTATCACCAGTTATGAGACGTCATTTGTAAATTATTCCGTCGCGCGACAATATCGGTGACGGCTTTAATTTAAAGCCCGATGATGTATGATATGGCGGCGCAGAGGGAGGCGCTACTCCCGCGATGAAACTGTTCTTAATATTCACGCAGCCTGGCGCACGTAATGGATGCTAGGAATTAATGTCTGATTTGATCAGTAGGGGCTCAGAGAAAATTATAGTAGATAAACACTCGCAACGAACAAAGATAAAATGCAGTCTTATTAATGTAATTAACGTTTTTAATAAACTTAAAAACTGCAACGTTCAAGAGTCATACGTAATACAATAAAAAGTATAAAATTGTGCACAAGATTCATGTATTTTTTAATTTGATTTTGCTCAGTTGCGAATTATAAAATACTATTGTAAATGTCACTAAAACAATAGTTGCGGCGGAGGCCCAGGAGAGTGCATCAATCAGGGCCGTCTCGCGGGGGCGGGCTGATTGTGAGGTTATGAAGGCGCAAACATCACCCGCGAACAACGCAAACATCGCTGGCAAACAACGCCTCCCTAGAGACGTACTGATTTACAATAAATGTATAAACAACCAATAATGTGTAATTGACTTTTGCATTCTGTATAATTGAACATCGAAAATAGGAGTGACTGAAATAACTACAAAAGCCCGACACAAGCAAAATCAATTTGGACTACAGAAGAAAATAGAATGACAAAAAAAATTGATTACAGTAAAAGTTGGTTGTTGTTGGAAGTCTTGTTGGAAATAGATATTTTTTGTGTAAAGAGTAGATGTAAGTATTTTTTATCCTCAACTGCACAATCTGCATTCAGTTGCCGATACTTATTTGAGTAAGGAAAACATCTAGTCCATTTGTTCGGTATTAAAGGATTGCCAAAACTTGAAAGCGAAATCGGATGCGGCGTCAAAGGTGTCAGTCACGTCGCGAATAGCGGGTGGCATTGTGCGCGCGCGCAGCTGGCGTCGCGGGGGATTGGGAGGGGGTGGGGGGGAGAGGGCCTCAATCCGCGCCACGCGCCGCAACCCTTTAGCGGCAGTTAACTCTATTTAATTTCCCGATCGTCGTCGATCGTCGCGGGCGCGGGGCCACGTGCGCGATCCGCGCGTATGCGGGCGGCCTGCGCGACCGAATAAACATTATAAATTGCTTTAATCACGTTTAATGGCCGCCGATATGCTCATATTTTACAGTAATGGCCCACGCACCCAGATCTACTTACGACGCACGCTCGTAAAAAGTTTAATCAATTATATTCAGATAAGTCAGCATCTCGATATAATGGCAGTGTCATGTAAATTAAGAGAAGACTTCACGGTATATAGCTTTCACGAAGAACGATTTGTTCTATCTGACAATCGTGTAATATAAATGAACACATCTGCGCTTTGCAAAAAGAGTGGAATCCTACAGTTGCGTATTTCGTCCCAAATATGTACTGAAATCCTATAATTCCACTATCCACGATTTGGCGATAATAGTTCGAATCTTTTAATGTATAGGTTTTAGAATGTATGGACTCTCGACCAAGACCATTACTGTCCCAGAATTTAAGCAAGAACACGATAAACAGTTTATAATTCAAAAGTTATCAATTATTTTTATAAAACTAAATACTTAATGGCTAGAAGAAATGTATTGTGGTGTAAAATAAACAGTATTTAGTGAGTGTTGATAGTGTTGATAGATTTTGTTTCAAATGTAGAGTCAGCGTAAGCTCAATACATTGATCATATTAAACAAATATGTACATATGATCACTTTTAAATATAAAAAACATTGGGAAAATCAAGTGAGCTACCGAAACTTACTGGTTAGAGCATTGGGCATGATTTCCAAAGGTCGTGGGTTCGAGTCCCATCTCAGAATTCACTTGTGGCAGAGTTGTTTTTTTCCAATATTAATCATAAGTATAAAAATAGCATTAAAAAAAGCAATAATTCTAAAATCATAAAATATGTATATACTTTTAATGTGAGTCGCCATCTTGAATGCCGTTTTATTGGCTTAATTTATGTACATATGATAACTTTTAAATATAAAAAAACATTGGAAAAATCAAGTGAGCTACCGAGACTTACTGGTTAGAGCATTGGACATGATATCCAAAGGTCTTGGGTTCGAGTCCAATCTCAGAATTCACTTGTGGCCGAGATGTTTTTTCCAATATTTATCATAAGTATAATAATAGCATTGAAAAAAAGAAAAAAATCTAAAATCATAAAATATGTATATACTTTTAATGTGAGTCGCCATCTTGAATGCCGTTTTATTGGCTTAATTTATTTTTTTTATCTAAATTACCTGTTACACCATTTGAAATAAATTTTGATAAGCCATTGTCAGGTAGTACTTATAGTTAGAAGGTTTTTACGGACACTTTATTTTTGGTAGAAATTTTATTGACCACACCAGAATAGGGGACTAGGCACTTTGTAACTTTAAGTTCGTTTTTACATTTTACTCAACGCAGGGCAACGTTTCTTAAGGTTTCAAACCGACACGTCCGTTATGTCTCCTTTGCTGACTGACGTTAAACTATACTTTAGGAAAGTCTATCGCATTCCAATTCTGTTTATTAGCATTAGCAATACAAGTTAATCATAAAATCATTTGATGAAATATATAAACAATTCTTTTTTTTTTTTGCATTTTTCAATGCTATTTTCATACTTGTGATATTTTATAGACTTAAGTCTCGGTGGCTGGGTACTATTTATAGACTTAAGTCTCGGTAGATCAGCGGTTAGAGCATTAGACCGGATTTCCAAAGGCCGTGGGTTCGAGTCCCATCTGAGAATTAACTGGTGGCCGAGTTGATTTTTTCCAATAATTTTCTATTTAAATTTATCATAAGTAAAAAAAATGTGTTGTTGATGGAGTTTTACAATAAACGGTAGTAAGGTAGTCGAACCCTAATAAGAGCCATTTTGATTAAAGTTGATACTCTTTAAACAGCTCAGTTCAAAGTTTTTATTTAAAAAGTAAAGGATTTAGAGACAGTGAAATCCTTTCGCATAGTTTTCAATTGTTTAGCCCATAAGACGCTTGTCCTATTAAAAGTTACCATCAACTTATTCGGGAGCGTTCAGAGGGTCATCCCGTCAGCGGCAGGCGAGATCAAAGGCGCAGGAGGTCAGAGGGGAAAGAGGGGGGGAGTTTAAACAAACTCTCGCGCTTGACCGCACGCGCCGCTCCGGCAAATTCGCAAATTTAATATCGCCTCCGGTCCGCGGCCCTTTGTTTGTCTGCATTCTATTTGCAGAATCCAATGAAATTGAATTCCAGCCTCTTTACATGCTTACAAACGGTTGTAACTTGCTAGTATTAAATAAATAAGTAGCATCACCATAACATAAACTAAATACACGCATGCCTACTGAATAATTTTCCTGCTCATGTAGCTATGACAAAACACACCTCACTCTTAGGTCCGGTATTTCAATGTCACCTTATCTTATAACTTAAGTTTAGTCCATCATTTGAGCCAAGTATCACTTATGAAAGACAACTGCGTATTTCAATCCGGATATTCCTCGCCCTAACCAATCTAGGATTAATCGCAATATTGCAACATAACGAACAAAATATAATAATTGTCTATGAATTTGAATGTCATTTGGTGACATTGAGCGCTCATTGGCTGCGCGTGTGCGCGCGGCGACCTATGAGAATCGTTGTGGAGGGTCCACAATGAAAAATAGCGCCAAAAATTTTATATTTCATCTTCAAAATTTCGCATAATATTCTTGTAATTTGCCATTATTTCTACGCTACAACTGAGCTTTTATTAAAGAAAATACGCATTCATTATACGCAATACAGTGCCTATTACGTACACCTACCTACTGCTGTCTGTAAACTCTCGCCATTGTACACCATTGGCGATTGGTTATCTTACCATACAATCTTGATTCAGTAACTATAAGGCAAGCTCAACTTTTAACAGTGATTATGAAAATATTATTGAATGAGTGGGTGCCGTGTGGCTGATATTTTATGATGAACCAAGTATTCTACGACTCCGTGGATACAATTTATGTGTAGCTTTGACTTTTCTACATAATATTGCACTGGAAATATACAACCAGTGATCCGCCTGCTAGATTATCACTGACTAGTCAGGCACAATGTCTCTCCGCATGAATTGTTGTGCCATATATTCACTGTTTAAATCATTTGTAGCAAGGTAATTTAATAAATGATGAATTCAAATAACCTAATGAAAGTTTTTTATTTACTGATCCTGTTAAATTAAAAATTCAAATATCATTTTGTCAGTCAAAATTTAGTAATAATCCCAGATCGGGACTTGTCACTGAATTCCTCCACTTAGATTTTGGCTAGACTTTAAGTGCCACTTAACTTTAATTCTATATTGAAATACACATAAGTCGAACATGTCTTCAATCCTGGATCAATTCAAGATAAGTCGATATTGAAATACCCTTAAACTAAACATAAAAAGTGTTCAATCAAAAATATGTCTCAGATTGGTTCCCTAATTTTATTGATTTAATAAAGTATACCTCTAGAATTTTTTTAAGTTTAGCCAAACATAAGCGCGTTATACAGAAGCTTCAGAGGCCGTATCATGTACCCTTTAACCGTTACAAAGCCTAAATAATAATCACTTTCTTTTTTTAAACCCTCGATTATTTAAAAAGTGAAGCACAATCGGGAAGAGTATGTACAAGCGTCGCGCGCACGAGAAGGGTTGCCGGAGGGGCGCGTGCGCGCGCGCACCGGGCGCTTTGTGCCGCCACCCTTGCCGTTTCACTTTTCATCTCGCGCGGAACAGATTGCGGCGTTTTTTTACGCGATTTCCTACAGGTATAATACGGGAGGGGGGAGAGGGGAGGCGAGGCCCCGCCCCTCGTTTGCATGCGACGCGGCCCTCCCGCGGCCCTCCGCGCCTCATTTACATGCGCGAGTCGCGGCGCGTCGCACCTCTCGCTCCTTCCCGCCGTCCGTCGCACTTGATCGACGACGCTGCTTACGACTATAGCAGTTTACACTTCAAATTCTAATCTATACCTATCAGAATGAGCTGGAAGTGGCGTGTTTAACCGTCATTAACATAAAACAATAACTTGAATTGATAATGTCCTAGATGTCATCATCATAAATGTCTTGTAAGGTAATGTTACTTTGTTGCATTTACAAAGTAAAGACAAGAAATCAGAATATGGACGCAATCAAAAACTAATGGACAAGTATGTATCTGAAGCTTTTTAACTTTGATTTAATCGACGTTTAATTGTCAGTAATTTTTGTGGGAAGCCATTTAGGTAGATATTGCAAATATTGCAATCGACTCAGGAAAACAAAATCGTTAAGTAGGTATCAATAAAATATAGCGTGTAAGCATAAAACGAAACGTGGTTAATGATTAAGATTTAATGTTTGCCAGTCCCTATTACTGAAACCGATATTAATAGAAGCAATAAATTGGTGTTCTTTAAAATTTCAGTGAGAACTGTGAGCATAAAGTAAAAATCATTTGAGCTCTATACATTAAACTGTACTTCTCGTGATGAATTTTATAAAAAAAAAGTCAGGAATTATTTTAGAACTAATCAAAATCAAATAATTATTTTTACATTAAGTAGTAACAAACAGGCATCGGAGTCCAGCGGAGAGTCTAGTTAAAGTATTATGAACGAATTATTTTATATTATACCATTCATAACACTAACAACAATACTGCAAGTTTTTAATTCAAACTATAAAACTATTTTTACGTTATATAACTTTTAGCCTCATTATGAATCATTGTTTTTTTTTTCAGAATACTTAAACAATAACAAGCAATTAGAATAATAATTATTGAGTTTTTGAATGATTGATCGAAACACCGGGAAATAATATAATAATGAAAGGTTGTAAAACTCGACTATAACGGGATCGCTCAACAACGCACAGGAGGCACGTTTGACTCGCATTAGAGGATCACATTATAAACAACGGAGTATGAAGTATGAACAATATCCGCGGGTAATGCGGCGGATTCGGTTACGGCTGATAGATCGGCGGCGGCGGCGGCGGGTTAAACGACCAGGGAAAGTTTGAATTTCATGTCATTCACAAATATCGGGAGAAAGCTGATGAACCTTCATCAAACCTTATTGAAACCTGTCATAATCATAAATTGAAAGGAAATTCATTAAATCCTTGATGATGAATCATAATTGAGTATAATCTTCATTCAAATAATAAGATTAAACATATTCATTATGTTAAATCTTATTTATATTTTACAATACTAATTAACATCTACAATTTCTTTAATTGTTTGAAAATTGAGAATACTTCTAAATACTTTAACATTGGCATTTCAAAAAGTGTAAAAAATCAGAAGAATTATCGACTTAAAGCGTTGAATACGATGATGTCAGTATTTAACAAAGATGCTTACCATATGAAAGTAATCAAATATGTTTCTTTAGTATACCTACCTACTCCAGAACAAAATTATATTTGCATCAAAAACACATTAAACGTCGCATAAATAAGGTTCACGGTTTTTCATTTTGCGTATTTATCCGTCGTCCCAAGTGCATAAAAAATGTGTAGGCAAAGCATGCACCTGTCCGTCTGCAGCTCATTGAGGCGTCGAAGGTCAATTTCTTAGAGGACTGCATGTTTTATCATTAGTTTCATATAATAATAATGTTTTTCACCGTATTATAATATTAAAATGAGACATCAGGGGAGTACCTAGTTACCTTAATGACATAGCAAGCAGACACGAGTCTACTTTTTAGATTGACAAGAACTTAAGAATTCATCGTTTTACTTTACACTAGTGAGAAAAACATTTAGAAAAAAATTTGCTTGTAAATAGCTGAGTTTAAGATTGTTTGATTCTTTTGCATCTTTTATCAGTTTTTATGCTTTAGTTGAAATAATGAAAAAACATAAACATTGCGTTTGCTTCAGTCAATGTGACATTATAAATGGCTGTACAATTTTTCTCGTGGCTTTCTAGAGCGATCTGACAGCAGTAACGGAAAATAACGGCATTCGGAGCTGAAGGCGCTCGGCGGAGTCGAAAGAAATAAAATTCGTTGCGTCACCGACAATGACGATGGGGTAACAGATTTTGGTAGAAAAAGTAACGTAGTGATAGTTTTGTTCAAAGCGCCATAATGAGCGTATGTATAGAGGCGCGGGAGGTGCGGGTTCGGTTCTCGAGCAGTAGGCCAGTGAGGCGCGATTGTTCGCGGCGCTAACGAGTGTTTTGTGTTAGACGCGCCGGCGCAGCTGATTCCGCAGCTTTTTTGCTAAAACCGTTATTTTGCACATAAATCTCACCCTTCCGAGTTTGAAATTTCAATATCCCGGCGAACAATGCATCCGCGCGTTTTTTACACTCGACGAATTTTTAAAAAATGTGGGGTAATGCATTTTTTATTGTAAAAATGCTCTTCGGCGCGGAGACGCGGTCGTTATTCCTTCCCACGGCCGGGAAATGGGTCACGCATTGTTCGTCTCCTTCGTTTTTTCGCCAAAAAAGAGATTTCGCCGGCGGGACCTGCCGCGCTCCCCTCTGACACAGTTTTTTTAGGGTAAAAAATGTAAAAATGACGCAGCTTGCGACCGAGTTTTCTCAGGAGTCGCTCGCGTTTTTTTTTCTCGATAAATCTAATAACGGCTTGTAGTACAGGAGGCTCGCGGGAAGGGTTGTCGCGACATCTGTCGCGGCCGAGATTACAACGTTTCAAATAAATTTAGCGTCGCCGAGGGCGCCGGGCGCGGGGAGCGGAGGGGGGCGCCAATAAAATGATTAGGTAAACAAAACGGAGGCTGCGGGCTGTTTGCCGGGAGGGGCGCGGGGGGAGGGCGAGGGCCGAGATTACCTCCGTTTTAACGCGCGAAAGATTTCAAAGGCCGGCCACTTCACAAATAATCCATCAACATCTCGTCGCGAGGCCCTCTAAAAGGCCACTCGGGTCGCGGAGGGCGCAAATTCGATTCCGGCATAGATTGGAGTGCATATTCAGCTAACGAGGTTTGCCCCCCGCCCCTCCCCGCCAATATTGTGCCAATAGATACCTGGAGGACATCCCTCGTTACCTCTGAGGAGCGCCCGCACTTGTGGGTTAGCTAGTTAAGCCCGAAACTTCGATGTATTTTTAAAATAACTTGCGTCTCCGTGAATTGAAACGGACATTTTTGGATGAAGGATGTTACTTTTACGAGTTTACGGCAAAAGACTCGGATCGATAGTTTTTTTTTTTCTAAATAAAAATGTTAGAACAGAGTCCCTAGGTAACATATTTGACTCAAATCAACTTTGGCAGGCAGGTACCTATCTATCGAAATTAAAATTGTAAATGCGAATACAATTCGAGTCGTGTGCCATAACTTCAGAAGATGTTCGTATTTGCTTAGATCTTATGTGCCCTGGTTCAAAACATAATTATTGTTAATATATCAATGACCTATTTTAATTGACTTGTTTATATAAATAAAATAAAATAAATATATAAATAAATAAATACAACAAATATAATAATAACAAGCAATTAAACAATAATCGGTAGGTTGATTTTGGCGATCTGAAACTCTTACATCAAACAACATTTTCTCGACACTTATTGATAAGCTATTGCTATTGCTAAGTCAAAGTAAAAGTCAAGTAATAAATAAAACTTTTGTTATTAACTAGTATTGCGACGATAAGTTATGGAGGTGCAGCATTTCACATTATTCCAACAAGATGAATGGTTGACAAAGAAATAAATAAAGAAGTGTTGATTTCGTTTAGTGCGTGCCGCTAATGACATTATGTGCAAGTTATTTTGCCATTTTTTACAAAAAAGTAAAGGTGTGACGTCGTATTAATCAACCGCCACACCCAGCATTGCTGAGATCGACAACACATTGATTATTTATTATTGCGAGCATAGCTGGGCAGGGTGTGCATGACGGCGTGCGCGGGCGCAGCCTCAAACAGAGCACGCTTCATTATTAGGATTTTTTAACTTTGCACTAGAAAAATCAACTTGTCTCATACCGTTCAGATGGGACTCGAACCCACACCTTTGGGAAGTTTGAGCACCGTCTGAGCAATCATATCGCTCACAAGACGATTCATGATTATTAAAGTTTAAAAAAAAATCTTTTACTAGCCTTTCGCCGGTGGCTTCGTCCGCGACGAATTAGGTTACAATAAATCCTGATTTATTCCTTATCCCGTAGGAATATCTATAAATCCTTTCTTATTCCTCGCCTGCATCGTTAAAGCACCCTGTACGCAAAATTTCATCGTAGTCGTTTCAGCCGTTTGGGTTGTGCGCTTGTGCGATGTCTGTCAGTCAGTCACGGTATTGTTTTATTAGTATAAGATCGAAGAAGTTACCACTGAAACACTTGACTCACAAGTTATTTAAAATCACAAGTCCCGCCTGAGTTTATCATTTAAGTCGAGTCGATTTTATTCTACTTTTTCTATTAATCATAATTTTATAAGTGAGCACATTTTGTTTATCTATAGATAAATCTTAAGATAATTAGATACTGATATTGCTTATTGTGTTTTTTATCATTACATCTTCTTATGTAACAAATACATAAGAAGATGCTGTGTTCAGTTTGCCTTTTTTGTAAATCGTGTACTTCCCCCAGAGGACAGGGTGAGCCTAGTGTGGGGGCTCGAAATGTAATATTGGAAAACTGAATTTGGTAATAATATTTGATAATATCATTTTGATATTAGAACAACGCTCTTCAAAAGCTTTCTTTCATTCAGACGATTTCAAACATTTTCAGTCGTATACGAGAACCAAATAGCTGACTAGAGTTAGTTTTTCCCAGGTACTAAGGCTATTTTGGGATATTAATAGATAAAGATTCTTTTCATAACCAGATGCTTTTTTGATAGCAGTTATGAACTAAAGTCCATTATACAACGAGCTAATTAGTTTGTGTAAGTGTCATTTCGTTTGTCCTTGTGAGTGTCGCGCGTCGCCGCTTGCACTAACGCAACGCACGCAACGTCCACGCCAGGAGGTGCTCTTAATAACATCATGTACCTCATTATTCTATAACTTGGGCATTATTATACATATGTGTAGTGTAGTTATTATTGTGTGTGTTCTGAGCGTTTGTATGTAGCTTACAGGTAGACTTATATGGGTTAACCTTTTGCAGCAAATAACACCTTCTTATAAAACGAAGTGTATATATTCACAGTCGTATAAAACTCCACTCGCAAGTTCTACGCATCTCATTAATTAACAAACGCTTGGGCTGACGACAACTTAAACAAAACATTTTTACAACATCTTTCTGATGTTAATTATAGTCCCTGAACCATATAAGTATCACTTTTCTTAACAACTCCTCAAAGGTTGCTATGTTGCATTTATGCAACATAGCAACCAAGTCTGCTGCCGTCTCGTGTGATATTTTAGGAAGGAGTTGTTTATACGAGTATCTCTGTGCAAATCAGCGAGGGTGGCGAGTCCGGCGCCCGGCGTCCGGCAGCGGGCGGACGTCGCGTCGGTAATTGCGGCGACAGATCGTATCGTGACAATTAGCGCCGTCCACAGCCATCGGACTGGGACAATGGACACACGCGTCACTACAGGCAATGCAGACTCCAAACGTCGCAACACTTTCCTCCAACATCACATGAGACTGTAGCTCGTTTGGGCTCGGACATAATAATATGTGCCACCACAGGTATTGCCACCTCTACGGAAAGTCACAACTATTTCCTCAAACATTACATGAGACTGTAGCGCAATTGTAAACAGCGCAGCCTAGTCACCACTTTTCCTCCAACCTCCCACGGGACTGTAGTGCACTTGGTGCACAGACACTCGCCACCGGAGGCACTGAAACCTATTCGGCAAGTCACAAATCTCACTTCCAACACCACAAGCGAGACTGCAGCGGTGAAAGGACTCACTCGCTACCACAACCATTGTAGCCTCGATGGAAAGTCATAACTCTTACCTTTAGAGCACTTCTTACACAGACACTCGCACCACCACAGGTAGGCGGTGCAACCTATACGTAAAGTCACAATCTTTCGCACACAAGACTGCATTGCACTGGTGCAGCGCCTTCCCTACGATTTGACAAAAGAAGATGCACAGCACATGGCAGCCTACATCAACGAGTTGTTAAGTTTGATAAAGAACTACGTGGTTCGACCAAAATGACAGAGCAAAAGCGATTAAGCTTTTCCGAAACTTTTAAAATCAGTAAATTTTCATTACGAGAACATTATATAAACTAAAATCAATAACCTATGTGAGAATAACTATGTCCAGTGGCATTCGTTTGACGAAGTTATTTTGCAGTACCACTGCATAGCTGTGTAGTGTCGGCTTAGAATAGCACTACCCCCTCTCATCCCGTGGGTGTCGTAAAAGGCGACTAAGGGACTCAGTCTTCAGGAGATGGGCAGCAGCGTCTCCTACAAACATGGCCATACTGCGATGGCCAACCCGCCTGCCAAGCGTGGCGATTATGGCAAACCCCCCCTTTTGGGGGAGGCCTATACCCAGCAGTGGGTGTTATGTGGCTGAGAAGAATAGAAGAGAACCACTGCATAACCCAAACGCCTACAACCTATCAGCCAGTCACGCCTGCTACCTCTGCGGAAACCAGCCTGGCATGTTATTCGGCCAGGCGTTGTATTCAGCAAATTACGCACCAGCCACCTGCTCGTGTGTGCACCGTTTTATTGTAACCTTAATTAATTTCAAATGTTGTGCTAAACTTCGACGACCTGTTTGGCGCAGGGGTACTAAGCCTGCCTTCTGCGCCAGAGGTCCCAAGTTCGATCCCCGGACATGACAAATAATTGTGTGCATGAACATGTATATTTGTCTTGGTCTGGGTGTTTAATATGTATATTATGTATGTATTTACAAAAAAAAAAGTATATAAGTATGTTTATCCGTTATCTAGTAACCATAACACAAGTTCTTAATGAAACTTAACGTGGGCTAGATAATTGGTGTGTTTGTATGCAATCATTTATTATTATTATTATTATTAAACTAAGACGTAGTTTTCAATTGGCGTTATTTATTTGTAGGAAAAAGGTATAAACAAATGTTATGGCGATCATATTTTTTTTAGTTTAGACCTCGCAGCAGAGCTGCCTGAGCACTGCGCACCCAATCTGAATTAAAATCAAACCGTTCAAACATTTTAAGTTCGTCGCAGTGAGCAATCAACAGCATCGGATGAATAGACAAGTCGGAGCACAATGAGAATGACTAAATAAGTTGTTAAGTTCGGTAGATGCAGCGATAGCGGGTTCAATAGCACCGCGCGCCGCCGGCCGCCTGCCGATGCGGCGCGGGCGCAGGAGCGGCACCTGCATGTTGCCGACGCTCCGCATTACGATACGGAGAAGAAGGGCACAGTACAACCTATACTAGTTACACTATTGTGATTATTGTGATTGCGAAGAGGTTTTCTGGAGATGGGCTGAGCCATGGAACAAACTGATAGACATGAAACTCAATAAGACCGGTGCCGGTGTAGCTTTTACATGAGATGGTAGTATGATAGATGGTGGTAGCGGAGGTAACACACATTTAAAGTCGTGCGGACCTAACAAGTAACGCTTTTCTTAAGTGTATTGACAACGCTAGTTGGACAGGTTTTGTCTGCCCCGAAATTATAGTGATATGAAAGCTCTGTAACAATGACCACTTGCCAAAATTAATAGAGCTTTAATCTTCTGGCGATATTACCATAGATTTGGTGTGTTCTAGTTGCGCGGGCGCATCGTGCGTTGACGGCTCCACAGGGTAATATCGAATCATGATCGGCGATCGCACGAGCCGGCGCGGCGATCGGCCCGCGGCCGTCGACCGCGATTATTAATCGGGCGCGGGCGGGGGAGGCCCGGTCACGAGCGCGCACGAATGCCCAACATTCGAGATTTGAATACTAGATAATTAATATCGCTTTATTAGCGGAGGAAATATCGATTTATGAAGATATTATCCGCTTTGTGCGAGCCGCGGCGCGCGGATGCCGCGTCAATCAATTACTGTCGATGCGCGCGCCGCCCCCGGCGACACACGCCGCACGCGGTCAATGGGCCACATCCTCAGAGATCAGCGGAACCACCTCGTCACTGCTTCTCCACAAAAAGTCGTGATGTTAATAGCATAAACAAACGCTTGATACGGCGGCGGCGGAGGTGCGCGCGCGCCGCACAAAGCCGCACATTGTTCGCGGGTTCGCTTTAATTTGTTATCTTAATTTATTAATCGGATCGGGGTCGTCGACCTCCCCCTCCCCGCAGGTGCTTTGTAAAGCTCACTGCTGACCGACGCGCAACCGCTTACTGTACAAATTGTTGTTGTCATCTGATTAAGTACTTTTGTTCCAACCGCGTTGGCTTGTACAGAGGCAAGACACGATATCTAAAGAGATCATAAGCTCTATTTTAGGGAGCAATTATTGTTCTCGTTATTGTAACCTGCTTATGTTTAAATCAAAATTAAACTATCTTAATAGAATTTATAACGGCGAGAATTTGCAATGCCAAAATGTGGTAACAGACAATCACAGAAAACGTGTAAAGAGTAAAAACCAAGATGGAATCACATTATTTTAACTAAAGCGGAGATGAATATTTTCATCCGATAATGGTTATGTAAAGTGTCTTATAAGACCGCAAACAAAGCTCGTCGACAAAACGAACAATGCTTCTCTCTGCTTATCATCGCCGTGAGTTTGCGTTTCACAACAGACTCTCAATTATCTGCCCAAACACCGCTTACTAGATTACATCGCGTTCATCGATCCTATAGGAGTAGACTAGTGATCCAATAAGATTACTGTTCATGTTGCTATCAGAAATTGTTCGTTCACGTTTTCTCGCAGCGGTCGTCGTATGTGATTTGCATGAGCGTTGTGTCACTGTCGCCGGCGGGAGGGGGCGGCAGAGGGCGGGGCGGGGCGGCGCCGGCGCACTCCACGCACGCAACGGTCGGTTTACATGTCAAACGCGCGGCCCGGGTCCTCACGCTACCGCGACGACGCAGTTATGTGTCGTCGACGCTAAAGGGTTAGTAAATTCCGAACGTTGTAGGGATATTTGGACGGACGCAGAACTAATTAGGAAGTGCAACCATCAGAACGATCGTAACAAAAAACCACCATAGACCACAATAAGTACTCTTATAAGACTTTTGAAACCCCTTAAATTCGGGCCATCTAATTCTAAACTTCTGAGGACGAACTTTGGAACAGCAAACAATGCCAGGAAGAACTTTCATCAGCTTTTAGGTAATCTATAGCTCTAAATATTGGCCAACCGATATAAATTGATTGTAACAGATAAAAACAAAAGTAGAAAGATTTGAAAGCAGACACTAGGTGTTGTAGCAAAGATACGTGCCTCTTAAAATCTGGTAACCAGGTTTCGAAAGTAAAAAGGCATTCCTATTAATTTAACTCGCTCTATTAACTGCGTGCGGAGTAACCGGGACGTGATCGCTGCGGCGGCGGCGGCGGCGGCGCGCATCACGGAGACCTGTCGCGGGTGTCGTGAGGCCAACTTCCTTGAAACGATCCAAATGATGGTGCGAAATTGGTAATAGAATTGGTATCGTTGACTGCACTATATTTTTCGCTTTTGATTTTCTACATTTAATAGTAATTATTTTAGTCCATCGATTCGGTTCTTTCAGAATGGCCAATGGAGCGGTTTCTAAGATTTTGTTCACTTATAAAATGTTTCTAAAATTGTCTATTCTTGGTATCAAATTGTAAGATTCACTGTGAACGAAAGACATTACATGCAACATAAATATTCTCATATTAGTTATGTTTGCATGAATTTTTGACTCGAATACCAGCCGTGAGAAACGCCCAAGTAATCGGAGATGGATTTCTTATTAGAGAATAGTTTAATTGGCAGTTAGCATTTTATTGCTTCTACTCTAAGATATTAATAAAATTGAATAATGCCTATGTTTATACTAGTAATTCCAACAACGTTAATGGACACGGCCCAAAGGCTGCAATTTCGTTATAGTAATTGCAAGACTTGCATTATACGTATGTGTCAATCTATTCATGTCTATATTTTATAAATAAGTTCTATGAATTGCTCAATACCCATATAAGCAGTAAAAGCTGATAGACGTTGCAATCTCGTTTCTTCTCGATCTTTGAGTACCTATGTATTTATTTACTTGTTTATGGGGCAGTCAACAAAAACATGTACTAACAATATGTAATAAATTAAATATAGAATCTTAGTCTAAGTACAGTTTCTAGTTATAGACAGCCACGGCATGCAATTATATACTTCAAAAAAATTAATAAAGATAATGTATTCTTATTAGAATTTGGATAAAACTGTTTTTTGTTAGACTAGTCTTCCCATTAGAATAAAATACTTATTTATGATAAATTTGAAATAGAAATATTATTGGATGTTGAAGTCGATCGTTAACACCTAAAAAGATGTTTCTTTCGAATGCAAGGATATTCCTAGCATTGATGCTGGCCTACAGCGTATTAAAAATATAAAAGTATTGAAGAATTTCGACGGTGGTCTGCTAGTCTCGGTTGACACAGTGGTTAGAGCATTGGACCGGATTTCCAAAGGTCGTGGGTTCGAATCCCATTTCAGAATGCACTTGTGGCCGAGTTAATTTTTTCCAATATTTTCCTATTAATAATTTATTATAAGTATAAACATAGCATAAAAAAAAATAAAAAATTCAAAAATCATAAAAACACTTATTGTTGTGTACCAAAATTCATCTTCGTCCAGTAGTTGAGACGGTAAAAGGTGACAGACAGACAGACAGAAGGACCGTTGGGTTGGCAGAGCATCAAAGGTGCATCTTGAGAGTGAAATGTATAATGGTTGGGTCCTAGACGTTGTCCGGTGTAGCGCTTTGTACGCAGACGGGGAAAATCAACCAGGTAGGGGCGAGTGATAGATTTCTTTCTTTCTTTTCTTTCTCAGTACGTCTGTATGGTCCCGGCGGCGGCGGTAAAAAGGCACTAACAAAATGTATTTCGTATTAATTATATAAAATACGGACGTTTAGATTACGAGTATTATTAAACCTTCAGTACCTAGTTAAATATTCAACTGATGTTACTTTAAGTTATGAGTGAGTAATCAATGTGCTTGAGTAGTTACGAAATTATATAACATAATTGAGCAGCAATTATCGAGTAATTTGCATACCCAAGTGTGAATAGCTCATCAAGATAATCTGCGGATGGTTCTTGGAAGCAGTCGACGTCTATAACCTAGCTGATTACCGCTCAGCCGCTCAGCTGACGATCATATTGAAAAAATAATTATTTTCTGACTCCTGATTTTGAGATTTCAACATTTTTCCTTCCTAATATTTTTTCTGTTTGTGATCTCAGATTAGTTGCTATACCAAAACGATGAAAAGTAACATCTATAAATATTTGTTTGCGTGTCAAAGTCGAAAGCTTTTACAAAGATGATCTATTCAAACTACCACCAATGCCAACCGAATTCTTTCCAGTTTAATCAATCAACTTACTGTACCTGCGGCGGCAGGTTGTATTCAAATGACCGGCGGAGGCTGCGCCGGCGCCGCGCGTGTTTGTGTGTCTGTTTGTTTGTTTATCGCGCGTCGTCATTACGTTTAATTAGCGGTGCGGTGGCGCGGGCAAATGCGCCTAATTACGGGCCGCGTTACGACACAATAGGGAAAACAGATGGGACCCGGCTCAGACCAATGTGAACATTACCTCACCGAGATAAGCCATACTATGATACGCAGCATATTTGTTTACGTCGACCGGTGATGGGAAGTGATTGTTTACGGGAACAATGGCGCGGATTAGCGTTCAGAAAAGCGATAATTTGAATGCGAACAAGTAATTATTCTCGGCCTCGAGCCCCTCGTGTATTAATATTGTTCGATCGTGATTCCTGACCTTTGCCGGACCGAACGAAGTTGGCGTGTATTTCAACAAAGTTAATTACGCTCGCGCCCGCTCATCGTCTTAAATGTCATCGATCAATACAAACGAAAATGAATAAATTACCGGCCGACATTCGGAAACAATTTGTTTGTTGTAATACCGTTCGCTAACGACGCGGCTGACATTTAGCGGGCGACGTTATACAACCGTGATGGGTTTTATAAAACAAAAGGAACGTCGCGTCGTCGTGGAGATGAATAATTAAGCATCCGATAAAATAATTACAGTTCGTTTACGATCCTTACGTAGCGCGGTCCATTAGCGGCGGCGCGCGCGGCGGGGCGTCTCGTCGGCGGCGGGCGGCGCGCGGGCGCGGAACGGGTGAGTTCTGGGGGCTACTTCTAGTACTATTAAGTAGGTATTCTGTTGCTGCACAACCTGCCACCCGCGCCCAAGGGGTTTATTCTTTTGCTGCGACATCTCGATATCAACCTTTTTTGGGGACAAAAATCTGTATATCAAGACACTACGGAACAGTCTTAATCTTAATCAGATAAATATGTGCATACCGGCACAACCAACAATCTTCGACATTAGGTATAGGACATAATATTTTGACAATAGTAGGCATTTAACATACATTTTAATAAAGAAATTATGGTAAGATAAATTTCAAATTCCAGATTTCGCAGCGCGAGAGCCGAGAATTAACCCCCTGGGCGCGGGCGGCGGGTTGCGCGGCCACAGAATACTCAATAGTGGCCAGGTAACAGAGGTGCATGAAAATCGCTGTCGGTGGCTCGCAGCAAGCGGCCGCCTGCTAATGATCAAACAAATTGAGTTCAAAGCATACCTACTCCATGAGAAAACTTTTTGTTTTAACGCTGAAGGAATAGAAGAATCGAAGGCAATTCTTTCTTCATGTCTACCGCAATAAGAATAGACTTCCAATAAAAATCCTTGGGGAAATCAGGAAACGTGAAAAGATTTTTTTTTGGTAATCGTATTTGTTTAAAAGAATACAATATCTTCCTGAAAGATTACCGATAGTTTACGAAACACCACAAAGTGGAAGGTCTTTCTTCCTCCAACGTCAGATCACCCAGCAAACCCTGTGCGCGCGCGCCGGTCGCCGCTCCAACCGGTGGCACATTCATATCGTTCACACACAAAAACGGCAGCACGTCATTACATCACAAAGTATCTCACTTTAATTATTTTCGGAGAGGAACAAAATGACGGTCACGCGGGCCGGTCACGCACGCCTGCAATGCTGCCGCTATAATACCTCACTACTGCCGCTTTATTTACGACCTCGTTCAAACAATTCATAGAAATCATGTGAATTCGTTTTCGTAATAAAATAAAATAAAATAAATTAAATTAATTAATTCATTTACATAGGTAAATAAACTTTCTGCATGAAGATAAAACAGTACTTTATCTATTTTTTTTTTACATTATAAACTGCAGCACTGCAACCTTTTTGCAAACCCAAATGAGATCTTTAGTTTGTATTTCCCTTTTTTTTTGTTCGAATGTTTTTTGCAATGCCTGTGCGCTGTATAAGCAAATAAATAAAAAAGTTTATGGACTCTACCATGATAGTAATATCTACAGAAAAGCTATTGTAGTGTAAAGCTCCTTTTGTGACGTAATAGTTATTATTATTATTTTTCAGTTAAAACATCACCTTCTGGGTTAGCTCGCTCCACCATAGATCCTATCTGAACCCCCTGGCTTGACATGGATCAAGAGCGAACCTATAATAGTGTGATTTCCGTTTACTTATCTGATTTCGATAACTAAGGATTTAATAATGACTCCCTGACCTACACATGACGGCGAAATTAAACCCATCAAGATATGAGTTACACTCAACATATTATTAATTATTATTGTGTACAACAATTGAGGCAACGAATGCTCAGCTGCATAATTAATATCTATTGTAAAGAAATTAGCGTGGCCCGGCCGCAGGTAGAGGGCAAAAACTGCGTGGTCGAGAATCGGCAAAAAGCGCGCCTCCGAGTCAGCGTCGGCTCTAGCCGTCATCATGCGCGCGCGCACAAAGCGGATAGTGATTTAATTTCGCTGTGAAACAGTCGCAACGTGTACGCAGAAATTTGTTAATTGCTAATTAATGTTTAAAATAAAACAGAGTGATCGAAGACAGCGGCGCGAGTGCGCGCTGTTTTTACTTGTGTTTCTCAATTTGGCTGCGGCTGCGGCGCGCGGCGGTTCCCACGCCGCTGAATATTAAATCACATGACCGACAAATTGGGCCCGCTTCTGGGAACCGGCGCGCCATCCGAACCCGCGCCTTACCGATTCTAATGCGACCGAATTATTCTTCAGCACTTATGGTCAATTTACATTTTATTCGAGGCACCCGTTTAATCGCTGCCTTCCGACGCTCGCATCAGCTATTTCGAGAAAAACACACGCTCCTAACCTCGGTCGCGGCCGAGTCCACCTACAGCGACTGACAAAAGCGGGGAATTTTAAAAGGACGAGTTCGCATCGTAAATATGAGCGCCCTCTCGGTCGAAAGTGAAATCGTGTGTCAAATGCCGGCGTGCATTGCAAAAATAGTCAGTTGATTGGGTTTTTACGGGTGGATTGGCGGGACCGCTAGGAATGCGAGCGCGCCTGCGGCGGGTGAGGGGAGGGGGCAAATTTAAAATTCAGATAAGCGGAATAAACACTCGCCCCCGGAATCCGGCGGCGGCTGCGCGCCGTGATAAGGAGCGGACAGCATACATGGCGCAGAAGGATGCTCACTAGTGAGTAAAATTGAAATTTGTTTCGGTGTCCACTCGTGGGCGAGAGCCGTGACCGGCGACTTCAGGCAGAGATAAGTTTATTGCAGTGTAAAAGCTCGAGCACTACCAGGATTCAGAGAGTATGTTGCACATTTTTGAGGAACTACGAGATAAACTTATTTAAGTAGGTAAACTTCTTATTGCGCAAACTTTTCGTTGGGTGAAGAAACGTCTACAAAAGAATTATTGAACAAGTAACTTCTTTATTTTTTAATACATTAAAAGTACAGGGGGTGCTATCGTAACCGTTAGGTGGCAGGTTGGAGTCTCGTTCCACGCCCAATTAGCGCTCGGCGCGCTGCTGGTGGCATTAAACTCGCATCAGAGGTTGTGGCGACACCTGTTACCGCTCGCCTTATCGTATCACGCACCGCTTCCGTCACACCGCGTCGCCGCTGGAAACGATACGATAATGAAGTCACCTTCCGATTGCTTATGAACCGTAATTTTGACAGCTCACACACTTGGACATGTCTATTGTTCATGCGCATCGATGGGTTAACAGGTCGAATGCGCGTGTGCGTAAACGTACTGTCGTGGTGTGTGTAAATCATAATAGCTATAAAGCCAAGAAACTATTTGCAACACCAGATTACAGACAGGTTGGTATCGCTGGGAGTAAGAAAATAGGTAGCAATTTATTGTCCTTCAAAATGCCTGATAGAGTTTATTAGACAAGGCGCACACACAATGCCAAACACCATTATTCAAATTCAATATCACTTCTTCAGTCGAGGCTGTTACATGCACTTATGAGCGTCAAAGAAGCTACGCCATTGGTTCACAAACCCTTGTAACGAGAAGAACCGGCAAGAAACTCGTTAAGGGCTGTTTTTTCTCCCTGTTTTATTTAATACAGAGTCGTCAAATTCAAAAGTGACCTTAACATATCAGTAAGGTCAATTAGACTACTTTAGATCTAGCTATTGAAGTTGCCGAACTATAGTGTAAAACGGCACAAACTAAGACACGTATATATATTATTCGATGACGGCTATCTCTGAAGTCAGATGTTTTAGTAGCGACTTAATAAGCGAGGCGCTTATTTGTTATAAAAAAAATAAAAGTTGTTTGTAGCCAGCCGCGGTGCCGTACGCGCTGAATGCTTACTCATGGGGCATTGAAGGCTGTTGAGGAGCCGCCGCACGTGGTCTGCGGCTCGGATTGATAACCGCGGGAAATGAACATCATTAATTAGCATCTCTAAAAATACCACGCACGGTGCGTGCGACGTGCGAGTGAGCGTGTTTGCGTTCGTGCGTGTGTGCGTGTGCGCGTGTGCGCGTGCGACGATTCGGAGCGGAACTCGCGCCTGAGAAGCGCTGCTGGGAGCTCATTACCGCACACCGGATAATTGAAAATGGCGAACTCATTATAATATTTAGACGATTATTCATCATAATTATTAATTCCCACTATACATATATTATGTCTCCACTAATTATGAATTAAGTGGATCCGACGGCCGGTACAAGTGTACGGGGGCTTGTCGTTAATTCTGTTATTCAAAACATATAAAGTTAAGTGCATTATGAATTCAAATAATTAAGAACAACGTAGTTTTGGTTTTCGTTTTAATTGCGTTGTTTGTCCGGCGCGGGCACCGGGCACATGCTAATCCGTATCATCACCAATGCGTTACATTCAAACCTTGGTTTTCTATTCAACTTTTTTCATAACGTCTCTTGTTATTCTAAGCCGAAGGTCGCAAGCTTCATCGCTTAATTATTTATTCACATTCTTCCTCAACGGAACGTAAAACACTCAGTCATCATGTGCTGCATGCCAGCTACTCGTATATAACTAAACTATAGTCTTTCAAATATTTCTCCTTAATATTACAATGTTTGATTTTACTGTTTTATATTGCATAGGTACTTTCTATAATATCGCGTGATTTTAAAACACAAGATAATAAAATATGATGTGTGTGTCTACAGCTTCCTCATAAGACATAGAGAAATTCTAAGCATGCCATATTTTAGTGCATATTAGGAGCAATAAAAACGTGTCAGTGATATTTTAGGTGCAACCATAACTTCGTTACTAGGAGTTTTTTTTTGTGTGTTAGCTGGAGAAACGTGTCCCCAGCTGACACATGCCGTTTTAGGGCAAACCAGTGAGGTTAGGGCTTTAGACTATAGTCAGGAATTTAGTGCACAATAGGAGCAATGAGAACCAAAAAAACTAACCGTCACACTCAAATACTGTTGAAACTACGATCATTAAAGTGTGTGTTAGCTGGAGACCCGTGTCTCTGGCTTACACACACCTGTATCTTCGTAATTATTTGAGGTAGGATTATGTTTTATACCTCAAATTTTTGAGTCGAATTGGAGCAGTAAGCTCCAAATTTTTCTAATCTCTAGCTCGAATAGTTTTTAAGCTACGAACCGATAAGCATGTGTAAGCTGGGGACACGCTACACGTTTTGAATCACTGTAACCGTATAAGTTAAAGTCTCGTATTAAGAATCAAATGATACCTTATAATAGGTTCACACGGCATGCAAAATTTCAAATCACTGGGCTTCTTAGTTTCAAAATTATAGGCAAAAAACTGGTTTCCCGCCAAAAAATTCAAAATAAATCCGTGCGCTACACTGTTGCAATCGACTTTGAACCTAACGGCTGGTATTAATTCGAGTCACTTTAGTTTGCGCTTTCGATCGTTTTAATTTCTGTTTTGAGAATTACAGACCAGGAGCCGTCCGATATATCACGCTGATTACCAACCATTTATGGTAGTTATATAAAATTGAACTATCTGATTCTCTTATGAAGTAGTTTTTAAATGTTAGTGTTAGAAAATTCACAACATTTGTTGATATAGGGCATGGATGATGGGCAATTTTCTATGAAACCTGGGCGTTAAACCAACAGAAATGGAACTACTATTTAGTACTTAGTACTAGAAAATATTTTCTTGTTTATTAACTATCATAAGCCCCCAGGTTTGCTAGAAAATAACCAGAGCGAAATACACTATCTGTACCTAACTATACTTTTTTCTATCTTATTAATTCAGTGATCGGAATAGTCTGAGTATATTTACCTATAGTTCATAAATCAAAGACAAAAATCGGAGACTTCCTTAATACTATTTTTTTCCGGTAAAACTGGGAATTTAATTAGGCGAACTTTAACACCTTATTATTAATATTCAAATTATAAATGCTTTTCGTTTTGACACAAATGCTCAAAAATAATTAGAATGTTTTCATGGTTCACGTGATTTTAATTTCCTAAAATTTCATTAATATTCACCATAACCAGTGATCGAATAAAGTTAATTTTTGGCTGAAAAATTGTGGAAGCAGCATCTTAAAACCTTTTGTTTTTTTTATATTTATCCCAGGATTCCAAAAAATTCGGGAATGCAAAAGTAGTCGGTAACATAGTGTGGAAACAACTACTTTAGCATTATGGTACTTATTATAAAATAATCCGGGACTCGCGATCCAGGTGTTGCAAAAGGGGTTACATATTCGTATTTTAGTACTTTTATAAAAAAAACTGTCGTCTCTGGAATTTCGCCGGCCACTGCCGCGGCACACTCGCTTTTCTAGCTCGATTCGCGCCTCTTTTTGTCACAGTTCTAACCTAATCTAATCTAGAGGTACCTTAAGTACTGTGGAGATCATACATGTCTCCGCACTACAAAGAGGCCGCAACACCGCCGTTGCTGGCTGGTTTTGTTTTTAATAAAATTAAGCAAGAGAGCCCGTCGTGCGTAGATATGAACAATTGCCATGTCAAATTAATATTTTAAAACATTGTAAAATAATAATATCATTGCTGAATATAAAAACAGTATCGAAGTCCTCCGCTGCTCTTCTATATTTTTTATATATCTCGGAAACGGTGCATCGTAGCACAAAAATAAGGTATTTTTCGACCCCCTACGTAACCCATAAAACCCCCTTCCAGCATCAAATATCAATAATAATAATAATAATAATATCAATAATATCGATCGATTTTGTATGGCAAGCGACTTATCCAAATTTTAGAGTGAAATTACTATGGAAACTGCCCCCTAATTGTCTAATTTCAAAATCTATCACAATCCCTTTCAGAGTTATTGTGATTGTGTTATTTTCGTCTGCCACATTTGCTTAGACAGTTCAATCTCGTTTATTCCATACCTTTCAAAACGCGTCCCGATCACAATCCCTTTCAATTGTCAAATAGTGATGGCCTGAAGTATGTAAATATCTTTGAAATGACGACGGCTACGAATCGTAAATCATGTACGATTCGTAGCACAAAAATAAGGAATTTTTTGACCCCCTACGTAACCCATAAAACCCCCTTTCAGCTTCAATTGACATGATAAAAAGTCCAAAAGAACAAGCTCAAAATTTCTTCAAGTCCAGGGGGCTAATTGTCTAATTTTAAAATCTATCGCAATCCCTTTCAATTCGTCATTTCAAAGATATTTAAATACTTCAGGCTATCACTATTTGACATTTGAAAGGGATTGTGATCGGGACGCGTTTTGAATGGTATGGAATAAACGAAATTGAACTGTCTAAGCAAATGTGGCAGAGAAAATAACACAATCACAATAACTCTAAAAGGGATTGTGATAGATTTTGAAATTAGACAATTAGGGGGCAGTTTCCATAGTAATTTCACTCTAAAATTTGGATAAGTCGCTTGCCATACAAAATTGATCGATATTATTGATATTATTATTATTATTATTGATATTTGATGCTGGAAGGGGGTTTTATGGGTTACGTAGGGGGTCGAAAAATACCTTATTTTTGTGCTACGATGCACCGTTTCCGAGATATATAAAAAATATAGAAGAGCAGCGGCGGACTTCGATACTGTTTTTATATTCAGCAATTATATTATTATTTTACAATGTTTTAAAATATTAATTTGACATGGCAATTGTTCATATCTACGCACGACGGGCTCTCTTGCTTAATTTTATTAAAAACAAAACCAGCCAGCAACGGCGGTGTTGCGGCCTCTTTGTAGTGCGGAGACATGTATGATCTCCACAGTACTTAAGGTACCTCTAGATTAGATTAGGTTAGAACTGTGACAAAAAGAGGCGCGAATCGAGCTAGAAAAGCGAGTGTGCCGCGGCAGTGGCCGGCGAAATTCCAGAGACGACAGTTTTTTTTATAAAAGTACTAAAATACGAACATGTAACCCCTTTTGCAACACCTGGATCGCGAGTCCCGGATTATTTTATAATAAGTACCATAATGCTAAAGTCGTTGTTTCCACACTATGTTATCGACTACTTTTGCATTCCCAAAATTTTTGGAATCCTGGGATTAATATAAAAAAAAAACAAAATGTTTTAAGATGCTGCTTCCACAATTTTTCAGCCAAAAATTAACTTTATCTGATCACTGGTTATGGTGAATATTAATAAAATTTTAGGAAATTAAAATCACGTGAACCATGAAAACATTCTAATTATTTTTGAGCAGTTGTGTCAAAACCAAAAGCATTTATAATTTAAATATTAATAATAAGGTGTTAAAGTTCGCCTAATTATCGATTTTTGTCTTTGTTCTATGAACTATAGGTAAATATACTCAGCCTATTCCGATCACTGAATTAATAAGAGAGAAAAAAGTATAGTTATGTACAGAATTTATAATAGTGTATTTCGCTCTGGTTATTTTCAAGCAAACCTGGGGGCTTATGATAGTTAATTATACAAGAAAATATTTTCTAGTACTAAGTACTAAATAGTAGTTCCATTTCTGTTGCTTTAACGCCCAGGTTCCATAGAAAATTGCCCATCATCCATGCCCTATATCAACAAATGTTGTGAATTTTCTAACACTAACATTTAAAAACTACTTCATAAGAGAATCAGATAGTTCAATTATAAGTAACTACCATAGATGGTTTGTAATCAGCGTAGATATATCGGACGGCTCCTGGTCTGAAATTCTCAAAACAGAAATTAAAACAATCGAAAGCGCAAACTAAAGTGACTCGAATTAATACCAGCCGTTAGGTTCAAAGTCGATTGCAGCAGTGTAGCGCACGGAAAGGCAACTGCGCTATAGCTGCGTCCGAGCCATTTATTATGAATTTTTTGGCGGGAAACCAGTTTTTTTCCTATAATTTTGAAACTAAGAAGCCCAGTGATTTGAAATTTTGCATGCCGTGTGAACCTATTATAAGGTATCATTTGATTCTTAATACGAGACTCTAACTTATACGGTTACAGTGATTCAAAACGTGTAGCGTGTCCCCAGCTTACACATGCTTATCGGTTCGTAGCTTAAAAACTATTCGAGCTAGAGATTAGAAAAATTTGGAGCTTACTGCTCCAATTCGACTCAAAAATTTGAGGTATAAAACATAATCCTACCTCAAATAATTACGAAGATACAGGTATGTGTAAGCCAGAGACACGGGTCTCCAGCTAACACACACTTTAATGATCGTAGTTTCAACAGTATTTGAGTGTGACGGTTAGTTTTTTTGGTCCTCATTGCTCCTATTGTGCACTAAATTTCTGACTATAGTCTAAAGCCCTAACCTCACTGGTTTGCCTTAAAACGGCATGTGTCAGCTGGGGACACGTTTCTCCAGCTAACACACAAAAAAAAACTCCTAGTAACGAAGTTATGGTTGCACCTAAAATATCACTGACACGTTTTTATTGCTCCTAATATGCACTAAAATATGGCATGCTTAGAATTTCTCTATGTCTTATGAGGAAGCTGTAGACACACACATTAAAATATGTGATTCAGCATAAAAATTTATTATTTACGTTAGCTGATTATTCTACTACAATAACGAAATACCTGTGAC
The DNA here is from genome assembly GCA_910589605.1 of Chrysoteuchia culmella. Lineage (NCBI taxonomy): Eukaryota > Metazoa > Arthropoda > Insecta > Lepidoptera > Crambidae > Chrysoteuchia > Chrysoteuchia culmella. Next base: position 171,753 of record OU342649.1, read on the forward strand.
TAAGAATGACCATTCTTTGAACTAGTGATTTCGAAGAACTAACTATAGTTTTTATTAAATCTGATTCAGAGCAAACAAAAAATGCGTTTCTGTATTTCTATTTAAGGCTTATCTGATAGAAGTTCTGTGAATGTAATATGTAATATCTGTGAATTACTGACTTTTGCCTGTCAGGTGGCGCTAATTATTTTAAGAGTTAACTTAATAAAAAATATAATATGTAACAATCAAAACAAAATATATTTTTAACAAATCTAGTTTTAGAAATAGTTATGACGAGCACAGTGCACACGTCACCTTTTTCAAACAATGAAAGAAACTACTAGTTTTACGAACACTCTTTTTAAGGAATAAACGGGTCGAGTTTAGACTATCAAAATAATAATCTCCTGAGTTTTGAAGTCAGTTAAAAACCCCTACTTTTGGTTAACAACTTCTTATCATGGAGTTGCAATTGTAACTTTTTAATGTAATCAACATGTGATCATGATATGATTTGATTGATCCGTGTAAAATTTTCCCATGTGCGCCGGCGCAGTCGCAATGGCGACTGGCGGCGACGTCGCCATGTTAGGCGACGTGCGCCGATTTATTGACATATCATGCTGGACTATGCCGCTATTTGGTACTGTCATATGGTGCTTGATTGGTGGATTATGTTTATTTATGTTAGTGAAACAGATGTATGACTAACGATATTGGTTTATTGCAGTTAAAATTTTGAATATTTTCCTGTCGTATCTTGCTATCCAGATTTGTTTGGGTTTTAATCCCAGGGACCCAATTTTGCTACTGTATTGAAACACTAAGAAAAGTTGAAATACAACAACAAAATTGATCCCAGTTTAAAAAAAAAATGTATTCATGAGAGATTAAAAATAAACTCAAAATAAAATATAAAACTATCTAATCTAGCTCATCTACCAATTCCTGGTTTTATCAGAAATCAGAATTCTAAGTCATATTACTTGCAATATATTTTTTAATACTAAACACAACATCTTTAGAACCCAAAAATAATCCACTAGGTATTCTCCAGCTAGTCTACTTTGTATAATTTACAACTTTGGTAAGTCTTGAATGGCTTGGGTCCAGTTAGGTCCGCGACCTTGACCTCTCCCCACCCGGCGCCGGGCGCAGGTGCGGCGCGCGCGCACTAAATATCAACATATGTCACTCACCCCCGAGCGTTGCTGTACCGTTACGAACTGACACCTCTACACGACCCAGCAGCGGCAGGGTTAAATAGGGCAACATCTAAAGGTCATTAGGAACAAGTAAAAGCTACCTGCCGTTCGGAGCTCTTTAAACACACGTATTTTACTTTAACCGACTTCATATCTCATGCTGGACTGGGACTGGAAGCGAAAAAAAACATAGAATGTGCCCACTGCTAGCCTTCCAGTAGCAGGCCTATCATTGAAAAGGTTATATTAAAAAATATATAAAAAATAAATTAACTTAGCATTGAACATGCAAAAAATCATAAATCAAAAGTCAACAAAAACTTTTTAACATATTTTCAAGGAAAATCCATAAACGAGCGCTTAATTAGATTAGTAGTAAAATTAGATCGTGATACGGAAATTAGTGAGCTTTATTTCGCTTAATTTGAATATTATAAGTTGGTGTAATTAGCCGGCGCAGTCGCAGGGGGCATGGGAGTTTTCACTCCCGCAGCGCCGCGCGGGGAAAGATGACAACTTTTTCATTCTACTTATGCAATTTTTTTATTATTTGATTCTGAACGCCGCGTCGTCATACACTATGTCATTCGTACAAAAACAAAATCAGAACTTGTACTTTTATACTCGAAGAATGTAAGGGGAGTGTCGTAATTAATGGTAGCAAAAGTTATTACAGCAAAATATCGTGTTCTAGAAATTTTGCAGTTTGTATTTTATATTTTCAGTTTGTATTGTCTCAATGATGTATCCGTAATTTCCATTCACACATAAATATTCAATAACTATTATATTCTTTAACCTTTTCATAAATACACTTCTCTTTGTAAATAATTTGAAGTTTTATATAATATTTACCATGGTAAAAAGTGTAAAAAAGAGAATACCTTGAAATTTTGCAAAAAGCTACTGCCTTATGCATTTTCGCTACCATTCAATGATTTGATAAAAGTAACTGATTATCATCAATCATCGTGTCGATGGCATATAAAGCCGAGATTGCGGTGGCGTTAAGTTTTAAGTTTCAGCCTTTATCAGCCGTAAAATAATATCATTTGGGCAGCCCGTGTGATGGTGGCGTCTAGTAATGTAATCACATGATTAGGGTGCTTACACAAAGGTACCATGGCGATAAAAGCTCTCTTTTTCAAGTTGTGTTAAGTTAGAGTTAGGTACTATGTAAAATGTGCCGTGTGGTGACGGCCTAAGAATACAAGTGTCATCACTCCCTTACATGCCTGGGATGTCGTAAGAGTCGACTAAGAGGCTCGACGCATTGAAAACCTGTGCGAAAGAAGGAAAACTTGAAACAAACCCTCTACCAACCCGTCTGGCCAGCGTGGTAGCAGTAGGCTAATAGCCTCCTATGAACGCCACAATAGGCGTGAACTAGGAGAGGCCTATGTCCAGCAGTGGACGTCCGCAGGCTGATGATGGAATATGTAAAATATGTTATGTTTCGTAAATGAAACCCATCTTATAATTTCTTCAACAGCCATCTTAGGCTCGACGGGGTAACGGGGGTGGCGAGAAATAGTGTGCTTGTTCCTAGGTCTTTACCAGGACGGGTATGCTAGGTTACCCCAGCATATCCTCAAGGCAGGAATCTATAAAGACTGGATTCCCCTAACTCAAAACAAAAAAAAAGGTAGTAAACTTTCAATCAAGAGTTACTGACGACTGGGACAAAGTAATTACGGCAATTCCTACTAATGTAGAGTCTTACATTCTACCTGGCGTAGAAGTACTTTCACCTTCAAAGGCAGTTAACTTTAGTTCTGCCTCTGTGCAGTATGCAGGCGGCCTAACGCGGCATTGTAATGGCGGCGCGAATTATGCGCGGGAAATCGTATCAGTTGTTATTGGCGCGATATTGGATCCGCGCGCGCAATTTGGAGCGGAGTAACCATGCGCGTGCGACGCTGATTATATGCGTAACTTTATTACGGGTGAAACAACCGTAACTCATTTGTACCCGCCGCGCCGCCTCTAATATTATATTCGATGGTTGAGCCCGTAAGAGGAATTGTTTCGATTTGGATTTCGGAATCTATTTGTAACAAACGTTATATGTAGATACAAGATCGAATATGCTATGTATTGAGACTGAATCAAATCAATCTAAAGCTTCTTGTAGTTTAATTTTATTTTTATAAATTTAACCAGTCTGCCTTTCCCTTAACTCGTTGAAGTTCTAAACAGTTCTTATTAGTAAGACCCCAAATGGTCGTGTTTATTATAGCTACTGCAATTGGAAAAAGGTTTTATTTATAATTGCGCTTTTGACTCCATAAAATGAATGATTCTAAGGACAATGAATGACCAAGAGGAGTATAGTGTTTCCCTTCACGGTGGGTGACGAGGGTGTTCTATTCTGGAGTCGCGCGTGCGCCCGCGCAGGTGGCTAACGGGACCTCAAAGGTCACGCGTTATTGTCAGTGTTATTTACGTCACTTAATAAGGATAGCCTTGACTCCAGCTCGAAGGACCCAAAAATGTTTATATATAATTAGAATAACACGCCATGCTGGACTGGGAGTGAAATAGAATGTGCCCGCTGTGAGCTTTGCAGTGCAAATAGAAAAGCCTATCCCACTGGAAACATTTGCATGTTTACATGTGTTGCCAATACGAGACCATAATTATTATGGTTCGCTCTGACAAAATATTGACAGATCTCAATTAGAGCCAACTCTAGAGAGCTTCTAACTCCACACGCATTAACTCTACCCGTCTAAACCAGGACTAAAAGATCTTGGATTCTTACAGTAATAAATTTAACGCCCAGATAGCCAAGACTTCTCAAATATATCTAAAACTTCGAAATCTGTCATATCAATTTATCAATGTTATCTACAGACATTTTCGTAAATAATGGACACAACAAAATCCAAATAACCCTAAAACCAAAGTTAGTACCTAAATTAAACTAGGGGTCCCGGTACTTTAGTACCACAGATAGTTCAAGGTTTAGTGTTAAACGTCATTTTGTAATAAGAGTGAACGGGAACCGCGCGGGTGAAACCGCGCGAGCTCGCTAGTATGTTATAAATTGCATTGGAAATGGTTTAGCATTTGTGTCATTTACGTCACCCAATATGGCTAGCCGTAACTACAAATACATAACACTCAATACAATGCTTGTTAAACTAAGGTATTGCTGTTGTATAGTGATACCGCTTTGGGTAAACTGGCACATATTGATACCGACTTCTGTAAAACGGAGCTAATGAGCAACGGTTCAGCGGCTCTGCTATACTGCGCAGTAATAAAAATGGAACACAAAACATATAAATTGTTAGAAAATTTATTCAGGTGATTCATTATTTTCTTGTTTTGTTAATTTATTAATAAAAAATTATAGTTTTTATGGTTGTAAACGAGCTCGGCTAGTCTAATTTATTTTCAATAAACAAAAGAGCTCATTCCTAATTACTCAAGGTGGATTTTTTCGGAAAATGGGTAGTACAAGTACTTAAAAAGTGTGGAGGTTTGGAAAAAGATGTGTAGATTTCTAGTAGTGCAGAGGGTAAGTCTCTAGAAAGTTTTTTTATCTAAACTATGATAGGCATACAAAATTACATAAGACTTGAGTGCTGAATTGTAGTCCTTCAGTTAAAAAGCTCCGAAAGTTTGGGGAGTCACTTTTAATTTGTTAATATAATAAGTATGTTTCAAATTAATGTTAAATAAGAAGCAAGAAGTGATTACCAATCTGTGTAATAAAAATGTCTCAGTAAAACTGTTGCACATATTATTATGAAAGTTTCCTTACCATTTAAATATATGCATCAATAAAATTGCTAAGTAAACAGTAATATAAACACGAATAAATTATATTCGTCATAAAATTATTGTAAGATGGTAACAACCTCGTAAAAATAACCTCCGTGAATATTAACTACAGTTAAAACGACTGAAGAACCGAGGGGTGGTGGCACCGGCCGTACCGTTACTCGTAATACCAATGTCCGACACTGAGCCAATATGCAATTGCCAACTTTTACCATTTACATTGTTTTATTTGTTTTCATAATGGCCGGTCGCTCGAAGCCATTAATAATTTAGAAAGTCTCTATTTTTAAACTTTTTAACATTTTTTTGTTGAACAATTTTTTGAGATGATTGCTTTCTCCGGAACAATGGGTAACAGTTTTAGCACCCCGCACTAAAAAAAAGAGCGAGTAAAACTGTTAACCGTCCAAGGTCGGCTTGGGCAATATTTTGGTAACGGAGTTCTTTGTGAGAAGCTCTAAACATTTACAGCGAGTCCTAGTCTTTAAGGCAATAGTGTGAATGACGGAACTCGCGGAATGTGGTACAGTTAGCCGACAAGCACACGCGCGCACGACGGCGGCGACGTCCTTCAAAGGCGCCGCCTCGTAACCGGCGAATTACGTGATAATTTGCGTAATTATTGTGGATCTTTTCCGTTGCCCAGTTACATTTTTATTTTATTAGTACTAGAAATGCGATTGGAATAAGTATTGTTGTTATTACAGATAAAACGTCTAAGTTGGATGTTACGAGTATTATGAGAAATGGCAATAGACAAACGTTTTAATTATCAAACCCGAACCGGACACCGGTGTCCAGAGGACAATGAAATATCTATTGTGTCTCATTAACAACAAATTATAGGAAAACAAGATAGTATATTAGAGGAGATTATAGAAAAGTTTATTGAGAACCATGCCTACCCTGACGAGACGAACGTGCGGACTAACAACCGTAAGACGATACTAATTGAAAAACCATTAACATTTGCTAAGCCATAGAGGGTAATAAAACTTGAAAATCTTATTACCAGCTTACCGCGAACAGGATAATAAAAATTCAGCGGATTAGGGGGGAGAGGGGGGAGGCAGCACGCGAACGTAATTAAAACGGGCGCATTACCGATTTATTGAAGTTTGTTGTGTCTGTGACGTCACACGAGTAGGAAACCTACCTCCTGTAAGACGCGGTAGCCCACAGCATAGTACATATAAAGATACATACAGTACTTTTACCTTCCTACAAAAGTTTCGTTCGAGAGTAATACCCGATGCGCCTCGTCTCAGCGAGAGCTTTGCAAGCGGTATCGAATGCGCCCCGCTGTGAAAGTGTTTGTACTACGCAATATGCGTGTCATTATGGCTAAACTATGTTGGCGGGTAGCCCTATCGTGTTTTGCGTACCGCGCGGCTGCAGTAATAGTAATTTACTTTTATCAAGAAAGAGTCAAAGACAAAATACTGTATATATATCTTAATACTGTGCCCACAGGCAGGAGTTAGGACTTATTGTATTGACGACCATTGTACGAGCCCGATGCTCACAATGCGAGATCATAAATCACAGCCTACAAAATGAAAACCGTACGTACTGTCGATCTATTACGTTAACCTCCGTGAAAAATATAGCTTCGATATAGCATGGTGAGTTAACCTTTTAAATTACAAATCACGTAAAGCGAAACAGAACCGACATACTTTTGTAGATATGTGCTAAATGATAAGTTTTTAAAAAAAAAATTGCTGAAGAATTGCTGAGGTGCAAGCGAGTTACTACTTGGCTTAGATTAAAAGGTGCTTTCAATACTGAACGTTATTCTTCGTTTACCCAAAACCTCCATTAGCTCTACAAGTCATTACGAATCACTTTTTTGCATGGAAAGACTCTGAATCAACTTTTTGAATGGAACAATCCTGAAATCGTGGAAAAACAGCTGTTATATACAACAAATTTTTAGAAAATGAAAAAAAAAATGTTTTTTTTACGATCTCAGCGTTGCTTGCTTCCATACAAAAAGTAGTTCGTAATGATGAGTTCTACAAATGGTTTTGAGGTTTTGCGTTTAACGCAAAATAACATTGTATACCTAAATGCTGTTTGGTGGTAAATGGAAAGTTTAGGTCGAATGCTTTTCGACCTAAACTTTCCATTCTGGTCTGGTCAAGATGAAGAATAGGTGAGGTGCAAGCGTGTGCTTAGTTTAAAAGGTGCTTTCGATATATAGTGCTGGTGGTGGATAGAGGCTGAGTTGACTCACCCTCCATGGAGGCGCGGCGAGGAATGGAGCGCGTGCGCATCCCCTCCCTGCGCGGGCGTTATTCACCCGCGCGGCGCAAAAACTCAAATGTCAATTTGGAGTAAAGGGTAGCGGGATAACGGGACCCGGGGCGAGTAACGGAACGGCGCGGGCGCAGGCTGGCCGGGAGGGACGGGACTAGTTCATTGTAGAACGTGGGCACCACAGACCTATATCGAGATAGACGAAAAGAGCGCTTTAAACTGTACGAGAACCTAGCGTGTCGAATTTTTCGTACCTACGATGACGTCACGAACGAGATTTAGTGTTGTGTAAATGTTATTGATGAGCTCTTGCAAGAAAGCACTGCACAATTGACCATTTTCGATATAGGTCTATCGTCTATCTGGATATAGGTCTGTGGTGGTCACGAACATTATTATACTTTAAAAGGTCATTTAACCACCAATACTACACGGGATATTATTAAATCACCATTTTTACTTGTATTGTCCAACTCTAAATGAAAGTTGGATAAAATGGCGGACGAATTTACTAGACACTAGAATACGGATAAACATACTTTAATACTTAATACATTTTTTTTTTGTAAATTCATACTTAATATACATATTAAACAAACACCCAGACCAAGACAAATAGACATGTTCATGCACACAAATATTTGTCTTCTCCGGATATCAAACCGGGACCTCTGGCGCAGAACGCGGGCTCAGTACCTTCGCGCCAAACAGGTCGTAATAGAATACAATAGAATAGAAGTAGACATTTCTATTGTCGAAATTAAAAAATAAATATCCGCTATACTTTAATTACTAATAGCGTAGTGACAAGAAAGACAGATTTTAGCAATCTGTCTGTCTTAGTTGAACCATTCTTCGTACGATTTAGGTACTACTGAATGTTATACCTTATTTTGATGCTGATAAGAAATCGAAAGTATACGAATGATCGTGCGATTATCATATTTCGAAATAGAGTACTAAAAGCGAGCACTGCCAAGTAGCGTCCGTTACTCGCTCCTCAGCCAGTCGCGACCTTTAACGGCCGTTTAATTTTACAGTTAATTGTCCGCCACATTCGCCCGACACTAGTTGTAGGACTATATTTTTTGTAAAACAACTACAAAATGAATGAATGGTAAAATCCCTATATACTTTATGTCCGTGTACATGTTTCGGGTCGTCGTCGCATTTCAATAGGTAATTAAAATAGTTTCTTCGTTTTTTTATTTATTTCATATACAGCAAAACGTCTAGAGAGACGTGACGACACAGCAAATTAAGAAATAAAGACATTTAATCATTTTAAACATACTTAACTCTCTAGCGAGTCTAGTCTGTACATAAAAGGCTAGAGAAACTTGCAAATTACAAGAAACAAAATAAATTCAAATAATAGTAAAAAAACATACATAAAGTATTTTGTTATATTAAGAATAAATAAATAAAAAAAAAAATATAATATAAATTCTAGAAAAGATTCGACATTTATATTGATTGTGTAATAAGTATTTTTTATTGTTATGAATATAAATTATATTGTAAGCAAAATAATATGGCACAACGCGTCACGCGCGCTGCCCTAATTAATTATTCATAAATATATTATTTAGTTCTAAGCAGCATCTCTCTGTGTGCACACAATTGTTTACATTTTACAATAAATCAATTTACTATTTTCCGAGTGTTGTTGTTATCAAGATCTCATCAAGACAGATATATCAAGTAAATGTATGAGTTTAGCAAGGGCTAGTACATTAGTGGTCCTTCGAGCCGGATCTGAACCAACGACCTATGGATATAGACGATAGATAAATCAAATAGTAAGTTTTATTGGTATTAAACTATTCTTCGAAGAAATGCAGTAAAATAATTGGTATCGCAACCTAGTTTATAAAATAATCGCGTGCTAATAAGACTGTGTGAAAATGCACAATAGAGGCATACATATCGCCTTATTATGATCGCAGCAGAGACCTTTACGGTAGTGGGTTCATATGAATAAATAATGAGGCGTAGAAAGTATTTTTTGCTGGTGTAAGTAAGATCGCGGCGGGAGCCATCGATCACGACGCGGGCGCAGTTTTGTCAGTTTCTCGGAAACTCGGACGGTCGGAGCGCACTATGGTGAAATTTATGAACGCACTTCGATCGTAGATTACCGGTCCTAGTGGCAATGTGTGAGGCACAGCGGCGAGGGATTTTCATCTTTATTAAACGCTTGCAGAGTCCAAATTCCTTTGGTGACATCGGAGTTGGAGCAACAAAGGATTTGCATACGTTCGCTATCGGAGCGGTTTTTTGCCAGGAAGCTTTTTGTCCGAATAGAGTTCGCTCACGTGGCGCGCTTACCTGTTCGCATTCGCAACACGTAACAACGTTGGTTTTTATGATAACCGATGCTATTCCGTCGAGGAATTTAGTAATAATTACCGACCTTATTTAAATCGGTGGGGATAACAACAGGTTGAATTGAAACGAAAGAATTTGATGAAGTTAGTAAAGTAATTTCGTTTGGTTTTGATAAGTTTCTATAACCATACTAGCCGCCGCCCGCGGTTCCAACCGCGTGTTCCTGTTCTCTTGGGAATAACGGGATAAAAAGTAGTCTATGTAATAGTCCACTACTTGAAGTCCCTACATAACAAATTTCATGCAAATCTATTCAGTAGTTATTGCGCGAAAGAAGAACAAACTAACAAACAAATAATCAAACAAACTGGCATACTTTCACATTTATAACATTAGTAGGATTCAGTGGCGAGGGGTCGACATGAGGCGAAGGTAAGCCGGACTAAGAAAAATCCACAAATAAGACATTAATGAACATGGTAAATATTTATAACTTTTTAATTTTGCATTGTACAATGCTATTTTTATGTGATAAATATTAAATAAAATATTAAGTAAATAAAGTATTTTATACACTTTGCATCGCCTATTTAACTAATTGGTGACAATAATTAATGATCTAATTATTATATGATCTGCATGGTGGATCATTGGATGGGATTTCTCAAAGGGAAGCCGATGGGAATCGGTATGTATGGACCCCTCGCCACTGGTACGATATTAGTAGGATTTGAATAAAACGTACTACAAAGGTGAGTGGAGCATTAGATAGAACATAACTTCGAGGTCTGCGCGCACGCACCGAGCCACCGACGCGACGCACGCAGCGTACGCAAATTCCACACTGGGAAGCAAAAAGCACGCCTTAAAAGGCAGCGATGCTTATTCAATTTTATATCATTAGCATGCTAACGAACTATGCTTGTGTTCACGCAACCGCAGCCGCTGTCGCAGCAATGTACAACGGCAACTGCGGCTTAAACGAAATGTCAAATTTCTACAAACAATTCCCAACTCAACTGCTTACTTCTTAAAGTTCAAAGTCGATTGGAGAAATTAGACGCCGTACGTAGCTGCTGCTGACCGTACCACGGTGCGCCTGCGCGATGCGCAGATAATGCCATGATATAATGGTCAGAAAACATTTTGCACGCAAAGTGAGATACTTGATATCGTTAACCTTAGTTTCTGAATTAAAAGTTCCATAAAACAAATATTGAGTTGCCACGTTTTTGCTACAATTTACAGTTGAAATATCAAAAATATCGGTCTATTTATGACTGCACCGGTCGCCGCGCTCGTGACCGGATGACGTCACAATATTTGTCGCAAAAACTCGCTTCATTTCAATATCGCGAGCGGGCGGCGGCGGCGGCGGCGGTGCTCGACAGGTAGCCGGCTCTCTCCTATATCTCAAAATCAGCCGCAGTGCACAATGCATCCCATTATCGCCGACGCACCCCATGCAAGATCCTAATGCACGTTTCGCAATAAATCTCTAACAAATAAAAAATCTTTATTCATTTCTCGCTTCGGACAAAAACTAATGGAAGTAGAGAATATGCGAGCGGCCGATTGTTCGGCGGCCGAGAAAAAACGGGCAGATGCGCGCGCGCAGGTAGCATGCAAATAGCGGAGACTTTCTCTACGACGCTTACGAAGCTAATTTTTATAAGTGCAGGTCGCCTCGCGTGGTCGTCTGGGAACAGGAAAGGCTCGATTAGAGCACAAAACAAACGCACCGCGTGCGAGATTAGTGCCATAAACGTAATAACAGTGCGCCCGCGCCGGTCCACGCCAGCCATTACATTCGTCTACCTTATGTGGCTTAATTATTACGATTGACGTGTATCATGAATATATCTGCATAATTGGGGGAAAACCACGGCCGAGGCCACTTCCACTGTAATACTTAACATTGTTATGTTAACTAACTAACATTCCTGTCAGGCGCAGCTTGTGATGCCTACGATGGGTCGGTTAACCATTGGACTTTGTGATTTCTTAATATGACAATTGCCCAATAATTCAGAGTAGTTACTCGTATCTATTTATATATTCACTAGGAAAGCTTCGCCAAAGTAGTTGTTTTTTTTTAATATTATTGAGAATACTCAGCTAATCGTGGAGCCTGCGCCTCGCCGCCAACAACGGTTACAAAGTCATCGCTCAGCGGTCATATTACGTTTATTATGCTAATTATACTTCATAAATAACTAATTAAGAGAATGAGAGCCCGTTCTATGCTAATCAGACGCGCGCTCGCAGAGCCGCTGTAACGAGCTGCCCTTACAAATTTTATATTGTAGCATCGAGACGAGACGCCGACAAAAAATCAACTTTAAATATCGGTTCAATACACCGGTCAACAATATCGTAATAAATAGCTTCATTCTGGACAACAAAGCGCACCTCAAAAAAGTTTGCAAAGAAAAACATAAATAACTCGGTAACTGATTTTATCTAGCGCGGCAAACGTCAATGTAGAAATAAAACGGTACGAGGAGTTTAGGTAGGAACGTTACTGCTTTTGTTCAAATAAATCGATTTGAAGAATATCTCGATCGAGATGTTGTCGCAATCAGCGGCGGACACCCGCACCCGGACGCGTCCGGCGCGGTCCCGGACGCCGGACATCGACGCATGCGGTATTTGGGTGTTGCGCATACGTCGTCTCTTGCAGCCGCCATTATAGACGCATTGCAACAATTCAATTAGCCACTTCACACTTGAATGCAACCTATATTTAGTAGGCACGTAGCAGACTGATTGTAGATATTTTGGTTTGCCACCTGATTCGGCAAGGATGTCTTACAAAATAAAGCATTCACTATTAACCTTCTTGTCCATTTATACCAAACTGTAGCAGGCAGTCAGAGATAACATTTTCTTCGTACGAACAAAGCCAGTTGTCCGAATTTGTGTTAATAAAACAGTTGATGCAAATAAGAAAAAGCTAAATTCGATTTTTTTAATATTATGATTTTACATAACTCAAACGAAGAATTGCCATAACTGTCAAGTAATAAGATTAATTGTCTCCACCTCTTTCTCTCACTAACATTACACAACAGATTTTGGACAATGAGGAGGCGTTGTAACTTCATCTGGAACAGTTCCTCGGTGGCACGGCGCGTGCGTGACTGCTGCCGTCTTTCTTATGGTCCGGACACCAGCCGATGCGGTGACAAGTGTCCGAAACCGACGACGACCGACGACTCGCTCGCCTTCTTCTCTGAACGTATCTTTCATCTTTACTTTCTACAGCAAATTACTCTGCAGTTATTATTAGGTTAATGCAAGTCGTTATTTGATTACAATCCAAATAAGTTAAAAGCTCTTCAATGAGCAATGAACTGAGACGTACTATGACTGTTGTCCGTTCAAGTTGCTGGAACTGTGGAGCGCGGGCAGCCGCGGACCACAGGGGCCGACCGTAAGCTGAGAATAATTTCTCGAATTAAACGGTTTTAACGGCTATCAGTGAATTACACGCGCGACAAAAACCGGCGGCGGCCGACTGTGACAGATGGAAAATCTCGAGCTGCCGTTTTTGTGGCCGGCGATTTGAATACAGCGTCGCGGGCGCCGCGCCGGCCGCGACAACGCGCCGTGACGCACGCGCTGCCCCCACCACCGCCAGGCGACGATTTTTTCCCGGACGAACCATTCATTCCATAATTAACGCGAATAAAAAACGAGCTTAGAAAATTGGAAACGTCGGTCGGTCGCGTCTCGCGCTCCACAAAAAGCGGCTCAGCTGTGGATCGGTATTAATTTAATTAAGTCGTCGTTTTGTCTGTCGCACTCACCGTTGAGGTCCAGCACCATCTGCGTGTTGAAGAAGCTTGTGACGTCACCGCGGCCTGACACTGCAACAATACAACCACGTTACAAATTCACGTTAAAAATAGGTATTCATTATGCGAAGTCACTTCATAACATAACAACACGAGGAATTAAAAAAAACCCGGAAGTGGGATATAAATACTCGCAGAATTAATTCACTGAAAAATTTTGCACAACAAAACATGATCGGTTTAAACGATTTGCATATTTTGCAGACAGAGTAAGAATTCAGAATTTATTTACCGGAACGTTTGATAAGACGTACAATACCAATGTATGTTATATTTTTTAATAAAATCTTTTGCTTTGAAAACACGCACTATTTTTAACTGGCATGCGCCCCGTCAAATCTAATTTCCTAACTACTGAATTGATACACCACGTTGATGTCTAAAGTCGAAGCATGTTTTATTGTGAAGGCTGGTAATAAGCGAAAGGTGGCACGCGTAGAGGCGCGCGGACCATACGCCACGCCGCCGCCGCGCCGCCGCCGCCGCACTGTGGACACATGTCGGATTTCATAGACATCCGATTCGAAATCTCCAAAGTGCTTACTTTTATGCTTGAATAAAATTAAGACGACTTACTACTTGCCTAAAAATAGTAATTATTATTATGGTTTAACAAGTTTATTGACCCGCCCAGATTTTATTTCCCGAAAACTTTGTATGGAGCCGACGTGAAAAAAAAACTTAACAATTGCCCCTAATTCTTTCTCAGGTTAAACACCTGATAACTGATATTTGAATTATTTGGAATTTTTTGCACGAACTTTTTGCATACTTCATACGGCCAGTTTTGCGAAACATAAAAAAATGGTCAAACATTAAATCATTTCTAAATAAAAAAATATCAGCGATGTGAACTCAGTAGGCCTAATTAATTAACACAACTATATGATAATGCCGAAAACCGTAAATCATAAAATCGTCATATTAAAAGTCTTCAAATTTAGTTATCTCTAAAATCTCCTAAGCTGTTCAAAATAAAAGTGTCTTCAGGAAACTAATTATTATGACAACCCTCAATTCAACCCATTGCTTATAATGACCTACAAACAAAAGACCCCATCAAAACCAAGCAGGTACCTCACTATTCGCTAATAGTGAAATACTGTATAATTGCAACATACTTAAATTATTTGTGTTTCACTTTTTTTTCGCACACTTTGCTTTAATAATTACAAGTGTAACAAGTAAAAATTGAAAATGTCGTTGCAAACTTTATATTTATAATAAACTCTAAAAACTAACAAAATGATAATTAAATTTTTGTTTGAGGAAGTGCTGTCTCGGCTGCACTGTCTGTAGTCTAGCCGACGAAGATCATGTGGCTTTTCTTCCGGGAATCACGCCGAAAATTTGTTAGAGCATTCGATAAACGTTTGAGTTCGAATGTCTGGGAAACATGTAATTATTTTCTTTACTGCTAATTCAAGTAAAGCTTGCAAAGTAGGTATTCTGGCCGAATAATCTGGCACTCTTTCAGGAAAAAATCAATAAACTTGTTAAACCATAATGATACTATTTTTAGGCAAGTAGTAAGTCGTCTTAATGATATTAAAGAATAAAAGTGAGCACTTTCGAGATTTCGAATCGGAAGTCTATGAAAGCCGAAATCCAGCCCATAGCGCCGCCCGATGTAATACTCATAGCTGCGCGGGCGCACAATAAGACCCCTAAATCATTAACGACTTTGTACTTTTCAAAAATTTCGTTGGTTTCACTACACCAGCTGCTCGAAATGTATCAAGTATTTGTCCCGGAATAATGAGTAGACTAAATAAAGTAACGGCTGAATCAATAATTTTGTCGTCATTGAAGTCTGTTTCATATAATTAATCAGTAACCAAAATAATACATAATAACATAATGAGTGGGTCCTTGAATCATTCACGACTTTTGCAATTTTCAAGTTGCACTGGTGTCACTACACCAGCTGGTTGAAACGTATCGAGTATTTGTACTGGAGATGTTAACAATGATCCATCTCTTGCATTTCATCTCTCATCATCGTCTTCTAAAGGAGAACTAAAAGTAACGGCCGACTAAAAGTAATAAATAAGCTGAATAAATATGAGAAAAAAGATAAAATCCTTGTGATTATTTTTTGCATTTTAAGATATCAATTTTATAGTAGAGCAATCCCCTCAGAAATTTGGAGACTAGGGGCCGGTTTCCCCACCGATGCATAATTTGACAGATGTAGTATGAAAAATATGTCAAATCATCCTGTCAGATAAGCTAGCCAGAACTTATCAGTCGGCGGCTGACACCGACCCTAAGTAGATATTTCGTTTTTTTTCTGGTGAAAGATTTTCGACTTAATAACCTCCCCTTCTTTTTTCTCAGTTCCAGATAAGTAATCAAATCAGTAACATCAAAGAAGTAAGTTACATAAATGTACAAACTGAAAACTTTGTTACCTAAAATTTTTGTTCTCCTTTATCGCAAGCTTAAGTTTTATTACTCAACTAAATAACTAATAAATGTCCACAAGAATCTTCGGACCAATCTTAATAAACTTACAAATAAATAATAGTCATTTCACACGCAATAAACTGTACGATTAGTGTGATTCCTCTTTACTCCACTGTTGAAATTTGTGTTGCAACCTTAAATAAGATTTAATTGATCTAAATAATCATTCAAATGGAAAAGAGAAAATAATCATGATAGAATTTCTCAATTAGGCGAACGTTTGACAATTGAATCGGAACAATTAGTAAATAATAAATTGACTTTAAGTCTACCAATTTCTCTATTTTGTTATTTTAATCAATTTAGAAGAAGTTAGTCAATTTTGATTAGAATTCATTTTTTATTTGTATGGCAGAAGTCTGGGCTCCATGTGGCAATTAAAAGAGAAATGACAAAGAAAGATAGTCGCTACTACTTTTTCCTTTAATAGGTCGTGAGCTTCCCTAAATCCAAATGGGACTTTTGAAAAAGTACTCTTCCGTTGTCACTCACATTCTGACCGTCTTTCAAGAAATATCGGTCTATTTGAATATGTCCTATATTTTTTTATATTCGTTATAAATCCAATAACACATTTTTTTTTTAAGTCTGTATTGTTTTAAATGGAACCAATAACGTTGGCGTACTCTAAAACGAACTTAAGTGGCATTTAGTGCAAGAATTTCACATCAATTATTTCCTACAAAGGGTTACCCGGAATAATATATATTTCAACGTTTTATTATAATTCGTATTTTTTGGTTGCGTCAGAGCCCCAGCTAATAAAATTGGTGATACGGCATTAGCTGGGCACACCTCGGCATTATTATTTCATAACGCGGCGACTGACCTTTGCATTCGCGGGTTGCGGTTAATAAAAATTGATCATTACCGCAAACCGAATGGTGCCCATTCAATATGGTATCGATGTGGGGCTCAGTTAGTTGTGCAATCGGGCGAGTTCCATAAACCACGCTGGTAAAGAAATGAATCATCATCAGCCTTTTTGTTGTCTCCAACTTCCTAGGCTGGGGAACTGGACTTCCTCATAGATGGATAAGGAGAATAGGCATGATCCACCACGCTCTGGCCCAAAGTAATCCAGCCTCACTGACCATGCTTGAAAAGAAATGAATAGTCATCAGCTATTTTGATATCCCCATTGAGGGCCATCCTCACAGATGGATAAGGAGAATGACACATGCCCAATATGGACTGATTTTTTTTATGAGCAACGGGCTTTTTATTAGCCTTCATCATACCTGATGCTAAGTATTGATAAGGCTGAAGATGGAAGCGAGCCTCTCTCGGAATCCTTAATCACTGAGGAACTGGATATCTTATCTTTAACTGGCGGAACACAACAACGCTGAAAACATTGTTGTTATGGTGTCAGACTTAGATAAGATGGTGGTAGCTAGCCAGGCGGACTTACAACGTCCTACCACCAACCAAACCGAATACAATATGTACCCGGGACCCCTGGGTCTGATTCCGGTGGTTATACCATATATGGTTAATGACTGCAATTACACCCGGCATTAACGGCTTAACGTGCCTCCGAAGCAGCCTTTTGAAGGAGCTCCAGAAAAAAAATAAGGTTACATATCCTGTGACCGATCGCTGCGATCGCTTCAATCGCAGGCTCAGCGTCCGAACCACTGGGGCATAGCGCTCCTTAAGAAAGAAATGAATGCAATCATCGACAGATTCAGTAAAGATATGTAGAGCACAATAAAATACAGATTGATTAGTGGTATTAGCACATTGTTTGTCCGATGCACGCGAATGTCCGATTCCTGTAAAATACTGGCAAGTTGTTGATTTGACGGAAGCAAAGAATATATACACTTACGCGAAAAGAAGCGACACTTGAGTTAAATCTCCCGTAGCTATGTGTGCGTCTTCTTACTTTATCTGACAGGGCTGTGTCACCTCATCATACGCAGCAAGGATTTTTTGCTTTAGTTAAAGATAATAATAATAATGACATACAAAAAAATACAAAAAATCCTAACTTATATGTTAGTATAGTAGGCAATTTTTATTTCTTATGAAAATAATATTTATTGTACCTATGTATCTTTTAAGTGCTTCCACGAAGTTTATGAATAACTTTGATGATATTATTAGCCCCACCGACGGTCATAAGGCGTTTTTGTTATTACACTTAACCATTTAAAATATGTTTTATATATTATTGCCTGACTGTTTTATGTCAAAAATAAACTCTGTCTACTCGGTGTTGGTCTTCCAACATTAAATCAATAAATAAATATATTCTTAATAATATAATTATGTAAACAAAGATTGAAAACTCCTTGTTGCATCATACCATACCTATTAAAATAATCAATCATTTCGCGAAGCGACCCCATTTGTCAGCATTTTCTTAATAAATAATCCCTTACATATAGTTAAATTGTTAATGTGGTTACTTCTGGCAGCTGGCAAGTTTTCTTGTGTCCACTCTTCTTGTCAGTTCAAAAAGTCTTGAATTGTCATTTCTCAAAATCTTAATATTAAATAAGTCTATTTGGGGAGTTTCACCCGAGTTCTTTTCGTAATAACACGTGTTGTGAGGCTCCATTTTTAACTCAATCTACCGTACAATTTCTTTAAATTACAAAATATATTTACTTGACATTGGCAAAATTCGCGTATTTAACGCGAGCACGCCATTAATTAAGAAAAAGAAGAATAAATATATTTTTATTACAATAATTTAATATTAAAAACAAAACCTGTATTTCATTGCCTACTTACGATATGTCCTTACACAAATTTACATTTCATATAAATCATACTAGGTATGTATTTATTATAACATGTCATTCTATGGCGCAAGTCTAAATTCCATTTCGGTATCAACCCTAGCGTTTACATGCTTCGGCTACTCGCCACTGGCGCCATCCGGCGCTAGTGGAGCTCAAATTCACACGTACAGTGGAGTCTCACGGCGGTGACCGAATTGAAGTTGTTGTAAATCAATTTAGTATTTGTTATCTATATAGATGTAGGTACTTGTACAAGATAGATAGACAATAATTGTTTTAGGTGGCAGTGACTACAGTTCCGACTGGAGCAGCATAGGCACTATAGGTATCCCTACTTGTGCAAAATACAATCTAGCATTGTTGCTATTGCTTAGTTTATATTAAAATTGAAAAATTTTTATGTTTCACATTTAAACAAAATGGAAAAAGAACATTTTAGTAAACTTTCATTATGGGTAAAATTGGGTGGAATAATGCGAGTACAGGAAATAATCAATAATACAATGAAATTATTAAATAGGTATATTCTACAAGTTTGCTATAAATACATTTAATTGATATAACCGACGAAAGTTTTACACTCTTTTGTATAATTCAACTAACTGAATGATACGGTACATTATATAGGAATATGGAAGCCTCTATAATCTTAGTTTATACTCATTATTGTTTTATTCCATTTACATATTTTAAATATTATTAATAAGTAGATTATCTCTTGGATAATAATGCTATTATACATCACCGAAATATACTGGACGAATTTATTCTCCGTAGAATTCTCATTAGTTAATTTGTGCAAATGTATTCAAGTAAGTCTTCAATAAATAAATTTAAATTACATATTATGAAAAAAAGCGGATACTAATGTATTCTGCTATGATGACGGTTCACGTCTAACTTTATTTAAAATCTAATTAAAAGAGGACCGCGGGTCGGTACGGCTAGGCGCGAGCGCTTACTGCTTTAGTGCGATAAATCATATTATATTAAAATAAAATGTCACGAATTTTCTCACTGCAGGACTCAGAGCGACTCTGATTATCGATGGAACGAATGTTTCCCAAGTTAAAAACCAAAATTAACGTTACATTCATATTTACAGAAAAACATCTGGCAGTATCATTGTAACTAAAGCAAACTCTAGAGGCAAATAATTATCAAGCTATGAAAATGATTACGTTTAAAAGTGGATTCTGTTCGACGACATTGTATTGTAAGAATCACAAGGAATTTATATTTATGTCGGTTAAAAATGAGGATTGCTTGAAATTAAGATACCCGCAAAACTGTATGGAGAAACTAAGATTTTAGAATAATTTTTAAGAGACAATCGGGGAACTTCCCGGTCGACCAGTAGTGTTTGTTGCACAACGTTTTTTCGAAAAGTCATTTTTTTTTAATATTTCTCTATAAAGAAACTCTACTGGACGACCGGGAAGTTCAAACTCAAACTTTTGATGCAAGTATCATCGTTGGGTATTTGGCAAGTAATGATGATAAAGGCCTGTCCTTGAAGAATTTTGTAATAGTTTGTTTAATATTTCCAACGCTATCAAACATGCCTTTAAAAACGGTCGAATTACTTAATCATTGCTACTCGATATAACTCTCACAGTTGTCGTATATTATACAGAAAGTCCAAATGCGACCTGATCATCATAACGAGAAACAATACGAAATGAAAAAAGGCTAAAAAAAAAACGCAATAAAACATCTGCTTCTGCCTAAAACTCACACCAATTTAATGTTATCCGAAACTGAATGTTTCTCCAAAGTCCTAATATGGATCCGAGACAATTTAGTGCCAGTAGAATGTGTGAGAACCCCTTTCTTGGTTCATGTAACAGGCATGGGAAATGGTAAAAACGCCTCTACATCGGTTCCATAGCAGCTGACAACGTGTGCTTCCCAGAATGGACGCGCGTGCAGGAGGAGTGAAACAAATTAACTTTTACACCAATCGTGGCGATAAGTGAAGAGATTAAATTAAAATAAGTGAAGATAACTTTCATCAAAAAAGGGGAATATTTTAAAAGAAACTGGCAACATTTGGAACTTGTGTTAAGAATCAGTACAAGCGTGGAACTAACCGGTCAAAGGAAAAAACGTTTCCCAAAGAATCTCTACCGGTCGACGAAGTTCCCCGACTCTACCTACCAATCTAAAATATTTAGAGCAAGTCCAGCAAGTCTAGAAATTTACTCTGTATCTATCTAGGTATAGTTATGGTTAGGAGTAAATGCTAAGCCGATCTTGAATAAATTGCCGGAAAACACTGGAGAAACATGTCAATTTTCTTCCACGGGAAGTATTTGCTCTGAAAACAAGTCTATCTAACGAAAATGTTCAAAAGTTTCCTCCTAGAACATTTTGCGATATTATTAAATAACTTCAGACTTTTTTAAGTTTGTACTGATAAATTACGTCGGGCAGGCGATCGGCCAGCTTTCGGCGTGTCTCGTAGCGGGCATCCGCATTTAACATTGTCATTCAGACCCGTGGCCTAATCGAGCGTTAAAGGGGTAGCCCTCTATCAGCATAAAAAGTGGCGTCGCATTAACGGACGCAGGCGGACGCGGGCGCGGCAACGACGCGTCGGGGACGCGGCGGCGCGGCGGCCATCGCTTACGGGCCGCGCCGTAAATCGCGCGGGTGAAATACCGGCCCCGGATAATCTAGCCGGCTCCCGGGGGACGACCGGCCGCTACTCCATAAATCGTCCCCATTTGGCGGCCGCGAATCAAAGGAGGTAATTCGCAATGTTTAAATCCAATTTGAAAGTAGAAAGGCCCCCTCCCGCGGTGCCGGCGTCTGCATACGAATCGCTCGCGCTCGTCCTTATCGCGCGCCGCCGCTCGGAATAGCCTCCCTTTGGGGCTGGCCCCCACGCAGGCAATTGTGGCTACACTTCAAGTAAATAATAACAAAATTTACTAACTCATTCATAAGTCGAATGATTGATGACGAACTGATAACGTCCGGAAATCACGTAGGATTAAGACAAAAAGCTATATACTTGGTGCTGTAATCGAAAGATAATTTATTTATAATCTAACAAACAATAGCAGTAAAACTAGCGATTGATTACGTGTGAATACATAATTAATAGCAGAAAGAACCTGATAAGCCCGATTAAATTGTTATAAAAATATTATCTCAAACCAAATACGCAAGCGACTAGTGAAAATTTATGAATAGTATCAGAAATTGAGAAGATTACATCTCTTACGAAAACGAACAATAATTAGTGTACGGAGTCCGACTTTATACAAAAAAGTAATTTATTTAGAAATCAAAGCAGTTGAAAAGTAGTGTAGTTATAGTTTGTTGCAATGCATTTGATGTATTTTTTTATTTAAGTGCTGGATGAGCAATTGGAAAGACGTTATAGTTCAGACACACACTTATAATTGAGATTTGTTACGACTTACTGATTACAATCGACATTTTATAAAATATGTAAATAGTTGTTACCTATGTTAATTTACTTTTAATTTATTTTTGGTGAATCTATCGTTTGATCAACTGATGTAAGAGTTTCCTTAGCAGTTTTATTCCTAAGAAAAGTTCTAAAGAGTGCCATTCTACAGAATCAGAATCATTTATTCCTTAGAAAATGGTATTATATAAGATGGTACAATTAATAAAGTGCAAAGATTTTCTGTATTTTCTGCACAACGAAAACTAAACCATCTTCTACCAACACATCCAGTTAATATGCAGAGATAATTTAATAAAATAATACAAGTTAATATTTCGGAAATGCCGACGCCAACCGTAAATTGTATTAATTAATTATCTGAATCACTTGTATGCTCGCTTGAGATGAGATTAATCATTTTTTATAATGTGTACATTGGTCCGGCGCATGGAACATGGCTCTAAAGTAAAGCATGCTCATTATGTAAATGCGAGCGACGCGCGCGGTGAGAGCTGCGCTGTGCCTGCGCCGCTCGGTGGAACTAACAAGCGCTGGGAGGTGACATGTACCTATCAATGACTAGTTGCACATATACATTTGCCTACATATTATTAATTTTCTTTATTAAAGGTAATAAGAAGACCAACTAAAACATTTAAAACACCAGCAATGATAACATTGGGCTTTTATGGCGCATGACGGCTTAGCAAAAAATAACCTTAACTGCATTAAATATTTTAAAATGACGCTTGCTAGGTATACCTATGAATCGAACCTGCTAAAATACGACCAAATTACTAGTTTTATTATTATTAGGTGATATAGGTATTAGGCACTTTTATTATTAGGTGATATATTTGTTACCACTTTTTTTAATACAAAAATCTCAGAAAGCAATATTGTTAATTTTCAAAAGTAAATGACTCTCCTCCATGTGAGGTTCATAAGTTCACCCTGTATAAGGTCATAATAAAATATAATGCTATTGAGCCAGCCTTAAAATAATAGAATAGAATAGAATTTATTAATTTGTAGAAACATGTGTGATACAGTTCTTAAAAATCTGATTAAGGTATATGGTATCAACATGTCTTTCCATGGTAGGCGTAATTTAGAAAAGCGAGTTTAATCAAATGTCATTTAAAATTAGGAATGCATGCAACACAAAAATCTATATAAGTAAGTAGTCAATTAGTTCATTGTAATCACTGAAATAAAATACCTTTTTAAATAAAAATTAAATGTCAATTAATCTTAACTAAATAATATTTTAAAATAACAATATCAACAACACATTAAAACATCATTAAATTTTATCATTCAGAAATTCATTAACATTATAATTACATTTATTAATAAGAAATGCATTTCATTTACTTTTGAAAATATTAATATTATTACATTCTTTCAACGATTTCGGAATTTTATTAAAAAGTTTAAACAACTATTTTGTAAAAGAGAAGTTTTAGAAGCTTGCGTTCTTAGTCTGTGTTTATCTCGTCTATTGCGGACAACCGTGTCTGGTCATAATAACTTCAAAATATATAGGGACGGAAGTGAAAGAATGTTAAATTTTACGAAATTTGGTTTGCAACTGTCAGTCACTTTAAGTCTAAACATTGACCTGATGCATCTTTTTTGCATTTTGAAAGCAATGTCCCCATTAGAAGAGTTTCCCCAGAAGATTATGCCGAATCTCAATACTGAAGCAGCTAAGCCGTGATATGCAGTCAACAACGCGTCAATATTCAACACTGCAGATACTTTAAATAAAGCATAATGCAGTGCTGCCAAGTTTTTTTGAAAAACCTCAATATGGGCTTTCAAATTAAGGTTACTGTCTATCATGAGACCAAGAAATTTAGCTGTGTTTGTCATACAAATTATGTTATTTATGCTATTTAATTGTAAATTCGACGACCTTTGACTGAATTGCATAATCTGTGTCTTACTCAAATTTATTTTAAGATTGTTGCTTTTTAACCACAATGTTATAGACGTTAAAGTATCGTGTATCTCCTTTTTATACCAACTTATATTATTGGCTCTTATTGTAACCGTGCTATCGTTGACAAATAAGGTCAATACTCTTAGGCATATCGTTAATATAGATAATGAACAACAGAGGCCCTAGCCCACTGCCTTGGGGAACTCCGTATTTAACCACTCGTTCACGTGAATTGAAAATGTCTTCTCTTTTGGTCGTCAAATTAATCCGCGCTAAGGATGTATATTGTTTGCGGTTACTCAAATACGATAAAATTGATAATTGTTTATTACTCCTGATACCATACTTATTTAGTTTATTTATTAATATATTATGGTCAACATAATCAAACGCCTGGGTCATGTCACAATAAATGGCACAAACTGGTTTTTTATGTCAACATTAAACAATGTTTTTTTGAAAATCAAAGACTGCCACATTGATGGTCGTATTCTGACGGAAACTATTTTGCTCATTATACAAAATGATGTTTTTCTAGAAAGTTATGATTTGACCATAAAAGTATTTTTCGAATACTATTGAGATCACCGGAGGTAGTGCAATAGAATAAGTTATTGACTAATCTTTTTTGACCTTTTTTTAAATAAAGGCTTGACAATTAAGACTTTTAAAGATTAGGTATATGTACCTGTTTCAATGCTTAAGTTAATTATATAACATAAGTGGCAGCATATTTCTTCACTTACTGCTTTACATATTTAATTCAGGCAAAGTGGCTCTGACTATAAAGTTAAAGAGTAGATACGTTACTTCAAAAATGCTATTAAGCTCCGTTAAAGCTACAAATTCTGAATTACAAAATAAACGTTTCTACGGGTATCTGGAAAACAGTCCACGCAAATAACTGACACTGACTGATATTTGAGCATGGATTAAATCAATAATAGCAGTGAATTTGGTAGCTCTTTTATAAAAAAAGTAAATGATAGTTTCATTGAGGGTGAGTACACCTGTAGACGCGTTGGATAGTCAGTATAGTCACATTAATACGTTTGGCGAAAAGAATGAGAGGCGAGGTCAGTGACCGCGGGTGGTTAATTGCGTCTCATCCCGCGCCCCGCGCCCCTCCCCCGCCAGACTGTGGGTCACGCAGACCTTCGCGACCACAAACATTGCCCTATATACGGAAATCGATTACGTTAAAGGGAACAAGTTCAAGTTACTATTGTGCTAAACCTTACTACGAGACTGCACCTGTGCATGTTGGTCTGTGGGCAGATTAGACGGATAGCTTTGACGATGGTAAATTAAGATCGATTCTAATAATCGACGTGTAAGTGGAAGTGTTTATAGTAGCACCTTGTGTCGCATTAGTTTGAAGCAAATTAAGAGTGATCTACAAAATGCCTTTTAACTGATAAAGGCGAATGTTATTAAGTTACATTTCATAACAAAATAAGGTTATAAGGAAGAATTTTAAATAGATTAACGACAATATTTACAAGTTTTACTAAAAATCCCAATCAATTATCGGCAGGTGAAGAGGCAAAAACGTTGGTTTCACTCCGATAATCTCTGTCATCGTGTTGCGGTGACAATTTGCCTCACAAATGCGGCTTTCTACATACTAATCAAATCGTGGACGCGCCTCTGTCCAGCTGATAGCGTTCGTACGACGTCCACAGGTCAGTATAATGCTTATAATCAGGTTATTATTTCTGTATCATTGAATGTGATTAAACTCTCAAATAAAACTGTTTTTTAAATAAAACCCATTACAACAGGTTGGTAATTACTACCATTTTCAAAATTTAAGGTTACAAACTATATCTTGGAAATGACAATGTTTAATAGGATTATTGCAATCATAATGCATCTCATTTCAATAAAAACATCGCTGGCCATCATCACATGTTATTATGGCGCTCGGGCGGCGAGGGGGTTAATAATAGTAATAAGGAGAGCCACCGAGCCTTCACAGGCGCCGCGACTCGCTCGATTCCCAAATTTGCATCAAGTGTCACTAAAACACAGTCACGAGCCACTATGCAAATTAGTCAAAAATGATCCAGCGACGACGGCGCCGCCGGGTCACGCTGCGTAAACCGTATTACTGCTGCGCAGACGCCAGTCCGTATATAAACATATTTACAACTTAAATGAAAACTTGGCTCGAGCTAATTTTTTAAGTTTTATGAGGCATAGATATAACTTTTATAGACTGTACATAAGTACGAGATGCCCGCGGAGAGCTGCGTGATAACATGATTTTATTAGCATTAAGAAAACCAACTGCGTGTTGTACAATATGTCTGTGCTATTGTTTTGTACTCAATGCTGAAAATCAGAACCCGTGATTAATGTAATTGAATAAAAACCGATAAAAATTTTTTTTTTTTTAAATTAAAGCTAATTATTTAGATTATAATGATAAAGATTAATCAAATAATAATTCAAACTTTTACGTTTATATGTAGAGTTTGCAATAATTTAACGTTAGATGGATAAATAACTTGTTTAATTCCATATCGCTCACACACATGGCACAATGAAACGATGTCAAGGGTGAAAAGGTAATACCACTGTATTGTATGAAAAGTATGTTTGATCTTTTATATATATGTGTTGAGATCAGTTTTAACATTACTCACTCAAAACGTACAAAAATGCTATTTAAGATACTTTTAACTACTTTACATGGACTGATAGTTAAAATCATAAACTAACTAAAATGTTAATAATAACTGTTGCGGAGCAAATACTTTTTTGTAGTTTTATACCCTTTTTCAATGTGACAGGTTTAATTTCTGTTCATGACAGAAATTCTGTCTGTTCTGTTTTTCGTCTTGATTGGTATGTTTGATTATCTTATTTTTCCTTTTTTATTATATTTTATCAATATACGCTTTACTCTGCACTTAATAACTACAGTCCACGTTATTTCCTCTCCCCTCCGTTACAATAACCCTTTTGCACTTTTTATGTCATACAAATGAGAATGATAAATAATTCGATTAAAAATACTTAAGAATAAATATTTTATCTCAAAAATAGTATAACATAAACAGAACTGAATATTATTTTTATACTGTCATTATAAAACGATATTCAAAGTGACAATAAGCAAAACTAAACTAAATGTAATAATATTATCTCATTTTGCAATTAGTTTCGTAAACACCTCTGCACTTCTGCAGGTTGCATGGGACATTCATTATATTTCACCTACCGATCATCATTATATATCGTAACAGATGCAAAATTGGTGCCTAATACATGAGCAGATGTCGTGTGTATGGTCAAATTATGATTATGCGCCGGCGTTTGCGCCAATTCAGTCGTAAAGTTCACCGCATTCCCAGGCGCAGGCGGCGCGCGCCCGATGGGCCCCGGAGCGCACCGGCAGCGCCTGCGCCAGCCCTCGACGTGTCATTAGTCTGCAAACTACGCGTGACCCCTAATTCGATTACTTAGATGACATTATTATAACAACCAAATTACCTTGCAACAGCTCTCACATT
Organism: Chrysoteuchia culmella; assembly: GCA_910589605.1. Classification (NCBI taxonomy): domain Eukaryota; kingdom Metazoa; phylum Arthropoda; class Insecta; order Lepidoptera; family Crambidae; genus Chrysoteuchia; species Chrysoteuchia culmella. The sequence goes on from OU342649.1 coordinate 199,303, forward strand.
TCACATCGATTACCTTCCGAATGTAGTGATTTGCTACCAATCTAATTTCATTATAATTTGATACTGGCATGATCAAAATTATGATTCTATTGTTTCAAGTGAACATGGATAGAGACATTATAGTGACGATGTACGAGTAACGTTTGAAGGGTATCATTATTATCACTTTAACTGTGAGAATCTTTATTTTGTGTAATTTGCTTGTTGTAGCAAATAGATATAAGTTTTTTATATAAAGTTGCAAGGCTATAATGTCATTCTAAAAAACAATTCCGACTACCACTGTTGATTTATCAGAATAAGATTACACATAAAGGGTACTACAACCCTAATAGAAAATGGATTGTCGAGTCCATAATAAAAAGGTGAAGTGCAGACGGGGCGTGTCAAAGGAATCGTTTTGCACATGAGTAGCGTAGGCGAGTGCGAAGAGAGTTAATATTAGTTGTGGGTTCAGGGGCCCGGGGCTCGGGTCCCGGGGCCCGGGTCCCGGGAAATAGACCTGCGGCCGGTCCCGCACTAAATCACGACGGACGCAGGATAACGGCCAAATAACCTCCACACATCTGGTGATTAGGTGACTAAGTATGATAATATTTCTGGAAACTCATTAAACATAACTATTGAATAGAAATGCAAAATATAAAGGTAACATGATTTGGGTTTTTGTAAACTCGCCACATTAGGAAACTCGACACGTTTTGAAAAGTTCAATACATTGATAGTAAACTCGCCATTACTTTGGATTTATGTGTAATTCGTCATAAGTAACAAAGCAAATTTATTTTTGTGGCGAGTTTACACATTATTGTTTGCCGTTTATAAATTTAAACATTAAAGAGAAAATATAAAATGTCGTAGCTATTTAATTTTGTATTCTTAATTTTTACTAGAAATTAATTAATGTAATATTTTCTGACATAGACAGAATTCTAGCGAACTAAGTGTTAACTAAGTTCATTAGTGATCTCACTAATGAAATCTAAGTAAATAAAAAGTGATAGCAAAAGTAAGCAAAATAACAAATTACATTTACACTGTGAAAAATATGCAGCAAATAGGTCATCAATGTAAGTTAAGGTGAAAAATATGTTTTTGCTTGTCTTTTCATTATTGTAAGCTCACGTTTCACCGCCATCTCGCCCGTGGACGCGAGGGAGCGGTCGGTGGTGAAGAGGATACCTATTCCTTCAGGCCTGGACACTCCCAGATTGTACTTCTACGGCACTCCACTAAACACAGGTTACTTCGATAGAACTTGAGTGATAATATCCTCAAACTATCGCATTACCGCATTTAAGATACACTACTTACAACTTTCAGCAGTGATCAAAAAGGCTTTTAAACTAATTTAATCCGGACGGTCAAAACATAGGGTACCATATTTTAGGTTTGTTGACAAATTATCTATTGTGAGCTTGAATTTGTATAAGTAACGCACGTCGGGGTTTAGAGGGATAACAATAAACTCTCAATCTGACCCCCGAGACACGGCGCGCGCGGACCGAGGGGTCGCGAGGATAAAGAGCGGCTTTATCAGACGGGACTACAATGGCTCCATGAATAGAGCTCCTTCGACGCGGCCGAAGGGTATTCGCGAATCACTTTCTGTTTATCAACAACCCGCAGGAGTGGAGAACACTGGTGGCCGTCGGCGGCCGGACACTAGAGCTACACTCGGCACGGCGCGGAGCTTGAGCGGGCTCGGCGCGCTACTGACCGTGAGCGTGCGGGCGCGGCGGCGGCCAGGCGGGCAGGTCGCGCAGGCGCATGGAGCAGTCGAGCGGCTGGTCGCGCAGGGCCAGCGCGGGCATGGCGCGGCCGCGGCCGCCGGTCGTGGGTCGCGCCGTCTCTCCGGTGCGAGCGTCCGCCCACCGAGCGCGTCCGTGAGACACTGCCGCGCGATCGCCGCTTTTTTCCGAGGATTTTTTTAAACGCGGGCGGGGGCGGAGCGCTCCCGCGGGCCAATGGCGGCGCTCCGCCCGCCGCCCCCCGCGCGCCCCCGCCCCTGCATCGCCGCTACTCTTATTTACGTGCCGTATATTAAAAGGGTTTTCCGCGTGCCGTTATGGATTTTCTTCCGCGAGCCGCTTTACATACGAGCGAGCGGAGCCTCTCGCCACCCGCCGGCCGCTCCACGGTCGGCAAACCGAGCGGTGCTCACGAAAACATCACCTGAATCCCTGTTCCACGACTATGACAATATCGAAATTAGATTGTTAGCTCTCCGTGCTCAAATACTCAGACTCGATTCGCGTATCTTTGAAAATTTTATAGCAAATTAGATGTTGGAAATAGGTATGAAAAGTGTAGGCAGGGATGTTTCTTGATTTCCAGAGGGTCACAGCTCTTGAAGGCTCTGTTGCGTTGAGTCCGGTGGCGGGCGGCGAGCGCGGAGGCTGGGCGGGGTCGTTGACCCGCGCTGAACTTGAACCCGCCAACCTTGCCGAAACTAATTAATACATTGACGACACGCCGCAAACGCACCGCGACAGGGCCCTGTTTTGGCCATCACTACATTTCTAATGTTTGCATACATTGCCTGAAATATTCTTCGATATTTTTTACGAAATATAATTATAATATAATACTTTTAACCGATTTTATAAAAGAAGAGGAAGAGGACCTTTTTTGTTTTTTTTTAATGTAAGTACACCGATTATGCCGAAATTTCTGATTCTTTTTTATTACAGCGGAATAGTTGTTTCAGTACGATTATGCTTCAGCATTCACCCGTTTACTAATGTTATCTCAATCCTATGGTTTGATTCATCTCACAAACGTTATTATGAGAAGACTATTTTACGGGACTTAACCAGTTAAATAATCAACAAGAAAATACACTAAAAAAAGCAACTTGTCTCATGTCGCTCTGACGGGATTCGAACCCGCATCCTTGGGAATCCGGTCCAATGCACTAACCAATCATACTACAGAGACTTATGAAGACACGGTGAATTTTTCTAGTATGTTCACCTTTCTACGGTGTTGGCCACCGTCTCGTTTCATCAAGGAGAGAAATATCCTGGCATTCGAAAGAAACACTTAAACAAAATGTTTGACTATCGATTAAGATGAAACAGCCATCTAATTATAACTTTTTTATTTTGCATTTTACAATTTAATATTTATCACATAAAAATAGCACTGTAAAATGCAAAATTAAAAAGTTATAATTAACCAGTTAAGTTTGCGAAGTTGTTAAATGTTTGTTTTAAATCAGATAGAGCATTATTTCTAGTACAACAGAATGAAAGAATAAAAAGTTATGATTATTTATAAAGTCAATCATTCAATAATTTTGACATTATTTGGTAAAATTCATATTTCCTTCCAACAGTTCTTAACGACATTAACCTGAGTTTCAGAAAAACATAACATTTCCTAAATGAACGTCGGTAAAACTGGTGTAAAAGGAATAAAATGATGAACCCGGACTGATTTGGTACTTATTTTGTCATTGTGCTATTCAACTTTTGTTCATCTTTCATCTAACCCAAGTTCGATATTTACCTTGTTGTCATCATTTAAAACAATATTTATGGATACCTAAAATTATAGCGTATCTATTAAATTATATGTATGTTGCGGCCGCTCGCGGATTCACTTGCGTAGTTCCCGTTCCCGTGGGAATATCGGGATAAAAAGTATCCTATGTTCATAACCAGGCTATCTACTATCTGTGTAAAAAAATTCATCCAAATCCATTTTCAATCAAATCTTTTCTCTTTATAATATTAGTATAGATTTAAGATAAAAATAAATAACATTTAAGATGACTTTTAAAAGTCGACTTATCCCTCTGATATTTATATATTTTGTTCTTTTATAAAATTAGTCTAACCAATAATTTAATAAAAATATATATAAAATAAACTAATTTCACTACAACAAATGTAAAAGTTTCATTTACTGCGCAGTTGAACACTTTTGACAAAGATAAGTTCACAGTTGATATTCAGATACATGTAAAGTATCATGTCCCGGCTACACTCTTCGTCTGACCTGAAAGCATGCCTGCACAAACCTATTTAAAATATTTTATCTTGGTTCAGAAGAAAACTTTTATGGATTTGAAAATATCTGTTCGTCTCACTTCGTCGCTGTCATTTCAAGGAATATTATATTGTTGTCGAAAAGTCCTAATTAATGAGATAGAACAAACAACTGTATTGATCAAGTAAAAATGTTACAACTGGCCCGCTCTTCCACATGCAATTTTCTATACCTACTTTATTTGTTTCTTTTCTTTTACTACAAAAAAATGCAATTTGGCATCAACTTGCATAAACTCGCATCTTTGTGTCTAACAACATACTCTAACATTACAACACATGAACGTCTGAAGACAGGTCGATATTTTGTCAGACAATAAGCAATTTCCATAGAAAAAACTCCCAGCATCAACCTAAACCAAATCTACCCTTTATTATCACACATCTTAGAGTTTTAAAAGATTAATTTAAAAAAAATGGTGCAACTGTTAACTTCACAAGTTTGTTGATATTAAGTTTAACACAATTTTGATATGTTTATACTAATATAACTTTATTATTATGTTTATTAAATATTTACCTATGCTACATACGGCTTAAATTTTTATAATTAGTATAGGTATTTAACTATAATAATCTTTATGCCATGCATGTGCTGCAAAATTGTCACTGGCACACGTTGGCGCTACGGAAGACCATAGCTGTGACCTTGTGTAAGGTCATAGCATACCTGAGAAGCTTCTATTGTAATTGTGTAATGTTCCTACTCTGTGTCTCAACGCAAAATAAACAATAAACAATTTTTCTTTCTTTCTGTTTTTTTTGTTTGATACTCTTGTAGGCTGATTCTTTAGGTTCGACTTTTTCCGCGGTGTTTATTTTGTTAATTTTGCATGTCGCGAGAGGAGCGTATAACCGCCGACAAGTAAATATATCAGAAAAGCAAATTAAAGGAGTGTTTAGTGAATTATATCATCTTAATCGTAAATCGTAATTGTGAACCATCTGCAAAAACGTTTCTATGGAAAACGAGGGTATTTCTCCCATTGATGAATAAAAAATTGGAACTTCGTAGAAAATTTCGACGTCTACGTAATAATGACGAATATTTAACTGATTGTGTTTGGAGTATTGTGAATATTATGATTTATTTTAGAGTAGTCGCCCGGTCGGCCAAAGCCCTTTATTGTTTACAGCCCGAGCAAGTTAGGAGCAAGTTACTTTATAACCGACTTAAAAAAAAATAGTATTTCTTAAGTACTTTTTATTCAAAATCAAATGATTCAAATTTTATTTCATCAGGTTTGTTCTCAAGTTGGTTAGGTTTTTTTTTAATGTTTTAACCGGTTCAGTAGATTTCGGGAAATATTCGTTTTTCTAGAGTTTTAATTTTATTGGCACAATCTGCACGAGTACTTATTCATTTAAGTCTTAGTCCAACGCCATTTATTCGAAGAGAGAAATAAATGATTTGTTATTACGAGTGTTAAAGGCAATAATGATTTATTATTACGAGTGTTAAAGGCAGTACCCCCTGTGCTGTGACAGTGCCGGTGCCTGCCGGTGCCTCGAGGCGATTGATCTAATTTGGCGATGGCCGTCTCTCCCGTAAACGAGGCCTTTGTTGTCCCGCCTCTGCCACTCTGGCGATCGATTTAAATAAAATCGATATTCGTGTGATAACCCCTTAACTGTTTCTAATAAACAGATTAAAAAAACAGAAAGGCTACTTTTCCATAAAAATAACAACATCTCCGCCTTTATAACAATGTCTATATTGTTAATGAATTTGTAACTCTTTTCGTGTGGAAAATAAACAATGATTCCACTATCTGCAAGGGTGTGTAGAGTTTATAGAGTTGCGGTTGCGCTTGAATTCATACAAAAATAACTTTATCTTCATTAAGTTTATTAATTTTACTTTCGTACTGAAGAACGCAAAGTTCATGACTTTAGAACAAAAAGTAAAATCTGCAATGACATGTATACACTTTTCAGTCTTATCGCATTAACACACACGGAACCATAAATGTCATTCACTATTGTAATCTGACAAAGTTGCTTAGATGAGCACAAGTGTTTCGAAGTTTCGGATTCACACACCCTATATCTTAAACTGGGCGTTACATAACATACCCAAAAAGAGATCGTGCGAATTTAATTTTGATATCTACTTGCCTACTGATTGAAGGTCATTCTACAATCACAGTGTAACTTTGCGAAGGATCGTGCGCGTGCGATACCTGCGCGCAGAAACAAGTGACACTCTAAGACGGAGGGGAGCCCGAGTGGGGAAAAGTTGACCCCTAATATGTATGAACAATCAAACAAAAACAAACGAAATCCAAAACTGATGGTTGATAAAGCATTGAAATTTTTGGCAACTTGCAAATTTTTTAAGATAGATTATCCATCGCTCCATTTTCCATAAAAATCGTATCATTATGAAACACTTTAGGTAGTGAAACAGACAGATTTGCCTAAGATGTTGACACTTTAGGTAAGTACCTAATTGTTATCGTGGACTGAAAAATATATTGAACTAGAGGTCGCTCGCGACTTCATCCGCTACATGTTATATTGATGCAAAAATTTACTACTCTAAACATTTTGATCTGTCCACTGGATAAAATATTTTAATAGGTGCCATGAATCACACACACCAACACTGGCAAGTTCATGAATCAAATATGAACAAAATTAGTAGCAATTTTACAGGCTTATTTCTACTGAACGTGGCCGGATAAATGCATATTTTGTATGGGGACGTAGGGTGCACATAGTCTTAGATCGAAAAAATAAAAACCTACCACCTACCTTCTAATTAACTAGCAGACGCGAAATTGAAAAATCTATTTTGTATGGTGACAGACAACCTGTTTATTTAATATTAAATTAATTCATCGCCTAAACTCTCTAAATCATAGCTTTTCAATTTCATCGACAATACTGGAATAATAATAGTTTAGTACAAATCGTTCCTCCTACGACATGAGCATCGCAGTCGCAGCCCGGTTGGGCCGCGGCCAACGTCTATTCCACGACATATCAACTGTCACCCGCGTCTTCTGTCACTATAATAAACTCAATGAAAACGTCAAGTTAAAAAAACTTGCGAAATAAAAACTTACTTGAAAATCATTTATCAATGTAACCACGCCATTATTCATATAAATATAAAACATTTATGGTAAATTTTAAATAGAAAAATATTGGAAAAAATTAACTCGGCCACAAGTGAATTCTCAGGCTGGAATCGAACCAGCGACCTTTGGAAATCCGGTCCAATGCTCTCCAAAGGCACCGGATTTCCAAAGGTCGCTGGTTCGATTCCAGCCTGAGAATTCACTTGTGGCCGAGTTAATTTTTTCCAATATTTTTCTATTTAAAATTTACCATAAGTATAAAAATAGCATTGAAAAATGCAAAAATTACAAAATCATAAAATATAAAACATCTTTTAAATATGTAGGTTCTAAGTATTAAACTAATCAGTGTGTTTTGACACATACTTTTTCAAATTATAAGACGAAAAACTAGACGAGAATTACTTAGATAACTAACATTTGTTTCTTTACGAGTAAAAAAAAAAAAAAAAAAAAATAGGGATAATAAATACTTAGTAGATAAAAAAATAAAATAATAGTGTAAAGATGAATTTTAACGAAGTAAAATATTTACGGTATATTCAATTTTGTAAATTTAAAATGTGTCTTTTGACGCTCTACATTATAACTATGAATTGTTCTGCAATGTTTTGCAGTAAAACATAATTAACTATAATATATTGAATCAAAACATGACGCGACAACGAGATAACCCATTACACCTTTAGCTATGTTATAATAAATATTCTCTTAATGGCATACCTCGTCATTGTTGTGTTTAATGCACTGGCCGGAAATAATAATAAAACCTAAATTTTAGGGTGCATGGATCCGTTTACAGTTTTGGCATAGAATTTAAAAGCGCTCCAATAGTTCAACAATGGTTGAATAGCGTCAAGTCATTGTGCCGGGCGGCGCGGGCGCAGGCTGTGTCGAGTGGCGTTTGACCCGTCGGTCGTCGTCTCTTGCTTCATGCTAATGCGTCATTAGGGCACGCGCGCGGGCGGAGGGTTGGGGGGACACACAAAGCGGGTGATATATGGGTCACGACGACATCTGCCGCCCACGCACCTGGCCCACCTCCCCCCTCCTTCAACGCATGCAGATTTATTTCGCACCCAAATATCTGTTAACGGTTCTATAGAACCTCTGGAAGAGATTATTTGAATAGTAGAATTTATTCGTCTAAAAGAACTTGTATTCGTAAAATAGAACAAATTTTAATCTATGTATATAAAAATTAATGCCTATTTCCTTTGGTCATCGCATCACGCGTCAACGGATGGAACAATTTCGCTAATTCTTTCTTTGTTGTGTTTTTTTTTATCAGGAGAAGGTTCTTATGAAAGGAAAAAATCGAAGATCTACATACCTGGTGTGGAACCATAGCAGTCCAGCTTAGCTATGAGAGATATGAAAATAGCAACATATAGACAACATTTATTAATTCTGAGGCGGTACGAAGTTCGCCGGGTCCGCTAGTACCAGTAAATTTCAATTTTACGGTATTTGTGAATTACTGGTTGAACATAAGAAACAATTAACTGCTATATTTTTTACCTGTCACTGCATATATTAAAAAAAACTGCGTTAAAAAAACCGACTTCAAAAACTAAAAAGCAAAAAATACTTAAGCCTTTTGGAGTCGGTGGCAGCCAAGACATTCTGAGCTTTTATTTTTTCTTTTATTTTTCTTGCCTTGGCTGGCCCCGACTCCAAAAGGCTTATTTTTTGCTTTTTAGTTTTTGAAGTCGGTTTTTTTACTTTTTTTTACTTTTTAGTGTCTGTTTTGTAAACTACAGCAGGGTTTTTCTAGAATAGATAAGGTTGTACATTATAAACAAAATTATCGTAAAAACTACATCTTCCAAGTTAACAATGAAATGAAATATATAAAAATGCTCATAACATAAAAAGTACTAGGTCAAACTAAACCAAATTTTTATGGGACCAATTGGCAACTATACTGCATCGAATATCAAAAGAATCACGGAAATCGGTTCAGAAATCTCGGTGTAATCGGTGTACATACATAAAAAAATATATACCAAACGAATTAAGAACTTCCTGCTTATGGTAAATTTTAAATAGAAAAATATTGGAAAAAATTAACTCGGCCACAAGTGAATTCTCAGGCTGGAAACGAACCAGCGACCTTTGGAAATCCGGTCCAATTCACTTGTGGCCGAGTTAATTTTTTCCAATATTTTTCTATTTAAAATTTACCATAAGTATAAAAATAGCATTGAAAAATGCAAAAATTACAAAATCATAAACTTCCTGCTTTTTTGAAGTCGGTTAAAAAGAAATACTTAGGTAGCGACTGTTTGTAGCTTCATGAACGACTATCTTAATATATATAAATCTCCTGTCACGATGTTTGTCCGCGATGGACTCCTAAACTACTTAACCGATTTTAAATTAAATTGGCACACCGTGAGCAGTCTGGTCCAACTTAAGAGATAGGATCTTTGATCCCAAAATTCCCACGGGAACGGGAACCACGCGGGTGAAACCGCGCCCGGCCTCTAGTGGAATATAGAATTTGCTTTAGAAACTTTTATCCTCTAAGATTAACTTCGCCACAACATGTGACATTTTCCTTCCACTCCACATGTTCTAAAATCTATGATAAATACTCACGGTCTGATCTTATCAAGTAAAATAGTAACAGAGATACAGCAAAATATTTCGGAAAAAAAAACCATAATCTATATTTTACTTCAAAAAGCACCAAAAATGTTAAGGTCTCATCTAGCAGGGTTGAGCGTGTGATCCGCGTGCGTCAGATGCGCGCAGCGGCGCGTGCGCAACTGTCGCGGGCATGTGGTTATCTCCAAGTACCCGCTTGGACACTGGACGGGGCCCAGAAGGCCCAGATGGGAAGCTCTGATTAACGTCATATTCTCCTATCCCAATGCTAATACCAGCATGATCTAAACTTATCTCGAGGATCATTCAAATAGAAAAACAAATGAAAGGTTACATCTGCTAATGCCATTGATTAACGACGAAAATGCCAGCATGGTTTAACTGTATCTCAAGGAACAAATATAAAAATAAATGAAACCTACATCTGCTTATGTCTGAATTAAACATCAATCAAGTAACTTAGAATTACGGTTGAGAAAGTATCCTGAATTTTTCCTCAAAAAAACCATCAACTAGTGTCTTTATCGTGTTGGAGATGCTGCTTTCATTTACCTAACACCTTTTTGTAGAGAGAGGGGGATAAACTCTTTACGCATGTCATCTCTATTTATACTAATATTTGATAAATATTTAACAAGAAAATATACTAGAAAAAAGCAACTAGTCTCATGTCGCCCTGACGGGATGAGACGCCCTACAGCGTATTAAAAATATAAAAGTATTGGAGAATTTCGACGGTGGTTCGCAAGTCTCGGTAGCTCAGCGGTTAGAGCATTGGACCGGATTTCCAAAGGTCGCGGGTTCGATTCCCGTCTGAGAATTCACTTGTGGCCGAGTTAATTATTTCCAATATTTTTCTATTTAAAATTTACCATAAGTATAAAAATAGCATTGAAAAATGCAAAAAATACAAAATCATAAAAAAAAAGGGATGAGACTAGTTGCTTTTTTCTAGTATATTTTCTTGTTAAATATTTATCACATAAAAATTGCATTGTAAAATGCAAAATTAAAAAGTTATAAATATACTAATATATTTTCTATACTCTTATTAGAAATAGGAAAAAATTGTGTGATAAATATTTAACAAGAAAATATACTAGAAAAAAACAACTAGTCTCATGTCGCCCTGACGGGATAGTATATTTTCTAGTATATTTTCTTGTTAAATATTTATCACACAAGGATAGCATTGTAAAATTCAAAATTAAAAACTTATAGGAAAAATTTGATTGTTTGTTAGTTTGTAACGAATAAGCTCAAAAACTTATGAACGGATTATAGATAGACTGATTATGAACATTGGATACTTTTTATCCCGATATTCCCACGGGAACGGGAACCACGCGGGTGAAACCGCGAGCGGCGGCGAGTCATACCTAAAGGTAAAATTTTGGATGATATTATAAGAATAATGTTTGTAAACGAACGAAAGAATTTTTAATAAAAAACAAACTACAAGTTTCTAACAAACTTTTACAAAGCGTTGAAGACAAATCGTTTTATTTTAATTTTATATTTGTAAAGGAAGCTTTTCCTTTCTTCATTTGATTTAAAATTTCCCGCGCATTATCTTTGACGTTACACATCAAAGTATTACCTATTATGGTGACAGCACGGTTGTTCGTTCTCTCTGGTTTTGTACAATAAAACGGAAACGTGATTTTCTAAAGAAATATTTGTTAATTTGAAAAGATCATTTGAAACAATAGCTTTTAATGTTGTTTCTCTTTACAGGTTAGTAAATAACTGTTTTTGTATCTATTTAAGTAGAAAATGTGTTTGCAAAGATAATTTGTAATGTTTCATGAAAATAAAATTTCTCTTTACAGAGCAACAACTTTAGTTTTTTGTTTCAATTAACAACATATTACATATTTATCTGAGAGAAATAGCACGCAAAAAAAAGTGATAATAATAATATTTGTATACAATCATACTAATTATCTAACCCACGTTAAGTTTCATGAATAACTTGTGTTATGGATAGGTACTAGATAACGGATAAACATACTAATATACTATTTTTTGTAAATACATACATAATATACATATTAAACACCCAGACCAAGACAAATAGACATGTTCATGCATACAAATATTTGTCTTATACACTTTTAAACTTTCGCGTTGCATTATTAATATTGTAAATTGAAACGGGAATTAAACGCGTAGAAACGTGATAGGTATTACACCTACCTAATTTTTCCCGACGTTTCGGCCAAGTTACATCGGCCAGTTAAAATTGTTCCTATCACGTTTCTATGCGTTTAATACCCGTTTGAATTTACAATATTAATATTTGTCTTGTCCGGGTATCGAACCCGGGACCTTATACAAAAACATTTTATAAAAAAAAAACAAACCGACTTCAAAAAGTAAAAAATAAAACTTTTGAAGTCGGTGCCAGCCAAAGCATTCTACATTGCACTTCTATTAACTATATTTTTTTTGGCCTTAGCTAACTAGCACCGACTCCAAAAGTTTTATTTTTTACTTTTTGAAGTCGGTTTGTTTTTTTTTATAAAATGTTTTTATTTCAGATTTTTTTGTTACATTATGTGCCGTTACTTACACTAAAAATCAGCCCATACACAACAATGATGTCATCTAGGTATACGACTACTTGCCAAAAGGTGATTGATATTTTTCAGGATTATGAAAAAACTACTAGCCAGATCTTCGTAAAAATTATATGGGACCACACAGAAACCATTTTCTTTCAGATAAAAAAAGAATTATAAAAATCTGTTAACAACTGGCGAAGTTATTGTGGAACATACATAAAAAAAAAAAAAATACAGTCGACTTGAGAACCTCCTCCTTTTTTTGAAGTCGGTTAAAAAGTACACTTTAAGTAATCGATATTCTAGTTAACTCGACTACGCAAATTAATTTAATTCTTAGAACTAACAATAAAAACGCTATTTTAATAGCTTATCAAGGAAATCTTGAAAATTCAAATGGTAATCCGAAAAATCGTTAATTGACGTACCTAATAGTTGAGGTAATTGAAATGGTAATTTGTTATAAATGCAAAATCGGTTAAGTTAAATACTTATAAAATCTGCATAATTTACTTGTAATGCAGTGACGACGACGATGACGCTAGCTGTGACGTGAGCGCCATAGCTGTGGCCATACTTGCATAATTCAAATGAATTAACCAGACATTAAAAAAAGGACGGCAAAACGTTTTACAAATATATTTACCTAATTACCTTTATTTTTTTTACATTAAATGGGCTTACTCTTGGTCTTATTCTGAATCGTTAGATTAAAAAGAGGCCTAAGATGGAGGGAGCTTGCCTAGGAAAAGCCTATTCACTCGTGCTTTAAATATACCAGGATTGTAGGCACCCGGGAATACAGACGCAGGCAGGGAATCCCATTCCCTGACTGTGCGCATAATAAAAGATGAGGATCATCATCAAAATAATTTTTCATAAGTAGGTTACATGTACAACGTGTAAGATCATTGCAATATTATTTTAGGAGAAAACATTCTAACTTTAGGGATGAAACTTTTTATATTTTATTACTATTTATACAAAAAAGACAAATGAAATCAAATGTTAATTTTACAAAGCAAGCGTTACAATGCTGTTACAATTATAAAGTGTGACAGCTACCGCTTAGGGAATGCAACATTTTGAGACAACAATGTGATTTTGTGTTTAGATCCTTTCGGTAAGAGAACTCTTACGTGCAACTTTCAGTACGTACGAAACTTTTTACTTTTACAAAGTGTCAATCAATCCGCAATGCGTTAACTCTAGTCACCTAATCAGCGGGCGTCGATAAGCTGAAACCGGTAACAATTAGCCTCGGTTTGGGCTGCGTCGCGCAAAAACCCGCGCCGCCATATACAGGCGCGAGGAAGCCTCCGCTCAAAAACACCGGCTTCCGAGAGTCTCACTTGAATGAATGAAACGCGTTTTCCTTCTTAATCCGACGTTTTTTATTTCCCTCCTGAGTTAGAATTTCCTTTCATGATGATGATATAATTTGTAATAAAACAACTTTTACGGATATCAAACGCGCTATATTTCCACGAACTAAGTTGTAATTGTCCGTATTTTTAGGTATTTTAGGGGTTTTTTGATATTCCCGACGTTTCGGCACCTTTACAGCTGCCGTGGTCACGGGATGATGTCATCTATCATGAAATATAGCGCGTTTGATATCCGTAAAAGTTGTTTTATTTCAATGAACAGTGCGCGCCATAACATAATATGTACGTATGATATAATTTGTTGAAATATTGAAACACTTTCAGAGAGACGCTAATTTATATAAGATTTTAAACTTTCGCGTTCCATTATAATTGTAAACAAGAGTAACGTAACAAGAATAACGAGTTTGTGTGCCGTAATGACATCACTAACGATGATAAAAACAAAAAAAAGTGACAATTTGAGGGTGGCCGAAGATCTTCAGGCCCGCCCGAACAGACGACGCCGCGCACCACCAGTCTGCTTGTGACCACGGCTGTAGCAACACAGCCGAAACGTCAATTAATCTATCAATCAATCAATCAATTAATAATTCATCAGTCTAATTTTGTTTGCATTGACGCAAATCGACTAGATTTTATTTTATTGTTTGACTCTGGAAATGTTTATAAACATTAAATAAATAAATTATCCTCAGTAGAAATAATGTTAAATCAGTAAAAAATTGGTTGCTTAGTAACGTGATGAATCTTTTATTATATGCGTTTGGGGTGAGAGGTCGTTTGTGCGAACCAATGTTGCCATTTATCTCCAAAACTAGGTACTCGTCCGATTTTGATGCGGTTTACAGTACTCTGGCCCGACGGATAATTAAGTCGGGGGTTTTTAAATTATTATATCCTTTTTCAATTACTTTCCTTAAAAACTCCTTTAGCTAAATGTGTACGATGTTATAGAAATACGTAAAGAAGAAGCACATGTAAATTAGTTTAGATGTTACTTGGCCTAAGGGTTAAAATCTGGAGGCCTATACTCTCTAAGCCCTTCAACCCCCGTCCGTAAGTTTCCCGAAACTACGGATGCAGCATACTTTCTATTGATTTCGGATGTACTAGTTTTCACAAACACATCGGGAGTAGAGACAATGTCAAAACGTATTCTCATTCATTCTTAGTTCGGGTCTCCGAAGACCTCCTGATTAGTTTACTTCTCACCGGTGATGACGCTGGGGCGGGAGGGGCGCGGCGGGGCGCAGGCGCGACGCAGCAGCCTCTGCAGCCGCGACGACGGGTACTCCAGCCAGCCCACGCGCCGCCGCTGAAATACAACACTATAGTGAGTGTGAGCATGTTGCACAAACACAAGTCGGTCTTTGATAGGTCCAAAGGACCAGCCTATCATGTTGGCACAGTTGGTTGTCATAAAACCTGCAAAACTTAGGTTTTAACTTTTCTGAATCACTTGTAATAAAGTTTATCATAATTATTTTCTGAAATGAAAGTATTGATACACTTACAAAGTCCTTAACAAAACAATTCATTTATCTAAAAGCTAACAATCTAATATAGCCTCCAGAAATGGGCCTTAACACACTGCACGTGGCGCTAATCGACGATAAGGATCACCCAAAAGTCAACAAAACAGTCAAACCCTTTCTTGCTCCTTAAAAAGCGATTCACCCCTTCATTGAATGTTGACACAACATGTGTCAGGTAGCCGTAATCTGCGGCACGCGGCACCCTCGCGGCCGCGGCACGGCGGCACGGCGGCACGGCGGCACGGCTGCACGGCGCGGCGGTACAGGCGCACAGACGCACAGGTGCGCAGAAAAACGCAAGGTCGCGCGCGCCACAAAAACAACCCTTTTGTCGCCCGCGCTTTTTGCTCCAATTACGGCACCCGCCTCTAACGCCGGCCGCCGGAACTAATTAGCCGTTAGATTCACACGCTCCTTATTATAACTTCTATCGCCGGTCTAATGGGTTAATTCCTAGCGCCGCCGCCAGATGCCCGCTCCAATTAATTAAACTAATAGCACTAACGTGGTAGCGATAAAAAACGCTCCAGCCGGGGTGGGCTATGGTAATCTTATTAAGTTTATCGGCTTCAAAGCGATCCTGAGATAGAGTCGTGGAGTTTCAGAGGGGCGCTGCCGAGATACATATTTAACAGGCGTAAAACCGTCGGTACATAACGCGAGCCTCCGTCCCTTTTTCAGACGGAATCAAAATATAAAGTAGTGTAAAACACATAGTCGGGTGGCGGGGGCGGGGCGGGCGCTCCGTCTCGCTCGGTAATGTATTCACGTTTCCCGAGCCGCTCATTTTTTATCGCAGTCGCGCGGCGCATTAGAATTTCCAGGCGAGAAAATCTCACGCACACCAGCGTTCGGGTGCGGAGAGTGCGAGTGAACTCTATCTTCGGCGGGGAGGGTTGAGATTAGGTTGCGCCGGGAGGGCGGCGGCGGCGCCGGGGTGGGGCGGGGGGCGACGCGGGACATTGTAAATTCGCGCGGGTCGCGGGCGGCGCGGGGGTCGATAAGGCCGCGTCTTCCGCGCCAGCACCGCAGCCTCTCCCGGCATTTACATAACAGTTTCACCCACTCACATTACCTTTGTTCAAGGCGGCCATTTACATTCATACACAGCGACCGCTTCATAGTGTGCCCTTCGTTCACTACATACATAAAACCTTCAGTTCCAACAGCGAGCTTATCGTTATGTTCTTTGTGATTTGAAAGTTAGAAACTTTCTCAATAATCTTCAACTAGGTAGTTGAGCCCTTCAATAATAAACAGTCTAGTAGACTTACAGGGGTTACCTTCGAGGTCAGATACTTATTCACGGCCATTGTTTACTCACACCGCGTTAAATAAAAAACAGCCTCCGTCTGATTGATAACGCGGCGTAGTCCGGCGTGTCGCGGGTCGTTCCCACTGGCCGGTGCCGTTAGCGGCGCAAAAACGCGCCCGCCGAGAATAATGCCCTTCGCCCGCCGTATCTATTAGCCGCCGCCGCCGGTTTTTGTCCAAGTAAATTTCACCGTAATTGCGCCCAAGGATCAAACGTCACGCACTAGTTGACTGTGTCGGTGCGAATGTATCGGCACCGCGCCGCTCTAACATATAATGCCGATGGGTCTCCTTGATTGGGGCGGGTAAATCTAAGCATGGAAAGCTCGTACTGCGACAAACACACTCTCACACACACAAACACAAAAGGATACATCAACATCATTTATACTAAGGCTTTAAGCATTGTCATGTTCTGGCAGTTAAGGTAAGAGATAAGTTAGCCAATTGAGGACACCTTCAGCCTTTTAATTACGTTACAGGTGTATTTTTCTTTATAGATCAAGCGGCCTATTAAGAACCGCAAGGAAAATAATTTCAAAACAACTTTTTTCCATTATTACTTTTTAATTTTGCATTTTACAATGCTATTCTTATGTGATAAATATTAAACAAGAAAATATACTAGAAAAAAGCAAAAATAGCATATAGAATATAAGCAAAATAGAATATAGAAAAAACATTTTATAAAAAAAAATCAAACCGACTTCAAAAAGTAAAAAATAAAACTTTTGGAGTCGGTGCCAGCCAGGGCCTACATTGCACTTCTATTAACTATATATTTTTTTGGCCTTAGCTAGCTAGCACCGACTCCAAAAGTTTTATTTTTTACTTTTTGAAGTCGGTTTGATTTTTTTTTATAAAATGTTTTTATTTCATATTTTTTAGTTACATCATGTGCCGTTACTTACACAAAAAATCAGCCCATACACAACAATGTCATCTAGGTAAACGACTACTTGCCAAAAGGTGATTGATATTTTTCAAGATTATGAAAAAACTACTAGCCAGATCTTCGTAAAAATTATATGGGACCAAATTGACAGTGTACCCGATCGAACAAAAAAACAATTATTAAAATCGGATCACCAACACCGGAGTAATCGGTATACATACATCAGACAAAAAAAAAATAATATACGCGTTGAATTGAGTACCTCCCTCCTTTTTGTTGAAGTCGGTAAAAATGCAAAATTAAAAAGTTATAATTAGATGGCTGTTTCATCTTATCGATAGTCAAACATTTGTAAAGATGTTAAATATTAAACAAGAAAATATACTACAAAAAAGCAACTAGTCTCATACGTACATCTTATGTTTTGGCGCGCACTGTTCATTGAAATAAAACAACTTTTACGGATATCAAACGCGCTATATTTCCACGAACTAAGTTGTAATTGTCCGTATTTTTAGGTTTTTTAGGGGTTTTTTGATTTTCCCGACGTTTCGGCACCTTTGCAGCTGCCGTGGTAACGGGATGACGGGATTAAATATGTATATATATAATTTGATTTGTCGTCATAGTGACTTCAGATACTATGTATCTGTCTCAAAAATATAGGTTAAAGTTAGCTAATTTATTAGCTTATAATTTACAAGACTCTGTTACAAAGTGTGTAACTGAGTCGAATCTAACTGATATTCCTTTGACTTCTACTAATAATAGTAGAAAAGTTTCAAGCATAACTTTAAACTAAGGCATAAGACAACAGCCAAGCCTCCTTGTCTCAATATGTTATGTCAAAACATTCAGGGCTTGTCTGGCAAAGTTTTAGAATTAGAATTATTTGCAGAATATAATAATATTCATATCATTTGTATAACCGAACACTGGCTGAAGCACTGTGATGTGTCTTGCAATGTAAACAATTTTCAATTATCAAGTTTATTAGCCAGGAAGACAGCGATTCATGGCGGTTCTTTAATTTTCGTGAGAAATGATATACATTATAAAGTAAGAAAGGATATTGAGAACCTCTCTATAGAATGCCATGTTGAGCTCTCGTGTATAGAATTAAAAAACTTATTTATAGTATGCGTATACCGACCCCCGAAAGGTAATTTTGAAACATTTGAATCGGTAATGGAGGATGTGGTAAAAAAGTTAAATGTAAAAAACAAACCTGTAGCAGTGTGTGGCGATTTCCGTATTGATATTCTTGTTAACTGTACATTAAGTATTCGGCTACTAATCTGGTTTAAATCGTTTAACTTAATTAATCAGTTTTTTGAACCTACAAGGGTAACATCCCACTCAGCCACTTGCATAGATAATATGTTTACCGACTGTGATCCAGTTGACAAATTAGTTGTCAAAAACATTACATCCGACCATTACGGATTAAAAGTGACGTACCAATGAGATATCATTGATGCACCTATGACTGTACAATGCAGGCCTATAACAAAAAAGCGCTTGGATTTTTTTTAAAATAATGTAGCTGGTAAAGTAGCTATAGTACCATATGTGCATAATAATCCTAATGCACTTTTTGGAAACCTTTTTGGGTTAGTAACTAACGAGATTAATAATAACTTTAAATCCAAAACTATTAAATGCACCCAGAAATTAGAGTTTTGCGAATGGACTACGACAGGAATTTATAAAAGTAGAAACAGGCTTTATAACTTACGAAAAACCAAACACAGCCCTAGTTTCATAGAACATGTCAAACAATATTCCAAGATTTTCAAAAAGACATGTTCTATAGCAAAGTCAAATTATAATAAAGCAAAAATTAATAATTCTAATAATAAAATAAAAACAACATGGGACGTCATTAAGCGTGAAACTGGCAAATCTAAACCACGTGACAATAGTTTCACACTTAACATCAATAACGTTTAAATAAATTCGAAAACAGAAATTGCTAATATTTTTGACAGTTTTTTTTGTAAACATACCGTTGGAAACCACCGCTGATTTGGACTCTTCACCAGCGTCTGCAGTCTCGTTGCTCGAAAAGCATGTATCTGAATGTTCATCGTTTAATTTTAGATCTATTAATGCTGGGGACATATTAAAGGCTTTCAAATCCCTTAAAATGAAAACAACCACTGACTTATGGGGCATATCTGTTACTGTTCTTATAAGTGTTATTTACACTATTGCCCCCTTTCTTGCTATAATTTTAATCAATGTATTGCACAATTGTTTCTACGGTTTTAGCCACCGTCTCGTTTCATCAATAAGAGAAATATCCTCGCATCCGAAAGAAAAGTTTTTACAAACGTTTAACTATCGATTAAAATGAAACAGCCATATAATCGGTCCTCGTTTGTTAGCTCGTACCAAGCAACTCATACAAAGAGTTCAGAATGCATGTGCACGTTTTTGTTTTGCCATTCCATATAGAGATCATGTCACTCCGTACCTGAACAAACACTTTATATTAAAAATTAAATCTAGACGCAAGCTCCACTTGGCATGTCTTCTCTTCGGTGTAATTAAACATCAACAACCGCACTACTTATATTCCAGACTTGGTTGGGTTGGTAGCAGTAGGGAGTGTGCTAGAAGACAGTGTTCTAAGCAATTAGTAACACATCCACACAAGTCTGCTGCGTTTAGGGGTTGTTTCCGTTACGCCGCATCTAAGATTTGGAACAACATTCCTCCTCCCTTCAAGAATATCGGTACTATTGGCACCTTCAAACCATGGTACCACAAAAAGAGAAGTGCTAAAAGGGTGTATTATACGTTGGGGGTCCCCCGACCGAGAGAGAAATTTTATTTTATTGAAGTTTCTTTTTGTGGGGGGTTTTTAAAATGTTAAAATTATATTTTTTAAAGAATATCATGTTTGGTGTCATATGAAAGCTCTTGGTAAGCACGTTTCAAAAACATATATTTTATTAGTCTTTGCTTGCACAAATCGAATTTTGGTAAAAAATTCCATACTTTACAATTCCAAAAGAATTTAAATAAAAAATAAGTTCAAAAACTAAAACCCGACTACTGAAAAATCACGCTCTTAAAAGTATGAAACAAGAAAATATTCTCATCTGAAATTGCCGTGGTCGTAGGTATGCCACTTTTCCCTAGAATGTATTGTTTTTTTTTATTTTATTTTTTTATGATTTTGTAATTTTTGCATTTTTCAATGCTATTTTTATACTTATGGTAAATTTTAAATAGAAAAATATTGGAAAAAATTAACTCGGCCACAAGTGAATTCTCAGACGGGAATCGAACCCGCGACCTTTGGAAATCCGGTCCAATGCTCTAACCGCTGAGCTACCGAGACTTGCGAACTACTGTCGAAATTCTCCAATACTTTTATATTTTTTTAATACGCTGTAGGCCAGCGTTGTTACATCAATGCTAGGAATATCCTTGCATTCGAAAGAAACATCTTTTCAGGTGTTTAACGATCGATTAAGATGCAACTGCCAATAATTTATGATTTTGTAATTTTTGCATTTTTTCAATGCTATTTTTATACTTATGGTAAATTTTAAATAGAAAAATATTGGAAAAAATTAACTCGGCCACAAGTGAATTCTCAGACGGGAATCGAACCCGCGACCTTTGGAAATCCGGTCCAATGCTCTAACCGCTGAGCTACCGAGACTTGCGAACCACTGTCGAAATTCTCCAATACTTTTATATTTTTAATACGCTGTAGGCCAGCGTTGTTACATCAATGCTAGGAATATCCTTGCATTCGAAAGAAACATCTTTTCAGGTGTTTAGCGATCGATTAAGATGCAACTGCTAATAATTTATGATTTTGTAATTTTTGCATTTTTCAATGCATTTTTATACTATTTTATGTATTGTTTTGTTAGAGTAAGTGGCATTTTTATTTTAGACATCTTTAAATTAAGGTACCTTGTTAAAAGTGAAATCATGTCTATTATGGCGTTGTTGATCGGGTGCGTCACAGGTTTTTTTTTTAATTATCCATTAGAATTCTTCTCCACAGTAGTCAAACCGCCCAAGTTGGTCCAGAATCAGTCTGTCGATGGCTCCTTTTGTAGTATGATGTAATTACTTTTTGTAGTGTGAATATAGATAAAATATGAGTACTATAAAAAAAATAAGTTGCTGCGCCGTTTCAGGGTCATGATTGTTTCTGTATTGTTGGAGTAAACGCAAACAGCAGCATCCCCATAGACACGCACCGTTCGCCCGTTATGTCACAGCACTAGTTTCCGGCACATCACTATTGCCTCTCTTTCTTGTTTCGTGTCCGCCATACTGTTCGCATATATTTTATTGTAAAATACGTTTATACCTAATAAAAGGTTTAGTTTGATATTTCAGTGCTTTATTTAATTACCACATGTATTAACTGTATGTCATTGTATCCATCATGAATGCATAATACATAATTGAACATAGTACGTTACATCAGTTGTGGTGATGGCATGTGCATGAGGACACCCTGGTCCTCTCCACACCACAATAATTGCTCACCATGGAACGAGCCGTTATACTACCACTGATAAAAACCCATCAAAAGTTCATATCAATTTCAAGCGATGTCTGAGACTAAAGGTTACATCTTTACGATGGACAATAATAAAATCTGGAGGGTTTTAAAACTTAATATAAAAGTCGTAACGTGGCCGAGTTTTATAGGCATTAACCGCGCTCGTTAACTGCGCGCGCGCCGCCCAAGGGTTCATGCTTGCATTCGGATTTTAGTACCTGCTCTGGTCTGATGCAGAGGGCCTTCTCTTTAAGCCGTTTGCGAAGTTTCGCGCTAATTTCGGATCGTTCTTGTCTCGAGACTTTGTTAAAATTAATAACTAAATCTTTACACGTTTCTGCAGTGCACCTGCATTTTTGCCGATGAAAGAACTGATGATTTCTACGCTTTAATGCGGAAGAAGTCATATTCTATTATCAAAAGATTACGTGGTAGTCCGAACGAATAGCATCCTGAAGATGTTATCAGAGAGGTTGGATTCCCCCTTGTTTGCCAGGACATTGATTTGCATGTCAGACATGTAAAGCAGTGAATCTGGTTTAAGATTTAAATTTTTTAACTTCGTTTCTTTTGACTAAAATAGTATGTAAGTTATAACTAACATTATATGGACCTCTAAGTCTGAAATAAAGTAATTTTATTGTATTATTTTTTATTTACTTGCGCATCAGAAGCAGTGCAAGGCATTGCATCCGAGTTCATGAGAACGATCCGCAAGTAACCCGAAACTTCCCAAACGGTTTAGAGAGTGAGCCCTCTGGACAGAAGTTCTTCCAAATTTAATATACGATATTATCACACTGGTAAAATTTACCAAAGTTAATTATCATTCTCATGTCTAATTCATGACAAGAAACAATTACTTTTAAATATTTTGCCAAGCAACAGCGTTTTGAATTAAGAAATTCATGCAATTAGTCAGTTTATTCCATAGATATCAATCTATCTGATAATAAGTTGGTCGTTTAATGGATAATTATGCCGTCGGAGTACTAAATCATAGTGAACAAGTATTATCTGCTATCTAGGTCTTGGAGGTCTCGTGATCGATTGTTCAATCAACTGTTTGTTCGGAATATTGAGATGTTTCAGTCATTGTTAACATTGTTGCCATTACGCGGGAAGAAGTTGGGAAATCTATGCAAAATTAAAGTAACTTATAGCCGCATAGATGAAACTAGCCGCCGCCTGCGGTTTCACCCGCGTGGTTCCATCCCATGGGAATATCGGGATAAAAGTTACACGTTCCTTTTCAGCTAACTCTATGGTAAAAATCTAGTCTATTGTTTGTTTGCCATAATCGCCAAGCTTGGCAGGCGGGTTAGCGATCGCAGTATGGCCAAGTTTGTAGGAGACGCTGCTGCCCGTCTCCTGAAGGCTGAGTCCCTTAGTCACCTTTTACGACACCCACTACTCACTGTTGGAGCTGTAATAATTTTTTTTGGTAATGAAACTTGGTTCAAACCGTGAAATAATTTTTGAAGATTAGAAGCTAGTTTTAATCATCTGCCCTGTTAGCTAGGTGATTGATACGATTGGTATATTCAGTGAATGCCAATACTAAAATACCAATAAATTCACGGTTCGAACCAAATTTCATTACCAAAAAAAATATTACAGCTCCAACAGCACATATACTTCTGTGTTTCAGTATATATTACACCTCTAATTAGAGATGTAATAGACACTGGAAATACCAATCGTATCAATCACCCAAACCGAACTCTTGGTAGCTGAGTGGTTAGAGCATTGGACCGGATTTCCAAAGGTCGTGGGTTCGTGTCCCATCTGAAAATTCACTCGTGGCCGAGTTGATTTTTTCCAATATTTTTATTTTTTTAAATTCCTTACACATTGATTAATTTCAATCATAAAACATTTAAATGGCTACATACATTAAATAGCGCGGTAATAGATAAATCTACGGTGGTTATGCTGTACGCGTGCGTCTATTACAATGGGAGGTGTCGGCTTCGGGGAAGGAAGCGGCTCTCGGAACCGCGCACCTGCACCCGCGCAGCGCGCACCATACCGCCGCCCGCCGCTGGACACGGGACAAATCTACCATAAGATACATTTGGTGGACAATCACCATTAACCATCCGCCGATGGACACGGACCTGATCTACTTTAGTATACTTGTGGATCTGGTGGACATTAATTAACAGCCATGTTTCAATAGAAAAGAAAAAAAGATTATTAACATCACAAATGTTACTCAGAGACAGTAGGTATGTACGAGTACATCAGAAACAAATTACAGAAGATACACCTTGGAACACTTACAAATTTGGAAGTTGGTTGTATTTTCCAATAAGTCTGCGTCTTCTTTAATGTCTATAAATATGAAGACGAAGATGGAGAAATTCTATTGGAACCAATGGATGTCGATTTTGAAGAATTTGAAATTATATTATCCAGTAGTTACTCGTAAAGTTAGTTGGTGAATGGAAAAAGAAGACAGTTAAGATCAAAACAAGTTGGTGTTGGGACTTCTTGTAAGTCCGCCTGGCTAGCTACCACTATCTTATCTAAACCTGACGCCATAACAATAATGTTTTCAGCATTGTTGTGTTCCGGCAGTTAGAGGTAAGATAGCCAGTTCCTCAGTGATGAGGATTCTAAAGACGCTCGCCGTAGTTCATAAAAAAAAATGTTTTAATGATGGTGAAATTTAAATTGCGATGTGAGGTATGGCGAAAAGTTTTTAGAAATCGTGTGGTCACCCCACGGTAAAATAATTTGAGTGACGCACGCGTGATCAGGTATGGAGCGCGTCACCTCTCATTAATAATAATCGGCCATCGAGGGCTCATTGTCAACACAGTCTGGCTTCCGATCCTTAAACATTGTTGGAGATCAGGGAGGTCACTAACACGCAGGTAAACAAGAGTTTCAAGCCTGCTGAGCATTTCAAATACCAAAACATGACACTGAACATGACTGAATTTTCAAATACAAAAATTTCGCGGTATTAAGATTATACATGTATTGTATTTGTAATCCCTTAATAATAGATATGTATTCACTACGATATTCTATTAATTTTCTTTGAAAAAACGAGAACCCCACATTGATTTGGCGATGATTTACGTTGAAATAAGCGGATATAAAAAAGGGGACACATCCAGGTTTAGCAAAAGAGAAAAGTAGGTATTCTTTACCATAAAAGTTTGATTAAATCCAATTAAACAAATTCGTTCTTTTAATTACTAACAGGAAAAACATGTGCGAAAATTTCACGTACCAATCTCAATGTTTTGCATTCGATGACGCCAAAACGGCAACTTCAGAAGTCCTTCACTAAATTTTCATCGGAACTGTTCAACTGTGGAACTTATTAGCGATACAGAAAAGTGTCAAGATCAATGTAGGTGGTTGCAGCTCAGTTGCCGGTGAGCTGCTATAACCTGGTGAAGGATGCGGCATAGCGCAGCAGCCAGAGGGTCGTCGGCCGGCTCGGGCGCGGGCGCGGGCGCGGGCGCTAACGACGACGCGACGTCCGGCGATTCCGCCAGTCGCGCTCGAATCACGCCGCGTGATATACTTTATAATAATAGCTCCTGAGCCCGCGCATCCCTGCTGCGTATTTACAAACAGCACTCTTAATGCTCAGTTAAATATTTGTCTATAAACCTTTTACTCGATTCGATGGAATCATATATAATAGTGGTAACTTATACTCGTATTTCCTGACAGTTTGGTTATTTTGATAGTAGTTGTATTTCAATATAATCTTTCGAATACTTACTTGTTATACTAAGTCTTGTTTCTTATTATCAGATTTAATATGTAATGGAACAAAAGTAAGTATGTTCCATTACTAGAACATAAGTATGTTCCATTACTGCATAATTTTACATATTAAAACTGATAACAAGAAAAAAGACTTAGTATGACAAAAGCATAAAAATTTGAATACAAATGGGTAATTGTACAACTAATATTGATGAACGACCTCCAAATGGTAGTGTACGTGAATAAAATCGTCTCGCAGTTCCTAGAAAGAGCGTTCATAATGTAACTAACCAAATTGTGGGTGACAAATGATACGTTAAATTGATTTGAGGAATCGGCAGTGGAAGTTGCGCGTCTCGGCGCGATTCCGGTCACGCCGCGCGCAGGTGTGCGCCGCGCGCACAGCATTACAAGCGCCCGCGCAACATTGGTCCACCGGATCTCAGGCGTGTACCAATGTCACCCCTATTTCCTTCGCAACACGGGTCACACCACCCGCACCTTCTAACCTTGCCGCACAACGCGATAACATTGTCCAGTAACTTTACATACTTACCATTTTTTACGAATCTGGTGTTGAATTTTAGTTCGTTCTCAATACGTCGAACGCAGATTAAATGTAAATACGCGGTATGAATATGAAACGGGCAGCGACGAAGCGAGTTTTTTGCCGATTCATGCGAAACTGTTTGTTATGTGCGTCGCTAAACTCATACATAAACGCTATTATTTCTGCATAAACATTTAGAATTGGCAATTGAGTTTTTACTGTCGCTGATATCGTATCAGATACACAAATTAGAGTTTATTATGAACAAGACTGGCATAAGAATAAATTTCAAAGACTGGTTTCTGCTTGACGTTAAAAAAATCCTGGTTTTAGGGTTCCGTTAGTTAAAAAGAAGTTTAAAGACTCCATGTGTCGGTGTACTTTTTTGTCAGAAACGTGTGACGGTTTCAAGCCGAGATAAATTTCTGCCCCTCGGAAGTAAAACAGTCAAACATTTGTCAAGAAACGTTTAAGTCAACTCAATCAAAACATTGATACGGGATAATAAATAGCTAGTTGTTTGTCGTTAGACCAGAATAATGGCAGTATACGAGGTATCGCCGTAGCAAAAGTAAAGAAAAAAAATGTAATGGAGTGTGCTCTGTGCTTGAGTGAGATTCTCACTTGTCCTGTTTTTTGTCTTGAGTAATTTAATAAATGTTTCTTGTTGAGAACGTTGCCATTAAAGAAATCGTATTAACATTACCATGACTGGATGTATCAGGCCACATGAATTACCTATGCTTAGAGTTCTCTATCGTACTATCGTTCCCGATCATATCTTGTTCATATCATAGAAGCAGTTGTAGCACCCTGACAACTTGGAATACTTAGGTAAAACCCAATACTACGGTATATTTTGCTAAAATTTACTACTATACTGTCCTATACGTTGTGAACACCATTCCCATTTGTGAATTAATGATGTGTGAAAATTGCCGGCCGCTCGAGCAGTCCAGCAGCAGTATACGTTGATTTTCCTAAAAATACACAAAATAGAACCAGTAAGCATTCGTCTGTCGAGTCGACATTTCACGATAATGTCAAGAAACTGATGATTCCCTTACACTTAGAGCAACGTGGCTTCCGAAGCGGAAAGCCGCGTTGCTCTATGCCCGTACATATCAAAAACTAGTCCATGCTCCATCATATGCTAAGGATGTGGTGAAAACAAAACCAACATTATGCCAGAACGCTCGGGCTCATAAGTGGTTAATTACACTACTATGCTCTGATAGCAATCTGAGATAATAATATGTATCAATGTTCTGAGCGAATCAGCTGGAGTTACAGGTGGGTCGGTTTTATGTGATTTAGCTTAATCTGCGGTGCTGGCGTCGCGCCAGCCGCGACCGCGCCGCAGCCGCCCGCCGCCGCCGCCGCCTCGCACACACTCGCGGCGCAGATTTCATTCGCTTTTATGTTCCTTTAATGGTTCGGAAAGAATTAGAACCGAGATACCGAGATACCTAGAAGACCTGAAAAATATCGCTCCCTCTAGATTAAAACGAGAAAAAATAACTCAGATATTTCTTTTTAGAAGCTGATCTCGATAATATTGATTGGCATAATCGAGGATCTATTTTAATTGCGCAGGTCTCTACCGTGGTAATTATGGTCATATTATTATCTGATCATTTTATTATTTTATTTGAATAAGGACCGCAGATCGCGGAGTTAATATTATAATACCGGCCGGGCTATGGTGATTCAGTGCGGCCTAATTATATCATATCGCAGATCGGTGCACGCGCACGCGCTCCCGCCGCGTAAATCACCGTGTCGATACCGAGCCTACTGCACATATTATAGTGTATTTTTAGCCCATCATTTAAAAAGGTTTTCAAATTGAACAAACATTAGGTACAATTACGAGATATGACACGAGCAAAAACTGGTGGCATAAAGTTAAGTAAATTTTCAAACTTCATTAGCTCTATTTGCAGTCGTCAAAACCCATCAATCCGCATTAGGTAGACCTAGCTCGCTCATGCTCCGATTCCATCCACAATGCAGGCCAGAGCGCCAGCCAGCATAGGGGTCATGATAATGGCATGATTAAAGACCTTAATCAGATTCTGATACTGGCAACAATTGAGGACGGGTATCGTCGAGAGTTGCTACCTAGCTATACTTCGGAGAGTGTGCTATTGAGCTGCATGAGATTATTCCGCCCGCTTCTTTCTACTACCACAGTTCAGAGGTACTGTAGGCTATCACCCATACCTGATTGATATAAAACCAACCGCTTTTCATCATCTTTCATTATGCGCACACACTGTATCAGTGCATATAACCCTGAAATATTCAAAGCTATATTCTGGACAAGCTCGCTCTCGCTCGTTCTCAATCTTCGGCTTCTTCAGAATGTGAGATTCAGAATAAGGCCACGAATAAGCCCATTTAGTATAAAAAAACATCCCAAAGTGAGTATGCAGTGCCCTGCATCAAGTGTAGGTGGCCTACATCATGCACCGGCGGTGAGGCAACGCAGACGTGTGAAGAGCGCCGCGTCACGTGCTGATGCCAATCGGCGCGCCTGTCGCCGCGGGCTGCGCGCGCGGTGCGTATCGTCGCGCAGACATTCACACGGCCGACGCGACACATTGCTAGGAAGAAGGTCTGCTATGACAGGCGACTGACAAATATCAATAGTGTAGTCTGTAGTGAAGTGAGAGACGGTCAATATTTGTTGGATGGCTGTCGATGTTGAAGAACGTCGCGCAGACATTCACACGCCCGCCGCGACACATCGCTAGGAAGAAGGTCTGCTATGCCAGGTGTCTGTCAATAGTGTAGTGTGTAAAGATTTGGGGTAGCTCATTGTTTTAGTTGGATGGCTGGCCTTGTCGGTGATCGTCGCGGAGGTTAGGGGTTGACACTGTACATAATAACATAGGCTGTTAACTTCTTCACGAAAAATTAACACTTTGAATTGTTATTTTAATTTGGTCGCATCATTTGTCTGTATCATACAGATGATTCTATCCATAGATGATATTGTCTCTTTTTGTTATTCTGCTTTTGCAATTTTGTACATTTTCCCTATAAAAATGTAACTTAGGTACTGATTTTAATCAAGTGTCAGTTCAAGTTCAATTTATTAACTAATCCTTCTGGGTACGCGTTCGCTGTGGCGGGCGACTCGGTCCGGGAAGCAGGACACCTGTCGCGGCCCGTGAGAATGAATATGCATCGCGCCGATGATCCTCCGATAGCGCACGCGCGCCGTGCCATCCGCGTGACGTCACCGCCTCCTACTTTTGAAACTAGCAATACATGTCAATCTTTTTCAGTTAAGTCTATGTAAATTTTCATTTATGAAATCAGTGACATTTGCATCTATGAAATAAAGAATTCTGACGATTGCATGTCAAACACTGACACATTGATTAAGTGCCGACGTCAGCTGCAAGTTTCCCTGTGTCAATGACTAGAGTCCGGTTTTTACGTGCTCGTTAACATATCCAAGTGGCAATGAGTTTTAGGTATTCAGTTGCAGAATACGCATAATCCGTGCGGCGCCGTCACGCGATGCTCGCGCCGTTCATGTTTTGTTCGCATTCGTCCGACTTTTTATGCTGATTTGCTGGAGAAAGCGGTAAATATGGCAGTGGTACTAAGCTAGTTTAAGAAGCGGTTATTTTAATAAATATTTCTTTAAAAAGCAAACCGAACTAGTGAAATCGATCACAACTTCAAGTCACTGTTAGTTCGTTGCTTAAGTTACACAGTGATATACCAACGCAAAGCGCAATAAAGTCTCAGAGCCTAAGCTTTAGAGGTTTAATTTAGTAGTAGAGGTAGATTAAGATGGCTAGACCGCAGCCTCTTCGGCTACTAACTAGATGAGTATCGGTTCTGTCGGATTACCTCCCCAAATCAGTGCATCTTTCTAGATTACATTGTACAAAAATCCTTAGTAAATAAATAAATAAATAAATATTTCCATACAATCACACCAATTATCTAGCCCACGTTAAGTATCATGAAGAACTTGTGTTATGGATACTAGATAACGGATAAACATACTTATATACTTTTTTTTTTGTAAATACATACATAATATACATATTAAACATCCAGACCAAGACAAATAGACATGTTCATGCACACAAATATTTGTCTTGTCCGGGGATCGAACCCGGGACCTCTGGCGCAGAAGGTGGGGTTAGTACCCCTGCGCCAAACAGGTCATCAAAGGTATCTTTATAACAAGAGAGGATCGATGAAAGCGTCAACGGGTCATTCAGTCGGTCGTTATGACGGGGCTCATTACGGCTGCCCGATCGCGTCCCGATACCGGCGAGCGAGCGATCGGGCCGCGCGGATACCGCTGGTTATGGGGTTAAGCGGTGCGCACGCGCAGACTGCGCTCTGTATACAAACAACTGATAGAACTAAGCAGCCATTTAGCAAAAACTATTTTGATGCCGCTTTATTCGTTTTCTTGCAAGGACCTTATTCCTGCAGTAACAGGAATATGTGAGTGTCGCACTTACAAATTATATGGTTTCCGTACAATTACGATAACTTTAAAATTTGTAAGTATAATGGAGAAAATGAATTTTGAAAATGTCGTAACCCCGTACGAGATTTGGGTGTTTAAGCAAGGAATCGCTAAGTGATCATTGTTACTTGGCCCAGGGCCCATAGATTTTTTCCACCCTGTATATGATAACACATTTAGTATTTTCCTGTTGAATTTATATTTTAAACGTATCAATCATTAAAGCAATCTTCTTTTATTTGGTATGGGAGTTAGATTGCCAATTATTTGGATCAATTTTCGTTTAAACATTGCACCTGCTGTTCTAATTGTAATTTAGCACAAGACTAATGCACACATCAGCTTTTATTTATTTTCAATTTGAAATTAATAATATGTACGTGCCTACCGACCAGACACGAGCTGTTGCTATTGTTTCAGAGATGCAAAGTCAGTTTGCTGCTAAAGGACATCAGGCACTTTTCTATGAAAAAAAACCCAACATGATATTATTCTGTTTAATTTATAATCAATAAATCATAGGTAATACTCACTGTTATTTAAAATTATTTATATTGGGAGATATTTATATTTGAAACTTTTAAAGAAAAGCCGAAACGGAAGTAGTCGTATGAAACAAAACGCTTATGGAGGTCGCTGACAGTAACAGTGACAAATGAACTCATTTTTGCTGTCAATAGTGTCGACGTCACGTCAGTAATAATGACATTATACTTTTTAATGTGCCTAAAGTCTGTTTCAATTTGTCCGAATCGCGTATACTGTGTCAGCAAAATATTTTTAAAAGGTAAATTATTTAATGTAGCAATTTAATAAAAAAAAAAACTACACCTCTGGAAATATTTAGTAAAATCTGTGTCTATTAATTACATTTTAATTGAATACGATAGAAAAATATTTCATTTTTTAGGGTTCCGTACCTCAAAATAAAAAAACGGAACCCTTATAGGATCACTTCGGTGTCCGTCCGTCCGTCTGTCAAGACCATTTTTTCTCAGGAACGCCTGTAGGTATCAAACTGAAATTTATATCTAATACTCAGATCTACTGTCCCTTGGAGCTGTGAAAAAATCAAACTTCTAAGCTAAAGCAATCAAAAGATACAGCCGTTTAAGCCGCAAATTTCCGCAATTTTTCGAAACTCGCACGGGAATCAAAACCTACAGGGTACTTCCCATGAATTTATAATCTTGAAATTTGGTACGAAGTAACGTCTTATAGTACAGATATAGGAAAAATTGCGAAAACCATAAATTTTTAGTTACATCATATAATAAAAAAATATTTTTGAAAATTTTAAACGGAACTTTCGGTGCGCGATTCCGACTCGCACGTGGCCGTAGTAGTGCAGTGTGTGATTCGGAACAGGGTAGAGATGCGACACAACAGAATCGACAACTGCCGCTGTTCTTCAACAACAAATCTTAAACAAAACAAAACTCAGCGAGTATTTTGCTACTACAAATCAAATGTTTTTGCTGCCATTAACATTGACAGATTATTATATAATCCATTTAAATCTTTATTATGTTTAATTTGGATGATAAAAGTTACGCCATGTAACTGGTTTTCACGTGGCCGGAATAGTAGTAAAATATATTGCAATATCTCCTAAAGTAGGTACATTGACTCTTAGAAAAAATCGATAGATAACTCGATAGGATTTCAATATGGGACATCTCTAGAACTGTCAATCTTGAAACGTCACAGGAAACATCCTGAAAAAGACTGTAAGTAATCAAACTGTTTCATCTATTTCCGTTTTATCACAAATTATTTTAAGCAGTATAAACATAAACTTACTATTATTTTATGATTCTAATAACATACAGTGTGGAAAAAACTTAATACTGATGATAGCAAATCATTCATCACCAATGTTTCCTACATTCCTTTATTTTCAAAAACAAATAAAACTGCATTCAAAGATTTTTCATTTTTGACTTGTCTTTGTAATCGAACCGGCTTAAATAAAAAAAAAAAATGTGTTATAATACTGTACTTTTATGGATACCAATCGATAGTGTTTATCATAAGGATCAATTTAGTTTAAGTAACATAATTATCTAAAATTAAAAACAAAACATGAAAATATTAAAATAACATTAGAGCTCACCATACTTTATCGTATAGTACGTACGAATTTGAACTACTTATTGTAGTATTTTTTACTAGTTAAATACTATGTTACTTAAACTAAATTATGATTAACACATTCGATTGGTATCCATAAAAGTGCAGGTGATATTTTTTCGGTTAACCGGTTCAATTCCCGGTTCAGGCAAAAATAAAAAATCTCTGAATTCAGTTTTAGTCGTTTTTGAAAATAAAGGAATGTTTCCTTTTACCATAATTTGCCAGTGTTAATGGTTCTTATCCTCAAACGTCCGCCGACACCCTGTGTAGGTAGCCGAATTATATTTATAAAAATTTGAGTTTAATATGCCTGATGTCCTTTATAGTTAAACCGTTTGCTTATTAAAACAATTACAATATTTATAATACATCAGAAATTAACTATTACATTAACAGTTTGAATGTGGGGGAGAGTAAGCTTGGTTAATGGTTGGATAATGGCCAATTACAGTTTAATGCAGTACTAGTAAATAATATAACAACCGTTTCATTTGAGACCTGTCTGGCGTAGGGTTACGGATACCTGCATTATTCCCGGTTTCATTCTCGATTCCCGGTTAAGACAAATTTGTTTCTTCGCATTCGAAAAAAAATTATCTACAAATGTTTAACTATCGATTAGGATGAAACAGACATCTAATTATAACTTTTCAAATGATAAATTATTAAATTATTTCAAAAATATTAAACAAGAAAATAAAACTAGAAAAAATGTACTTGTCTCATGTCGCCCTGACGGGATTAGAACCCGCATCCTTGGGATTCCATCCAATCCATGGCTGTTTCATCTTAATCGATAGTCAAACATTTGTAAAAGTGTTTCTTTCGAATGCGAGGATATAGCCCTCACTGATAAAACGACGGTGGCCACCACTGTAGAAAGGTGAATATACTGGAAAAATTCGACGGGTCCTCATAGGTCTCTGTAGCATAATTGGTTAGTGCATTGGGCTGGATTCCCAAGGATGCGGGTTGGAATCCCGTCAGGGCGACATGAGACAAGAAGCTTTTTCTAGTATATTTTCTTGTTTAGTTTAATATTTAGCACACAAAAATAGCATTGTAAAATGCAAAATTAAAAAAGTTATGACAAATTTATTTATTCTAATTAAATCTTTATTGTACAATAAACACAAAATTAGGTACAAAAGGCGGACTTAATATTAAAAGTACTCTTTACCAGTAAATTTTTAGGGAAACAGCAGTGAAAGCGGTATAAAATGCGATTTGTTAACATTGATATAATACATCAGTTGGTCTCGGTGTTTAATATTGTATACTTTGTTTGTATTTACAAAAAAAAATACAAGTAAGTATATCGATCTCTTGTCTAGAATTCAAAACAATAAATTTATTATTAGGAAAGTACCTTTAAGCTCGTGAAACAGAGTTGTCGTTGTGTCGCAGCGACGACGCGGTCACGGCCGGCTGCGCGGGCGCCGGCGCGGCCGTCACTCGCCTGTCACAAACGCGACAAATTTCTTGTTTCCTATTAAACATCTGATTTATTACTACTAGTGCTCAAACAAGACTTCATCTAGGAAACGTGGACTAAGCTTTTTGATTTTAAACTTTTCCGCGTCAGTCCGGAGATTTTGTATTTTGTCAGTGGAATGTTGTATGTTGTGCTGACACAGGTTATTAATATAAAAAATAAACTTGATCTTAACTACTTAGTTACCTTAGAAGGGTAAAGTCTCATTTGATGCTGTTAAAGTCCCAAAATGTTAACTATCAGTCCGTCTTTTGTGACTATTTGTTGAAACTGAAAGCGATTACTGCAGGAAGTGGATAACGATGGACAAGTGAAACTGCTACCATGTCCTTGAGGCTGTGCGTGTGTGTCAAGCGGCGCGTGCGCAGCCGAGGGGCCGTAATTGACGCATGTCCGCGCACGCAAATGTCCCCGACTGCCCGAGACCTTGGGCCCGCATCCACGCACCACCAGTTGAACACAATTAACAATGTAGACTAACACTGAATAATAAATAAATAAATAAATTCTTTATTTACTCTTCCACAATCTTTATACATTATAATGGCGGTTTCTTAACATAAACATATAAATCATTAACAAAGATTGTGAGAGACTGGTGCCTGAACTAAGCGTTAAGCCTGTATCTCAGTACACCAGTACTCTCCCCCCTGAAGGGGGAATAAGTTGAACATATAATCATATTAATCTACACAGACCTTCAAAACTTAGTACATAGACATGAAAAAAATGCAAATTCTTATAACTACAGAAGTTAAAAAAATTTAAAGATACAATACAACCTTATCCACGTTCTATCATAGCTATAAAGATATGTTTATTATACTTACATTAGTTAGCCTTTCAAATCTTTGATATTTCGAAAATATTTTGTATATCGTATAGGTATTTTAAAAGCTTTATAAGTTTGGCCCACAAATTTATCGAATACTTTGAAAAAGTCAACATAGGATCGGCTTTCGTAGAATTACAACATTACAGAGTATCATTATCACAGACCTATATCGAGAATAGGTCTGTGTAGGTTATGAATAATGGCTATCGCTGACATAACACGAAATGCCGATGACGATGGTGATGGCGCCGCGATAGCATCGGTGCGAGGTTCGCAACCCGTCGGCACTCGTGTGTTGCACCTGCCAACATCGTTATGTCATGTATGTGTCGTCGGCCGATCGTTTAACTGGGCCGATATAGATCTTTCTGGGCACATCACGATACGTATTTCTTGATATGCCTGTCTTAAACCCGCTATATCGTTCAAAGCGTAACATGTGACGATTTGCCCGGCCAAGTTATAAGCATATAAAATGTAATTAGCACACTTTTAAATAAGAATTCCTTTAAAAATCTTAAAATCTAATTACATTACTTACATAAATGTGTAATAAAACTCTAAATAAAATTTTAGTGGCATTAAAATATAACAGCTGTTGTGACGTCGCCATCTTTCTTGCAATCAGCTGACAGAGTGTAACCGGCGCCATATTGGAACTACATCACAATGTGCCCAAGTGACTAGTAGATCAAATCGGCAAATAGGTTGCTCTCATTGATCTGCCCAACTTTATATTAAATAAATAAATAAATATTGGGCACATCACAGAAATTATTGGCCTAATCACAATCACATCGTGATGTGCCCAGGCAAATCTCGATTGGCCGACGACATAAATGCAAAATGTCGCCAGAGTACAGAGTATTTTAATACAAGTTTTTTCAAGAGCTGCTTGTTACTCATGGTATTTAGATGTAAAAGAAAGGTTATTTCCAACTAGTTTTAACCGCCTCTGTGGTCTAGTGGTACAACCGCTGGTATCAGACACAGAGGTCCCGGGTTCGTTTCCCAGCGGGGGTACATATTGTATTCGGTTTGTTGGTAGTAGGACTTGTTGTGAGTCCGCCTGGCTAGATACCACCATCTTATCTAAGTCTGAAGCCATAACAACAATGTTTTCAGCATTGTTGTGTTCTGGCAGTTAGAGATGACATAGCCAGTTCCTCAGTGATTGAAGATTCCGGGAGAGGCCCGCTTCCATCTTCAGCCTTATCAATCAGTATGATGAAGGCTAAGACACTACCCGTTTTTCATTAAAAAAAAATAGTATCCACCAATGTGGTTCCTTCTCAAATTTGAATTTAGGACACAGACAGTTTAGAATCGGGATTAGAATATAGTACACATTTTATCCCGATATTTTCTCATCAGGGACTGGAACCACGCGAGAGAAACCACGGGCGGCCATTCAATATTAATTTATTCGGTTATAATGGAAAACTTTTCAATGAACTAGGAGAGAATTATAATATCATTGGTTCCGTTCTGATTAAGCATAAAGAAAACCACTATTTTCTAACACATCTTTGCGACACTGATAGTCGGTTCTCTCGCAAATGGTGATCAGAGAAAGATTATGCGAATAGTGAACTCGCGACATCCTTATAATGTATTTAACAGGTTTATCAAATTATTTTTATAATGTTCAAGTGAGGAACATTATCAGAATACTGCGGTTCCTGTAACCCGTCATTGTTGACGCCTACTCATTTCGTATAGGTAGGTAACAAATGTTAGTTTATGGTAAATTTTAAATAGAAAAATATTGGAAAAAATTAACTCGGCCACAAGTGAATTCTCAGGCTGGAATCGAACCAACGACCTTTGGAAATCCGGTCCAATGCTCTCTCTCTGGTATTTAAAATTTACCATAAGTATAAAAATAGCATTGAAAAATGCAAAAATTACAAAATCATAAAATGTTAGTTTGTTAATTCTTCATTATGAATACGTGTTTTTATATAATTTTATGAAAAGTTCAAAGATGACATAAATTACTAAAATGGAAAATGAGTAGTAATAAGTACATTTATTTTCCACTTGATTTGATAAACACCGGGTCGAGTTTCATCGCCGAATTGAATCGCATTGCATTTGCATTGTGCATTATATAAAAGACGTACAAAACAAGACACTGAAAGTAAAAGTTATCTTTTTCTAATTTTGGTAATATTAGCTTTTCTATCGTACCATTTAATTGCTCTCTCTGAGAATTCGATTCGGTTTCACTCAAATCGGCGTCGCGTCGATATGACTATGTTTTTTCTGCGGCAAGCTTCGATGATCCGACTCCCGCGCATACGAGGATCGTTTTCACGCATGCTGCATGCTTCCTGCAAGCAAGGACTTCCCGTCCTTTGCTGATGTTGTGTAATTGCCTTAATGGCCACGCTAATTGCAAAATTGTTAGATAGAGTACAATGGAATCATTATTTGTTATTTATTAACGAATACTACACGTAAATAAGTAAGTACTTATCGACGGGTTGCATGGAAACCATTCAAAGTGCTTCTGCTACTATCGTATTTTATGAGCGTGGAGGTAATTTTATGTTTACTCAAAACCTGAAAACAAGTTGTAGAACTCATCATTATGAACAACTTTTTGTATGAAAACAACAAACAACCCTAACATCGCGAAAGAAAAAACAGCTGTATCAGATATGTACAATTTTAGAAGATTTAAAAAAAAAATTGTACGAAACATTTTGCCTTTGCGATTGCAGTTGCAGTTGCGGTTGCTTCGATACAAAAAGTTGTTAGTGATGAGGTACAGGTCGACCGTCGCCTTATAGTCTCCAGATTTTCCAATGAAGTCAGTGGATCAAAATAATAAAAGTAGAGTTTGTTGAATGCATTCATCTTCTCCTACGGCAAATTGGTTCCTTCTACGAATTCTGTATAACAGCAGCTGGGAACACTAGCATCGATTTCAATTTGGAGTTAGTTGAAATTGGCGACATCAATCCTCATGTATGAGCTGTAAAGCTAATGAAGAGACGCACCAGCCATAGTCTGAGATGGGCACAAAGCGAGCGACGACAGGCGCGCGAGGCGAGTCAAGGGCAGGCTGAGCCGCGGCCCCATTGACTCATTATGTCGCCGAATTAGTCGCTTGCGCTCATCACCCGCTCGGCAAACTAGCGGAAGTTAACATTGATTAAATAAAAGTATTCTGACGAGGATTAGGTAGGTAATTAATAAGTATTGCATTTTTATGAAAACCTTCGTCGTCTCAGCCTCATAACACCCACTGCTGGGTATAGGTCTCCCCTAAGGATCTCCACGACGATCGGTCCGGCGCTGCCCGCATCCAGTGGCTTCCTGCGACCTTCACCAGATCGTCGGTCCACCTTGTTGGGGGCCTACCCACGGAACGTCGTCCGGTGCGCGGTCGCCACTCCAGAACCTTTCCGCCCCAACGGCCATCGATTCTTCTCGCTATGTGTCACGCCCACTGCCTAGCTGAGTAATCTTTCAAGCGATGTCGGTTACTTTAGTTCGGGAAAACCTTGCCAAACATAAACCTCGCATTCCTTTAGGTACATACCCCCAGGTAATAAATCCCTTAGGAGGTTGGAAGGGCATCAAAGGTGCAGCTTGTGTGATCACTCTTCTAGGCACACCGCAACCAACGCCACATTTGGCAGTTTGGTCTAAAATATTTCCCGGAAACAATAGTGACAGCTTGCCAGCACATTGCTCATATTAGTTCTCAGATTTACCTTGAACATGCTTTTTTACTATCTGCACTGGGAAGCTAGAGCTGGGCAAAGTTTCTCTGTCTCTCCCAGCACGCGACTAAATGTCCCGTGCTGGATTGCATTAATCAGATAATTCATATCTACAATAATATACTGTTGATCAAAGTATCATGTCCTTGAATTGGCACATTCAAATAAATCGCATCGTGAATTAGCAGACGTATCAGACGGACGATTATGCAATAAGTCACGGTGACTGCGACGGACAATTGTCGGCGTCTTTTTTAATTCCCCCGGGACCGGCGCCGGCGCCGCCGCGACTGTCATCGTTATTTGTAGAGAGCACATCAATGGGAACGCACCGTATCAATCATGGGGCTTAAATTGCTTAATTCAAGTGCGCAAGAACGGAGACAATGAAACGGCTGGGTCTAGCTTCCTTTATGTGCGCCGAACGTAATAAGCATCCGTTGTCGCGAACGATATATTGCTTCGTCACGGAATGCTGGGTGGGTTCGAACGGCATTTCAGTGACAGTTCCTTTAAGCAGCAATGTACGGAAATATCGATTTTATCCTCGATATTTTTTGTGGCAGCAGTCGAAGCGTCTCTCGGTGCAGCGGATGCGGGACAATTACGCCGCAAGAAACACCACAATATCGGGAGCGCGTATTGTATGCAAATCCGGTGACACACCGGCCACGCCAGATGGCACGCTCGATATTTCACTCATTAACCATCGATTGCGTCCACACATTGAAGCGTTTCATTCGCTTACTCTCATTTCTATTAATCTTAATCGTGTGGTAGTTAGTACTAAATATATTGATGTAGGTATTAGTATATGTTTTACTGATTTTAAATACCGAGATGTGGAGGTAATTGGAGATTTCGCACTAAAAATAATCTTTTGATAGTCGCCGATTTGCGGATAATTTGATAAATGTATTGCTCTAATCTAAGCGTTATGTTCAGCCATGGTTTAAAAGTTGGGTCTAAACACATCATTACCGACTTTCACTCTAACTTGCAATCATGATGTTAGCTCAAGCGCTTCCTATTCGTGGGACAAAACAATGACTCCAATATATTCCCGATGAGAACAACAATAAAACGGATAAAAGCGTTTTAAATTCCCTCAGCATATTATGAATGGCGACGATAGCACCGGTGTCGCACGCGCAGCCGTGCCAATTACAGCATCGGCCATCAGATAGCGCTAACAAGACGATGCGTATCTCCGCCCGCGCCCCCGCCCGCACCCCCTCGTCGTCCGCGCGCTCGCCACATTCAAATTCCGATAGCAAATACTGCACTCCCCCGCGACATAAATCTCCCACCGCCTCTTCCAATGCGAGTCCTAACCCTGCGCAGTAAAGTCCACTTTTGTTTCCACCTCGCCAATGCTCACTTTGCATGATGAACGCGCTGGCGTGAATTACGCGGGCGCAAGTCGTTATTGTCGGCCGCGTTGTTTCTGCGCCGGATTCGTCCAAAGGCGACCTTACGCGGCGACCGATAAGGAGCAGCGGCGCGTAGCAGCAGCATGGGGGGCATTAAGTGTATTATGGAGACGGCGGAATATTTCACGGCGATGCATGGCGCGATAGGCGATTGCGCGCGCGCCGATTGCGCTATCAGTGACACGCAGCAGGAAGGCCGCGCGCAGTGAATCAGCTGCGCCGAGTCGCCACCGGACAAGCTCTTTTGTTTCGACTGTTGCATAACCGTCGCTGCACTCATAAAGCACAGATTATCTTCCTCTCCACAATATTGTACGTTTTTCGTGCTTTATTGCTATTACAATCGTACGTTAGTCATAACCGAAGTCGTTACTTTTCCAAGGGTTAACGATACAGAACAGTAATGGGCCTGCTCGTCGGCGTCACCTCGACCGGCGGCTTCTTTGAATAATTCGCGGCCGACGCGCTAGATTTATGGCGGGTAACCATAGAGCAGAGCACAATTAAATAATTTGCGTATGCGCCGCGGACCGTTCTCGTTATAATTTGTGGGTTTAACGGCACGATCGTTTATCATTGGCGCCTCAACCCACAATTAGAGATTGAAACTTTTGGCTCTAATGTGTAATCATTTGTTT
The DNA here is from genome assembly GCA_910589605.1 of Chrysoteuchia culmella. Lineage (NCBI taxonomy): Eukaryota > Metazoa > Arthropoda > Insecta > Lepidoptera > Crambidae > Chrysoteuchia > Chrysoteuchia culmella. The sequence continues at coordinate 240,374 of OU342649.1, forward strand.
AGATGCTCTTTCCGCTTACCGCTTTAACAGGAAATCGTTTAAGATGCATTTGGGGTTGTAGATGGTGTGCTCTGATCGATATTTTTATGCAACTATTTTCCATTATATTGTTGATTTGGTGAGGTGCTTTATGTATGTAATTAATAATCCTCACAATATACCTGTCAAGCAGTAACAAAACCCCTATTTCTTTGCTAGGTAAAATCATTGTTTGTTTATTAAACCGATCAACCGTGTAAGCGCGCCGCCGTGTAAAACTCGGGAATTTATGACGTAATTACAAATAGCGTAACGCTCGCGTTTCTCAAATATATCTTTTTGTCCAAGCGTTTACAGAGAGCTTCTTATATTGCAAATTGCGAGTGGTTCAAAGAAATGTTCCTAACTGGATATTTTCAGTAATGGCGGAGCGAGCAATCTCTCGGATGGAGCACAGCAATTTGTAATTAAATTGTTGAGGCGTAAAGTGGGCGCGGGGGGCGCCGGCACTTTCAGTAAACCGACCAATTGTATAATTGGTGCGCCGTCAATTGGCGCGCCGGCGCGGACGTGAGAACCGATGCCGCTGCCGGCTGCGTCACCGCGACACCGCGACACCGCGTCACCACGTCATCGCCAACCGCCGCCCGCTGCTGCAGGCGCCGCTGTCGACCATCCTTCAGGAATCACTGTCTTACTATATTATTATTCAAAGATAAGACAACCCAGTTCCTCAGTGATTGGGGATTCCGGGAGAGGCTCCCTTCTATCTTAAGCCTTATCAACTTAAGACATTACTTAACATCAGGTATAATGAAGTTTAAGAGGCCCCGTACATTATAAAAAAAAGTCGCTGGTTCATATCCGGCTCGAAGGACCAAAGACTGTAGTGGACTCTTTTCAGTTTTAGAGTTTCGATATAGGGAAGGGTAAAAAATAGGCACCAAGCCTAATGCACGCTGTTGTAACACTGAGCCGACAGATAAGGCTCATAGTACAATCCTTAAGAACTTTTATTTCAGTACCTATGGCTAGTAATAGCATGGAAAACAGTCGAAAAAGTATTCGAATCGTCACGTCAAAAAATGCACATAATAGGGTTTAGATCCGTTTATATCCGGGAGGAGCGCTGCCCAATACCTATACCTACGAGTATGTGACGATACGAATTCTTTTTTTCAGTACTTTTCGAAAGTTTTTGTGCTAGTCCCACTGAAACCAGATAATTTATGAAAACCGCAATATTTGTTTGGAATTTAATTTATATTGGGATATTAAATATTAATTTAATAGTGCCAATAGCTTTTTAGTATGCTCTTAACACGTTTATGAACTCACTCATTAAATTACACAGCAACGGTAACTTGGTAAAAAACCAAAATTATTGAAGACTCATTTTATTTCCTTGATGAGAGGATTCTAAGGGATTTCCAATAAATTTAATATGGTTAGGTTATTCAATGAGCAGATTTCATTATTGTAGTCGTCCCTTCAACGCGGGTCGATCCAGGAAGCTCATTGTGTATTCATCGCTCAATAAAAAAAACCGATTTTGTCCCGTTGGCTGCGAGCCATAGCGTTCGCGGATATGCCACGCAGGTAATCTTTACTGGAGTCACTTGTCACTCGCGCCCTGTATCGATAGTGTTCAATCTGAATCTGATAGCGGGGTGTGGTGTGGGCAGCACGTGAAACGAATTCAATAATTAAATGGAGACAATGGTATTGTCAATACAAAATAATGGCTTGAATTTTGTTAAGAAATCCGGGGGCCTACCGCCATCTCTTAGCGCAGTATTGTTTTAATCTTACCATGCTATTTCGTTCTACGAATCTCTTAAATTAAGCTTGTTTTTTTACGGAAGTTTTGTGACGTCTTACCTCAATCATCACCTCCAATGTGTGGAGTGTGTCAAAATGGCACAACTTCAATAGATACAAAACGCAAAAAAAAAACATTCTTATTACATGATGATTTCTAATAGATGATTTCTAGTAGGCCCGTAGGACTAGAATATACAGCAGAATTTGAAAGATATTTCATTAACGGTTTCGGTGGCTGCGAACGGTAACTAAAAATAAACCAAACATTAATAATTTTTTGGCAGCTCCATAGATGTGGTCCTTTGAAAAGAGGATCCTTATTTTTGGGTTGTATTCTAAAAGTGCCAACAAAAAAATATGGTACATATGGTTAGAACTGGTCGTCTGGAGCAATACTTGATATCGCACAAAAGTTGAAGGATTACTGTAACTCAAAGTTTACAAGTTCTAAGATTAGCAATTTTAATATATTCCTTCTGTATGAGTTACACCTTTAATGATAATTCCGAGAGAAGTAAAAGTCTATGATATTTGTAGAAATGATATATTGATAAAAAGATAAAATATTACGATAATTCTAAAATGATATGTAAATGAGTTACGCGCGGCGTGATTGATAACCGATGACGAACTAACTGTCTAAATGACCTAAATTAATGCATGTGGCGTAAAAGTGCTGAAATAACAAATGTACGTGCGTTGGCCCGTACATGCTCCCGGGCCGAAAGATGGGAGATGAATGATAGTGATGCGAGTGCATGACATGATAACAAGCTCAACAACAACATTATATTTTGATAACAAGATGATTAGACAATTTGATTTAAAATTACAATGAGCTAAAGTCTCTACGAAATATAGGTGACGTATTCCTATTAACAAAACGCGCACTCGGTAACGGATTTGCACTTTTATATGCACTAACACTTATTTTATTTAAATCGCTCATTTCGACACTACACTGATTCGCGTTCGCGACACTACACTGGTTCGCGACACTTTCACTAACACTAAACACCGTATTCTGGGAGCGGCCAGCAGTAGCGCTAGCCGAGGCTAGCCGGGGGCGGCCAGCAGGAATGCTAGCCGGTGATGCGGGCGGCTGAGGCTCCTGCCTCGCCTGCCCGGCCCGGCGCCAGCGGCACCGAACGACGACGACTACCAGAGTGACTATACTGCAAACGCCTACCACGTAAATAGCCACGTAATGATGCACGTCATGGTATGATACTCGATCTGCCAGGACTCCATCAGCGGCGGACTCCTTCATTTCTCTTATTTGCTGACTTATATGCTCTAAGTCGACATCTACAGAGTTGCTGATATTATTTTGAGTGTTGATTGCTGATAATGGTATCGATATGTTCATGATTTTATTGATAGGTGGAATGTAAATTTTTTGAACATCAGCTGATTGATGAACTATATTTGATAATTTTCTGTGCGGAAACAATGTGAAAGAATCACCTTTAATTATGCAATCATCGCTTAGTGTAATAATTCCTGCCATATTAAGTTGCTCGGCGGTAACATGACTCTCACATATGACTCGAATAGTGCATTGACCGCAACAGAAAAATAAATAAGTATTTAAATTACTTAGTTCCGTCCAAGAATTACGACAAATAGAATTTGTTGTTTCGCACTGATTTGATATTTGATTTTTTAAACACAAGTTCTCGTCTGATCTCATTTGATAAATAGGCTGTTTTAATGGGCATATGTATGTGTCAGTATCGTACTTTACACATTCTTGTCTATCTGTTTCTGGCATAGGTACGTAGGAATCTTTCTGTATGTTTATCGCTACGTAACTTGATATCGGAGTTAATTGAATCATATTGTTATTGGCTTTAAGTGGGATGGGAATCAGTTTGTAAATGTCATAGTTGTCTCTTTTCACCAATGGGATATTTACTTCAAAAATGATAAAATTCTTTAAGGCTCTCGCTTTAACAGTAAGCAGATGATAGATTTTTGATAAGTCAGACTGAATATTGTTCAAGGGCAAACTCAGATCTTTTGATAATAGTCCAGTAATGATATTTAACTCATTTCTTAACTGATCAGGCGTAAGAAGATGGAAGTTAAACTTTCCAAGGTAAATGTCGGTAATGGAATCGACTAATGTCTCTTGGATGCTTTTTAGGCTTGATAGTACACCGTTAGCGATAACAGATGATAAAATAAAATCACTCGTCTTTATTCCATACTGTAGAGCGGTTGCGTGTTCTTTCATCTCGCGTTCCAGAGCGTTAATATGCTGATTAAAACTTTTATGCTGCTTATCCATTGCTGATTCGACTCTTTTAATCAAGTTGAACTCGGCTTCCACAACGGACGTTTGATTTTTCCACAATAAGGCCAAATGTTTTTGATTATCTCTTACTGTTTGTATATCTCTCTCATATTGTTCCGCAAAGCTTTCGTCAAGGACACCAAATAAAGTGTTTGCGATAGAACCGACCCCGTTGATAAGACCGCGGCGAAGTCGCGTGCTGCGCCGTGTGAGTTGCTGACCAAGCAGGATTTCATTGTAGTGTTCGAGCTCGGCGAGTCCGTGATGTAATTGGAGTAGGACTACGTCACACTGTGATATTACCTTTAAATTGTTGTTATCTTTACGTTGATTGAAACATGAACTATCGAGGTGTCTAATGTATTTATTTAATAGTTCAATGCCTTGCCAATACGGATCCATTTCATAGTATATTATCAATTTCCACTGATCATTTTCTAAACGCATACTTCCAATTTTGTCGAAATAAAGGCTTTGGCTTGTGTTTAAGTTTGATACTTGATGATATGAGTAGACTGATGGGGTAGTTATCAAAAGTAACCACAAAAATATTGAAAATAGAAAACCTCGCGGTTTGGCGTAAGTTCGCTTCGAACCTTGTTTGGTTGATGCAGCTACAATTTTCGGTTCATGTTTTTGATTTGTTGATTCTTCGATTTTGCTTGTTGGTAAAAGTGATATTTTTGTTATGGGCCGTTTTACGAAACCGTTCTTGGTTTTGAGCGTAACGACGCGAACGTATCCATCCTTTCCAGGGTGTAATGTTACAATACGACCCAGCGCCCATTTTCCTGATGGTAGATTAGCATCGTGAATTAAAACAATATCATCAATATTAAAATTTTCTTTTCCTTGACGCCATTTGCTACGAGCCGAGAGTTGACCCAGATATTCGTTCTGCCATCTTCGCCATACATCGTCAAATGTTTTTTGTACTAACTGCCATCTTGTTCGGTGGTCTTTCTCGGTTTCGATGATAGTTAATGTCGGACCACTAGCTAAAAAGTGAGAAGGGGTTAAGTAATCCAGGTCTTCGCAATCCTCGGTTAACGGGCATAGAGGTCTAGCGTTTAAACATGCTTCAAGTTGAGCTAGAAGCGTGGAGTACTCCTCAAACGTCAGCTTTTGATCGCCGATAACCCTCTTCAAGTGATATTTTAAGCTCTTTACGGCGGCCTCCCACAGGCCACCTGCGCTCGGCCATGATGGAGCATTAAAATGCCATTCTATCTCCATGTCGGTAATGGTTGTAAAGAAATGATCATCCAAGGTGTTTTGCAAATCCAGATATTCTTGATTGAGAGCTCTGTTTGCACCCACGAAGTTTGTCCCATTGTCACTATATATGTGACGTGGGGCTCCGCGCCTTGCTGCCATTCTACGAAGAGCTGATAGAAATGATGATGATGTTAAGTCGGATACTAGTTCAAGATGTACGGCCTTGGTGGCCATACATACAAAGACAGCTACGTATCCTTTTGATGATTTGATTCCTCGACCTTTACTTGATTTTACATCCACAAAACCAGTAAAGTCTACGCCGGTGTGATAAAAGGGGCGTGAAGGCGTTGTCCGGGCGGCAGGTAGGTCACCCATTAACTGTTGATGTCTGGTTGGTTCGTGGTGGCGACAAGTAATACAACGATGGAGTTGCTTCTTTACTGCTCTGTTTCCTCCTAGGATCCAATACTTGTGACGCAAAAAGGCTGATGTTAAGCGGGGTCCACCATGCATGATAAGTTTATGAGTCTGATCAATTAAAAGTTCTGCTAAACGACAGTTGTTTGGAATAATTATAGGATGTTTCCTCTCTAGCCTGATAGGAGCGTTCCTGAGACGACCACCAACTCGAAGTAAACCTTCCTTATCTAAGAATGGATTTAATTCTGTAAGTTTACTTTTGTTAGGCAACTTATTACCTTCCTTAATACAATTTATTTCTTTCGGAAATTCGATCTGTTGCATTTGTTTAATAATGATAGTTCTAGCTCGTGTTAATTCTGATAGTGTCAAATAACTTTGTTTATTTTGTTGTCTGGACGCAAACCTTAATAGCCATGCGGTTATTCTGACGACCTTTGTAAATGAACTATATTTTGTAAGAAGTTCTTGAATGATAATGTTTTCTGATTGTTTTTCTGTTATGATATTAACTTGTTTCGAAATTTTTATCTCGACATCCGTAGAGTAAGACTGTTTTTTATCTTGATCGTCGAAGTTTAAGAGCCAGGATGGCCCTTTCCACCATAAGGTATAATCTGCCAGCTGAGAGACGGTTAAACCACGACTTGCACAGTCGGCAGGGTTATCCTCGGACTTAACATACCGCCAACATGTGGGTGGCATTACATGGCATATTTCTTTTACTCTATTTGATACAAAGGCTTTCCACCTGCCGGGATCTCCGTTCAGCCAACCCAACACAATCATGGAATCGGACCAGCCGTAAATTTTGACATGATAATTGCTCATACATTCCCTAACTTTTAACATTAATTTGGAAAGCAACAGTGCTCCGCTTAATTCCAGCTTTGGTAGCGATGTGTTTGATTTATTTGGTACTAACCTAGCTTTTCCAACAAACAATGATATAACTGTGTCGTCACTCCTTTTAATTCTGCAATATATGACGCACGCGTATGCCTTTAGCGATGCGTCACAAAAGCCATGTAATTCGATACTATCACTTTGTTTTGTACCTAACCAACGATTGATTTTCAAGTTGTTAATATTTTTAATTATATCTTGCTTTATCTGTGACCATTCTGATTGAATTTCTTCCGGCAAGTTATCGTCCCATTTGATATCAGCTGACCACACACGTTGAAATATGATTTTTAACTTGGTTGATAGAGGTGCTAGCCAGCCCAAAGGGTCAAAAAGTTTTGATATGTCTGATAGTAATGATCGTTTAGTATCAGGTTTAGTAGTTTGCTCTATTTTTGTATCAAATGAAAATGTATCTTGTTGTGGATTCCAGCTGAGTCCAAGAGTTTTGGTATATTCGAGCTGCTTGAAATTAAAACTATCTTTCATGTTAAATTCATTGTTTAACTGCATTATTTCGGGGACATTTGATCGCCATTTCCTAAGATTAAATCCGCCTGATTTTAATAAAGTTATGAGATCTTCACATAACTGTTTTGTCGAGGAAACGGAGTGACCCCCATGGACAAGGTCATCCATATAACATGATCTCTCAAGGACGTCCGGAGCTTGATCTTGATATTTGTTGTTGTCATTGCTGTAGTTTGATCGTTCGTCTGATGCTAACTGACGTAACGTCATCATGGCTAGGAACGGGGCGGCTTTCGTTCCGTATGTAACCGTAGCCAGTTGATATTCCTTTAAAGCTTGTTTAGCACTGTCACGCCATATTACTTTTTGAAATTTTTGATCTTCCAAATTGACCCAAATCTGACGGAACATTTTTTCACAGTCTGTAGTAAATGCAAATTGATATTGTCTCCATTTGATTATTAGAGCTTGCAAATCTTGCTGTAGATTTGGACCACTGGCCATGACGTCATTCAGACTGTTACCTGACGAGGTCTTTGATGACGCGTTAAAAACAACTCTAAACTTAGTGGTGGCGGCTTCCGTGCGCTCGACGCTATGATGTGTCAAATAACAATCTGGAGTAGAATTATCAGTAACCGATACCATGTGACCTAATGATATATATTCTTGCATGAATGATTTATAATGATTTTCCATGTTTTGATTTTTAGAGAACTTTCTTTCCAGAGATCTAAACTGAGCGATGGCCTTGGACTTGGAATCACCTAAACTTTTTTCAAAATTTGATTTAAATGGTATCCTAACCTCATATCTACCGTCTTCTTGTCTAGTTGTCGTGTTTTTAAAATAGTCAATGCAATGTTGATCTTCTACTGATAAATCATTTTCCTGTATGATATCCTCTATTTGCCAGAACTTTTGTATGTCTACTAAATCATTTAATATCACATTACACTGTAGGGTTCTCACATTGCCACTTAAAATCCAACCCAAACGAGTGTTTTGAGCAATAGGTGATTCTTGATCTGCTCTACAAATTCCTTCTAATAAAATTAAGGAATAAATATCAGCCCCAAGTAACATGTCTATTGGGCGACTGGTATTAAAATCGGGATCTGCTAATGTTATGTTATTCAAATAAGGCCATGATGGTTTGCCGAACGAATGACTGGGTAGATTTTTTACGAGATTATTTATGATAAGAACATTGGTTTCAAATTCAAAATCGCTATTTGCTGATAAACATTTGATATGTAACATTCCTTTACAATTGTTTTCATTTGAACCAATTCCAGAGATCACGCCTTGGCATTTGAAACGAGACAACCCTAGACGCTGCGCCGCGTTTTCAGTGATAAGCGACGCCTGCGATCCTTGGTCCAGTAAGACGCGTAAATTGATGAATAATCCTTTTGATGTTTGGACTTTAATAACAGCTGTTGCTAATAGGACATCTGGAATTTCATTTTGAAGGGACACGTGAGAGTTGCTGCGAATAGTATTCGTTGACTCCGGCGCCGACGACGGTGCTGCGTTCGCGAATTTCCTAGAGTTCGTCGCACTGTGCGCGCTGTCCGATTGCGTAAATGCCTCATGCAGTAAAGTATTATGTGCCTGATTGCACTCGCGACACTTTTTATCGGAAATACAAGCCTTACCGTTATGGCAATAAAGGCAGTTTTGACAAATATTTAATTTTGTGATTGTTTTACGTTTTGATATTGGAGGCATTTCTAGAAATTGTCTGCAGTAGAATATGCCGTGGTCATCGTTTCTGCATATGGGACATTTATAATATTTAGTGGTATAAACGTTTTTATTGTTATAAATTGATTGCGACATATTCCGTCCCTGCGGTGAAAATGATTGCTTAATGTTTGAATTATTGTTGAACGATTTATGATACTTTGAACTTGAGGTCATTGAGCTGTTATAGTTATTAGGGTTTCGTATAATAGATTTACCCTGAGTTTCTTGCTTTCGTTTTGAACTTTCCATTGTTGTAAACTTATTTTCTATAAATGATAAAAATTCTGCTATGTTGGGTACCTCTCTCGGCTGTTTTACTGATGCTACGTATTCACTATGGGTCTCAGAATCTAACTTTTGACATAAGATATAGACCAATAGTGGATCCCACGTGTCGACTGCTACACCAAGATTCTTAATGGCATTTAATGTCTCACGTGTAGTATCATGGATTCTTTTTAAATGATTTACTGATACCTGCTGCATGGCTGGGATGCCAAATAAAATGTCAAAATGAGAGTTGAGAATTAATTTCTTATGATCGTATCTGTGGGTCAATATATCCCAACAAATGGCGTAGTTATCTGATGATATTGCTAAATGTTGTATGAGTCGCTCGGCCTCACCTTTAAGTTTAGATTTTAAAAACTGCATCCGCTGAGCGCTCGATAAGGTAGGGTTGTTGTGTATGGTCTCTATAAATAGATCCTTAAATGAAGTCCATTGATGATAGTTACCACTGAAGCTGGGTAGTTCTAATTGGGGTGTAGAATGTTCGCGGTGCGATGACGACCACATTTTTCGATTGATTTCCTTGATAACTTCGTTATATTTCCTTTCGAACCTAAAGTATGTGGCTTCATATTCTGCTTCGCGCCCACACAACTCGCTGTCCAGCTCCCAATGCAACGAGTCGATCGCCGACCAGCGAGCTTGGATGATACGCAGCAGATGATCGAATTCCCACTTTTCTCTTATGTTATCGAGGTTGATGTTAGAGATGCTGTGTTCGAAAGCTTTGAAATGACTACTTTGTTTTCGTAACATTTCATCAGTTTTGCTGGTTACGCCTTGAGAGCGAGTTGATAAGCCCGGTTCTGCTATTTGATTAGAACTCGGTACGCCAATAGGAGTAGCCGGCTTAAGCAGCGGAGTGGATGGTCTGCTGCTTTCGCCTCTCGGCTGATAATTTTGTATAGTAGCCCTGATATTCGAGAACCTATCCCTTGTTACCTCAAACTTATTTGATATAAAGTAGAGGTGAGACTTATCCTCAAACCCACATAGTTTAATATGATTTGATTGATACTCATGCCAATAACTATCTAACGTTTCCAATCGCTGTTTGATATATGTTGGAGTTTTCCGATCAGAACCGTCTTTTTTAAAGTTGGTAAATACCTGCTCAATTGCAGCGGCGATCTGCTCCTGAGTTTGTAGGAAGTCTTCCATGCTGGACATCTTTACTGATGATGATGCTATTGCGGTGATTTAAAGCAAATAAAATGATACGCCTTACTTGAACGGTTATTGCTCAAACCCTGACTGCAAGCTTCTCACGATGTAAAGTAATCTGGATGATCTTGATATTTTCTCCGATAACTGCAGTGTTAATCCACCTCACTCGCAACACAAGATTCACGTACACTGAATACGTTTGCACTTAAGTCACTCGCGAGGCCCTTTCGAAGGACCAAAAAGATGTATGAGTTACACCTTTAATGATAATTCCGAGAGAAGTAAAAGTCTATGATATTTGTAGAAATGATATATTGATAAAAAGATAAAATATTACGATAATTCTAAAATGATATGTAAATGAGTTACGCGCGGCGTGATTGATAACCGATGACGAACTAACTGTCTAAATGACCTAAATTAATGCATGTGGCGTAAAAGTGCTGAAATAACAAATGTACGTGCGTTGGCCCGTACACCTTCATTACTAAAAATGCTAAAAATGAAAAAAAAAAAACATATTCCTAAAACCAATGATCCGAAGTCATTGCGATACAAAACGATTTAATAGCCCATAATTTTCATAACTTCAGTACAGTGTAACTTAAGCAAAAAAAATTTTTTTTAGACGTACGTAATTTTTATATTTGTTGCAGGGATATTGTCGGATACTGTGTTATTAGAACATATCGACGACGACCGATTCTTACCATACCTACCAATTTTTTTTGATGGCCGGCACTTTCAGAGAACAGCGCTAAGAACAGCGAGAACAGGCGCTTTGGAGCCTGAATAATCACCTTTACATCTAAATTGGCGCTTGAAATGAAGTAGCGATCGCCCGCGATCATACCCTCGTTGAGTTTTCCATTTCTATGCATACTTACATATACTATTTTAATGAGATGAAAGACAGTTTGTGGTTTCACCACGAGGTAGTAAAGTGACACATATGCAAAGTTATTTTTAAGTTTATAAATATATTAGAATGGATCTCGCTGCATTTATTTTTTGTTTCCCACCTAGCGCACTGGTCGGGAGATTGCGTCCAGTTTGATGGAACGATCAGCTATAAAATTGCATGCAGTTTGAGATAATTAGGCTTGGGTCTGTGGCCGTGCGGTATCGATGCCAACATTATTAAAACCGCTCCAATCTGGGCTCCTTATTATTACTAGACGATGGGCTATCGATAATGCGCGCAACAATGGCGGTGCGCGGGCGCAGCTTATCGCAGATGAGTTACGATTAGTAAATTGGCGAGCGGAGAAGGGCGCGAGCGGTTTTCTAATAAATTTAGTCCGTTCGGAATTACTGGCGCATCTCCAATACCCTAACCGCCTATTCCGGAGATGCCTTCCCAGATAATATCGCTAGTCATATTTTTGTTGCAATCAATCGTAACTATAAATTGGACGGCAATGAAGACACCGATGCAATTACTAAAAAGTTTATAAATATAACAATGAAATTGACTGATTCTTGTCATTTATACAAGCCTTTGCAAACGTCTTTATTATTTGATTTACCTAGTTACTGAATTCTTATAAGAACAGACTGCTAAGAGCCCGCTGTTCGCAACTATTTTCTTCTAATAAGTTAGTGGGTATGATTTGATTATCGAACTATGTACTTATAAGAATGCACTACCGCCTATGCCAATAAGTGTTACAATATAGCGACCACTGAAATCAAATAAGAGAATTCCCTATAAGGCGGGCGCGGTGCGGGCGCGGTCCGGGTGCGGTGCGGGGGCGACGCGGCCTCATGCGATTAGCGCAACTTACGTGATGGACGTAACCTCATTAGAAAAATACTAAACTTTATCATTTGCCGCCGGAACTTGAGCGACTATTCAGCTCTTTCGAGGGTATTGTTCTGGCGAATGCTCCACTGGTCAATGGACTCACAGGCGGTAGACAAATCAATTATTGATCCTATCTCGTTATAATTTATTGTTGATAAAATCGCTTTGTCTGCTAGTTTAAGATTTAGTCCTCTGTTTAAGAAATAGTATGGTCATCATTAAGTTTTAACAGTAGGTAAACCTACCTACGGGGTATTGTAAATTATTATTAATAAGAAATAAAGTGTTTAACTGAATACTTATAAAAATATACGTCATCCTCTCTTTCTACTCTTCTCCTTTGCTATGCCCAACAGGGTCCAAAATTGTATCTCTATTTATATCCCTACCAACCTTGTAACATTTTAGAATGCAAATAAATTGAAAGTGGAATTGTAAATAAGGAGTGATAATTCATTTTATCAGAGTACCGAAGTAAGCAAAGTAGAAACCAAAACTTACAAAATAACAACTTCACTCGTAAGTAAAAAGTTTACTCATACTAGATCCAAGTTTATGATTTTGTCATTTTTGCATTTTTCAATGCTATTTTTATACATATGGTAAATTTTAAATACAAATCCTAAATACAAATGCTCTAACCGCTGAGCTACCGAGACTAGTCTCGGAAGCTCAGCGGTTAGAGCATTGGACCGGATTTCCAAAGGTCGCGGGTTCGATTCCCGTCTGAGATTTCACTTGTGGCCGAGTTAATTTTTTCCAATATTTTTCTATTTAAAATTTAGATCAAAGTTACCTGCCACCAACAGCATGTTGCATAAAAAGAAGTCAATTGAATAGTCTCATCTCTCATAAAGATTAGGATTAAAGATAAAAACGGCCTCGGAGTCATCCATCAAAATTATTCAAATGCGAAAATGAACCGTAGAGGCCGCGGCTGATGGCGTTATAATGTGCGCGCGCGTGCGCCAACGCACATCACCGATTTCACAGGACCACGTGACATTTCAATCGCGCCACCTACCGCCGCGCTTATGCATCGCAGCCACCATATGGTCATGACTAATCATATTCAATTACTTCTCTATGATTTTTCTCTAGACCTAATACAGTAGCGATGAACAAAACACGTTACTAACTTGAGTTTTCATTTGGGGTTGGTTCAAATGTTTTTTGTGTCCGTTTGATATGATCTCTAGACTTCTGGATCTACTACATAAACACTACGAATGATGATTGAAATTGGGAAGTTCATGAACTATAATTTCAAATTCCACTGTTTTTTTTTCTAAATTTGATTGACATGATGCCTTCAAATATTTGTCCAAATTAGTAAATGTTGTCTTCTGTTACTTTTATGTTTCACTCGTCATTAGCACTAATCATGTGTTTTTTTTATTAAGAGTACTTATCTCATATTATACTTGAGAATTTAACCGTAAGAGCTGTATGGACAACTTTTTAGGTCCTAAAAAGTCAAATCAGTCTTAATACAGCGGATAAAGAAGCGGGCTCGGACGCTCGCACGCATCGCACGACGAATGCGGTGCGCGGAACCAATCGGGCGCGCGCGCGCTCTGTCGCGTTCGCGCTTTATTACGCGCACTTATTTCATTTTTACGTTCACGACCATTAAAGTCACCGTGAGAGGCGCTGGCAGCGCTACGTCAAATTATTGTAATGCGATTTTATTGCGCTATCGTCGGCTGTGGGAGACTGTGCGATTGCTACTTTTGAAGTTCGCACGGTGGGAAAACTAGATGGACAGACACTTTACAGATTTTATATTAAAATTACTCACTCATCTGTGACTTTAAATTTGATTTCAACCTCTGATCCTGCATAACAAGTGACTATCAAATTATTATCAGAAGTGCAACAAGTTAGAAAAAAAAATACCGACGCTTACTGAATTCAATTTGTTAGCTGACGATAAACTTCAACTTATGATAGTAGTGGAGAATGGTATTTGTGATTGAAATAGGTAGTCTACCTAAGCTATAAGAATCTACAATAGACAGATTGATTTACAGGTTACTCTGTATACCTACTGTTTGTCCTGACGATCAAGCAAGGTACCGATTCGTCCACTAAACAGTTAAGAATTTCTTTAATTCTAAAGTTTAATTGGCTACAATAGTTCATTGGTATTTACAGAACTACGTAAAACACAACCTGAATGTCTCAAATGCAAATAGTTTTAGTAAGTTGTAGTGGTGTAGAATGACAGCGTGAAATTTATAACGTCATGCTCGCATGTTTGTAGGATAGCTCATCAGGGAACATTATGCAGGTGAGGTGCCTATAAATGGGAATGCTCAAGTAAAGGAGGTGGTTAGTGGCCCCAACACTCTTGGGACTTGCATCTTGGATGAATGTAGTTGGGAAAATAAGAATCGTGACAGATATTAAAACGGCTAGGTTCATTTTACTTATTCATAGTACTTCCGTTAGCCTTATGGATACAGAGACACTAATACTGAAAGTTGTAGAATGTCCTAATTAAGTTACTGTAACTCCAGATCTGTTTGCTCTCTATTATGGAGCTACTGAGCTTTCAGTACACGTTTTGTGGGATACAATTTGGGAATTGTAAATACCCACAAACTTCACTAAATGTTCGTATGCTAAGTAATGTTGGAGGCCACCCCACTTTATCAACAGATAACAACACTCTTTCTTTCACAAAAACATGTAAGTAATAAACTTTCTTTACCCCTTGCCACTTGATTTGTGAGGTGTCACCGTCTAGTGGATCCACCACCCCATTATTAGCGCGTTATGAAATAATCAAAAACAACATATCGCGGGCGAATACCAACCCCCGGCGATTTGCAGATATTAACCCGTTTCTGAAATATGTCGCGACCCCGCTACAAGATCCCCGTGTTGTGACAACCCTCATGTCCAGCTCCTATTTAATTCGTGGCGTCGCTAAACCAAGTATTCGCTGTTGGTTAGGACTTTATGGTGTGGTATTAAGGTTTGTTTTGGGTTTGGATGGTTGCGCTTGAGGCTGTGTTTTCACCACTTTGATAGTGAAATACGAGGCGGAGGGCAGCAGGGCGACGTTTTTATTATTTTTTAACCCTAAGTCCGTCGGTGGCGCTTTATGCCGCGTTTACATCTCCTCGTAATAGATGCCTTTATGGATGGCTCGCATTGTTTATTCAGCGTCTACCTTTCCGATCTAATTAGCTATAGAGTTTCGATGATTTATCGAGAGCGCGAATTAGCGGGTGCTAATTAACATGATTTATTAACGAGGGTCTTACGCCACTGTTACAGTTTCTGATGATGTAGGTGCGCACAATTACAATACGGTGTAACATCGTTATCTAAGTATCGATCAACGTCTTACTTTCGTTTGGAATATTCATTAAATAATGAGGACGGCTAACGTGTTGAAACAATTAATCACCACAGGATTGAGATTTATGTTTACCGAATGCAAATTAAATTTAGATACTAGTACTAATTATAGTCGGTGCCATGTACGCACATAAAATGTTTTACCAAACCCAAAAAACATAATGGAACTGTCGTCAAGCAAAAAAAAAACCGGTCAAGTGTGAGGCGGACTCGCGTAGCGACGGTTCCGTAAAATATTTTTTATTTTATGATGTAACTAAAAAAATAACGGTTTTCGCAATTTTTCCTTTATCTATCTTTGAGCCTATCACAACATGGTTTTCTAAGAGGTCGGTCCGTTGTGACGAATCTCGTATTGCTGAATGAGTACCTTACTGTAGCTATGGATAGTGGGTGTCAAGTCGATGTAATCTATACGGACTACAGTAAGGCTTTTGACAGAATTCAGCATGACATGCTTATTCAAAAGTTACAGATGATTGGCGTTAGAGGCGACTTGTTGAGATGGTTGTCCTCTTATATAAATAATCGCTCGCAGGCGGTTGTAGTCAAAAACTACATATCTGGGTGGATGTCGGTACCTAGTGGCGTTCCTCAGGGTTCTTTGCTTGGCCCTCTCCTTTTTGCGGTGTTTGTTAGCGATATTGAACAGTGTTTTAAAACTTCACAACTATTATGTTTCGCAGACGACATGAAAATCCTAGCACCTATCTTTACATAAGATGACGCTCGTTTATTACAAGAAGATCTCATGCGACTGGATAACTACAGTTTGAGAAACCATCTAGATCTTAATTAGTTGTCACCTACAGTCGGAAGCGAAATCTGATGTTGTTTGACTATAAGTTGAAAGGCACTGTATTGAAGCGGGAGACGGTCGTCCGGGACCTCGGTGTGCTTCACGATCATAAGCTTCTCTTTGATTCCCACGTTAACAGTGCAATTTCAAAGGCCTCGAGGGCTCTTGGGTTTATTATGCGCAGCTCCAAAGACTTCAGTCAGGCCAAGACACTAAAAATTCTGTACTGCTCACTCGTACGAAGTCATTTGGAGTTCGCTTCTCAGGTCTGGAGCTCCAGATATCTTTCTTATATATCCCGTATTGAAGCCATCCAGAGGAGGTTTATGAAGTTTCTGTGTTACCGTACCAAAGAACGCTTTGACTCGAGCCGTTATGATGAACTGTGCAAAAAACATCATATACTTCCATTGCAAATGCGCCGTGATATAGCTGATTTGGTCTTCCTTAGCAAAATTGCTACTGGCGTTATTGACTGTCCAGAGCTTTTATCCAAACTCACGCTTAGAGCCACCCCCAAGTCAGTTAGGTATAACCCTCTGTTATTCACCCCCCCCCCCCCCCCCCTGCTTCTTCAAACTTTAGACAGAACTCTTTTCTTTGGCGAGCGAGTAATAATTTTAATACCCTTTCGAAACGGGTAAATCTTGATCTGTTTAACAGTAGCGAGGCGTCGATTAGGCGTATTGTAAGCCGCTTATTTTTCAGTGATAGCTGCTAAATTCAATGTGTCACAAATGAGTCATATTTTTAATTTATGTGTACGTGTATATTTAATAGTTAGGCTAGGCTAGTTTAATTTTTTTTATGTATCTTATTTGTGAAGACCTGTAAATGGCTTTATGTTTATATTTAAGTTTTTTAATGTATTAGGTTAAGCAGTTGGTTTTCCAGTAAATAAATAATAAATAAATAATAATAATAATCTATAAGACGTTATTTACCTAACTATAAGACGTTACTTCGTACCAAATTTCAAGATTCTAAGTTCACAGGAAGTACACTGTAGGTTTTGTTTCCCGTGCGAGTTTCGAAAATTTTCGGAAATTTGCGGCAAAAACGGCTGTATCTTTTGATTGCTTTGGCTTAGAAGTTTGATTTTTTTCACAGCTCCAAGGGACAGTAGACCTGAGTATTAGATCTAAATTTCAGTTTGATACCTCCATGCGTTCCTGACAAAAACGGTCTTGACAGACGGACGGACGGACGGACGGACAACGAAGTGATCCTATAAGGGTTCCGTTTTTTCCTTTTGAGGTACGGAACCCTAAAAAATTACTGTCAACGACATTCAATTCATGAGGCAATGTAAAAACTAAGTTATAAATATGTACGCTTTGTTCAATCAATTTGCAAATAAAAACCCAAAAAAATTCAAAAATAGAAGAACAAAATGAACTGGAAACAACGGATCCCCGGAAAATTCTCAACACAATTTGTTCCACTTTGGGATCCAGTTTCATAATGCTCAGTAGTGCCTAAAACAAGTGGCATATTACAACTAACACAAAGGAAGAAAGGACAATAGGGGCCAGTGCGTGTCGTGTGTGCAACCTTACCTGGGATGCGAACTTGAGACCTCGTCACGAACTCCAATAGGCTGACCAACTGTCCTGTATTTTACAGGACATCCCGATTTTCAACCTATCATTTTGACCGTGTCCTTTTTTTTTTTAACAGACAGGGCAGACTTTTATCCTTCATCATACCTGATGTTAAGTATTGATAAGGCCGAAGATGAAAGCGAGCCTCTCACTGAATCCTCATCACTGAGGAACTGGCTATCTTATCTCTAACTGCCGGAACACAACAATGCTTAAAACATTGTTGTTATGGCGTCAGGCTTAGATAAGATGGTGGTAGCTAGCCAGACGGAGTTACAACAAGTCCTACCACCAACCAAAAAAGTGCGTTTTAATAAGAAAAATACAAGACCATAGAAAAACAAATATAATAAGAGGATCGATTTTTTCTTAAATCCTGTAGTTATATATCACGTACTGCAAAATTAGCACACATGGTTAAATAGAAACCGCCCTGGGTCGGGTGAACACGACACAAATATTTGACTTGAAAAGTTTAAGTTGGAAATATATGTTTGATTTCTCTTTACAGACCGACGAAATGAGATAATATAAAACACTTGAACAAGGCAAATACCTCTATTGAGACAAACGATTTTATTATCACACATTTAGATTGGTTCTAAGATTATAATAATAATATAATAATAAATTTCATACAATATAATATTTATAGTATTTTATTAAAAATATCGGATAATATATGAATTTGAATTTGAAATGAAAGTGAAACTAATTTATTTTATGATTTTGTAATTTTTGCATTTTTCAATGCTATTTTTATACTTATGGTAAATTTTAAATAGAAAAATATTGGAAAAAATTAACTCGGCCACAAGTGAATTCTCAGACGGGAATCGAACCCGCGACCTTTGGAAATCCGGTCCAATGCTCTAACCGCTGAGCTACCGAGACTTCCCGTCTGAGAATTCACTTGTGGCCGAGTTAATTTTTTCCAATATTTTTCTATTTAAAATTTACCATAACTAATTTATTTTTTATATCTACATCAAATTTGCTCCAGCGATGCCTTTGTACCCAATTTTTCTCAAATTAACCGCAGCACGCTTCATGATCGCTTTTCCAGATGTAGCTGCCACTCTTTTGGCCAGTCCAGTCCATCGGTGTTTGAAAGACGTCAACGTTTGTGGTATATCTGCGTACTTTTTATACTCTTTTTTACACAGGGCCCAAAACATTTCAATACCTCGAGCTTGAGGAACATTCGGGGCATTGTTTTGTCTAGTTATAAACTCAACACCCGCAGTCTGTAAATGTTGAGTAACTTTAAACTCGTAATAGCATGAAGCCAAACCCGGCCAAAACAAAACATCTTCTCCCTGATAATGCTTATTTATAAAAGGTATTAAACGTTTGATAATGCATTCTCTAAGGTAAACCTGGGAGTTCATAGAGCCTGTACGATAAAGGGTTCGGAAACATTACCGTATTCATCCATAGCTTGCCAAACAAGATATTTTTTAAAAAACTTAGCTTTTGGTTTGATTTTATCCCTATAATCAACAACGTCACGACTGGTTGAGTGAAAATATTGTTTCCCAGGAACATCACTCGGGTCAACCGGTACGTATGTCTAATCATCGATTATAAGATTTTTTTTTTAAGTTTTTTCATAAACTTTACGACAACCTCGCTTGGCACGCGCCTCCTGGTCTTTAACATATTTGGGGGCGGCTAATTTAACAAAAGCTTTCAAGCCTAGATCTTGACATTTTATTCTAGACACACTGATATTTTTAGTTTATCCGACGCAATTCTCACCGATGTTGAAGATGCCTTTTCAAAAACCTCTTTAACTCGGTTTATTTCTATATGTAGATACCGTACGTTGTCTCCCCGGAATCTTTTTGAAATCAGTCTCTTCCGTTTCTTCGTAACGTTTTATTATTCTGTACAGACTAGTTCTTCTTGCTCCCTCTTGAATAAAATGATGTACTGTCTCAGATTTCACATGACACAAATAGTATTAAACAAAGAAAGAAAGAAAGAATAGTAGATTGTTTACCAAGGGCTGTATGACACCCATAACAGTCGAGGGTTTTGGCGCCCGAACGAAGTGAGGGCGCCGATAGTTCGAGACTGTTATGGGTACATACACCCGAAGTAAACACTCTACTTTTCATTTTGAATATGAGGAAAGTAAAAACAAACAGAATATTTAAAAAAAATATTTAATAAGAAAAATGTTACAAAAATAAAAACACCTAAATATTTACTTTTATTAATAATTTCTCTTTTTGTAAGGTTTCTACGATTTTAATTATTTTATAATGTAGCAAAATAAGCTGTATAGGCTTCTGTGCCTTTGCCTACATACCTTTGGTAAATAAAAGTCCAAAGAGATTACAGATATCGATTTGACATGACACCCCCTTTTCTTTTTTCAAATATATTACAGCCCTAGGGCCGCCACATATCACTTTCAACCCGCATTTTAGGCAAGTTATGAGTTACTTTCAGAATATGAGACATGAAAAATATATTAACAACTCGTTTAAAAAACAATTCTTGTTGTACTCGTTTCATTTTCAAAAAGTGCAAGTCAATTTTAAATCTAGCGTATTTCGACAGATATGTTATCTATGGTAACCATGGCAACCATTTATTTTTAATTTGAAAACTTTTTCTGTGGCCAGTATGATTTTTAAAAATGTCTCTTTATTTCTGGGACACCCATTATTCGCAAAAGTTTAAATTAAGAAGTGTTTAAACTTAGAATTCATAGGGCGTTATTTAAAATTATGTCGTCGTCGTCGTCTCATCTTTTGTAAGTAGTTACATTTTTTTTGCTGTGCCGGTTAGCATGGCTTTCAGACCCACCAAAACGGTACCGACGGAAGACCAGCGCTGGCCAAAAAGCCAAGCATTATGCTGAGTCGGTACCGTTTTGGGACAAACCCTGTCTTTGTGCTTCTTTATGTGTTATTTTGATGTTTCCTATTGTCGTGTTCGTCCCAAATAAATTCAATTTTCTTTCTTTCTTTCTCAGCCACATGACACCCACTGCTGGGTATAATCCTCCCCCAAGGATCTCCACGACGATCGGTCCTGCGCTGCCCGCATCCACTTCATCAGATCGTCGGTCCATCTTGTCTGGGGCCTAATTAATTAGAATTATGTGTCTTATCATTTTATCAGCAAATTGTTCCAATGATTTCCGATCATCATTCTTGCTAATTTTTATTTACCTTTACTAGGACAATGTTTGGCCTGCAGTTGTTGTCAAAAACTAACACACTTCAAAAACAGCTCTTTCTAAAATTCCCCAATAAATATTCAATTAATTTATTTTCCGTGTACACCGCGGAGCTGTTGAGTTTTTCCCTAATGTTGCATTTTGTAATGGTATTTGAGAACATGACGGCGACATTCCCGGCGGGAGCGGCCGTACGTGCGCCGCATGAGAGCCGCCTGTAAGGACCAGCCTTGCCGTCGCTCTGACGGACAGAGGGTCCGGTAGAACAAAGATCAATTGTGAATTAGCAGGAAGGAGATGAGCGGAGTGAAAGTGTCGATGTCGTGTCAACAGAGACAGAGTCATCTCTACTGTCTAATGGAAACAATTAGAACCGTTAGAAAAGAGGTAATTGTGAATGAGCAAGGAGGAGATGAACGGAGCGAAGCTTTGACTACACAGGTAAAGTCAACTCTTCTGTCTCTACTCTAATGAACAGCAGCTAGGGTGGATGGAACAGAGGTCAAGGATTATGTCACAAAGGCGGAGAAGAGCAGAGTGAAGCTTTGTCAACAAAGGCAAAGTCAACTCAAAATTCTGAAGTGAACGTGCAGTGGAATCACGCCATAATGCTCTACGCGCTCGAGAGGTCCATTTGATATGCAGCTGTTAAACATTACATTACCCTTTGAATCGCCGTCTTTCAGACTCTGTAGTGTAGCTTGCAACATTATCTCTGTCCGGTTGCCGCTATCCTGCGGTAAAAACTGAACCGTCTGTCCGCCATCGGTGAGATGAATGTAAATATTTCGGGCGGTTTTAAATACGACCGCTTTTTGCGCGCGCGCACTCTACAATGAAAACATTTATTTATTTATTATAATCAACAAGATTAACATCATATATTAATAATATAATATTAGCTTAAACTTAAACTAAATGCAATCTTAATTATGGATGTTAGATATTAACTACACTTAAGCAATATAAAAATAAAAAATATTGTTTTAACATGAACAAGACAAACAATGACGATAACAATTATAAGATTAAAATTCGGGACAAATAGTAAATAGATTTGTTATAAAAAAAAAATGAAAAGTAAACATTTAAATAGAGTTGTTATTTAAAGCAATGTATTTTTTTATCAAAATAATTAAATAATACAAAATCAAAAACATTGTTGTGAGCCATGATGTGTTGGGAGGGTTTGTGGTTTCGTGCCCAACTCTCGGAGGGCTGATAATCTAACGAAAACTTGGTTCAGTTTCAGTTTCGTCGCTATTTTGTCTGTGTCAGTAATGACAGCGAAGAAACTGGTTGCTGGGTAATTTTTTATTAGATAATCAGCCTGCGGGTACTGCACAGCTCTAAATAAATAAATAAATAATTGCATACAATCACACTCATTATCTAGCCCACGTTAAGTTTCACGAAGAACTTGTGTTATGGATAGCAGATAACGGATAAACATACTTATATACATTTTTTTGTAAATACATACATAATATACATATTAAACAACCAGACAAATAGACTCGTTCGTGTTCACAAATGTTAGTCTTGTCCGGGGATCGAACTAGGGACCTCTGGCGCAGAAGGCGGGATTAGTACCCCTGCGCCAAACTAGTTGTCAATTCACATGCACTTCCTTTTATTTATGAACTTAGCGGACCCGGCGAACTTCGTACCGCCTCAGAAATATTAAATGTCGTCTCGATTCGTATTTTTTAATCCTTAGAAGGGCTGCTAGGGTTTCACATCAGGTGTTGGTACCAGAACTATTTTTTTTGTTATCATCATCATATCAGCCGCACGACGCCTATTGCCTGCTGGATATAAAAATAAATAAAAAATTAAATTAAATTTTATTGAGTAACTTTGCCAACTTTGCCATTAATAAAATGATGATTGCAGCCTCCATTTAAGCGAATATAGCCTGTGTTTGGGGGTTCCGCTCTTTTGATTAACAAAGAGGCGATATGGTTCATTGTTATACAAGTTTATAACACTTACCAGTTCACCCAGCCCTACGATAAGGAATTTATGTTGGAGGTACCTATGCTGTTTTCCTGCTGTTTTTCTGCTGTTTTTCTTGAATATTATCAATAAGTCACACTAAAGAGTGAAACAGATTTTCCAATATCTGAGACTAAAAAATGTACAAAGATTATGCTGACAAAGCTGAAAATCTATTTTCGTCTATGAACATAGTGTTTTGCATGTTGTATGTTTTTGGTCGATTTTGTGAACTCTTCGAATGTAGCTCGTGTCGTTGTTTCTTTTTAGGTTTACGGAGATTAATTACTGTATATTTATTTTGTTTTCATTATTAGTTCTCAACGTTTCGATTTTCAGCCTAATCTGTGTGCTCCGCATTGTCAGTACCTACGAGAATCATACAGGACTTGACCAATACATAGGTATAGAAATGTGATTCATTTGTGCTGCTTGGGCTCGGGACAAGCTGACTTGAGCAGATTGCGTGTGTGGAGTGCGGCGGCTGAACAATGCGGTGTCACGTCAGCGGCTCGTTAGCGGCGCGGGGGCCGGGGCGGGGCGGGGCGGGGCGCGGGCGTGTCGCGCGCCGCCATTGGCCGCCGCATGCAAATGCGCCGCGCCTGCGCCCGCGCAATCCGCGCCGACGCCGCGCGCCGTAAGACGCCGCGACACTCCATTGTTCCCGCGCAAAAACTCGCCAACTCGCCCGAGCTCGTTTGTCGGGAACGTGTACGAGCAAAAACGGCAGAATGTGCATAACAAGAAACGGCAAAAAACCGCCGGACGATGCGACTCGCCGCTTTTTACTTTGGATTTATGTCCCCGCGCCCCGCCGGACGCGCGCCCGCTACTTATCCTAACATCGCCGAGGCCCGTCGTCGCTTCTCAGCATTTTTTCTGCCGTGCAAAAACTAGCCGGAGCACCGGGTAGTGAACCCGCGCCCGCGCCGTGCCGCACCGAGGCGATCGCCGAGGAGGCCATTACTTCGAGTCGCATTTACATTGAATGCTCCTGCGACGAGCGTCCGACGTCGAGATGCACGTTCAATTAAAATAAGGTAATAAATTAACAGATATAAGCTTCTCCCCGCGGCTCGGCGTAGTCTATGCGGCGCTCGATGGGCAATGAGCCCGAGTGGCCGTCGTCGTCGCCCATTAAGAGGCGGGGAGGCTGCAATTTGTATGCCGGGTGGCTGCTAGCGCTCGAGTGGCCGTTAGCCGGGGCGGCGTAAGCAAATTGGCCTTCGCCGGCGGCGTCCGGCGGTAACCGGCTGTAACTGGCCGTAAGCGGCTGGCAACCGCCCAGCACCGGCACCGCGCCAGACTCGCTATTATATTACCCTTCGGATGTAAACACACGTGTAGACGGTGCTGCAGTATTCGCACAACACTTAATTAATAGTTATTCTTATAAATGAAGGAACTCTATCACTTTTGAACCTTTTCACGCCTGCATCACTGAAACGATATTGATGTAGCATAAATACATTTAAGAAACAACTTTTGAAGGAGAACTGGACTAAACACCACTAAGTATGGAGAGATCTCGGGCGCCTTACTTTACAAAGATTTTTCTAAGTAAGGATACTTACGTAATTCAATAGTTATTTGTTATGCAAGGCTGGAAAGTTGGATTTTAGTGGCGTGTTACCTCTATTGAAAACTGAGCAAGCGAAAGATGCTAGGATTAAATCCTGAGCGTAGCGAGGGTTTCAAAGATACGAGACGTTAAAAACTTTTCTGCCGAACGCAACACACAATTTTTACCTCTCATCAGCGAAAGTTTAATCTAAATTTACCTTATTCTCGTTGTTTTAATAATATAAAAAGCTAAAATAAAAAAGTTAGTTTTATAGTTAATTCAAATTTGTTTAAAATAGGAATAAATTGTTAAGTACTTATAATAGCAAGAAACGATTTGGTAAATGTTGACATTGACATGAGGTACAAGACAATTAAAAAAAATACGACTTTCAAAAAACAAAAAAGTAAGAAATGAGCCTTTTATAACCGGTGCCAGCCAATGTAAGAAAAATAAAAGTAATAGAAGTACAATGTAGAATTTCATGGCTGGCCGCGACTCCAAAAGGCTCATTTTTTACTTTTTGATTTTTAGGTCCGTTTTTTTATAAAAAGATTTTTTATTTCACAATTTTTAAAGTTAGACTAATAAATAGCTCCCGCATTACGGTTTGACTCAACCTAGCAGTGTAGATAACTACATGTTTGTGTCAAACCGGTTGACCGAAAAGCCAAAATTTTTTTTTAAGATTTCCTGAAAGTACTAAACCGATTTCAAAATTTAAGAAAATGGGTCCAACTTGGAACAGCCCTGATGTTATAACGTTTGAATCACTTCGATCGGTTCAGGCGTCCTCGAGTAATCGGTGAACATACATAAAAATATATACGCGACGAATTGATAACCCCCTTCTCTTTTTTTGATATCGGTTAATAAAGGTTTATGTGACATTCCGAAATCCAATTATGTGAAATCCAATGTTTGTGATATCTTGTATAAAATCTGGTTGACATTCCTATTGTATATATGCCTAATAATGTGTTTTTGTATAACTATGGACATCCTATGAGTCAGAAATAAATGATATTTAATTTAATTATAGGTTGTGAAATCTCACCCAGCCTAATATAAAAATAACTAATAGTATAATTTAATCATATTGTTATAGTTTTTATGATTCAATGAAGTATAATATAATAAAACCAAAACGGAGTGTTATAATTAATTCAAAGTTATTTAAAATAAGAATAAAATGTAACATTAAAGTCATTAATGCGATTCGGAACGCATTATGATGTATTTTTCTTTCTAAATAAAAAAAATAGTTTACCACGACGTTTAGGGCGGTAAAATGCTATTTTCGGCGCAGAAATTTAATGACAAAACCTCCTTTTTCGAGCGTGTGAGGTGAAATAGTTTTTTTACAAAGGAATTGAAATTATATCTGCAAAATACTTCTTTAAAAATTTTGTCAACTTCATTTTGGAATGTTAAATGAATTTAGAAGTTTCCTAATTTATTTATTTTTTATTAAAAATCGGACAGATTCATGAGTGACGATAAAGCCGACCGGTGTCATTAATAAAGAACTTCGACCTTTAACGATCATTAAATAAAATGAGTACAAATGAGATAATATAGCACACAGAAAGACCTTATATCCGGCAATTGGTTTAGGTTGGTTTTAGGACTTGTTGCAAGTCAGCCTGGCTAGCTACCATCAATCATCTAAGTCTGACGCCAAAACAACAATGTTTTCAACATTGTTGTGTTCCGGCCGTTAGAGATAAGATAGCCAGTTCCTCAGTGCTTGAGGATTCTGGGTGAGGCGCGCTTCCATCTCCGTCATCAGTCATCTACTTAACAACAGTGAAAAATGTCGCCGCGTTTAAAAAAATATATTACTTTCTTATTGTCAAAATTATCTTGATTCAAAGTATGCATATTAGAAAATCTAATCAAATAGGTTTCATTTTCCACGGGGACAACAAAATGTGGGCTGAAGTCAAACTGTACTAGCTGTATAAAAAAATCACTTGAATGTTCAGACCAAATTCCTGCATGTGATGTTATTAGGTATCGTATAAAACAATATCTTCAAGTCATATACAAACTAATAGGTACATTCACTTGATGGAAGTGAACATTTAAACCGATAATGAGCCATAATCCAAACGAGCAGAGAAAAGGCTAGCGCTAGCAGGATTTTATCTGGACAATTAGAGGCGAGCAAGAACGGGCACAAAGTGCCCGGCGTACGTGACGACATCTGTCGGAATAAGCAGCCTCCGGGCATTAGATTCGCTGCGAGCATTCACATTCGCATTCAATTATGCGCGCGTGCAAAAACTAGTCTTGCATTAGAATGAGCGAGGTGCGCGGGCGCAGCCCAATCGCAAATAAACCGCGCGGAACGTCCGGCCGCGCAAAAACTACCCGCGCGGCGCGTGCATATCAATGGACCGCTTTTTGTCGCCGCCGATAATATGTCGCTCGAATCACTGCGCCCGCGCCGCCCCCGCGCCCGCGCCCGCGCCCGCCTCTGCAAGCAACGTGGGAAAGTTTAGCAGTTACTCCTTATCGTGACAAGCCGGGGCTAAATAGTAGGAGCAACAGTTTAAAACCCTCATAAAACTGATCTATGTGGTAAAAAGCCGGCTTTGCAGCATTTTTCATACTATGAGGTTAGCAGAAAGCTACCTACTGAATGAATGTTTTCTAAATACGAAAAATTCATTGCTAGTAAAAGCAAAGCCCTTATATATTAATTTAGGCCACATCTAGTTGTTGCAGATGTACCTCAAAGTGCAAATGTTACAGCATACATACTTATTTGTTGACTCTGTGATAGATTGGGCAAAAATCACTACCATGACTGGGGAATCTGTAGCTATTGCCGCTGATAAGCTGGCAATAAGTGTTCTTAACTAAATATTCAGGACATTTCATATTACACAAAGTGTCACGTAAATGTGTTAGAAATGACCAAGGAAATTTTCGGATTGCATAAAAACTAGTCTAATGCAATCCGAAAATTTCCTTCGGAAAAATTAAAATATGCAACTTTTTTACGAAAGTGAACTTTTTTCGATTGCATGACAATCGGCAGGCGGATTATCTAACAAAATATCACCTAGCAACCAGTTGCGTCGCTGTCATTACTGTCACATACTCACACATACTCACACATTAGGACTGCAACACAGCGACGAAACTGAAACTGGAGGTCTACTCTCTAAGCACGAAACCCGTAGTTTCGGCCTAAGTTACGGAAGATTCCTAAAAATTAATGATAATTTGGATGTACGAGTACTAGTTTTGAAGATTGGGAGTAGGGACAATGTCAAAACGTATTCTCATTCATTCTTAGTTCTCCGAACTAATAAGCTGTCCGTAGGTGATAAGGAGTAGGAAAAGTCCTTAACTTGGGCCGAAACTACGGGTTTCGTCCTTAGAGAGTAGACCTCCTGCACCGAGTTTCCGTAAGATAAAATCAGCCCTCATGTCCCAGACTCGCTAAATACAGCCTTCTCAATGGCAATCATTAAAAGCGTTTAAGAAACTCAGAGAAAAAACGTTTCCAAGTCCGAAAGACGTTGCGCAGGTGAAAAAGCGTGAAAATATGGTAATGTCGTCTGCACGTTTACGCGAAGCTGCGGAGGAGTGGTGAAAGGGGGGGAAGAGGGGGGGGGGGGGTTCGTGACGAGTTGATAGATTCGCCAATTAGAGGTAATGGCCGACACACGAACTGTCAGCCAAACTGCTGAGAGCCGGGAAACCCTCACTAAGTTTACAGGTGCCTCATGACTTACGTGGTCTTACAAATTGTATTTAATCTGTTTATACCTGGTTCAGAATGAATCAATTCTGAATAAGTAATGGTAAAAAATAGGACGTTCCATAAAGTCGATTCATAAATTCAAAATAATCATAGGATTTTAACTTTGCGTATTTCAAATTCCTGTTAAAGTCCAACTTGAGGCTACACCGAAGTAGTCGTCAAAAGTCGTGAGCTTCAATTATGGAAAAATAAAATCACTCGGTAATCATACAAAAGAATCCTTACGAAGAATACTTACTCCTTACAATTTAAACACATTAACACAACATTTAGTTTATTGGCTACCTACTAGCTGCCCTGTGTCTTATAAATAACATTAAACAATATTAATTATCAACTATATCCTACTTTGTTAAGGAAAAAAGCTTTCCACTGGTGAAAGAATGTTCAAAATTGATTCAATACTTCCAGATATTACCTGCTATAAACAAAATACTAACAAAGTTTCCCTGAAATAACAAAACCAATTGCAGCTGTTCACAAAGAAAAAGAACAATCTTTTGAAATAACACAACAGTGTGTTAAAATTTCACATTTGCCATCTTTTCTATTCGAAAGCTAATTCCATTAGAAATATCCTTTCTTGATTACGAAGTAATCCTAAAGTTGTTCAAAAAGTTTTGCGTGTAAAGAGAACATACAAACCGATTTTTAACATTATTTGTTACAATGTCTAGGACCGCACGAAACAATGAACGAACAAACAAAACGATAAATATTTAGTTAACAGAATCAAGAATCAAGAATATTCATTTGCGAGCATTCACAGTACAAAAGTTGACAAATAAAAAAATGTGTGGCGCTAATTACATACGTTGAACATATGAAGACCGCTGACGCCGCCCGAGCAAGTAGGCTATACCTAAATGTTGCAACATGAAGGAAATGCTGATGCTACGGAACGTGGCCGCTGTCGCCGCGTGCCATCATCGAGGCCATCCGCCGGCACGTCACCGCCCTCACTTTTGCATCTAACATCGATCGGGTCACTTAGTTTAATTAGCAGTAATTTTTGATTGTAATTTTTATTCTAATTAAATTTATATTAAAATAATTTCGATTTTTTTTAAGACCTGCGGCTGCGACCTTCGTAATTGGCGCAGTCGGTAGGATATTCGCGGTCGGTTTCGCGCTACATCCAGGAAGATTTCCGTATTCGCACGAGCCGCCCGAGTGGCTATCAAGTCGCGCACCCGAATATCCGAACCTGGAGGAGCAGCCAACGGGTCCAGTATCAAGACATCGATACGCCGAAATCGAAATGTTCATGTGAGTACACTTGAATCGCTCTCGTGTTGCCTCCTTTTCTATTCATAAGGTCCCTTTATTTTATTCACCATTTTTTACCCTATGCAAGTTAGGTCCGGCGATTCTGCTTCATATCAGCAGTCTCGCAGGAGAGAATAAATTGATAGTAGTAGATTTAGTAGTTTAAATAGTATACCTGAAACTATGGAAAGGAACCCAGACGTTATCCACAAGGCCTTACGCCTTGTTCCCGACTTTGACGGGAACGCTAACGTTCTAACTAGGTTTATAAGAATTTGTGATCAGTTGTGTAATGAATTTCTGAGTGATGATCCAACTAATCAATTAATTAATTTATATTTGTTAAATGGTATATTAAACAAAATTACCGGTCCTGCCGCCACTATTATAAATTCAAATGGAATCCCCGATAGTTGGATTGGCATAAGAAATACTTTAGTTAATAACTTTGCGGACCAAAGAGACGAAACTGCATTATACAATGACCTTTCTTTAGCTAGGCAAGGTAATAGTAGCCCCCAAGAGTTCTATGACCAATGTCAAACACTGTTTAGCACGATAATGACCTATGTCACACTCCATGAGACAATAGGAACCACTATCGAAGCCAAACGTACGCTTTATAAAAAATTAACCATGCAAGCGTTTGTACGAGGTT
Organism: Chrysoteuchia culmella; assembly: GCA_910589605.1. Classification (NCBI taxonomy): domain Eukaryota; kingdom Metazoa; phylum Arthropoda; class Insecta; order Lepidoptera; family Crambidae; genus Chrysoteuchia; species Chrysoteuchia culmella. The sequence continues at coordinate 270,752 of OU342649.1, forward strand.
TAAAGGAACCACTTGGATCTCGTATCAGATGCATGAGGCCAGAAACTATAGAGAAAGCTTTGGAGTATGTGCAGGAGGAACTTAATATCCTTTACCAGCAACAGCGCACTGATAATCAGCCTAGACCTCAAGTGGGATTTCGCCCACCACCTGCCATGCCTACAGGTTTCTCAGTCCCTAAGCCTGTTAATTTTAATGCACCAATTCATAGTTTAGCAAATCAGCCTATGCAGCGATTTACGCCGCAACCGCCAGCGCAAAGGTATGTCCAACCGCAATCGCAACCATTTAAATTCAATAATAATTTCCAACAGCGAATGCCATCTCGCACTCAGCAGATGTTTGGTGCACCGCCGCCTCGTTATAACCCCCAGAGTAATAACTTTAGGTTACCACCTAGGAATCAACCCCAACTCTCGAACCCAAGACCTATGAGCGGAGTACAGCATTTTATACCAAAGGCTTTACCCCCTACTCTGTCGGGACACGATTGGCGTAGATTCGGGAACCCTCCCCCGAATAACTATTTTAAATCGCGAGAAATTAATTTAAATGAATGTGCATACTATGACGACTCATACTATCAAGACTATTACGACACAGACTATTACAATGACGTAAGTGACTATAATTACTATGACACGATTTATGACTATGACGACAGAGTTCAGTTTTACGAACCTACAACTAGCGCAGAGTCGAATGACGAGCCACAAGCGTCATGTTCAAATTCTAATACGGAGTCGGATTTTCAGAAACCGGGCCCGTCAAACAAATTAAGATAGAACTTAATCTACAGACGCAAAGACAGTTACCTTACATCCAGATAGCAAATCCACCTTTAAAGCTATTAATAGACACGGGCGCTAATCAGTCGTTTATCAGTCCGGAATGCGTAGATCGGTATTTTACTAACTTTTCTTTAAATCACGATCCATTCGAAGTTACTAATGTTCACGGTACAAGTCGCAACGAGTATTCTATCACAGTGCCAACCTTTTCTGAATTTAATAGTCAAGAGCTTATCAAGTTATTCGTATACCGTTTCCATGATTATTTCGACGGTCTTATTGGCTTAGATTTACTAACGAAATGGGAAGCGAAAATTGATTTAAAAAATCAATCGCTAACAACACAATACGCGGTCAACCCTATTAAATTATATAACTCATGCAATGTGAACCTTTACGAAGATATTATCCCGGCAAAATCGTCTAAATTAGTTCGTATCCCGATAAACGCCCCGGATGGCGATGTATTAGTAAAAGAGCAAGTTATCTGTAATTGTTTTATTCAAGAATGCGTAACATCTGTTAAAAATTGTCGCGGAATATTAGAAATATATAACTCGACCGATAATGACGTAATCTTTTCGTTAGACCAGCCAGCGCAAGCGGAGCTCTTGAATATCGAGTGCATTCGCACCGAGCCGCCGCCTACGTCACGCGCACGCGACGTCTTATCGCGCCTTAGAACGGATCATATGAACGCCGAGGAAAAAGCTAATATCGAGGCTTTATGCTCACGTTACTCCGACGTATTTTATCTAGAAGGCGAGCAATTAAGTTTTACGAATAAAATAAAGCATTGTATTAACACGACCGACGAGATTCCTATTTACACCAAAAGTTACCGTTATCCTTTCGTACACCGTAATGAAGTTCGCGATCAAATATCAAAAATGTTAGAGCAGGGTATTATCAGACCTTCGACCTCAGCATGGAGCTCACCCATCTGGGTTGTGCCCAAGAAATCAGATGCGTCGGGAAAGCAAAAGTGGCGCATAGTTGTGGACTTTCGTAAGTTGAACGAAAAGACTATCGACGATAAATACCCCATCCCTAACATAACTGACATCCTTGACAAGTTAGGTAAATGTATGTATTTTACAACTTTAGATTTAGCGTCAGGTTTTTACCAAGTCGAAATGAACGAGGCCGATATTCCGAAAACTGCATTTAACGTAGAGCACGGACACTATGAATTCCTGAGAATGCCTATGGGTTTAAAGAACAGTCCATCGACATTCCAGAGAGTTATGGATGATGTTCTCAGAGGCCTTCAAAATGACATATGTATAGTTTATCTCGATGACATCGTCGTTTTGGGTACCTCTTTACAGGAAGCCATTAATAATCTTGAAAAAGTATTACAGAGGTTACGAATGTCCAACTTTAAAATTCAAATGGACAAGTCGGAATTTCTCAAATTGGAAACTAACTATTTAGGACACATTATAACGAGAGAAGGTATAAAACCTAACCCCGATAAAATTACCGCTATTGAAAAGTACCCTATTCCAGAAACTACTAAACAGATAAAGCAATTTTTAGGTCTTATTGGCTATTACCGTAAATTCATTCCCAACTTTGCCCGTATAACAAAACCGTTGACTAACTGCTTAAAAAAAGGTAAAAAGATTACATTAGATTCCGATTACGTCAATGCATTTAACAAGTGTAAGACTCTTTTGACGAACGACCCTATACTACAGTACCCTGACTTCACTCGTGATTTTTTACTGACTACAGACGCATCCAATGTTGCTATAGGAGCCGTACTATCCCAAGGGCCCATAGGGTCAGATAAGCCTGTTTCTTTCGCGTCACGAACTCTCAATGATAGCGAAGTAAACTACAGTACAATAGAAAAAGAACTTTTAGCCATCGTTTGGGCTACAAAGTATTTTAGACCATATTTATTCGGCCGTAAGTTCAAAATTCTCACAGATCACAAACCATTGCAATGGATGATGAATCTGAAAGAACCAAATTCACGATTAACTAGATGGAGGTTAAAGTTAAGCGAATATGATTTTACCGTAATGTATAAAAAGGGTAAATGCAATACTAACGCCGATGCTCTGTCTAGAATCGAAATACACAATGAAGAAATAAGTTCAGTAATAGCTAATTGTTCAGAGAAACCACCATCTTTATTATCTAATTCCGAAACAGAAACAGTACATACAAGTCACGAAAATCCTATTTTAGAAGTTCCGATCACCGATGAGCCATTAAATAAATTCCATCGACAGTTGCACATCACTATCGTACCGGACGTAAAACGTAGGGCTGTAATAACGAAACCGTTCGATACGCACACTCGTATAGCAATACAAGTGAGCGAAATCAACTTAGAAAATGACATAGTTACTGCAATAAAAGAATATGTTAGTCCTAAAGTTAAAACAGCATTGCTTTTAAATCCTCCTCTTGCTATGTATTCTATCATACCTATAATTCAAGAAAAATTTAAGAGTTCATCTATGAATCTCATCTTAACAAAATCAGAAATAGAAAATGTAAAACAATACCTTCGACAGCAAGAAATAATTCGTAATTACCACGATGGAAAAACAAACCACCGAGGTATTAACGAATGTTACTTAGCTCTTTCTAAGAAATACTTTTGGCCAAAAATGAAGGAACAGATAGCAAAATTCATAGGTGAATGCACTATATGTGGTCAGGCAAAATATGATAGAAACCCCGTAAGACCCCAGTTTAACATAGTACCTCCAGCAACTAGACCCTTTGAGACTATTCACATGGACTTATTTACTGCCCAAAATGAGAAATACTTGACTTTTATTGACGTGTTCTCGAAGTATGGTCAAGCTTACCTACTTAGGGACGGTACAGCATTAAGCATTTTACAAGCATTATTACAGTTTATTACACATCATGGTATCCCTTACACTATAGTGACAGATAACGGAACAGAGTTTACGAATCAACTATTCTCTGAATTCACTAGACTTCATAAAATTAATCATCATAGAACATTAGCACACTCACCAAATGATAACGGTAATATCGAGCGATATCACTCGACTTTACTCGAACACCTTCGCATTCTAAAGTTACAGCATAAGGACGAACCGGTTGTGAATTTGATGCCTTACGCGATAATTGCATATAATTATCTATACATAGTTTTACTAAATGCAAACCCTTTGATTTAATTACAGGTCATTTCGATCCGAGAGACCCCATTGACATAGACCCTATTCCACATTTATTACAACAGTATATAAGTAACCATAAAGCTCAAATGAACACGGTCTATGAACTTATTAATCAGACTAGTTTAGAAAATCGTACATCTCTGGTAGAAAATAGGAATAAAACCCGGGAACCTGAGATAGAGTACACCCCACAACAACAAGTTTTCATAAAAAATCCCATGGCTTCCAGACAAAAAGTCGCCCCTAGATATACACAGGATACCGTACTTGCCGACTTACCTATACACATATATACATCTAAGAAACGCGGTCCCGTAGCTAAGAATAGATTGAAGCGTGTGCCCAAGAATGCTAAATTGTTACAGGATTCTGGTGATTCTCGTCCAGACAGCAAGCCCACAGGAGATAAGACTTGAGACACTCGACGATGGACCTGGACTATTACCGTTCAAGTTAGGACCGACTAAACTTACAACTCATTACCATACTTTCCTACAACGTATTCAGTTAGGTGACATTGAAAGTAAACTAACTAAATTACAGACACAAGTAGAGACTTTTAAGACTAGACTTCCTAACGATACCTATATGTTATATGAGTTGCAAATAAATTATCTAACTAATAAGATAGAAAAGTCCTTTGAGCAATTGACTAGTTTAGAACCTAGCCGTGCTAAAAGAGGTTTAATTAATACATTTGGATCCGTAATAAAGAGCATAACCGGTAACTTAGATTACAATGACGCGTTAAAATATGATAACGCAATAAATGCGCTTCATAGTAACGAGGATAAATTAGCATTTGAATTAAATAATCACATAAGTTATAGTAAAGAATGGATGACAAAACACTTTGGTATCATCTCTCAGATAATAGAAAATCAGAACCTTATAAATAATACACTACATTTATTATTACATAAAAGTTATCTTAGTAATTCTAGCCTTATTAAATATGCAAAGTTCGCTCAGTTACTAACTATAATTAGTGAAAATGTAGACGACACTTTCGTTGAATTAAATAATATAGAAAACATACTTGCATTCATACGTACTTCAAGTACGCATCATGCTATGCTTAGAGTAGATATCTTACGTAATATGATAGATAGGTTAAGGCAGTTATATAGTAGTAAAAACATATTAGATATACAATTACGGGAATTTTATGATGTTATAAAACCCGCTTTTTATTATAGTGATAGAGATATAATGTTAGTATTTAGAATCCCGATCGTTAGCGAAGAATATTATAATTTATATAAATTATCAGTAGTACCTAATAGGAATCACCAATCCATTATCCCTTCCTATCCCTTTATGGCAACTAGCGAGTCCGCATTCGTGTACATAGAGGCTGAATGCCCGAAGTTAAGTAACGGCTATCTCTGTGAAGAAGGAGTGAACCACCAACTTCGCACCGTACCTGACTGCATCCAGCATCTCATCTCAAAGCAATCTCTGGAGAAAACCTGCAAACTATCATCCGTCATTCTACATAAAGAAGCAATGGAAAAATTAGATGACCAACACTATACCATATCCCTGCCACACGAAACAAAGGTTCAGCTATCCTGCGGAAGAGAAGATTACACCCAGCTTCATGGAAGTTACCTGGTCACCATCCCAATGAAATGTATCTTACGCACGCCCGAGTTCACCATCATAAATGATAACGACGAGGTGAAAGGACAACCACTCAAGATCATGAAAATTCCTGATTTGGACATGCGAGATGAAGAACCTACCCATATCAATCTGCGATCTATCGATTTAAGAAGCCTCCACCACATTCAAGACAAGATATTACTACAGAATCCCATCAAAATCCCGGAGCAACCAACCGACATAGTATACCATACCACTATACCTTTCTACGGCGTACTATTCGGTGCAGCTGTACTAGCCATCGTAGTCATGCTACGACGCTACGGATTACTACGATTTAAGAAAAATGACGTCATCGAGCCAGCCACCTCAGCCTACCATCACTACGCACAACCAGATCTCCCGGAACCAAGAAAGCCTGGAAAATCAGAAGATAAAGACATGCCAGCAACATTTGCTCTCAAAATTCTCAAATAGTTGCTAATCTGAGGGGGGAGGAATTACATACGTTGAACATATGAAGACCGCTGACGCCGCCCGAGCAAGTAGGCTATACCTAAATGTTGCAACATGAAGGAAATGCTGATGCTACGGAACGTGGCCGCTGTCGCCGCGTGCCATCATCGAGGCCATCCGCCGGCACGTCACCGCCCTCACTTTTGCATCTAACATCGATCGGGTCACTTAGTTTAATTAGCAGTAATTTTTGATTGTAATTTTTATTCTAATTAAATTTATATTAAAATAATTTCGATTTTTTTTAAGACCTGCGGCTGCGACCTTCGTAATTCGCTTATGTGATGCACCAGATACTGGCATGCAAACAGTACAGATAGAATGACGCTTTAAATAATGAAAAAATGTTTAGTCAGATGAAACTTGATCGCTTTTTTTAAAGACATAATTAAAAGGTAAAATTGCATTTGAAGTTGGTGCCAGCCAAGTTGATTCTTTATTGCACTTTGCAGGCAACAACTCCATACTTAAGGCTTATCTCTTACAATATGAATCCGTTTTTTTTTAAATTATTGCACACTATATTTCATAGTTTATTTTTTTAATAAGAAGTTGGTATCCTTGAAGTATCATCCTCTTTGAATCAAAATCAGTTTCTAATAAAACAAGTTATGAGTAAGTTCACGAAAAAAACTAGTTCGTAACATGACTTATCGTTTCAGACACCCAAAATATTAAGGTCCTACAGTGATAAATTGAATAATTTTCGTCTGGTTCCACTTTACTTGCGTCGTAGTCATTTGGACATGTCTTACTTGCATAAACAAACATGAACAACTGTATTGACAGTCCTTTACTGATTAATAAATTCCGTCACAACGGTCCCTCAAGAATACCGAGATATCCCTGTAAACTATTTAACATAATTTTTTGTAGAACAAGATTGGGTCGCAGCTCACCAGCTGTTCGCTTGGCTCGTCTGTACAACGATATGTCTAAGAAACTGCCAGATCTGGATATCCATTTTCAAAGTCTTCCCAAATTTATGAAGTTAATAAAAACTGACATAGCTTAGGTTATTATACTTTTTTGTTTATGAATAGGTGTTATTTGTTTTTTTTTTGTAATAATTAGCTTCATCTGTAATTATTTAGTTTAATTTTTTCATATAATGTTAATCTCAATGTAAGAAACGTGTTTTTTTTTCTAATTATAATAACGCATGCTGTGGTTACCTATAATTGTAAGTGCAGTTAGTCATAAGCAATCCATTGTTAATTTTCTTTATATATTTTTCATTTGCTGTACCTTATGTTGGTGACTCTTTAAATAAATAAATAAAATTACAGTATTTTCACAATTTCCGGTAAACTACACTGGCGGCGTTTTAGTTACCATTTTTATAAACTTATATGAATGATCAACCATTACCTCCTTGTTTATGTACCATTGATTATTTTTTGTCAACCAACTTAAAAAAAATACGCCTAATATTTTTTTGTGTTAGTTGCAATGTGGAGTGCACCATCGGTCCTCTGCTGGTACTGTTTATTGTTTACTTTTGGAAGTTGTAGGTTTCTGTTTCCAACAATATGATAAAAAATATATTAATTTGAGAGAACTAAAGTTAAGGAACCCCGCTCATTAAACTGATATTGTGAACATGTATAAGTGTCATGTCAGTTGTGGGAACATTACAAATCTATCGCGGGTTCGACGCGGCCGCGCCATACTTGGTCGTGTTTTCTAATAATCATACTTCTTATTTTTTGCTGCACCAGGAATTCATTTTAATTTCTACATCAGGTCTACTATTACTTCATTTTGGTTATGAAATCAGTTTATGGAACTAATCAGATTTTTATCTTAATTTGCTAATTCTAACAGCATGTTGCTAATGAGTTCTTTTAGTATGTATTGAGACAAAATAGTTTGGTAGATGCTGAATGTATCACCTCCATCGCGAGCCACCAGCGCCAATGACAAAACGCCTGCATCCAATTAGGCGCGGAAGACATTTATAACTAGCAAATTTGGTAACAACCCAAAAGTGCCGCATGCTTAATATGGACAGTGTTACATACAATATTTTTTATTGAGCTCTTATTCCATTTAATTACAATTTCAGTCCAAATAAACGCCGCTGGGTTCGTGGAGTCAATCAAATTAATATAAATTATAGGTGCTTATCAGATTAATTGATTGCCGGGTAAAGGTGCGGTTCCACTGCGCACCCATTTTCAATACTTCTTGAACAACTGGATGGGTATCCAAGCTGAAGTACCTGTAACAAAAAAGTCGTCTATCAGTTTTATATTTATAAAAAAAAGAAAAATGATAGTGTCAAGTGACAAGGAAAATCATTGGGTTTTCCTTGTCACGTTGTCAGTGCAGACCAATCACTAAACCACTTTAGTACACAACTTATGCAGACTGTATTGTTGGGCTTTGATAACTTGTTTTGAATAACAAAAACCGGCCAAGTGCGAGTCGGACTCGCGCACCGAGGGTTCCGTAAAATATTTTTTATTATAATTATGATGTAACTAAAAATTTACGGTTTTCGCAATTTTTCCTTTATCTGTACTTATAAGACGTTGCTTACTACCAAATTTCAAGATTCTAAGTTCACGGGAAGTACCCTGTCGGTTATTCTAAAAATTTTCTAAAATTTGCGGCATAAACGGCTGTATCTTTTCATTGCTCTGGCTTAGAAGTGTAATTTTTAACAGCTCCAAGGGACAGTAGACCTGGGGGCTAATTGTTTAATTTTTAAATCTATCGCAATCCCTTTCAATTCGTAATTTGAAAGATATTCAGGCCGTCACTATTTGACATTTCAAAGGGATTGTGATCGAAACGCGTTTTAAAAGGTATGGAATAAACGAAATTGAACTGTCTAAGCAATATGACAGACGAAAATATCACAATCACAATACCTCTGAAAGGGATTGTGATAGATTTTAAATTAGACAATTAGGGGGCTGAGTATAAGATATAAATTTCAGTTTGATACCTCCACGCGTTCCTGAGAAAAACAGTCTTGACAGACGGACGGACGGACGGACAACGAAGTGATACTGTAAGGGTCCCGTTTTTTCCTTTTGAGGTACGGAACCCTAAAAATCTAATTCACTAGTGTAATTGATTGTAATTGGTCTAACTAACGTCACTTGTAACATAAACGTAGATTCTAAGGTGTATATAAGTGGTTATTGTAACTGCTAAGTCGTAATTTGAAGCTGAGAAGTACTGTATGTAGCCAGACCAACCAAACAAATTATTGTCTACATTAGAATTATATATTTTACAGTTGAACAAAAGATTTGTCGACGACAAAATGTTTTTTTCGACACTTTTATATAGACAAAACTTCGATTCATGCTACTGGGGTGGTGACCGAATACAAAAGGCTATGACCCGTACGCGCGCAGTGTTCGTGCATAAGCAGCTTGCAAATCACACCGGGTAATCGAAATTTTAATGAAATAATTTTTGCAGTATTATCGGGCGCACGTTGCGCGCTCGTGACCTGCGCGCGCGCCGATCATACAACGATACACGCTGACTTATTGATTCCCGGCGCAATTAGGCCGCGGCGCGGGAGGCCGCCCGCGCCCCTCCACTCCTAGTGCAGCCTAAAAGTTGCACTTGGCTTGCAACCGGATTCATGTGGATTATGTTTTAAATGCAATGCAAACCAAGAATACCGGGGGTTCTTTTTATGAATGACGGGGAGACTCTTAGCCTTCATCATACCTGATGTTAAGTATTGATAAGGCTGAAGATAGAAGCGAGCCTCTCCCGGAATCCTTAATCACTGAGGAACTGGCTATCTTATCTCGAACTGCCGGAACACAACAAAGCTGAAAACATTGTTGTTATGGCGTCAGGCTAAGATAAGATGGTGGTAGCTAGCCAGGCGGGCTTACAACAAGTCCTACTACCAACCAAACCGAATACAATTTGTACCTCCGCTGGGAATCGAACCCGGGACCCCTGGGTCTGATACCGGTGGTTGTACCTCTAGCCCACACAGGCGGTTGAAATTCTATTATCGGTTAATTTCTAACCAAACATCCTTGATAGCGATGGCTGATTGGAGCATCGGTGAATACTATTTAACAGCTATTGTGACATAAGTCATGACAAAGCGTCGATGTGTCTACATAGTAGTTTGGAACTAAAGCCATTCACAAACACATCACTTGTGTTCACTCTACACAACGCGTTTTAGCAAATGATTAGGACAAATGTAAATGCATAAATAATTTATTCTAAATACACCCACATTATTCGCTCTAACGAACGTCAACCTTTGTGCAGTCGGAATCTAATTAAAAACACAGCAGGGACAACAGAACTTTTATAAATGCTTAAGTAAGTGAATGCAAAACCACCAAATACTGACTGATTTATATTCCGGGCGCGGCGCCATCATTTGTTATGAAATTGGCTTAAAGACTGTTTCTATTTCTACTATGTATGTATTCATACAATTGGGCTTGAATGTTTGAAACGGTTTATTTGTCCATCGCTGTCCCGTTACTTCTGATGTTCATGCGAAATTAATAGCTTTAATAGGTGGCGGCCACGCTGCGCGGGCGCGGGTTCACACAGACGTTCATTAATCAAGTTATCGCATCGCCATCGCGTCCCCGACGTCAAAACATTGACCAGCGTTTAATAAGACTACGTGTTAGGGGATTGTAGACTTTGTTGCTTTCGAATAGAGTGGTTGGAAGAGGTCGTAGCCAGCTGCGCAGGCGCCTAAATGTCAGGAGCAGAGCGCAAAGGACACGGCTTATAGGTAACGGGACCTCGACACGCTCGCCTCGTCACAAGTGAACGCCCGACAATACGGCGATTGTTCAGCGAAAGGTGGTGAAATTAATCGATCTTTTCAAACATACTAATAACTTGATCGTAGGTCGTTACGCTACTTTCTATTCGAGGTGAAAGTACGGTTTTTGTTCTGCTTATTTCACCGTACTAGCTACACTATCCAGCTATTAGCTTTGCGCAGTTTATTATCAAACATTTTGCATTAAAACAAAACTTTGAAGGCGGAAAATGTAATAAACTGTCGCGTTTCATTATAATTGTAAACAAGAGTAACGGGATTCAACGCGACATTTATTATGTAGCACATATACAAGTATCATATATATGTGTAAGTACATATCTATGTGCTACATAAGTCCCGTTACTCTTGTTTACAATTGTAATAAACTGTCTATGAATTCGCTGTATACAGTCTAAAAAACAATAGGCTAATTACTTAGACTATTAATTCTGATTTGCGAATCGTGTTATTAGTTTTAGTTTACGATTTAGTTTTATTACGGCAGCAAACAGCGTTTTATTACGTGTTTGATAATGATAGGGTATTTCATAGCAAATGAAGAAAATTAATGACGAGGAACCAACAAGTTTGCTCGTGTTGAGTTATTATAATAAGTTAAAGAAATAGGTTCGCGTACATACTAAAACAAAGATAGCTTGAAAATAAAATCAACAGCTATTTATGTTTAAATGGAATAAACATCAACAACAGTTACGTAATAAAAGTGGGATCCGTAATCGCCATAATTTGTTGCCCCAATGTTATTCATACGGCGGCGTTTAAGATTGGACGATAACCGTAATTCAATTAACTGTCAGTTTGTTTTATGATCTTAGCTGGTTAACTAGTTGTCGTGTAGCCAGATGGGACAATTAGTCTCACCGACGACGGCGGCGCGTCACGCTGGCAGATAGCGATCTGGGCGGCGCATGCGGGTTCGCTGCAATCCTGCAACCGCTGATGCCTGGTGCCGTGCCCACGGTGACGGTGGGTCATCAGGTGGCCTACCCCATCGTTCCAAGCATACCATGCTATTTGGTACTACACATCTCTTAAAGCAAGTTTGTTTTTTGACGGAATTTTTGTGACGTCGTCACTCAAACATCGCCTCCATAGTATGAAGGGTATCAAAATGTGACAACTTCAATAAAAATAAAACGATCTTATAACATGATGGTTTCTAATAGATGATGTAGGCCCGCAGGTCACCGTCACCGAGTGTAGTAACAAAAGAAATTTTTTTTTAAGCGTAGCATAGGTATACGCTTAAAAAACTGTTTACTTTTTGTCTATCACCATGATCTCAGGAAACACACCTGCAAAATACTGACTAAACATCAGTATTCATACAGTTGACTCAGTGTAACATCTTTTCAAGCCCTTTTGGTGTTTATGTCATCATTGGCGAAGTGACAACAACAATTTCTGGAAACAATAATACGAAATTAAAGCGGAAACAGACCCTGTTCCTTTTTAAGGGCTAAATACAACATACAGGTGGAACAAACGAAGACATTTGGCCGTATAGGAGCCGGCGATGGCGCACGAGCGCGCCGGACACGCCACAAAAACTATCAAACTGCTGCCAATTACAGTAGCTACTAGTTTTTAAGTCGCGAGAACTTTCTTCTTTCTCCATATTCATAACAAAGAAGGGGTGAAATTATACGCGCGCCATGAATATGCTAACAGCTGCGTGGTAAATGCTAAAGTTGAATAACATTGGATGCGTGACGTGTGCCGAGCGGGGCGGCGAGCGGAGCGGGCGAGCGAGCGGAGCGGCAGCGGATGCGCTAAGAGCTGACAGATTTACTAACATTGAACAATGCTTTGCTCATCAGGGGTGGTACCGCACAAGTGGCGTCGGCATCGAAATCTTCTTCAATCGACAGATGGATGTGACACATTGCTGCTTCTTTTTGACACAAATGAAAACTTACCAAAGACTCAGAGGCAGAGCAATATGTCACATACATATGTCAAATGAAGTCGATGTCGTTTCATACCTCTTTCAGAAACACGATTTTATGAATTTGCCTCGACACTTTTTCTTTTCGAAATGACCCTTTAAAAATACGTTTTTTCAAGATGTCAATGATACGATGATGATACTGATGATAATCGTTTAATGCAGATCACTCGTATGACATCTGATTAAGAAATATGAGAAATTTGAAAATCAATGTTTCTGCCTGTGTCGCTGAGCCAAGTTGCCCCACCAACGACGACCCTTCCGCCTTCCCTCAGTCCTCGCGCTGGCCCGCGCTGCCATTGCATACACAAGATTATTCTCAAATGGGGTTACATATATTATACTATTGGAAATTGGTTTTAATTAGTGGACACCAATAATATTTAGGATTGTATAATTTTATTTTCTGTTTAATCGCTATAGTTTTTTACTACGAAGTGTTTTTTTTAATGCGTGACAAGGAATCTCTTAGCCTTCATCATACCTGATGTTAAGTATGGATAAGGCTGAAGATGGAAGCGAGCCTCTCCCGGAATCCACAATCACTGAGGAACCGGCTATCTTATCTTTACTGCCGGAACACAACAATGCTGAAAACATTGTTGTTATGGCGTCAGACTCAGATAAGATGGTACTAACAATAAGTCCTACCACCAACCAAAATGTACCAACCGATTTCGTGTTTTGCCTAAACTGCAAAATTGGTCTCGCTCTCGCGCGCGTCCTTTTCTCATTTGCTATCTCGCTTCAGTCGAATAGCCCCTTAATAAATAGGTCTGGAATTATTACTTTCTCTTGCCCTTATTAATTGAACTCGTCGAGTTTGTTTTTTCCATCGTGGATAACCCTTTCCCACGTTATGTATTGTAAAGAAGGGTAACGAAAATAACAATTCTATTTATAGATTACTTACTTTTACTGTATGTCGTTCAAGTTCAAGAGTTAAAATAGCACAAACTATCATGACAGATACCTGCAGCTACAATCTAGGAATTTCTTGGTAGACCAGTAGAGTTCTTTTAGGGTTAACTTCAAAAAGTAATAGATTAATAGAAAATGTTAATATCACAAATTATAGATCCGTAATAGGTTTTCCATTTCAATAATGATATTATTACATTTTTTTAAACTCAACTGGTCGACCGGGAAGTACCTCGATTGTAGCTGACTACCTTTGCTGCTTATATGGATACGGCAAGTAAGCGTTTGCAGTTTTGAAGTTACAGTAAGTTTTAGAGGTGCTACAAAGTGCGAGGACATCGCGGTGGACGGGGGCGATCAATTGGTGTAGCGCGCGCTTAACAAACTTCTATTGTAGCGGCGCGGAGGGGGGGGGGGGGGGGGGGGGCGTAATGATACATTCGCGGCCCGGAGTGAGGTGCGAGGTAATAATGAGTTATGTACGTGATCCAATTATTTTGGCGCGCGCTCATTACGCGCTAAGTGTGAAATATGGCCGGCTTTATTACTGGCATCGCTGACTTCTCCACGCGCCCCCCACCCCCACCCGAGGAGGGGGTCTGCAGCGCTGCAACTGTGTTCCAGTAAATCATAATAATGTAAGGTGCCGAGGAAGTTGGTCAATTTTTACGTGATGTAGGAGCAGCCTGGAGTAATGGCGCGGAGGTGGGTCGCTGCAGTTATTACCGCCTGCACGAATGGAACTAGGAACTGACTTATTGAAATCGATTTTTCATAAGCGAACGACGTGGATGGTCTTTGGAATGTATTTACGCGGAATCATGACGTAATGTAGGTTCTTCCAAGTATTTTATGGTATAACTTTATTCAATCTCAGCAAGAGAACAACTTGATACAGCGTGGCGCTTTCTTTATACTAACGTTACATTATCATCACTTCAAAATTGCCATCGCAAATATTTTGTTTGCCTTTTCTACAACTTTGTACTTAAATATTTGAAATTGAAATTTATTTATTTGCATTTAATTAGGGTACTCTGGAGTTCTTAAAACTATTTTACTATCTGTTCTCAGGTTTTTCCTGCACATACCTAAAATGGTTTTAGTTCGTGATCTTGGCACACTTTAACGGAAAAATGGAATTGAAAACACGGTTTGGATGCACAATACAATGTAACTGTCTCTCCATAGCTATGCGTGAGACTTTTCAAACAAGATTTATCAAATTACATAATTACAAAGATCTCCATTTCCGTTTTTTTCAATATCTTCTTAGGGAGTTTCCATAAATATAAAAAAATACCATTTATTGAAACATTTTCTTTACCACCTTGTTCATGACCGATCTTTTGTGGAGATTTATGTCTGTAAGCCTAAAAAAGCCTCCACGAAAACTATGTCTAGTTTTCATGTCAAAATGTTTAACAAACTAGACACTTTTTGAAGAAAAACCCCAGACCAAGGTAAACAGACAGGTCAAATGTCTATATAGATAAAAAATATCTTAAACAGAAATCGAACCCGCGACCTCCGATCAGAAGACAGGTACTTAGGTCGTCAGTTATGAGACAATCGCGGGCGGCCCCGAAGTGTGGCCACTCGCGAGAGTTATTCCATTAATTAAACCCCCCCCCCCCCCCTTCCTCAACCCCCCGCCGCCCGCAAAAACAAAGCAAGCAATAAGTGCAGGGCTGCCACCACTGGAATGCCGATTTATGTGGACACTCGTGGAAACTTGACGGGACAAGTATTTTTATAACCTCGCTCCAACTAGAAAGAAATTGGTCCAATAAATAGCGGGAAGTATTAGTCTTCAAGTACCGATTATGAGATGTGATACGACCCGTTGCTTTGCAATAACCAGATTTCGTTATGTAGCTAAGCGACGAACGCTAAAAGCTTTTAAGTATTTTATTGGTGTGATTACTTTTGATTGCAAAAAATCCAAATAATCTTCTAATAATTGTATTTTTGCTTCACAGCACTGTCATAGAGGCAGTCTGTGGATAGAACGTGAATGATACCAACAGAGACGGCCATTAAAATTTTGAAGAAACTCCTCAAAGTATAGTCTTTAGGTGGGCTTTATGAATGAATGACATAAACATGAAAATGTTTAGCGTAAAGTAATTATCAAGAAAATTAATAGCTTAATCTCTATGCATAAATTCTGGCTAATTTCTATACAAATTCACAGCCCTGAACAATATTGTGAGCAGGGGGTGGCGCGGGGGGCGCACGCTGTTAGAATAAAACATTATTCATAAATAGGATATTACGGCAGGTGGCAGCCGCCCCCCGCCCCCCGCCCGCCGCTGCAGTCTTGCAGCTTACACTGTAGACGGTGGAAATCACATTTCGCGGAAAGCGCTATTTGTAACTGCAAAATGGCGATGCAAACTTTATTGAAGATTTTCTTGTTACGTATTTTCAAAATGAGCAAGATGCAAGGTTTTCTTGTTGGCTGCCCGCGGGAATCCCATAGCAATATCAAAAAATCCTTGCTTAGTGCTGGCTTACATCGTTACATGAACCTGTATGCAAAAATTCAGCTTAATAGGTTCAGCTGTTTGGGCTGTGCCTTGTCTGTCAGTCAGTCACGGTATTGTTTTATTAGTAAGTACAAAGATTTCTTCTCCTCGTCCTTTTCAAGATTAACTATTTAACTTTTATTAGTTTTTGCTTGCTGCTTTGCTTGCATAAATCGAATTTTGATTATAATTTCCATAAGATTACGTCTTAGAAGGGAGTTTAACATAAAACGCTTCTCAAACTACATACTTTACAACTCCAAAAGAATCAAGATTCATACTTTTTAGAGCGTGATTTTTCAGTAGTCGGGTTTTAGTTTTTGAACTTATTTTTTTTCAAAATTTATTCAACAGTTATCAGTAAATCACGAAAATGCTGTTGTTTTCGTTACCATTTTTGTGGATGATTGACAATAACTTCTTCGTTTATGAACCGATTTACATGACTCTTTCGTTGTTTCGTCATAAATTTGTTGAGTAATCATAAAATTGCTTGATCTTTATAATTGATCTAAAATTCCACATAGGTACTTCAAATCGTTAATAAAACTGCAAAAAATTGTTTTATAATAACTTCGACATTGTAGAAATCAGATTAATTACGGACAGGAACGGTTAATTAATTGTCCACAGTATCACGAGACAGTAATGAAGTCAAACATAGAAACATAGATAGATCTGTCTGCGGACTAGTTTACGCTAAGGGTTTTTTCACATAAACATTCCATCAAACGAGCTTAAGTCCTCATGATACCACACAATTTCACAATTGTTGCGAACATCGTATATTTCCTTACGTAATACTCATTGAAATGAAACTCCAATGCAAAATTTAAGACGGATTAAAATTTTACGTTTTTGTATTTTGTACTTTAGTTTTTAAATAAATATCTGTTGATAATAGCGATTTTGATTTTATCAAGCCCAGATAGTAATGTTTTGCGTTGTTCTTCTGCTTTTTAGGGTTTCGTACCTCAAAAGAAAAAATGGAACCCTTATAGGATAACTTTGTTGTCCGTCTGTCCATCCGTCCGTCTGTCTTTGGTTATCTCGAGAACGCGTGGAGGTATCAGGTAGAAATTAAAACCATATATTCAGGTCAACAATCTAATAAAGCTGTAAAAAAATCAAACTTCTAAATTAAAGTCAAAAAGAGTAGGGCCACTTATGCTGCAAAAACGATATATTACGACACTCTTAAGGGAATCATAATTCATAGGGTACTTCCCGTTGAACTAGAACTATGAATTTTGGCAAGTAATATCTCATCATTTACTACGAATACAGAAAAAATCTGAAAACTAAACATTTGTAATGAATTTACAAAAATCTAGTTTTTAGTTTTGGTAACTAAACTTCTGGAAAAACTAGGGAACGCGTAGAGGTTGAAATTAAAACTATATATATATATATATATATATATTCAGGTCAACAATCTCTTAAAGCTGTAAAAAACAAACTTCTAATTAACGTCAAAAAGAGTAGGACTATTTATGTCGCTAAAACAATATTACGCCAATCTTAAGGGAATAAAATTCATAGGGTACTTCCCGTTGACCTAGAACTATGAAATCTGGCAAGTAATATTGTCTTTTAATACAAGTAAAGGAAAAACTCTGAAAACTATACATTTGTAATTAAATCACACAAAATATAGTCGTAGTTCGTTTTGGAAACTGAATTACGGAAAAAATCTTAAAAACTGCGAAGCTCTATTCTTGAAATATAAATAAATAAATAAATATTTCCATACAATCACACCAATTATCTAGCCCACGTTAAGTATCATGAAGAACTTATGTTATGGATACTAGATAACGGATAAACATACTTATAACTTATAACTATGTATTTATAATATTACTGGCGGCCGCTCGCGGTTTCACTCCCGTGGGAATATCGGGATAAAAAGTATCCTACGTTCATAACCAGGCTATCTAATATAATGTATACCAAACTTATCCAAATTCGTTCAGTAGTTTTTGAGTCTATACGTTACAAACAAACAATAAAATATTTCCTCTTTATAATATTAGTATAGATCTAGGTACCTAGAAATTAGTGCAGAACCCTCGGTGGGCGATTCCGACTCGCACTTGCCCTTTTGGATTTCGCCAATGTCCAGTTTTAGCTCAGTTGTTTACGTTACCTACTCATTAGAATACCTCTACTGTAATTCTATGATTTTTCATGCAGAAACGTCAAATGTACACATGTGAACGTGCGTGCGCCTGCGCAGGGCAGCTTTATGAATTCTTGTAAATCTGAATTATTCAGTTTTTGTGCGGATTTGCGGCCGCGCCGCCTTCATATTTATGACGTTGCTCCGGTTATCTGCGGATGAAATCGCCTCGCTCGCATAATTGCAGTGGACGCGATGCCTAATGGGCCTCGTTGGGCCCCGCCCGGCCACTTGTCACTTATTATAACACGTTGCATTAATACACTGCGATAACTGCTTCACTTGCATAAATAAAACGTTAACAATAATCAGTTTTCATTTACTTAGAATAAAAAACCTGAAAGCTTTCATGACCGTATTTAATGGTCAAGAAGATGATTACATGCGAACATTTGGTTTCACCGTTTTCGCGTAAAAATTTACTCAGAACACTCAACTGGTCTTGCCTGGAGAAACCTCAAGTGAGGATGAGTCGAGGAAAAACATCATTGAATCCTAGAATTTTTTCTTTTTAACCGACTTTAAAAAGAGGAGGAGCTTATCAATTCGCTTGTTTGTATATATATTTTTTTTATTTTTGTTACCTCAGTACTAGGTCATTTGTGAACCGATATAAATATTGCTTTTTTTTCGTTTGATGGAGTATACTTTGAAGTTGGTCCCGTTGACATCAAGACAGGATCTGATGATGGAAACCTGGAGAAATCAAGGGAACTCTTCAAATATTATAGGTACACCTATATCGATTTTATTTTTATTTTTAAGTAACTCGGCATGGTCTTCGGTCTTCTACGATTACTTCATTATGGTTCCCAAGAAATCTATGCTCCTCACAATTGGAGAAAGTACTGGACTTATTTAACACAAAAAAAAAATTAAATAATGTATAATTTAAATTTTTTAAACCCGATTTTATTGTAAAAAAAAACGAAAACATAAAAATAACAATAGTAGTTTGTTACACAAGGGACGTAAGGGAGCTATTACAGAACAAGATCCAATTTGGCGACTGTGCGAGCCAGCTCGCAAAGGGCGCTAAAGGATCGAGTGCACCCGAGATATTTAGACGCCCGAGCGAGCGAAGCGAGCGTGGGCGAATATAGTTCGAGGTTGTAATAGCTACTTACAACCGAGGTAAGCATTCTACTTTACATCATTCATGCGAGGTAAATAAAACATTTGTACGATATCTTCGGCTTCAAGATGACAGAAATCAGGCGTCCCGACCAGTTCTTCATCGGATGAAGTACTTGACATGATGAACTAACACTTTTAACTAGCAAAAACTTATATTTATTTATTTATTTCCTTAGAATAAAAAACCTGAAAGCTTTCATGACCGTATTTAATGGTCAAGAAGATGATTACATGCGAACATTTGGTTTCACCGTTTTCGCGTAAAAATTTACTCAGAACTTATAATTATATACTTATTTTAAATTTTAATACAGTCGTCGCAAGTGAACAAGCATTTTATTCAAATGAATTGCCGCCATTTTCATTGTTTGGTTACAGTAAAAAGTTTTCTAATCATTTAAAAAAAAAAATTACCTAAGAGTTTTGCATAGCTTGAACTGAAATGAAATGCCACCATTTTCATTGATTTTTTTTTCAGTAAAAAGTTTCGTCATTTTATAAGAAAAGAGATTGGTTCGCCAAGGAGTTTTACATGCTTAAATGCTTAAATTATGTGTGTGCTTTAATTAGGAGTTTTACATGCTTTAATTAAATGCTTTACAATTCAAGCATTTACCCTATGCTTGATTTGTAAAGTGATTTGAAAATGGAACGTTCTATCTAAACAATGCACTGTGTTGCACATGCCAACTTACACAGCCTAGCAAATCCTAGTTACCGAGCAGTATGATGTAAATATATAAAACCCCGTAATTACAACAAAAACCGTCTTCAAAATATACTTTTTTTTGGAGTCGGTGCCAGTTGAAAAATAGAAATATCATGCTAAGTGGACACGTTATGGTAATCCTTTAGATTACCAAGTATTTTCTACACTTAGTAAGAAAGAGTCTGTACATACCATCATTTTATTCAGGTGAGTGAAGACAGTATAAAATTAATGTCCTAAACTGTTCTAGCGATATGTTAAATCGAAATTACCATCCAATCATATTCCTCAAACGGTGACTTTTAATCAGCGCGTTTCTAATACTGATAATTTTATTCTGTTTAATGAATATTTTAACTTTTTTGTTCGTAAGGTACACGTCCAGCTGCCCTTTGATTGTCCCCCGATAACTCCCCAGTCAGTCTTTCGATGACGGTAAGCTACCACCAGGTTACACGACTCAAAATGTAACTTTTTTTTGTTTTTTATGAACAACGCGGAGCCTCTTGGCCTTCATCATACCTGATGTTAAGTATTGATAAGGCCGAAGATGGAAGCGAGCCTCTCCCGGTATCCTCATTACTGAGGGCTGGCTACCTTATCTCTAGCTGCCGGAACACAACATTGTTGTTATGGCGTCAGGCTAAGATAAGATGGTGGTAGCTAGCCAGGCGGACTTACAACAAGTCCTACCACCAACCAAACCGAATACAATATGTACCCCCGCTGAGAATTGAACCCGGGACCCCTGGGTCTGATACCGATGGTTGTTACCACTAGACCACAGAGGCGGTTTACTCTAAGTAACTTTCAGGAAATCAATTCCCTCATTTCAGGAAAAAACCTTTTCCTGTAATGACTCATGCTCAAAGCACTTGTTCAGAAAGCTGGCTTATTCCTATCACTTCTTCAAGGGCTCATTCCGGTAAAACCTGTAAAAAAAGCAATACAAATGCATCTTCGCAACGGATTGCGATCTATCATCTAATGAAAATCGGGCACTTTAACGTAATTAGCATAATTAATGACCCGCGAAATTCATGACATCCACAGCGCAGCGGAGGTATGAGCTGCGCAGGCGCTGGATTCTTGCACGCAGGCGCACAAGCACGTAGGTACTATAACTAGCTATTGAAACAGCATAAACCATTATTTTATTTTGCTGATAGTTATAATAATTTTATTAAAGAGCGGATTATAATTTTGCAACATATAAAATCCAAAAAATGCATGCAAATACGCTATGCGAAAAATAGCTAAGTAATATATGAACGAAAAATATACGCCGACATAGGTATTTAATTATATTTTAAAATTACTCGATATTATTGCGTCTACGATTCGTTTATTTTTTGTAAGTTGAAAAAGATGGAGGTGACTGGGCAAAATAGAGGTGCCACTTATTGTGCAAGGCGAAATTTCCCGATGTTTCTCATCTAAACGATGAACAAGATCGAGCGTAAATATGCATGCATTCAAAAAATTTTTTTGCTAAAATATGGATTAAATTATGCAAATGCTTGCATTAATGCCCGATTATGCAAATGCATGTCCAATCTATAGTTATAAACAAGAAGGTATCTTAACTAAGTAAAAATCAATAAGTATAAGAGTGTTTATAAATAGTAGTCTGTACTCGACGAATTTAAAGCACAATGTGCAGTTTTGAAACAACATACAGCATGTAATAACGTTCATACAGAAATTCATTTAATCGCAGCCTCCAATTTTCTCACAATATCTTTTTGAAATTCCGAGGCATGTTCAGCATGCAAATACCCGCAAGCCAATAAATCAGTACCGATACCATTTGTCGATACGTGGAGCTCATTCGCGCATTAATTACTGCGCGCGCGCGCTGGGCGGGGCGCATGCGTGCCGTGGGAACCGCGCACGGCCGGTAATGCGGGCGCGCCGATGTATGCACTGCGCCACTACACCTTATACACGACCTTTTCTTTATCACGCTCTACGCCCGCAACTCGAACTATCCCAGCAATGGACGTGAGACATGACGAAACGAATGTTACACACACGTAGCAACAATTAACAGCATGTCATTGTGCATTTTTAAGATTCATTTTGACGTGGTGAATGATACGTAAGGACATTTTAATATTCATACGAATATGGAAGCCAAGACCGAGTGAGGCACAGATGTCTGTGTTCGTTAAGTGATTGAGTCAACAACTTGTGGATTTAATAATAAAGTTTAAACAATAATAAGAGTCAAAGTAGCTGGTCGGCTCTTAAGTAAACGACCCAGTGAGAGTGACCCAGACAAACCAGAGATGTTCTCAAAAAAACTGGGGTCCATCGTGGCAAGAAAAGAAGAAGATGTGTGAAGAGAATTGTTGATATTAATAAACTTAATAAATTTCTTAATTGTTTTGTGTTTTATATTAGTTTTTCTATTTTCTCAACCGCACTATCCGATAATAATCCGAGCCCTGCTGCTGATCGGATGATCCATGTGGATTAGTTCCCAGCGCGTCCATGTGAAAATGCGGAGACATTAATGACGGAGCCACAACGGAGTTTTTGCGCGGGGTTGCGCAGGCGCCAGTTTCCTAGGAAGCGATACTCCTGCATTCTATAGACGGTGCCGCTGGTCGCTGGCGCGCCGATTGGTGCCGCGTGTTGCTCCCGTTACATTACATCTCTGTTTATTATTATTATCCTCTTGACTTTGCTGGCAATATCGTAGGTATAACTGTTGTTGCCCTATTAAGTCCAAATTTTGCTGCCAAATACCTAGATCAATTTCAGGGAAAATTAGTACCCTACTTATTTCGAAAAAATAATAAGTAGTTATTTCGAAAAAACCGGTAGTCAGCCTATTAAAGGATATGATCAATTTCCTATTGTTCTCTATAAAATATTATGTTACGTTTATCATCACGAATAAAAACAATACTCAGAATCTACGAGTGCAAAGTTTATTGTATGATTCTGAAGAAATAACTGAATAGATCACAAACCCATGTTATGAAGGCAGTAAGGCATGTTAATATTCAGTCAGTAAAATGAATTTCAATAATCTATAACTATTAATAGCTATTATTTGTAAGTTTATAGTATAAATAAGCTGTGTATTAACAAGCCAGCTTGCACCATTAGTTTAAACATAATTTGCCGCGACAGTGGCCACAAAAAGTGCAATAAATAGTGCACTTATCGACGTGTTGTTTACATAACTGGCGCATTAAGCTGACGGCTGTTATGGCCATGTATCGGTGTCACCGCGGACATTATTGTCCATATAAGTGACGACATATGTTGCTGGGCCGAGTCAATCAAACCACTTGTTGTAGCATATCATACACACATACTGGTTACATAGTCAACAACTAATCATAACTTATAAGCAGGCTGTGCTCGGCATAAAATTATCCTCCTACCCCTATACAAAAGCTGATATTGTAGAAAATGGATTTACTGAACATTGCGTATAATGCCACATAAACTTACAGCTGTTTACTGAGGCTTTTAAACATATCCCTATGTAGACGGTGTTGGGTCAAGGATCGTATACTTACGCCGGTATTTTTGCAAATTTTGAGTGATGCCAGTATTTTTGCAAATTTTAAGCCACTTGCCTAATTTCTTTAACCATTTCGTTGCAAGAGCATGTGCTAAAAGCCAAATTTTATTTTTTGAGACTTGAATTTAATAAGTTGTCCACAAGAGACCATTCTGTCTAATCTATGTATATCAATGGCGTGATGTGGAGCAGACTTGGACTCAGGTGTGGCGCGCAGTTCCCACTGCGCCCAGTTATGATTGACAGGTGGAAAAAATGGTTTTCATTACGACGGCCAACACGAGCCGGGAATGCCAACGAGGCTCGATGAGATCTCTCTTTGGAAAAAACACGCAAGCTTATCACGGAGCTTTTAAACTTATACACAGTTTAACAACTTAAAAGATGCTACAAAATTGCAAACATTCATTTGAGATACAATTTTATTTTAATCTGAACTTTGCGACGTGTTTATTAACGAAATGCGTAAAAAGTTAGTGAACTTTGATCGGTACATAGGTAAGTACGAGATATGTTTGAAAATTTGAAATTAAGAAAGAAAATTCTATTAAAATCTTGGCATATGTTAGATTGGATAATGTTTGAATGATTATATTTAACTTTAATATTAAGTACCTATCTAATCATTAAAACTCAGTATGAATTTCACATTAGAATTTTGCATGCCAAATCATCTTTACAGAGTCCACTCGTCAACATCAAAGATGTGTCATGGCATGGACATGAGGACAAATTACGCAAATATTCTCATTTTATTGTATATCAAGTAGGTACTCGCTTCATTTAAATCAATTAGGATAATGGTTTCCGCGTAATCACAATTGTAACATCATATTTTTATTTCCTTATAGGGTGACATAATGCCATTACAGCGACTAGAATTAAATATTTATTACATTTAAAAGAATATCGCCCTTTAGCTATATTATTAATTAGCGATTTATGAGATCACCATGGCTATTTTCCTACGTGTAATAAAATTTCCGCAACAATCAATGATAAAAAAAACATAAAACTCAGGAAACTCTATAAAATCGCTTAGGATATGATATAAAGTTAACAATCACCTTGAGACGGATCAAACTTAAAAAAGTTCTGAATGACGCACAATAATGCCATTGAGGACACATGGTGCCGGTGCCGACTGCCGGGCAGAGCTGCGCACACGCAGTTTTTCCGGCGGTGGAAATGTAGCCGTCTAATAGCGTCTGCACGTCCTGCAACAGGAATGTAGTAGACCAGGGTTTCTCAAAGTTGGCTTCGGAACCCCTAGGAGTCGCTTTTAGACGGTTGTCGGGAAGATTTACGTAAAGGCAGCTAAGTTTTTATTATTAAATAACTACTAAAGTTGGCTCATTTTTCGTCAAGAAACAAAGCCGCCTATCTAATTAATATAAGTAATGCGCTTTTGATTTTTGTAATAAATAAGTACTATATTTTTTGTTTTTATTTTACTGTATTTGTTAACTTTTACTGAAATTAAAATTAAGTTGGGTTGCGAAAAAATAGGTTTAGGTTAGGTTAGAATAGCGACTAAGCCGCTCACTTAGTATTTTTGTCGCTCCAAAATTTTTTTTGTCTATCGGCGGGGCTATTACCTCAACCTTAGCGCAGATATCGTGCGATCGCTGCGGAAAGTCAAAATAAAAATGGTATTACATATATGATTGCTGGCTCACTCGCTGATGGTTCGTATAGCGGTGTCTCACTCTCTCGCGCTCCTATCTAGGCACGCGAGTGAGACACCGCGTGTTGCTATGACGCTAGCGTCATAAACAATTTGGTAGGAATTAAATGATTCGCGTTGCTGTTGCAAAGATAGATAATAGCCCCTCGGTAATTACTACCCTTTCTTTTATTTAGGGGTTTGCTGTCGTCTGGGAATTTTAACGCGACGGGGGTACGTAGGACAATAAGTTTGAGTAACCTTGCAGCAGACGAGCGACCGGCGCCGGCGCCGGCAGCCGGTTCGTCACTGGTGGACTAAATCCATCACAATGCGTCCGGCCTATTAGTCACCACCTTACAGAGCTTTATTGCGCTGGTGATGATAAGAAATATAATTGATGCTTTTCAATGGAAGAAAATGCGGGCGACTCTATAGAGTTATCTGTTACATTGGTGAGAACACCTAAGGATGTCTTCACTTGCCTGATTATGGGGACTGATAACATTGATATTACGAACCAAGGAATATGGAAAAATACCTACGTCACTATATATTAACAAGATTGATTGATTCGACGCACATACTTATTGTTTTAGTATTTTGGAGCTACATAATATTATAATCATATTAAAAAAAACGGAGAAAATGTGTTTTGTCTGACAGTCGGAAAGTGGTGGCAGTGTATAGACCCTACAAGCAAGGTTAACTTTTCCTGTGATAATTTTTAAACAAGTAAATATACAAGAAAAAAGCAATCGCCCTGACGGGACTCGAACCGCATCCTTGGGAATCCGGCCCAATGCACTGACCAATTATGCTACAGAGACCTATGAGAACACGTTGAAATTCTCTAATATATTCACCTTTTTCGACGGTGAGGGCCACCGTCGTTTCATCAATGAGAAAAATATAAACATTTTCACAGATGTTTAACTATCGATTAAGATGAAACACCATCTAATAGTATAGGATAGTATATTTACTTGTTTAAAAATTATCACATAAAAATAGCATTGTAAAATGCAAGATTAAAAAGTTATAATTAACTTTTCCTTTTCAGGATCTAAACCCTATAAACTTTACAAATAAATGGGTAATTATGATAAATTTTTAAGAGAAAAATATTAGAAAATATCACCTCGGCCACAAGTTGTAGAATGTTTTCAGGGCCGAAAAGTGAGTCTATAAGATAAGATAAAATTTATTTGCTATGTAAACTGACAGGAAACGTGGCAGGAAACCATTATAGCCACGTAGCATCCGTAATGATCAAATACTTATCAACAGATATATTGATGTTTTTCCTAGATCAATAGCCAGTTCCCACCGCGTCGCTGCGTGGCTGCGCCGGCGCCGATCGTCCGGGGAATGGCGGCGCTTCCTGCTCACGCGCCGCCGCCCCGCATGCCTCTTCGGAGAAAAAGCTGAGAGTAATCCACCCTTGTATAATAACTGAATATTGATACTAACTTTGACATGTCTATAACACGGAACACAAGATTTTGTAAAGAAACAAAGCCGCCTATCTCATTACCTAAATAAATACTTACTAATATTCTTTTTGACACTCACTGTTAGTAGGTATATGTTAATTTCATCGAAAAAAATAACTTTTTTTTTCTAGGCCACGTTAAGTTTCATAAATAACTTGTGTTATGGACACTAGATAACGGATAAACATACTTATATACTTTTTTTTGTAAATACCTACATCCTTTTAATACATATTAAACACCCAGACCTAGACAAATAGACATGTTCATGCACACAAATATTGGTCTTGTCCGGGGATCGAACCCGGGACCTCTGGCGCAGAAGGCGGGCATAGTACCCCTGCAGGTCAGGTCGTCAAATCTACAGGTAAAAAATGTAACACAATATTGTGTTGAATTAAAAATATCAACTTCCCCCGTAGAATCAATTTTGATACTAGTAGTATATTTCCCCTTACTTATTAAGACCTTGGGTGCGATTGCGTAAGGTAATCGTATTTATTTGACAGTTCATATCGTATTCAATCGGCTGCGATTTGTATGGAATGACATATAGTATGATACAATATGAACTGTCAAATGAATACGATTGACTTTACGCAATCGCCTAGCTGGTCTCGATTCTGATGGAAATTGAAAATTCCAACCTATGAAAGTCGTGGCGAATCAAATCAAATCAAATCAATATCATTTATTCAGTCTAGGCTATTACAAGCACTTATGAACGTCAACGAAGCTACGCCATCGGTTCACAAACCCTACGGCGGGAGACCTTGTAAAAAAACAGAGAGAAAACGAAAGATTTGAAAAGCAGAGCTAGTGTGTTTAAAAATGTCCAAACGTTACCATCACGTAAGAGTAAAATTTTGACAGAAGACCTTAATTCAATGAGAACTAAACTCTATTCGTAAACTTTAAGCACGTAGTAAGCACACTAAGCACTCAGAATGACAAACTTGGATAGATCTATTGATTCGTAGTAACTACCTATCCGTGCGGTAAAAAATTAATAAATTAATTAATTAATTTCCCAAAAAACAATAAATACAAGGCATATTACATCTACCTAGCCTCCACACTAGGCTGGGCCTGTCCTGTGGAGGTGGAAGCGTTTACCATTACACTTTGGAAATTCAGGCACTCGCCAAATGAGCAAAATAGAAAGGCTTTAAAAGAATACAGCAGGAGGTTAAAATCTGTAATTAAACAAACTCAAAAGTCTCAAAATAACTATAGCATTGTAAACTCATCAAACAAGTCAAAAACTGTGTGGGGGATTATAAATAAAGACAAATTTGCCAAAATTAAACCAGAAATCAATCAAATTGAACACAACAATCAATTAATCACCGATCCCAAAGAAATTGCACAGGTTTTCAATGAGTATTTTGTTAACGAAAACAGTCAAGAAACTAAATGTGATATAAAGAAATCTGTAACCTATATACAACATGCGCAGTCTAATTCATGTTACATGGCACCCACTGACCAATTCGCAATCGAAAAAATCATTCGGAATCTTAAATCCACCGCTAGCACTGGTTACGATGACATCAGTACAAAAGTCATAAAAAATGTAGCAAAGTATATAGCGCCAATATTAAGTCACATAATTAATTTAAGTATTGAGAAAGGCATTTTTCCCAGTAAGTTAAAAATATCAACTGTTATTCCACTTTTCAAAAAAGATAACAAAGGAAATATCTGCAATTATAGACCAATCGCTTTACCTTCCGTCTTCGCCAAAATTTTCGAGAAAGTAATCTATGAAATCATAGAAGCTTTCTTAAATAAAAACAATATTATCGCTGCAGAACAATCAGGATTTAGAAAAAACAAATCCACGGAATCAGCAATGTTCAATTTCTTAAAAGAAGTGTTAGATGGTTTGGACAGTAAAAAAAGAGTGACAGCCTTATATATGGACATGACTAAAGCATTCGATCGCGTTAATCATTCCATACTCTTGCGTAAGCTAGAACTATATGGAATTAGAGGAACAGCATTAAATTTAATCAAATCTTACTTAACAGAAAGAAAACAACAAACTGAAATAAGTAGATTAGATTTAAACACGGGTGAAGAACATAAATACTCGTCATCACTCAGAACGGTGCATTACGGAGTACCGCAGGGTAGTATATTGGGACCGCTACTATTTCTAATATATATCAATGATCTCCCAAAAGCTATTGACTTTCCTATGGTACTCTTCGCGGATGATAGTACGGCAATTTTTACAGACAACAATAATGGCAATCATGAAAGTGACATAAATGACTCATTCAAATGTATAGTAGACTGGTTAGAATGTAACAATTTGAAAATTAATATTGACAAAACTTACAGAATGACATTTCAAAATAAAAATAGTAGCTTTGACCCTCTTAATATAAATTATCACAACAACCAAATTAAACCGGCACAATGCACCAAGTTCCTAGGCATTTATATCGATGCCAGCCTGTCTTGGAAAAATCATATAGAACACATATGTCTTAAGCTGGGTAGGTTTTCCTATGCTCTGTACTTGCTACGAAAAGTTGCAAATATAGACGCGCTCTTAAGTGCATATCATGCATATGTTGGCTCCACGATCAGATACGGAATCATATTTTGGGGGAATTCCGTAGATAAGGAGAAAGCATTTAAAGCGCAAAAAAAGTGTATACGCTCTATGTGCCACTTGAAACAAACTGATTCATGCAAACCTTACTTTAAAGAACTTAAGATTCTAACACTCCCTTCGATATATATCTCTGAGTTAGCTTTACTTGTTAAAAAAAACATTGATAACTTCAAAGTAATGCATAGTAAAAGGCATAAAAATAGGTTAAAACTTACTAGATGTAACACTAGTATGTTCCAAAAGAGTGCTTTCAGAATGGGTCTTAAATCTATAACAAGTTGCCGCAATATATCAAAGAAATTCTTCTTCCTCTTAGTTTTAAGAAACAGCTTAATAATTTCCTGATTGAAAAAGCATATTATTCAATTGAAGAATATATTAATGATAAATTTTAATACCTTGATTTGTAGGAAAAAAATTTTGTTACTTTGCAATTTTTATTATAATTGCATTTTGACGTTATTAAAAATTGTATTTTGACATTTTTAATAATTGCTTTTTTGACATTTTTAATAATTGTATTTTGACATTTTTAATAATTGTATTTTATTTAGTTCTTATATAATGTTGTTTCTATTGTATGATTCTGGAGTTGTCCGGTCAATTAATTTATGACATATTAATTTACCATATCTTAATTTCATTTTAATGTTAATCTATGACAAAAAATAATTTTGACATTTAAATTTTGATGTCTAATGTTGATGTTAAGTTGTGAAAATTTTAGGTTTAATATAACTTCTATCTACTTATATTTTGATTTTGCACACCCGTGAGGGTAGGACATGGCGCTCATTGTATTCCATTATATAAACTGTATATTCTTTCTATACCCATGTTTAAGCAAATATACAAATATACAAATAGTTTATTGTTCATAAAAGTATGAAAAAATACAAGTTGTATACTTATCAACAAAAACAGTAGGTAAGTAATATACAATGTGGAACAGAGGGTAATTTTACAATTTGAGTGCAGAATATTCATCGCATCGGACACTGTTGCAAACTTGCAAATAAATGATTTGATTGATTGATTGATTGATTGATTGACTTTATTTGGCACTATTTGTTTACAAACAATAACAGGTCTGAAATTGACAATACCTACGTTGCTTCGCAGCGGAAGGTCCAAAAAAAAACAATTTATTTAATAAAAACTTATAATTAAAATTGCAATATAAAAGAAATGATGCACGACCGATGGTAGGTACAAGAATGCATGTTAAAATTATCCACGATGCGGTGAACGACGCCAGCGGCGCTGTCACGTTACGCGGCGTCAGCAACTCGTGCATTCGGTTGTTACCTTGTGGAATCGGGGCGATGCCTACTCGGCGAATTGCATATACTAGGGCTGCGTAATACAATCTCTGTAGCAGTAAAGAGGCGCTATGCATAATGGCCTGCGCAGACGACGGATATTGAAGGACTTTTTGTCCGCGACACGACCTTATTACTAAGCACATTAAGTTGAATAAATATCGAGGACTATCGCGTACTTTTCATGGATATACGCGATCTAAGTTGAATCTTATTTGGTTAACATTAAAGACGTGTCGCGGACAAAAAGTCCTCCGTTATCCGTCGTCTGCGCTAGCTCTAAGAACAACAAACAAAAACCAAATAGTATATTACTCGTTGTCCCGATGCATTGTGTTGTGGCAGTGTGGTGAGGGAGGTGTGTGCATAGAGGTAAACAATCCATTGGACTATTTTAAGTAAATTTTCCGTTTCGTCATAGTTGACCTTGGGAGCATTTTGGGTAGAATGGCTTTTATTTCCCGAACGGACTTTGATTTAAGATTGAGGCGGTTGACTGTCTGGTTATATATGTGAGGGAAAAGACTTGGTCTGAAACAGTGCGCGAAAGCGGTTTTGTTGCACTTTAAACACTAACTACAAAATGAATTAAAAAGTGAAGTGAAAACCGCTTAAACGAAACAGCAGGAGCAGGCATACATTTTCGCCGCGCGGTAGAAAGAGAGGGGGATATTACTTCCTCGCCCGGCAGTCTACTCTCCCTCCGTCTTACGAATTTTCGATCAGGTCACGTGTCCTGACGCGACTTTAACATTTTTTACCCATCCCAAAAGTTTAAAACACTGATGTGCACAACGCCGCTAAAGAAGTTTTCACTTCAAAAACATATTGCGACCAATGTTAAAAACAAATTACCAACATTTTTAAATGGTAAATTTTATTTAAGTATATGATCAGTAATTTGTAAGTTAATGAGCGTACTATGGATCGTTTAGTGATAAGAGCCGCAACTTTTTGTCGAACATGGCTCACGAGATGTGTCCAGGGTTGGCCTAATTTATTCATCGGATTTTTTTTATTCGAGTATGCAACCAGCCGCATTATTTTTGGAGGTTTGACAATTGCTGTACGGTTCATTAACCGCACAGGCAGTTTTGCTTACATCAGCGAGACTCGCATTATAAATGTTATTGTTTGTTACTCACAGCGCGCACTCCTTAAATTGATTTACCGCGAAACAAATTAGTATCCCACAATTCATTACTACTTACTGTATTTTTACTTATTTTCTACGTATTATAACTTTGACGGGAATCAGTGTTTTTATTCCACCACTACAACGGCGAGTGTGTCACAACAACTACTTACTTACAACAATTCTCATGTACGGTCCGACTAGTACACAAACATAGCGGCTCATACAATTGCTTTGCATTGTACCTTTAAGATGTCTTTATTTGTATTTAAAGAATGTATATTATGTATTTTTAAAGAATGCCTAAATTTCAAGTGAGCATCCACAGTTTCTGGCTTTTTGAGCAGTGGGAATTTCACAATTATCTGTCCACAACGTCGCATGCCAACGTCTTTCAACTCAACTTCTTATTCAATAATGCATAAACGAATTGAGAGTTTTCTTGGGAAATTCGAACTTTTAAAAACAGAACAAAATGCATTCCAGAAAGGGAAATCCACCCAATTAGCTGCTTTTAATGTAGTAAAAAAAGTAACTGAAAATATTGATAAAAAGGTACCTACTACTGCAGTATTCTTTGACATGAGCAAGGCGTTCGATTTTGTTTCACATAGAATATTGTTAAAAAAACTTGAACGGCTTGGTATAAGAGGAAACGCTCTAAATTGGTTAGAATCCTATTTAAAAAACAGATCGCAATACGTTGAAATTAAGCAGTTGGTCGGAAATGAGGAGTGCAGTTTCAAGTCAAATACGTTAGTAAATAAAGTGGGTATTCCTCAAGGAACAATTCTCGGACCCTTGTTGTTTCTTATGTACATAAATGACTTACCAAATGCGACCCAGGAACATTGTACCCTATTTGCTGACGATATATCAATAGTTATAACAGATAATAAATTAGATAGATATGACATAAAAATTAATCAAACAATAAATGACATAGTACTATGGCTTGAATCAAATAATCTTAAAGTAAATTTAGAAAAAACGAATTACATGACATTTTACAATAGGAAAAAATTAAGTAATGACTTAAATATTAAGTGCAAAGACGTCACGATACAAGAATGTACAGTGGCGAATTTCTTAGGCATCACTATAGATAACCAGTGCTCTTGGAAATTTCACATAGAAAAAGTCTGCAATAAAATTAATAGATTCGCCTATGCACTTTGGCGACTAACAAAAATAAGCAACTTAAAGACAGCTCTTCAAGCTTACCATGGCTATGTAGCTTCAAACTTAAGGTATGGTATTATTATCTGGGGAAATTCTAACGAAATAAATAAATTATTTATTTCACAAAAACAGTGCATACGAGGATTAGCTGATGTTGACTCGATGACCTCAAGTCGACCATACTTTCGAAAATTTAAGCTTCTGACGGTACATTGTATATATATACTTGAATGTTGCCTGTTCGTAAAAAAACACACGGAACTCTTTACTAAATGGTCTGATCACTGTAATTTTAACACAAAAAACACTCACAGATTACTTTTGCCTAAGATTAAAACGGCTTTATTTTCAAATAACTGCTTTCCAATGATTATTAGAATATATAATAAATTACCCAATGAATTTAAACAATACCCATTGCAAGCATTTAAACACAAACTAACGACGTGGCTTATTGATAAATGTTATTACACTATAATTGACTACCTCACGGATAATAACGTTAATTCGGTACTTCGCTTGTAATGGTTGTTTTAGGGACGGTTTCATTATCCAATGATAATTTCTCGCTTCTGGACAGAATATGTGACAGATCATTTGACAGTGGTAATATGAAAAAAAAATAAATTATCTGCTGGGTATGCTATCCAGTACTTATCAGTAGTTGGTGAAACCGGCTCTTAATGTAAGTTGCTCATACACGACCAACACAATTAGGCACATGACAGGAACGCGGTTTCGTATTTTCTAAGCTTGCACCCAGCCTCTTTATCGTATTCGCTGATTGATTAGATTACAGAGTTTAAATAATATAATTTTCCTTACACTCACACCAGTTAACCTAGTCCCAAAGTAGCAAGCACTGTAAGGTTACGGGCCGCTAGGGTTACGGATATAAATACAAAAATTTATACATATCTAAGTATTTATGTGTAGAAATATATATAATGTCCATGACTCGGGTAGAAATGCTCATAGGTATTCAAAGTCAAAGTCAATATATTTTTTTTATGATTTTGTAATTTTTGCATTTTTTAATGGTATTTTTATACTTATGGTAAATTTTAAATAGAAAAATATTGGAAAAAACTAACTCGGCCACAAGTGAATTCTCAGACGGGATTCGAACCCGCGACCTTTGGAAATCCGGTCCAATGCTCTAACCGCTGAGCTACCGAGACTTGCGAACCACCGTCGAAATTCTCCAATACTTTTATATTTTTAATACGCTGTAGGCTAGCGTTGTCACATCAATGATAGGAATATCCTTGCATTCGAAAGAAACATATTTTCAGGTGTTTAACGATCGATTAAGATGCAACTCTCAATAATTTATGATTTTGTAATTTTTGCATTTTTCAATGCTATTTTTATACTTATGGTAAATTTTAAATAGAAAAATATTGGAAAAAATTAACTCGGCCACAAGTGAATTCTCAGACGGTATCCTCAACCCGCGACCTTTGGAAATACGGTCCAATGCTCTAACCGCTGAGCTACCGAGACTTGCGAACCACCGTCGAAAATCAATATCATTTGTTCAGTCTAGGCTGTTACAAGCACTTATGAACGTCAAAGAAGCTACGCCATCGGTTCACAAACCCTACGGCGGGAGACCTTGTAACGAGAAGAACTGGCAAGAAACTCGTCAATGACAGTTTTTTTTTCATCATACAATCATTTGCCCCTACCAGGATTCGAACCCAGGCCTCAGAGTAGGCGACACATTTTTGTCGAACACCACCAACTGGTGTACGTACCACTCTACCACGGAGGTCGTCTTTGGTTTTTTGAAATGATAGATTAGCTGAAGTTTTGGTTTTCAGTGAGATAAAGTATGCGAATAGTTGTGATACCACACCAGGTTATTGGTTGTATTACTGGTTGCTACTTGGTAGTAGCTGTGTAGTGTCGGCTTAGAATAGCACTAACCCCTCTCATCCCGTGGGTGTCGTAGGGCGACTAAACTAAGGGACTCAGCCTTCAGGAGATAGGCAGCAGCGTCTCCTACAAACTTGGCCATACTGCGATGGCCAACCCGCCTGCCAAGCGTGGGGATATATATTACTAAAGAGGGTGGTAAGTAAAGTATTATGAATCGCTTAATTTCTAACGATTAGCAAAAACTTTCTCGTATTAAGATATCGTTTCTATTCCGTGAGCGTATCAATGAGCGGTCAGCGTTTACGAATTACGAATATCTTCGTAATCGCTGTTTATGCTCGTCTAATGCGTTTTTAATAACGCCACCGCTGCGCCCAACATCGGCAGACAATAATCATCTTTCGTGTGTTTAAATACAGTTGATATTTGTATGGTGTCGGTAAAAAATGCAGCGTATCGCCTAACGCGCTACTCTATTAATGAAGGTGTTCCCGAATTTAACTATTGTGTGTATGCGGCGATAATTGTTATAAATTAAGTGTAATCGGCCCCGCGGGCGGCCATTACGGCGGTCGGCTTTGTTCGGGGCTTCCGAACGAGCGCCATTACGAATACTCTATTAGGGAAATATCCTAGGACCGACTTTTTAATGAGCGCAGCATTTCGGCCGCAAGTTAGGATTATATTCATTGCCTTTTAATTGCTTCTACTAGATGCATATGTATGCTTTAATTATTCAACTTTTTGTAGACTAGACATCGGCGGTTCCCAGCAGCTAAGCTAACAACTTCATTAGCAGTCCCCTACTGGGGGATAACTAATAAAAATGCGTCCTCGTATATCCGTCTCAATTGTTAATTGGACGTATTTATTCGCAACAACTACATTTGTTATGAGATCCGATACTTGCTTATTAAAAAATGTCTCTACGTATCCAAGACGAATATTTACGAAAGTAGGTTGTTGTAATGTAGGTACCTACGTTAGGCTGCCTTTCCTTCCTATGCTTCGTTGCTTCGTTTGATATCCACCAATCATATTAATTTGTTCATCATTATATCTTAATATTCTAGTAAAAATATTTACAGAAGGGCACAAAAAAACTTGCTGTTTTTTATTTTAAATATTTTTATTTATTTATTATTAACAAAAATTTAAATTATTTATTAAATATCAAATCAATTATAATTGTTGCCATAGTAAATGTCTAACCGTATCCGAATGAAAAATTAAATTAACTTTTCGAGGGTAGACTTATAGGTAAGTAGCCAGTCATCCCGTGACCACGGCAGCTGAAAAGGTGCCGAAACGTAGGAAAAATCAAAAAACACCTAAAAACCAAAAAATACGGACCATTACAACTTAGTTCGTGAAATATAGCGAGTTTAATATCCGTAAAAGTTGTTTTATTTCAATGAACAGTGCGCGCCAAAACTTAAGATGTCCGTTACGTACGTAGATATAGCATTCTTTAAATTGGTGTCGTTGCTAAAGTCATCTACGGTCGCTCAAAGTAAATAGAATCAGAGTCATTTTGCATTGAACTTTGAGTTCTTTGCAATTAAAATCTATACTGTTGAAACGCAATATATTATTAGCAAACCTAGTAATCTTGGCCAATAGTCAGATAGCTAAAATTATACGTACGGTAAAGGAGAATGGAAAGTACGGTAGGTAATGGGTCCATCACAAATGTTGCACAATAGCGCAGGTCGCGGTGCGATGTCGGTCGGTCGGGCGGAGATTGCTCGCGCGTGATTGATGGCCGCTGTTCGGGCGTCTCGGGTTCGCGTCCCGGCTCCCGCCCCGGGCTGTTTGCTCACAATACATTTAAGACAGATTGAGATCAAAAGTGAATTATTATAACATAAGCTTTTCTCTACCAGTTTTGTGGTTAGGCACAGTCGGGCATCTTCCCGGTTGATCAGTAGAGTTTTTTTGAGAAACGATATTTCGGAAAGTATTTTATAAAATGAAATACCTATTAACGCTCTTTTATTTGTGATAGCAACGTTTTTTATAAGTCTATTACTTTTTGAGAAAAACTTTCTTCAAAAACTCTACTGATCAACCGGGAAGAAGAAGAAGATGGTAAGTACAATCACCTACCATCTAAGTATACTTAACTATTTATTTCAGCCACAGGAGATTCAATAAATAATTTATATCTAACCAACGATAAGTCTGAATGGGTGAGCGATGCGTGAGTTGTTTCTCGTAAAGTCTTCAGAATGCTGACTTGAGTATCTATTCCATCCATTCAGCATAATTATCCGAATCCGAGTTTTAACCTTCTACGACTTCTACAAAAGAATGCCTTTGTAGATAGTGAATAAAAGGAGTAAGAAAGACAAGGCGGCCGAGAAGCGCAGGAGCATTTCAAATATGAGTGGCGATGATATTTAAATGCGCGGGCGTGCGGCCGCACCGCCGCCGCACGCCCGCGCCATTTGTTAGTTAATGAAGTTTTTGCCGATCCAAACAAAGCGCGCCGACCGCGCCCCAACCACACAGACCATTATATCACTCTCCTTTTTTAAATTAGAATAATTTCGTTGACCGAACCAAAGACAAATCAAAGGAATACCATGTGTCAACAAGCGCTCTTCCAAACATTTGAGACTTACAGGTAATCTCCTCAAATTCAAGAAAATAATAATCACAATAGGTTCTTATTTAACTTAACGCTGAAGATAATTTCATCATGAAAACTAGGTTGAAATATTGAATGATTTTGAATTTTTTGCATTTCTCAATGCTATATTTATTTTTAAAATAAATTTTGAATAGAAAAATATTAGAAAAAATTTACTCGGCCACAAGTGAATTCTCAGATGGGATTCGAACCCACCCGAAATCCGGTTCTTCATCTTAATCGATCGTTAAACATCTGAAAAGATGTTTCATTCGAATGCGAGGATGTTCCTAGCATTGATGTGACAACGCTGGCCTACAGCGTATTAAAAATAGTCAAAGTCAAAGATTTTTATTCAAATAGACTTATAGATAAGTGCTTTCGAATCGTCCAAATAAAAGTATTGGAGAATTTCGACGGTGGTCTGGCTAGTCTCAGTAGCTCAGTGGTTAGAGCATTGGATCGGATTTCCAAAGGTCGTGGGTTCGAGTCCCATCTAAGAACTCACTTCTGAGTTAATTTTTTCCAATATTTTTCTATTTAAAATTTATCATAGGTTGAAATTGTTATTTGTTATGCAAGGCTGGAAAGTTTATTTGGCGACGAGTTACCTCACTACGCTCAGAATTCAATCTTAAAACCACTGGCTAATAGTGAAGATTCGGAACTTACTATGTTATGTTATGTGTCTTTTCCTACGACTAGAAAGGTTCCAATTTTATAACTTTTTTCCACGCTACGCCGCAAAATACGACTTTCCACGCTGAAATTGAATGACAAAACTTTTCTGAGCATGTGAGGTGAAAATATAGTAACTACTAAAAACAACACGCTCAGACAGCATAAAGGATCATTGTAAAACAAAAATTATAAATCCTAAAGATATTTAATTAAGTATTTTATAATTTTGCATCAACAATGTTAGCGACTCGTCCCACAAGTTTCCCTGCTCAATTATCATTATAAACAATCAAATTATGATAAAAATGTGGCATATCAAAGAGTAAATCATCACGTTACCATCTCGAATGAATGAACGGGTGCGTTGCGGCAGGAACGCGCGTTTTTGCGCGGACGCCGCGTCGGAACACGCGCGGTTTTAGGCCGGTTGCAATAAATGCAGCATTCATTATGCCGCGGCAAACATGTCGGCGCTCCATTATTTAGTATTGTAGGGTTCCTCACTTACATAAACTGAAGTGAAACATTATTATATACTGAAATAATAAATCTCCACTAAATGAAAAGGTTTGTATTGAGCTCGTTGGTTAGCTTCAGACAACCTTTGAAGATATATGGTGTATCTTACGGTTTAGAAATGATAAAGTAACTATAACTGGTATAATTAGTCTATTCGCATACAACAATAAAAACAAATAATTAAACTCACTAAATTAATAAAATGGTAAAATAATTATTATATTTCACTAGTATATTAGTTACTATTGTATTAGTTATTAGTTCTAATAAATCCTGTTTTACGAATATTTTTATTAGACTTGTTACTAATATTAGTGTGGATGGGCTGTATGACACTATGTTACACATATGAGACTCTTAGCCTTCATCATACCTGATGTAGGTATTGATAAGGCTGAAGATGGAAGCGAGCCTCTCCCGGAATCCTCAACCACTGAGGAACTGGCTATCTTATCTCTTAACTGCCGGAACACAACAATGCTGAAAACATTGTTGTTATGGCGTCAGACTTAGATAATATGGTCGAACCCGGGACCCCTGGCATAGATTAATAAATAGTTACTTCGTGTTACCACTAGACCACAGAGGCGGTAAAAAATTTAATCTTGTTAATAAATAAGTAAGGTACATTGAACTAGCGAAGAATTGCCAGTAGTTTTATATCTTTAGTTCGAGTGGCCCTCTAGATAGAAACACATACTTACCTCTGGGTTTAAAAGTGTGAACCTAGCTTGGCGCAAATGGGCCTTAGTAGAGAGAGCGAATGTACAGTCGGGTAACTTCCCGGTTGACCAGCAGTGTTTTAAGGCAGAGTTATTTTAAAAAGTTATGGACGTATAGAAACCTTATTAGGTATTTCTTTTGAATTATAAATTATTTCGTTAACCTTATTACTTTTCGAAACAACGTTTCCCAAGAAAACTCTACTGGTCAACCAGGAAGTTCGCCTATTGTACTTTTACCTTTCTTTTTTTTACTTTGATTTACTCTAAGTATTTTTTTTGCTGTAAGCCAGAGCGCAGCGTGCTACCAGAATGATTCTTAAAAAATATTGAAGTTTTTGGAAATTAATACAATTAATAACCGAATCTGTGTGAATTTTAAATTACATACGCGTATAACGTATTATGTTTGCATTTTCACTTAACCCACAAAGGAGAAGCGTGTTTATCCGCATAGCATACTTCAAGGTTGAAGGTAATCGGTTTACATACAGTCGTCTTAACCAAAGAACCCTAACTTCATGATCACGACTCACACCTGACTATTTTCATAAATTAGCTATCATAATACGAATGGTTATTTATTTGGAAACAAAACATCTCATTAAAGCAAACCTCTGCAGAAGTTTTAAACCCAAATATTTTGATCGTTCGTCGATGGTTTGAAAAGTAGTACCAACTGTGCCTCGTCGTTTTAACCGACTTCAAAGAAAGGAGGAGGTTATCAATTCCTCGGAATCTTTAGTAAAAAGTTTTTGTCTTCCAGGGTTCCCGTTTCCCAGGAATATCGGAGCGAAAAATATCTTTGTTTCTGGGGACCAAGTTCAGCTGACGTTTACCTAATCATATTCGTATCTCAATCGCATTATAATGGTAGATACGAAGTATGTATGACTAAACATCATAGAAATTAGGCCCTTAGGTCTGTTAGGTCTATCTGTCTCTATGCAAAATTTTATTCAAATCTGTTTTGCTAGTAACAAAGAAAGAAAGTTGCAGACTTTTCCATTTATGATATTGGCTACCTAATAAGTTTATCTAGCTGTGTAGTGTCGGCTTAGAATAGAACCTTTTACGACACCCACGGGATGAGAGGTGGCTCTCATCCCGTGGGTGTCGTAAAAGGCGACTAAGGGACTCAGCCTTCAGGAGACGGGCAGCAGCGTCTCCTACAAACTTGGCCATACTTCGATCGCCAACCCGCCTGCCTAGCGTGCCGATTATGGCAAACCCCCCCTTCTTAGGGGAGACCTATACCCAGCAGTGGGTGTTATGTGACTGAGACAACAACAACAACGTTAACCTATCTACTGTGTTCTCTTCAACGTTTTGTTCGATCCACTTACCCCAGAATACTTGAAGTCTAGATTTCAGTTCTTGGGTTCTTCTCATCCACGTGACCTTCGCTCTAGCAGCAATCTCATTTTAAAAATTCCCTCCCACACTTCTGGCTTTGTATCCTACTCTTTCTCCCTTACTGCAATTCGACTCTGGAACGCCCTCCCCTTGGACATTCGAAAAGCCCCCAGCAAGTTTGTGTTTAAGAAACTGGTCCGTGAACACTATCTTAAATCCCTACGCTGATCCCCTTCATCTCTGACATAATGAGTCCTTATATATTTTATATGTATGTATTTATGTATGTATGTTAAATATTTATATTATGTAGTATGTTTATGTATTATTTGTTAATTAAATACCCTTAATTAGCTATTCCCACTTTTGTTACAATATTCTGAATTATGTTTTATAGTACTACTTTATTGCCGATACGGTAGGTCTAACACCTTTTACTGGTTGACTGGTAGAGAATGCCTGATGGCATTAAGTCCGCCATTTGCTGTATTTTTTTTAATATTGCAATAAAGAATAATTAAATAAATAAAAATCTAGGGGTGCTTTTAATCTACTACCAGTTTCTTAACCTTATCAATAATAATTAATTGATCTGCAAAAAAACCTACTTATTTGGTCAGCAAATACTAGGTAAACTAAAAAGAGTTGCTGATCAAATATTTTGCTGATCTAAATATTTATTCCCATTATCTAGGTCCGTTGATTGGTGGTGTGTATTGTTGTTTGTCTGTTTGCTATCCTACGTCACGACTGGTAATCGGCACCCGGTGTTCGTGGATCGGCGCGGAATATCGCAGGTTCGGCTCTCGCCAACCTCCGCTTATTGCAATCACATTCGTTGTGCGCATACTTACAGATCATAGATTGGAGTTTTGTCCGTGCTTGTGTATTGTAAGTGTGAGAACTAAAGATACTGTACTTTTGATACGTACTATTTCATGTTTCATTATTCACGTAACTAACTGATTTTGTGTTTAATAGATCTCCAGTACTTGATGAATTGATTGTTGGGAAAGGGTAGACAGTAAAAGTGAATCAGCTTACACGTATGGTAAATTTTAAATAGAAAAAAAATAATGGAAACAATTAACTCGGCCACAAGTGAATTCTCAGACGGGAATCGAACCCGCGACCTTTGGAAATCCGGTCCATTGCTCTAACCGCTGAGCTACCGAGACTTGCGAACCACCGTCGAAATTCTCCAATACTTTTATATTTTTAATACGCTGTAGGCCAGCGTTGTTACATCAATGCTAGGAATATCCTTGCATTCGAAAGAAACATCTTTTCAGGTGTTTAACGATCGATTAAGATGCAACTGCCAATAATTTATGATTTTGTAATTTTTGCATTTTTCAATGCTATTTTTATACTTATGGTAAATTTTAAATAGAAAAATATTGGAAAAAATATTTCTACGGTGGTTCGCAAGTCTCGGTAGCTCAGCGGTTAGAGCATTGGACCGGATTTCCAAAGGTCGCGGGTTCGATTCCCGTCTGAGAATTCACTTGTGGCCGAGTTAATTTTTTCCAATATTTTTCTATTTAAAATTTACCATAAGTATAAAAATAGCATTGAAAAATGCAAAAATTACAGCTTACACTTATTAAATTTTTGCGTCAGCTAATCGCTAAAAGTGAATGCGCTTATGATATTGAATAGGAGTCACACGCATTCAGAAATGGTGACACGTACCGATCGGTCGAGGAGCCGCGATTCGATATTAAATCATATATTCGAGCAGCATCCGTGATTAGATCGCACTGTGAGCTCGCCGAGAGCGCGGCTCCCACGGCGCGGGAACGCGGCGGGCAAAAACCGCAGCGGGTGTGCCGCCCTCGCCCCGCCCGCGCCCGCGCCCGCGTGCATACTGATGCTGCGGTAATTACCGCGCGCAAAAACTAAACGCATGACAATCGAGGAAATGCCACCTGGAACCGGACGTGAAAAACTCGACTAATTCGCCGATTGTCAT
This sequence comes from Chrysoteuchia culmella, assembly GCA_910589605.1. Lineage (NCBI taxonomy): Eukaryota > Metazoa > Arthropoda > Insecta > Lepidoptera > Crambidae > Chrysoteuchia > Chrysoteuchia culmella. Next base: position 313,830 of record OU342649.1, read on the forward strand.
CGACTCTCTATAGAATTAATTTCACCACTCGTTACCGAGTAACGAACGGCCATCGATCGTAATGGCCTCTTCCTTGAATCGACCACGTATACTGATGATGAACTTAGGTTTTCAATAAAAACGATATTAAAACTCGTAGTAAATGATCCTGTATCGATCAAACAAGTCTAAAGTTCAGTAATTAGAGTATGACGGAAACAATTGCCAAATAGGTACTTACAATGCACCTTTGATCGATCATTTTGCATACCGTAAGCAATAAGCTGCTTACGGTATGCAAAATGATATAGCGATACTAGCTGTATCTTAGACTTAAAAGTCAGTGTAATTATTTCGGTGTGAATGTCAAGCAGCAGCTGCGTTGTATGTGCGCATTCGGCAGCGCTGCCGCGGGCGCGGGCTAGTCGCGCATTCCATCCGTCGCGCGGACGTCTCGTCGCGGACAATGCCGCGCGCATATGTATGAGCAGCGATGCGCGCTCGCATTTTTTGCAGCAGCCCCACCGCCCGCCGCCCGCGCCCGCGCCCCTCCGCCGCAATGCTTTAATTGCCGTAATCACCGGCTTGTCATTTGCCTCCGACTGATTTAACATCGACGCGCGTGGTTTTTGCCGCAGTTCGCGGCCGCGTCGAAGCCTTCTTCTTAACGACTGCTGCGACTCAGCTGTCGGTATTTTTACTTGCGGCCGAGGTTAGGAATGTTTAGGATGGAAAATTGGCCGGTCGTTAATCGCCCTGCGAGGCCTGCGTGCCGGTTGGGCCCTCATTGATGACGTCGATTCACGTTTATCGTTGACGTGCAGCGCAGCCGGGAATTATCAATGGTGATGAGCATGTAGAACAGCAGATAATGTAATTTAAATGCCTCCGTCGGCCAAGCACGCTACCATAAACAAAGTAACAAGTAACAAGTTCTATGTGGTGTTCATACGAACAGACATCGCACATCTTCGTAGTTAAATAGAGAATTTATTTCAACAATAATATTTGTGTAAACGTTCAACAATTTAGCACTATTTTTTGCAGCGATAGCACTGCAGCTCACTTGAGCTGTACCACAATGTATCTAGGACCAGAGTCGGTCGGCTAGGCTCGATCCGGCGGCGTTAGACTCCAATAGCAATAAAGGAGCGCATCTTCTCACGCGCGGCGGCGGCGGCGGGCGCGGAGCGGTGGCGGCGCGGCGCGGCCGCAGTATTGCCAGTATTATAATTGCATGTGCTCGCAGTGCCATAAAGCAAATGCTCGAGTTTGAATATTGCAGTTGCGTCATGGTACGTAACCGAGCGAATATTCATTTAAGATTTAAGATTGTTATATATTTTTGTGACCATGTATTTGTTAAGAAAGTTGGCGACATGGACAGCAGGTAGGTTAAATAGGCAGCAGCAGGTCTCCTCGAATTGCATCAAATGCAATTAATTGCTGAGCAGTTCGTTTGCGTAACACCGAACATTATCCATTCATAAAGAAGGTCAGTGCCAATGGGGATAATTAAATGGCGGATGATGATTACCTACAAAACAAGTCATTTCCATCGTAAACATTGATTTATTATTTTTAGACAATTTATTTAAGTACCTTCGCAATTTTAAAACTGCATTAGAGGTATGAATCCCAGAATTATTTAACATATAATAAACAGAGCGATCTCTCGTTAGTTGCCGGTGGTAGGCACTTGGACAGTAACTTACAGTGCGGTGTGCGCGCGCGCATGACGCGCTGATAATCTAGTTAAATATATTTATTGGAGGCACGCCGAGCGGCCGAGCGGCCGAGCGGCCCCACGCCGACCGCAAAAAGGCTCTGCGCCCAAACAAAACCCTGTCCTAATATAAAGCTGTGTTCCGACATGATTTATTCTCATACGATCCGCTCGATTAGAACTTAATGTACATTAAACATTAATTACCTTCCGGGGCTCATTAATACTTTAATTGCTTCGATATTTTAGTGCGTGTCTTATGAAATTCAACACTTATTAAATGGGACTAATTAAGGGGTTAACAGGTGATTTCTTTAGCGGGTCGGTGAGTTCGATTCGGCGGGTGAAGTGTGTTCCAGTTGGCGCGGGCGTCCTCGCCGCGGGCTGTGGGCTGTGGGCCGCGCTATCAGATGACGGGGTCACGCGCGCGGCTCATAACGCCGGTGATTTACCGCGCCTGCGCCCCCACCTGCGCTTCACCTTATCTCTTGCCCATACCGCTGTTCCTTGGTTACTTACCACTATGAGCCTGACATTTTTTACAGTATTTAACGATAGCTAGCTGATCCGATGAAGGTTGTCTGCACGATGTTCTTGATAGATTGACACTCAGGTGGTTATTTCTCAAAAACTTTGCAAGTCTTTGACCATAGAGTTTTAATTGATCTCTAGGGCCCTACCGCGCATCGACATCGACTTCATTTGACAGATGGATGTGACATATTGCTCTTAGTCTTTGGTAAGTTTTCATTTGTGTCAAAAAGAAGCAGCAATGTGTCACATCCATCTGTCAAATGAAGGCGATTTCCATTATCAGCCATCGGAGACCAAAAGTTATTATTATTTGTGTTCCGACGTTGTATTTTAAGACATTTCACTACTGAATATTAAAGTAGTTTTGGTGAACAGTGAACAATGAACAATGTAAATTCTAACCCTCATTATTATAAATTATATATTAAATTGTCAACAGCAGCATACAGTCCCGTGATGACGTTTGTTTAATATTCGCGTCACAACATTCACCACCACATATCAGGATCAAGTCGGGAGCCTCGTAGATTATCGAGTCTAAACGGTACTGTTCATGAAAAACTTTTCTTTTTTTCCTGAATTACCATATTTTAGTATCAGTATACATTTACAATCTAGGAAGTTCCCGGTCAACCAGTAGAGTTTAGATAATAATGTCACAAATATTCAGAGGGGCAAGATCCTTTATAGTACTACGAAAATAATCTAAAATCGCAGTAGCAGAAATTTAAAGTATACCGACCAAAACTCCTACATGATGCCGCTTATAAAAAAGTAACTGACGTACCTAAACGGTCGGTCGCCAGTTGTCTTGCAGTGAACAGGTTTGAGGAAGCTATACGTTCATTGACAACCTGCGCGGGCGCATGCCCGATGCGCAAATTTATATTAATATAACCACAAAGATAACAGACTTTATATAAAAATAAAAATCGGCCAAGTGCGAGTCGAACTCGCACATGAAGGGTTTCGCCGCTCACCCAAGGTTGCCTGGAAGAGACTGCTACGTAGCTATAACGCCGCTTATTGTGTGTTCCTCTTTTTTGACATTTTCTCTGTATGTGTTTGTTTTTGCATCGTGTGCAATAAAGTTTCTATTATTATTATTGCCAAAATGCCATTATAATTTTTCGTCTGCAAAAATAAGTTTGTTTTTCATAGTGTTTGTATGAATGACAAACTGCAAATATTTTTATTTATTTGCATAAATATATTTGCGGTTTTGGAAAATGTGCTATACCTCTGAAACTACTAAATAAATTTCGTTCAAACCAAATTTCGTTAAAAGTTTTTATAAAGATCTACATCATATATTTTTTTTATTTTTAACTTTCTTATTTTAAAAGTTAGGGGGGGGGACACATTTTTACACTTTGGAAGTGTTGAACTTTCAAACGGTTGATTTTGAGAAAAAATTGTTTTAGAAACCTCAATGCAATTTTTAAAGACCTATCTATAGATACCCCACACGTATAGGTTTGATGAAAAAAAATATTTCAGTGTCAGTTCCATGGGGAGACCCCCCTTAAATCATATATTTCTTTATTTTTGTGTAAAAACCGTAAAGCGGTTTACAGAATACATCTACCTACCAAGTTTCAACTGTGTAATCCTCATAGTTTTGGAATAAAAAGGGTGTGATATACATCGGTTTGGCCGAATCTATAAGGGTTTCGTTTTTTGCCTTTAGGCTACGAAACCCTAAAAAGCCTTTAAAATAACGACGAATTATTGCGTGATATTATGAGGAAATGAGAATTTTGCATTTTATACTGCTATTTTTATGTGATCTTTAAATAAATAAATACACTAGAAAAAAAACACTTGCCTCATGTCGCTCAGACGGGACTCGAACTTACACCAGGCCAGGAAATTAGGAATCAGGCCCACAGTCTACCAAGATTTCATAGGTAGCATAGTTGGTAGTGTTTGAACCAGAAATGAGATTTTAAAAATATTTTACTCATCATAAATGTTTTTATTGATGTAGTACTACCCCACTATTGAAGTACAGGCTTCCCTTAAAGATGGATAAGGTCGCGGACCCAATGTAGATTGGTGGGTGTTCATGACTGCAAATGAAGCATGAAGGGACCAACGTTTTCAGAACTTTCGATAATTGCCACATATTAAATGTAGAGTCAATTGCGGTAAGACTTGTGTGGAAGATGTAGCTATAGGTCTGTGCCATATGTGGTCTGTGTAAGTTTCTCAGGCCAGTGAATAATCTGGAAATGGAGCTTAATTGGCGCGGGTACCGCCAGTATCAATGGGCACCGCCGAGTTTTTACACACGGACGGACGGACGACTGTCGTCGATTCATCGCCGCCAGTCGAAGGTCGCTTTACTTAGATCGATTCATGTGACGCTTTTAATTAGGCACAGTTTAGAACAAACGCACAGTGCCCTGTCCATTGCACTCGATGTTAAAATTATGAGATAGTTTATGACTGTACGAAGAATGGTAGGAAATACTTTCCAATACTTATTTTAATTCTTAAACGAAAGAACGATTCCCAAAAAAACTATCTCGATTGTACACACATCTAAGCCTGGAGTTAAGAATTAAGTGGTATACATACAGGATAGGATCAACCTGACTTTTAACCGCCTCTGTGGTCTAGTGGTACAACCACCAGTATCAGACTCAAGGGTCCTGGGTTCGATTCCCAGCGGGGGTACATATTGTACTCGGTTTGGTTGGTGGTAGGACTTGTTGTGATTCCGCCTGGCTAGCTACCACCATATTATCTAAGTCTAACGCCATAACAACAATGTTTTTAGCATTGTTGTGTTCCGGCAGTTAGAGATAAGATAGCCAGTTTTTCAGTGATTGAGGATTCCGGGAGAGGCTCGCTTCCATCTTCAGCCTTATCAACACTTAACATCAGGTATGATGAAGGCTAATAGTCTCACCGTCGTTAATAAAGAAAAACAAAAAGCCTGATAACATAATGAATGTGTAATACACGTGAATAATAATATTGGACATGATTCAGCAAAGTGAGGTAGATACATTAAAACATAATTTTCTTGCAAATAGTTAATTCTTGTTCTTGAAGCTCACTCATGTCCGATTCTTGGGACGCACTGAGGAAAACCAGACCCAACTCATTGCGTAGATAGATTAGTTTTGTGTTAGAAGGATAACAATCAAGCGAATCTGACAATGAAACCAGTCGCGCTGGCCGATACGGCGCGATAAACTTATCGTCAACAAACACTGCAATACATACGCGCAACGCAAACAGGTGCGCCGGAGTCCGCCAACAGCTGTGAGTAACGAGGTAATCGAAGGCAATCGACAAATGAGATCAATATATCAACTTTATTGTTAGCATCAATGAAAAAATTACTTAATTATTTTTACAACTTTTTGTAGCTTTGATTATAATTACAAATACAGTGGTCTTTTTTTTAAACTAAACCATTTATTTGCATCATGTTGTTCTTAGACTTTTATTATATTACACGTTTATGTCTGAGAATTTCTATCTTTTTCTTGTTTAATATTAAATTTCTATCTTTTCTTCTTTGATCACAGGTAAATTATGTAGTCTGTGTTTGGATTTAATTTCATTACACTTTAAAAACTACTTCAATCCTCTCGATTTTTTAAATCCAATTAGGTACTATCTTATAAGTTCCTATAATTACGTTGATTAATAGTTACGACAACGACGGCTAAGTATTTCACCCACCCACTGTAAAGACGTGACAGAAGAGCATAATAAAGAGTTTCTCCTGATTTCGGTGTCATATTCCAAATAATAAACCTAGCTCAATATAATATAAATTACGACCTTTATCGATCTAATAATGTCGATTATTTTTTATTTCGTTTATCTCCCGCTGAGGCCGGCGGTAATGGTTGTAATTAGTTGCGCGGGCGCAGCGTTATGCAAATCGCGGGATCGCCATTATGGGCCTTTGTTCTCGGCGGGATAGTGCCCGACGGACCCGCCGACATTGATATTAGTCGATTAGTCGGAGCTCGGTAGAAACAAGTTGCGTGAAATGAATTTGTATTGAGATTAAACTGGGATGCATGGAAGGAAGGCATCGTTCGTCACATCAAGAGTTCTCAATATTTAATGAAAATTATACGTACATACTATTTAATAAATATCTATATAAAATAATCTTACAACTAAGTACCTGCAAATGGATACGTATGGTTTAATTAAAAACACAAGTGGCGATCGAAACAAATAAATCTTTCTTGAATTAGCGTAACCGTTTATTAGATCATCGTAAAAATCCACGTAGTGAGCAGCATATCGCTCTACGTGATTTGATCGCACATAATGACAGCGTACAGAAGACAATGTATCCCATAATGATCGGCACGGACTGTCCCTGCGCCTGCGCAGCACTCTATCATTTGGCGGGCTGCGCTGCGCGGCGCTATTGCGCAACCCGTATTAAAGCCCATTCTGCGAGCTTATTTATACCGCCGATGTGAAAGCATTGATTAATATTGTAATGAGCACCACGAATAACTTCCACCGTACCACAAAACCGGCGCATCTTAATATTTTACGTCCACGGCTCGTCCGGCCTCGGCGACCGGAGAGGTCGCTCGAAGGGAAGCGCTACGTGGTGCGAATTACAAAGGAGATTTACTCGGTGAATGGGCCGTGTGGAGTCAAGTGGTAGAAGGGCGGTCAGTAATTGTGTATAGTTTGAGATGATGGCGGCGGTCGCGGGTGCAATTATTTCCCCGTGATTTGCGTACGCGCGTAGCGCACGCGGCCGGAGCTCGGGCGCGGCGCGGGCGCGGGCGGTAATCACACGGTGCGCGGTGTCTCACAAATTGTGGCGCAGCTAATAACGCGCCCGATCCGCTCCCAATATAAAACGAAAACTGCCCGCTCCGATAATGAGTATGCATCGCTGTGATTTCAGGTATCATCGCACAATATACTCATAACCACGACGTAAAGACACCAATTTGAATGTGGTCGTCTGAAGCCAAACGTTTGATTACGATACGGTCGTACTCGATAACCATCAATTTAATCGTCGAGGAAAGTTGAATGAACTATTACGTTAAAGTCAAACAAATAGTTTAGTCTTGAATAGAGGCAAATGTCTGACGGATAAGTCATGAAGACTTCTTCTAAAATTTAACAGCTGTGCTCTTGTCAGTACCTTACCTAGTGGAGTAATTTCCATTCTGCCCATTTCTCTGCCAATAACTTTCTAATTCTTCAGTGAAATAAAGCCAAGGTCTTCGTCTACCTCTCCCTCCCTCTATTTTTCAGCAGCACAGAATACTTAATAGTACAAGTATTTCAGTATGTTTTAATAAACTGTAGTGTCATGTCAGGTGGGTAGAGAAAGTGGTTTCTCTTTTATTCCTAATCGTAACAAGCGCCCACATATACTTCTCCCCTCCCGAACCATGACCAGATCATCCTCATTCTCTTTCAGTCTTTTTTTCAGTTCAGCTTATTCCTTCCATTCATATCGCACACCAGATCTCGAAAACCTCCAGCCGTTTTTAAGTAAAATCTACAAATGCTTGGTGCAAAAATTCTCAGATTTAAATACGATGTTGCACTCCGCGTTGATGGGATCAAGACAAACAAAACGCTTACGTAACAGCGAACAAAAAGCGTTCCAGTTCAAAAGCAGCATTGGTAATAGTGGTGCGCGCACGCGAGCGTCCTGCGGCGCGCAGTATGCCGCCGGGCGCAGGTTCGGTGCACGGCGCAAACGCACGCTAATTAATACCACTACTTGTTATAACAATATTAATTAAAACATTTGCATGCAATATTACAATCTTTTTTTCATTGCTCCTTTTATGTAGAGTCAGAACTTTTCACAATCATTTTTCGAGTTCCGAGAAAAAGAATTACTCCTCTCTGCGTACCACTTCGAAAATCTGTGTTTGGCTCAAGTTCACCCATTCCCAGATTATGCAAACTGATGAATGAGTATAGTGACCGTTTCGATTTTAACTCTGATCCACCTGGAAAGATTCATACCATTGTGAGGAAGTCACCTAGAACGCAGTAGTTTGGGAAATTGTTATTTTTTCTTTTCTTTTTATTTTTTCTGTTGCACGTTATATATATATTATTATTTTTTGGTAAGTTTAGCTTACCACACTAATAAAGACCCCTTGGTCCATTTAAGTTATGGGTTATGTAGGTACTAATTTAATTTTAATTAATAAGAAGTACTTGAGCATGCGGTATTTGCCTTTAAGTGTTTGTTTCACCTAGATAGTATTGTAAGCTAGTAATATGAAAAGTGTATTGGTGTGTACAGACGTTGGCGAATCAAATAAATCATTTTTTACTTCCGTCGATGGTCACCATCACAGGTCACCACGCTCGTAGTCAAATTGTTTAATGTTTGGACTGTATTTAGACGGTATTGTAGGTATTTTATTTATTTTATTACAAAGATGCTAATTCCGTTGTCAGATCAGTTAATTGAGTAATATCAGTCAACTCGACGACCTGTTGGCGCAGGGATAGTAAGCCCGCCTTCTGCGCCAGAGGTCAATTCGATTCGATTCGAGTCGATCTGCGACCGGGTTCGATCCCCGGACAAGACAAATATTTGTGTGTATGAACATGTCTTGGTCTGGGTGTTTAATATGTATAATATGTATGGATTTACAAAAAATGTAGGTATATAAGAATGTTTAACCGTTATCTACTATCCATAACACAAGTTCTTCATGAAACTTAACATAGGCTATTGATGTATTGTATACAATTTTTTTTTTATTTTTTTTTATTCACATTCATCATTAGGTTTCGGTCTCTGACCGCAGTTGCAGCATACCTAACCTAACCTACATATTGGTAAAAAATAATTTTCTCCTTCATCCAGTCAGTGTGTGTGCAATAAATAGGATGATTATCCCAATCTAAATTACGTCGATGTTCGTTCGAGCGCGTGAGGCAAGCGCTCTAGAAAGTCCAACAATGCTTGGAGAATGGCTGAAGATGGCATCATTACAATCATTTGCCCATAGTTCACCGTCTTCAAAAAAGGTTGTTGTACGTTTGAAAGTATTTTATACCTATCATTCCAAATTATTTAAACGATTAGTGACGAAACAGAAATGTTGCCGTTTAGCTCATGTTTGTTTGTCAATAACGTAAATATGTTTACTTTTTCGAGTCATTCCGTGCGAATCCTCTCGTATATTTTTTGTTAAAAGTAGCCTTTAACAACACTACTTGGGGGCCTACTGCCATCTCTTAGCGCAGTATTGTTTCAATCTTACCATGCTATTTCGTACTACAAATCTCGAAGTAAGCTTGTTTTTGTCGGAAGTTTTGTGTCGTCATCGCTCAATGATCGCCTCCATAATACGAAATGTGTCAAAATGTGACAACATCAATAAAAACAAAATACAAACAAAACATTCTTATGACAAATAGATGATGGTAGGCCGGCTGATGTCCTACCATATACATAAATTTAGCGATACTTATAAAAACGATGTCGATTATAAGTTTATAGTTAGTAGTGAAGTATCAAAGTGGACCTGTTTGGCGCAGGGGTACTAACCCCGCCTTCTGCGCCAGAGGTCCCGGGTTCGATCCCCGGACAAGACAAATATTTGTGTGCATGAACATGTCTATTTGTCTTGGTCTGGGTGTTTAATGTCGGTAATATTAAGTATATATTTACAAAAAAAAAAGTATATAAGTATGTTTATCCGTTATCTAGTATCCATAACACAAGTTCTTCATGAAACTTAACGTGGGCTAGATAATTGGTGTCATTGTATGCAAATATTTAATATATTTATCAAAGTGGAAGTAGTTTAAATTGGACCGATCTGAGCGATACCTAAGGAAAGACGGGCAGCGCGACAGACGAGCTGTTAAAGACACTTTGAAGGCAATGCTTATACACTATTACGGTCAAAGGTATTTATTTTATGGAAAAAAGCCCTGACGGGGGGCGACATGAGACTAGTTGCTTAATTTTTTCTAGTATATTTTCTTGTTTAATATTTATCACATAAAAATAGCATTGTAAAATGCAAAATTAAAAAGTTATAAAAACTATATTATTACATTTGCCTCAACAAATGTAAACAACTCTTCCACTTCCGTCAAAATGTTCAAGTAATAATAGTAGCAAGTACCGATTCGTAACAGTTATAGTCAATTATAACTTTTTAATTTTGCATTTTACAATGCTATTTTTATGTGATAAATATTAAACAAGAAAATATTCTAGAAAAGTGCATTGGGCCGGACTCCCAAGGATGCGGGTTCGAATCCCGTCAGGGCGACATGAGACTAGTTGCTTTTTTCTAGTATATTTTCTTGTTTAATATTTATCACAGTTATAGTGAATTTCACTTTTTTGCCAATGACATATTTTAACTTGATTTCACATTATAAGCATTGTCTTAACAAACTAATCAAAATCTTATTTAATTAACCGACTTCAAAAAAAGAAGGAGGTTTGCAAATGGTCGCGTATATATAATTTATGTATGTTCACCGATTACTCGAGAACACCTTTTTATTCACTCGTCTCGATGATTCTACTGATTTTCGTGCGACGTTTGAGTTTCCGTATTCCATAAAAGCGACCTTGCATGTATATAAATAGCTTCGCTTTTCGCCTGTAGTATCGCCTCCCAATGCGAGCGCGCGAGGGGCAAAGCGAAAAGCGTGCTATGACGACGAGCGCAAGGTCGCTAATCGCCTGATCGCCTCCTCGTTCGCCTCGCCACTCGCGCGACGATTGATTGAAAAATAGAGGTCCTGAACCGATTAAAACGATTCAAATGTTAAAACATTGGAGTAGATCACAAGTTGATCCCGTTTTTTGAAATTTTAAAATCGGTTCAGTAGTTTTCAAGATATCTTGAAAAAAACTGACGATTTTCGGTCAAGGTTTGTTATAAAATAAATAAGTAGGAAAACCACGCTGGAGATGACTCACACTAATTTATAGAATATTTATGTTATTGATAATGTGTAACCAAGGCAAGAAATTATGATAACTATTCCTTCTAACACTAGAATTTAAAAATCCAATCTGTCATGAATAATATTCTTATTGCATGCTTGTTTCAAAACGTAATATGTATAATGAAGACATCGGTTGTATTCTGGAAACATAATCAGTTAACAATTATGTTGCACAGATTGCTGCACCGATTACGAAACTGCAATCGTGTATCGGACGCGCCTGCGCCTGCGCCGACTGACAGACAGAGCAAATGATCCGACCTTCCGGTAGAAATCTAGTCCAACGATATACCTATATTTGCGTATCGATTGAGAGGTGTATTTTAACTAATTTTAAAAGCCAGTTTTAGCTCCTCGAATGTGTACCAAGGTACTTACTTATAAAACAGCAATAGCCGTCAAATGTGTATCAGATTACAGGGATTATTTTTCCGGCGTACCCATCGCCACTTTTTTTTCATTTTTCTCAAGATCCATAATAGATAAAGAAAATCTAATGACTGATTTTCAAAGACAGTAAAATTTGCCATCACCATGTATAAGTCTTCTAAGTCAAGTGTAAGAAACGGTGTTTAAAGATAATTTTTAGAAAAGTCAGTTTCCGTCACAATGCGACACTACAGTCTTGACGGCTATTGCGAGTCTGTTGCATTGCGGCCGTACCCATTTAAGAGGTTATGCACAAACATGTGAAAAAATAGTAATTTAAGACGCACAAACATGCGCCTCCGTTTTATGTTTAATATCCCAAGGATTTGCACTAGTACCTTACTGCTTTTGCTTCGCATTATCTGTACCATGAGAGAGAACATGAGGTTATTAGCCACCATTTTCTAATGCCGTTTTTACTACTTCAATGAAAATTTAATTCAAGTTTTGCAATAATCATATAGTTATAATTATATAATAAATACTTGATAACGTAATCATAATAGAAGTATAATTTGCTTATCATAATCTTTCCCTTATCCGTCCTCAATCATAATGAGTTCTAAATATAACTCAAATAACCTTATTTTTTATTTGTATAACTAAACAACGTTAACAAATCGTTACGTCAAAGAAAACCTATAAAACACAATCTGAAGACGATTCCACAAATATTCCCAGTTTCGACGAACAAATGAGTGTAATAAAATTTCCGAAACGATAAAAGCGTCCAAAATGAAAGCAAAATTTTATCCGATAAGTAGCCACTTACAAGAAGTTTTATTTCGTGAATAAGCAAATAAGGCCAATTAACACACGGGGAATGTGGGACTCGCGGGACAAAAAGCGGCGCATCTGCACTCTGGCGGGACGCGGACGGCCGCGGCCGGTCCCGCGACGGCATTGCTCTACCAAACCTTTGAGTCAGGTGTTGCTGACTACGGGTAACCTATGCGTTTGACCGCTTTATGCGTTTATGACACGTTGTTACACATTCTTTGCTTATTTTATCTTACTTGCCTTCTTGGAATGCACCCTTTCATACTCGTGTGACCTGATTACTACAAGTTATACTTAAGTAATTAATGAAAAAACGTCCAATAATACACGACAATATAGCCGCCTTATTCCCAAACCGCATAGCATTTGCCGCTATCGCTCGCTTCAAAATAGAAAAATAAAAAGCATAGAATTCAAATCCGATTCCGCGTCCGATGGTTTGTGAACCAGCCCGCTGCCGCTGGTCAGATTACACTCGCGTTATAGCGGCGGCTTTCGCAGAACAAGTGTTACGTGCTAAATATATGAAAAATGAAAAAATAATAGACTGTATATGAAAAATGAAAAAATATTGCAACATTCACCATAATTACAATTTAGTGTAGCCTGGCCCTTTGAAAAAAGTAACATTGTTTTTGATTATTGTCAACTTCCCATTTTTGCAGCATCAATATACAAGATAAATAGCTCTTCTTCTACCTTAACTTATTATTTTTCTTTAAATCAGATATGAGAAAAACTAAGATTTTAAAATGGTAATAATTGCTCGTCAGCCATTAATTAAGTATTATCCACAGGACACAGAAAGTCTTTTTCTTGCCTCTTTCTTGTGTTCTGTAGTATTATCTATCACACTACCGAATATGGTTATATTTGTATGCACTTTAATGAAATCTAGCGAGAACTTGATGCAAAAAGATACCCAAGCTACGGGATAGCATTTCCAAACTGTTTGCATAACCCAGTCAAATTAGGCATCTGGAATTGGGACGGGTTTATGCAGGAGATGGCCACGTAGGTGGCAGCTGGCCTCCCGCGGTCTCCGGGAAGCCGCCGCAAAAACCAGAGCTCTTTATTTTGTGACCAGACCGAGGCGAAACGCGGGAACACACAGCGAGCCCCGCACTCTAACTTTCGGACATTCATTGATTTGATACCTTCCGTATGTCACTTGCATCATGTCATTCATTTAAACATTATCTTGTAACAATATTTTATCAAATTTTACTCAGCATACTTAATTATAATATAATGAATCAATTAAATAATCATGCGCTGAAGATAGCAGATAATGTGCTTAAAATAATCTGTCTATCTTATTATTAAAATTAGTCGTCCTAAAATTGGAATAAATCGGCGTAGGTAGTGTTGTTGAGACGGAGGTGTCTAATGTAGGTACACTTTTGAATCAAAATTCCTGTTACATTCAATTAGTATTTTCGTTCAATGAAGAAGGCCTCCTATAAAGTTACCGAATGCCTACATTGCTGATAGTAATGTGCGTAGGTAACTGAGAACAAATTCGTTCCGAGCCGATGGTGTACGTTTATGTACTGGCTATAAAGCGGCATGATTTATACTCTCAATATAACTCTAAACTTTTATCTATATATATGTTCAACCGAGGAACTTCCCCGTTGATCAGCGGAGGTTTTTTGGTAAACGTTTTCTCAGAAAGTATTAAGGTTTAAGAAATAATTCAGTATTTAAATGAAATGTGATATTGTGATATCAACTTTTTCTATATATCTATTACTTTTTTAAATAAAGCTCCCTAAAAATCTCTACTAGTCAACCGGGAAGTTCCCCGATTGATTTTGTTTAATAACTTCGTAATGGTGAAGATAATACCAAAGGGAAACCTCCAAGGTTTTTGCTAGTAGGCTTTATTTATTTATGGCACACTTACAGGCAACAGATAGAAAAACATTAAAGAAAATTATCCAAGGTTGATACAGCTTATATCTATGCCCAATTACAAGAATGCACAGCATTGACTATGAACTTGCAAACAGTTAGAGACTACATAATTGGTAATAAATTAAATAGAACAAAAATTATGAACTAAAAATTATGACAGTAAAAAAGAAGAAAAAATACAAAAAATAAAAAAATAAACTTTACCCGTGGTCCCACCGCTTTGTCCCCCTGGTGGGACCACGGGTAATTTTATTTCCCCGTAGTCCCACTGCGCTACAGTCGGTCTACGGATAATTGAAACGACAGTACCGCATTTACCCGTGGTCCCACCGCTTTGTCCCCCTGGTGGGACCACGGGTAATTTTATTTCCCCGTAGTCCCACTGCGCTACAGTCGGTCTACGGATAATTGAAACGACAGTACCGCATTTACCCGTGGTCCCACCGCTTTGTCCCCCTGGTGGGACCACGGGTAATTTTATTTCCCCGTAGTCCCACTGCGCTACAGTCGGTCTACGGATAATTGAAACGACAGTACCGCATTTACCCGTGGTCCCACCGCTTTGTCCTTCTGGTGGAATAAAACCGTTTTAATCGTGGACCCACTGCTTGGTATACAAAAAATAGTAAAATATTGAACGAAAAGTATCATGGCAGCATAACCAACTAGGAGTTACTAATAAGCTGCTGTATATAAAAATCTCGAAACATTTAAAAATAACTCCTGGTTAGCTATGTATTCCTGGTACTTTTACTTAAATATTATTTTAATTAATAAGTATTCGAACGGTCGAGTATCATTTCTTGTGCAGTGGGTCTACGGGGATGAAAATTATCTGTTGAATTACCCGTGGTCCCACCAGGGGAACAAACCGTTGGGACCAGGGGTAAAGCCTGCTAAATGTTAGCAAATTAATCGGGAACAGTACCAAAGTTAAGTACGGAAACTATCAAAATCAGAGGAGGATTTTCAAATTAATTCTCTACAATAATTCTATATTCACAATCCTGCAAAAACATTTTCGGTTCCTGAATTCCTGTGACGAATCTATTATCTAGTGATAACTAATAAATAATTAAATAGCATGAATTAAAGTTTACTGATTCTTAATTAAAAATTAACTGATAAGACAAAATCGTAAATAATAATTGAATAATAATAATACATTAAAATTAAAATGATTCTTAGTTTAAAATAGTATTCATTAAAAAACAACGATAATTTAAGAAAAAGTGCTATTGAGTAATTAAAATTAAATTTATATATTAAGGACCCCTTATAGGGTAAAGGCCTCCTCCATTTTACTTTAAAAAAATCTGTCTATTGCTTCTGTATCCCAGACCTTACCGGCCACCACGATTATTTCATCTAGCTATTGTTCTTTTGGTCTACCTCGTTTTCTTTTGTGTAGTACTCCATTCCATGTGATCACTGTGTATGTCCACCTATCTTTGTCCATACGTGCAATATGGCCGGCCCGTCTCCATTTAAGTTTCTTTCAATTCAAACGCAGAGGTACTAAGCCCGCCTTCTGCGCCAGAGGTCCCGGGTTCGATCCTGACAAGTTCGTGTACACAAATATTTGTCTTGTACGGAACAAGACAAATATTTGTGTACACGAACTTGTCTATTTAATATGTATATTATGTATGTATTTACAAAAAAAGTATCTAAGTATGTTTTTCCGTTGTCTATTATCAATAACACAAGTTCTTCATGAAACTTAACGTGGGCTAGATAATTGGTGTGATGTTCCAAGGCATCTATTACATTTGTGGCCTTTCTTATATATGTGTTCTTTTTTCTGTTTATATTTATTACTATTTATATATAATATGCTGCGCTGCGTTCCATAGACCTTTGGCAAACCTGTGTTTTATTTCTTGTCTGGTTATTTAATATCCAGGTCTGGCTGCCATAGGTGGGGCATAGCAGCAGACATGAATTCAGAAATTTCTTTTTAAGTCTGATTGGAAGTTTTGATTTCAAAATATCTTTGTTGGCCCAATATTTATTCCAAGTCATGTTGATTCGTCTGTTTAGATCATCTTGATGTCTAGATGAAGAAAATGATGTTTGCTTACCCAGGTATACGTATTCCTGAACGTAGTCCAGTATAGTATTTTCGACTTTGCTAATGATGCTGAGCTTTATTCAAATTTAATTCTTTACTAAAACATAGATAATGGAAAATAGAGACAGTCCTGTCCAGTCCTTTAAACAAACAAATTAAAACAGTTGAAGATTAAAAGCTGTCGTATTTCACTATCACCACGGGACGTTTATCGGTCTGTTTGTTAAGTGATTCAATTAGCCATCGATATGACGACTAAACAAACCATGGGGACGACGGGAATCAAGCTACTTAATGGAATTAAAAAGCCATATTGTCAGCGGTAGGCATGTTCGGAAATACCCGCCGCGTTAGGAATCCACTACTGATAACCCCCCTTTTTTGGTCTTTCGATTCGACTATCGATACGGACAAAAAACAATTAAGCCCCTATTAACTGTTTGCGTAAAGTTAATATTTAAAAAAAAATACAAAAATATAGTATTCTCTAATATAGTTCCACAAGATGTGATTGAACTACCTTTGCATAAATTCAAATATATTTTAAAAAGACTCTCATAAGCAAAGGTTATTACAAGGTACAAGATTACCTAAATGGCTGTAATGCATGGAACTGATAATAAACATAACGTCTACTATGTTACTCATCAGTCGTATCAAATAATACTTTGATTGATTTGTAATTAGTAATGGTATATTGTTTGTAAATACCATTACTTACATTTGATAAAGCTGGTAAGTTTTATTGCCGTATTTTCATGTCAGCTAAAATAGTGAAACGGGTGGTAGGGTACAACAACTGACAATTCAAAAATGCATGTAATATGCTCAATTGAATAATAGTTATTTGTTATGCAAGGTTGGAAAGTTGGTTATTTAGCGGCGAGTTGCCTCTATTGAAATCTGTGCAAGTGAAGGATTCTAGGATTGAATCCTGAGCGAAGCGAGTGATTCAAAGGTACAAGACGCTAAAACTATTAAAACTATTCTGCCGAGCGCAACATAAAAGTTTTCACCTCACAACAGCGAGGAACATTTTATGGATGTTTTCGCGGTCAACTTCCCGTAAAAAATTCTTTAAAAATAAAATTTAATTTAAATATACCTTATTCCCGTTGTTTTTAAAATAATAAAAAAGGGAGTAGGTATTATAGTTAATTCAAGGTTTGGTTGTATTTTTTCTATGCCTGACGCCATAACAACAATGTTTTCAGCATTGTTGTGTGCCGGCATTTAGAGATAAGATAGCCAGTTCAAATTGAGCTAAAGCGGCGCGGCGGGTATTTACGTGCGCGTGGCAGCGTTGGAGGGTGGCATCGATTGGGAATGATAATTTACTAATAAACGGTGCCCACGCGCCGGTGCATGCCATATGGTGGCTAAACAAATGCAATTGAGCGTCGTTAGCTAAAGGACAGTAAATGGCCACAGTTTGCTTAACCCGGATGCTTGGTGTCCATACAATTTAAATTAATCATGGAATTGTTAATACGCCGTACGAAGCGTGAAGATACCTACTATCTTTAGATTTGAAAAAACAACATAGCCTTGACGTCGAATCTATAGTACTCGTATCTACTTACTTAGAAGAAATAATTAAAAGGTTTTTGTTTGCAGTTCATACTGTCTCAAACATATGTCTCGTACGACACCGGTGGAACTTTGGACGGAATCCTCCTTATTTCACTCTGAGTAACTGCTGCTATTGAGCTACAAAGTTAAACTTTTCAGAAGATACATTGCATTTGTAAAGCAACTTTTGAATTAAATTGATATTAATAATAGCGGTCTTTCGTTGCTATTTCTGTGGCACTCCATAAGCAAATGCTGCAAACCTTCAAGTTTTTGTCATATTGAGCAGTTACAGGACTGTACTTCTTTAACAGGGAATGGGTGTTAATATTTGCTTTGGGGCTAGCACGAAAAACTTTCGCAATAGTATCAAGAAAGTATTGGAATCAACGAAAAATTTTTACGTTTCCGTCCGGCAGGAACGCTGCTCAAAACGTCATACATTTGCTGATGATACTTTTTCGATACATTGTAGAAAGTTATTCTCGGATGTAAAGAACCATCATTCATAATTTTCGTTTGTCAATACCGAACTATTTTCTGTAGGTTAGGTACCTATACCTCTACCAGGATGACTGTTTGAAGAAAACCAGTCTTAATCTAATCTGTAGCCAATTTGTTGTCGTCTTCCTTCTATACCTTATATATTTAGAAACAGAATGCTGTATTTGTATTTTATAGTATATATAGACGCACTTTTATAGTAGACAAGATAGTCAACAAGTATTAAATAACGTTTTAATCGTGAATGACGGAAGGTTGCTCTAGGTAGGAAGGTTGGTCTATCCATATTCTATAGGTTACATTTCGGTGAGTGTGCAGCGGAATTGCACAGCCTCATTCCACCATCCCCATTTTTTCATCGGACAACCAGACGTACAAACAGGTGCCACAATTATATATGGTTGATATACCCAAGAGTCGCACTAAGCGTTTTGACTCGACATTTATCATCCGCACCGCCAAAGAATGGAACCCCTTGCCAGAGTCTGTGTTTCCTGACACTTACAATTTGGAGGTCTTCAAGTCACGAGTGAATAGGTATCTTCTAGGCAAGCGTGTTACATCCTAGATCGCATCTTTGCTTTCCATAAGGCAAGATAGCGGTCAAGCGCTTTACCTATCAAAGTCAAAGTCAAAGATTTTTATTCAAATAGACTTATAGATAAGTACTTTCGAATAGTCCAACATTATCCAATAATAAAAATAGAATACTAAGCGTTTTTGAAAGATTTTCATTGGATGGGTAAGCAACTTGCTTACCCACCTAATGAAAATCTTACAATATTCTACCTTTTCACTTGAATAGGTAGTTATTTTTCCTAAGCAGTGTGCAAATGACATTTAGGTACCTAAGTTAAAAAAAACACGAGTAGAAGCCATTACATGGATTTTAAATTAAAGTAAAGATTGAGTCATCTTGATCCTGTCAACCCTACCACTAGCTTACAATGTTTACAAATTATAATGGATAGGTACTACAAGGCTACGGTGTTCATGGCAAAACGACGACTTAAGTTTAAATCGTTTATCATAAAATCAAACGAAGATTACATCTTTGTAAACAGTAAAATGTGATTATGGCTACGCTAATAAAGTCGTTATTGCTCTTTGGAATAAACGGGTCGAGCATAATTAACTATGAAATTAAACTCTTCTATCGCGTGGCGTGGGTGTACTAGAAACCGCGTCTAGACTCAGGCAGCCAATGGGAGGTGGTCGGCAGGTCTAGGACTTAGAACGAGCGAATGGCGGGCGAGGTGCGCCGGCGCAGCCCCGCCCCGACCGCCCCTCCCACGCCCGCCGGCGATGCGCAGAACCAGTCCCGCCATCTCGGCGTATCGCTATTAAAATTTCGAAACGAGATTGCCGCATCTACTGCCGCCGTGCATTCATTACCGTCTGTCGACAGGACGTCATGATCGGAATCTTCTGCAGTGAAATGTCATCCTCGTTAACAATTTTAATCAGCCTCCAAAGTTAACTTGGAAGTATCGGACAGATTTTGAATTATTGCAAGAGATAAGAAAAATTTGTGTGCCTGTATCGTTTACTTTACAGTACGTAACCCATTTCATTACATAGAATTTAATGCGCAAGAAGCCACAAAACAGGTCAATTGTTTGACCACCGGAAAAAGCACTTTAATTTGGTTATGAAGACATAATAGAGTTTATAAATGCAAATGCTAATTTCCGCAGCCGACAAAAAGCCCCCTCGGTGTCAAGCTCACTGAAACAATTAGCCTGATACGAGCGGGCGGCTGTCAGATGCCCGAGCGTGATTAGAAACGTGCGCTAATTGTTTTATCGTGAATACGTGATCAAATACTGCGCCCGCGATCACCTGCCCCCTCCCCCCTCCCCCTCCCCTGCCACTCGCGCGCATGCAAATTGGTTGTAAATAATTGTCAGTTCGTCCACACGTGCCTCATAATTATTGATGACGGCCAGATAAGCCCGCGATGGCTGCACACGACATTTGCAAACAAAGGCTGGACCGCAAAGGCCCATGTCGCGAATTTTTTCTCCGGCGCGAGTGTGATCGCAGCACTAATTGATAAACAGGATGCGATACATCACTCGTATGTCGAATAGGAATAACATCGATATCGGAATCGATTCGGGAATTTCATCGACGCAGACGGATGGTCGATTTACCGGTTTGTAGTTCAGTCATTTTAAAAGACCGCATAAAAATCTGATAAGCATGCTTCAGCAATCACAATCTCCAGAATTAAAAGTAAGAAGCATTCACACGATACCATTTCATGCAAAATAATACGGTGCGACGTCGTTAAGATAACATTCTAAAAAAGTTACTTACTAGCTGTGTTAACTTATAATATTATAACAAAACTCGTGGTTGAAAAATATAACCTATACAATATTTTATAACTTGTAATATAAAGGTTTACCTCAATTGACTGACTACAGTACATTTATGGACGTGAAGGGTTACAATAACTCCTGAAAAAACCATAACCGGAATTTCATAATAAGTAATTTGCAATGTATGATTATAGTTAGGAATAAAACTTGGGTTCGTATTTTTCTCACAACAAATAAGTGACTTAAGAAATGGAAATACCTAAGTACAATATATTTTTTAACGATTGCAATAGGTAGGTACAACAATAATAATAAAAGTTTAGTTTACATCTACAGCCGTACGTATATATTTCTACCTGTTCCATCTATATGCAGCAGTCATTAAAGTAAATCAAGATACAGAAATTAAATTAAGTGTTGCGTGCGCGGGTAAAACAATTACAATGACGCGTAATCAGATATAATGCAAATAAATGAGACTGCGCATTTGCACTGTGCCTAAATTAAACGCATTTGGAATAAATTAATCACTACTTACTCACTTCATGCGTGAAAGTTTTTGCGTCATATTTAGGTCATGTGCGCTCAACTAAAGCGAAATGTACATAGATTTTCCAAGATTTACAAATGGTTAACCTGTGCTCTTGTTTAGACTAAAAATCATAAAAAAAATCCTTATGTGCAGTCTAAACACACCCATGTAAGTTAAATGTTTTGGTTTATTTATCGATTTGCAAATGTATCGTCAACGATTGTATGACGTATTTAGCAGCAATCCTACCGGACGTAAACGAAACTATATTATATCGGACTTGAGGATTCGAATAAGTACTTTCTCGATACTACTTCGAAAGATTTTCGTGCCAGCCCTGCTGCTGCATGCTGATTATTCGAGTTACGTTTTAATCATTTCAACAGGTTCAGCCGTTTACATTACGTAAAATTGATAACCTCCTCCTTTTTTATAAGTCAGACAAAACGATCTATTAAATAACATGACATTCCTGAAAGAGATTCCGTAAAATATAAAAGTTGCAAACCGACAATGTTCAGCAGAAC
The DNA here is from genome assembly GCA_910589605.1 of Chrysoteuchia culmella. Lineage (NCBI taxonomy): Eukaryota > Metazoa > Arthropoda > Insecta > Lepidoptera > Crambidae > Chrysoteuchia > Chrysoteuchia culmella. Next base: position 335,704 of record OU342649.1, read on the forward strand.
AACAACATTTTAGTGAAATATTGACTGGAAACATTGCATTTCTCACAAATCTCGAAAAGTACATAGAAAATAGTCTGTGTTATTCAAGATTTTCATCAGCAAATTTATCAGAATAGGTACCTTTAATCAGCCTTCAATATATTAGTGCCCACGAAGATATTTCATCCCGTTCTTCTCATAAAATAATACGGAAAAAGTACATACTTTTTGTTATAAAACTATGTTACAAATCTGGTAATAAGGTATGATCTAGATTTGTAAAGTGTCAGAAACACGATTTTATGATTTTACCTCGACACTTTTAGAAAAGACCCCTAAAAAATAAGAAAATTCAAGATTATTCTCACATGGGTTGCATATGGTACTATTGGAAATTGGTCACCAATAATATTTAAAATCGAATAGCTTTTTTTAATCACTATATTTATTAATTTCGTGGTTTTTTCGCCTGATCTGCAAAATCGGCCTCGCTCCCGCTCGCGTCATTTTCTCATCGTTATTTCGCTTCAGTCGTATAGCGCTTTAACCCTGTGTGATGTTTTCAAGAGTATTCACATTTGTTTAGAAAATAGTACATTACTGTAGCGGCCAGCAAAAGAGGGATTCATGGACGAACGTGTAAATTTTGGTTTTCATTGGTTGTCATATTTCGGAGTAAAAGATAGTTCCATTTTTAAATTACACGACAGATATGAGTTTACTATGTAATTTATTCAGACATGGATTTTCATACAACTTTTGCATGTATGTGGCCAGTACCGCAATATCGATTTATCTCGAAGAAGGTTATCAAAATAATGCTCACATTTCCAAGCATGTTTAAAAAATAATATTTACTCAAAAATGCATGTAAAGTGGTCATGATTTTGACAACCTTGTTTGAGCAAAGTCGACCTTGCCGTTCTGTTTCAAGGAGCCGCCGGCAAAGTTTTGCTGGTCGCTCTAACAGGCCGGCAAAACATTACCGGCCGCTATTTTGACGTTTCAACGTTTTAAAACAATCAAATGCAAAAAGATTTTATTTAAAACAAAGCTGTTTGTATTTATAGAGATAGGTACAAAAAGATTTTATTCCATATTTGGCTGTATAGTTCCAACTACCATTGATAAAAAAACAAAGAAGTAACAAAAGCGCGGTTCAGCGAAAATTTTATTTTTATTTAGTGACTTTTTTGCTAAAAATTAGCTCTCAAAACGAAAATTCTTCCGATTCAATGTGTTTAACACCGCCAGACATTAAAGATGAAGCTAAATTAGTGGTTGAAAATGTAATACCGCGAAACTCAAAGGAAAAATATAACCTTGCATATGAAAAATTTGTGCAGTGGAAAATCAGTAGGAAATCTAAATCTTATCCGAAAATGTTTTTCTTGCGTATTTCAATGATCTTTCCAACAAAATGAAGCTTTCGTCTCTCTGGAATACCTATTCAATGTTAAAGTGCATGGTTCTGATAATGAAGTAATAAATGAAGAAATAATACAGCAGTCAAACACCGCATTAGAATTATCGCAAACTATTAGTAATATCAAACCGGGAAAGTCGGTGTTGAATTTTAGTAACTGTACTTTTCATAATTGTCATTTTAATTAAATTTCTAGTTAATTAATATATTTTTTATTTAAATTACTTGCTGATTTTATTTATATTAGGTACTTGCATTTTTGAGTAAAGCACTATACAAGCCTTGGCCCACAATGACTGCTTCGCTGGTCACGCTATGATTGCCTCGAGCTAGCCTAGCTACGCTCTAGGCCTTCCAGCTTGGCCATCATTGCAGCCATTGCTGTCCTCGCTGTAAAGGCCTCGACCTGCGGTCTCGGCCTTTATCTCAGCTCGTCCATCAAGTGCTCCACGCTGACCGCGCTGTGTCGGCCTGGAGCTGCGCTACGCTGCGCTGTCGGCCATCATTAACGCGACCAGCAAATTAGTCATTATAGACCGCGGCAGTAATTTACTAATACGAGTCTCAGAAAAGATAGCTTTAAGATTAAGCGAATCTAAAGTTAGCCAATCTTTTTCTAATCTTTCTAATGGTGCGTTTTAAAATATTTTAAATGAAATTGAATAACATTCAGCTGATTTCACATTTATTAGTAAGCATCTGTTATCAAATAAATATTTCCATAAAAAATAAATTATACAAAAATATGTATAAATAAACAACCCTATTTCACATATATCTCAATAATTTTCCGTTTACGTAACACAGTTAGTTCCGATTACGGACCACACCTGTGCGTTACAATGTGACCCAAATATTAATCTAGAAGACTGAATAATAATATCTGTGCGCTATCAGAGTAAACATTTTCACTTTCAAAGAAATCGCATAGCAAAATTTGGAATCAATATTCTGGCATTACGCCGTTATCGTCGATCGCTGATAGCGCGGATTTAGGTCAACCTGCGCGGGCGCACCCGCCGCCGGCGCCGGGACCATCATGCTTATTATTTTTTTAAGAATAAACGAATGTTTATTTTCAATATAATTTGCTATCTCCAGCATAGCCTAGTATCTTAAGAAATATAAAAAAAAAATGTTCTCAGGCGGGATAACTTACGAGTCCCATCTGAGAACCAATTGTGGGTCAAGTCGATCTTTTCTAGTTTTTTTCTATAAACATTGAAAATGCAAAAAATTAAAAAGTAATGATATTCGTCTTCCTAAAGTATTTACTCTCCAAGGCGGTAAAAAAATTCCCCCCTACATAATCTCCATGCCTACGTGGATAGAGAAACTTTTCTCATTAAAATTCCTGCAACGTAACGCAAACAGAGTCAAACCACACTTCAAAGTAGATTGCACCAAGGACGATAGATGAAGAATTAATGAAATTATTTTCATTAATCAATTTAGCAACAGAGTGTATGGATAAGAAAAACTTACGATAAACTTCTAGTACTTTTTCTCATGGCCTAGCGTTGTTGGTGAAGACAAATAAAGTTACAATAGAAATTAGAATACTCAATTTCATTAAGATTTAAGTTTGAAATTATGTATGGCTTTTAAGTATTTTTTCTTGCATTTCCAATGCTATTTTTATACTTATGATAAATTAATAGAAAAATATTGGATTTTCTTTTATTCACGACGGTGAGACTCTAAGCATTCATCATACCTGATGTTAAGTATTGATAAGGTTGAAGATGGAAGCGATCGTCTCCCGGAATCCTCAACCACAGAGGAACTGGCTATCTTATCTCTAACTGCCGGAACACAACAATGCTGAAAACATAGTTGTTATGGTATCAGAGATAAGGTGGTGGTAGCTAGCCAGGCGAACTCACAACCAGTCCTACCTACCAAGGACTGTCCTCTCTGAGAATTTGAAATTGGTTTTTATCACTACTCTGGTTTCTTGTTCTTTAATTGTGCCATACCCGTGTTTCACCATTAAAAAGTAAAGCAAATCTATAAAAGGAATAGTTATTTTCACCTCACACGCTCTGAAATGGAGGTTTTGTCTAATCAGTTTAGGCGTAGAAAATCGCTTTTTGCGGCCTAGCGCGGCAAAGTACTTTTTTAAATTAATAAGTACCAAAAAATATGTCATATTGCGTTCCGAATCGCTCTATTGACTTTTTTGTTATATTTGATTCTTATTTTAAATAGCTTTGAATGAATTATAATACTCCGTTTTGGTTTTATTATATTATTTTAGTTCATTGAATCATAAAAACAATAACAATAAGATTAAACTATTTGAAGAATTTTATATTAGGCTGGGTGAGATTTCACAACCTTTAATTGGATTTCGGACTGTGACATAAATCTTTATTTTTAAATTGTCTTTGTGTTGTACCTTATGTCAGTGTCAACATTTACGGTATCGTTTTCATTCTTATTAATAAGTAACAATATATTCCTAGTTTAAATAACTTTGAATTAACTATAATACTCCCTTTTTTATGATTTTAGTTTTTATATCATAAAAAAGGTATATTTAGATTAAACTTTATGTTTAAAGATTTTTTTACCGGATGATTACCGCGGAAACAACCATAAAATGTTCCTCGCTGTTGTGAGGTGAAAAATGTTATGTTGCGCTCGGCAGAAAAGTTTTAAGCGTCTTGTACCTTTGAAATCCTCGCTTCGCTCAGGATTCAATAGAGGCAACTCGCCGCTAAATATACTTTATTCTCGGTGTTTTAATGATATAAAAAACTAAAATAATAAAAAAGGGAGTATTATAGTTTATTCAAAGTTAATTAAATTAGGAATATATTGTTACTTATTAATAAGAATAAAAATGATACCGTAAATGTTGACACTGACATAAGGTACAAGTTAAAGTCAATTTAAAAATAAAGATTTATGTCACAGTCCGAAATCCAATTATAGGTTGTGAAATCTTACCAGCCTAATATAAAATTCTAATAACAAATAGTTGAATTTTATTGTTATTGTTTTTATGATTTAATGAACTAAAATAATATAATAAAACCAAAACGGAGTATTGTAATTAATTTAAAGCTATTTAAAATAAGAATAAAATATAACAAAAAAGTCAATAGTGCGATTCGGAACGCATTATGACATTTATGGTAAATTTTAAATAGAAAAATATTGGAAAAAATTAACTCGGCCACAAGTGAGAGCATTGGACCGGATTTCCAAAGGTCGCGTTTTCGATTCCCGTCTGAGAATTCACTTGTGGCCGAGTTAATTTTTTCCAATATTTTTCTATTTAAAATTTACCATAAGTATAAAAATAGCATTGAAAAATGCAAAAATTACAAAATCATAAATTATTGGCGGTTGCATCTTAATCGATCGTCAAACACCTGAAAAGATGTTTCTTTCGAATGCAAGGATATTCCTAGCATTGATGTGACAACGCTGGCCTACAGCGTATTAAAAATATAAAAGTATTGGAGAATTTCGACGGTGGTTCGCAAGTCTCGGTAGCTCAGCGGTTAGAGCATTGGACGGGATTTCCAAAGGCCGCGGGTTCGATTCCCATCTGAGAATTCACTTGTGGCCGAGTTAATTTTTTCCAATATTGTTCTATTTAAAATTTACCATATTGTATAAAAATAGCATTGAAAAATGCAAAAATTACAAAATCATAAATTATTGGCGGTTGCATCTTAATCGATCGTCAAACACCTGAAAAGATGTTTCTTTCGAATGCAAGGATATTCCTAGCATTGATGTGACAACGCTGGCCTACAGCGTATTAAAAATATAAAAGTATTGGAGAATTTCGACGGTGGTTCGCAAGTCTCGGTAGCTCAGCGGTTAGAGCATTGGACCGGATATCCAAAGGTCGCGGGTTCGATTCCCGTCTGAGAATTCACTTGTGGCTGAGTTAATTTTTTCCAATATTGTTCTATTTAAAATTTACCATAAGTATAAAAATAGCATTAAAAATGCAAAAATTACAAAATCATAAAGCATTATGACATATTTAGGTATTAAATTAAAAAAGTACTTTGCCGCGCTAGGCCGCAAAAAGCGATTTTCTACGCCTAAACTGATTGACAAAACCTCCTTTTCAGAGCGTGTGAGGTGAAAAAAAAATAATAAGTCCGCCTGAAATTTGGTAGAAAGATAGTTGTCACCCCACGAAGGTATCCACTGAGAGAGAATTCCTTAATTGCTGAAAGTTTCTAAGTTTACATAGAAACGAATCAAGGGGACTTCGCTAAGAGCATTATTATTTTAGTTTGAAATCGATTGACTAGTATTTCTTAACACCGAAAACGTGTGACTAACGTCATATCCAAGTCTTCACCATTTCTCGATATTCGCAGGTCTACTGTCGTCGGGTTGGATTTTCAATTAATGGATAAATTACAAGAATTAGATAATATATGATATGGATATTCACTATGTATTAAAAACGGAAAAGGGAAATGTGAATTGTATTCTTTTGTCTGTGCTAGCTGTGGACGTGCGAAATTTGATTTCTACCCTGCAATATTGTCAAATTACAGATAATCGCATATAAATAGATTTCCAAGGCTTCATGAAATCAGGTGAAATGAATGTGTTACTCCCCAACTTTACAGAAAAAAATCTTAACAATAACTTTCGCTAACGTAATATGTATTAAAATTAGGCAAAATTTAAATCTCATAGCAGTAAATTTCCACTTATTACCTCAATACATAAATATTTCCACGCGCATAATAGTTATTTGTTATGCAAGGCTGGAAAGTTGATTATTATCGGCAAGTTACGTCTATTGAAACCTGAGCAAGTGAAGGATTCTAGGATTGAATCCAGACACTAAAAACTTTTCTGCCGAGCGCAACACACAATTTTTCACCTCACACCAGCGAGGAACATTTTATGGTTGTTTCCGCGATAAACTTCCATAAAAAAATATTTAAACAAAACGTTTCATCTAAATATACCTTATGCTTATTGTTTTAATGATAAAAATCAACACATAAACATACAAAAAATAAAAAAGGGAGTATTATAATTAATGCAAAGTTATTTAAAGTAGGAATATACTATTGTTACATAAAAATAACAATAAAAACGATTCGGCAAATGTTGACATTGACACAAGACATACAATTTTAAAATAAAGGTTTATGTCACGTTCTGAAATCTAATCATAGGTTGTGAAATCTCACCCAGCCTAATATAAAATGCTTATAACAAATAGTTTTATCTTATTGTTATTGTTTTTATGATTCAATGAACTAAAATAATATAATATAACCAAAACGGAGTTTTTTAATTAATACAAAGCTATTTAAAATAAGAATAAAATGTAACAAAAAAGTCAATAAGTAGTGCGATTCGGAACGCATTATGACATATTTTTAGGTATTCAATTAAAAAGTACTTTACCGCGCTAGGCCGCAAAAAGCGATTTAAACGCAGAAACTGAATTACAAAACCTCCTTTTCCGAGCGTGTGAGGTGAAAAGAAATATAATCATAATCCGGTGACTATGATAATGTTACTTAAGTCACCATGATTCAACATCTAATCGCTTTTCTTTTATGTTATCTTTAATTTACTTATCATTAGCATACACAGGCGTGTTTAAGTGATCACAATCGAATACCTATGATATTTACTCACAAAATATGACGTAAGTCTTAATAATTTAAATGAATTGCTAAAATGTAATTATACCTCGTTTATTGCATGTATGATATGCATCTGCGTGAATTGCGGATTTTTGCACATAACTAACATAAAATACAGGGAAAATCTGGGAACTGATGTTTTTTGGGAAACGTTTATTCGAAAAGTAATAAGATAAAAGAAATAATGTATGATTCAAATGAAAAACCTAATAATGTTCTATTATTTGTGATATAAACGGTTTCTATAAGTCTATAACTTTTTTAAATAACGCTTCCTAAAACTCTACTGGTCAACCGGGAAGTTCCGCGACTGTACTCTCTCGTATATAGCAACAAAATCACGTCACAAGTGAATAGGTATCTCCTAGGCGCTTTATCATAAATAGCATCATCGGTCAAGCATTGAACTGTTGTCAAAAAAATAAATGTTTCGGAGATTATGTCTAACATTTTTTATATTGATAATTAAAGCATATCCTGACCTGACTAAGATCCATAACAGCCTCCATGTCTGCCTCTGCTGTGTCCAAATGTCCAAAAACTCACTCGCGGCGCGGGTGTCGCGAAATTAATACTGAATGCGCAGGGCTTCACCAATGTTATAAACGCAATAACTGAACTCTACCCTCAGTCGCCAAAGTGAAAAAAATGGGTTGTATAATATTTTTATTTCGAATATAAAATAATTATAAATTGTGTTTATAACACTGAACTGAAAACTGATATGAGATAACAGTGGTTTCCCGTAGTTCAACTTTGGTGGATCGTTCAAGTAACTGGGCGCTGAAGCGCGCGGTTCTGCGCCGGCGCAGATACCGCTGTTTGCTCCCCGATAAGTGTCGATATCGTGAAAGTTATCGTAAGCAAATAACTTGAAAGCATCCTCGCTATCGAACTGTGTCGCCAACAATTCATACAAGTGCCGCGAACTCGACACATCACTATTTACATACACAAATTTTTCAAACATGATTTATTATTGACTACAATAAATTATTAAGAATATAGTGTGAATCACGGTATTAGGAAGCTACTATTTATAACCTACATAATTCATGACACTTTGGAAACCTATTTTATAAAAAATAAAATATATATAGAAGCTTTGAACTTGTTTTTTTCGCCTAGGAGTTGTCAGATACATGTATTTTTAACCGACTTCCAAAAAGTAGGAGGTGCTCAATTCAAATTCAATTCAAATTCATTTATTTCAGACAACAAAGATCCATGGGTTATACAATTCGGCCGGTATGTTTTTTTTATTTTATTATGTACTAGGTGCCCTACAGGTTGCTTGAAACGCAGGAAGCTCTACAGCATCAACTGTCTTTAAAAAACTAAGAGAATCGTTCCTCGAATAATATGGAGCAACAGGTGCAAAAAATTGCATTCTTAATTTGTTTTTGGTTATTTTTGCGTGTAATGAAGAAAACGTGTCCTTGATTTTCATATTTCAACAGAAAATGCCCAAACAAATTTGCTAGGCTAGACGTCATTTCCAATCTCCTACATTGGGTTATAATACCCTTGATTCTATTTTCAACAGGAAATACCCATCACATTAAACAAGGTTTGCTAAGGAGTCATTTCCATATCTCTAATATTTAGCTGGTCTATTACTTTCTGCCACTTCCATTTTCCTACATCAGGTTCAAATATTCTTGATTTTTATATGCCAATAGAAAATGCCTATCACGCTTAACAACTTTTTCTAAGGGGTCATTTCCATATCTCTAATATTAGCTGCTCTATTACTTTTCTGGCATTTCCATTGTCCTAAATTGGGTTGAAATATTCTGGATTTTAATATGTCTACAGAAAATGCGCATCACGCTTAACAACTTTTACTTTTGTGACATTCCCATAACTCTCATAGTTTAGCTGATCTCTTAGCCTCCTAGGCATCAGGTTTTACAGATTTAAAAAAAATAGACAATTTTATTTTATTTTATTAGCTACATATCACAAAAAAAAATATTCAAATCCGTTCAGTACTTTCGGAGATTAGCGTGTACATACAAACAGACAGACAAAAATTTTAAAAATCGTCTTAACGTATTCTCTTACTGTTTTTACGTCATCCCCAATTGGTTTTTGGTAAATATATTTAATGTACAGAAATTATAATTTTAAAGTTTTATTATATGTATTTATTAAATGTATATTTATTAGATGTGCACCATTTACGCCGAGATACGTGATTATTTTTGTTCGATGCGAAATAGTTGCCATTTGGTCCCATAAAAAATTCATTCGGTTTAGTCCAGTAGTTTTTATTTTATGAATCAAAATCAGATATGAGCATATTTGTTGACCTGGACGATGTAATATTCACAACACTTTGTTTATAATGTTCATCAACCCAAATCTAATCTAGATAAATCCTACTGTGTTTACAAAACAACATATTACAGACACTAAAAAGTAAAAAAAATACAACGTTAAAAAACCGACTTCAAAAACTAAAAAGCAAAAAATAAGCCTTTTGAAGTCGGTGCCAGCCAAGGCATTCCACTTTTATTTTTCATGCCTTGGCTGGCACCGACCCCAAAAGGCTTATTTTTTGAAGTCGGGTTTTTTAAAGCAGTTTTTTAACTATCATTTTTAAACACTGATATGTTTTAAAGTATCTGATACTTTTTTTTTGCATTTGGGTACTTAATCAGCACACCTTAGCAGCGAATCACAAGTAACCCATATCAATAATTTACTCTTTGTTATACAGTTGGTTTGGTATTGGTAGGAAACTAAAAGCCACATAAGAGCGTTTGAACAATTGAAAGAAGTCAAATGTTGAAAGGATTCTACGTTCGAAAATAGATTTGTTCGTATTACCAATATGTGTGGTTTAATTCTTTGAAATGTAGAATTTGGTGTTGTATTTTTGAAGAACTCCTGAAAGTACTCTATTTTTTTAAGGAACCATTGTACGACTTGTTAGTTATTATTTTCGGGCATAACTTCTTTGTTTATGAACTTTAATGATTTATATTAGAGTTAATAAGTACTTTAACTCCTTTGGATTCAGCCAGCCAAGGAGAGAAAACATAATTTATATTTACCAAAAAAAATTTTTTTTCCTAAAAGGGAGACTTCCTCACTGTTGCTCACTATCACGTGTTCAGGTGTATATTTTCTTGTTTAATATTTATCACATAAAATAGCATTGTAAAATGCAAAATTAAAAAGTTATAATTAGATGGCTGCTTCATCTTAATCGATAGTCAAACATCTGTAAAGATGTTTCTTTCGAATGCGAGGATATTTCTCTCATTGATGAAGCGACGGTGGCCAACACCGTAGAACGGTGAATATACCTACTAGAAAAATTCGACGTGTCCTCATAGGTCTCTGTAGCATAATTGGTTAGTGCATTGGGCCGGACTCCCAAGGATGCGGGTTCGAATCCCGTCAGGGCGACATGAGACTAGTTGCTTTTTTCTAGTATATTTTCTTGTTTAATATTTATCACATAAAATAGCATTGTCAAATGCAAAATTAAAAAGTAATAATTAAATGACTGCTTCATCTTAATCGATAGTCAAACATCTGTAAAGATGTTTCTTTCGAATGCGAGGATATTTCTCTCATTGATGAAGCGACGGTGGCCAACACCGTAGAACGGTGAATATACCTACTAGAAAAATTCGACGTGTCCTCATAGGTCTCTGTAGCATAATTGGTTAGTGCATTGGGCCGGACTCCCAAGGATGCGGGTTCGAATCCCGTCAGGGCGACATGAGACTAGTTGCTTTTTTCTAGTATATTTTCTTGTTTAATATTTATCACATAAAATAGCATTGTAAAATGCAACATTAAAAGGTTATAATAAGGTTTAACACATTTTTCACAGAAAAACACTTTGTTGTTGTGGATATTACTCGTGTGAATACAAGTGCTGAGATTAACATGACTACATCATCTGTTACTGAGTTTAGATCATCATTCTCAGCCTTCCCGTCTAATGCGCATTGGTAAGGTCACTTTTTCATTCTTGTATGATCAAAATGGGATTTTTATAAAGATTTCGAAAGAAAAGTTAATAATAAACGGTTGTAAAATTAGATATTGTTATAGCGCGCTCTTATTAGGTACGTTATTAAGAAGTTTTGATAAATTTTAAATAGGAAAATATTGGAAACAATCAACTCGGCCACTGCTCTACAGATCTACATAGCAGTGGGCCGTATTCCCAAAGGTCGTGGGTTCGATTCTCATCTGAGAATTCACTTGATGAGATTATTTTTTCCAATATTTTTTTGTTTAAAATTTATCATAAGTATAAAAATATAAAATATAATAGCTTTGGCGCGCACTATTCATTGAAATAAAACAACTTTTCTGGATATTAAACACTCTATATTCACGAACTGAGATTTAATAGTCCGTATATTCAGGTTTTTTAGGGTTTTTTTTATTTACCCGAAGTTTCAGTAACTTTCGGCACCATTTCACCCGATCCCGGTCCCGGGTGGGATCCCGTGACCACGGCAGCTGAAAAGGAATACGGACAATTAGATTTTAGTTCGTGAAATATAGCACGTTTAATATCTGGAAAAGCTGTTTTATAAAAATAGCAATAAAAATACAAAAATTTAAAAATCATAAACGTTACTAAGAATTTTTCGACTGTAGACTACTTTTCTTACTTTTCTCTATCGTTAAAACCGTGAATATGGAAGGAAAAATAATTGGCAACAATTTATGTTTAATTTTCATATTTTAATAAAATGGCTAAACTGTTTCTACTGTTATCATGGAGGAAAACAAACACGGTTAATTTGAACATAATATTGAAAATGATTATCAATATCAAGGAATAGTTAACTGCAGGCGATATCGGCCGATAACACCAATTTGCTAAATGATTGTAATTTACAAAGTCACAAGAATACAATTTCCCTTTATTTAATGTTTATTTTTTTTACTGGGTTTGCTCTTGATATTTTATGTTATACACATTAAACTGAAAAATATAAATCTTATAGTATGTAGTTTAACCTATCAGGCCCGTATTATTATGAGACACCATAGATATTGCATTGTTCTCTGGACACCGGGTGGTCTGCTAGCAAATGTTTTTTTTTTTAATGAAAAACTGTGAGACTCTAATCCTTCATCATACCTGATGTTAAGTATTGATAAGCATATGTAATAACAAATTCGATTGCAGCAGCCTTACAGGCAGATTGTGTTTTGTAGTACCTAGAACAGCTTTGTACAGGGGGTTCGCGCAGTCCGGCTGTTCTATACTGCCAAGTGTAGAACTAATGCCGGGCTGCGCGCACCTACCCGTCGCCTACTGAATGTATATAACACACACTTCGTGGACAGTGACATTTAAAAAAATGGCGAATCAGATCATGATCGACAAACTGGGCTAGAATATCATATTTTTCCTACTTTAATATATAATTATGTAGAACCTAGTTTACTGTTCGTTTCGACGCGCGTTATTTATTTATTATTAGTTGTTACAGTTCTTATTTCGTGGACATTGGTGTGGGTTATATGCTGGTATAACAATGATGTATTTTAATTTTAGTTAATATTACTTAGCATATAACTGTTTAACGTCCAAAATCATAAAAATAAAAAAAAAAAAAAAAATAAGGCTGAAGATGGAAGCGAGCCTCTCCCGGAATCCTCAGCCACTGAGGAACTGGCTATCTTATCTCAACCTGGCGGAACACAACAATGCTGAATCATTGTTGTTATGGCGTCAGGCTTAGATAAGATGGTGGTAGCTAGCCAGGCTAACTTACAACAAGTTCTACCACCAACCATACCGAATACAATATGTACCCCTGCTGGGAATCGAACCAGGGACCTCTGGGTCTGATACCGGTGGTTGTACCAAACTACCGCTAGGGGCATAGCTTCATTATGAATTTGCCATTAAAACCGTCGAAGTCTCGGTAGCTCAGTAGTTAGAACATTGGACCGGATTTCCAAAGGTCGTGGGTTCGAGTCCCAACTGAGAATTCACTTGTGGCCGGGTTTTTTTTTCAATATTTTTCTATTTAAAATTTATAATAAATGTGCAACTGTGTTTTTATTTTGTCAAAAAAATACAAAGTTATACCACTGTCTTATATTTACTATGTCTTTCGTTTAGTGGTTCAAATGTTGGATTCATCGTGCGGTTTATGGGTCGATTTCCTCAAGTTTTAGATTAGTTTTAACTAGACTTTGAGTACCGCCATTGTTATGGTTTCCTAATGTATCATACCTTTTATTTCTTTACAGTAAGTTGTCCAGCAGTAGATCAGAAGAGTAGTCAACCTTATTGCAAATATTACTGTAAGTAATAATGTGTTATCGTTCGGTGATTTGTATGCGGCGGGCCAGCGGCGCGGGCGCAGGTGACGCGACCGATAGCGCGCTCAAATATTGACTAACGATATGATACGATAATTGCAGTTAAATTCCCGCAAAACACTTAATTAGTATAACTCGACTCAGGTGGCCGACGACCGATTATTCACTAAGTATTTGTTTTGACTAGGTAAACTGAAGACTAGTTATTTATCGAGAATTTATACAATTGCAGTCTTTATTATTTTATAAGGTCGCGTTGCGTGTTATCTTCGAGCATCATACATGACATTTTAGTATACTCTTTATCTTTTAATTCCGTCGATCCGTTATTTTTTCACTGAGTTAATTTCGAACAATTTTGATACCTATCGAGGTGTGCTTTGAGAAAATGTCAAAAAGATTCGTGAAAATAAATATTGAAATAGTTTAAAGAAGAGATGAGATGGCGTAATAATTACTTAACTATAAAGAGGGCTTCGTCGACATCAGCCATTTTTAATGTCCCCACTGCTGGGGCACTGGCCTTCCTTATGGATGGATAAGGAGAACGGGCCATGACCCACCACGCGGGCCCAATGCGGATTGGTGGGTTTTAACGATTGCAAGCGCAGCCGGGACCAACGGCTTAACGTGCCTTCCGAAGCACGGAGGAGCTCGAGATAGTAAATTTTAGGTCACCCATCCCGTGACCGACCGTTGCGAAAGTTGCTTAATTTAAGTTAAGTATCCGTCATGACCAAACTATCAATTGAGTCAAACAATGTAACAAAGGTGTTTATTCATAATTTATGGGAAATCAATGCAATATTTATTAATGGGCCAAGTTCATGTTAAAGCAATTGGTGAAGACGAGGCCGCTGTCAGCCACAGCATCGCGGCGACCGGTTCCGTGCCCATCAAGGAGGGGGCATGACGGAGAAGAACGACGGACGACGAGGACCGACGACGACGTCACTATCGCTTCCGCGCACTAGGTCACTGTTCGCTCTTATTGTCGGGCATATTATCTTGTACCAATTTTCAGTCTGATTAACTAGTACAACAGAGTTTACAGTCCACTCTTCTTTAATTTTCAACCACCAGGACAGGTTCCCTTCCCTTCTCTCTATTAATAGAGAAAGGGCACTGGCCCCAACAGCAATACTAAAACCCAGAACTACAATTTTTTGGATTGAAGTAACGTCAACACAGGGGCGTGCATTGGTTTTCCAGCGTAGTAGGCACTGTAGATCTAACTACATAGTAACTTTGCAATACTATCCTGCTACCGAATATTATAAGTTTGAAAGTTTGTGAGGATATTTGGATGGAGGAATGTTTGTTACTATTTCACTCAAAAACTACTGAACTGATTAAGATGAAACTTTACAGCAATGTAGCTTATATATCAGAAAAGCACGTTGTATGCAAATATTTATAATTATCCTGATATTCCCACGGTAACGGCAACCACGCGGCGAGTGAAACCGAGAGCGGCCGCTAGTCATAAATGATAAGGTTCGTAATATTTAGTAGGAATATTAAAATACTGACGAGTTTGACTGTTTGAGCACGTTAATCTCCGGAACTACTAGTTCGAATTGAACATTTTTTTTTTGTGCTGGATAGTCCATTTATCTCGGAAGGTAAGATATCTCGGAACGTGATATTAAATATTAATAAGATATTTAATATCACTCAGGGGCGTGCATTCCATATAGGCAATTAGGCAGTGCCTACCTCATTCAAAACCTAAATAAATATACAATAAGTGTTAAAGTTATTTTATTTTAGTTTAAACTTCTATTCTACACTCACCTATTAAGATATTCCTTAGCTAAATACTGAATACCTACCAATAGGCAGTATCGAAATTGCCTACTCGAAACAAGCAGCGTTTCATACAAAAATACAACATATTTAGAAAAAGTATTAACCGCCCATGGCAAGAAGGGCGATATTTGTACGTGTAACGTTCTAGCTTAAACTTCCGCAATATATCAGTATAAAGTAAGCATGCCTACCTGACGAATGAATTTGGTCGCGAATTATTTTGTTGAGGAGTTATTTTAAAACTATCATATTTCCTAAGATATTCATTAAAATTTAATGATGTAAAGGACAATTTTGTTCAAAATTAAATACTTGTGATGATTAACGTATTTATTTAGATAAGGATTAATATCATGTTTATGAAAACAGCTTCTCAAATAATACATTAGTTTAGAACGAATTTTATTATCTTAAAAATGGTTATAGTGAGTTAACCATAAAACATAGACATATGCTGTCGCGGACTTTTTTTTAGAACTTTTGATGGGGAACAATTTCGTCATACATGATTTTTACATAACTTTAACCGTTTACACACCGTCCGCAACGGAAGCTCCCAAAACTAATATTTTTTCCCCGTTTCTGTAACGTTTTACATTAGTGCTATGCTCTTATTAATCGTAACGTGATATTAAATATCTTATTAATATTTAATATCACGTTCCGAGATATCTTACCTTCCGAGATAAATGGACTATCCAGCACAAAAAAAAAAGTTCAATTCGAACTAGTAGTTCCGGAGATTAACGTGCTCAAACAGTCAAACTCGTCAGTATTTTAATATTCCTACTAAATATTACGAACCTTATCATTTATGACTAGCGGCCGCTCTCGGTTTCACTCGCCGCGTGGTTGCCGTTACCGTGGGAATATCAGGATAATTATAAATATTTGCATACAACGTGCTTTTCTGATATATAAGCTACATTGCTGTAAAGTTTCATCTTAATCAGTTCAGTAGTTTTTGAGTGAAATAGTAACAAACATTCCTCCATCCAAATATCCTCACAAACTTTCAAACTTATAATATTCGGTAGCAGGATAGTATTGCAAAGTTACTATGTAGTTAGATCTACAGTGCCTACTACGCTGGAAAACCAATGCACGCCCCTGTGTTGACGTTACTTCAATCCAAAAAATTGTAGTTCTGGGTTTTAATATTGCTGTTGGGGCCAGTGCCCTTTCTCTATTAATAGAGAGAAGGGAAGGGAACCTGTCCTGGTGGTTGAAAATTAAAGAAGAGTGGACTGTAAACTCTGTTGTACTAGTTAATCAGACTGAAAATTGGTACAAGATAATATGCCCGACAATAAGAGCGAACAGTGACTTAGTGCGCGGAAGCGATAGTGACGTCGTCGTCGGTCCTCGTCGTCCGTCGTTCTTCTCCGTCATGCCCCCTCCTTGATGGGCACGGAACCGGTCGCCGCGATGCTGTGGCCGACAGCGGCCTCGTCTTCACCAATTGCTTTAAAATGAACTTGGCCCATTAATAAATATTGCATTGATTTCCCATAAATTATGAATAAACACCTTTGTTACATTGTTTGACGCAATTGATAGTTTGGTCATGACGGATACTTAACTTAAATTAATGTCAGCAGCAGCTACGGCCTTACATTAGCACTACGAAAACCGACGCTATTACGAGTGACGTAAAGAAGTAAAGAGTAAAACCGCCCCTGTGGTCTAGTGGTACAACCACCGGTATCAGACCCAGGGGTCCCGGGTTCGATTCCCAGCGGGGGTACATATTGTATTCGGTTTGGTTGGTGGTAGGACTTGTTGTAAGTCCGCCTGGCTAGCTACCACCATCTTATCTAAGCCTGACGCCATAACAACAATGTTTTCAGCATTGTTGTGTTCCGGCAGTTCGAGATAAGATAGTCAGTTCCTCTGCTGTTGAGGGTACAATTGGCTGGGAAATTACTGGCCAATCACTGTTTGACGAGCGTGTTCTTAAGCGGCATCTTTCATGGCAAATACGAATTCTTTGTTTACAAAACATTCAAAGTCAATATCATTTATTCAGTCTAGTCTGTTACAAGCACTTGTAAATGTCAAAGAAGCATTGTTATACCTGGTAAATATTAATAAGAAAATATACTAGAAAAAAGCAACTTGTCTCATGCCCTGACGGGATTCGAACCCGCATCCTTGGAAATCCGGTCCAATGCACCAACCAATTATGCTATAGAGACCTATGAAGACACGTTGATATTAATATATAGTTAATACGTCGATATAGTTAATATTAACCACATAAAAAATAGCATTGTAAAATGCTAAAATAAAAGTTATAATTAGATGGCCGTGTCATCTTAATCGATAGTCAAACATTTGTAAAAAAAAACTTTTTAATGCGAGGATAATTCTCTCATTGATGAAACGACGGTGGCCAACACCGTAGAAAGGTAAATAATAATATACTAAAAAAATTCGACGTGTTCTCATAGGTCTCTGTAGCATAATTCGTTAGTGCATTGGGCCGGATTCCCAAGGATGCAGGTTCGAATCCCGTCAGGGCGACATGAGACAAGTTTTCTAGCATATTTTCTTATTAATATTTACCACATAAAAATAGCAAATGCAAAATTAAAAAGTTATAATTAATATACCTACCTACGAGTTTACCTAATTTAAACAGCAGCTTTCTACGATCGCTGTTCGTTTGATTGTTTAAATTAAAGCTTATAATGAAAACCGTTTGCTAGTTGCTGTTTACACAATCAGTAGTGTCTTTATTTAGCAAGTGAAAATGTCGTACCAATAACATAAAATATCAGTTCTCATGGGTATCGATTAGTGAGAAGCGATCAGTTCATCCCACATAACGATTGGAACGTTTAAACTGAGTGATGTTCTCACACGACGCAAGCCGACGGCAAAAACTGGTGGATTTAAACTGTTCACGCTCTATGTGGTTCAGCGAACCCGGGTTACCACTATTGGTAACTTTTTTTGATAGACAATGCCAATAATTCTGTGTTTTGTTATTTCAAAAGAGTTTTCGTCCAATCAAAGAGCCGTGTTGCAAAGCAGGCGTTTATTCAATAAAAAAATCAATACACAAAATAGTGGAAATCTGTTTAGTAGGTAAGTATGATGTGAACTGAACAGTCAACGGCAATTACAATTTATACAAAATGTCAAACTTCAGACAATTCCTAACTCACTACGACGACTTAAAAACCTGACATAAAAAACTCGACTATGAATAAATTCCGACATAAATTATTTAATTTCCTCATTAACAAAATGTATTACTTATACAATTAGCGAGTTCTTGAACAAAAAAATATGACTTTTGTTTTATTTACCAATTTACTTGACTAAATCTTGAATGTATTTCTTATAATCTTGGACATTGTATTATAATTTGACTATTTTATATTTGTTTTCATCGCCAATGGCATTATAGTATTTATTCATTAATTCAATTACATTTGTAATTCATATATTCTATAATGTTAAACCAAAATCTATAATTAAGTAGTATTTTGCACATCGTCAAATGTACTTTAGAATTATGTCAGAACGAACCAAATGTGTCAACCACCACCACCATATCCAGTTTTGTAGAGCGTGACCTGCTGTTGACCGCACATTACACTGTGAATCATACAACCATATTCAAAAAAGACAGCAACCGATTGTCTCTCGGCAACTTACCGCTAATTACATCGAACTAGTGATGTAACAAGGTCGTAATGACGGCTGTCGCGGCGGAGGCGGCGGTGGCGGCGGCGGCGGCTGCCTGCAACACGGGAAGGAACTGTGTGAATCGCTGCGTCATCGTCAGTGGTCCGACGGCGAGAGGCGCTCCCACGGCCGGCGACAATCACGGGGGCGGCGCCGCTCAGGCCTCGTTACCACTACCACTAAATAAACAAGCATTTCGCGACGCCCCGCCTGCTCTACGAGTGTTCTCACGCGGAACTCACTGGCGTTCTCATTCTTAGCATTTTTGGTAGTCGACGTCATCGTAAACTCGAGTTTAGAGTAACAGACGATAATTTACTTAATCGGAGGATGATTTGTTGTTCTGTTGTTTTTTTTTGCCTGGGCTCGACTTGCCATAAAATGCACACTTCGATCTGAGTCCGAATTGAGTATATTAAGCACTTGAGTTTAGGATATCAGAAGCAACGGAGATAGAAAGAATATATAACACCCAAACAGGATAAACACAAATGTTCATCTCAATAATATTTGTTCTAAGTGGGGATCAACTCTAGCGCAGTTAGTAGGATTTGTTACAGCCCTAACTAAGCCATTGGCCCTCGTAAAAGTTAGTAGTTTAAAATGACTGACTAGTCATTGGATCCATGAATTAAGTAAACTCTTTTGAGCAAGATGTCATCTTAGCAGCAGTAGCTATGAAAAAATTACCAATACTGTAGTCGCTAACGCCAATGCGCTAATGATGTGTAGCTTAGAATAACAACTTTAATAAGGACCTATTAGCGTATGTACATCTTAAGCTTTCACGCGCGCACTGTTCATTGAAATAAATCAACTTTTACGGATATCAAACTCGCTACATTTCACAAACTAAGTTGTAATTGCCCGTATTTTTAGTTTTTTTATGGGTTTTTTGATTTTCCCGACGTTTCGGCACCTTTTCAGCTGCCGTGGTCACGGGATGACATCCCGCCAGTGCGCGCCAAAACTTAAGATGTACGTATGTGAACCAGTACGGACTGGAGTCATCCCGTGACCACGGCAGCTGAAAAGGTGCCGAAACGTCGAAAAAATCAAAAAATCCCTAAAATACGGACAATTGCAACTTTGATCGTGAAATATAGCGCGTTTTATACCTATTAGCATGTTTACTTAACATAGGCTGCGGCACGGTACCGACCAACGTCTGATTTAAAATTATTAGCCAACTCATTAGCTCGATTTGTGGCAGTTTACAATTGTTTTCCACAAATATTGCGTGTTAATTATTATAAAGGTCACAGATATTAGGCAATTATAGACAATAATTGTAAGCAAGTGTGTAATTATGTCGTCCAATCAAAGTCACGCCATCGCCGCTGTCCAGGCATTGGCTACAACTGATGAAAGACAATGTCAATGATGATATCCTATTGAAAGCCTTCAAGGATATTCCTGAGCTTCGGTTGTCATTATTGTTGGGTGTTTGTTACAAAACTATTTCTATGGTCACTATAATTTTGATGATAAGTCAAAAAGTATTTTTTCTCGTAGCTACTTAAAGAAAAAATTAAAAGGTATGAGCCTAGGTGTACTTTAATAAAGAATATTTATATGATAACCTTGAAGTAAATAAGGACACTGAAACTAACAATCAAGAAGAAGACAACCAAAAAAATAGAACTACTGTTACCGACAAGCATGGCTACAGCCTTCTTGGCCGTCCCTTTGATTTTTTTCTGGTTAAAATATTTCACATTCCAAATTATAGTGTCATCATTGTTGGACGTGCTTTTGTAAAACAATCACTTGTCATTTTTACTAGTCGACTGTTTAAAGCCGCGTCTCCTGCTGTTTTTTTGAAACAGTACACAGAAAACGTAAAACAATAATATTTGTTTCCATACACAACTCGTCTCCTGCAAAATGAAATGTTTTACACATTTTGTGTACCCCATTGCCATATTTGTACGAAAATATTCAGAATACTAGAGAAAAGTAAGTAAGAAAAGTAAGTAATATGTCATATTCAAAGAATGTGCTCCGCGCGCGTTGAAATGAAACAAATTCTTCCCTCCTCTGCCCGCGCGGGGAATGTTTTCCGTCGCCCTCGGAAAACAAAACATTTCGTTTTGTGTTTTATTAAATACTCATTTAATTTCTTCATAAAATTTTAATTAAGTGAAATACGTAGGAACTTGTTATGTTTTGCTCAGCAGTAATTCTGTCTTTTTTTTTTTAATTATTATTTTTATTTTAGTATAAAAGTAGTTATGCTTTGTATTTTTATATTTTGTTGTTGTTTAGCATCACACTGTCTTATAAACTTTTTATTTTTTTTAAGTAACTTGTGGTTAACGTCTTTGACTGCATATTTGTTTAAGTTACCTAAGAAAATATGATTTAAACCCTTATATGTAATATGTAGTTGTTTGTTGACCCAAATAAAGAGAAAAAAAAAAAATGTGTAAGGCCACGCCCAAATGTATCAATGTTTCAAAAAAACATTAGCAGGGTACGCGGCTTTACTTCAACTGTATACGTGGTCTTATTTCTGTAGTGATCGTCGTCATCAACTACCATACACAATGTATCATTCCATTTGATTATCTGCCCTATAAGCCCGATAACACACCATTGCAGTCCAAGTCGAAAACTGTAATGTGTGTCGAAAAGTATAAATTCATTTATAACATATTTTCTGGTAAAGGGTCTCTCATTATTGCGCCAAATTCATTATCGTATTGTATCTCGTTACGTACTTGTGCGTTATTGTAATGTAAAACGCACGGTTTATCAAAATGCTCCGTCTAAAACGAACGGTACTTTTTTAAATCTTAGCAAAGCGTTTTTATGTCAGTAAAGAGGTCAACATTTTATGAATAAAATAAGAGAGATAAAATATAATAAATAAACATTTAATTCTTTAATTAAATTAATTTTGACAATAAATTACAACCATTTATCTGTAACAAAAACACAAAAAAAAAACATTTAAGAAAGTCCGAGTTTATTTATTTCCTCGCAAATATGTTATAAAACGTCGTATGACATACGGCGCTTTGATAATTACCGCACCTTTTAGGTATAATAATGTACTATTACGCACTTGGTCACATTCTACGGAAATTTTAACAGCCAATGTGGCCAAAGGACTCGGACTACAAGTGGGCTAGATCCCTAAGGCTGTAAAACTATAGTTCTACATCATACTTCAAACCCATGACAAAGGTTGTAATTCATGAATATCTGTCGCCCAAATCGCGTCATATCCAAGATCCGGGCCGCGGTGCAAGCGACCCGTCGATGACAAATTTATAGCACACCGACAATAAAAAGTGCTCGTAAAAATATTACTACGTCCCCTCCCCCCCCCCCTCGCCTCTCCCCACCCCCGCCCCCCAGAGGTCCCGCGAGAAATAACACACTTTGTCTTAGAGCGAATCGCGTTCAATCGCGTTACACGGACCGACAGATGATTTGATGTGGCATATAAAATTCACGCATAATAGATAGGTATATCCTAAAAGTACACCATGTACAAAAAAATTGAGAGGAACTAAATAGTATGAGTGGGCTATTCCATACACAAGTGCAAAACCTTTCTACGTACAATCGGGGCACTTCCCGGTTGACCAGTAGAGTTTCTTGGGAAACGTTTTCTCGTTAAGTACTACGGTTAAGGAAATAATTTATTATTCAAGTTAAATACCTCTATTATTTATGATATAAACGTTTTTTTTTTTATAAATCATCCTGAAAATGGAAGTTCCCCGACTGTACATAGTAAAACAAGAACCATATTTGATCAAAGGTTATAAAATCAAATATTGACCGGGAAGAGGTTTCAAGATTGTAATAAATCTATTGAGAGTACTTCTTTGCATCAACATCATGGCCTGCGCAAACTACGAATTTTCTATCTGAGACTCCGTGCATGATTTTCAGTAAAAAGTAGAGTTAAACTTAGGCGCAACGTATGTAAGCTCATCGTCTGCGCAGGGTCTAAAGCTGAGTGGCACTACAAGAAGTAAATTGGAAAAAAGGAGGAAAAACCCAAAAATACTAAAGGACTTTAGTGAGATTCGTAGATGAATGTGACCGTAGATATCCGTGCTACGACATTGTTGGCTAAATCTTAGATCTGCGTGTAGTAGTGTAGTAACGCGGCTACGGCGCGGCGGCTGAACGATTGCCGCATCCGTCTTATTTAGTGTGATTACGGCTCGTTAGGGATCACGCCGCCGCCGCGCCGTCACCGCCGATACACAACGTATTTACCCGAAATTAGGATGGCTTCCCCGGAATTGACGACCGGCATAGCCTCGGCCGACGCGATCACCGGAATCTCGCCAACTGACAAAGAAATATCATGTTATTATACCATTACTACCATCAATCGTATTTGGTCCTTAAGTAAAAGGTGGAGCAAAACTATACTTACGTCAACACAAAAAGCTTAAAGCAGTCAACGCAACACAAAACTATCGATGCTCTCAAAAACAGCACTTAATAACCAAAATGCAAGCGTGCAAAACGGTAAAAGAACTCGTAAAAAGCAGAATAGTTATAAAGTAAATCAAACCCGCCCTTCGGCCGGGCGTCGGGCGTCGGGCGTCGCTCGCCGTCGGCTAACTCCGGCTGAGCATGCAAAACGCACCCTCTGGCTCCGCGGGACGCCTGCAACTTGCAGCAAAAGCACCAGCAACGCAAACAATGTCATAATTTGTGCGTGCTCCCGAACAATAGTTGCACCCCGCGGCCGGCCGGCCCTTTACGGCCGTATTTATAGCTCACTCGCTGGACACTTCTCTGTTTTTTACGATATACATAAAAGCTGCCGTGAAAGATTTACGCGAAATATATTCCGGCTAATGCTGATTGTGCCCGCGTTTCATTGTACTAATGTTATTGGTGACTGTGCGACTCGCGCGTTATGGCCCCACCCGGCTTTATGTTTATGTAGATTAAAGTATTCGTGTTTTGTTGGGTTTTGTTTTGACTGTGCTCCTCAAAATATTTTCCATGAAAGAGATATAAATACCCATGTATCTGATCGTGGAACGTAACCGTAGGACTATCGTAACGAGCTTGGAAGATCAATTTTTTGATACTGTCAGCGGCGGTGACACGTTATTTCTTACGACAACATTTGATTTGAAGCCCGCAAATTCAATTTGTGGCACAATGCCGCCGTAAGCGAGCCGGCCGCGCCACCGCCGCGCCCGCGAGCGAGACCGAAGTCCGAACCGAACACCCGAATAAATATTCGCTTTAGCAACAATCGGGCTCGCAACTCACACAATTACGACGGAATGGAAAACCTTAGATAAATAAAATCGGAAGCGGCGAGGCTGGGGGGGTGGGGCGGCCGGTTTTTTCGCAGGAACAGAAAAAGCCAAGGCAGCAAACACAAACATCGGGCGAATGTAGCGAATTTCCAAAGTCCATTCAGTTTATTGACACGCGAGGGGCTGGATTCAAATCCCCCGCCCGCCGCGATTTACAATAAATTTCGAGCGAAGAATATGTTTGCAATATGTCGCATGGGGTGCACTCTCGAGACCGATCGGTTTGCCCTCTCGCCCCGCCCGCGCCCGCAGCGCCCCGCGGCGCCCCGCGGCGCCCGAGGACCCAATTTTAAACACTCGCTACGGAATGTCGCGACTTGTTTACAACGTAATCGCGAGCCTCGCGAGGGACTCGCCGGGGCGCCGCTTCCCTCGCAGCTTTGAATAAACTTCAAACCGTGTTAACACAACATGGGCCCCGCGGGCGACGCAAAATATTATTATGACAAATTGCTCACGAGAATTGCATTTGTGGATTGAAAATATAAATCCAATTGTTGACAAATGTAGTGGATCTTTTCATAAACAGACTTTTGAAGAAGTTGAGATATTTTTCTGTTCATTAGATAATTGAAGAACAGAAAGATTTTCCAGCTAGCTTTAGCCTTATTTAAATAAAGAAAACTAAAAAAATATGAAACTAGCGAAGCTGATGTGCGGTGCGATGGACAGTGCTATAAATGTTCAATACTGTCAGTGGAAATTTTCTCAGAAGTCTACGGTACTAAGTTCATTATTAAGTTAGTCTGATACCTAGAGGGTACTACGGGAACATTAGCCCATTGCCCGCGAGGAGATGAGCACATATAGCTCTAATAAAAATAATCTCACATCTTCACATTCTTTCTTTCAAAAAAATTAATTGAGTTTTAACGAAAAGATACAAAACATTGACAAATTGTAAGGAATTCATAACTTGAATACTGCCGTGAAGTATTTATTTATTGGTTCTGCTCCTGAATTTCTAGTTAGGAGATTGTCACCGTTTGTGCTCGATGGTAGTCATACTATTTTTAGCTAGGTTTAAGATCAGCACATCAGTCTACTACGTATAAGGAATACTCAAAAAGAGAAAATAATATTTGTATAGTTTTACAGTGTTGGCAACCCCGCTCGGACAGCGGTCCGCCGCGCGCCGTTCGGCAGCGTAGCTATGTGGCGTCCCTCATTACACGACGGGCGGAATTCCACTCTTTATTTATGAAATAAAAATGAAAACATTTCTCGGAGAGCTGACGAATGGCCGCCGCACCCCCACCCAACCCCCCGCGCCCGCGACGTCCTCACTCCACCTCGGGCCGCTGCATCACACCGAGCGACGTCTTTAAACGAGGACGTATAAACTTTATGTTGCTATTCAACGTACTGTTTAAATTTTCATGCCTCGCGATTATGAGAGGTACGAATACTACCTAGAACCAATTAAAATATAATTCAATTTGCATGTTTAAATAAGGGGTGTCTAATGGAACAGAGGGGTTATTCTCTAAGCAACATCCTTGATAACGGGCGGATGCACCATCACCATCACCATGGGTGATCGCACCATTTTCAATGCTTATAACTTTTAATTTTGCATTTTACAATATATAAATATACATAAATATTTTTTTTTTTTCTAGTAAGTATATTTACTTGTTTAATATTTATCTCTTATAAATAGAATTGTAAAATGCAAAATTAAAAAGTTATAATTAGATGGCTGTTTCATCTTAATCGATAGTCAAACATTTGTAAAGATGTTTCTTTCGCATGCGAGGAAACGTCTCTCATTGATGAAACGACGGTGGCCAACACCGTAGAAAGGTGAATATACTAGAGAAATTCGACGTGTCCTCATAGGTCTCTGTAGCATAATTGGTTAGTGCATTGAGCCGGACTGCCAAGGATGCGGGTTCGTATCCCGTTAGGGCGAAATGAGACTAGTTGTTTTTTTCTAGTATATTTACTTGTTAAATATTTATTTTCAAAGCTACTTGACAGCTAATTAGACATGTATCATGACAACAGCGACGATGATGTGTCGAATATGGCATAGCTGATCATCACTTCAGCGCCCTATTACCTACGTATTAGTCCCCTTCTATTTCGAAGTTTTTTTTTTTATAATCGTGGATTTCAGGCACTGCATCTTCTCGTTTTCGATGCAATCAAGGCAAATATTGCAGAAATTCATTTTGACTGTCTATAAAGCTGTTACATAACAACATATAAGCCTTAATTATAATAGATAGAAGTGTGGAAATAATTAAATCAATAAATAAAAATAAAAATTAATTAAATCAAAAAGCAGACAATTATTCAACTTCAGTGTAATATTATCAATATGAAATGCCTTTATATCTAGTTAAAATACAAATTTTTGCTTGTTACCTGCAACAAGTCAACGTTCACTAGAGATTAATTATTATAACACACAATGTGTTACCCATTCCTGTCCGTAACATGTGACTGAAAACAATACTATAGAGTTTTACACAACATACTATGAATATATAAAATTGTTGAGGATTCAAACGCGTGTTTTATTTGGATTTATACTGCATTTTTTTTTATTCCTCGACGTTTCCAAAGAGAAGCTCGCGTGCATATTAAAAATCACTAAACTCAACATTTCTACGAGCGAAGTGAATCTTAACTTTATCTAATTTGGCGAGCCATTTTATTCAAACAGACATTTTTATTTCATTACAGCTGTATGGAGTCACTTTATATTTTAATTATATCTATGATTTTTAGGTAATATTACTTATAGATAAAAGAGACTGAAGATCTCACAGACAAACCGACTATTCGGTTTTACGGGACTATTGTAAAAATAAAATTGTAAGCTCCTTGTGTTATTATTAAATAAATTAAATAATAATAAAAAATATAAGGAAATAGTACTCGTAAGATTGTGGACAAAGTCTAGTTCTGTGTCCCGGCTGCGGGCCCGCGGCCGCGTCCTCGGAATTCAATTTAAAGTAGCGAGAAAAATGGCCGCGCTGCTGCGCTGCTAGGCTAGAGTCTGATGCAGAGCAGTTCAAATGCGCAGTCACATTATCATCTTCACAAAATATCAGAAAAGTTACTTGATGTAAACCAAAATCTAAATTGAATGAAACACCCAATCGTATCATCTAAATGCGAGATAATTTATAATTTGGAAAATTACGACTTAGACTAGGAATTACTAAAAAAGTAGGTACGAACAATGATTTGACTTCCAAAATACATTGTTTTATGAATGCTTCCTTATCCAGCAACCTCAATTTATTATTAGTCAGCTACAATTGTCATGGAAAAGTATCGTTGTCTTCTGATCATAACTTAAAAACACCAAAAAATATGACTGAACCACATACACAGAAATGCTTGTCGAATGAATCCGACATAGGCGGTTATAGGGTTGACGATGTCGTTAGTAATTATATAACTATACTAGATTTAAGCAAAGCAGTAACAATAAAGCCTTAGGTGTGCACGCGCCGCTCGGGCGAGCTGCGAGCTGGCCGGCGAACGTCCCCAGACCTGGAGGGGGGCGGCATTCCCCCCACCAGCCAATATTATACGGCCATAGTTAGCGCGCACTGATATTAAGAATTCCACAGTGCACAGGCTAGTTTCGGGCAGAAACGGGCAAAAAAAATCTGTTAATATAAAAGAACAACATTTTCAAGATTTGCTGAAAACTGTTGAACCGATTTCAACATTTCGAAAAATGTTACGAACTAGGGAACAAACATGATGTACTTATTTAACGTTTGCACCGGCCGGCGGCCTATTTAAACCTTAAAAAGATTTTGAAAGGAACTTTTTAACTTCATGTGGACAGTAAAAAACCAGAAAAAGTTACTTAGTATAAGTATACGAGAAACTCCGAGTGAAGTAACATAGGTATTTACTTCAAGAGATGACGACTTTGGCGCAGAGGTACTAAACCCAGCTTTTTTCACCTTAAAAGGTTGCTTGGCTTTGACTTCCTTTCGAGATTTATGAATGTTATTTTTAATGTTAATGTTTGACTATCTATATTTTGCGCCTTTTTTGATATATTTCTTTTTCTTATTTTTGTAATTGTACATGACTTGCATCCATAGTTTGAAATCCATAATGTTTTGATAAATTTTAATTATTCGCAATTTGACATGTTAAGAATTTATATAGTCCCTTTTTAAATTAATGTGTATTATACGTACATCTTATGTTTTGGCGCGCACTGTTCATTGAAATAAAACAACTTTTACGGATATCAAACGCGCTATATTTCAATTTTTAGGTTTTTTAGGGGTTTTTTGATTGAATCAAAAAACCCCTAAAAAACCTAAAAATTACGGACAATTACAACTTAGTTCGTGGAAATATAGCGCGTTTGATATCCGTAAAAGTTGTTTTATTTTAATGTGTATTATTTTTTATTTAATTATAATTTGCATGCCACCGTTGTTGGCTGAATGGGAGGAGCCTTATTATAATATAACAACTGTAATGTCTATGTACCTCAGTAAAATGCAAATAACAGTTATATTCTATATTATGTTTGAGTAAATAAATTATACTTAAATTATACTTAAATTCTATTCTGCGCTAGAGGTCCCGGATTCGATCTCCGGACAAGTCAAATATTTGTGTGCATGAACTTTTCTATATGGCTTGATCTGGGTGTTTAATAAGTATTACATATGTATGTATTTTCAAAAAGTATATAAGTTGTTTATCCGTTATCTAGTATCAATAACACAAGTTCCTCATGAAACTTAATGTGGGCTAGATAATTGTATGATTGTAAAAAAAAGAAAAAAATAACCTTGTATGTAAAGTAAGCAGATAACTTTGCATAAACACGGTATTATAGTCGATATTATAAACGCATGTAGCGTTTCTTTCAAACTACCACACAGATTAGAAATAAAAATCTCTAAGAAGATGCGGCAAGCAGCTAGTTTCAATACCCATGCAAAATTAACGACTCGTTACTAATTAGCAGTTGTCTCTGAGCTTTTCAAGTAGTCTGTGCCCCAAGATTGGAGCGAACGGCACAAAGTTGGTAATTGAAAAATCTTTCCGGTCTCCAGCACACCCCCGCCCGCTCCGCCCCCCTTGGCCACTCGGGCTCTGAAATTAAACTATCTGGACTCGCGTGTATGTAATTAAGGTAAAGTAAAGCTCTTAAATATGGTCCGTTCTATGTAAGTACTTAGTTTAAAGGAGATGGCTAAATTTTGTATGGACGACTGCCTAGCAATGTATTTACACTGAACCTAGTAATATATAATGCTGGATAGTCGAATATTAGTATTTCGTACTTTCAGAAACTTTTAGGAACTTTTGAAACAGTTAAAATCTTGAAAATAAAATCATGAAAAAACTCCTCCGTCTGACTCGGCCTCTTAGGTGATGGTAAGATGGTAGTAGCTAGCCAGGCGGACTTACAACAAGTCCTACCACCAACCAAAACGAATACAATATGTACCCCCGCTGAGAATCGAACCCGGGATCCCTGGGTCTGTTACCGGTGGTTGTACCACTGGACCACAGAGGCGGTTAAAAGGTGATTATACACAGAGGTGGTGAGGTGGTTAGAGGTGATTATTTTCGTATAACTGAATGTCTAAAAAGGGCGCCACAGCAATATCGCAAAGTGAATCACCTGACAATTCATTTAATTCTTTATTTCCTATGGAATTTGCTTTTAGTAAGTTTTCTTGCCTTTAAAAAATTAAAAGCAAATTCTGCTGCACTGACAGTGTTCTAAAGTCCGTAGAAAATCTATATATATATAGAAAATCTATATATTGTTTGTTGTGTTTATTCCAGACAGGAGAAGGTTCTTATGAAAGAAAAAATTGAAGATCGAAAATTAGCTACTTAGGAAAAGTTTATAATAAATTTTAAGTAGAAAAGAATAGAAAAATATTGAAAATAATCAACTTGGCCACAAGTGAATTCTCAGATGGGACTCGAACCCACGACCTTTGGATATCCGGTCCAATGCTCTAACCACTGAGCTACCGCGACATTTTTTATTGTTGTACAAATACCGAAGGTCTAAGAATTGCCATGTGGTGACGGCCTAAGAATACACGTGTCACCACTCCCTTACATGCCTGGGATGTCGTAAGAGTCGCCTAAGAGGCTCGACGCATTGAACACCTGTTCGAGAAAAGGAAAAGTTTGAAACAAACCCTCTACCAACCCGGCTGGCCAGCGTGGTAGCAGTAGGCTAATAGCCTCCTATGAACGCAACAATAGGCGTGAGCTAGGAGAGGAGAGGCCTATGTCCAGCAGTAGACGTCCACAGGCTGATGATGATTATGATATCTTTTTTTTTGTTGTATCTCTGGCTTATCTATATATATAATACGGCAGTGAAGCCGCTTCTCCTCCTAAACTAAAAGTCGCACAATCAAGTGCAATACACCGTTAGAAAGGTATTTGTCTGAAGTGGTCGGATAAGTCGAGAAATTTAGCAAAAACTTTTTTGAATGTTATTATGTGTTTTTTGCGCATTATGCGCACACGGGTTGCTCGTTCTCTACTAAAACACGAGAGCGCATGATATCATACGTCTGGAAGCAACTATGATAACATATATATTGCTGCTATTAAAGTTCATATAACTACTTAAGTCTTTTCCCAAGAGTTGCACTTTAATCATCAGTGCACTTTATGAAGCTGTTTTATGTCTGCATTACTGACCCCTCATAAACTAGTTCATAACTTATATTAGGATTTTCATTCATTGTAAAAGTATCGTCTAACCATAAAAAAAAATTCATCATGTAAGCGATCATGTTACGATCTTGTATCGTATTTTTATTTACTTTTGATTAGGGTCGAGTGGTAGTCTACTTGACTTTAACATTATGAATTATTTAAAAATCTTCTTATCGTATGAGGATTAGTGGCCACCTCTGGTGTCAGAGTTTATCAAGCCGCCTAAAAGGCCTCTGACTTGGCTTAACGTTTGTTATCAGATGACAACAGCCGGGACCGACGGGTTAACGTGCCCTCCGAACGCTCAGTCTTAATGCCCTTTACGGTCACCCATCCGACACCTGACCGGACCGAACGTTGCTCAACAAATGTGATCGATTACGATCAGTCTGTCAAGCGCGGCTACGAGCGCTTCATTATTACTAACTTTTAAATACAATTATTATTATAATTATTTTATTTTAAGATTACAAATTGTAAACTACCATATTTAAACTTCTGCCTTAACTTAGTAAAGCTGAGTTTTAAAGTCCTTGCTAGTTTTTAACTACTTTAACATAGTATAAAATCATCAGTTTTGTAAAATAAATGCTCTCTGGAATATTGTAGAATAAGTGCATGTAAATCAAAGTATTCCTACTAATTGAATGCTAATTCCGAACTTCCAAATGCTACGTTTCGTTTTTGCGTCTTATTTCTCATTCATATTATGACGTTATGTAAAATCGATAGCAATCGCGTGGTGTCCGCAAAATCAACGAAATAGTTCGGCATAGTGATGCGCATCGCACCCGACGCGTTTGGCCGTCGCGTAGGGTGGCGAGGGGCGCGATAGTTGAGAGACTAGTACAGCACACAGGTTCGCTTCACTTGTTAGTAAAGAAATATAATGCAATTCTTTAGATAACATTTTCAAGATAGCCATATTTTTTTCACTACATTTAGAGATTTAATTTTCGTGACAAAGCAGCTTCACAGGATCCAATCGTTCTTTCCTTAGCACGCTCAAAGAAACGGACTGTCAAAGTTTGCTGCTGTTTTAAACAAAGCGCGACATTTAACAAATAGGATTTTTTATTAAACAATCGGATTTACTTTTGTGCTTTTCCCGATACGCAGTTTGTACTTTCAGATTTATTTTTTCACTTACTTTTTACATGTAGCTACTACTACAATAACTTTTTGAATAATTTTCGATTCAAAACTGATTGTTTCCCTAACGAAACAGAATATAAGGCAAGGGTACACACCGACAGACAGTCCGACCCCTGTACACGTCATAGGGCTGCCCCTCACACGCGCGCCGCATACATTAGGCGCGTATTTGCATAAGCTGATGAGAGCGCTCATTACGAGGGGACCGAGCCGAGGCCGGGGGATGCCGAGGGGATCTGATTAAAACTTCTTATTTATCTTGCTACGCGAAAGCAACGATAGATAGTTTTGGTACTTGTTATGTTCAAAATTAAAAACTAGTAACTGATTTTAGGCCGATACAGATTAGGTGTGCTGTTGGTCGATACGCAAAGCAGAAATAAAAGTGACGTTACGATGAAAAAATATGATATTTACTCTTGTAAATTCACTATGTGAAATATTTTATTTTAATGCATGGCTAATTTTATCACTGCACTAGCCTTCTGCCCGCGACTTTATCTGCGAGGAATTAGGTTAACTCGCGAAATTAGGCGTGGTGGTCCCATTCATCACAATTAAAATTATTTATACGTCCATCTCCACGATTGATTGAGTGAAAGAGTAACAAACATTCATCCATCCAAATATCCTCACAAACTTTCAAACTTATAATATTCGGTAGCAGGATAGGATAATTGCAAGGTTACTAGTTAGATCTACAGTGCCTACTACGCTGGAAAACCAATGCACGCCCCTGTCTCCGAACTAATATGCTGTCCGTAGGTGATACGGAGTAGGAAACGTCCGTAACTTAGGCCGAAACTGGGGGTTTCGTGCTTAGAGAGTAGACCTCCAGACGCCAGAGGTCCCGCCGGGCTCGATTCCCAATGGGGTTACATAAGTATTGTATTCGGTTTGGTTGTTGGTTGATGGTGATTGTAAGTCCACCATCTTATCAGCAGTAAGTAATCTTGAAATGCGATAAATGTTGTAATGTATGCTAAACAAGTTTTTCTTTCTTCATATCTTCATATTTTCGGTCCCATTCATCACTAAAATTATTTATACGTCCATATCAAATTTCACTAAAATCGATTTAGCTGTTCGCGTGAAAAGGATCAGCCAGACAGACATACAGTTACTTTGGCATTTATAATATTAGCATGGATTAGTGTGAATGGAAAAGTATTTCACGTCACGAAGTACCTATCGTAAAAAATATTCCAAAGCTATCGCGATCAAAGCCGCTATATCTATTTTCACAAAAAAAAAATCTCTACAAACTCCTTTATATACCCTGGCGTTAATTCATGTTCACCGCGTCGAACGTAAAAATCGATGCCATTTTTACAATCAACATTCCCTATGACCTCAATATTATTTATTTATTAAAACAGTTTACTTACTGGCTTACAGTTTGCCCAAAACGTCAGCAAGTTAGGATAAGTACATTATTATAGTAGCGATCCAAAATAAATTAAAATTGCAGATTATATATAAAAACATTTTAACATTATTTACCCCTATTAACCGCCTAAGGGGTTAATTTTCATAAAATCACAAAATATAGGTTTGTTTATTTGTATTTAATTTCTAACCAATAAGCCTAATATAAAATGGACTGAAATGAAAAACATGAGTGGAACCCACCATGCTTTGACCTTGGTCATCCCAAGATGATGATTTAGAATATTCTTAATGGTTTTATCGAATGATCCAACCATTGCTGCAAGCAATATTTCATATTTCATCTGGCATCTTTCCATTCATTGTTTTTTAATTTCTAGATGATTTTGGGTGTGGAGCCTCAATAATCATCTAGAACGTGTGTAGTCTTCAATTGAGTATCTGCCTTGTTTGAAAAGGTAATACCACTTATAAGACTTTTTTTAAGTGAGCATTATTTTATTCAGATTACTACAAACGCATCTCGACTCGAGTGAGCGTCCGCGGCCGTCACGCGTGATGTTATTGGCATTTGTCGATTGTTTCCCTGCATCGTGCATTCCTCTCGTCTCCTCTCGTCCCCTCCCGGCGTCCCGGGGGTCTGGCGGACCCGTGCCGTAACGATCGCCTCACCGTACGTAGCGTAGGTCAAGTGGACTACAGAAATTATCACTGGCGACATTTACATGTTTCTTGATGAAACTTGAGAAAACTCAAGTCAGTTCTTTTATGATATAATGGGGAAAATAGACCAATTTTTTTTACTATCGCATTTACATTTTCACAAATAGTTTGCCGAGTTTTCAATTTCTAGTGCAAAGTTTGGTAATATCTTAGGTAGCCTAAGATTTAATTCAATTCATAAGAAAACTGTTTTGAAATTTACAATCATAGTCGATACAAATCACATGAGATAATAAATAGAGATTCTAGAGATAGGTAGCAAGAAAAAGGGTATGAAATTATTTAAAAAGTTACTTTAAAATCTGCAGTGTTCGCACAATTCAAGATTGGTCCCAATTCACTCAGCCCAAAAAAGTTGTTGAGATACGGGGTTAAACCAGCAAAATTTTAAAATTTGCATATTTCTTTTTAGGATCAATATCTATATATATATAATACGGCAGTGAAGCCGCTTCTCCTCCTAAACTAAAAGTCGCACAATCAAGTGCAATACACCGTTAGAAAGGTATTTGTCTGAAGTGGTCGGATAAGTCGAGAAATTTAGCAAAAACTCAAATCTAGAGCGATTTAAACCGGATTTAATGGATTTTTAAATTGAATATAAAAAATGTGTTTTTTGCGCATTATGCGCACACGGGTTGCTCGTTGAAAATATTCAACGATGCAGGCAGTGGAGCACCAGCGGCATTGAAGGCGGCTAATCCCGCCCGGTGCGCGGCGGGGCAGGGCCCCGGGGCCCGCGATAAGGCCGTAATTAACGGCGACACTTTACGGCTCGGTGCGCGCCCGCCATCGCCAACGCCGCGCTATCGCCGCGCCAAGTCCAATGGCGAATGGGCTTAATCGAGCCCGATACGACTCATAGGCTACTCTGCCTGATATACCATAGAATCAAAGTCTATTTTTTAACCGACTTAAAAAAAAGGAGGAGGTTCTCAAGTCGACTGTATTTTTTTTTTTATGTATGTTCCACCATAACTTCGCCAGTTGTTAACAGATTTTTAAAATTCTTTTTTTATCTGGAAGAAAATGGTTTATGTGTGGTCCCATATAATTTTTACGAAGATCTGGCTAGTAGTTTTTTCATAATCCTGAAAAATATCAATCACCTTTTGGCAAGTAGTCGTATACCTAGATGACATCATTGTTGTGTATGGGCTGATTTTTAGTGCAAGTAACGGCACATAATGTAACAAAAAAATCTGAAATAAAAACATTTTATAAAAAAAATCAAACCGACTTCAAAAAGTAAAAAATAAAACTTTTGGAGTCGCTGCTAGTTAGCTAAGGCCAAAAAAAATATAGTTAATAGAAGTGCAATGTAGAATGCTTTGGCTGGCACCGACTCCAAAAGTTTTATTTTTTACTTTTTGAAGTCGGTTTGATTTTTTTATAAAATGTTTTTTTTATTAACAGCCTACTAATACTAATCATGTAAAAGTTTGGAGGATCAGATGTTTCGATGTTTATTACTCAATCGGGTAAATCTACGGGCGGGTTGAATGCCGTCATTGTCCTCAACATATGAAGTGTCATGCATAAGTGCGAAAATAATAAAGGTTATGCTGCTAAACGCTACTCGTCTGGGACCTATAATCGTAACTGGACACGAGGACAAAATTTGATTACTCTAATAATATGAAAATATGTTGAGGACAATGACGGCGTTCAAAACAACAGTTATGCTCCTCACGATGGACATGGTAAAAAGTACTGAGCTAATCTAACACAAAAAAAAATTACATAAAAAAATTAAAAACCGACTTCAAAAAGGAAAATATAAAGATTAAAACAAAAAAAAATACCATAATATAATACAACCCCATAATTACAACAGAAACCGTCTTCAAAATATACTTCGAGTCGGTGCCAGCCAGGGCATCAATAATGGTGCGTTCTACAATTGACTTCTACTTATAGGTAAGTGCCTACTTTCAGTTTTTTTTCGTTCTAGCTGCAGCTTCCTAGTCGATATAAAATATATAAATTGGAAGCGAAACGGAAACGGATACACATTTTCACGATTGTGAAATATTTTTAGAAAACTTAATACCACTAGAAACAACTGTTACTTTGAGTTGGACCAAATCTTACTTAGAAATGAAATATTAAATATTGTAATGTGAAAAGTAAGTTATAATTCAATAAAGCTTTTTAATTTTTTCTAGGTGATTCAACAATTTTGGTTTCATCTTGTCGTTATCCTCAAACAAGAGAAAACATTTTATTATAGCGCATAATCTTTTTTAGAAATGGGGCCAATAAATTAATAATATCTGTTCAAAATCGACTAGAAGACCAGTGCGTGACTAGTAGACCAGTGCGTGACTAGTAGACCAGTGCGTGACTAGTAGACCAGTGCGTGACTAGTAGACCAGTGCGTGACTAGTAGACCAGTGCGTGACTAGTAGACCAGTGCGTGACTAGTAGACCAGTGCGTGACTAGTAGACCAGTGCGTGACTAGTAGACCAGTGCGTGACTAGTAGACCAGTGCGTGACTAGTAGACCAGTGCGTGACTAGTAGACCAGTGCGTTCACAGAAACAAACAAGCTTTTGAAGATTTATGTTAGCTTTTGTAGTAATGAATTTCGGCAATATAATCAGCCGCTTCCTGTGGCTCCCAGATCCGTGGGATCTGATACCTGCCACCAGGTAAGAGGGGCGGCAATAATTAGAAGACAGCCAATTAACTCAATCCACCGGCTCTATTTTAGACACAATCGCGCTCTCAGCCGATGAAAATTAACCCGAAACTGCCGGGCGCAATTGCCTGCACGATTGTCCCATTTAATGTACGCGGCTAATTAACACAATGCTATGTGCCTGCCTATAAATACTAGCTATCAAACAGATGAAGCACGCATTCCTATCATCGATTTCCAAGCATTTACCTACGCCTTTGGTCATTAACGCACGCTTTGGACGCAAACTTATTCTAGTCACGTACGAATTCCACATCTGGCATTTCCAAGAAATTTTGAAATACCATTGGACATTTCCACTCATGTGATCGCATCAATCGAGCATCAAGAGGGACCTTAAACTCTTAAAGTGCTCCCCAATCTACGGATGAATCGAAAGGTAAATTATTCATAAGTGTACTGGCGGTGGCGGTGTGAGGCTAGTTCGCAACAAAGTAGCGGCGACGGGAGGGGAGGGGGTGCTGCAGCTCGTCGCCATGGCAACCGCCCCCGCCTAATCAATTGCAGAAATATGTACGAGCTATTACCAGCGACTCTTGAGCTCCGCACCCCCGTGCCCTCTCCCAAATCCCCGTCTGGACCAGGCCAGAGAATGTACCACCAGGGGTCTCTCTATGCTGGCCGCTTGCACTGTAGAACGCGCGGCGACATTACACACATTTAGGAAGCGAAGAAAAGACGTATAGAGCTCACTATTGACGTCGTTAGCTATATGGTCTCTTATACGAATACGTTTCCTCCATCGGTCTAACGCTACCAGTACTGAACATATAATAAAGCTTACAACTAAAACTAGCTAAACAAAAACTAATAATTGAAAACAACATTCAAAATTTCAATAAACCGTATTATATAGGTAACAAACTAAAAACCTACCTTTTGTCCGTCGTAGCTCGTAGCAGACTACGACGCGTAGCAGTCGTAGCATATGGTTGCTTCACACTGAAAAAAGGTTTAAAAGTTTTTGCATTCTCTTTAGTGTTTATGGATACAGTTTATGAATTATTTTAATTATTTATGTTATTGTGGCTTTCTAAGGTTAATACTTGTGTAAACTCCAAACATTATGTAGTTTTTTATTGAGTCTAATGTTATTACCTTTTCACATTTTGAGAACTTTTAGGTGATTTTTCTTCTTGAAGGTGGATACTGCTTCCCTGATGCTGATACTCCTGAAACATAAATGTTACCTTGTGTAATATTTATATAAAAGGCTTCAATCAGTTGAAATTAATTCATACCTCTTCTGTAGATAGTTTTCTCCATTATTAATATTTCTCGTGTTTCATCTGCAACAAAATAAGACACGTTTTTTATTTTGTTTATGAAGTATTTTGAACTCATTCCATTTAGGCAACAGTCTTACGAGTATTACCTGATGATTGTTTGAAGATCCGTGTTTGTTGAGCATTTGTAGTGACACATTTTGTTTGTGTAGTAACAGTGTGTAGCACAGTCATCTGTGAACAAAATTACGTGTGAAATAATAATATCAAACCTATAAAGTATAGGTACACTTCATACATGTTCTATGAAAGTATATATTTAGATTAACTTTCTATTATATCCTTGTGTGGAGCGTGATTATTATATGTAGTTACAGGGATACTTTAAATATGAGTGCATACGACAGGAGGTGGAGGGGTGATGGAAAGCAGAGCCTCCACATGGTGGCGCCCCCCGCCCCCCCTCCTCCCGCTCGCCGCTGCACTCCGACGATATTTCTCATATTACCCGCAATTAATTGATAATGCGCCCCACGGCCGCGACCAATAACGTCATACACCTGTTACTGAAGGCTAAGATTAACATCCCTTATTGCTCCACTATTAATCGTTTATTTAATTCGTGCGCAGCCGCCCGCAAAATTAATTATACCCACTAATTGCGTGCCGCCCGCTCGGGAACCGGGACCCACGCGCCATTTGCGGCGGGCCCTCTAAAACAACTCTAAAAGACGCCCACACTCCATTACTCGATTTAAAAATCATATTCAAAATCGCCGTTGGGGCCCGACGAGCCCATTCTTCGACCCTTGCGCGAATAAATTCCATCGAAGCGCAATAATAATAAAAAAATGTCGAGAGCTTGTCGCGTGCAAAAGACGTGCGGTCACGCGCCCCCCGCCCGCGCCCGCCACCCTCGACCCTCGCACGAATATAATATGCATTATGCGAAATCCGTAACTCTTATGCCCGGTCTGGAGAATACCTCCACCGGGTGCGGTGGCTGGGCGGTTGTGGACCTTATTCCCGGGCAGGTAGGGCGGCATCGGGCGGGGCGGGGGGCCGGCGGAGGCACGTAGCCTCCGAGGGCTGCACTCTCGAGATAACGCTGGGTATTAATCATAGAATTATCGGCCGGTGGCGGCGTCTTTGTTATGACACCGCGTTATTGCAGTTTTTTCTCCATCTACCCTCGCGCGATAAACGACGAGAGTGAATTTTCCGGGACAGATGTTTTAGTAATCTCACAGATATCCCGCCCCAATAAAACATTCAATGTTATCGTGATGTGACGACTGGAGGAGCGCGATAAAGACATAAAACTTCCAAATGTATTTCAATGGATGAACAACCCTCATCACGGGAGCCCCGATCAACGAAGATGTTATCTCCAGAGTATTTACATGATCCGCCTATATACCTAGAAGTTGAACTTGGTTTAGACAAACTCGAAACACTTGCAGTAGGATACATATACGAACGAGCTACCAGCTAGTTTATAAAGAAAATACCTTAACAGGAGGAACCAGGGACCATTTATCTCGTGACGTGCCAGTTTACTGTAAGCCATTCAAAGTGGCAGTGCCTGGAATCCTGAATGGCGGTCGCGATGACTGGCGGCAGCGGAGCATGCCTATCGGGCGACAAGCCACCCGCCAATTTGTGTATGATTAATGGCAAATCTGGCCGCCCTCGGGACCGCTTCAAACTATGAAACTCACACACGCCATTCAACTTGCTCGCCGCTGGGAAAACGAAATATGGAAAGTTTTATTTCCTTCTTGCTGGTACAGAAATGAGAATCATGGCGTGAATAAATGGGAAATAGGTTACTGAAACAGTAAAACCAATGGTGCAGAGATGGGCCAACGATATCGTCTACCTGTGACACTCTTGGAACCGAGCCAATATGACTCACTTTCAGACGTGGACTAACATAGTCTCTTTTATATCAGTTATGATGGTGCTATGTGATGTCTCAATACTATACACAACGCCCATCAGCGAAGCAATTACCATATTTGTAATAGGAGTTGTAAAATAAATATTTTTTTATTATCTTGCGTTACTACATTGTGTAATTCCAAAGCTAAACACTTGTAAAGAAAGACGTAACAACAATTTCTCTATCTATATTTACAAAAATATGAATAATTCAGACTGTATAAGCTTTTACAATTATTCCTCCCTTGACTCCAACCTGTGTTATTTATTATGACGAAAAATATTTTTACGACATGCTAAATTAACTGCAAAAAGTCTTTTCTCATCCCAAAACTATTCGCTAATGCTTTAAACGCGGGTCCCTCGTCGGATCATTTTTCACGTTTCATGAAGCGGGGCGGCAGGGACGACTGGATTAAAATACATTTTGGTGGCGGTGATGGATGGCGCGCCGGGGAAAGGGTTGGACCCCTCCCGCCCCCTCTGGCCCCCGCAGCATCCCCCTCCTTCTCAAATGAATGAGCAGACAATAGCAACTTCGTGCTCATATTATATGAATGGGTAATTTTCTTCAGTTCTTATAAAATGTTTTGAACGTGTTTAATGTTGCTCTTTGAACAATTGTTTGTTTTACGTTGAATTTAAACAAGTTTTGTTAAAAAAGGGTAATATATAAGTTCTTATAAATGAGTTCAACGTTTCTCATGTTACTCTTTAAGCACTGTATTATTTTACGTTGGATTTCAACAAGTGTTTATTAAAATCTGGGGTAATTTACTTCAGTTCTTATAAATTTAGGTTGAATTTAAACAATTAATGATGGCTAAAACTACCTTTTTTATTTTTAATGAAGAGACCGGGGTTTTTGTCTTTCAGACATGCCAATCGTAACCTTATCCTATTCTGCTCAAATGATAAGCAGTTATTGTAAAACCGTAACCAAGCGACAAAGTCCTTTAGCAATATCTGATGTTGGTTCCGACAAAATACCTTGAATTAGCCCAACGTCGAGGATATTTTACTAAAAACAACCTATCTTCATAACACTACCCAACATAAAACTACCTTTATAACTTTTTAATTTTGCATTTTACAATGCTATTTTTATGTGATAAATTTTTAACAAGAAAATATACTAGAAATAATTAAAATCGGGCAAGTGCGAGTGGAACTCGCACATGGAGGGTTTCGTCTTTCACCCAAGGATGCCTGGAAGAAACTGCTACGTAGCTATAAGACCTCCTATTGTTTGTTCCTCTTTTTTGTCATTTTCTCTGTATGTGTTTCTTTTTGTATCGTGTGCAATAAAGTTTCTATTATTATTATTGCCAAAATGGCACTATAATTTTTCGTGTGCAAAAACAACTTTGTTTTTTATAGTGTTTGTATGAATGACAAAGTTATATTTGCGGTTTTGGAAAATGTTCTATAGCTCTGAAACTACTAAATATATTCGTTCAAACCAATTTTCATTGAAAGTTTTTATAAAGATCTACATTATATATACGTTTTTGATTTTTTCACTTTCTTATTTTAAAAGTTAGAGGGGGGGAACACACATTTTTCCACTTTGGAAGTGTACATCTGTCAAACGGTTGACTTTGAGGAAAAATTGTTTTAGAAACCCCAATGCAATTTTTAAAGATGAAAAAAAAAAATTCAGTGT
Source organism: Chrysoteuchia culmella (assembly GCA_910589605.1). Lineage (NCBI taxonomy): Eukaryota > Metazoa > Arthropoda > Insecta > Lepidoptera > Crambidae > Chrysoteuchia > Chrysoteuchia culmella. The sequence continues at coordinate 377,413 of OU342649.1, forward strand.
CAGTTCCATGTATGGTGAGCCTTAATTCATATATTTTGTTATTTTTGTGTAAAAACCGTAAAGCGGTTTACAGAATACATCTACCTACCAAGTTTCAACTGTGTAATCCTCATAGTTTTGGAATTAAAAGGTTGTGACATACATCGGTTTGGCCGAATCTATAAGGGTTTAGTTTTTTGCCTTAAGGGTACGAAACCCTAAAAAGCAACTAGTCTCATGTCGCCTTGACGGGATCTTTCGAATGCGAGGATATTTCTCTCATTGATGAAGCGACGGTGGCCAACACCGTAGAACGGTGAATATACTAGAAAAATTCGACGTGTCCTCATAGGTCTCTGTAGCATAACTGGTTAGTGCATTGGGCCGGACTCCCAAGGGTGCGTGTTCGTATTCCGTCAGGGCGACATGAGACTAGTTGCATTTTTCTAATATATTTTCTTGTTAAATATTTACTACATTCTTTGGTGGAATCATTACAATAATTAACTGTATAACAAAGTACAAGGGGAAGAAGGCAAACACGCATTTCGTGGCGACGACACATTATAGCTTTGTTATCCCACAAAACATACTGAAATCCTACGCCGCGACCTAAAACATATCTGAAAAAATACTTCAGGCAAACACGGCGTAAGTGAAAGCAAATAAGCCGTCAGTGGGCCTCCATATTTGACTTGTATAGTTTGCCAAAAAACAGACGGCTTCTGCCACCGGCGCGCCGCCTACGCTACCGGTGGGTGGACAAAGAAGACGGTACTATTTTTTCTTTGCGACAAAACAATGGATTAAATATTTGTATTTTGTAAATGTGAGTATTAAGTACCTGCATATTAAACACGAACGAATATAATAATTTAGATTTTTGGCTAATAGGATCTTGTCCATAAGTTTAAAGTTTAGATAACAATAGATCGGTACAATAGGTATATAAATATGTATGTTTATTTATAACAAATATTTATATTTGTTTCCGTCCATTACACACATTATACACCCTGCCTGCTTTTTTCTGTCAATCTCTCCATACTGTGGGTTGTCTGGAAGAGATCGCTTTAAGCCATAAGAGCGCCCTTATAACGCTTCAATTCATTAAAACTTTATTGTAAATGTAATATGTACATGGTGTTATAATAAAGAGTTATTGTATTGTATTGTATATTGGAAGTTCCTCAGTGATTGAGGATTCCGGTATAGAGGCTCGCTTCTATCTTCAGCCTTATCAATACTTAACATGGCTAAGGCTAAGTCTCCCCGTTGTTCATAAAAAAAAGTTATACTTATAACTAAATTTATAAAACAAAGAAAATCTATAGATAATCGGTGATTAAGTGGTAATGTGAAAAAAAAATTGTCGTATACAAGTGCATTTTGAAATTCATTTGAGAGCTCTTAATTTTTAAATGCCGCGTTTAGACTTTTATGTCTGTGGTGAGGGTCGGTAATTTTTGTGGCAATCTGAAAAGTTATTTTACAATATCACCTATGTCAATATAGGCTTTAGTGTCTACTGTATAAATCTTACTTGGGTTTTTTAAACTAACCTCACCTGTCACCGTGCTTTGAAAGTGATTTGTGAGGTGATTTTCCATTTTCGGAATAACATAGTAATAGCAATTTGGTATGTCTTGCTACTGATACATTTGCCAGCAAGTCATAAAGCGGCGAACAGACGCGCGTGTCGAACAGCCGGATATTTAATTTCCTCCATTAGTGGCGCCGTTACAAGATGACAAACTTCGCCAACGACACTTCTGCACTGATTTAGGAACAATGTCTCCGATTGAAAAAAAAACTATTCTATTGTGGAGTTACATATTTTTTTTATATGTCTTTTATCCGTGATAAAATAATTCTTGATTATATCATTGTAATAGACATTTAACTACAATATTATATTCGCACTTGAACGATCCATTGATTCTTCAAATGTCTTTATGGGGAAACGAACAATACATCCATTCATCGATCAATCTTCAAGCAACGGGGAAAGGCTTGGCCTTCATCATCCCTGAGGTAAAGTAATGATAAGGCTAATAGTGGAATCTCGCTTTTCTTGGAATCCTCCACTACAGAGGAACGCAGGCTATCTTATTTTTAACTGGTAGAACACAACAATGCTACTTTTGAGAAAGTGACCAAATTTTTTGCGATGACATTTTGCGCAAGTGACTATCTGCGTCAAAAGTTTAGTCAGACTTAAAATAGATAAATTTTTCACTCCGAAAGGTCAATGCAACTTACAGGAAATTTTATTTTAAGATTTGTTTTTAGATTTGCTTTTAATTGCCTTATTTCTAAAGACTTGTTTAATGAAGCTAAAACACATATACCTATGACCGTATTAACCCTGTAGGTGTCGTCGCGGTACTACGTGACGTGATCCGGCGCATTAGTTGATTGCCGTGTTCGCCCGTGTTTGCTCGCGCCTTGTCGCCCACCGCCGCCGCCGCCGCGCCTCTACAACACTATGTTTCACTAATGTATTGACACCGCTCTCTACATCCATAGTACACATTCTTTTAACTGGAAAAGTATTCACTGTTCAGTAAATATATGATAAACCAAAAAAATTATTATGGAATTCGTTGGAGTTTTACGAGCGATTTCGTTCGTTGATTATATAAAAAACAAAACCGGTTCTCTTTAATTTACTACTGCATAATCAAGATTGCGAAAATAAATTAATTTCTAATACTTAGTTTAATGCCTAAATTGTATAGTTCTACATCGCTCTTTTTATTTTTTCTCCCTCTTAAAAGTTCCCATTAGTTAATTGCACACGGCAACTTGCCATTGTCATGACATATTATTTGTAAACTTGTTAAGACGGTTAACGTACCTATAATGCAGACTCAATAGTTGATAGCCCCTCACTAACCGAGCCACTTTCTCCACAGACAACCTTTACAAATAATTACTCGTTACAAAAGCTTCGAGCACCAGGTGTAACTTCTTTTTTCAAGTTAAATAATAACATACACATCTCGCGGCTTAACATCAAAACTGGCAAAGCATGCCAGCGCAAAAAATACGTCATAAGGTCACGTCGCGTGTCGCAAACTAAACTAAAAAACAGCTGCAGATAAAAAGGGTTGCGGAAGGGTTACATACCCTCGAGAAAGGCACCCTCCTCCTAGGTCCACGTGCGCACCAAATTGCGACTCCATAAAGAACCCTTTGTATGCAAAGCGCCAATAAAAAGCGCCGGCACGTGCATGCGCGTTCTGATTTTAAACTGATTTGAATATAGAACATTTACATACGAGCGAGGAGGCCTGCCATTGGTCCGCGATTTGCGTACAGTCTTGCGCAAAACGACCGATGGGTTTTTTAAAGTGTCATATTCGCGGAGCACGGTTTGGTTCGTTGACACGATGTAAACCGGCGCGCTATATGCGTATCCGATGTCACCGTCATGAATAATTTTCCACATATTTGCATAAACAATGGCCAACAGCGATCATACTTCAATATGTGGAAGTTTTAATTTAATTCTTGATTATAACATTTTGAAACTTTATTCTTCTTTGTCGCAGTTATGAATTATATTATGCTTAAAATGCTCTGTACGAGTAGATTAAAAGTTTTCTAAAGATACTTTAATTGAAATAAAACAAATTTTGGGGAGTATTTAGTGCGATGTATTTACCCGAAATATATATTTGGTACTATAATTTTTTGTCAACCCGTGTCTTTTCCGTTGCCAAAACGTCGGGAAACCAGAAAACCGCAAATAAACCGAAAAATTAAAGTACCAAATATATATTTCGGGTAAATAAAAAATTGTTTTATTTTAATTATGACTGCGCGAACAAACTTAAGGTGTGCTTATACTTTAATTGCAAATTCAACAAACAATTCTTCTCATAGGAGCTTTGACAGTTGCTTTGTCATATTTTGAAATTTATTTCTATGTTCGCAATAAAACTCTATATAATCAAGTAGTAGAAAAGTCAATAAAATGTTTTCCTTCTTGTTTTTTGAACTAACGATCCATTAGTAAGGAAGAAGACGGCGCAAATATTTGATTTTACATCCAAGTACAAGCATGTTAACTATTTCATTAGGGCTAAAACAAACCCGGCCTCGGGCAAACATTGCTTCAAAGTTCCTTTATTTCAGCGAATGGAAAGCTCATTAGGGGAACGGTCCTTTGTAGTACAATCAGTGTGGGGGGACGGCCGGGGGCCGCGGGGCCGCGGGGAGGGGCGTCATTATCGAATTGTTTAAAATAACGAGGGACGTCGTTTGTATTGCCAGTTAGCCCAGACGGTGCTCGTACACACCTCGACTACTGCAATTACAGCCTCCTGAGTAAAAACATTTTTTTAAGTAATCGCGTTACAACTTTTGTTTTAGAATGGATTTGAACAATTAATCGTTTTGTAGTCTTCAAAAGGCTGGCGCAACACCAGCTTCACTAATATTTAGCAGCATTGACGCATAACCAACTACTTACGACACGTCATTAGCGCATGGTATCGTTTAATTTAACGATCCTAATCCGTCGGGTTACTATAACGGAGCGATTAAACGCAAAAAGTACCGTCCGCGGCTCCCGTGCGCACGCAGCCAGAGGCCGTGTTTACACGCTCCGCGGCCCGCAAAAAAACGCTCCATTTGGTAATTAAATTGCGCCTCGGGTGGGGGGAGTGCAAACTTGAAGAGCAAACATTGACCACCGACAAACCGTCGCAATTTTGATACCCCTGTATCCACTGAAATTGGATAACGTCGCTTCAATCGCTATAATGGATGATGAGCGTTTGACTCATACTGGGCGTTCGCATTATAGGGTATTGTCTCGATATACAGAAAAGTTTAGGTAACAGGATCTGCCCCCTTGCTCTTGGAATCGAGTTCTCATTAGGATCGAATCAATGTCAAAAATCTTGGTACTTTGAAAACGGTTGCTATGGTTTCCATAATACTGTTCGTTTTGACATTATTTCGATCCACTCGAATACGTTGAGAGTAACCCCCCTGTTTTGTCTATATACATATTAATATTCTTAACTTCATTCTATTTTACACATACACATCCGATGATTTCAAAGACAATAATTAACAATGTTCATAAACAAAACATAACAAATTGCTTTCATTTGTTAGTCCTATTTTTCTTGTAAATCTTCATCTCAAAGAAGTCTTCAATCAAAAGCTTATAATGAGCAAATAAATTAAACACCAGATGAAACACGAAACATCTAAAAGCTCAAACGAAATTTTACTAGTAAGTATAAAATTATCTAAATAACTTTATAGCTAATAGCACATTTAGATAGATGCTAAGGTATCAAGAGTTCGTTCATGTTGGACCCATTATTCAAATAAGCTGAAATCTGAACAGAGCAAACACTTAGGTACGGATTGTACGGACAATTACAACTTAGTTCGTGGAAATATAGCGCGTTTGATATCCGTAAAAGTTGTTTTATTTCAATGAACAGTGCGCGCCAAAACATAAGATGTCCTACGTATACTATTGTCTTCATAACAATAACTCTGAACAAACTACCCAATCTCAATTTCTAGATACAACAAATTTATTTTAAAATAGCCATTTACAAAAACAGGTAGAACTATACGTGTCGTCATTTGTCATTGTATCAAAACTGCAATATCTTGAAATTAGTGCATGCAGCGTGTGATACGACAAACAAAAGCAATTATAATGCATCAGATGCGATATCAAAAAGCAGTTGTGTGCGTAAAAACGTATATAATTAAAGAGAGATATTCGCTGCGTGATCGCCATGGCAATGGCTGCCGGGCTGCCGGGCTGCCGGGGCACCCCTCGCTGGCGCTCGCCCTCGACGCGTCGCGGAAACAATTTGCGAGGGAATCCTTTGCAAAATATATTAATTGTGCCGCTAGTCCAGGTTGCTTTTACTGCATCCTGACGAGCTATTGTGCTTATTGACAACTCTTTTCTGATTCTTGTCGGTGAAGTCTTCCCCACTACTCTATACTGTCACGTGTCGTTCCTTTCCCGTTTAGCTTTTGAAAAAAAAAATTCAAGTGTAATTCATAAGACATTCCAATTTTATTATAATCTTTATAACTATATTAAGACAAAAAATGTTCACAAATTCTGTCTATGTATCTTTCTACAGTTTGAGGTTGTGCCCTTCAAAATAAAGATTATTTTTGAACTTATAAAGTTTTAAGAATTTATTCTCATAAAGACATACATAGTCACTTACATGAGAAGTTAACTAAAATAACAAATTTGAAATAGTTCGTGGTCGCAAGATGCAAAACACGATACTTAGGTACGTTATTAATCTTCGACTTTGATATACAAATTAAAAACTTTTATGTATTTTATATTCAAAAGTAAGTATTATGACAGATTTTAATCGAAAAACACTAGAGGAAAATAATAAAAATAATATTAATTGATTCAAAGTATGCAAAGGGTTCAAGTTCCGCTTGAAAACAATTTGTGAAGCAAATCGATCTTTTCTATCATTCTGATACAAAAGGTTAAATTATTTAATGGATGAAATAATGGATGCCACTATATAATAATAATAATAGTTATAATAGTATTAGAAAAACGTTTAAATAATATTAATTTTAAACAATGTCTAGCTAGCTAGCTCATTAGTTCGTTAATTGAGGAGGAAAAAGCTCTAAGTTCTGTTTCTCAAGTTTATATGCTTTTCCGCTTGTCGCTACAGGTGAGTAAGTACTAAATAATTAAATAAGACTATCTATCTGATGATCATTTAAATGCGGTAACTGACCTGTATGTAAGCTAGTAGTCATATAGCGAATAACTTAACAAACTTTCACACCATGTCTTTAGCTACTAATGAATAAACGGAGAAAGCAGCCCTTAGCCCTGGACGGCGCGACGTTACAAATTATGGAGCTAAATTAAAACTGCACTCCTTTGTTCCCAGTACCATAAAGGTTGAGGTTCAAATACGCAATTATCCCGCATTTCAATAACCAACCGTGACTCATATGACCCACACAATACGGGCTAGTTTAGCCTACGGATAATAACGCCTAGGTATTAGCATTAATGAGGAGAAAGTGGAGCGCAATGGAGTGGTCGACGCAAAAACTGCGCAAAGTAAAAAGTACAGCGTTACACGTAAAGGTCACGAGAACACACCGACAATATCACCATTTTATTACTATTATGACGTAAGGATTGTTCAAATACACCTTTTGTTATTCAATTAAATGAGGGTCACCGGACATTCTTTTTTTTTAACTCTAAAACTTTAATTAAAAATAGGAGTACTTCAGGACTTTTTTTTATTTTCTTTTTAATCACTACGGGGAGGCACTTAGCCTTCATCATGCCTGATGTTAAGTGTTGATAAGGCTGAAGATGGAAGCGAGCCTCTCCCGGCATTCTCAACCACTGAGGAACTGGCTATCTTATCTTTAACTGCCGGTTATTGGCGTCAGACTTAGATAAGATGGTGGTAGCTAGCTAGGCGGACTGACAACAACTACCACCAACCAAACCCAATACAATATGTACCCCCCGCTGGGAATCGAACCCGAGACCCCTGGGTATGATACCGGTGGTTGTTACCACTAGACCACGGAGGCGGTTAAAACTTACAGTTTACAGTTTACATGAATACTTCAACGACACTATTAAATAAAAAAGGTATTTAAAAATCTGTCATCTAAAATTACTTTGTGTCATAATTGTTTTTTTTTTCTAATTATTATATTTTTTTATTTTTTGGATGTAAAACTTTGCTATCTAATGTTAATTAGCGCCTCCTCTCTTCTATTGCGTGCCCGTCAGGGTCCATGATGATCTTTTATTTATGTTCACCATCTTTCGTGTACATTATGGAATGCAATAAATAATTGAGTATTGAGTATTGAAACTTGACAATAACTTTTCGTAGTAAAACTTTAATTGGCTTAAGCCCTATTTTGTTCTACCTCTTGTTACAAATTACAAACCTAAGAAACGTTACACAATTTTATACTTGAAGTAGAGGTTACAGAGAACAACTTGTTAATACGATACATGGATTAGAGTTGGCCGCTTGCTCCGTTCTGTTAATTGCGGACATAAAACTTCGCTAGGCGATGCCGGCACAATGGCAAATGACGTCTTAATTAAGTGACGGATGTGCGACTCCGGGCAATTCCGCAAAATAGTCCGCAACCCGCAGCACACGCTAATCCCGCTGCCATTATGCCAATGCCATTACGGACCTGTTTATATTATTACTATCATTACGTGACACAGCTGAAAGGTATCCTCCTAGAAACTATCGGAATTAAAGTATTCTTTCATTCGTTTACGCTGACACCACACACCACACAACCTAAGTCACAATCACACACACTCACACAATCACTACAACATTCACAATGTTCTCTATAACCTTAACTCTATAAATACTTAGCTATTATCTAGTCTATAAAGTAACCATAATAAATTGTTAATTTTACTCTTTTCAACTTTTCTCATACTTTCATATTTGTCTATATGCTAGCAAATCCTTGTATGTATCAACTTCCACCTAGTTGAGTAATAGTTTTGTCCTTTCTGCGGGAAGAGGCTGGTGACCTGTGGTACAGGTTTTTAAGAAACCTATTTCAGGCGCCAGTCATTCACAAATTTAGGTTATGCTATGACACTTGTGTATGAATTGATATATGTAATGAATTTGTGAAGTGACAAATAAATAAATTATTGATTTGATTTGATTCTTTTAAAACTTAGATCACAGCATGTGCTGACAAGACGCTGCCAATACAAACGTAGTTGTGTATATCATCATTACCATCATTACGTGAGACTATCAAAATCAAAATACTTATTCTTAAAACGCCTGAACAGAGCTTGACCTCAATAATAATTATGGACCCATAAATTTTTAACGTTTGTCGAATGGGTAGGCTAGGGGACCAGTTTGAGCACTGTAAACTGAAAAATAAACATAGTTCAAGTAGAGATCATCTATTAATTCTATTTTTAACCGACTTCAAAAAAAGGAGGAGGTTATCAAGTCGACTGTATATTTTTTTTTTTATTTTTTTTTTTTATGTATGTTCCGCCATAACTTCGCCAGTTGTTAACAGATTTTTAAAATTCTTTTTTTATCTGGAAGAAAATGGTTTATGTGTAGTCCCATATAATTTTTACGAAGATCTGGCTAGTAGTTTTTTCATAATCCTGAAAAATATCAATCACCTTTTGGCAAGTAGTCGTATACCTAGATGACATCATTGTTGTGTATGGGATGATTTTTAGTGTAAGTAACGGCACATAATGTAACAAAAAAATCTGAAATAAAAACATTTTATAAAAAAAATCAAACCGACTCCAAAAAGTAAAAAATAAAACTTTTGGAGTCGGTGCTAGTTAGCTAAGGCCAAAAAAAATATAGTTAATAGAAGTGCAATGTAGAATGCTTTGGCTGGCACCGACTCCAAAAGTTTTATTTTTTACTTTTTGAAGTCGGTTTGATTTTTTTTATAAAATGTTTTTATTATCAATAACAGTCTGTGAAATCTTATAGAAATCTTATAATTTTTGTTTGTATTTTGCGACTTTGTAATATTTTTTTCTATAGGTAACATTAAAATTACTGTTTCACTCCACAAGTAGGAATAAAATATGTCCCAGTGAATTTCCATCTTTTTATCATTAATGACAGAGTATATATTATGAATCCTGGTATTTCCTTTTCACTTTATAATAGCAGTCAAATTTAATACTTTGTAATTTTACATCTGCATGCAATCAAATTATCATATCATATCAAATACAAATTGCTCATGCCAGTAAATTAGTCGTTGCCATTTCTCCAAAAGCATAACCGTAAATCGGTAGCAAGTTTATTTCAAAATTCTTATATTCTAATAATATTTTATAGTTCCATGACAATAAAAACGCCAACCTAATGAGAACCGCTCGACCCCCTCTCCGTCCCGTCCCGCATAATGAGTTGAAAAATTTGCTTCGCGATCAATTTGCTTCCATTAAGCGGGGTCAAAGTGCGGCCACTTGCGATCCTAATGTCTACACTTTTGCGAGAATCTGTACAAAGGAATTAATACTCTAACCTGTACAAATAAGATACAAAGTTCGTTATCAAATATTTTCTGGCCATGAAGCCACATTGGCGTATTTTAAACGTTCGTGGACAGACGGTAAAGTTGAATGTGGTTCAGTGAGCGGCATTCCTTTGATAGTTGCAATACAAGGCGAATTCGGCGGCGCCTTGGCTAAGTATGCTAATACAGTCAAATTGGAGCGGCGCGCGCGCATACTGATGTCGGGGATAAGAGACGACGGCGGCCTGGCAGCCGGGAACGCACGCGATCGCTACTTGTGACCACATCGTTTGACTTCATTCACATACACGATTTAAACGCAAGAATGATTCGCTCGATTTACATCCAGAGTATACTGTTTACATTGAAGATTTCATACACGTTGTACTAGAAAATCTACTAAAAAAAAATCAGCAACAATCACTCAGACGGGCAGTTGATTTTTAACATAAAAATAGACTTTATGTGCACTGCACTATTACAATTGAAGCTTAATACCAAACATACATAACGATTTCGACGGTGGTTCGCAAGTCTCGGTAGCTTAGCGGTTAGAGCATTGGACCGGATTTCCAAAGGTCGCGGGTTCGATTCCCGTCTGAGAATTCACTTGTGGCCGAGTTAATTTTTTCCAATATTTTTCAATTTAAAATTTACTATAAGTATAAAAATAGCATTGTAAAATGCAAAAATTTCAAAATCATAAATTATTGGCAGTTGGATCTTAATCGATCGTTACACACCTGAAAAGATGTTTCTTTCGAATGCAAGTATATTCCTAGCATTGATGTGACAACGCTGGCCTACAGCGTATTAAAAATATAAAAGTATTGGAGAATTTCGACGGTGGTTCGCAAGTCTCGGTAGCTCAGAGGTTAGGGCATTGGACCGGATTTCCAAAGGTCTCGGGTTCGATTCCCGTCTGAGAATTCACTTGTGGCCGAGTTATTTTTTTCCAATATTTTTCTATTTAAAATTTACCATAAATACATAACACACTTGACTGATGCCTAAGTTGACACTCAATAATTCGAAAGTTAGTGCAAATCGTTACCAATCTCTTGTCACAAAGAAAAATAAAGAGCAAGAACCAATAAGTTGCAAATCTGATCGCTTTTGGTTAGAAATAAACAAGAAAGAATGGTTCAGAAAATTGATAGGTAGCTAAATGAAAAAAAAAAACAATTGCAATTAAGCTTTTGCTATTATTTCTATTCTCTATCGCAGAGAAACAATTTAGTTAAAACTAAAGTACCTCAATTGTGTAAATTGCGGCAAATGTTCATTTTGTCAACATTTTGGATTCAAAGGCCCTAAGAAATTAAACATTATTTAAGTTGTAAATCTATGCTTCATGTCAATGTATCTGTAGCTAGGCGTAGTCGTCCATACTTGACTACTTGTTAAAGCTTTTTCCCTAAAGGAGCGTCCTCATTGAGAGCGTTTTTTGGCGAGCATTTCTAGACGAGCAATCGCCGGCGATCAACAAATGCTGCTCAGCGAAATAAATATTCACTTTCGAGCAAAACTATCAAAGTTCGAATCAAGCATCTCTTTGCGAGCTTGGGGCAAATTTTAGTTTTAATAAATTGACATCGAAAATATTATTGACCAAGGGCAAGGTCACAAATACTTGCGATAGCAATCAAAAGCGTTTTGGTTGCGTGAACATTCGGACGTGAGCTACCTCCGCGGAAATCTTTGCGACGAACGTCCACACCGACCGAAGTTCACGTTCACGTCTAAGCTTTGTAACACTCGGCTCAACGTCCACACCACTCGAATATTCGACGCCGAGTGCTCATTACTCATTACACGCGAATGCTCGCAATGTGGACGCTCCTTAACAGTAATATGCCGGCTCAGATTGACTAATACTGGTTCAACGACCATTTATATGTCATGAGTAATATTTGCAGTCAACCTTTATATGGATTTCAATCGTTTTAGAAGCAAGTTTTGACTTGCCATATGCCATTCAAGTTTTGTCATTATTTCCATAAGTTAATCAATGTGAGCTTAACAATATTATGAAAATTAGAGAAATATGAATAAGATCTGTTAAAGTTACAACTTGCAAGAGATGTCTTATCAACCCAATGTGTACAAAAATTATACCAAGTATGACAAACATGCAACAGTCGAGGCTATAAGAAAGCGTATTCAAAATGTACGAAACCGTATCGTATAATGAGCTGGCCATTATCAGAGACATGCCATTCAAAGTAATCCATCCCTTTTTTGTCACCGTCCGTCGTCGGAACTAGTCTAACCCGGTCCAAATGGGAATGCAAAAGTCCAGGGCTTTGTTGCATTCCAGTGAGATTGTACCGTTAAATTTGAATGCGGCGGCTGTGTGCGCGCGGCCGCGTGTGTGCGCGTTGGCGGTATGCGCGCATGCGCGTTGTCGCAGACTGATGGATGACAGGTGACGTCGGCGCCGCAAAGCCAGGGCCGCGCCGAATATAAACTATCTACGACTACCGAGGAATCCAACATTGCCTTTAATTACAGACCGGCAGAAGCTAATGCGACAGTAACGACTGATCTAAAAGTGCTTACTTTATGAATTAATGAGAAAAATTAAGGTAGGCAGGAACATCAATAACCCTAACCTAAGTACAAGAAAAAACAACATTGCGGGTACTTTAATACAGCATGGCAAATATGGGCGAGAAACATTTTATAACACTACAAAGTAAGAGCGTAATTGCCTCACAATTGACTTGGTCCTGTTCGCGTGACATATGAGTGCAACATTCAGTCGCATTTTATTGAACCTATGCAACCGATGGCATCTGCAAGGTGGATTAATGACAAGATGTCTAGCACGAATCACGTGCAGTTAAATGCGCCTTGAGATGAAAGATAATTCTTCATGGAAAACGACTCGGGGAAAATCATTCTATAACAAGCTCGACAATAAAATCAGATGAACAGGACATTCAATATTCAAAGCTACAAATCACACCTTTCCATACTTTTCTTAGAATTTTATACTTATAATTTACGACATACATAGATTTCCCTAGCTGATATATATTTACTTTTAGATTCAGGTACTCGGGTAGGCACTATACCTGTAAGAACAAATTAAATATGAAGATACAAAGGAGTTGCTAGTATTAGTAAGTACCTATTAAAATAAGGTGTCGTTTATATTAATTTTAAGCTGTCTCTTTAAAACTTTGAAACTCTTCTTAGGAACCTCTACATGCCTGTGATTCAAATGTGATTATGGGTTTTTAATTTGTTTTGTTGTCTGGAACAGAATTTAGTTCAGGCAAACTGTAAATGTTTCTATCCTTAAGGGTTCCTGTTCTGTATGTATTGGGGCAACACCTTAGACCCCCCAATGCTGAATGTGGCGTCTTTGAGGTGTGGTTTTGAAAGTTATGTTTAAACATTTCATTCTCAAGCTGCATTCTTTGATGTTCTGCCAATTTCGCAAGGATTTCGCATGAGGGTATTTATTAAGGTAATCTAATATCGAAAAATTATCTAAATTAACCTCTGCAAGAGTTGTGATTGATATCGGTTTTAAATGTATAAAGTTGAACATGACAAAGGACGAATGTGGAAGCCCTGGTGAGGCTGCGTCTGCGCTCATTAGGCATTCGCGGGTCTGGACGAAGCGCGGGCGCGGGCGTGGGAGCGGGGCGAGGGGCTGCGGTGGGCTCAAAGCAGCCGCGGCCGCATCACACGCGCCGGCGCGGCAGCGCATCGCCGTAATGTCCGCCGCGAACGAAACCAAACTTTATTAAATGTAATCAATGCGTAATCTAGAAGCGCTGTCGATGTAATTCTTGATATGTATACTGCGAAATGGGAGCCGCAACATTATTCAACAACGCATCATATTACATGGACACAAAAAAGGTGCAACCGACAAAAAAATAAAACTTTTAAAAGGTAATGCAGTAATGACAGTACGCGGACGATGATGCATACGGCCTCTACATTTCGATATGGAGCACTAAAATTTTGTTATTTAAATGAGATAGTATCATAAAATATTGTGCTTTACTGACTGACGCAAAAACATCTACTTACTGATACTTTACTTTACTATGATTACAAAACTATAGTGTCTGTCTATTGTCTGAACATCTACTTTTGGTACATTATTATGACGATGAAATCATATATATAATAATATAATATAATATTTCCTACACTCATACCAATTTACCTAGCCCCAAAGTACCTTAGCACTGTAAGGCTTGTGTTATGGGATACTAGGGTAACGGATATCATCAATCCATCATCAGCCTGTGGACGTCCACTGCTGGACATAGGCCTCTCCTAGCTAACGTCTATTGTGGCGTTCATAGGAGGCTATTAGCCTACTGCTACCACGCTGGCCAGACGGGTTGGTAGATGGTTTGTTTCATGTGTTCCTTCTCTCGCACAGGTGTTCAATGCGTCGAGCCTCTGAGTCGACTCTTACGACATCCCAGGCATGCAAGGGAGTGGTGACACTTGTATTCTTAGGCCTTCACCACACGGCACAACGGATATACATACATATAATTATACATATATAAGTATTTATGTGTAGAAATATATATCAACGTCCATGACTCAGGTACAAATGCTCGTATTCATCATACAAACATTTGCCCCTACCGGGATTCGAACCCGGGACCTCAAAGAAAGCGACACCTTGAAACCGGTGTACGTACCGCTCTACCACGAAGGTCGTCAGGCAAGGCAATTCTTAGCAAGCCAATCAAATAACATCACGTACTTCCAAAAGGTATGTCAAAACCGATTGAATTACAATTAAATATCTCTTTTATATCAAGTATGACAATCGATTGACTATTAAACGTTCAATTCAAGCATGTAATGGGACGCTGAAGCAAAATTCATAAGAATTCAAGTTTTAATGATCATAAACCTGCGTGAAGACATTAGTCACACGGCCGAGCGAGCGCTAGGGGATGCGCGAGGGCATGCGTTCCGAGAAACAGCGCGTGCGCATCACAGACAATAAATTATAATCAACAATTTGGTTACACGCAACTAAGGAACGTTACTCTGACAGCAATGAGTTATTACTATTGTATTTTTCCGTTCCGATTGCAATTTTTATCTTACACTTAGAGTCTAGAGCAGTCTTTCTCAATGTGGGCGATAACGCCCCCTTGTGGGCGCTGGTGGCCTAGAAGGGCGCGGTAAGGAACCCAGAAAATTTTTAGTTTTCAATATGTGGTCAAGTAAAATATAATTGGTTTTCAAAATGGCCGGTAGGTAGATGAAATAAGTTTGAGAACCACTGGTCTAGAGCCAACACCAAGGTTACGGTACGGCGGAACTACAAACTTTTCCTAAATGGTAATGAAACTACCATTCTATAATAAAATCCCCCAAGAATTTAAACTAATAAATAATATTGACAGATTTAAAAACGACTAAAGAATTATCTAATAAATAAAAGCTTTTACACTTTCCAAGAGTTTTATGAACATAATTAGGTCTAACCTCTCTGTATTTATATAATTAGATGATGTGTAATTAGACACAATATTAATTTAATTACTTAGTGTTTGTCTCTTTGAGTTTTTTTATTTTATTAATGTTTTTTATTATTATTAAATCTCAATGTTCTTTTAATACCCAAAGAATTCGTTTTGTTTTGTTTTTACATTTCATTGAAAATTTTAAAAATTGTTTTCTTTGAATTTTTTAGATTAAGTTAAATTGGGATATTCTAGCAGGGTTTATGTTATGGTACTGGCTTTATGTATACCACCATTGTAACCACATGATTGCAATAAACTCTTTGAATATTATAAAGCGTTACGTAGCGTAATATTTTGTTTTTCCAAAAAGAATTTTAGTCTGTTAGGGTAGGCACTAATTATTTAACAGCATACTTTTTTACACCTTTACCTACCTATAGCGTGAAATTAACTTATAATATTCCCGAATAATTGGGCCTTGGGTAAAAAAAATACGCTTTTAAAAAAACAACCAGCTTCCGCTACATCTATCAAGAATAGAATTAAAAAAAATAAACTAATTCTACAGCATATTCTGTAGAAACTTGCCTAGTCTCAGAGCTAAATAGAAACGTTTATGCTTCGTCTGTGCTGCTACAGTATGATGTGCTAGTTCCTAATGAGCGCCATTTAGTTCATGAGCGCAGTGACGCCCGCGCTCGGTAGCTTTAGCGGCGACAATTTTTTTATGCTTGCAGTGCATTTGAAGAGAATTTTCAGAAAAACGTGGTCTTGACGTAATGTGCTTGTAGATTGCTCAACATACAATATAGTGCAACTTGACGACCTCCGTCGTAGAGTGGTACGTACACCAGTTTCAAGGTGTCGCCTACTTTGAGGTGCCAGATTTGAACCCCGGTAGGGGCAAATGTTTTATTTATTTATTGATTGCAAGTCACAGGTTACAGAAGGTGTTGCAGAATTGATAAGGTACAAGTGATGCCCTGCCCTGCCCCCCTGGGGCACAGCAACCATGAGGGGCAACTATTAAATAGATTTACTTAACTAAAATAATATTCAAATTATACATGCATTAAATTAATTAAATTGAAAACAGATATATAAACTATTAATATTCATCAAAATTATAAAAATTACTATTTATTATTAAAATTACTATTTTGTTAGAGAAATCAGAGTGCTACATTTATTTTTCAAAAAAAATATCATTAAAAAATTCAGAAATATCATAATAACATTTATTTATTAAAAATTATTTGAGGTGTTTATTGAATAGGGTAGGCTTTTTTATAATTTTTAGATTATTAGGAATGTGGTTATAAATTTTTATTAGCATATGGTGAGGGCTAGACGAAACAAGTTCCATTTTGGTGTGTGGTTAGATTAGTTTGTTAAGGTTTCTATTATTTCTTTTATTTATGTTTTCCTTTGGGGAGTATAATTCTCCATGCTTCCTCACAAACTTGCAAGCTTCTAAAATGTTAATGGATGTAAGGGTAAACATTTGGTATTTTACAAAAAAAGATGTACAGGATGTCATCTGGTCAATGTTCGCTAGTATCCTTAAACACTTCTTTTGCAAAATGAATATGTCGTTTACTACACAGCAGTTTCCTCAAAGTATTATACCGTATGACATTATAGAGTAAGCATATGCATAGTAGGCTGCTAGTGCACTCTTGAAATCAGTAAAGCGTTTAAGTTGGTATAGAGCGTAGGAGAAAGAGGATAGTTTGTTTTTTATTTTATCTATGTGCTGTTTCCATGTCATATTTGTATCTAAATCAAATCCTAGTAATGTAGCCATACTAACGATTTCTAGCTCAGTATTTTTGAAGTTATAGGAAAGTTTTAATTGAACTTTTTGTGCGGGTTTAAATTGTATAATTTTAGTAATTTTTTTTTACATTTAATTCTAGATTATGGTTGTGTAGCAGGTAGTATTTATTTTGTTCTGTAAATCATTCGGACAGGAGCAAGGGATGAGAATGGATACATCGTCAGCAAAGAGAATGCATTCATCCTCAAAAGTATTGGGGAGATCATTGATGTAAATGAGGAACAATATACATCCCAGGATAGAGCCGGTAGAGATGACACTATCAGATCTAAAGTGCTGTATTTTGCTTGTTTGTATGGTGAATACGAGCATTTGTGCCTGAGTCATAGACTTTTATATATTTCCACACATAAATACGTACGAGTATAGGCTGTCAAAGTGGCCTCAAAACTTTAGTGTCTGCCATCGACACGCTAAGAAGATATGTTATGTATAATGATATATTTATATCCGTTATCCTAGTATCCCATAACACAAGCCTCATAATGCTTACTTTGGGGCTACGTTAATTGGTGTTAGTATTAAAAAAAAATGTGCAATCTTCATTTCAAGAATATGGACAGTGACATAGCGTCGACAAACATTTAATTACCATAACTCTACAACTATCAACTGCGTAGTAAGTGCAAAAGTTTTTAAGTCCCCTCGAGTGTTGGCGGTGGCGGTCAGAAGCCCGATGCGAGGGCGGCGGCCGCTGACGCCGGCTACGTGTACATCTAGCGGCGGGGCGCCGCCGCCCGCGGAGCTGCCTCTAATGGAAATATGCTAATAATTACCCTCCCACAACGATGAACTTCCAGATAATACGGTCAAAACACCAGAAATCAAAACAAAAAAATCTGTTCTTTGATATTATTGTTTGTAAAATGATATGTCAATTAACACAACTACAAATATGTGAAATGTTGCGTAAATACATATTTTAAATATAACTATATAATCTAATCTAATTCTAGTTATAATTAAATGGCTGTTTCATCTTAATCGATAGTCAAACATCTGTAAAGATGTTGCTTTCGAATGCGAGGATATTTCTCTCATTGATGAAGCGACGGTGGCCAACACCGTAGAACGGTGAATATACTAGAAAAATTCGACGTGTCCTCATAGGTCTGTAGCATAATTGGTTAGTGCATTGGGCCGGTCTCCCAAGGATGCGGATTCGAATCCCGTCAGGGCGACATGAAACTAGTTGCTATTTTCTAGTATATTTTCTTGTTTAATATTTATTACATATTTTAATTAAAGCATTAAAATTTGATAAATACCTACTTAGACAGCATTAAATTAAATTTTTAGAGAAAAGGTACCTATAGCATGAACGTTCCGCAAGAACAGTGCACATAAAACTGCAGGGAGCACATAAAAGCGCCATCCGTTATACGTAAACGACGCCGAAGGCCATTAAAACTATTCCGGGACGGTTCCCGAACACCTAGGCGCCTTGATAGTGCGCTCTCGTATGTTACGGTTATGAAACGAGATTCTGAGAAGTACGAATGAGCGCCAGGAGTCCCCTCGGTGGTGACGCGAGCTCACCCCCGGAAACGCGGGGAATGTCTCTGCGAATGCGTAATAAGCGGCGATGTCGTGAATGACAAGTCGCCACTCGCCGCCGAAGAAAGGCGCGGGTCAGAGGTGGAGGGGACGTGGGCTTCACTCACAGAATACATTCAACACATCACTGTACGAACTTGTGTTGATGAATCTTACTTATTATTAGTTGTTCACCATAACAAACAGCCCAAGCCAGAATAGATTATTTTTAGAGTTCCGTACCCAAAGGTTAAAACGGGACCCTATTACTAAGACTCCGCTGTCCGTCCGTCCGTCTGTCTGTCTGACCAAACAAACTGTATCTCCTAAACCGTGATAGTTAGACAGTTGAAATTTTCTTAGATTATGTATTTCTGTTGCCGCTATAACGAATAACGACAAATACTAAAAAACAGAATAAAATAAACATTTAAAGGGGCTCCCACAAACGTGTATTTTTTAACGTGTGTTCTAATAGATTACTACAAAGTATTTTTTTTTTTAGTTTCGCTAATTTTTTTTCCTGGCTTATGAATGAACATTTATCATAAAAATGGCTGCTCGTTTAATATACTTAATTTTGCTTGTTGTCAGCATTAGGTGTCCTTAAACATGCTGCACCTCAGCAAAAACCGGCGGCGCTGGAAGGATAAGCCGCATCAATTTTTTCTGCCGCTCGAGTCCCCCGACGACGGCCTAAAATATTCCCCGCTTTATGCGCCGAATAATAAACGACGGGAGCTGACCGCCGATAATGTATCTTTCTCACGAAATATGTGATACAATGATAAATTATTTTATACTACTAACTAGCCTATAACCAGAGGTCCTAAGCTTTTTTGCGTATTTTAAGACGTAGAAGAAGGCGAACCTTAGTATACACTTTGAATCATCAATATGAACATAATCTTGAAGTTTAAAAAAAGCATCGATCAGCTCCCGGTTCACCTTTATGGTCAGCAAAAACATGTAAGAAACTTGAGTAAAAAATTCCGAGGCCACATCTCCGAGGCAAAAAGGTAGCGGCCAGTGCGATGTTTATTGTATGAGTCGCTGAATTTCAAGTGTTTTTCAGCTTTAATGTAGTGTCCACCCCCGGCTCGCCGCAAAAACCCTCGCGAAATACTCGCGGTCATAAGAATTGCTGATGTTAAAGAAATACTGCCGGTAAAAGTTTCTCAGATTACTATTCCTACATTTTGTTATGGATATGTGGCAGTTGCTTTTTGCTACTTTTCTCCAACTTAATGTGTATTTTTTAAGAAACATGATACAAGCAATCTTGGTGCGTTTTAATAAATTCATATCGACAGCTACCGTATTCAATACAGTGAAAACCCGGTATTAAAAGAGGCAGTCCCGATAGGTGCGCGGCTAGGCAGGCGTTAGATAACCGATAGGCCTACGCCAGTCACGCCGTCTATATTAATCATGGCGCCTTTCAGCGAAATTTCATAAAGCCACTATATGTTAATGGACCGTGGAGATTGACTGACTGCCTCGTCATTGGGTCAGAAGTAAAGATTTATTACACAGAAACGTCAAACAAAAAACATGGCAAGTAGTTTTTTTGGGAATTGCTCTGAAACTGGCCTATAAATTCAAATAGATTCGTCTTTATGAGTTGTTCTCTCTCATTACTTTCCCAGTTGATTGATAATGCATAAATTGTTTGCGTTAAATCATAATTATATACCTAAGTAAACATTAACGCCTTTTGTATTAGAACCAAGGCGCATCTCCGTCATTTGTCTTTGTTATAAAATGTCTCATTTCAGTAAAGAGTGGAAGCATCGCGCGCGTCACACCAGCGCCATCCATCACTTATCGATAATGCGGCGTCACACAACAACCCTTTTACCCTTTGTTTATCGAGTGTCGATTCATCTTGATCACTCATTCATCATTACTTCGGCTGAGTTCATGTTGTCTTTCAAATTACCGCTAATGAAGAGCCGATAACTTCTTTAACACAATAACTTGAGACGCACTTTCGGAAAATGATTTATTACACCTCTTTCCGATTCATTCTGTGTTAGACGTTTGCCAACATTTTTGGCTAAATTGTCTTACAACATAATATTTTTCTCGTCTTAAGGAAAAAGAGGTGACGACTCTTATGCTTTAGTAACGATTTCATAACTAAGAATTTGGAAATGGACATTTTATTACATTTGCAGTATGGACACATACTACGGCCATATAGTAACGATCGTGAACGAAGTTTATACAACAATCTTAAAGAAACGAGGAGAAGAAATGAAACATAATAATGATAGTAATTTTGATGTGCCTTTTAAAAGTAATATTCGCAATAAGCGATGTTATTACCAGCGCGTCGCAGGTACCCGTGAAGGCGGTGCAGACGGCGCGGCGCGGACAATAAAATGTTTACGCGCCGCGTTAACGCCGCCGTGCCGGCCGCACTTACGATACATCATTTTTATTACCATAGCGTTCAACCTGATATGCGACACACCCGTGCTTTTCATCAAAACAGTTAACCGCTAACTTATTACAAAACAAAGTTTCAATTTTGCCAAAGAGAAGCTTGATAGGTAACTTAGCTCAAATATTAAATTTACAAGACATTCGAGTAACATTATCATTTCACAACGCAGTTAGAGGAAAGTCAGGAACCGTGGTCTCGAGTCCCGTTTGGTTTTCAATAAATAAAATGTTATAGTATGAACCTGAGTTCCAGATAAAAGCAGCAACTTAATGATCCCAGAATTACAGCGCTCATTGTTATCGGAAGACACCTCCAAGGTTTATATCAGGTAAGAGCATTTTTATTTCATTATAACGTCTACTCTTTGCAATTATACTGGAACCTTTAGGAATATGACCAATGTGTTACGGACGGCTTTATGTGCCCGCGGGATGTGGTAATAGTAAAATGATCATAATACCGCATAAGCCGACGCTTTTGTGTCTCGTCCGACATCAAATTGCACTACCACTAAACCTGGCACGGCCGCTTCCGTAAAACCCGCCCACGTTTATGACAATCAACTTATTGGTTAATAGCGGCCGAGTTGCTACAATAAACCACTTAGATTTGAAAGCGTCATTACAACGAGAGTGACCACCTGTCACGCACGCCGCGGGCTGGCGGGACGCAGGACAACAGTGTGAAACTCAATTATTGAGGGCGGTTGAATTTTAAAGCCTGCGTCCCCTGGTACTTACAAGAAAAATGTTTTTTTATTCGCCACACCCCCGTGTATCCTAGCATAAAATACTTAGTTCCAGAGACGGTACACGTAATTTCACCGATATGAAAACCATATTATAAATGTTTTTGTTAAAATTATAATGGCCGTGTTTTTTTTTCATAAGTAAGTATATATTTAAAATTTATCATAAGTAAGTATATGTTTAAAATTTATCATAAGTATAAAAATCGCATTGTAAAATGTAAAAATAAAAAAATCCCAAATTATTGGATGTTGCATCTTAATCGATCGTTTTAAACACCTGAAAAGATGTTTCTTTCGAATGCAAGGATATTCCTAGCATTGATGTGACAACGCTGGCCTACAGCGTAGGTATTTAAAATATAAAAGTATTGGAGAATTTCGATGGTGGTTCGCAAGTCTCGGTAGATCAGTGGTAGAGCATTGGACCGAATTTCCAAAGGTCCTGGGTTCGAGCCCCATCTGAGAATTCATTTGTAGCCGAGTTGTTTTTTTCCAATATTTTTCTATTTAAAATTAATAACATGATCCAAATAAAATAATTGACAGAGACTCTTGGGAGAAAAAAGATTTCCTAATAGCGATATAGTTGGAGATTGTCTCTAGGTCTATTAGAATCACGATCAAATTGCGTAGAGCGTGGGGCCACCCAACAATAATCAGGGGCGATGCGGAAATTTAAACTAAATCCCCGTTGCAAACTGCCATAGCAAGGGATAATCGCATGCATTCACTACACTTCGCTTTCTTTCTAGTTCACATCGGGAGAAACTGAACTCTATCACGAGCAGAAAAAGGTTCAACCAAAAATAAATAGCGTAGACGGGTCACTCTTTTTACAATTATGTCTTTTAGGAACATGGGTGCCGTGTTTTGTGCGTGCGTCGGCTTCGCAGGCACGTGTAATGGTGACCGTATTAGCACCATTATGGAATTCTTATGATAAAAATAAAACACTTTAAATTCGTTACTGAAGCGTGGGAATAAGAATTATTGTGGAGAAGTGTTTCCACCTTTTACGATGGGCGTAGGTGAGCCGTCACGAATTAATCAAAGTGGTTTTAAACACGTTACAACATTTGCTATACTCTTATTTCATAAAATATCTGCTTTTTCATCGATACCTGGTTAATGGTTAATGCTATACGTACGTACTGCACACACATTAAAAAAAATAAGTGAGACGTTTCGTATGAGTCATGAATTTTAAAGGTAGATAAATCACTCAAAAGGGCTTCAAATAACCACTTCTTTGAGTTATAAAATGTAATTTTTTTTTACTTAAATTAAATTTTGTAAATTTTATTGTTTACTATACTCTCTTTAGTACTAAGCCAACTTAAAATGTGCTAGTTGTTTTGTAAATAGGTAATACCACAAAAGCTGGTTAATAATTTATTACTGTTACATTGAACTTGATAGTAATTAGAGACTGAACCACAAGGGTCAACGTAAACCGCGAATAAGGGCATATTCAAACAATATTCATCATCACATTGATTGATAAATAACATCTTCATTGGTTATTGAATAAGTATCTTAATCTCCAATTTGTGCACCCTCCAAGCCCAATTTTAAGGATGTAAAAGATACAATGCTCAAAACATGATCCATTATTTCCAATAGCGTCGCGACGCACCTCCGCAAATCGTAATCCTCTTAGAAAACATTCCCAATTTAAAAAGAATTCCGCCTCTTATCCCTCCGACGAGGGCTCGCGTAAAAAATAAAAGGAAAAAACTGTGTGACACGCACGAGACGCGGGCGAGGCGCGGGCGAGGCGCGGGCGCGGGCGGCCCGCGAGAGGTGGCTATATAACATGGTTTTTCACTGGCCCCTCGATTCTTTACAGGTCGCTTCTTCCGCCGAGAAAGCATCTATTGAAACTCCACTCAGGCCGTGTTAGCTATCTATTTAGTATAAAAAGGGTCGAGAATTTCCCGAGATCCTTTTTTATCCGGTGGAGGAGCCACCCCGCCCGCCCTCTTTTGCGATGTGCGCTGCTACATCACTTCACAATGTACCTTGTATACAAATTACATTATATTTAACAGTACACTATTTCTAACTATATTCATAATTGCTACATCGATTAGAACTTCATAACACCTGAAAAAGTAAAGTGAATGCGAGCCGAAAACAGTAAGCAATTTTAAATTGATAGGATCAAAGGAACGCTTTTATAACAAGTGCCTCTTGGAAGTATGTAGGTAAGTGGGAAGGGATATTTTGAAATTGTATTTGGGGGGGCACTCGCGTGACCCGCACCGGCCAGTTCAAATATTTAAAGGGCGCCTGAATTTGATTCGGGCTGTGCGGCCGCAATTGGATCACACGAGCGGTTGCTGAGCGCTCTTCGTTCTTCATCCATTATTGCCTTCAAACTAAGTTATCCAAAAAACTAGATTACCCTGGCCCTAAGTAAACCGAAACTTGTATCAATTCTAGTCCAAGACGATCAAATTTAAGTATTTTATTTGATTTGCCTATTGAGAAGACAGTGTTTTTCCACGAATCCTACATCTACTTACATCACTAAGGCAGATTTTCACCAACTGCCGCTAAACATATTTAAAATGAAATTGCACTTCAGTCTTTCCTTTGAAGTAAAGAGTGACAGAGCCATGTTTAAAATATGTTTTGTTTAAACGTTTTTCTTAATTACAGTTGGTTGGTGAAAGTCCGCCTAAATTTAATAAGAAAAAAATATTAAAACGTCTTTGACAACTTTTTTGCGGTTCTCGTTACAAGGTCTCTCGCTGCGCCCGGCGCCGTAGGGGTTGTAAGCCAATGGTGTAGCTTCTTTCACATTCGCATCAATTGAAAAGTGCTTGTAACCAGCTTGTAACAGCCTTGACTTATTATGCCCACGCCCCAACACCCAATAGAATATTGTAGAACAAAGTAGGCATATCGGAATTCAGAATTGTAGATATCTCGTAAAAAACCTCTCCTCCGTCAATTCCGTACTACGAAAATGGGAATTATAGGTAGAATCCACATAAGACGGAGGCGGCGCGCCTGGGGATCGGTTAACCCACGTTACACGACGCGCCAATCCCGCAGGAGAATTCCGACTTTCTACAAAGAAAATAGCAATCAAAATTTGATTTACCGCCACCCGCGGCCGTACATCAGGCCGTTCTAATCCGCGGAAGAGAGAGCCTAAAATCTGGGGATCGCCAACGCTGTCGAATTGAAAATCCTGCGGGCGAGAGCCGCCTTTAATATTTATGACCGGTAAAACATGCGGCGGCGGCCCTATGAATATATACGGCGGTGGCTGACGTCAGCTCGTCGCAAGTTGCGATTGCTGAACAAACATTCAGGGCAAACTCTTTGAATATTACTAGAGTGACCGTTTTTTATTAGTTAATACACTAGGTACATACAAATTAAAAATGTAGTTGCTTTTCCTGGATAATTTTGTTCATCAATGGAAGCTGTTGATGTTCATATTGTATAATACATAAAAAGTTTATTGTTAATAATAGATGTAACTGTATCTCCCGTTTGATAATTATCATGAATAATACTTAGTTATTAATAAGCTCATTATGTAAGTAATTTTATATTTCAGTATATGTTGCCTCTACGTGTAGCTTTTCCACGCACCGCTTTTTCCGGCATTCTTTTATGTGAATTCGATTGGTAGGACAATGTTGACAATTCAAAGCACATATAAATATTAACAAAAGAAAGAAGGAAGAAAAAGTTTTCTTTGCTTGTGTTTGAGGCGATGCAGTCAAAAATATGTTGGATTTTAAAGATAAATTGAATGTTATGAACCTGTGCGCTGAATATTAACGTTGTAGAACTTAGTTTTTGTACGGAGAGCCGGACTGCCCCCGAAAATACGATGCCTACATTTTAATGATCTCTGAAAATAGATCTCTACCAATTTTGGCAGTATTTTTTCAACATGAATAGTAGTAGAAGCGAATAGTAAAACATCACGTTAATTTCAACTTGATCTAATCAGGCGTTCCTGATAAGAGGGAGAGAGTGAGGTAGACAGACAAGTGATCATTAGACTGTAGACCGATTTCAGGACTAAAAAAGTTTATACAAAAGTCAAGCGAAAAGTTTTAGACATTTTAAAAAACAGTTATGCTAACTGTTAACAAATTTAATCTCGAACAGTCGTCATATAAAATATTCTGAAAAATATTTTAAGCAGATGCAACGCCTCTGTCTGCATTTCATTAGCACAAGTTTCCGTAACCGTTTTCACATTCAATTTGCTTTCTCGAATTAATATTAACTACAATAATAATTATCTCAACAAATGTAACAATAAAGAGACCAACATACAGTAGCTAGTGGCTACACATCACAGCACATTCCAGTAGAAAATATCTTAGCAGCGATACTGATGTTATCAAAACAACATATTTTATAAAGACCTTCACATAATTCCAGGGATCCCGGTTCGATTCCCCCACCACCCTGCCCCACCCCAGCCCCAGCATCGCGTGTATCTCATTGCAAAATATGTATGTATTAGGTGTACGCCGATCCGTCGTTCAATATTCAGTGGCATATACAACCGAATTGGACTTTCTATCAGGTAATCATTATTTGATCCTTGCTCGACCGACGGTCGCCATGATCTGATAACTCAATTTTATACATTCTAATCTCGGAAAATTCCAAACCGGGTGTTAATAAAACTTAAAAACCTGAAATCTTTAGACTTACCCTATAAAAGATTTAGTCATATTCTATTGTAGTGTGGTGTTGGTGTTGGTGTGACTGATGGGAGCTTAAATAATCTTGAGTAAAGCCCCATATTCGTAACATTAAAAAAATATTCAAAACAATGATTCAAAGACAGATACTTCTAAACAGTAATTCAGTAACAACTAATAGCTGTGGGGAACATCTCAAATATCCGCCTAATCTGTCTCGTTATTACGTCTAAACAGTAAAAGAGATACAGCAATAAAAAAATACGATCAGAAACAAAACTAGTATTGTGTGTCGGGAAGGGAATTTTGCATCGAGATCGATCGGGAGGGTTAGGCCGTGTCGCGAGGGAGCGCGGGGTCACCGTAAGCCGTTTCCGATAAGGCCCCCGGCGGGCGGCGGGTCCCGCCGGCCGTCCGGCTCGATACAAGCTTATCTGCGTAGCGCACTCGCCTGCACTGTGCGACGTGCGTGCCTTGAATAATGCATGTCATACTAGCAAAATTGAAATCCCACTCATTACTTCGGTTGCATTCCTTGTCATCGACGTCTAACTTTCCCCGATCAAGATTAATAGTAAAAATCTTTGATTTTGGTAGCGACGCAAGATTTTATCCAAACTAATATTAAAAATTCGAAGGTATGTTTGTTTGTCCTTTCTTGACGCCTTAACTGAGCCATTCGTTGAAAGGACTAACATAGGCTACTTTTAAATTCCCACGGGAACGAGAATCACGCGGGTGAATACGCGGGCGGAAGCTAGTTTCTTATAATTCCAATTACCTACGCAGGTTTTACTAATTATTTAACCACCACTTGTACTTAAAGCGGTTCACTAGTAAGTAGTAAGTAACAAATAGTTAGACCTAAAAATCTAAAACTGGCCCCTGGATTGCATTGCTATAAGTATGAAAACAAACTATAGGTACTCTTTATCATAATTTTTGTGGACCTGTTTGGCGGGGTTGTTCCATATTCATCCTATGACGTCTCATCCCACAAGCATATTAATTCTTAACTCATCCCGATTTGTGTTCTTTACTCATCCCACTCATATATTTTAATTAAATTCCTATCTCATCCCAAATCTATTCCTAACTCATCCCACGACAGTAAATATCAAGAAAATGTATTAAAAAGTATGGTCTGCATTAAAAGGATATTAATAAAATTGCTTAACTGATTATATAAGTAATATTTTCAATAATCTTAATTTTAACGACGATATGAATGTGAACATGGAAGGAAATTATTTTACATACTCGTACAGCGGATTATCTAAAGAAAGTGATTTAAAGCAAATGTCTGCAAATACATAGGTAATCAGGATTTTTATAATTTGATTAAACTTACAAAAAATAATACTACGAGGATTTTTATCTACTTAGATCAGTTTTTTGGGTCAGGTGTAAACCCAGGTAGTATATTTTATGACTTCTTTCCCTGGCCATTTTTATTGTTAAAAAACAATAACTCCTCTACACCATTTGTCGTCTTTTTCGCACAGAAGTCAACATTGCGTAAGGAAGCAAAATTTTGTCGACACTTTAGTTATCATTTGACCTTTAACGCAGAAACTAAGTGCACCTCGTTGAATTAAAAATGCAGGAAGACTATGGTGGAGAGTTACGATATGTGCAATCACAACGAAGTAGTCAAACGAGAAATTAAAGAAGGTACCGGCATGCATTGGAAGTGTCAAAGTGTTAAGGAATCAGCGGCCCGACCGCCTAACGGTATAGCGTGTGGTATTGCTATGGCTATAAAATTTCAAACTCTCATAAAACCCTTCAATGATAGGGTTTTTGGCTAATTTCTACATATTTCTATTCATCTATTGGATTCACGATTGCATTTTTAGTATGAAAGTAATAGCTTCAGCGAGAGCCCTTGTAGGGGGTTTGAAAAATCGATAGCTATAGCAATAGCACAAGCTATACCGTTAGGCGGTCGGGGTGCAGGACGTTTCATATAATAAAACTCACAGTTGTACGCCAGGTGAAGCAAAAAATATAGTTAAAAGAAGTTTTAAATGAATGTAAAATAAAAGTACAATCAGTAAAAGGCGTACCATCAGTCTATCAAGATACGTTTTTAGCACTACAAGATCAAGGCATCGAAATTGTAACAACGTTATAAACTTTAATAACATAAAAAGTGGACTTATATAGTAGTGACTTTTATTTGTTTTTTTTAAAAGTCAATGAGTGAAAAAAACTACGTTCAAGGCAGGGCATGAAGTTGAAATTCCAGCTGCATATAAAGACTTTTTACTATTTGATTACCAATATGACAAAACACGTAATCTAGCATTCGCGTCACGGGAAGGACGACAAAGAATGTTAACGACAAAAAATTACGAGTTTTTATCTTTTCTGAAAATAGTGTTTTTTTATACTTTGTCATGTTTTTATCTGTTGATTTTGGCAATCACATTATTTTAAAACTCATAGTTGATTAAGTATCTGTACGTTTGTTTTATATTTTATTATGTTTTTTTACTGTAGATTCTGGCAATTACATTATTATAAAAACTCATAGTAGGTTTAGAATAGGTGTTAGTTATATATTATTTTATATTTTACTGATGATTTTGGCAAAAACATTATTATGAAAGTCATAGTTGATTAAGAATCTGTGTGTTAGTGTCATATTTTATTATGTTTTTACTGTTGATTTTGGCAATTATCCTATTACAAAACTCGTATTGGATTATGAATTTGTGTGTTAGTGTTGTATTGCTAATTTTAGGATGTATATTAAAAAAATATATAATGTATTAGGAGGGAGTATGTTTATTTGTTTATCTATATTTATGTCTGTTGCTGTTAGTTTTATTTTAATCATTCATTTCTAACTTTTTTATTTAAGAACTAACAAGGTTTTATATATCATGTGTGTAATTTATTTCAATATGTATGTAGGTAGGTACTTAATATATTTTTAGTCAGACCGTAGTCAAAAACCTTGCCATTTTGTTCTATGGGATGAGTTAAGAATAAGAATTGTGAGAAATAGAAAAAAAAAAAATTATTTCCGATGTGGGATGAGTTAGGAATAGAAATGGGATGAATATGGAAAAAATAAAACGTGGGATGTGACGTCATGGGATGAATATGGAACAACCCGTTTGGCGCAGTGGTACTACGCCGCCTTCCGTTTTTATACTTCAAAAAAGAGCTGTGCGCGCCATTTACAACCTTCGACAGAGAGATTCTCTTAAAGAATTGTTTAAAGAGATTAATATACTAACTTTGGCGGGACAATACATTTATGATAATATAGTATATGTAAGGAAACATCACGAATTATTTATTCAGCATAGCGATGTTCATAATTTTAATACTAGAAACAAGAATAAGCTTGCCGTTCCAAGATTTCGGCTTGAAAAATGCAGTCGCTCGTTTTTGGGGAAAGGCATAGCCTTCTATACTAATATTATAAAGAGAAAAGATTTGTATTTTTGTATGTAACGAATAAACTCAAAAACTACTGAACCGATTTTTACGAAATTTGGTATAGAGAATCCTTAGACCCCAAGTAGTACATAGGCTATAAATGATCCCAAAATTAATACCCGACCTCTAATTTTTAATAAAGTTCCACAACAAGTAATTGAGCTGCCTTTGCATACATTTAAAATATATGTTTAAAAAACGCTCTTAAGCAAAAGTTATTACAAGGTAGATGATTATTTGAAAGACCAAAATGCATGGAAGTGATACTAACATAAAACATGACTATTGTAATTGTATAAAAGGAAAATATTCTAATAACTGAGTATAAGAAAATTTTCCTCTTATATTAAATATGTTTCAGGATTGTAGATTTGTGTTTGGCAACGACATGTTCCTTTGTAAATGTTGTTGCTTCTGTTAAAGCTGATAAGTTTCTTGCGGCCGTTCTTCTTATCAGTTAAAAGATGTCCTGGATGGCTGGTAGGAAAAAAAATTGGACGATTCGAAAGCACTTATCTATAAGTCTATAAAAAAAAACTTTGACTTTGACTTTGACTCTGCGCCAGATGTCCCGAGTTCGATCCCCGGACAAGACAAATATTTGTGTGCATGAACATGTCTATTTGTCTTGGTCTGGTTGTTTAATATGTATATTATGTATGTATTTACAAAAAAAAGTATATAAGTCCTTTTCAGAGTGTGTGAGGTGAAAAAATAATAAATAAGAAGTAAAGTTATAAAAATAAAATAAAATCATTTATTGTTCGGACGATCCATTAACTGAGTTAGTAACATTAAATCTTACATCCTATGATAATACTTAATAACTAAACATGAGTTGGTAATACGACACACGTGTGCCAACAGAGGACAGTCCCCACTATCAGCAATGCTTTCCAGAACACTATTACAGCTGCCACGGACCCGGCGCAACAAGGATCCAACCTTTTTGCGAAAAATAGCCGGGAAGCAGTCGATCTGGGGCCCAATTCTGGTAATGCTTAGTCACAATCGTATTCCAATGGTGTTTCAATGGTAGTCCTGTTTTACAAAGTTCTTGTTACAACAGTGTAAATAAACACTACTTACTATTGAAACACCACTGAGTGACGATTTTGACAAAAAAATAGCAGAATTCACCCCCTGCGCATTTGCAAACATCCCTGCGTGGCAGCCGCAAGAGTGCCCTGAACGCATTATTATATTGTACACGGATGGCGTTGTACGACTTTTGGGTATATTTCACCCACAGGCTACTCGCATAGAAAGACGTACAGTACCTATGTTTATGATACATTTTGAAATAGGAAAATATTGGAAAAAATCAACTCGGCCACAAGAGATAATTTTTATCTATTTAAAAATTTATCATAAGTATAAAAATACCATTGAAAAACGCAAAAAAACATAAATCATAAAAGAAACCTAAAGTATGCTTTAAAAAGCGTAATATTGACTGAGTCAGAACAGGGATTAAACCTGCAAGCCAACATGTTTGCCCTGATCGACAGCGCCCTCCGCTCTCTTTTCATATCGGCATCATCTTTTAAGTCATCTGTGACAATGTGTCCCAGGTATTTAAATTTATCAACTCTGCACAGTGGTGAGTCATACAGTTGTATAGGAGGCACAGTAATGGGACACTTACTACCTGACTTGAATACCATGAACTCACTCTTTTTGGTATTTTAAAGTAAACCGTAAGTTTTCGCATACATTTCACAGACACCGAGCAGTTTTCTCAAAGCACTGACCGAGAGGTCCAGCAGCACCATACCCATGTCGTTCGCATAGCTTATGTTATTGACGCATACATTTCCGATATGACACCCTACATGAGTATCGCTGAGTCCCTCAATCAGTGTATTAATGTACAGGTTGAATAATGTCGAAGATGTTAGCCCACCCTGCCTCACCCCACATTCCATTCATAAGATTTTCACCCTACGCAAAACTCTGTTATAAGATTTTGTTCTAATTAAATATTTTAAACACTACACTGGGGATCCAAGATTAATTACATTTTCGCTAGGCAGATACTTTAATGCTTCAAAAAAACATAATGCAGTTCGGTAAAATGAGTAAGATTTCTAAGGAAAGACCCCGAAAATTCATCAGTACGGATAAAAATAGCGACTTCTTATTTAGCGGGCTCTTGAAAAGGCAAGTTGATATCGCAAAGATGTAACGGATTCGGCGATCGAATAAAAGAACATTATTTCTCCCATTTACAGAGTTGAAGTGTCGTTGTCATAAGAAGTGGTGCACATCGACAATCGATTACGGCGCGTAAAAAGCGTCTCGAGTGTCGGCTCACGCGTAAGATTGAGATCTCAGCGGCCGTCCCCGGCACCCGGCAGCTCTCCGCATGATAAATAACCGCTTTCCCGCTTTTTACTGCCCACAACGCGGGGGTGTCGCGCAAAAAAATGAATAAGGAAATTTACCTAATGGCTGCGATTCTTTATTTTCTATCTCCATTGTCGCCGAACAATGCTGTAATGGAGGGATGACGTGAGTGGACCGGGTGCGCTACCCAAACGCTTTTATTTTATTCTTTTCTTTTCAAACTGTGTAACTACTCACCCTCACTATGTATGTCTTCTGGAAAAAGAAATATATGAGAAGATACTAGGATGAAAATTATACGACGAGTATTAATCGTCTTGCTGTTTCGTAAATAGCCGAGTTGAAAGGTGGAGATTTCAAATTTAAAGAAGGAGCTGTATTATAGCTATAAGTATATAGTGGCCTTTCTTACATAAAGAACATTAGGAACACTGTTGCTGGTTACGATCTTATACAAATTTCTAACAGATTTGCTACCTTCTTCCTTCGTCAAATTGTAAATCGCACTGGGTACCTACTTACCGCAAACGAAAGAAATTTCAGTTATAATTTATCCAAATACGTACCTATAATTTATTTTCGTAAAAAGAGTTGATTATAGAACCTTGGAAAAATAAGAACCTGCGGCTTAGCATCTATTTTATTGCCTAGTTAAGATCTGGGTTCTGGGAATTAGCAGCCGAAGATACCCGATGATCTCGATAAAATAGGAGGCGAACAATGGATCTTTTAGGTTGCACTGCATTGACTGCCTAGTTATCAATGGAACTGCAAAGCCCCTACTCTAACAAATAATATTAATATTGTGATCTCGATAAAATTTATGTTACTTTTTAACATCCGCATTCGCAACGAAATGACCTAAGTACTTAGATATGAGTTTAAGCAGCCAGATCTAGAGATCATTCTGATATTTTTTGCTTACTTGTGACAAAATTCGCCAAGCTACCTACCACCTTCATCTAAGTCAGACGCCATATCAAAAGCCTTATCATTACTTAAGGTCCCTGCACGAAATTCCGAAAATTACCTACTTTTAAGTGAGTAGTACCATGTCCTGAATTAGTTTAATACCTACATTAAAAGAAATGGTGTACATAAAAAATAATAAACAGTACATAAAGGTAACGATGCCCAAAATCTTTTTTTTTTAAAACATAACGCGTAAATCAATAATTCTCAAAATTAAAATGTTTAAATTGATATTTCGCAGATCTTCCCCATCTAAAAAGTCAATAAAAAAGAATATTAAAACAGCTCTAATTAAATAAATATGCGACTTATGAAGAGAATGTGTGCTGTTTGAGAGTTAATGCTGTAAGTATATTGAAACAAAAGAATGGGTAACAAGAACAGTAAACCTTATTCTAAGCTCGAAGCACGCGCGGCCCTATCCCCCCGATACCCCCTTTACGGGGCGCGTTTTGACGTTCATGATTGACTCGTAAAAGTGGACTATGTATGACGTTTTACTCTGACATTACTATGATCATGTGAACCATGTATCCGAGTGCACTCTGTCATAGTTGACTAGGACGGCGCACAACTTTTTAGAGCAGACTCTGATAAGAGTGTCATAATAATCTTACGTGTTATTTATTATTATGACATGGCTTATTAATAATTTTTTAAATAAATTAATAATTTCACTTAATACCTTAGTTATATTTATTTGATATTTTTTATTGAATATGAATTACTATTTGATTTTTTTTTTAATACTCAGTTACTTAATCAAATATAATACTCAATTTTACACATAAATACTAATTGTTTTAACCATTAAAAAAATATATACGTGTAATAATAAAATGAAAACGGTAATACATAGTAGATACACTCTGATTGAGACTACTCTGTCAGAGTCCACTCTTACGAGTTAACTATGATCGTCGAAACGCGGTTTTAATATCCGGTATAATAAAGACTAAGTTTTTCCCCGTTGTACATAAAAATAAATTAAAAAATCGGCCAAGTGCAAGTCGAACTCGCACATGAAGGGTTTCGTCTCTCACCCAAGGTTGCCTGGAAGAGACTGCTATGTAGCAATAAGACCGCCTATTGTGCGTTTCTCTTTTTTGTCATTTTCTGTGTATGTGTTTGTTTTTGTATAGTGTGCAATGAAGTTTCTATTATTATATTAAATACACCTACCCAAATACCACAATAATGTTTCGCCTGCAAAAATAACTTTGTTTTTCATAGTATGAATGACAAAGTTATATTTGCGGTTTTGGTAAATGTGCTATAGCTCTGAAGCTGCTTAATATATTTCGTTCAAACCAATTTTCGTTGAAAGTTTTTATAAAGGTCTAAAGCATATAATTTTTTTAGACTTTTCACTTTCTTATTTTAAAAGTTAGAGGGGGGTGGGGTGGGGGACACACACATTTTTTCACTTTGAAAGTGTATATCATTCAAACGGTTGACTTTGAGAAAAAACTGTTTTAGGAACCTCAATGTAATTTATAATGTCCTATCTAAAGATACCCCACACGTATAGGTTTGATGAAAAATAATATTTACAGTTTCTGTTCCATGTATGGGGAGCCCCCCCTTAATATATATATATATATATATATTATTATTTATGTCTAAAAACCGTAAAGCGGTTTACAGAATACATCTACTTACCAAGTTTCAACTGTGTAATCCTCCTAGTTTTGGAATAAAGTGGCTGTGACATACATCGGACATGACGAATCTATAAGGGTTTCCTTTTTGTCATTAGGATACGAAACCCTAAAAAGGTCAAGAAAAAAAGTCGTTTATAAAAAACATTCACGACGGATACATATTATATCAAAAACATTCATTCACTGGGCGTTAATGAAAATGAGGCAAATAAGACAGGCATCAGTCAAATAAGACTAAAACTTGTAGGCTATTTGACAAAGCGAAAAATAAAGTGTCAATTACTGTTATCAGTATAAACTATGAGTTTAAAAATGGTTTTTTATTAACGTAAGTTGAAAATAATTATAAATTTATTTAAAAATCCGTAAATAAAAATGCATTTTTAAAACGTTTTGTCACGTGACACAAAACGCTTCTGATTCGATGAGTTTATAATGACGTCACCTGCTTGTAAACCTCGTTTGCCTACGTAGGTATGTGGATGATATGCAGAATACAGGCAAGTCAAAAAAGCGTTTTGGCGCGCTATTTAAATATTGAATTTTTTATTTGATATTTTTCAGCAAATATATACCAGAATAAAAA
This sequence comes from Chrysoteuchia culmella, assembly GCA_910589605.1. NCBI lineage: Eukaryota > Metazoa > Arthropoda > Insecta > Lepidoptera > Crambidae > Chrysoteuchia > Chrysoteuchia culmella. Next base: position 413,231 of record OU342649.1, read on the forward strand.
AACAACTTTTACTGGGTTCCTTAAACTCCACTACATAATATAAAATGGATATTCAAAACCTGTCAAATAGCCTTACACAAAAAAGAATGTGTGCTCTATAGTAAAATTCTTACAAAAAAATATATACATTTCATTTCTAAGGCATTTTTTAGTCAAGACTTTGAATAGATAAGAAAAAATTTCATACTCTTAATATTTATTTCCTTATTCCATATTATCGATATACAACCTGTAGGAAAATGGTTGAAAATAATAATTTACAAATAAATTTGACACTAATTACATTAATTTTAATAACTATACAAATATGACATTTAATATTATTATAAAGATTCAAATATTAACAAAATCAATAAAACAAAATATCTCGGCCTGACAATTGACAAATATTTAAACTGGAGCACACACATTGAACATGTTTGTCTAAGAATAAATAAATTTGATAAAATTTAAAAATAAAATTGTTTTTGTAGAATAAAACATTTTTTTTTTTTTATGATTTATGATTTTTTGCATTTTTCAATGCGATTTTTATACTTATAATTTTAAATTGAAAAATATTGAAAAAAATAACAACTCGGCCACAAATGAGTGCCATCTAACAATTCACTTGTGGCCGAGTTGTTTTTTCGAACATTTTTCTATTTAAAATTTATCATAAAAACAGTATTGTCTACATTATCACACGTTGTGTCTGTACTTCTTATAGTATGTGGTAATGGTTCCGCATTAAAAAGAGCGTTTATTGCACAAAAGGTACATTAGAGTTATAACAGGCAAATCGCCACGTGAATCGTGTAAACCACTATTAAAAGAGCTTGGTTTGTTGCCACTACCATATTTGTACATTTATGAAGTTTGTGTTTTTGTAAAACGAAATCCTCATTCCTTTGTTAAAGCAACCGAATTGTATCCACGAACTAGTAGAAATGTTAATAGACTTGTCTTAGATGAAATTCCCAAAATCGAAAAATATAACAGTTGCCTGTATGTGTGTAAGTTTATTCAAAAAATTACCGAACAACAGTAAAATACTTAATTTAAAATAATACAAAATTATATACATGGCTCAATGAATACAATTCCTATAGTGTGAAACAGTTTCTTGACATGTAAAATAATAGGTAAGTACTTATGATAATCTAATGTTATTCAATTATTATTATTCAATGAATATTTTACAATTATTATTACTTATTCAATTATTATTTTTCAATGTAACAAATTAATTTATAAACATATCTTTTGCATGCCGCCTCACTGGCAAAACACGCTGTACTTTTGTATACAATATGACCTTTAATACCGTGTTTTTAGCAAATAAATAATTCCTATTATATTCTATTTTATTCCATATTCCTTCATCCTTCATATTTAAAACTTGAATGATAATGTTAATTTATAATAAAAATAATGTTAATTAGAAATAAAATGTTTGAAACAAAATGAATGTTGATATGTTATAGATGAATGTTAAATTAAAATATTATAATGCATGTTAATTTAATATGAAAACTATAATAAATGTTAAATTAGAATATAATTAATGTTCATTTAATAAGATAACTATAATAATGTTAATTAAAATATAATGAACGTGAAATTTAAATAAAATGAATGTTAAATAAAAAAGTGTATTAAAACGTTTTAAAATAATTAATACACAACAATACAATACAACTGATCAAGAGGAAGATACTGTGTTGATAACTGCACCTGATCATAATATGATTTAATTTTGACTTTGTAGAATAGAATAGAATAATTTTATTTTGCAAGAAACATGTAACATGGGTATTGTAAAGATATTATGGTCCAACATTTTCGCTGGTCAAACAGCATGCCAACTTATAAAAATAAATGTTGTATTTAGAGTTATTAAGTAACAACATTGGTATGTAGGCAATGTAGGTAAAATAAAAAGCAAAACATATACAATTGAGATAAAAAGTCAAAAATCATATAAACAGGAAACAAATATCAATTTAAGTCAATGTCACAGTAAAAAAATGTCAATATAAGTAAATGACCCATTATCAAAAATTCAAAATCCATTATAAAAAAAAATTAACAACCATAAACAAGAAATATTGATACCAAAATAATCAGTAATAAAATCAAAGAATACAATACCTACCTACAGTGTTATTGACTATAAGAAAGCATTAATATTTTAAGTAGTTGATATTTTAAAAACTTACCCAGTGTCCAAAACAAATACCCTTTTATAATCTTTACTGAAACAACAACACAAATTTTCACTGCATCCAAAAAGTCCAAAAACATTTTAAACGGCCACTTAGATATTTATTTTCAATAGGAATATATTTTAACAGCATTACTTCACATAAAGTTACATGCTAAATAGCTCTAATAACATGCAAGACAGGTTGATCACAAGGAATCCAAAAAGGGACTGCTCGGACAGTGAACGTTGCCTGAACGTCTAGTCCTCCGAATATTCTCCGGGCTCCCAAATTCAAAAATTATCAAATACTACCTTCCTATTGGATAAAAAACACTACACCCCTTGCGCCTGTGCTAAAAAAGGAAAGGGTTAAACAACTTACCCCTTTAGAACATCACCCCTAATTTTGCATCTCTTTCTGTAGTATGGCTCTCACAATACCATTGTTTGTTCATAGCTAGTAGCAAGATGTTAATGTAAAGCGTACTATAACTATCAAAATTAGATAAAATGAAGCAATTAGAAGATAAAGCTTTTTACAATAATTTAACTGTGTTGTAGAAAAATGGGCATGTATGAAGAATGAATGCAAACTTAAATTTAAAGAAATCACTTACTTACCCATTTTAATGTCTATTACAATGCTTACGCATAATATTAAACGCGACTGCAACAATCCCACCACTATAATTGTATATTTTATTTTGCGAAACAAAAATAAAGTTCCGCGCTGCGCTACTGTACTGTCAAAAAGTTTTAGAATTACGTTTCATTTCATTACCTAATCAGTCTGGTACCTTCACGTTATAATTAAAAATTATCGCCAAAGTAAATAGGATTTTATTTCTAAGATAAATAACTTAAAGCAAAAGAAATATATAATTTTCTTATTTCAATCAAAATTGAAAGTGTACTATAGGTAAGCTAAACAGTATATTTTAAGCATTTAAAACTTTGAAAGGACCGGCCTATATTTTTACTTATTATTTACCTACATTTTTAGTTAAAATCATACAAACTTAAAAAAAGGTTTTGAATTTTGTTTAATAGAAACAATGTGCTGTAACTCAAAGCCAGAGCCAGATATACATTTAAAAAATAAACTGTCATTTCTAGCTGTCATGTCAGGGCGAAGGTAGTGACATGGAGTGACGTGATCGGTCGGTCGGTCAGTTCTGTCGAGTAATTTAATTGTGTTCTGTGCTGTGGTTCTGTCACTGACGAATGATTAATTTGTGTGACTGACCACTGTCACGGAAACAGAAGAAGCCACAACAACATAAAAAAAAAAATAAAAAAAAAGACCGCTGTCACAAATCAGAAAGTTAGGTTATGTTGCTGATGAATAAAAAAAGTAGTTGATGATTTAATTTAATTATTCAGGATTAGTACCAAACAGAATTAGTTTCAACATGACGCTCTATCATTTTGGAAACTGCTTAGCTTTAGTTTACGCGCCGTATCATATGGCTTATAAGTTTTCTGGAGTGTAAGTGTATTTTGCTCAATGACCTATCTAACTTCATTTGTAAATAAAGTCTATTTTTAATGTGTTTTATGCTTTCAGGTCGGAATACGCTTCATTTTCCAAATGTGTTTATGCTGGGGGACTGTACATTTTTACACAATTGTGTAAAATGTTACTCCTAGCCACATTCTTCCCAGATTCTGATACTGCACACACAACAGGAGAATATAACATTTTCTTGGTAAGAAAGACATAATGCCTCTCTTTTGAATCGATATGTAACAAACAGTCTTATAATCTTATTTAATGTGTTGTGTTATAATATAAGTTGGTGTTAGCCAATAAAACATGTTTTCATTACAATTTCAGGAAGTTTTGAAAGCCACAGTAGACTATGCTGATTTAATAGGCCTTTACTTTGCTCTGAATGCTGTTCCTGGCAAGGGTCATGCCAAGATTCTCACTGCGGCAATTGGCTGGGCAAGTGCAGAGGTGGGACAACCAATTTTTTTGTACAGTAAATTTCCTGAGAGCTAGCCTTTTACTTAACACAGACAATATATGTAGGTATAAAAAAAACCACCCAAATTAGTGGCTCACCTTGGTTTCTTGAATTTCTGATGCAGGCAAATAGCCATTTTTAGTGTTGGTTTCACCACCTACAGATAATTTCTGGATAGTTAGATAGTAGGTAGTTGTAATATGAAAAAAAATACAAATTATCTGCCAGATTAAGTTATCCAGTACTTAATTCTTGATTGTGAAACCTGCAGTTAGTTTTTTGCTGATACAAGCAAGCTCTGTTTAGATTGAGGCTAATCAAGATAGAGTAATGGTAACTGCTTGTAAATGTTCCTGCTAAACTATTGGCTGCAGGATTGTTGCTGCACCAGTTGTTCATAAATATAGGTAAAACATGATATTTATTGAACAAGAGAAATTTAAATTAATATTTTAAATATAGTTTAATCCACCATTCATTTTGTATTTCGATGATTACCTAGTTTATCTTTCAGTTTAATGCAGACATGAAAATTAAGCAAACAGTTCATATTGATAAATCAAAAGTATTCAAGAACTGCACAAATAGATTCAGTTAGTAAGTTGGCATAAAATGGAACATGTTTATTTATTTATATTTTTTCGATGGGAGATAGCGTGCCGCCTGATAGTAGTTTTCTTGCATTGAACTGCAGATTGACTAAATAAAGTGACTTTTTAATATTCAATAAAAGGAATTTTATTATGTTGTAAATTTGTTAGTGTACAAAATAAAAGACACAAATCAGGAGCCATTCAGAAAACTGCCAAGTTCTAAGAGCTAGTTATTATGAGATCTATATTATTATTACATAATTGACATTGTTATTTTTTTTTTGACATTGACTATTTGATATAATTTTTTTTTTTTTATCTTTCTGACATTCATTTTTGTTATTCTAATTTTCAATAATAAAATTTATGTACTACTGTAAAATCATAAATACATTACACTTTTGTCATAGGTATTAAATAAATAGCGGCTACTCTCATTATGCATTTGTGTAGTACCTGTAACTGAGACATCATTTGGATCTCTAACTTTGTATTTTAGTTATATTATTGTATTTACTGTTGTATATCTTGTTGGTGCTAAATAAATAAATAAATAAATCTCGGAATATAACACTGTTCGGGGAGGTATTCACCCCAAACGGGAGGCGTTTCTCCTCAGTATGGTGCTACTGTACTACCTCGTTCATAAAAAGTTCATGTTTGTGGTACAAGGGGGTCATTCTCTAAGCGAACATCGACGCCTTCGGCACGACCGAATGTCACATCAGCCGTCGAATAGTATCGAAAACGGGGCGATCTCCGCCATTTCAGCCGTCAATATCGAGGACGTTCGCTTAGCGAATGACTTATCAAACGATGCGGGGCGGGGTTCGCAGGTGCTGGTGACGCGGAGCGTGCCGCTGTGGGCGGGCGCGCGCGGCGCGGAGTTCGACTGGCGCTACGTGCGCGGGTGCGCCGAGTCCAACGTGGCGCTGGTGGGCTGGGCCGCCGCCGCCGCGCTCGTGTGGCTGCGCGCGCGCTCCGACCTGCCGCGCCGCCTGGCGCCCGCCGCCGCCGCGTTGCTGCTGCTGCAGCCCTACCGCCCGCTGCTGGAGGACGCGCTGGGCGGCGCGCTGGGGCTGGCGCCGTGGCCGCTGCTGGCGCTGCGGGCGGCCCACGCCGCGGCGAGGGCGCTCGCTGCGCTCGCGATGTACGCGATTCTGGCGCAGCAGATCGCCCTGTAACACCTCCGCTGTGATTCATTATAATAGAAAAATAAATTATTAATAGTAGCACGTAATTTTTGGTACTCGGTAGCCGTATCCTAAGCACTAGAGGTGATTCCGTTCCGCTATGTCGCCGCGTTTTACGGCGTCGTCGCATCGGAGTGAAATTAGATTTATGTTTAGTTCCGCCTCGCCTCGGCGACGCTGCTGCTGGCGCGGAGGACGTAACCTTTGCACAGTTTAGGGCCGATTTTACAGTCGTAATATGAAATATGTCAGTCAAATTATCTGCCTGATAAACTATCCCGAAACTAGCAATCACTAGTGAAACCGCCCCTAACCTTAATGCTTGCTCTTCAAAGGTACAAGACACTAAAAACTTTTCTGCCGAGCGCAACACACAATTTTTCACCTCGCAACAGCGAGGAACATTTTATGGTTGTTTCCGCGGTCAACTTCCGGTAAAAAATTCTTTAAACATAAAGTTTAATCTAAATATACCTTATTCTCGTTGTTTTAATGATATAAAAAACTAAAATAATAAAAAATGGAGTATTCTAGTTAATTCAAAGTTATTTAAAGTATGAATATATTGTTACTTATTAATAAGAATAAAAACGACTCCGTAAATGTTGACACTGACATGAGGTACAAGACAAAGCCAATTTAAAAATAAAAATTTATGTCACAGTCCGAAATCCAATTATAGGTTGTGAAATCTCACTCAGCCTAATATAAAATTCTTTTAACAAATAGTTTAATCTTATTGTTATTGTTTTTATGATTCAATGAACAAAATAATATAATTAAACCGAAGCGGAGTATTATAATTAATTTAAAGCTATTTAAAATAAGAATCAAATATAACAAAAAAAGTCAATAGTGCGATTCGGAACGTATTATGACATATTTTAGGTGTTAAATTAAAAAAATACTTTGCCGCGCTAGGCCGCAAAAAGCGATTTTCTACGCCTAAACTGATTGACAAAACCTCCTTTTCAGAGCGTGTGAGGTGAAAAATATATTGTAAATAGCATTGAAAATACAAACGAGGCATAAGGGGTGCACTAAGAAAAATCTTTGAGAGCAACAAAGGACAATCAATCAGTCAGTCACATCAGTTATTACACAAGTTTTATGTTTCAGTACTTATGAACACTTGAACAGATTAAAAAGCCGTCATTGACCATTTTTTATGTCCCCACTGCCGAGACACTGGCCTTCTTTATGGAGTGATAAGTCATAAGATAAGGAGAGTGGGCCATGATCCACGCGGGCTCGATGTGGATTGGGGGGTTTTCATGACCGCAAATACAGCCGGGACCAACAGTTTAGCGTGCCTTCCGAGGCACGGAAGAGATAGTAAATTATTGGTCACCTATCCCGTGACCGACCATTGCGAAACTAAATCGTAGGCCGAGCGCGCGAACCACTGCGCCTCCTCCTCATCCGTACCTCCAGTAGTTTTCAGAAAATCTTGAAAACGCTGCCGATTTCGCTGCCTTTATATGAATTAGGTACGTGAGAAACACATTGGCACCAACTCGGTGTATTTTTTGTAAATGGATTTTTGACATGGCCGTCATGACCTTTTTGTTCTTACCAAGAGAGGCGTCACCACTCAGTATTTTAAATGGCTAATAACGAATCCAAATGTAGGTATTACATAAAGGGTCGGTTTCACCAGCTAGTGATAAGTTATGGATAGTTATGTGGGATATAATTTGTATTTTTTTTTCAAAACATTTGTCAATTAAACTATCCAGAAATTAGTAGGTGGTAAAACCGGCCCGGCCCGTGAAGTTGTTTTGTTCTGTGGATAGAGCAAATGGTACAGGGGGTAAGAATGGGTTCATGTTGTCCAATCATGATTTTATGGTGGTATGACACAAAGATGCTCTTCAGTAAAGACAAGCGCTGATATTAAGGATATTGCTTAGATACAGTCTGGGAACTTTCGGGTCGACCAGTAGACTCATATGGAATGTTACCTATTTCTCTTTACGTGAATACTATTTTACCTGTACCATGTTTTGTTGAATACTGTATACAACCTACGTAAGGGAAATTATACGGATTATAGTGGTTAAGTAACTTTAGCTAAGGTCGGTCGCGGGGTGGTTGACCAAACGTATTACAAAGCCACATTAAAACATGACTGCTGAAACTTAATCACAGGCATCGGCTATCTAATTATTATCATCACACCAAAAAAAAACTTTAAAAAGATTATTTGCATTTTAATAGGTACTGACGAATTGATAAACTTCTCTATTAAGTATTCTCTTCAAAAAGTAAATAATATAGGCGACTCAATAGTCTCTTCCTTTTTTGAAGTTGGTTAAAAAGACCGCCTTACCAACAATTTAGTCGGGAAGGATTGCAAACAATGTTACGATTCTCACGCGAACGATGTTGCGGGCACAACTAGTTATATCACTATAGACGTAGTAAATGGACCCGTGATATCGTTTGTTTTATGAGTTGTATCATTTTACACATAACCTTTATTAAAAAAAGTTATGTAATTTGATGTACTTAAGTAATTAGATTTTTTTACAACACAATACTCTGAGAACTAAAGAATAGAGTTTGTTTAAAAATGTTTCTTCCACAACTTTTAACAAATTGTATTATTAAAATGGCAGACACAAAAAGTAAAAGTTTGCTATCATTTTACACGAATTCAGATGCATGCATGCATGGTGTAAAATTATAGAAGTCTTATTTATTACATCAATATACACATGAAAAATAAATGTGCTAAGTAAATGATTTAACTACTTAATTAATTTCATGTATAAGTACTGAAATATCTACAAGACCATTCTCTCAAAACTATACTAGAAAAGAAAGCTAGAATAAATATCTACAGTCTACAAGCAGTAATTTTATTTTGTCATTTTTAGATTAAGTTAAGGCCCGTATTCCAGAACGCGAGTCAAGCAGTGATCTGACTGATCTATACTTAATAACAGTTAGAAAGGGATGCGCTTATTAACCGTATTTAGCGACATCCCTTTCTAACTATACTCAAGTCTCAACATTTGTTTGAGTCACGTTTCGGATACGAGCCTAAGTGTAAGAATTTTTTAAACTTCATAGTCAAATTCCCAAAAATCAGTTTTTTTAAGTTAGATCTCTTTTCACTGAAGGTAAAGAAATTAAGTATTTATGATTTTTACGCCGTTACTAGAGTTATAGGTTAGTGATCGCTAAAAATCAATCTTTTTCAAGTAGGAGTTCAGAATTATAACTTTTTAATTTTGCATTTTGCTTTACAGATGTTTGACAATCGATTAAGATGAAACAGCCATCTAATTATAACCTTTTAATTTTAACCCTTTATTTTTATGTGATAAATTTTAAACAAGAAAATATACTAGAAACTATCGATTAAGGTTAGTGCATTGGGCCGGACTCCCAAGGATGCGGGTTCGAATCCCATCAGGGCGACATGAGACTAGTTGCTTTTTTCTAGTATATTTTTGCTTGTTTAAAATTTATCACATAAAAATAGCATTGTAAAATGCAAAATTAAAAAGTTATAATTAGATGGCTGTTTCATATTAATCGATAGTCAAACATCTGTAAAGATGTTTATTTCGAATGCGAGGATATTTCTCTCATTGATGAAACGACGGTAGCCAACACCGTAGAACGGTAAATATACTAGAAAAATTCGACGTGTCCTCATAGGTCTCTGTAGCATAATTGGTTAGTGCATTGGGCCGGACTCCCATGGATGCGGGTTCGAATCCCGTCATGAGACTAGTTGCTTTTTGTAGTAGGTATATTTTCTTGTTTAAAATTTATCAGGAGTTCAGAATGTTAGCTCCACTCACACCTAATACCTTCATGACACAGGATCACACTCTCGCCTTGTCTGTCCCTCGTCTCGCACCTCGCCTCGCGCACTACTACGTGAGTGTAAATACCGGATAGGTAAATAAAAAAAAGTACGTTTGCTTTGCGGTAGAGAGAAGAGATGTGACCCAATATTATACTTGACTGATCCAAATACCTGTTCTATCTAGTTGACGTAGTATTTTTGGAGTTAATACTTTCCAACCGACTGCTACACTATGTTATGATGATTTGTTGATTGAGGTACGGCTTTAGGAGTGTTTATTAATTGCTTCATTGGTTAGTTAGTTAGTTAGGTTAGTCAAGCGAGGAAGCGAACCGAGCGTAACACACAATTTTTCACCTCACAACTGTTGTGAGGTGAAACATTGTGTGTTACGCTCGGCAGAAAAGTTTTTAGCGTCTTGTACCTTTGAAATCCTCGCTTCGCTCAGGATTCAATGTTTGAACCACCAAAATAACCAACTTTCCAGCCTTGCATAACAAATAACTATTTTATGCTTTTTATAGAATAAATTAATATTCTATTCTATTCTATTCTAATATCAACGTTTTCATTTACATTTTATGAAATCTATTTTAGTCATGCATTTTAAATTTTTTTTGCATGGTGTAAAATACCGTATATTATATACAGCCCCCGGACAGAATAACTCTACGGAAGAATATCTACGGATTATAATTGGCCCCTCAGCTCAGGGGCCGATCTGACAACACTGGCAGAGAGCAAAGAAATCCCCAAATAAAAAATAGATCGAATTGAGGAACCAACCCATAACAACCAACCAATGTTCCTCGCTGTTACAGCAACCAATGTTCCTCGCTGTTACAGCGAGGAACATTGGTTGGTTCCGCGGTCAACTTCCGGTAAAAAATTCTTTAAACATAAAGTTTAATCAAAATATACCTTATTCTCGTTGTTTTAATTATATAAAAAACTAAAATAATAAAAAAGGGAGTATTATAGTTAACCAAAGTTATTTAAAGTAGGAATATATTGTTACTTATTAATAAGAATAAAAACGATTCGGTAAATGTTGACACTGACATGAGGTACAAGACAAAGACAAAGACAATTTAAAAATAAAAAATTATGTCACAGTCCGAAATCCAATTATAGGTTGTGAAATCTCACTCAGCCTAATATAAAATTCTTATAACAAATAGTTTAATCTTATTGTTATTGTTTTTATGATTCAATGAACTAAAATAATATAATTAAACCAAAACGGAGTATTATAATTAATTTAAAGCTATTTTAAATAAGAATCAAATATAACAAAAAGTCAATAGTGCGATTCGGAACGCATTATGACATATTTTTAGGTATTTAATTAAAAAAGTACTTTGCCGCGCTAGGCCGCAAAAAGCCATTTTCTACGCCCAAACTGATTGATAAAACCTCCTTTTCAGAGCGTGTGAGGTGAAATAAATATTTTTCAATTTTAATATGTAACAGTTTTTTTTAATCTGTTCTTCAAATGTTTATTAATAAAACGCCATCCGCCATCCGCCATATTGGGTTACCAGTTATTACGATTACGTACGAGGGACGTCAGTCAGTCCGTTAGTAAACAAAAAATGTTTTGCTTGATCTTTCGTTGAGTTTGAGTCGTAATAATGTTAACTAACGGAGTGACGTCACGATCGTGACGAGCGAAACACCATGGCGGCTAGCGTTTTCACGCTTATATAAAAATGGGATTTAATGCTTTTTTTGGTTATTCAAAATTGAAATAAAAATGTTTCATTATTGACACATACATTACATTGACTTAAACCAGTTTAAAAATAATTGAAAACCAACTTCGAAAAACTAAAAAGCAAGAAATAAGCCTTTTGGAGTCGGTGCCAGCCAAAGCATTCTACTTTGCGGTCCTGCTCTTTTATTTGTCTTGCCTTGGCTGGCACCGACTCCAAAAGGCTTATTTTTAACCTTTTAGTTTTTTGAAGTCGGTTTTAATTGTTTATAAAATGCTTTTTATTTCACAATTTTTAAAGGTAGACGAAGTCCTGTGTCTACATTTATTATTACCTCATATCAACTGCTCATCACCTATCACAAAATACTTTTCTCAAAACCGAATCAAACTCTGTTAAGCCAAACGTGAGATATTCGCGCACAAACATACATACATACAGGTCAAAAGTCAAAGTCAAAGTCAAAGATTTTTATTCAAATAGACTTATAGATAAGTGCTTTCGAATCGTCCATTTTTTTCCTACCAGCCATTCAGGACATCTTTTAACTGATAAGAAGAACGGCCGCAAGAAACTTATCAGCTTTAACAGGAGCAACAACATTTACAAAGGAACATGTCGTTGCCAAACACAAATCTACAATCTTGAAACATTTAATACTTACATAAAAGAGGAAAATTTTCTCATACTCAGTTATTAGAACGTTTTCCTTTTATACAATTACAATAATCAATGTTTTATGTTAGTATCACTTCCATGCATTTTGTTATTTTATATAGTCATCTACCTTTATAATAACCTTTGCATAAGAGCGTTTTTTTTACATATTTTTTAAATTTATGCAAAGGCTATGCCTTTAAAAAAATCTTATTAAAAAAGGCTATGACTTTCCACTAAAACGAGCGTCTACATTTCTCAAGGCGACATTTTGGGACGGCAAGCTTATTCTTGTTTCTAGTATTAAAACTATGCACATCGCTATGCTTAATAAAGAAATCGTGATGTTTCCTTACTTAAACTATATTATCATAGATGTATTGTCCCGCCAAAGTTTGCATATTAATCTCTTTAAATAAATATTTTAGAGAATCTCTCCGTCGAAGGTTGTTAATAGCGCACAGCTCTTTTTTGAAGTATAAAAACATTTTCGATATTGGCTGCTGAGCCCCACAACAACAGGCCATAGGACATTACACTATGAAAATAACTAAATCAAACTAGTCTTGCCGTTTCAATATCAGTTAGGAGCCATATTTTCCTTATTGCGAAAGCCGCAGAACTAAGTCTTCTCGACAAGGCTTCAAGGTCAAACTAAGAACCTCCTTTTTGAAATCGGTTAAAATCAGTCACAACAATATCACCTAGGTAAACGACTATTTGGTTTAACGTAATTTATATTTTTAAGGATTATGAAAAAACTACCATCCAGATCTTCGTAATAAATATACTTAAACCTTCTCATAAACGCAACAAATTAATGAAACCCGTATTAAAATCGGTTCAGTGAAACGCGAGATAATTGCGGACAAACATAAATATACATACAGGACAAATTGAGAACCTTTTTTTTTTGAAGTCGGTTAAAAAGTTAAACGACTTCAAAAATAGCCTTATTGTTATTCTGTTAGTGATCTATGTTTGACAATCAATTACTGGGGTAAAATGTGTATTTTTCATTATTTCACCTTCATCTATCATCAGAAAATATTATTGTCTCCACTGCTAGAGTACTGGCCTTCCCTATGGATGGATAAGGAGAATAGGCCATGACCCACCATGATCATGGTCTATTCTCCTTCTATTCTCGGCCATGATTCCTCCGTGCTTCGGAAGGCGTGCCTTCCTTCAGGAGCTCGAGATAGTAATTTTCTCGTCAGTGGTCATTCATCCCGTGACCAACCATTGCGAAATCTGCTTAACCTCAACAATCGCAAGCCGAGCGGGCAAACCACTAAGTCACGGGCTGGGGGGCTATCACGTAAAAAATCTGGGTATGGATATGGGCTTCATTTGACAGTTGAAGCTCATAAAATTACCATATATGGTAATTTAACTGTCAAATGAAGCCCATGTCCATATCCATATTTTTTACGCGATAGCCCCGCTGCTCTCCTCTTAATTACTTTACACGACCAAGACAATTAGGCGCATGACAGGAATGCGGTTTTGCACTTTTGGCACCTGCAGCCCACTTCTATCACCGTAATTCTGTTATTATCTTGATTTATTAGCGCTACAGTGATTAACTGATTGATTACCGTTACTTTAAATGCTTGATACTACTTATAAATACTTGAAATCCTCTTTTTAACTACCTATTTATTGATTATCTTTGCCGTAGTATATATTTATATATATTTTTTTTTTATCCCATTGACGTCCACATGTCAATAAAACATTTTTTAAGGGATCCAGTTGAAAATCAGCGTCAGCCTTATCGCTGACTTAATGCTGAACTGGACACCCATTTGGTACTGACGTGGGACACAAAATTTCTTGTATTTTTATATCTTTAAATGTTTCTTGTTCTTGTACCGCATGTCTTTGTTATACCTAGGAGTAAAATATAATGTTAATTTGTAAATGTCCTGTGTTTGGTACCAAATAAAAAAGTTTGTATTTGTATTTGTAAATGTCGGTTTTATGTTTTTCTTAACTGCCACGATGCGCCTTATTGTGTTGTTCAGTTAGTACTTAAGTTTCTTTTTACCAGTGGTTTTTCCAGTTTCGGCCTTTTTTGCTGAAAATCGCCTCTTTTCAACAAAAAAAAATCGACTCTTTTTAATTTACGTGCTGGCAACACTGCTCTCAGGCTCTGCCTGCCTTAGCTAGCTACATGTATAGTGATCTGTGGCCTGCCTGCCTGCTTTTTTGTTTGTACCAGCGATGCGAGACGTACGGTAATTACCGTATTTGTTCCGTATTTTTAAGCCTTGTACAGTAATCTATCGTGATGCCAAAACTATACGGTACCTAATTTTAAGAACTGCGCGAAAATTCGACAAAACGTACGGTAATTTTAAGTAGGCGCCTAATCTCTAAAATTGACCCATAGATAAGTGAGTGGATCGGACATTCGGACCGTAATTTCTCTCTATCGCACTATTAATATCCAAATTTTTCCATCTCTTACCTTTCTGTTTATCACGGATAAATGAACAGAACAACTGCCCCCGTGGCTCGGTAACGCTCGGCTCCCGACAGCGGAATGTATGCGCTGTCTCTGTCACTCACTATAGAATAGACAAGGACAAAGCACCACAGATTAGGTATTAGTTACTACCAAAGCACAGAATTCGAACGATATCAAATACATAATTTTGACTTTTTATACAACCATCGTGTACGGTAATTGTACGGTAATTTAGGGGTACATTTTACGGTAATTCTGGCAACATAGTCTGGTAGCCGTTTGTACCATTGACTTGTAAATATATGGACCAGCCATACCTACAAAATTAGCGTGCATACCTATATTATGTTTGGCGCATAATATGGCCGCTCACCCTAGTGTTGTACCATATTGAATAGCTGATATCGAAATAGTTACAATTAAAACTTATAATAAATATACGTTTTAAATATTAATTTATACTCCTCAGAACATAAAAAGGCCGGCTTAGGCCCAGAAATGGATTTAAAACCAACTACTTCACTTGCTTTTTTAAGCATTTATTTGGCAATTGGGGTGGGAGGTTACATAATGTAGTGCGAAGTCCATCTCCAATAGTCTTACGTGATTATGTAATTGGGTGTAGCGCGTTTAATTAAGTTTAATATATAGATAAATAATTATTATAGTATTTCAGATCTTTCGGGCCGACAGTTCGTACGATAGACGTTAAAAATTTTCCCACTTGCGAGTATCGTTCCGAAGTAAGCACCAAAAGTGTTAGCGCGCTAAAGCATGTGGCCGCACTTGCGTGTATCGTGGCATTGTCCGAAGCTTCGGGGCGATACACGTAGGTACGGCCATAGCATAAAAAGGGGCTAAATTTAATAATCAAACTCATTCTTATGGAATAATTTGGAAGGTAAAAGCATTTTTTTTTAAAGAAAACAGCTCATTGTCTATGTATGCCTATTTTAAGCTACATTAAAAGTAATTATTACTTAAGCAATTATTTTGTATGAAAGTAATTGTATAAGTTTGAATTACTTTTACTCAAGAAGTTAGTTGCCTTCTATTATAAATACGAGAGTTCACACTTCTATTTATTATAGTCAAGTGTAAGTAACTACCTACCTAGTTAATTAAAAGTAAATTATACTTATGCATTTTTTTCATACAAAATAGTTACTTAAATAATTACCTTTATTGACGTATTACTTACATTACACTTGACTATAAACACGTATGGTATACAGGAGTGAGAGGAGGAAAAATAAGTTACGTTTGATTGTTTAAAATATAGTATTACTTTTTTATTCATTTCTAAATAATACCAATTTAATAAAATAATTTCTAAACAATACTGTATCACAAATTTTTTAGCATGGTATCGGAACCTAAGATCGAGATAACCTTGATAATCGATTTAATAAGCAGTCCATCCATCCATCTCCAAAGATCCAAAGATTCTTTAGTAAAGCCAGTTTCAACATTTACATGTTGGTACCATTTACTTAGTGTCCGAGGGTGTGATAAACAAGTGTTTTAGGTTTTCCTCATAAAATTTTAAGTTTTTGATAATTATAAATGGAGAGCAAGGGCGAATTTCCTGTTTTCTTCGCCATACTTTTCAAAGGTATAGAGATTTGGCTTTGGCAATTTGCCTCTTCAAAAAATCTTTTGATCCTGTACATTCTTCCAAAATAACAGTTTCATCAATATTAATTGATTTTCTTCTTTGAAGATCTTCTATTACATTAACGAATATAGCAATCTTTTTATCGTCTTCATACCCTTTCGTTTAAATTTTTTACTTTCTTCTTTAAAAGAACACTTTTCTGCAAGACTTAAATATATTTTTTTTTTTAATCTGAAAATAAAAGGAATGATCAGGTTTAAAAGACTACTTATAAAACTAATAATAATTAACCTAGCCTATATTACATTAAGTCAAATATTATACAGTTTATTTATACTGACCATCGCATTGATTATTGTGAGATTGACTTGTTAGTATTTGTTTTTGCCTGGTTGGTTGAAAAATATTTGATAGGCTGAAAATGAACAAAAGAATCATTAATTACTTTCAATTTAATTTAGTTAATGATAAGGTCATGTGTGTAATTTTTTTTATCACTATTATACTGTACTAAAGCTATGTTTAATAGCAATTTTATAGCTACGTAAAGTAATATCACACATAGCTTATGTACAGTAAGTCAAACAGTAAAAAACAAGCAATTTAATTCTCTTACTTTTACTAAGACAATTATAAAACATATCCTCACCGTAGTAGATGTTGACGCACCTTCTAGTGAACTAGTCATTTCTCGACTCTTTTGATTCTTCAAACAGATTTGATTAGGCTGAAAATATATAAATAGCTTTGATACAACTTCTACAAACTATAATAGGATTCAGAATAAGATAGAAGAATACACTATTCTGCTTTATAAAATTATTTACAATGTAAAAATCACTTACCAAAAGAGTCACGCAATCTTGTTACATCGAAAGTTTTCATCAAAATGCATCAGTGCAAACATACCAAATTTTATGTCGTGTGTTTATATTTTCTTGACCAATAGCCTCTATCCATTTCTGCTTCGAAATTTTGTTCGAAGGAAATCTATTTGACAAAACACCATTGATGAATAAAATGACAAATGTATCGATATTTCAACACAATCCATGACATCACTAATTTTACAAATGCAATACAACTCGAACTTTAATATGAAAAAAACTTCGAAATACCACAACTTAAAACAATATATGTCCTTATAATCTTTCAAAACAACTTTTTCTTATATTTCATTACACAATATCGTTTTAGATTCAACAGTAATTGTGAAAATTTAATACTAACCTATGGAGAGTCAATGAAGGTTGATTAATGTTTTTCCTTGCACCGTACTGCTTAACACAACACGAAGGCATGATGTTCCCAACTCTAGCAAGGTTCTGAATGGAACAGAACCAGGTTTTTGTGCGTATTTATCAAAAAATAAACAAAACTGTTGAGAGTTAATAAAAATTTGACAGCAGATCTACCACAGAACTTGGAACTAAAGATGGCGATGCCGGCACGCGTCAAAACGCTCATGACGTCACATGAAAATGTTGCCAAAATGTGTACTGTGCAAACACTATCCGTCTCTTTACCCATACGCAAACATAGGTGAGTTAGAAAGAGACAAACATCGATTTGATAAGAATGTATCGATTTAATATATATTTGTATAAGCAAATTTTATATAGATCTATAGGGCGCCTCCATAGTTCTGTTGTATCTCTATGGTTTGTACAGTGCCGTCACAGAACACTATCTATACTACTTGTACATTACTATATAATTTGTGACTGTGCAGCGTTGCCAGAACGTTACTTTTGTTACGTTTTACGTTACATTTTGACTCCTCCAGGTTACAGGATTACGACCGTCGTCGATCCCTTACATCAGCAACCATTAAAATAACGCTGAAATGATGAGATGAGTCTTTTAAAAAATATTAAAATTGTGTTTATTGTACTGAAATATAAAAATTTAATAAAGCGTTACTTTTTCTGGGAAAACGTAACTTTTGGATCACTCGTATGTAACTTTTGATAGCAGGGCACTGGCAACACTGGTTCTGTGTTATATATTCCTTACCATTGTATCTCTATGTTCCTTACCTTGTACTATTAAGTATTCTGTGGTTATACTCTGTCTCTGTATGTGAGTGATGGTGAGTGATCAGTGATTTAGTGCCGTCAATGATCGGAACGGAAAGGTCAGATAATAAAATAAAATTATGACCAAAGTGTTTTTGAATTGATTTTATATTTGATTAAGATCGTCAACAAAATGTGAATTGCGAAATAGAGTAGAGTAGAAGAGGCATTAACGAATACGCGATTACTATCATGGCTTACGCTACGATACGAGTGTCGTCTCTGCTTGCATTGGGGTTGTTGTTTTTGTGTTGTATCTGCGAAGCCAAACACAAAGTGAGATGTAGTAATTACAATGAAGATGTGAAGCCAACGTCTATGAAACCCTCTGAAGATGGAGTTAAAGGTCGTTACACTGTGGAATGGTGTACTAATATTACTAAAAGCGTTGGAGTTTGGAGTCTGCATGTTTTATACAATAATAGAAATCACAGGATTTGTTCCCAGAGAGACACTCATTCTTTATTAGACGAAAACCTGGATATTACTGATGTCAATTGTAGTTCAGTAAGTACACATCTAACTTTTCTTGAATCTCATGAGCATAATTTGGTCACTGACTGTCTGCTACAACTCTTCTATCATCAAAACATTAATTTCCATTCCCTTAGGTTTTACTTCTAATACTCTGCTGTTTGATTAGATTGGTAATAAATGTATGTATTCATGGTTCACTATTAAATTATGGTCAGTCAGATATCAAAGATTACAAAGCTTTGTATGTTTCTAGGTATGTATATCTACAGACTTAGATGTGATATTCAGTGGGTGCTACACACTTCAAAATTCATTACCATTGCAAGGGTCCCTCAGAAAAATCTCTACTCATAACATATCTAATGTATATACATTTGATACATTTGCCAGACCTCCAATTACTGGCAAGGAGGTGAACCATGGGTAAGTCAATATAATCTCACTCAGGGGCGTGCATGATTTTCCATGTAGGCACTGTAGATCTAACTATTAGCTTTGCATTTATCCTATCCTACTATCTAATAATCATAAGTGCAAAAGTTTCTGAGGATGTTTGGAGGGAACGATGGAGCTTATACATCAGAATAATGCATAGACTACAAACTGTCGCGATATTCCCAAGGTAACGGGAACCACATGCCGGGTGAAACCACAGGTGCTGGTATTATAAATGTGGTTTTATTATCTCTATGTAAATCTTGAAGAATGACAAAGTCATAAACCTATCTACTTGTATTGAAAACCAATTTGGGTGTTAATTTACAGTGAATTCTGTAGTTTTAAACTTTTACTTATTGTTTAACCTTGGAAAGGTTCAATAAATCGTTAGTTTCAATATTAAGTGATAGACATTGCGAGTAGAGTACCTACATACCTACTAAAAAGCATATTACTATAACTAAGTACCTACCTACTACTGAGTTAGTATTTCACAGTATTTGAATACACTTACATCTAAATGATCCTCACAACAATACGCTGTCGTTTTTGGTCCTAATGGATGATCTCTTCTCATCACAATGGTTTTCTTCTCCATTAAAACAGGATACTTTTTATCCTGATATTCCCACGAAACGGGAATCACATGAGTGAAACCGCGGGCGGATGCTAGTAAAACATATTTATTTGATTTATGTTACAGTATTGATAATAAAGTTAGACTGTCCATAAAATAGTGATCATTTTGATAGGTTATTTTTGTTTTAAGTTATTTGCATTAAATAGTATAATATACTACTCCAAACAGAATAAGGGCCACCATGTATTTTAAGCATTCTGGGCTAACTAAACGGTTTGGAGCATGATTTATAAGTGTATGATTATTGCAATATGAAGTGTATTATTTAATAATTCCACTTATAAAGTGTATGATATTTTTAGTGATTACATATCAGCCACTTTCTTCTTGGGGAATATTCCTGCTACTAAGTACGACATCCAGCTATGCAATGTGACAGAGCCTACCTGTAATGAGGTGAGATCTTTTGTTGTTTTCAATCATAAGTAATCTCAATATATAGGCAATAAAGGAGAAAAAATATATTGCTTACATAAAATATGCTTAATAAGGTCATACAATTTTGTTCAATAAGAATGAAAATTATAAAAAGAAGTTCCTAAGTAAAACAAATACTCAAGTTGTTTATGGTTTTGATTTCTTTTGATTTCTTAGTTTTTGGCATTTGGCATTTATGTTGTAGGACTCAAAACCGGTTTGCTTGCATTTGCTACATATTTATATTATTATTAGCATACTCAGAGGTCCCCATCTGCTATAGATGATGCGCGGCGACGTTCGTTTTGTTAACTTGTAAATTAAATTAATGAATTATTCATATAGTTTTTATGGTAGGCTAAATTGGCAAAGGCAAAAGTAGACAATATTTTAAAGTTTATCAAACCTATTAGCATGTGGAAATAAAATAAAGCTACAAAATAATGACATAATGGCAAGTTTGCTGTGCTACATTCATTTTTGTACAAATGAACTTGACAATAAAAAATATGTTCATTATCATTTTCACACAAGGTTTAATAATCGGAAACTGGAACTTTTGTTACATTTTAATTTAAATGTTCTCAACCTTTGGAAATCTGGTCCAATGCTCTAACCACTGAGTTACCGAGACTTCTTAATTCTACTTAAGACTTCTTTCTATGACTATAGAATGTTTAGTTGCTACAACACACAAATAAGTACCGCACATCCCAACAGTTTATGGTACTCAATAGTCCTTATTGAAAGCTATGTTCGATCGAGGACAGTGATCTTTAGAGGCTCGTTGTACATTCGCTCTTGTCACTGCAGACGAAGACGATCAGGCTCTGCTCGTGTTATGGTCGACTATGCATCTTAACCCGTGTGGTGGTGTAGGACACGTGTTGCTCGGACGTGACGGGCGTGTGCGGGGCGGCGACCGTGACAGAGCTGCGCTGCCGGCTGCCCGCGCTGGCGCCGGGCGGCTACGAGCTGCGGCTCACGCACCGCGCGCCCTGGGCCGTCAACCAGCTGCTCAGGGACCGACGCAGCAATGTGCTGAAGTTCAGTGAGTGCTCGCCACTAGTCATGTAGATGATGGCCGTGTCGGAGCTGGCTGCTGCCCGCGCTGGCGCCGGGCGGCTACGAGCTGCGGCTCACGCACCGCGCGCCCTGGGCCGTCAACCAGCTGCTCAGGGACCGGCGCAGCAATGTGCTGAAGTTCAGTGAGTGCTCGCCACTAGTCATGTAGATGATGGCCGTGTCGGAGCTGGCTGCTGCCCGCGCTGGCGCCGGGCGGCTACGAGCTGCGGCTCACGCACCGCGCGCCCTGGGCCGTCAACCAGCTGCTCAGGGACCGGCGCAGCAATGTGCTGAAGTTCAGTGAGTGCTCGCCACTAGTCATGTAGATGATGGCCGTGTCGGAGCTGGCTGCTGCCCGCGCTGGCGCCGGGCGGCTACGAGCTGCGGCTCACGCACCGCGCGCCCTGGGCCGTCAACCAGCTGCTCAGGGACCGGCGCAGCAATGTGCTGAAGTTCAGTGAGTGCTCGCCACTAGTCATGTAGATGATGGCCGTGTCGGAGCTGGCTGCTGCCCGCGCTGGCGCCGGGCGGCTACGAGCTGCGGCTCACGCACCGCGCGCCCTGGGCCGTCAACCAGCTGCTCAGGGACCGGCGCAGCAATGTGCTGAAGTTCAGTGAGTGCTCGCCACTAGTCATGTAGATGATGGCCGTGTCGGAGCTGGCTGCTGCCCGCGCTGGCGCCGGGCGGCTACGAGCTGCGGCTCACGCACCGCGCGCCCTGGGCCGTCAACCAGCTGCTCAGGGACCGGCGCAGCAATGTGCTGAAGTTCAGTGAGTGCTCGCCACTAGTCATGTAGATGATGGCCGTGTCGGAGCTGGCGGCTGCCCGCGCTGGCGCCGGGCGGCTACGAGCTGCGGCTCACGCACCGCGCGCCCTGGGCCGTCAACCAGGTGCTCAGGGACCGGCGCAGCAAGGTGCTGAAGTTCAGTGAGTGCTCGCCACTACTCATGTAGGTGATGACCGCGTCGGAGTCGCCGACTGCCCGCGACATGAAGCTATAGGTATAAGTGGAGCTAACACTCCGAACACCCACTTGAAGCAAAATTATATGTACCGTTATCTCACTCTGTAGAGGATGCTCTCTTTTTTTAATTAATTTTGTTTTCCATTTTTTAACACTATTAGTGAAAGGATAAGTCAGCCAATTTTGTCTCGGATTCCAATCACTACCACCATCACGTAGAACGTTTATGCAAACAAAAAATTGATTTCACAACCCAAATTTTCCTCCGCTCTCACACCAACTAATGGTGGATACAGTTTGCGTTTTGAAGTCCCAAATCGTGCTCGCGTGGTTACATCACGGCACGGCTCAACCTTTTTTCAATCGACCTGTTACGGAGGCTTATTCTCCAGGCAGAGGAACATAATGTGTGTCGGTTCCGCAGACGTAACAGCGGAGACGGAGGCTACGGGGCCGGGGGCGGGGTCCGCGTGGCGGCGCAGCGCGCTGGTGGGGCTGGGCGCGGCGCTGGGCGCGCTGGGTGTGGGCGCGGCGCTGCTGCTGGCCTGGTCGCGCCTGGCGCCCCGCGCGCACCTGCGCAAGCGGGTGCTGGCCGACTGGCTCGGGCGGTATGTACACATGTGCTTTTGGAGAACTGCCCAAGGGGCTATTACTTTTTATTTATTTATATAAACAAACAGTCATACAGATTATATGGCTAATAGTAGATTAGTAGCCAAGGGCTGTAAGGGATCAATTGCAGCCCGAGATATTTAGCCTATAGTTCGAGGGTGCAATTGATGCTCACACCCGAGCTAACTATTCTGCTTTACATCTCGATTGTGAGGTAAGTAGAAAAAAATCGGCATTACAAGAATAAAACATTTTATTTGTTGAAATTTATAGTGAAATGAGACCAATCCCAAAAACAAACAATATTTAAAGTAAAAGTTTTGTATTCCCGCCTTTTTTCATTAAAAAGAATCAAGTAAAGAACTTTTGAATTTTTTTAAAGTTCGTTATTGAGCTTCGCCGTTCGATATTTAACATTGGTGACTGATAGCAAAGCGACCTCTTTGGTCATTGGGCTGAATGCATGATGTCTATTGCCAGTATGAGTTAGATGTACGCGAACTTTTTGAAAGAAAGAAGTGTTTTTTTTAATTACTTACCGTCCTAGGGCTTTTCTAGCTACATTATTACCCTAGAGCGCTAATTAGTCACTTACAAACCCCATTTGGAAGTATAAGAACCAACTTACCGAACATCAGAGATGTAAAGAAATATTAGTTAGTATAGACCTATAGTTCCCTAAATGTATACAATCCATACAATACGACTACAAACAGTAAAAATCTGGATAATGATATGCCAAAAATGAAACAGTGAAATGCCAAAAATGGTCACAAGCTACAACAAAAACCTAAAAACTAGCTTTTATTGCGCAGAAAACGCGCGATCGCTGCGGAACGTCAAAATAAAAATAGTATTATGTGATTGCTGGCTAATCGCTCGCTAACGGTTCGTATTACGGCGTTACACTCTCGCGCTCCTACCTAGTTAATGACGCTAGCGCCGAAAACAATTTGGTTGCAATAACAGGAACTAAATGAATGCACATTGTAGTTCATCGTTAGTTCGGTAGAGGCCGCACTGTTGATACTTGACGTAAAGCAATTATCGCGTAATTTCTGCTGTCGCGTTGCTGTGGCAAAGATAGGTAATAGCCCCGCCGGTTGAGTAGTAGAGAGAGAGTAGTAGTAGAGTTTTTTGAAAAACGTTTTCTTGAAAAATACTAAGGTTAAAGGAATAATTGTTTTTTTTAAAGAAATACCTGTTTATGTTCTATTATTTGTGATATATACGTTGTCTATATATCTATTACATTTTCAAATAAAAGTCCCCAAAAAAACTCTCCTGGTCAACCGGGAAGTTCACCACTGTACAATCACGAATAATAATTATCACATTGAAACTAAAGGAAATGAAGCTCTCTGTGTAAACAAAAGACATTAATATTGTAATGTAACAAGGTTGTATAGTGTATTGCGCGTGACTAAACTCACGTGATTGTTTTCCAAATAGAACAGCTGAAGGTTTCACAACCGACAATCGCAATGTATACATGTCGCTCTCGGAAACGTTTCCGAGTGTTTGTGAATAAGGCGGTTGATCATTCGAGTAAAATCGTTTATAAGATAGGATTCCCTTAGGAAAGGCCTACCACAGTCTAAACATAATAAACAGTCGTTGCACTCGGCCGATATGACGCGCCGGATCTCACTGGTGTTCGCTGTAGTCCGAGCCGAAAACAGTTGCGAACGCGCGTGTACTGGCGCGTATCTGTGTGATTGTGTAATTTCCGCTGTTTGGCAGACCAAAGACTATTTGGACTGTGGGCCTAGGCTGTGCTCGACAGTTGCTTCATTTAATTGAAGATAAACAATTTGTTACAGATTTAAATGCACACTTTGAGGTAATATTTTGTGAATTTATATGTTTTTTTTATTTCCCAACATTTCGGCACCTTATCAACGGCCATGGTCACGAGATGAGATGACTCACACCTTGGGGTGTTATTTACATGTAGGTACTAATATTTCATTTATGTATATTATTTGCGGAATTTTTTTCCTGTCGCATCAGTCTTTTGCTAAAAAAGCATTCTTCATATCGAACATCCACTGTTGATTCAAATCCATTTTCCTTCTTAAATTCTGTTTAATCAATACATAAACATTTGCCTTATTTTTGACAATATACGAGTACCTACCAAGTGGAGCGATTCGCGGCAATTAAATGAAATGAAAAAAACATGAAATTTCAATTAAGTATAAAGCGAACAACGCGTTTACAAAACAATATTGAATACCTATTGCCATCTGTGTCTATCTATTTGCAATTCTCGAAACTAAGTAAACTTTTCTGTCTTTATAGTTTGACAATATTCTCTAACTTCAGATGAATTTGTTTGTAAATTTAATTCATTGACATTGAACCAGAATTTTGGACAAAAAATATTTTGTCATCTTTTTATGCGTTTTCGATAATTTCGATTGCTATACCTTGACTTAGAGTAATCCTATTACTTTGGTGCCATATCAACTATTGCTCCAATCGGCTAATTCTAACCATACGTAGCATTATTTTTGTTGGCCGGCATTTTCAGCAAAGGCCTAAAACTGTATGGAGCCTGAATTTCTGTTTTCTCCTAATTGATCTCCTTTATTTGTATTGTTACTTAGAAGAATAATATTTTTATCAATGGAATATATTCCAAAGGCGGGGCTTTGTTGTCTGTGTTAAACACATACAATGACTTTATTTTAGTCTTGTTTCTCATGGGAGACCTGTGATTGACCGTATGTTTAGGCCATAAAACGTACTCGGTTTTCTAAATATTAAAATAAATAAACCAGCGTTTAGCGCGGCGAAACTGGTCCGCGAGCCGCTTTCGTCGCGAGCAACGAACTAATGTGGAAATCCTTGATCGGATTAGCCTCACACCAGTTTTTGCGGCCGGCAGATCTCGTTGGAAACTTGTTCATGAGGAAAGCTGCATTATGAAGCAAGAAAAATCATAGTTACACGTCTAGACAACTAATCACAAGACAAGCATGTAGTATATGAAAATTGCTAGTTTTTTATGCTTATTGGCATTCGGCGTTGAAGTCGATCATTCAAATTGAGCGTGACTGGCTGCTTTGAAAGTCCAACATTTTTTTATCCGACGCCCATTCAGGTAACTGACGGGTCGGCGCCGTTATGCTGTTTATTACTTTAACCATGTTTTGCTTTCACTTTGACTGCAATAACCATACATTGTAACTTGCTACTGAATATATTATACTTGCAATATCACCTAGACTTTTAAAATATAATACACTGTTAAGATCTGAGCTAGTTGCGGACTAAATTAGGGCGTTACAAAAATCATGACACTAAGTTAAATATTTTTTAATCAACCAAATCAAATCTTTGTTATTACCAGAAACATAGTACATAAAAAACCGTGTGTACGGTAGGGGCTGCATTAGTTAAAAACTGTCGCAGCCACTAACGCCCATCTTCAGTAAGCAAGTACATAATAAAGATCATGATAACTTAAACTAGACTATAATGTGAAGGAAAAAAAAGAGACTATCAAGTGCTCAAACTTTAGTTCTCTGTTTTTCAGAGAAACATAATGAAACGCATGTGATTAAATCGATTCCAAAAGCATAATAGGATAACTGAACTATAACATTACAGTTCAATGTTGTGGTTTTAACTATTTCAACATTCGCACTAGATAAGGCGCCAGCTATAGATAAAGCTGTTTGCGCAGGCGCAGATCTCTATTAACGTGTTATTTTATCCTCCCTAATAAATTATTCATTCGGATAACGTCTTATTGAAATAACATCGCAGAGGTCAGGATGTCTCGTCACCGTTCGTCGATAGTGGCTGCTGCGTTTGCTAAGAAAAGTTATTGTTTAGATGTGATGTTTGCGTGCACCGCGCGATATCTGCGGGTCGCGACCTTAGCGGGTTTCCCATACGAATTCAAAACAATTAATAAGTAACAATAAATTTGTCAATAAGTGGAATAGTTATCAATTTGAAACTAAACGAGATAAATTCGCTAGGGAGAGGTATTTTTTGCGAAAAGACTTCATAGTATTGCTGATGAACTGTCTTCCATTATCCATCAACACTGTACTTGGCACTCCATGTACAAGAAAAACTTGTTCCTCTAAAACAATTAATTTTGTAACATCACCCTAAGACTTCAATCACAATTGAGTTCAAATTGTCAACAGGCTTAGCTGCCCAGATCATGTTGACATTCGTTTTCTGCATAATGAAATGACACAAGTAAGAAGTAAATAGACTGCTTAGGTGGGTGTTTAGGCTCGCCCTCATTCAATGACATAGATTAGTTCTGTTCACGACCTAATTGAATCCAATAGTATATTTTTGAAAGCGTTGTAAATGCTTTATAGTTTGCACTGTCAGTACACAATGCTGTGATAAATCGGGCGGAATAACGTGCGCAGGCGCCTAAGAAAATAGCTAATTAAAAAAGTGACTGTCTTTAAGTATCGCAACATCAATCAGGCGTTGAGACATTACAAAGTTTGACGTAATTCACGTTGAGGGTGAATCACTTAGATTAAAAAGGTACACTATCTGAATTTCATGATAAATAGACGTCACAGTTTAACGTCAACTGATTATGTATCGGTGCCGCTGCGCGTCCGCGGCGTTTCTAATGTTGTGTCAATTTGAGCGTCAAATGTATTCACCATATAAATAAACAAACAGGTTTGTAAACCTACCAGACAAGTTCAGGCGTATGCCGAAGTTGAGTTGTTTAGATTCATCGTAAATTTTTGTTGCTTTATGTTACATGATAAGGGTCATTCCACGTTACGGGTGTTACAGGTCGTACACTTTTAAGAAATTATTATGCAATAATCTTGAAGGCAAACATATATTTTTTATGCTTTTATCACCCACCTTTTAGAGTATTTTACTAAATAGTTTCGCAAGAATGCAATTCTCTGAGAATTTATATCAAAGTTTTAAACTTAAGTCACTTTATATGAAGTTATATATTTGGTGTATGTTTATTAATTCTATTTCATATTTGGTGTATGTTTATTAATCTATACTAATATTAAAAAAACTTTTATAAAAAAATTAAAACCGACTTCAAAAAACTATAAAGCAAAAAATAAACCTTTTGGAGTCGGTGCCAGCCAAGGCATTCTACTTTGCGGTCCTACTATTTTATTTTTCTTGCCTTGGCTGGCACCGACTCCAAAAGGTTTATTTTTTGCTTTTTAGTTTTCTGAAGTCGGTTTTAATTTTTTTATAAAAAGTTTTTTATTTCACAATTTTTAAAGGTAGAACAGGTCCCGTACCTACGCTAATAACCTTATGTCAACTCCTCATTACCTTTTACAAAGCTGCTTTTCCCGGTGCAGGGACGTTACTTATTGAGGGGTTATAGCCTATAGGTATGTTGGCGAGGACCAATAGCTATTTAACAAAAAAGTTTCATGAAAATCCGCTCGGTAGTTATTGCGTGAAACTTCAGCTCGAACAAGAATCTAACAATTACCTGGATGATATAATTGTTTCATGACTTCCATGACATTAGGCCCCATATCTCCGAAGATTATCATCGGATCTCAATGAGACTTATATGGGACCAAATTGACAGTGTACCCGATCGAACAAAAAAACAACTATTAAAATCGGATCACCAACAACGGAGTAATCGGTATACATACATCGGACAAAAAAAAAAATACGGGTTGAATTGAGTACCTCCCTCCTTTTTTGTTGAAGTCGATAAAAAGAGGAAAGATTTGATTGTTTGTTTGTTTGACTTTGACTTTGTTTGCATTGAATAGGCTCCGAAACTACTGAATGGATTTGGATGTAATTTGGTACACATATAGTAGATAGCCTGGTAATGAACATAGGATACGTTTATCCCGATATTCCCACGGGAACGGGAACCACGCGGGTGAAAGCGCGAGCGGCCGCTAGTTTAAGCTATAAAACTGTGTTAATATTCAAACTTTAAAAAATTAGCCGCGTGCGAAATGGAATGACCCAGTTGTTACAGTAATTTAAGTATTTGTTTTTCTGTACTATTTAAGGATAAGTATCTTAACTTTAATGGCCACTATAATAATTCGGCATCCCGATAATAAATTAGGTTCATGAATCATTAAATATCTTTTTTTTGTTCAATTAAAAAAATATTTGGTAAAACATGTCAATATACACTTTTAAACTTTCGCGTTGCATTATTAATATTGAAAATTGAAACGGGTATTAAACGCGTAGAAACATGATAGGTATTTCACCTACCTAGTAACGTCGGGAAAATTAGGTAGGTGAAATACCTATCATGTTTCTACGCGTTTAATACCCGTTTCAATTTTCAATATTAAAACATGACAATGTCTTTGACTAAAACTTTTTAGATTAGATATGATGGTAAAATCTGTTGCCTAGCAAATACATTTCTAAAATATATTTCTGACTATTGTATTACAACTTTACACTACCAGTTATTTTGTTGTTTAACAGTTCCTAGGCAACACGAGAAAGTCTAGTTTTTTATCAGTCGACTGAACACTAACTGCTCGACTGAATCTAGGTAACTCCCTGAAAAAGGAAAGTGCTTGTTGTGTCAAATAAAATAAAGAGATTATCCTCTGTTACCTCACCCGCGGATTTTAATTAAAAGCTTGTAATCTCCAGCCAGCTAGATTAATAGTGATTATGTAGTGGTGCAGCTGTGTAGTGTCGGCTTAGAATAGCACTACCCCTCTCACCCCGTGGGTGTCGTAAAAGGCGACTAAGGGACTTTGGCAGTTTTGGGAGATTGGCAGTCTTGGTTCAGGCCCGATGAACTGTTCATCAGCCCCCTTCCTAGCGCATGCATCGGCTTCCTCATTGTCCATGTTCCAATTTCTACCTCAACCAGGTTTGCAAGTTCCTGAATGTTAGATATGTTACAAATCTGGTAATAAGGTATATATTTCTTCATACCTTTGTCTAGATATGTATAGTTTCAGAAACACGATTTCATGATTTTGCCTTGACAATTTTTCTTTTCGAAAATACCCCTGAAAATACGAAAATTCAAGATTATATTCAAATGGGGTTACATATGCTATTGGAAATTGGTTTAATTAGTAGACAACAATAATATTTAGAATCGTAGTTAATTTTTATTATAAATCGCTGTAGTTATTTACTGCTAAGTGATATCGTGGGTTTTTTCATTTTTTTTCAATTCATTTTATTGCTTGAAAAGTGGTACATAAGTACTTACAAAAAATTTCATCCCACTAATAACCAGACTCTGGCATGCAACATTAATTACGTAGGATACAAAACACATTCATAATTCAATAAAAAATTCAACATTAAAATATACAGCAGGTCAGTCATTTACTAAATAAAATACAATTATGATAAAATGTCAAATATGGTCAATTAATAGAAACAAAAATAAAAATAGGTAGCAAAATATTTGGGTTACTTAAAATCGTTGTTTGAAACTGTTCAAAAACTCGTCAACAGAATAAAAACAATTTTGTATCAACCAACTTATTAACTTATTCTTAAAAGTTACAGCAGGCAGATTTTTCATGTCGTCATTTAATCTATTATAAATTTTGATTGCCATTTCGACTGTAAAGAGTAGTTGTTCTAGCGGGCTTAACAAGTTTGTTGGGATACCTCGTATTAAAATTACAAATTGTTTCCTTACGCTCAAGTAAATGTTTATTGCATTTCACAAAAATGCAAGCTTCGTAAATATACATGCTTTGGACAGTTAGGATAAAGAATTCTTTAAAAAGAGGCCGGCAGGATGTTAAGAAGTCCACGCCACAAATGGCTCCTATGCACTGCCTTTGTGCAAGCAATGCCTGTCTGACTGACATGAATTACCCCTAAGAAGAATTGCGTACCGTAAAGGATAGACCGTTAAATGTGTAAGGTTTGTTCTACTATTCTACCTAAAAAATGTTTAAGTCGCTTCAGGACACGTGACTCTGATCGAAAATTAGTAAGACCATTTACCGTTGACCTATTTCAAATTACATAAAGTCTCACACTTGAAAAATCTACGTATATTAGTTAATAACAACCATTATATAAAGATCTCTCATTACTACCAACTTTCATATTGATGCCAACTGCCAGGTCAGTTTTAATGGATTTACCTGCCAAATCAATTTGGTCTCCGTTTTCATCAACTTTTTATGAAGTTGTGGTCAAGATATAGGTAGTGGATTTTGATCGTTATTTTCGTTTAAGCGGTGTTCACTTCTGCTGGCACTCTCAAGAGTGCAACCCGTATTTTTTTTAATCAATGGTTCAGTGTCGCTATTATAATTTTATCATCTGAATTAGCGTCTGTGACGCAGACTTTTAATTTGACGTCATTCAGAGATAAACGGGGGAATATATTGGTGGCATTATTGTTTTGTTTTTTATAAGGTTAATAATTATTTATAAACAGTAGATACTGTACTTCGATTAATTATTATTTTTCTAAATTATAGTTCGAACCGATCGTCGAAAGCTTTTAAATGCATTAATTGCAAGTTGTGCTGGTTGACCTCCATCTCATCCTTTTTGTGTCAGGTCCTTGAATGAATTTGTTAAGCACTTTTCTTAATAAGCGCTCAAAAAAATCAAAAATACATCAAAGGTGATTGGCCTTTTTGTCCAAATGTCCGGTTTGACTGGCTTGTCCGCCTTTGTTTGGTTTTAAGACCCGCTGGCAACCCATGGGGCACATCGCCGCCTACTCGATTTGACTCAAGACGGTATAATGATATTATTGCTATAATACAATGGCCCACCTCAAATCTTGTCCTACTTGTCCCGAACCTGCACGCAAGCTAATCTAATGTCTGCCACCGACAACGCTATCGAGGTAGCCAAATTCTGGGCCAAGCCAGTTTAGACCTTGTCATCGAAACTATTAGGAGAAGATCCTTCTAATATTATAAATGCGAAAGTATGTCAGTTTATAACTTTTTAATTTTGCATTTTACAATGCTATTTTTATGTGATAATTTTTAATCAAGTAAATATACAAGAAAAAAGCAACTTGTCTCATGTCGCCCTGACGGGACTCGAACCCGCATCCTTGGGAATCCGGCTAAGTAGATGGCAGTTTCATCTTAATCGATAGTCAAACATCTGTAAAGATGTTTCTTTCGAATGCGAGGATATTTCTCTCATTGATGAAACGACGGTGGCCAACACCGTATAAAAAGGTGAATATACTAGAGAATTTCAACGGGTTCTCGTAGGTCTCTGTAGCATAATTGGTCAGTGCATTGGGCCGGATTCCCAAGGATGCGGGTTCGAGTCCCGTCAGGGCGACATGAGACAAGTTGCTTTTTTCTTGTATATTTACTTGATTAAAAATTATCACGTATGTCAGTTTGTTTGTTCCTCTTTCACGCCTAAACGGTTGAACAGATTTGGATGAAAATTTAGTATGTAGGGACTTCAAGTAGTGGACTAACAAATAAGCTACTTTTATCCCGATATTCCCACGCGGGTGAAACCGCGGGCGACCGCTAGTTGTTCATAAATTAATAATGACCACAGCCTTTGCTTCACGAAAACGATCTTTAAGATAGGCTGAAGCGCTAGAAATATTTATTTATTTAACTTCTTGTACAATATACACAATGTAATGTACAAAAAACGGACTTATTAGGTACTAAAAGTGTTCTTGGCCAGTCCACCTTTACAAAATAAGTTTCACCTCACAAACATTCTTATTATCCGAGGTGTTTACTGCCTAATATAAATGATTGCATTTCCCTAGCCTTGAATAATTGCCATCAATGTTACAGGGCTAGAGAAATGCAATAATTGATATTAGACAGTAGCCACCTCGGATAATAAGAACGTTTGTGAGGTAAAACTTATTTTGTAATTATTCCAATGTTATACGTGTTTGCCTCCAGTCTCGATCCTTCCGCCAATAAATAAAATAAATAAATAATTATTTATTTGCAGGAGACATGGTTACAAAAGTTCTTATCATATATTCACCAACTTCTACCGTGCCAGGGCGATGTGCAAATATTTCATTATAATAATTTTAATTTATAATAATACTAGCTGTGCCCCGGGGCTTCGCTCCCGTGGAATTTCGGGATAAAAAATAGATAGTAGCCGATTCTCAGACCTCAATACGCTCACAAAATTTCATGAGAATCGGTCAAGCCGTTTCGGAGGAGTATGGGAACGAAAACTGTGACACGAGAATTTTATATATAAGATATTGTCATCGTTATTAGAAGTTCATAATATTATTAAATGTCAAGTAAGAATTATAAATGTCATTATTTTAAAATTGAGTGTCAAAACAATTAATTCCATGACAGTAAAATACAAAATACCTACTTAGCTACTGTGATAACCATAAATGTCAAAGTTAATCATTAAATAAGTCAGTTATGTCAAACATAATACAATTAATCCATAAATAAAATAATTTCAATTTAAACACACAAAATGTCAATACATTAACATTGTTATTAATAAATAATATTGTTTAATGTCAAGGAAGAATATAGAATGTCATTATTTTAAAATTGGATGCAATGTCAAGGGTCATAAACAATGCAGATTAAAACAGGTAAAACGACTATTTAAATAAAGTAGGCATGATTTCATTAACGTCCTCAAATGACAAAGCTTATTTAATGGCAATTGATTGATTACACTGATTGAGCATTGGTGACGTCGATAATGCACCGCTTGCGTCCGACTGCGGGTGGCGATGGGGCGCTTGTAAATATTTCTACAATAATATTCTTATCTATGTATCATTATTATTATTATGTATTTATATCCGACTCAATAGGTATCATTTATTCATTCGAGGCTGTTAAAAGCACATGTGAATGTCAAAGAAGCTACGCCGTAGGTTTACAAACCCTACGTCGGGAGACTTTGCAACGAGAAAAACCGGCAAGACACTCGGCAAGGTTGTTTTTTCTTCCTGTCTTATTTAGTGCAGAATCGAAAATTTATTGAAAATTTACCTTAAGTAGTGTCAGTGCTTACCTTGGGTCTAGGCTAATAATTCACTGAGCGGTTTAATTATATAAAACAGTTTTCAATAACTGCATTATGCTGCTCAATGCTTTTTTGTATAATATAAATAAGTATTAATTGATCATAAAAACAACTCGGTCACAAGTGATTTCTCAGATGTGACCCGAACTCACGACCTTTTTTTTTTTTTATTTATTTATTTATCAATTAAATTGTGAACATGCTAACTTACAGTAATCCCAAAACGCCAGTATGTTATAATTATTATAAAGACAAATTAATTATGGTCAGTTTAAAAGTAACAAAATTAAATAGATCATAATAATAAAAAACATATTAATTAAGATGTCAATAGTAAACAAAACATACATAATACTAAAACTGCAAATGTCAATAATATTACGATGTCATTAAATAAGTACAAGTAGGTAGTCAAAAGAAAATGTAAAGATGTCAAATGGTAAACAAAACAAAACAGTAACAGGTAACTACAATAAACAGACAGACATTCACTAAATTTCAATTGTCAATAATATCATGATGTCATTCGATACTTTTTGAGTCAAATGGAAGCTAAACACATATAAAATAAAATAAAAAAAATCACTAAAATGTTAGTTTACAATGATGTCAATAACTTATAATATAAGGAAAGTGATGTCACATTAATAATAATTAAATTCATTCAAATAACCGAATTTGATTCTATTTCCATTAATAATTAATAATTAAAAGTTATTGCTTACATATATATTAATATAGTTTTAATTTTTTTATAAAAAGTTTTTTATTTCACAATTTTTAAAGGTAGAACAGGTCCCGTACCTACGCTAATAACCTTATGTCAACTCCTCATTACCTTTTACAAAGCTGCTTTTCCCGGTGCAGGGACGTTACTTATTGAGGGGTTATAGCCTATAGGTATGTTGGCGAGGACCAATAGCTATTTAACAAAAAAGTTTCATGAAAATCCGCTCGGTAGTTATTGCGTGAAACTTCAGCTCGAACAAGAATCTAACAATTACCTGGATGATATAATTGTTTCATGACTTCCATGACATTAGGCCCCATATCTCCGAAGATTATCATCGGATCTCAATGAGACTTATATGGGACCAAATTGACAGTGTACCCGATCGAACAAAAAAACAACTATTAAAATCGGATCACCAACAACGGAGTAATCGGTATACATACATCGGACAAAAAAAAAAATACGGGTTGAATTGAGTACCTCCCTCCTTTTTTGTTGAAGTCGATAAAAAGAGGAAAGATTTGATTGTTTGTTTGTTTGACTTTGACTTTGTTTGCATTGAATAGGCTCCGAAACTACTGAATGGATTTGGATGTAATTTGGTACACATATAGTAGATAGCCTGGTAATGAACATAGGATACGTTTATCCCGATATTCCCACGGGAACGGGAACCACGCGGGTGAAAGCGCGAGCGGCCGCTAGTTTAAGCTATAAAACTGTGTTAATATTCAAACTTTAAAAAATTAGCCGCGTGCGAAATGGAATGACCCAGTTGTTACAGTAATTTAAGTATTTGTTTTTCTGTACTATTTAAGGATAAGTATCTTAACTTTAATGGCCACTATAATAATTCGGCATCCCGATAATAAATTAGGTTCATGAATCATTAAATATCTTTTTTTTGTTCAATTAAAAAAATATTTGGTAAAACATGTCAATATACACTTTTAAACTTTCGCGTTGCATTATTAATATTGAAAATTGAAACGGGTATTAAACGCGTAGAAACATGATAGGTATTTCACCTACCTAGTAACGTCGGGAAAATTAGGTAGGTGAAATACCTATCACGTTTCTACGCCTTTAATACCCGTTTCAATTTTCAATATTAAAACATGACAATGTCTTTGACTAAAACTTTTTAGATTAGATATGATGGTAAAATCTGTTGCCTAGCAAATACATTTCGAAAATATATTTCTGACTATTGTATTACAACTTTACACTACCAGTTATTTTGTTACTGTTATTTTGTTCTGACTTCCTTTCTCATTGTCTAACAGTTCCTAGGCAACACGAGAAAGTCTAGTTTTTTATCAGTCGACTGAACACTAACTGCTCGACTGAATCTAGGTAACTCCCTGAAAAAGGAAAGTGCTTGTTGTGTCAAATAAAATAAAGAGATTATCCTCTGTTACCTCACCCGCGGATTTTAATTAAAAGCTTGTAATCTCCAGCCAGCTAGATTAATAGTGATTATGTAGTGGTGCAGCTGTGTAGTGTCGGCTTAGAATAGCACTACCCCTCTCACCCCGTGGGTGTCGTAAAAGGCGACTAAGGGACTTTGGCAGTTTTGGGAGATTGGCAGTCTTGGTTCAGGCCCGATGAACTGTTCATCAGCCCCCTTCCTAGCGCATGCATCGGCTTCCTCATTGTCCATGTTCCAATTTCTACCTCAACCAGGTTTGCAAGTTCCTGAATGTTAGATATGTTACAAATCTGGTAATAAGGTATATATTTCTTCATACCTTTGTCTAGATATGTATAGTTTCAGAAACACGATTTCATGATTTTGCCTTGACAATTTTTCTTTTCGAAAATACCCCTGAAAATACGAAAATTCAAGATTATATTCAAATGGGGTTACATATGCTATTGGAAATTGGTTTAATTAGTAGACAACAATAATATTTAGAATCGTAGTTAATTTTTATTATAAATCGCTGTAGTTATTTACTGCTAAGTGATATCGTGGGTTTTTTCATTTTTTTTCAATTCATTTTATTGCTTGAAAAGTGGTACATAAGTACTTACAAAAAATTTCATCCCACTAATAACCAGACTCTGGCATGCAACATTAATTACGTAGGATACAAAACACATTCATAATTCAATAAAAAATTCAACATTAAAATATACAGCAGGTCAGTCATTTACTAAATAAAATACAATTATGATAAAATGTCAAATATGGTCAATTAATAGAAACAAAAATAAAAATAGGTAGCAAAATATTTGGGTTACTTAAAATCGTTGTTTGAAACTGTTCAAAAACTCGTCAACAGAATAAAAACAATTTTGTATCAACCAACTTATTAACTTATTCTTAAAAGTTACAGCAGGCAGATTTTTCATGTCGTCATTTAATCTATTATAAATTTTGATTGCCATTTCGACTGTAAAGAGTAGTTGTTCTAGCGGGCTTAACAAGTTTGTTGGGATACCTCGTATTAAAATTACAAATTGTTTCCTTACGCTCAAGTAAATGTTTATTGCATTTCACAAAAATGCAAGCTTCGTAAATATACATGCTTTGGACAGTTAGGATAAAGAATTCTTTAAAAAGAGGCCGGCAGGATGTTAAGAAGTCCACGCCACAAATGGCTCCTATGCACTGCCTTTGTGCAAGCAATGCCTGTCTGACTGACATGAATTACCCCTAAGAAGAATTGCGTACCGTAAAGGATAGACCGTTAAATGTGTAAGGTTTGTTCTACTATTCTACCTAAAAAATGTTTAAGTCGCTTCAGGACACGTGACTCTGATCGAAAATTAGTAAGACCATTTACCGTTGACCTATTTCAAATTACATAAAGTCTCACACTTGAAAAATCTACGTATATTAGTTAATAACAACCATTATATAAAGATCTCTCATTACTACCAACTTTCATATTGATGCCAACTGCCAGGTCAGTTTTAATGGATTTACCTGCCAAATCAATTTGGTCTCCGTTTTCATCAACTTTTTATGAAGTTGTGGTCAAGATATAGGTAGTGGATTTTGATCGTTATTTTCGTTTAAGCGGTGTTCACTTCTGCTGGCACTCTCAAGAGTGCAACCCGTATTTTTTTTAATCAATGGTTCAGTGTCGCTATTATAATTTTATCATCTGAATTAGCGTCTGTGACGCAGACTTTTAATTTGACGTCATTCAGAGATAAACGGGGGAATATATTGGTGGCATTATTGTTTTGTTTTTTATAAGGTTAATAATTATTTATAAACAGTAGATACTGTACTTCGATTAATTATTATTTTTCTAAATTATAGTTCGAACCGATCGTCGAAAGCTTTTAAATGCATTAATTGCAAGTTGTGCTGGTTGACCTCCATCTCATCCTTTTTGTGTCAGGTCCTTGAATGAATTTGTTAAGCACTTTTCTTAATAAGCGCTCAAAAAAATCAAAAATACATCAAAGGTGATTGGCCTTTTTGTCCAAATGTCCGGTTTGACTGGCTTGTCCGCCTTTGTTTGGTTTTAAGACCCGCTGGCAACCCATGGGGCACATCGCCGCCTACTCGATTTGACTCAAGACGGTATAATGATATTATTGCTATAATACAATGGCCCACCTCAAATCTTGTCCTACTTGTCCCGAACCTGCACGCAAGCTAATCTAATGTCTGCCACCGACAACGCTATCGAGGTAGCCAAATTCTGGGCCAAGCCAGTTTAGACCTTGTCATCGAAACTATTAGGAGAAGATCCTTCTAATATTATAAATGCGAAAGTATGTCAGTTTATAACTTTTTAATTTTGCATTTTACAATGCTATTTTTATGTGATAATTTTTAATCAAGTAAATATACTAGAAAAAAGCAACTTGTCTCATGTCGCCCTGACGGGGCTCGAGCCCGCATCCTTGGGCATCTTAATCGATAGTCAAACATCTGTAAAGATGTTTCTTTCGAATGCGAGGATATTTCTCTCATTGATGAAACGACGGTGGCCAACACCGTATAAAAAGGTGAATATACTAGAGAATTTCAACGTGTTCTCGTAGGTCTCTGTAGCATAATTGGTCAGTGCATTGGGCCGGATTCCCAAGGATGCGGGTTCGAGTCCCGTCAGGGCGACATGAGACAAGTTGCTTTTTTCTTGTATATTTACTTGATTAAAAATTATCACGTATGTCAGTTTGTTTGTTCCTCTTTCACGCCTAAACGGTTGAACAGATTTGGATGAAAATTTAGTATGTAGGGACTTCAAGTAGTGGACTAACAAATAAGCTACTTTTATCCCGATATTCCCACGCGGGTGAAACCGCGGGCGACCGCTAGTTGTTCATAAATTAATAATGACCACAGCCTTTGCTTCACGAAAACGATCTTTAAGATAGGCTGAAGCGCTAGAAATATTTATTTATTTAACTTCTTGTACAATATACACAATGTAATGTACAAAAAACGGACTTATTAGGTACTAAAAGTGTTCTTGGCCAGTCCACCTTTACAAAATAAGTTTCACCTCACAAACATTCTTATTATCCGAGGTGTTTACTGCCTAATATAAATGATTGCATTTCCCTAGCCTTGAATAATTGCCATCAATGTTACAGGGCTAGAGAAATGCAATAATTGATATTAGACAGTAGCCACCTCGGATAATAAGAACGTTTGTGAGGTAAAACTTATTTTGTAATTATTCCAATGTTATACGTGTTTGCCTCCAGTCTCGATCCTTCCGCCAATAAATAAAATAAATAAATAATTATTTATTTGCAGGAGACATGGTTACAAAAGTTCTTATCATATATTCACCAACTTCTACCGTGCCAGGGCGATGTGCAAATATTTCATTATAATAATTTTAATTTATAATAATACTAGCTGTGCCCCGGGGCTTCGCTCCCGTGGAATTTCGGGATAAAAAATAGATAGTAGCCGATTCTCAGACCTCAATACGCTCACAAAATTTCATGAGAATCGGTCAAGCCGTTTCGGAGGAGTATGGGAACGAAAACTGTGACACGAGAATTTTATATATAAGATATTGTCATCGTTATTAGAAGTTCATAATATTATTAAATGTCAAGTAAGAATTATAAATGTCATTATTTTAAAATTGAGTGTCAAAACAATTAATTCCATGACAGTAAAATACAAAATACCTACTTAGCTACTGTGATAACCATAAATGTCAAAGTTAATCATTAAATAAGTCAGTTATGTCAAACATAATACAATTAATCCATAAATAAAATAATTTCAATTTAAACACACAAAATGTCAATACATTAACATTGTTATTAATAAATAATATTGTTTAATGTCAAGGAAGAATATAGAATGTCATTATTTTAAAATTGGATGCAATGTCAAGGGTCATAAACAATGCAGATTAAAACAGGTAAAACGACTATTTAAATAAAGTAGGCATGATTTCATTAACGTCCTCAAATGACAAAGCTTATTTAATGGCAATTGATTGATTACACTGATTGAGCATTGGTGACGTCGATAATGCACCGCTTGCGTCCGACTGCGGGTGGCGATGGGGCGCTTGTAAATATTTCTACAATAATATTCTTATCTATGTATCATTATTATTATTATGTATTTATATCCGACTCAATAGGTATCATTTATTCATTCGAGGCTGTTAAAAGCACATGTGAATGTCAAAGAAGCTACGCCGTAGGTTTACAAACCCTACGTCGGGAGACTTTGCAACGAGAAAAACCGGCAAGACACTCGGCAAGGTTGTTTTTTCTTCCTGTCTTATTTAGTGCAGAATCGAAAATTTATTGAAAATTTACCTTAAGTAGTGTCAGTGCTTACCTTGGGTCTAGGCTAATAATTCACTGAGCGGTTTAATTATATAAAACAGTTTTCAATAACTGCATTATGCTGCTCAATGCTTTTTTGTATAATATAAATAAGTATTAATTGATCATAAAAACAACTCGGTCACAAGTGATTTCTCAGATGTGACCCGAACTCACGACCTTTTTTTTTTTTTATTTATTTATTTATCAATTAAATTGTGAACATGCTAACTTACAGTAATCCCAAAACGCCAGTATGTTATAATTATTATAAAGACAAATTAATTATGGTCAGTTTAAAAGTAACAAAATTAAATAGATCATAATAATAAAAAACATATTAATTAAGATGTCAATAGTAAACAAAACATACATAATACTAAAACTGCAAATGTCAATAATATTACGATGTCATTAAATAAGTACAAGTAGGTAGTCAAAAGAAAATGTAAAGATGTCAAATGGTAAACAAAACAAAACAGTAACAGGTAACTACAATAAACAGACAGACATTCACTAAATTTCAATTGTCAATAATATCATGATGTCATTCGATACTTTTTGAGTCAAATGGAAGCTAAACACATATAAAATAAAATAAAAAAAATCACTAAAATGTTAGTTTACAATGATGTCAATAACTTATAATATAAGGAAAGTGATGTCACATTAATAATAATTAAATTCATTCAAATAACCGAATTTGATTCTATTTCCATTAATAATTAATAATTAAAAGTTATTGCTTACATATATATTAATATAGTTTTAATTTTTTTATAAAAAGTTTTTTATTTCACAATTTTTAAAGGTAGAACAGGTCCCGTACCTACGCTAATAACCTTATGTCAACTCCTCATTACCTTTTACAAAGCTGCTTTTCCCGGTGCAGGGACGTTACTTATTGAGGGGTTATAGCCTATAGGTATGTTGGCGAGGACCAATAGCTATTTAACAAAAAAGTTTCATGAAAATCCGCTCGGTAGTTATTGCGTGAAACTTCAGCTCGAACAAGAATCTAACAATTACCTGGATGATATAATTGTTTCATGACTTCCATGACATTAGGCCCCATATCTCCGAAGATTATCATCGGATCTCAATGAGACTTATATGGGACCAAATTGACAGTGTACCCGATCGAACAAAAAAACAACTATTAAAATCGGATCACCAACAACGGAGTAATCGGTATACATACATCGGACAAAAAAAAAAATACGGGTTGAATTGAGTACCTCCCTCCTTTTTTGTTGAAGTCGATAAAAAGAGGAAAGATTTGATTGTTTGTTTGTTTGACTTTGACTTTGTTTGCATTGAATAGGCTCCGAAACTACTGAATGGATTTGGATGTAATTTGGTACACATATAGTAGATAGCCTGGTAATGAACATAGGATACGTTTATCCCGATATTCCCACGGGAACGGGAACCACGCGGGTGAAAGCGCGAGCGGCCGCTAGTTTAAGCTATAAAACTGTGTTAATATTCAAACTTTAAAAAATTAGCCGCGTGCGAAATGGAATGACCCAGTTGTTACAGTAATTTAAGTATTTGTTTTTCTGTACTATTTAAGGATAAGTATCTTAACTTTAATGGCCACTATAATAATTCGGCATCCCGATAATAAATTAGGTTCATGAATCATTAAATATCTTTTTTTTGTTCAATTAAAAAAATATTTGGTAAAACATGTCAATATACACTTTTAAACTTTCGCGTTGCATTATTAATATTGAAAATTGAAACGGGTATTAAACGCGTAGAAACATGATAGGTATTTCACCTACCTAGTAACGTCGGGAAAATTAGGTAGGTGAAATACCTATCACGTTTCTACGCCTTTAATACCCGTTTCAATTTTCAATATTAAAACATGACAATGTCTTTGACTAAAAC
This sequence comes from Chrysoteuchia culmella, assembly GCA_910589605.1. NCBI lineage: Eukaryota > Metazoa > Arthropoda > Insecta > Lepidoptera > Crambidae > Chrysoteuchia > Chrysoteuchia culmella. The sequence continues at coordinate 455,564 of OU342649.1, forward strand.
TTTTTAGATTAGATATGATGGTAAAATCTGTTGCCTAGCAAATACATTTCTAAAATATATTTCTGACTATTGTATTACAACTTTACACTACCAGTTATTTTGTTACTGTTATTTTGTTCTGACTTCCTTTCTCATTGTCTAACAGTTCCTAGGCAACACGAGAAAGTCTAGTTTTTTATCAGTCGACTGAACACTAACTGCTCGACTGAATCTAGGTAACTCCCTGAAAAAGGAAAGTGCTTGTTGTGTCAAATAAAATAAAGAGATTATCCTCTGTTACCTCACCCGCGGATTTTAATTAAAAGCTTGTAATCTCCAGCCAGCTAGATTAATAGTGATTATGTAGTGGTGCAGCTGTGTAGTGTCGGCTTAGAATAGCACTACCCCTCTCACCCCGTGGGTGTCGTAAAAGGCGACTAAGGGACTTTGGCAGTTTTGGGAGATTGGCAGTCTTGGTTCAGGCCCGATGAACTGTTCATCAGCCCCCTTCCTAGCGCATGCATCGGCTTCCTCATTGTCCATGTTCCAATTTCTACCTCAACCAGGTTTGCAAGTTCCTGAATGTTAGATATGTTACAAATCTGGTAATAAGGTATATATTTCTTCATACCTTTGTCTAGATATGTATAGTTTCAGAAACACGATTTCATGATTTTGCCTTGACAATTTTTCTTTTCGAAAATACCCCTGAAAATACGAAAATTCAAGATTATATTCAAATGGGGTTACATATGCTATTGGAAATTGGTTTAATTAGTAGACAACAATAATATTTAGAATCGTAGTTAATTTTTATTATAAATCGCTGTAGTTATTTACTGCTAAGTGATATCGTGGGTTTTTTCATTTTTTTTCAATTCATTTTATTGCTTGAAAAGTGGTACATAAGTACTTACAAAAAATTTCATCCCACTAATAACCAGACTCTGGCATGCAACATTAATTACGTAGGATACAAAACACATTCATAATTCAATAAAAAATTCAACATTAAAATATACAGCAGGTCAGTCATTTACTAAATAAAATACAATTATGATAAAATGTCAAATATGGTCAATTAATAGAAACAAAAATAAAAATAGGTAGCAAAATATTTGGGTTACTTAAAATCGTTGTTTGAAACTGTTCAAAAACTCGTCAACAGAATAAAAACAATTTTGTATCAACCAACTTATTAACTTATTCTTAAAAGTTACAGCAGGCAGATTTTTCATGTCGTCATTTAATCTATTATAAATTTTGATTGCCATTTCGACTGTAAAGAGTAGTTGTTCTAGCGGGCTTAACAAGTTTGTTGGGATACCTCGTATTAAAATTACAAATTGTTTCCTTACGCTCAAGTAAATGTTTATTGCATTTCACAAAAATGCAAGCTTCGTAAATATACATGCTTTGGACAGTTAGGATAAAGAATTCTTTAAAAAGAGGCCGGCAGGATGTTAAGAAGTCCACGCCACAAATGGCTCCTATGCACTGCCTTTGTGCAAGCAATGCCTGTCTGACTGACATGAATTACCCCTAAGAAGAATTGCGTACCGTAAAGGATAGACCGTTAAATGTGTAAGGTTTGTTCTACTATTCTACCTAAAAAATGTTTAAGTCGCTTCAGGACACGTGACTCTGATCGAAAATTAGTAAGACCATTTACCGTTGACCTATTTCAAATTACATAAAGTCTCACACTTGAAAAATCTACGTATATTAGTTAATAACAACCATTATATAAAGATCTCTCATTACTACCAACTTTCATATTGATGCCAACTGCCAGGTCAGTTTTAATGGATTTACCTGCCAAATCAATTTGGTCTCCGTTTTCATCAACTTTTTATGAAGTTGTGGTCAAGATATAGGTAGTGGATTTTGATCGTTATTTTCGTTTAAGCGGTGTTCACTTCTGCTGGCACTCTCAAGAGTGCAACCCGTATTTTTTTTAATCAATGGTTCAGTGTCGCTATTATAATTTTATCATCTGAATTAGCGTCTGTGACGCAGACTTTTAATTTGACGTCATTCAGAGATAAACGGGGGAATATATTGGTGGCATTATTGTTTTGTTTTTTATAAGGTTAATAATTATTTATAAACAGTAGATACTGTACTTCGATTAATTATTATTTTTCTAAATTATAGTTCGAACCGATCGTCGAAAGCTTTTAAATGCATTAATTGCAAGTTGTGCTGGTTGACCTCCATCTCATCCTTTTTGTGTCAGGTCCTTGAATGAATTTGTTAAGCACTTTTCTTAATAAGCGCTCAAAAAAATCAAAAATACATCAAAGGTGATTGGCCTTTTTGTCCAAATGTCCGGTTTGACTGGCTTGTCCGCCTTTGTTTGGTTTTAAGACCCGCTGGCAACCCATGGGGCACATCGCCGCCTACTCGATTTGACTCAAGACGGTATAATGATATTATTGCTATAATACAATGGCCCACCTCAAATCTTGTCCTACTTGTCCCGAACCTGCACGCAAGCTAATCTAATGTCTGCCACCGACAACGCTATCGAGGTAGCCAAATTCTGGGCCAAGCCAGTTTAGACCTTGTCATCGAAACTATTAGGAGAAGATCCTTCTAATATTATAAATGCGAAAGTATGTCAGTTTATAACTTTTTAATTTTGCATTTTACAATGCTATTTTTATGTGATAATTTTTAATCAAGTAAATATACAAGAAAAAAGCAACTTGTCTCATGTCGCCCTGACGGGACTCGAACCCGCATCCTTGGGAATCCGGCTAAGTAGATGGCAGTTTCATCTTAATCGATAGTCAAACATCTGTAAAGATGTTTCTTTCGAATGCGAGGATATTTCTCTCATTGATGAAACGACGGTGGCCAACACCGTATAAAAAGGTGAATATACTAGAGAATTTCAACGTGTTCTCGTAGGTCTCTGTAGCATAATTGGTCAGTGCATTGGGCCGGATTCCCAAGGATGCGGGTTCGAGTCCCGTCAGGGCGACATGAGACAAGTTGCTTTTTTCTTGTATATTTACTTGATTAAAAATTATCACGTATGTCAGTTTGTTTGTTCCTCTTTCACGCCTAAACGGTTGAACAGATTTGGATGAAAATTTAGTATGTAGGGACTTCAAGTAGTGGACTAACAAATAAGCTACTTTTATCCCGATATTCCCACGCGGGTGAAACCGCGGGCGACCGCTAGTTGTTCATAAATTAATAATGACCACAGCCTTTGCTTCACGAAAACGATCTTTAAGATAGGCTGAAGCGCTAGAAATATTTATTTATTTAACTTCTTGTACAATATACACAATGTAATGTACAAAAAACGGACTTATTAGGTACTAAAAGTGTTCTTGGCCAGTCCACCTTTACAAAATAAGTTTCACCTCACAAACATTCTTATTATCCGAGGTGTTTACTGCCTAATATAAATGATTGCATTTCCCTAGCCTTGAATAATTGCCATCAATGTTACAGGGCTAGAGAAATGCAATAATTGATATTAGACAGTAGCCACCTCGGATAATAAGAACGTTTGTGAGGTAAAACTTATTTTGTAATTATTCCAATGTTATACGTGTTTGCCTCCAGTCTCGATCCTTCCGCCAATAAATAAAATAAATAAATAATTATTTATTTGCAGGAGACATGGTTACAAAAGTTCTTATCATATATTCACCAACTTCTACCGTGCCAGGGCGATGTGCAAATATTTCATTATAATAATTTTAATTTATAATAATACTAGCTGTGCCCCGGGGCTTCGCTCCCGTGGAATTTCGGGATAAAAAATAGATAGTAGCCGATTCTCAGACCTCAATACGCTCACAAAATTTCATGAGAATCGGTCAAGCCGTTTCGGAGGAGTATGGGAACGAAAACTGTGACACGAGAATTTTATATATAAGATATTGTCATCGTTATTAGAAGTTCATAATATTATTAAATGTCAAGTAAGAATTATAAATGTCATTATTTTAAAATTGAGTGTCAAAACAATTAATTCCATGACAGTAAAATACAAAATACCTACTTAGCTACTGTGATAACCATAAATGTCAAAGTTAATCATTAAATAAGTCAGTTATGTCAAACATAATACAATTAATCCATAAATAAAATAATTTCAATTTAAACACACAAAATGTCAATACATTAACATTGTTATTAATAAATAATATTGTTTAATGTCAAGGAAGAATATAGAATGTCATTATTTTAAAATTGGATGCAATGTCAAGGGTCATAAACAATGCAGATTAAAACAGGTAAAACGACTATTTAAATAAAGTAGGCATGATTTCATTAACGTCCTCAAATGACAAAGCTTATTTAATGGCAATTGATTGATTACACTGATTGAGCATTGGTGACGTCGATAATGCACCGCTTGCGTCCGACTGCGGGTGGCGATGGGGCGCTTGTAAATATTTCTACAATAATATTCTTATCTATGTATCATTATTATTATTATGTATTTATATCCGACTCAATAGGTATCATTTATTCATTCGAGGCTGTTAAAAGCACATGTGAATGTCAAAGAAGCTACGCCGTAGGTTTACAAACCCTACGTCGGGAGACTTTGCAACGAGAAAAACCGGCAAGACACTCGGCAAGGTTGTTTTTTCTTCCTGTCTTATTTAGTGCAGAATCGAAAATTTATTGAAAATTTACCTTAAGTAGTGTCAGTGCTTACCTTGGGTCTAGGCTAATAATTCACTGAGCGGTTTAATTATATAAAACAGTTTTCAATAACTGCATTATGCTGCTCAATGCTTTTTTGTATAATATAAATAAGTATTAATTGATCATAAAAACAACTCGGTCACAAGTGATTTCTCAGATGTGACCCGAACTCACGACCTTTTTTTTTTTTTATTTATTTATTTATCAATTAAATTGTGAACATGCTAACTTACAGTAATCCCAAAACGCCAGTATGTTATAATTATTATAAAGACAAATTAATTATGGTCAGTTTAAAAGTAACAAAATTAAATAGATCATAATAATAAAAAACATATTAATTAAGATGTCAATAGTAAACAAAACATACATAATACTAAAACTGCAAATGTCAATAATATTACGATGTCATTAAATAAGTACAAGTAGGTAGTCAAAAGAAAATGTAAAGATGTCAAATGGTAAACAAAACAAAACAGTAACAGGTAACTACAATAAACAGACAGACATTCACTAAATTTCAATTGTCAATAATATCATGATGTCATTCGATACTTTTTGAGTCAAATGGAAGCTAAACACATATAAAATAAAATAAAAAAAATCACTAAAATGTTAGTTTACAATGATGTCAATAACTTATAATATAAGGAAAGTGATGTCACATTAATAATAATTAAATTCATTCAAATAACCGAATTTGATTCTATTTCCATTAATAATTAATAATTAAAAGTTATTGCTTACATATATAATAGCTTTGGAATTCCGGTCTACCACTGAGCTACTGAGACTTGCGGACCACCGTCGAAATTCTCAAATTCTTTATATATTACGCATTCTTCATTCATACGCTGTAGGCCAGCGTTTTCACTTCAATGCTAGGAATATCCTTGCATTCGAAAGAAACTTCTTTTCAGATGTTTAACGATCGACTAAGATGCAACAACCAATAATTTATGATTTTTGAATTTTTGCACTTGCAATGCTATTTTTATACTTATGATAAATTTTAAATAGAAAAATATTCGAAAATCATAGTAATTGATCAATTTAGTATAATATTGGTCTTTCATCTTAAAAAGGTCTTTGAAAGTACAAAATAACTTTAATCATTTACCAAAGCGTATCGGGACAAAATCATACAATTATTTTTTCCAATATAGATTTAAAGTAGCCATACGCCTATACCATTCGGCGGCCCCAGAAAAGGTGCCGAAACGTCGGGAAAATTATAAAATTACGCAATATTCAAAACCAAGTCTGAAAACTATTGTAAGTAGTTGGCAGGCTTTCTGAACTGCATCTTAGATCCAAATAATGCCAATGTAGCGTCTTTGCCTCATGTGGTTGTGAGAGTGCTGTTTATATTTTTTTTACTCTCAAGCCTTTAATGCTCTGCCCTGTTAATTTTTTTTACTCTCAAGCCTTTAATGCTCTGCCCTGTTAGGATTTTTTTATGTTTCATTCATTAAAGTCACTTTCAAAATCTTCGATTTGTAAGCTTATTATATTATATAGGGGTACTGGTCTGTCATGGTATCTAGCCGTGTCTAGGTGGCGATCTCCGTGGTAGAGTAGTACGGTTCAAAGGGTCGCCTACTCTGAGGTCCCGGGTTCGAATCCCGGTAGGGGCAAATGTTTGTATGATGAATACCATACATTTGTACCATACCATACACCAGCATTTGTATCTGAATCATGCATGTTTATATGTATTTTTTCACACAAATTCTTATATATGTATAATTATATGTATTTATATCTGTTACCCTAGTATCCCATTACACAAGTCTACAGTGCTTACTTTGGGGCTAGGTTAATTGGTGTAAGTGTAAGAAATATTTATATTTATTTATTTATATTATATTTATATTGTATTTAAGAGCCCTATTACAAATCTGTACTTTGCGTATCAGTTAACTATTTATTAATCTGTGGTATCAGTACTGAGTGCAGACGGCCGGTGCGTCGTATTTTGTAGTAATTGTGCAGTTATATTTATCGTTTTTATTGAAATAGGATAATAAATTCATGCTTAAAAATTAATAAATCTTTATTATTTATGATGTAACAATTATTCTGGTATAAATTTTGCTCAATAATATTATCGTAGACAGGAGAAATTCACAGTTGACTTAAACAGATTTTCGAAGTTTTTTGGTTTAGAATAAGATTTTTTTTCAATATTAAATCAATGATATTTCAAAATTCCGAGGCCGTTACGAACTATACGACTTTATAAAAGATATCATTCTATTTTTTTTATTTCATTTGTTTAGAACAGTAGTTCAATCCAGGGTGCTCAAAAAAGTGTATTTGCGCATTTTATAAAAATCTTTTTCTGCAATTTTGGGTTTAATTTTAAAGTTAACCAAAATTTACAAAAAGCGCTAACCGCCGCTATATTGTTACGAACTATGCCAATAGCTATTCTGCACTATTCAATAAGTTAAAATTGTGTATGTATTTTTGTTCCTGAGATCGAGAACGCCAAAATTGGCCATTTACGCAAAAATTACAGAGATGTAATATGGCTCTTAATTGTTTACCGTTAAAGTAATATGTGAGCAAACAACGCGTGTTAAGTAATAATGTGTATTTTTTTTTATGATTTTGTTAGTTTTTGCATTTTTCAATGCTATTTTTATATAATAAAAAATTAACTCGGCCACAAGTGAATTCTCAGACGGGAATTCACTTGTGGCCGAGTTAATTTTTTCCAATATTTTTCTATTTAAAATTTACCATAAATAATGTGTATGATTCTAGAGAGGAAAACAAGCAAGCGGCGGAGGAGTCGGGTGCAGGCGGGCCCATCTTGCTGCTGTACGCACGCGAGGGGCCCGCGCTCGACCCTTGCATTGACGCTCTGACGCGGCTGCTGGAGACGGTGGCGCCCGGGCAGGTGAGCTAGCGCTTATTCACTATGACCACTTAGCGATTCCTCGCTCAAATCACGCCAATGTCGTACTTGGTTTTGACATTTTATAATTTCGTTTTCTTTAAGACACTCACAAATTTTATAATTTATTGTACAAGAAAATGATACTGACAAATGATATAGTTAATGTACAAGTACAATAACTATATAATTTGTGACTGTCATAGAGAAAACGATTTTTAAAAATGTTTTAACCAAGTACGATATTGGCGTGGTTTGAGCGAGGAATCGCTAAGTTGTCATAGTGAATGCAGGCCCTGTAGTGGTCTCGAGCCCGGCCTCAGCCCGTCGTGCGTGGCCCGAATCCCGGCCCCGCGCACCGGCACCGGGCGATGTGCTCGCCCACGTCGGTCGTGACTCGTGTCGGTCTCGTCCTGCACTGCCTTGTAATGTCGCTCTCACCGGACGGCTGGAGACTAGCACCGGAGGGGCTATTTATACCTAAAATTTTACAGTTATCGCGCGATCGCTGCGGAACGTCAAAATATAAATGGTATTACGTATGTGATTGCTGGCTATTCGCTCGCTGATGGTTCGTATAGCGGCGTCTCTCTCTCGCGTGCTCCTACCCAGGGCCCTTATTTACTATGACCACTTAGCGATTCCTTGCTCAAACCACGCCAATGTCGTACTTGGTTTTGACATTTTCAAAAGTCGTTTTCTCCGTGATACTCCCAAATTATAAAGTTATTGTACAAGTACATGAAAGTCACAAGTTGTATAATTATTAAACAAGTAAAATAACTTTTAAATTTGTAAGTGTCATAGAGAAAACTAATTTTGAAAATGTCGAAACCAAATACGACATTCGCGTGGTTTGAGCAAGAAATCGGTAAGTGGTCATAGTGAATACGGGCCCAGGTGCGAGTGTGGAACGCCGCGTATTTCCATGACGCTAGCGCCAAAAAGAATTTGGTAGCAATAAAAGGAACTAAAGGAATGCACATAGTATTTCATCGTTTGTTCAGTAGAGGCCGCACTATTGATACGTGACATAAAGCAATTATAGCAAAATTTCTGCTGTCGTTTTGCTGTTGTAAAGATAAGTAATAGCCCCGCGGGATAGGTGATTACTGTGATGGGTAGACGAAGAAAGTGGGCTCATTCAGCTGCAGTACGCGCTGAATCTCTATAGCGAAGCCTCTGACGCGATCGCTGGAGACTGTAGCGCCGGCACGGGTGAGCGACGCGAGCACGGTGGTCGTGGTGGTCTCGTAGCTAATGGAATACACGAGGGGTTCGTGATCATGCTTTGTATTAAAACGCTGACCAAGTTGTTGGAAACCGTAGCGCCGCCCGGGACAGCTGAGTCCTGCGGTTTGAAATGGTCTCGTGAAGTGTTTCTACGCTAAGAATCCGAGATGTGTTGGGTTGCAGCATTCATCAAACGGTTGGGGACTGTGGTTCCCGGACGGGTTAGGAGTTATAGTTAATAGTGATTTAATATTAGAAAAAGGCATCGTATGTTTCAATCCAGTATGTTATCCCTTTTCCTACTCAAATTGTAAATGTGAAAGTTTGTGAGGATGTTTGTTACTCTTTCAAACAAAAACTACTCGACCGATTGGGATGAAATTTGACACACATATTGAAGTTAGTCTGGATTGAAACATAGGCTACAAATTATTATTATATATAATGTTGTTCCCGTTTTACGGAAACGAGAATCACGCGGCGGTTGAAACTGCGGGCAGTCGACAGTAATCCTTAATTCGTTCAGCGTTTTTATGCGTAACCGAGTAATAAATATCCAAACTTTTACATTTACAATATTAGTACTTTTCATTTGATTCGTTTGAAAGTTTAGCTGTGTTAATAATGGTTGATATTTGATTAATATAAGTAAGTTCGCGAGGTCCGTTCACGTAGTGTAGCACGTTGTGCCTATGCAGGTGTTCGACCTGTACTCGCCGGTGACCACGGCGCTGGCGGCGGGCTGCGCCGACGCCTGGCTCCGTGCTACCGCGGCGCGGCCCAACGCCAAGCTGATCCTGCTGCAGACGCCCGCCTTACAAGCTTTGCACGCTCCCACCGACAACCACTGTGAGTGCCCACCCAGATTTGTAATGTTTATGTAAAATGTTTGTAATCATTATTTTTTTTCTTAAAAAGGTCAAAAGCGAATACTATAGAGATAAAACGAATGCTGGCAGAAATAATAAAATCTGGGAAGCCGTTCGTGACGTCGCAAACCTAAATAAACCTAATAGCGATTGTAACGATTTACTGTTATGTAAAAATACACAAAAGGAATCTGTACACCATGTATACTTTTTTTCACCAATATTGGTAAGATGCTCGTTGAATTACTTATACCCCCTGCCACCAGCTCCCTACCCTTTCCATCCTCATCGCAAACCACTCGGGGTCTTGAAAAGCCGTTTATTCTTCTAGGAACAGCGGCCGACGAAATTGAAACAGTCAACATGTCCTTACAGGAAGACTGTGCCGCTGGCTGGGACAACATCTCAACATCCTTTATCACACTCTATAAAGACTTTCTTATCCCTGTTATTACCCACATTTATGCAACCTTCCGTTCGATTCAGGCTGTTTACCATCTGCATTCAAAAAAACACTCATTCATCCCATTCATAAGTCTGGGAATAAAGACTGTCCTTATAATCTCCATCCTTCCAACCTTGTCCAAAATTGTGGAACGCCTTATTAAAAGCGGCTAAACAGCTTTCTTATGACCACCTCAGCACTAGCTCCCGGGCAATTTGACTTTCGACCGGGCAAATCTACATCTGATGCTGTCCACGAACTTACAAATCATATAGTAAGAAAACTGGATGGAGCCAAAAAAACCGTGTCGGTCTTTCTAGACCTTGCCAAAGCATTCGACACGGTTTCTGTGTCTATCTTGGTATACAAACTGGAAAGACTGGGAATCAGAGGTAAACAGTTAACGCTTTTTCACAGCTATCTCTCTGGTCGCACCCAATGTGTCACTATAAACGTTGTAAAGAGCTCTGATTATCAAGTGAATTACGGCGTTCCCCAAGGCAGCATTCTTGGTCCAACTCTCTTTATAGTGTGCATCAACGATTTGGCCTCCCTGCATATTCCTAACTGCAAGATTACATCCTACGCTGATGACACTGTCTTGGTTTTTTCTGGCGATTCTTGGACTGAAACCTTCCGTCACGCCCAGTCGGGACTAAATTACCTTCTTACTCTCAATGTCCCAAAAACCCATTATACGACAATGTCCATAAGAAATATTCCTCCAAATAACCTTAAAGACCTAACTTTAGTAGCCCATACTCATCCTTATCCCTCTTCACATGCCTGCTCTTGTCCTCCACTACTAATACGCAATTCTGGTTGGTAAACCTCATGTTGCACAGAAGCTTCCTTCACCATAAATGAACTCAACAAGCACTTTCATCCGTTACCCCTCTTGCTAGCAACGTTAGACTTTCAACTGTCGCTAGTATCTCCTCGGCGGCTTCTTCTTGTCCAACACCCGATTTCTCTTTCAGCCCCGTATCTGAAGATGAAGTCTGCAAGATTATCCATTTTCACACAGTTCATATGAGTTACGAAAATATGACCATGTCTCCCACTACCGTTAGCAACTCAAATGCGGCTTCGTATTACGGCTTCCTATCCGAAAGCGTATTAACCATCGCGTTGGGTGTACTCTCTATAACATTATATTCGTTCCGCTTACCCCAGAGTACCTGAAATCCTGGTTTCAGTTTCTGGGTGACTCTCATCAACGTGAACTTCGCTCTAGCAGCAATCTTCTTTTAAAAACTCTCCCATTCTTCCGGCTTCGTCTCCTATTCGTTTTCTTTTTTGGCAGAACGACTCTAGAACGCTAGAATTATGTTCAAATTATTCCTCTTCAGGGGGGAGAGTACTGGTGTCCTGAGATACAGGCTCGACGCTCAGTTCAGGCACCGGTCTCTCACAATCTTTAACTGATTTATATTTTTAAGTACAGAAATCGCCATTATATTAGTTGTATAAAGATTGTGGAAGAAGAGTAAATAAAGCATTTATTTATTTTATTCATTTCAATTTCGTTTGTGTATCGTTATTGTTAGGGTGCATGCTGATGCGAATAAATGATTATTCTATCTATCTGTATCCCCTGCAGCCACACAGCCGCTGCTGGGCGGGCGCAGCATCTACCGCACGCCGCTGGCGGGCGACCGCCTGCTGCCGCTGGCGCTGCGGCTGGCCCAGCAGGACCCGCACCCGTCCTACCACAAATACTACCTCGCCACGTGAGTTACTATATCCCCTGCAGCCACACAGCCGCTGCTGGGCGGGCGCAGCATCTACCGCACGCCGCTGGCGGGCGACCGCCTGCTGCCGCTGGCGCTGCGGCTGGCCCAGCAGGACCCGCACCCGTCCTACCACAAATACTACCTCGCCACGTGAGTTACTATATCCCCTGCAGCCACACAGCCGCTGCTGGGCGGGCGCAGCATCTACCGCACGCCGCTGGCGGGCGACCGCCTGCTGCCGCTGGCGCTGCGGCTGGCCCAGCAGGACCCGCACCCGTCCTACCACAAATACTACCTCGCCACGTGAGTTACTATATCCCCTGCAGCCACACAGCCATTACGTGAAAATCATTACATTGGCACTTGAAATGTCTCAATTGATTTTAATTTTTTTTTCATTACTACTTTTTAGAACAACTTGGAACAAGAGGGACATTTTGCTTTCCTCCAAAGTATACATAATTAAAATTAATGATGGAAGTATGCTTCTCTCGAAATCTTCAATAATTGGAAATCTTGACTACAATAACTGTGACTTAATATGCCAACAATACTAAAAGTATTATTGTTGAGATATGTTTGATAAAACAGAACTATATAATATATTACGTAAACTCTATTAGGAATCAAACGCGGGACCTCTAGATCTAACTATCAACTAATGTTGTTGCTATGTTAAAGATTAGACCACAGAGTTAGTACTGCATATTATTATCAGAAGATAATTAATGTAAAATGTCAATTAAAACCTTAGACTTGGTTTAAATTCCAATTTAGTGGATGAAAGTGATAGCTTACATTGGAAACTATATAAAATTTTAAAAAACACCTATTATGTTTAATATAAAAATCTTCCCCACCATCTTCCGCAGCATCGAAGGCCTAGAAACCGAAGCTCTCCCCTACACCGTGCCGTTCCGTCGGTTCGTGCTGCCCACGCACGCGCTCGCGTTGCTGCAGCAGCTGCAGCCTCCTGCAGTCACTGCACCGGCTGTAGTCACTGCGACACGGCGCCAGCTGGCCGACGAGCTGGCGTTAGCCACGAGGGACTTTGTCGACCACGCTCGTGCGAACCCGCACTATCTTATGGACGAACTCATCATCATTTAAACTTCGGATCGTACCCTGTACTGTAGTTTATTCAATTTTGTGACGTTAAATCTACACGATCGCCCGACAAAACTACAAACTTTATTTACGGTCGGTTTTAATATCCTATCCTGCCAAGAGATAGTCTTATTAGAGAGCTGCTATAACTGCAACCACCTGCAGTCGTCCCTGCGACTGCAGTGACTGCATCACGCCACTCACGCGCTCGCAGTCGCATTGCAGTGCCTGCGGCAGTCAGCGGATGAGCTGGCGTTGGCTACGAGGGACTTTATGGACCACACCGGGGCTAACCGCATTACCTCATGGACGAACTTATTATTATTTAACAGATATCCGGCTTCAATATTGTACTTTATTCAATGTTGTGACGCTAGCTTTATACGGAGGCCCGAAAAATTACAAACTTTATTTATGGTCGAGTTCAATAATCTATCCGCAGTAAAAGATACTGCAACAACTGCAGTCCACGACAGTGGGTGCACTGCAGTGGGTGCAGTGACTGCGACTCGCCGGCAGTTGGCGTTAGCCACGAGGGACTTTGTGGACGATGCTCGCACTATCTTATGGACGAGCTTATCATTATTTAACAGATACCCGGATTCTACTCTGTACTGTACTTTATTTAATTTTGTGATGGCGGCTTTCAACGTTGGCCCGAACAGCCGACAATGTGTCGTACTATACATACTGATTTTAATATTTCTCAAATCTATTTGATCTTCTCGTAAAGCTGTGTATGCCGCGTTTTTCTTCACGTTTCCATTGGAAATTTTCCATTGGTCTTTCAAAAGTGTCAATGTACGATGTATCTGCCATCGTCGGGGCCGACGTGTGGAGGCGGCATAAGAACGTATTTCCCACAGATGTATCCCTTGTATCTTCAAAGTCACCAGAGTTTTCTTAGCCAAACTTAAATATAATATTTTGACTTGGCATTTCAAACCATAAACAAAAGTCCTAAATTGCCATTGTTTAAATATCAGTGAATTTTATATTATTATATCAGCTGATACTGAATAAATGTCTTATTCCCGTAGGATTTTAAAGAAATCCCAGAAAGAAAATATGAACTCCTGAAGATGAGAAGACGAAGAATTCGCTTCTTCGTCGGAGTGATGTCGCTCTCTGCTTCTAGAATACTTTGTTCCAATGGTATGTTCCTTTTGCATAAGATACAAAGTTACTTTTTAATACGGAACAGTTTTTGTTCCGATTCTAAAATGGGATATATCAATACGATTCTCTGACTATTTATTATAGATATTCGTGACGACCTTTTCACGATGAGCCCCGAAGCTATTGTACAATAGCATCATAAATATTAAGGAAATACTACTTAGGTGTGTTATATGCGATTTTTACAAATATTTACATCGGTTATCTTATTGACATTAAAATAAAGTGTGAGAAAATTACTTTTACGATAAATGTTACAAATACAAGTAACTTTACTCCCAGTGAACACATCTTGAAACTAAGCTCAACATTAATTTTATGTTTTGATCTGCATTATTCGACAATCAAAATATAATCCCAATTTGAATATTCGATACTAACAATTATAATATATATGTATACAATTTATTTTAAATCTATCATTATAAATATTGTGTAGATATAGTATTTGTAAAATCTGTACATATCAGCATTAATCATTACAATAATGTCGTTGTGTAGTTGTTTTTTTTTTATAATTTAGAATAGTTCGTTATAATAATTCGAAAACTTTTAAGTCGTCCACAGTTTCAAATTGAATCTAATATCTCCATCAATAATGGATAATATCACAATTTGAACATTGCGTCGTACGCGTAACCTTTCTAATGACTGAAAAGAAGGAGGGACATAGGACGTACTTATACAAAAAGTATCTAATGTAATTCATATAGAGTGGGTTTTGTCATAGAGGAAATTGAAGTTAGAAGCGCGAACTCGAACATCACTACATTGAGTGTATTTTTAGGGTTCCTGAGGTGCTAAACGAAGCCCTATTGCCATTATACGTATTTTTCTTACGGATCTTTGAGGGCATAAAGTTCTTGTACTTATGATAAATTTTAAGTAGAAAAATATTGGCAATAAAACAACTCGGCCACAAGGGAATTCCCAGATGGGACGGGGATTTATCATAAATACAAAAATATCATTGAAAATGCAAAAAATCATAAATCATAAGTCCATAAAGTTCGTTTGTGTTTCCAATTGTTCAGTTGCCGCAGGCTATTGACCTATATGGATGTACAGCCACTGCTTTTAAGAGAGGTTGTGTGTTAAAGTTATTAGTTGTGGTGTCAAGTACGTAATTGTGGGACTTAGCGTTATTTACACATCCAAACGATCTGTTCGCTTCCATAGAGCTAACAAATACAGTTGTGGTGATAAATCGTTGCTTGTTTCAGGATGTGTAATATTCTATGTAGTTTATTGTTGCTGCTTTGGTAACGCGTTAGCTGTAAATATAGATATTCGTAGTTAGGATACTTTATTTTTATATATTGTACATTGTACTAAGAGTTTGTGCAGGGTAAAATGTAAGTAATTGAAGTAATACATCTACAAATTCACCTCAAATGTAAAACCATATTACTTCTGCATTTCTGGTAATGCAAATTATAAACAATTAAAACCATATCATGACTATTTACTAAATATGTAAGATTTTTATAAATCCTTTTTCGATTTGATACAGACAATAAATAAAAATTGGTGCTTACTAGTTGTTACGTTTTTAAAGTGGTACACCATAATAATAACTTAGTGATTGATAAAAATATATGATTAGTAAAGAAAGCGTTTTGATATGATATGAATCTTATTAATTGTAATAATATTTTTTTGTCTATTAGCGTTAGTTAAACATAAGTCGTTTTTGTAAAAAGCCGGGTACGACCTTGGGCATTCGTTTTAAATGGAATCTGTTTAAATTATTTAGAATTAAGTCCGTTGTGAACGTATCCTGTTCACAACTTAATTCTAAATAATTCAATGTTCACGTTGATTATTCTTCTTTTTATGTAGTGGCGGTGCTCTTTTGGATTTCGCCAAATTGTCGAATGAAGTTACACTTGTAAAGAAACCATTAATTTGCTTTTCTTTTATCAATTTCTTAACAATACTTTTATTACTTAAGGCTGATTTTTAAAACTTTGGATAAAAGCTGTCATTCAGTCAGTTTAATTCATGACCAACTTAAATAAATGACAATAACAAACTAAAAGATAAATGACAATGAATTATCAATTTGTATTTGTAATTTGTCCGTATACGACATCACTATTATTTTGTCTGAGCATCGAAAAATCTGCCGTTATAAAACAATTATCAATAATTTGAAACAAAACCAGAAAATTTGTGGTAGAGCATTACTTTGATGACGGTTATTAATCAAATCTGCAAACTATAAAAAGTTTAATAAAATGCTCTCGTCCGTCTTGGTAAATACAGGGTGGAAAATCATAAGGATCACTTTAGTTTCACTTCACTTCAAATAGCCAAACTCTCATTGACGTTGTGTGTTCTGATCTAAACGTAAAAAGTATATCCCAAGACCACGTTGGTTGCATCCATGGTCACCGTCTTATCAATTGCGAGTTTAATATCAGGCATGAAAAACCTGTCCCCCAAATAGTTAAATTCAGGCCCATCAAAAACATCTGTGAAGATAGTTTCATCAGGGATTTACAAAGTATAAGATGGGACCTGATTTCAGAAGCCCACTGTGTTAAAGATTCGTTGAACATTTTTAATCAATGCATTGTGGCCATGTTTGATACTCATGCTCCTGAGAAAAGTGTCAGAGTCAAGGACCATGTCCCACCTTGGATCACTGATACAGTCAAACTCATGATGAAACTGCGCGACAAGGCCTTGGCCGACTACCACGTTCATAGGCCCGACAGTACTAACACGTATTACAAAATGCTAAAGTCGACAGTAAATCAAGCACTATTTCATGAAAAGGCAGCTTATTTCCAATATTTCATTAATTCCAATATTCATAACCCAAAAATACTTTGGAAAAATCTTAAAAGTACAATCTTGCATCAGAATAAAAATGACCTACCTTTATGTTTTAATGATCCCAATGTTATTAATAATTATTTTATGAATATACCTGGCAACTCAGATGTGACTATTTCCCTTTTGACATTTTTTGAATTCAATCGTTTTTCAGACTCAATCTTTTATTTAAAACCTATTAGTATGGACCAAATGATCAAAATAATTCGTAGTTTGAAATCCAAGGCAGTGGGATGCGACTTGATTAGCCTGGACATGCTCGTTAAGACTTTTCCATACACACTAGATGTTATCATGGACATTATTAACCTGTCAATTACCTCCCAGACATTTCCCGATGTATGGAAACTGGCCATTGTACTTCCACTGGCTAAGATTCCAAACCCAGTTGATCTAAAGGACTTAAGGCCAATCAGTATTCTACCGTGTCTCTCTAAGATCCTAGAAAAAGCTGTTGCGGCACAACTACATGACTATCTGGAGGGAAATAACATTTTACCAGAGCTACAATCAGGATTTAGGAAAGGCCGCGGTACCACTACAGCCCTTCTCGATGTAACTGATGCCATACTTCTTGCTCAGGACCAGGGTATGTGCACTATCTTGGTTTTATTAGATTTTTCCAGGGCTTTTGAATCCTTAAATACAAATCTCCTTTTGTCGAAGCTAAGTTACTACGGATTTGACTGTCGTGCCGTGCAGTGGTTTCATAGCTACCTCAGCAATCGTTTTCAGTACGTCAGACTCAGCCACGGTAATGGTTCTGAAATGAAATCAGAAAAAGTAGCTATAGATAGAGGGGTACCACAGGGCTCCATTTTGGGGCCTATTCTCTTCATTTTGTACTCGGCTGATATATCAACACACATCTCTCATTGTAAATACCATCTGTATGCTGATGATACACAAATCTTTATTTCTTTTAAGCCTGAAGATGCTGACCAAGCAATAGCTAAAATTAACGAGGATCTCTCTAGTATTGCCGATTGGTCTAATAAAAACTGTCTTTTGTTAAATCCCTCTAAAACTAAATATATGATATTTGGGACTAAATGCCAATTAGATAAAATAAATCCATCCTTGCCAGTCCAATTAAATGATAAACCGATTGAGAGAGTATTTGAAGCACGTAATTTGGGACTTAAGATGGACTGTCATTTACGTTTTGAGAATCACATAGGGGATTGTATCCGAAACTGCTTTTACAAACTTAGAGTGTTATATAAAGTTAGACGCCACCTAAGTGAGAAAATTCGTATCCAACTAGCTGAATCTCTTGTCTTGTCAAAACTGAATTACATGGACGCGGTCTATGGTCCACGTCTTCTTGGGAAAACCAAAAAATTAATTCAACGAGTACAGAATGCTTGTGCTCGCTTTTGCTTCAATATTCCGCCAAGGGCTCACGTCACACCATACCTAAATAAACATGCTATGCTTAAGATGCAACACCGCCGGAAGTTACATTTGGCATGCCTGATGTTTGGCATTGTAAAGCATGGCACGCCGATTTATTTATACAGTAAGCTGTCTTGGTTCTCAAGCCGCAAACCTTATGGGATGCGAAAATGTACTCACCAGCTAGCTACCCATCGACATTCATCTGCCGCCTTTCGAGGAAGTTTCCGCTACGCAGCATCCAAGTGCTGGAATAACATCCCTCCACCAATTAGGGACCTGCAAAGTGTTTACAGTTTTAGGGGCAAACTCAAGTTATTCCTCATTAATTCTCAAAGAATGCAGGAAACTTTAAGACAGGACATAAGTGTTCTGTAACCAAACAGTGTCATTGTTTACTTACCTAGTTATCTGTCCCAAACGTTTGTGTCGTTTTTGTTCTCGTTGTGAACTGTCCTTGTAATTATAGCATAGTTATGTATTTTTATAGTGTAAAATCTTTTAAGCTAATTAAGTATTTTGTTTTTATTTGTTTTTTACCTTGGTGTTTTTTTATTTTTTGTCTCCGTATCGGATTGTCAAACCGGTCACGACGGAAGATCAGCGCTGGTCGTAGACCACGCATTATGCTGAGTCGTGACCGATTTGAGACAAATTTCTTTGTTTTTATTTTTAAGTATGTTTTTGTGGCGTGTTATTTGATTTGTCTTAAATAAATTAATTTTTCTTTCTTTCTTTTTCTAGTTTGAGTAACATACTATCTAAAATTAAAAACAGAGCATAAAAAGATCAAAATAACATTATAGCTCACCATACTTTATCGTATGGTACGTATTTCAATTCAATTAAATTTTTCAATTAAATTAATTTATTCCATATAACAATCAAATTGTGTAGGAAATACATGGATGGGTATAAAACTTAATCGTAGGTAACTAATAATTATTAACGTATGAATTTTAACTACTTATTTCGCTATTTTAGATACTATGTTACTTAAACCAAATTGATCCTTATTATTTGATAGAATCAGGCGTTACTTTGCGGAATTCCATATCTTAGTAGAAAACGAAAAATATGTCGCGTAGAAAACGAAAAATATGTCGCGTAAAATAGTTATATTATAGTAGTCGGTGAAGGTGCAAGGTGTGTCACTGGGCTGCATCTGCATTTATTCTTGCGGAATTACGCGACATATTTTTCGTTTTCTACTATGATCCTTATTATTAACGCTATCGATCGGTATCCATAAAAATACAGGTGATATATTTTTTAATAAGGCCGGTTCGATTTCCGGTTCAGGCTAGTCAAAAATAAAAAAAATCTTTGAATGCAGTTTTACTTGTTAAAAAAAGGAATATTTCCTTTCACCATAATTTGCTATCATCTTTTTTTTTCACCCTATATAAGTTAGTTTATGTAGGTACCTATGTAAGTAATATAATATGTATATATACAGTGGTAGTCAGATAATTAGAAACACTAGTCTATTTTCATACAAACGAGGTAACTTTGGAGCCTAGGTTCTCTGCCAAGGATTGACCGAGCTGTGATCTGACAATGTTCATCCAGGTAGTAAATGGAGGAGATCCAGATTGCTATAAACACCCGACTGATCTGATCAACTTTCTAAGAAATGTATGGATATGTTTAAAAAAACAGCGATGATAGCATAAAAATGTATGGAATTCCCGAAACTGAAAACACTGATCACTAAATCTTTTTGAATGTAGATCAGATCAGTTGGGTGTGTATAGCAATCTTAATCTCCTCTATTCACTCCTTGGTATGACCAACCAGTGCCAACAATTGCCAACATAAAAGTCAGATATTGACAAATATCTAATACTGCAATTATGTTTTTATTATTAATCTATACCGAATAATAGTACAGGTCGAGTATGAGTTTCACTAATACGAGACAGGCAATTGCTATTTCCGCCGAGGCATATATAGTGCTTTTCTCAAAAGAATGCAGGGAAATAAAACTTAATTTTGTATATTATACCTTTAATTTAATTTATAAATAATATTAAAAGTATATTTATCGTAAAAAAATGCAATTAACTTCATTCGACCACCGCTAGATGTAAACATGTATATAGCTGTTGCCAGTTACGTGGTGTTCTCGATTATTGTTTAATCATTCGTGTTTTGTACATTTTATTGGCATGTTGGTTCGTAAATAAGATTTTTGACCCAACGCTTAGCAATAAGAAAAATAATAGTAGGCACTTTATTTCTACAGCTCGCATAATAATCTGTTAAATAATAACTGTTGTATATATTTATAGCGCAACAAAATTACTGGCGAATAATTTCAAGGACAGGGGCCTTACCGTAAACTGTAATACGATTAATTTTAATTTGTGAGAGTGGGATGCTGCAATACGGCGCGTATAGCGGCGTCTACCTGGAAAAATCCTAAAATGAATCGCATTACAGGCCTCCAGTGTAGTACAATTTCATGTATTTTTTTGTTGAACTATTGTTAAAAGGTTAATATGCGAATTGTTTCGCATACACTTTCATATTATAGACGTTACACATTTGTGTAACGACAACAATGTTACAACAATGTTATTTTCACGTTATCAGCTCATAGTATTGTTAAGTAATTACTATTGACAAAACTATTATAACCTTATCTTATCATGTATGTATGTATGTATAAGATTTCTTGTAAAATGGTTAACACCACCCACATTATAGGTAAATCAATATTATTTTATATCATTGATGATAATTATTTAAATGTTTCAAAAATAATTTTCCATAATTTCGTAATGACAAAAAACAGATATCTACTTTAGTTTGTTTAAATTTATTATCGTATGCTGTATAATATACACATTTGTTATATACATGGCGAAGGTGATCCGATCTTAGTTCACAGACACGTCACTTACAACTTGGTAAAAAGAATACTATATTTTCCTAAATCATTTTACCTAACCATAAAATATTCTCATAATTCAGTCCACATAACTTGGGGAATCCAGTCCATCAGATATCTAAATGTTTATCATCGCGTCCGCATTATGAGGTTGATGATTGGGACATTATAAGTACTCTTTAATCGTTCTACATCAGTCTGTCGAAGAAAAAAATAATGTATTGAACTAAATTTTACGCGATTATAGAATCAGAAGTGTATTTTATTACTTTATTTCATAATATGCCTATATAACAAATTTATTATTCCGACCTTTTTACTTCAAATCGTTTAAATGACGACTAACGACCGAAATTAATAACCTATCTGTAGATGTGGATTGTCCTATCTGAGATTGTTGCCGGATACTGGGTTCGTTGCCTAGCAACCGTCGTTATTTTGGTCATATTAACAAAAATATCCCAGGTAAACTATCTCAGATAGCCCTATTCATATGTACAGATAGGTTATTAATTTCGGGCGTTACTTGCCTAATTCTAATATCAAGTTCTAGTGTGGGCGTGTCAATGTACTATTTACAATGTAGGAAAAAGGAAAGACGTTTTCAAAATGTATATTTTTATAACCAGAATAACGTTACGCCACTTATATTCTCAGTGATAATGGTTACTTATGTGCCTCCTTGTAATACAGAAAAACTCTTATTGAAGGAGCCTCTCTATTTTTTTAAGTGTTTTCTACATAGTTTGTAAGCAAATGTTACAATGTTTTTTTTTTTGTTAAAATACAAACGAAAAGTGAAATAAAACTGCTATTGGTTAATGATTTACCGAATCCCTGTTCCTTGTTTGAATTTGGCGGGTGTGCGAGCGAGAGAGCGTGCGGGAGAGGGAGGGCTTGCACGCACCGCGCAGGTAACAGACATGGCGTCGCTGTTCATTACGAGCCGTGCAAATGCCGGCTTACTGTGGATACGACACTTCTCGGCAAACATATACAATACACACAATACGACTGCAACAAAGAATTAAGCTGGTCTATGAATTTAGATAGTGATAGCAGTTAGCACACATAGTTGTGGTTATAAATTCACTATTTATGAATCCAATTCGAATACATTCTAATAAGAATTCTTCAAGACATAGGTATGTTTAGTTACAAGGTCACTAAGCTAAATAGTCGATTCAGCAAAATCAAAACGTATTTGTTTATAAACTACGTTCTGGGCGATAACATCCGCTAATGTCGTAGTGGCCACGCCTCTTAGTTTGTTTATTGATACAATGTGGAAAAAATACACAATGAGGAATATCCACGCTATGATTTCATGCGCAACTTTTTATCAGCGATTTATTATCTATCACTTTATCAGTCCAATATTATATAATATGAACCTGTGTCGCTAACGCCGTCCCGCTCGCTCGCGCCGCGCCGGCTGCGAGCGGCGAGCCCCCAAGGTAGCATGCGAGAGGGAGACGCAACATATTGCATTAAATTTCGATCCTATTCTGTAATGTTTTGTCCAATCGCGTCGGATCTCTGCGTGTTCCGGTTCTTTGTCATCAATGGGTCGCCGGGCGAGTCCATTTCGAGTGCCACTCGAGAACGTTTTACGCGATATTTGAGCCCGATTTCGACAAACGACCCGCGCTATTCCGTTTCCTTAAAAATCATCGCCGTGCCGGGTAAAAAATTCCGCGAGGAAGCATCGTATTTAGCGCGATAGCACTTAGGCCCTTTCGGTGCGGAGCCGCCGCGGCCACTTCAGCTGACTGCGTCGTACGCGAGGCTACTCCGGCCGAGCCAGTAGTATTCCGGGCGTGGGGGCGGTCGGTCGCGGCCCGACGAGCGCTGCGCGAGTATGCCACTGAGGGTTACAATGTTTTTGGACCGATTCCCATAGTCCCTCGGGCGCGAGGGCGACAGATCGCGACCGGCGCGGCAGTTCCGCGGAGAGACGCCCCACGCGGCGGCGGAGCGACAGCGGGCCCGGCCGAGCCGAACGCTCAATAATGCTTAAGTTTCTGACTCACAAGCTGCGGACGCACTCGTTGAACGAGGACAACGTCTCCGAGAAGGTGGGTGTCGCCGCGGGCCCGCGGGCGCCGGCCGAAGGTCACTCGGCACCAGAAAATGGCCGCCGCGAGCGCGAACAAAGGAGCGGAGCCGCCGCCCGCCCTGCCCGCACCAGTCACGCTGTGCTCTTGTTGCAGGTGGAGGAGCGCGACTCCGGCACCGAGTCCGACGACGAGGCCGACCGCGCCGACACCGGTGAGTCCTGTCCCCCAGCCCCCAGCCCCAGCCCCAGCCCCATCACCAGCATACGTCACACCAGGGCCATCACACCGCCTACTGACCCGGCCGGTCTCCGCCGCCGAACCCGGTCCGACTTTCTTTGTCTCGACTCGACCTTGAACGCCGAGACGCCGCTTTTGCCTAAATCTCTGCCAAATTAATTCTACATTTCATCGTTCGATCCGAAGGTGGAGTCGATTCCGGCGACGTAAAATTGGCAGCCGAAGTACCGCTGCCTTCCGCCTCGATGGGCCGTGTCCCCTACGAATCGTAGGCGACGTTCACGTCGATCGTGATGTACACCCTCGCGTCTGTATAAATAGCCGACATCTAAAATATTCCATGTTTGATTCTAATTACGATAGCTCCGGACGAAAGCCGGTTCTCCCACTCGCTGGCTGCACTCGACGGCTCCACCTATGTTTGTTGTAGTACGCTCCGATAGTGAACCGAACCCGAGAGGTCCGGCTCGAGAGCTGCCTACACCGCTCGTTTAGGGTGACCTTGATGCTTGACCTTGACAGTTATCGATATAATCAGACAGCGAATGCATAAATTGAACCTACTCCAACAATTTTAATAGCTACGTGCTGACAATTTTATATAACGCAATTATGGGGACTCGCAAATAACCTTCAATTGTTTTATGGGTTTGCCATTGTTGTGAGATAAGTATCGTATAATTGTATCACTGATAAGTAGCGATTTATTTTCATTACTAAACTGTACTTTCCGACTCGATTTGTGCTAGAGATTTCCAGTCCGGAGATGGAACCTACGCTTCAATTAAATGTATTACAGTTCCGAAAGTCACATTGCAAACTACAGTTTGCTCAGAAGGCATTGTAAAGTATTACTTTCTATTTTTGTATATTTTCCGGTGGATATCCCATTTAGTTTATGATCTCTCACTTAAATTTTAAGATTTCGTAATATTAGTCGTTGTTTCGTTATCTGGTCGACGTTGTGATGATTTGTAATAAAAGAAACGCGTTGTTGTAATCCGTAAAAAATGCTTTAGTTCTAGCGCAAAAATCTAAAGAGTGGTTATTACCTCTAAGATTTTATCATACGTGTTTTATACATCTTGGCAGTAATTCCTTGGGCGAGCTATTCATTCTATACTACCCCTAGGATAGGACCTACTATATTTGACGTAAATTCGTAAATTCTAAGATATACTGCCGTAGTCGCCCTCGTACTGTAAACGCAAAACATTTAAGTTGACGTAAGCACATCTTAAGTTTCTTCGCGCACTCATAATTGAAATAAAACAACTTTTGCGGAATATTTAGTGCGGTAACGGCAACTGAAAAGGTGCCGAAACGTCAGGAAACCAAAAATCCTCAAATAAACCGAAAAATTATGGTACCAAATATATATTTCGGGTAAATAAATCATTTAAGTTGATGTTTCCTTTTTCATCGGTGAATGGCGCAGCCGGCTCCCTGCTCTGCGCGGGAAGAGAATGGACACTCGAGTCATTCATCGACGATCGAATAATGGACTACTGTTTGTTGTTGACCAAAAATTATGTGAACATGGTTTTTCAATTTCGGTACCTATTGACTTTTGTATTGACCCATTGACTCTTCGCAAACACGGTGGTATCTTTGAGTAAATTGATTTGACTTTAACTTAAAGACATAATTACTTGTGTAAGCAAATATCATTCAAAACTAAAGCATATTGCGTCCCAGTGAGTTGTTATCGGTTTTGTTGGTAAACCACCAACCAGACTCGATAACCATGGTCCACAATTGACACCTAGCGTCTGTGACGTTTTCTACAGAGCCGTTGCTTAACCGTAGAAGGATGTGGGTGTGTTCCTTGATAATTATGTCATGTATGTGTTACCGAGCACGAAGAGCAATTGATAATTTGTTTATTTCCATTTTTTTATCTAAACAAAATAAATTATAATACAGTTATTTTCCGTTGGCAAAGCTGCATTGGATTGTTTACTATTCATCTAGTATTTTCAAAGACAGTTTTTAATTGTATCCACAGCTTCTCGGCTAGCTTGTAAATAGTATTCGATAGAGAAGAGAGTCGTTTCATTAGGGGCTCTAGACTGGCGGCTTTCCACGGCTCACAACTGCCGATTATATTACTTATCTCCAGTCAAACTGGCCTTAATCCTGGATTAATCAGTTCATTTTCTGAAAGTTCTCGCGATTTGTCAGATGCCCCACTTTCAATTCGAGACACGGCTTTCGGAAGCCGTTTCTGTGTAGTGTATTTATCTACTTTGAAATTATCATCTGCTGTTCGTTGGATTTACGTTAATGACTGTCTTTGTAGCGAGGAGTTCTTGCTGGCCAGTCAGAATTTCAGAGTCTTATTTTTATTTCGTAAACTAGGTAATAAAATAAGCATTAACATTCGTTTTTCGCAACTTAATATCAATTATGATGTCATATGAGCTCAAACTGTTATTAGTTAAACATGTAACAGCTGTGTTGATATATATCTACTTATAGAAATGACCGATTCTGAATTTCTGATATTCATGGCTAAGTAATATTTATAAATAAATAAATATTCGCATACAATCACACCAATTATCTAGTCCCACGTTAAGTTTCATGAAGAACTTGTGTTAGGGATACTAGATAACGGATAAACATACATATATACTTTTTTTTTAAATACATACTTAATATACATATTAAACACCCAGACCAAGACAAATAGACATGTTCATGCACACAAATATTTGTCTTGTCCGGGGATCGAACCCGGGACCTCTGGCGCAGAAGGCGGGGTTAGTACCTCGACCTGTTTTTTAGATTTAGACCTGATTTACAGCAGGATTTGTTACTTCGTTTTTAATTTCATTCGTTAGATTTGTTGACCTTTTGTAATTTCGTTTAATATTAGCGACTGATTATTGTGGGCTTCTTTATCTTTTGGTGCTAAATTTTATAAATGGGTTTGAGTATCTGTTGTGGTCACCAGTCACCACTTCGAGCAGCAATTTGCCCGCCGCTTTACTCGACTAGTTCCCATCCACCGCATATCCCTAGGGCCTGGATCAAGGTCAGCGGCGGCCCTAGCTAAATAAAAACCCTCACATGCCAGTGTGCGACATTCCCACTCATGGGCCGGACCTAACAAATTGTTACGTCTGGTCTGGCAAATGGCCGTTTATTGTTGACTTCTAAAGGGTTGCGTTTGGACATTGTGAATTTTTGGTCTTTTCTCTGATACTTAGCTTTGTTAATCAGACTCAAACCATACTGTGGTGTGAGATGGGTTTTTATAAGTATCTGGAAATTGACTAAGATTATCAACAAGGTCATTTATGGCTGTTTAAAGTAGTTTTTTTTTGTCAATCTGATTGATGCCCTCTATCAATGAGGCAACGGTTAAAACTGTTAAACCGTTAGTGCTCGTATCAATGGCACAGATGTTTTATTATTTATACTATCTTTATTTTGCTGTGACATTTGCGCGCGATACTGTTTGATTTCGATGTGATATTGTACTATCACTTAGCATAAAATAACAAATTACGTGGTATGACGTTAGTGGGTTTGACATATTATGTAGATGTTTGTGAAGATCAACAGACGATATGATGTGCCTATGTATATGTCGTAGGATGATTTGATAAATAGAATTTTCGCAAAAATCCTAGGGATATTTAAAAAACACGGATAATTAGACAATGGTGTTGACATTTCTCAATCTTACTGAAAAAAGATAGGGTTTTTGCAAAAATACCTGTTGCTTTAGTAAGTACATTGGATATTCTCAACTTTGATTAGCTTAATTTTTTTTTCTTGCTAAACTCTTGTTCTGATTGGTTCACAGAAAGTTTACTACACGTGAGATATATGTTTTATGTTCTATTCATAATTGCAAAGGGAAACTATTTAGGTAACTTGCATCTAACAAAAATGCAGAAAAACGTTAGAGTAGAAAAACAATAGGTATATTTCATTACTTATGCCTTATATTTTTCTGATGTAGAGACGCATGAATGGTGAATTATGATGAAATACCTACATAAACAGAGGCCAACGAGGAAATGCAAACGATCATTAACCCTTAATTACACGCGTTCAAAATGTTATGTAAAAACTCGCGTAGGGTCCGTACGGACCCCATTTTTAAAGTAAGATAAAACTACTTTCACTAAGCTATCAGATATTTTTATTAAAGAATTTTAAAAATCAACTCAAAAACTAATATTTGATATAAAAATTAGAAATTAATTTGAGGAAATGTTTTTTTTTTCTAAGCAATTTTTATATGGTTTCATCAAATGATCCTTGCAGGGGAATTTAATACATAAAATATCATTCAAACTTGTACTCGGATAACGCTCGCAACTGTTTATGTCGCAGTTAGTGTTTTAGTAAGCTACTGAGGGAGCGGTTAGTCTACCCTCAAAATTTAAGGAATAACAAACGTATAAAGTTGTGCTGGGGTCCAAGCGGACCCCGCGCGAGCAATAAGGGTTAAGTAGATCCTAATGAATTGTGTTTATGACAGTTCAGACTTTTTGATTTGCAAAGCAAATGTAAGCTATTAGATAATCAAATATGGATTGAATGTCAGAGTTAAAGGTCACACTGCGTACTTCGCACTAACTGCCGCCGCGAGTAGATCCAACTAGTTAGGCTTCTTACGGTTCAAAAATATGCCTTCTTTTTAACCGACTTCAAAAAAGGAGGAGGTTCTCAATTCGGTTGGTATAATTTTTTTTTTTTTTATTTTTTTTTATGTATGTACACCGATTACGCCGAGATTTCTGAACCGATTTCCATGATTCTTTTTTTGTTCAATGCAGAATAGTTGCCAATTGGTCCCATAAAAATTTGGTTTCGTTTGACCCAGTACTTTTTATGTTATGAGCATTTTTATATATTTCATTTCATTGTTGACTTGGACGATGTAGTATTTACGATAATTTTGTTTACAATGTACATGAAACCTTATCTAATCTAGTAAAACCCTGCTGTAGTTTACAAAACAGCCTATTACAGACACTAAAAAGTAAAAAAAAAAACTGCGTTAAAAAAAACCGACTTCAAAAACTAAAAAGCAAAAAATAAGCCTTTTGGAGTCGGTGCCAGACAAGGCAAGAAAAATAAAAGAATAGGAGCTTAAAGTAGAATGTCTTGGCTGCCACCGACTCCAAAAGGCTTATTTTTTGCTTTTTAGTTTTTGAAGTCGGTTTTTTTTAACGCAGTTTTTTTATAATTGGTTTTAACGTTGTGAATTTTGCTATCATCCGGAACTGCATTGTTATTAGTGTGCGTGTCTTCACTAGGGTCACCTCTGTATAATTCTGATGCGGGCATTCTGCCGGCTTGTGTCGCTCGGAGTCGGACGGCGTTTTAGCGTAATGGGCGCAGGGAATCGCGCACTATTTAACGTTTAAGTGCCGCTCACCCGTCCCGCGCCGGTGGCGGCCGGATTAATTCCTCAGTATCTTCCTGCATTTCGGTTTTACGATACTGCCCTTCATTACGGCTCTGACCGCCTTCAGGATGTCAATAAATGCCAAATAGCTTTTCATATGAGAGTAGTTATAGTTGATATACTTAACTCTATATGATATACTTGTCTCATGCCAGTCTCTCAGGGCGACATGAGACAAGTTGCTTTTTTCAAGTATATTTTTTTTGTTTAATATTTATCACATAAAAATAACATTCTAAAATGTAAAATTAAAAAGTTATAATGTAGTAATAGTTATTTCTTTTGGTATTTAGTTTAGTGCCGTTATCTTTATGAACATCTCTCAAATTCCATGTTTTTGTCTACAGTTTAAATGCCTGCGTTTTAATTATTTTTATAAGCAACGAGCTCGAGACATGCTATAGTTATAAGTAGTATGTATGCCCTGACACATTGCACGCTGTCAAACAAACCATGTACTTAATATATATTTACATTGATAGAGGTCATTGCAGCGAATATCTACTACTTACTCTTCAAGTCTCAACAATCTTTCATCATCAATATTAACAATGCTAACATCTATATCACTACTTAGTTTATCTGTAGGTACTGAGTTTTTCTTTTAACATTGATCTCTTTAATCATTTCTTTGTCCTTAGTTGCTTCGTTGTGGTCCTACTGAAAAATACTTGTACTTTTATCTGGTAAAGGTAGTTCCAGTATCAGTCTTAATATCTTCAATTTGACACTCATGTTTTAGCATCAAATAATACATTATTTGACTCTTATAGATGCTTACATTGGCCACAGTTCATGTCTTATTGCAAATCATTACAGTTGTTGGTTGTTCTTCATTTTTTTATGATCGACGGTGAGACTCTTAGCCTTCTTCATACCTGATGTTAAATCTCTCCCGGAATCCTCAGCCACTGAGGGAATTTCAATCAATACTAGTTTTATTTTCACATTGCAGTGTAATAGTCTGTCTTATATATTTTTCAATTTACAGCTATCATTACAGGCTATGATGGTTTCGTGGTGATGAAGTTCATCTGCACTCATAATTGTACTCTATTATAATAATGTGTTGGTTCGTGGCGAGCAGCGCCGCTCAGTCTGCCGCCCGCCGGCCGGCGCGCGCGCACGCTATCTCACTGTTTGGAAACTTTTTCATAACCATTCGCGATAATGGATAAGGATAAGATTAGAATAAATTGAAAACAGACCACTTACGTATTCATGCCTCTTGGTTTGACTTAGCTCTATTTATATGTTTTGTTGTTTTCTTCAGGGTTGTTCCTGAGTTACCTTTGATATTAGATGGAAACAATGAAAATTTTTGGTCATCAATTTCAAAACTCATTATTGTTATATTAATTGCACTTTTGTTTTTAGATAAAACTATAAGGAGATATCTATTACCATTTGGTTTCGATAACGTTGGCATGATCGTGCTATTTATGGGTGGAAGACGACCCAACTTTGCTTAATAATAATAAGTATTTAATAGTTATTCTACTCAGATACATACTTTATTAAAATGGCTTTAGAAATACATTTTTGCATTAGATGAGTCACGCGAAAACAAAACAAGTTTATTTAATGTTATTTGATAACTATGTATGTATAATTTTGTTAAGTTTGATTGTGGTATCTTAATAGTTTAGTCTCATCCAGGTGATAACCTCTTGCTCTCGAAAGCAGTAAACAGTCCGCTCGGGCGTCCGGGGCGCGGGCCACTACTGTCGCTACTCGCTCTCTAGAGACACATATACCCTCACGCCTTATTGACCATATTGAGTGCAGCATTGAGAGTGAAATGCAACTAACCCAACTTCCATCTTCAGCCTTATCAATACTTAACATCAGATATGATGAAGGCTAAGTCTCCACGTCGATCATTAAAAAAAAACACCTCAACGACGTCACATTTGCCATTGGTTGGGTCTAATATTGTCTGGAAACAATAGCGTCAGGTTGCAAGTATATCGCCCATTAATCTACCAGGCCCAGGATTATGAGACACAATAGTATTACATTGATCACTGGACAACGAAGTCCTGCTGCCAGATGAAATATTAAAATGCTGTTACGATCTGCACTAGAAAGCTGGTTAGCTGGCACATTCTATTTCACTCCCAGTCCAGCATGGGAGTCCGAGACCCCTGAATGACAGACCGAGAGAAATATTCTAACATTGATGAGAACACGTTGCTAATCTATTCGAAAACTTCCGTTCCACTCCGTAATCGTATATTTTACGACCTTCACAAGACACTGCATGGTTACGAATATAACATAACGGTAACGAAAATTGCATTGGTAACGTTTCATAAAGAGACACTTACGCTTTATTAGGCTAATGTTACAGTGTAACGAGGCTTATAATAAACGTGGCAAAAAAAGAAACTAACGACGTCATGATAAATTTTAAATAAGTAGAAAAATATTGGAAAATACCAACTCGGCCACAAGTGAATTCTCAGACGGTACTCGAAGCCATGACCTTTGGAAATCCGGTCCCTTGCTCTAACCACTGATCTACCGAGACCTCATTAAAAAAAACTATCATAAGTATATAAATAGCATTGAAAAATACAAAACTTCATTTTTGACAGTACCAGCGCCCCCGTCCTCGTTCATTATCACCCTTGTCGCACTGTATAATGCGTTTTATTTAGTCAGTAGGTAATCTAACAACTTTTCTAATTATACAAAGGAAATTATCTTCACCTTCTCTTCACACAGTTTCGCATGAAAAATAAAACTGATTCTGACATTTGCATGCTTAAACTATTCCATATTCCAACGTGAAAGGTGGCGTGTGTAACTGTGTATTAATTAACCAGTGCAGTGCACATCGCGCGTTCTCTCTCACGGCATCGACAGTCTTTTTATACGAGACAGTTGGTTTTCATACATAAAAAATACCAGTGGCGAAGGGTCCATACATACAGATTCCCATCGGCCACCCTTTTAGAAACCCCACACCAGCGATACACTATGTAGATCACAATAATTAGTTGAATATGTGTGGATGCCAGACAGTTGCATAGTTAACCAAATTGAACAAAGTTTCTTGATCCGGCTTATCATTGCCAGATTTTGACCCCTCGCCGCGCTGATACATACATCATACTCACGCCATTAATCCCTTACGGCGTTGGTAGACCATCAATAGTTAAAATGTATAAATGTGTCAGCCAACTGGTTAAATCAGCCGTTTAAGTGAATAGAATAGAAACTATTTATTAAAAACACACACAAAAAAAAACAGTAATACAATGAGTCAAGTAGGTACTTAATTAAGTCAAAAAGACAAGAATTATATTAGGTTACTAGACAACGAAATAAAATAAATTGAAGGACAAGCCCGTTAATTAAAAGCCGGCATTCAATGAAATGGCTAATGGACAGCTAGCCAAGTCGTTGAATGAAACGTTTAACGATTTGGCTGAACGGTCATATTTAGCCGTTTGATATCTAATTAAATGAGATATCATTATATACTCAAACAATTCGTGAAAACTTGTAGCCGGCAGTATAATATCGTGCATATTTTTATCACACATTTGTACTATATCAATATTGATATTAATATAACCCTGTAAGTTATGTTGAAACGAAGAAAAGCACACAATAATTGCCAGCTGATGCAAACTATCTAACGCCATATTTGTTTTGAGACCACCAGCGCAGCGCCCCAGTGGCAAAGAAAAACAACTAAATTTGAATCACGTGGCTGAATTAACGTCAGCCATCTTTAGAGGGCTAACTTACAATAAACCAACTAGTTCAAATTCAAATTCAAAGATTTTTATTCAAATAGACTTATAGATAAGTACTTTCGAATAGTCCAAAATTTTTTTTCCCTACCAGCCATTCAGGACATCTTATAACTGATAAGAAGAACGGCCGCAAGAAACTTATCAGCTTTAACAGAAACAACAACATTTACAATGGAACATGTTGTTGCCAAGCACAAATTTACAATTTTGAAATATATTTAATATAAGAGGAAAATTTTCCAATATTTAATTATTAGAATATTTTCCTTTTATCTAATTTATAATAGTTATGTTTTATGTTAGTATCACATCCATGCATTTTGGTCTTTTAAATAATCATCTACCTTGTAATAACCTTTGCTTAAGAGTGTCTTTTTAACATATATTTTAAATTTATGCAAAGGCAGCTCTATCAATTGTTGTGGAACTTTATTAAAAAAAGCTATACCTTTCCCCAAAAACGAGCGTCTACATTTTTCAAGTCGAAATTTTGGAACGGCAAGCTTATTCTTATTTCTAGTATTAAAATTATGGACATCGCTATGCTTAATAAATAAATCAAGATGTTTCCTTACATATACTATATTATCATAGATGTATTGTCCCGCCAAAGTTAGTATATTAATCTCTTTAAACAAATCCTTAAGAGAATCTCTCCGTCGAAGGTTGTAAATGGCGCGCACAGCTCTTTTTTGAAGTATAAAAACATTTTCTATATTAGCTGCTGAGCCCCACAACAACAGGCCATAGGACATTACACTATGAAAATAGCTAAAGTAAACTAGTCTTGCCGTTTCAATATCAGTTAAGAGCCTTATTTTCTTTATTGCGAAAGCCGCAGAACTAAGTCTACTCGACAAGGCTTCAATATGTGGATCCCATTGCAGCTTTGAATCCAATGTAATGCCAAGAAATTTTGTACTCTCAACTAACTCTACTACATTCCCATTCAAATTGATATGCATATCGACCTGCACTACGTTAGGTAATGAGAATCTAACAAACTTGGTTTTAGAAGGGTTAAGAGACATATTATTACTGTTGAACCAGTGTGCGACTTGAGAGAGAGCACTATTTACTTCGTCAGAACAATTGTTTCCTCTATCAATTTTAAAAATTAAAGATGTATCATCTGCAAATAGTACTGTCTCACATAAATTACTCGTGTAATGAGGGAGATCGTTAATATAAATTAAAAACAGCAAAGGGCCCAATATTGAACCTTGTGGCACGCCCATAATAATGGGGGCTCCAGTAGAAGCAGTATTATTGACAATTACTTTTTGATTTCTATTGTGCAAGTATGACTGCAAAAGGCTAACAGATTTCTTAGAGACACCATAATGTTCAAGTTTCTTTAAAAGTGTAACGTGATCAACGCAATCGAAGGCTTTAGACAGGTCACAGAATATACCAATTACGTCTTGCTTGCCCTCCCAAGCCTCAAAAATATGTTTGAGGAGTGCAATGCCAGCATCAGTAGTATTTTTACCTTTAGAAAAGCCGAACTGATTGTTATGAAGGATTCGATTTATTGTTAAATAGTCTAATAATTGAGAGTATATAACTTTTTCAAAAATTTTACTAAGTGCCGGTAGTACTGAAATCGGTCTAAAATTTGTAGGGTCACTTTTGTCACCCGATTTAAAAAGAGGAATAAGCTTACTACATTTCATTAAATCGGGAAAAGTACCTTCATCTATGCATTGATTAAAAATGAAAGCTAAATATGGAGCTATTGTATCAATAATTGATTTAATAATGTTGGTTGACATGCCCCATAAATCTTCAGTCTTTTTAATATTTATAGACTTGAAAGCTTTTAAAATGTCTTCACTATTAATATGTTTAAAATTGAATACTTTATTACACTTATCAACACAAGACTCTAAGAGGGCAGCAGCAACGTTTGGACAGGAATTCAACTTACTGGTAGTTTCTAAGGGTACCCGAGAGAAGAAATCTTCAAAAACACGGGCAACCTCAACGTCAGATTCAATTAATTTATCACCAACTTTAAGACAGAAGGATTTTACATTATTTTTAGTTTTCCCAGTTGATTGAACGTTAAGTGATGCTAGTTCAATCAACGACCGGCCTAGGCATGCAACTGAATGACGGGTGTTTAATTAACGGGCTAGCCTTTGAATCAAAGGGCTGATTTAACTAGATGGCTGCGACATAAATATCACTCTTAAAGCCACACCTCAAAAACGGCACATTTGACATTAGTGGTTGGTTCCAAAGATGTTGTTTGGAAAGAATAGTGACAGTAGGTTGGTTGCCAGCCTATATTTTAGTTTTCGAATGATTATACCCTATCCCAGGGATGGCGAACCTTTATTTATTAACGTGCCATTTTTCTAAAGAAATTATTAATGAGGTCATAGATTTTGACTTTGTGATTATTGGGAAAAATAATCATAATAAATACTATCAACTCAAAACTATTTATTTACCACATCATTCGTGTTCGCCCGTCATATAATAGGTAGTTTACACTTTTTTTCGTAGTGGATTATGAATTTGGGATTGGTGACGTGCTCAAAATTTTGGGTCACGTGCCATCAATGGCACGCGTGCCAGTAGTTCGCCATCCCTGCCCTATCCGTTGATAGGTTTTTAACATCTGCACTGGATAGGTAGCAGCTGACACATTCCAGCATGGGATGTGACATTGGTTTTTATCGTTATCGTTATCAACTGTTTAAGCTTATCGGGAGTTCGTCCCCTTCATGTTATTTAACTTGGTCGCAATCGTGGGCAGGTCCGGGCGGACGGACCCGCATGACAGACGCACACCTTTCGTTGCCACAACTGCTTCGACTCATTTGCGTCCTTGATCGAAGCCTCGTGGAATCATTTGGTTCTGTACTTCGGTCCAACTTGTTTGCCCAGGTGCTCGGCTAGTTACACAGCGCAGTTCAATTAAAAATATAGGAATACTTGGTGTTGATAATATTTGTATGAAATACTGTTGAGTTATTAATTATATTTTCTGCAATAAATTATATATTCAGCAGGTATTCTGCGCTCAATTGCAGTTTTCATTTACCTCTTTGAATTAATTATCGTCAGTACTTTTGTTGGCGTAGGTATAGTTTACACAAGTGCGACACATTGTTGGTTTCTCTAACTACCTACATACACACACAGTCAGCTACTGTTATACAAATTTATTTCGTTTTGTGGTTCCGTTAAGTCTATTAAAAATCCAAATGTTTTATTCGATGTCCAGTAAACCATAATTCTTACGTTTACAAGACTGCAGGATGAATCTCATTTGAAACTAATTTGAGTAGAGCGATTGACGCCTGTCTCTCGTTACGTTCGTCGTATTCACAGGATTGTAATTACAGGATACTGTGTCATACGTGATTCTGTATGGGCCAGATTTCATGCGTATTCTTTGTAACATAAGTACCTACCTACTATTAGTTAGTTTTCTAAACTTTTATGGTGTTATTAGATTGTGAACTCGAAACTCGTCAGCCCTATTACCACTTGTGAATTGCATTTTGCACCGTCAATTGGCAATTGCAGAGTGAATGGGCTCCCTGCGCGCACGCAGCAAACATGGCGGACGGTAAAAAAGCAGTGCTTCGGCGCCGTGATGCCAGAGCGAGAGCGCGGTAGCCGCCTTGCCCGTGTGGCATTCACGTACGGCTCTCTGCTCGTTTACTTCCCAGAATCGTTTTTCTGGTCGTGTTTACTCATACATTATTATCCTTTTCTGTAAACTTGTCGTGCCACTATCAGGTAGGGATGCTACGCCAAGTCCCGGAGTTACTCAAATAGCTTCTTCTAAGGACATGACAGTCTGTACTAAAACTGTAACTGTCTTCCACTGATTAGCTGAAGGCCCTACTTACGTTTAGAGAATTCTAGAAAAAAAAGTCTACGTGTCGATGTTGCACATAAAGCACACTGCACTGGCACTGGCATGGGCGATACGCCGGCGACATGTGGTGTTTAGTATAAAATTGGATACACATTCCGTAAGATTACCAGTTTTATGACCAAACCGGACCCGTATTGGTTTCGCAACGAGTAAAATGTAAATTTTTGCACTGTATTTAGAATATCATTAGGTTTGTCCAGGTTTCGATTCGTCGATTACGTAGGTACTTGTTTCGAGCCGATTATTTCGAAGTCGGAGGTCGAGACAATAGAGCGACAATAACTAATTCTAACAAACAATGCAATTACCCAATGCGTGTCGTCTCGCACCACCATTGTCGGCAGTGGTCATTGCAAAATATTTAATATTACCGACTTCGTTTATTTATTTACCACACAGCGTTATTAATTATTAACGTTTCGACTCTTAAATTGCTCTCTTATATTTAACCTATATCTAGCAATGTTACAATAAATAAGACCCTCTGTTTGAACTTTCTTTAAACCAATTGCATAGTATTTTTATTATTGTTAGAAATTGTCTCTTGACTCTCCCGAAGGTCATGCCTAGACGAATTTTTCATATGTATAACACTACTTAGATTAGAGGATTAAGTAAGTTATAAAGTTGGAGCCGCGTGCGCAATGGCAGCTCGGTCGTGCCGTGCCAGATTACGAGCCGGCCAGCCAATGGGGCGCGCCGCCCCGCGCCCCGCCGCCCGCCAATCAGCTGGCCGGTAATCGACGCATAATCAAAAACCGAACCACTGATAAGTATAACCACACGTATTCCGTATACGCAGCACGTCCGCGACGACCGGAGACAGCTTTTATCACATCGCCATTTGCTTCTCCGCCATACACCATTGGAATAGGTAATTGTAATCTTCTTTGTCGATACTCTAGAATTATTTTGTCTTCAGCGTCCCGATAATCATTTTCCAAACTTCCGTCTTATAATAGTTACGTTCAGATGAGTGAGAGATGAGTTAGGTTACGACACAGTTTTTTGTTAAATTGTTGTATCATATCGCCGACACCTTACAATACTTTCAACAGCTTTATTGCGACTGATTCTCGTAAGCGTCACTGAGACGCTCATTGTTGTAGAGATAATTAGTATAGCGTAGTTAGATAAGTGCTATATACGGCAGAATATCAGCGATATAAAGCAGCACGCAGGCGCGGCGCTGGTGGTGGCACCAGGTTGAGGTAGGCTCGTCGCCTTGACCTTCGCTCCGAGTCCGAGTCCGTGTGCAAACGACATAATTGTTCGCCAACAATGCTTAGATATGTACCGGTTATTATTGATAACTTGCCCAGCCCATCTTGATATTTTTTTTAATCGCACACCGCTAGTTGTTATTTGTTGAATTGTGTTAAACGTATAATGTGGACGGAATAATTGTAAAATGTCAGAGGTTTTTAATTTGCATCTCATGTTAATGTTCTAGAACGTCTTGTAGATATGAATAGCTTTCAGACAATGTTGAGTCTACGCAATTTCTTATGATAAGGCTTTGTTATTTTCAAACTATCATTGGATGTGAGTAGGCCGCATTAAAAGGGTCTGCATTTCCGTCAATATGTTCGTCATTTTGGTAGCGTAGCTTATAGTAAGTTATGTCACGACGGGCCGCGGACCGGTCGGGGCAGTCGTGGCTTTTACGGCGGGCCGCTACCGCGCAATAAGGAGTGACCCGCTCTAAAGACCATTCCAAATTGGTTATGGATAAAACTTTTCAGTTTTCTACCTTGCCATAGTTAAGTAGGAAAAGAGATAGAATCTTAGTACCAGCTTCTTCAGAAAGCCCTAGACTAAGTAGTGTAAAAATATCGAAATCTACGTATGTAGTTATCGTATGCGCGGAAATTCCGTTTCACATATTCGTAAAAACATAGGTATATAGTTATCTAGGTTTACAGCCTCATCGTCATTCAATATGTTCAGGAATTGTGCTACAGGAACTGTACTTGTTTTTTTTATTCATCCCGTATGCGGTAGGTACCTCAGAGTGCATTCAAACGCACAAAAAAAAACTTATCTGTATTTTTAGTACAGATAGATGTTGTTATTTGTTAACATGTTGTTACTTATAGCCTTCCTTCTATGAATTTGTACCTCTGACTTTTCTCTAGTTATCTTATACATGTTGTTACTTATAGCCTTCCTTCTATGAATTTGTACCTCTGACTTTTCTCTAGTTATCTTAATGTTGAAGATTAATATGAAAAACACCAATAAAATATTCATTCTTATGATTACATCAACCACATCCATATCAGCGCAGTCAAATATTTCTGTGGTAGGTATACAAACAAATACACTTTTCTTGTTAGAATACAGCGGTAAGAATAAGATGGGTCCCAAACGTTTCATTTTTCAAGGACAATAATACCATTGGTTAGAGTTGTGTCTCCAGCGTCAAATAAATGAAACCTTGATCTACCTGACCGGTGACGCAGCTTTAGCTATTCGATTGTCGAGGGCTTGTCCTATTGTGCCCGTCAGCTGTTGTTTGTTACAACTTGTTATTTTATTATTATTGTGTTTTTTCTTTTGATACTACTGATTTTATCATTGGGCTTCCCAAACCTATCTACAACAACCATGTTTTAATTACTTATTTGCTTATAAGGTTTATGTTACTCGATACATTATCAGTATTGATATCCTACTTTCGGTCTTTTTCATCGATTTTATCAGCATTTTCTATTCCTTTGGTGTTTTTGTCTGAAGTTTTAGTTTGGTAATTTATGTGGTTCTTGTTGCTTGATATTGTGTTTATTCCTTTCGTCACACTTTCTCAGTTTATTCATTTAATTTATCGCCTTAAATGTACTATAATTTCATTGTGAATACATTATTTCAGCTTAACAGTTTCTTCGCTTGCAATTTTTTCTTCATTGGGATACTGTAACGCCACTGTTCCATATTGTTCATATCATCTCTTTTGCGCTTACCGCAAATACATTTCGGCACAGATCCATTTCTTCAAAGTCGTCATTTTCTCATATACCAATTAAATCCCAAATTCAAGGCGATGATCAACATCATAAACGGTTGATGTAGGTAGGTACTTATTTCTACATAGGAATAAATATTTTGATAAGCAAAATATATCTTGATCCGTAACTCCTTTTGGCTGGCAAGTACTTGCTGCTTACAAATAGGTTTTTTTATAGGGCAACAATTATTTTTTTGGTTAGTTTTTGCTGATAGAAAGAAATAAAGGGATAGCCGTTCTATATTTTCCGTGTGGTGAATGGTGCGGTCGACCTAAGGTAGGATTGGTAGGTCGACAGTCAGCTGTCCCCATACGCCGGGGTCGGCAACCTGCCCGAGCCCTTATCGCCCACCGCGATAACGAACCTCTCGCCGCTATCTGCTGAAAAATACTCACAGTCACAGATTACCTCATTTAAAAATATATACGCGATACCGCTTAATCAGTGATTGATGATGTTTATCGACGATATTGAATTGTGCTCACCCATATTTTCCCAATTTACGGCAATGTGATAACAGAAGATCTGATAAAGGTTAACCTCGAGAGTAGTAGGGATTCGAGAGTTCTAACACAGTTTTAGAACTCAAAACCCCCCTTCACCCCCTCCCCCTCATAACCCTTCCGCAACCCGTCCCTCATAACCCTTCCGCACCCCGTTCTCGGATCCTTCAAACCTAAAAAAAAAAAAAAAAAAAAAAAAAAAAAAAAAAAAAAAAAAAAAAAAAAATGAAAACACCCCCATTTGAGTCGATTGCGCTGGGTCCCACAGCGATATCTCTAACCCTTTCTGAGATACGTTTTTCTTAAATTCAGCCCTACTTGATTAACTAATGAATCCTCGAGCTGTGCTAATGACACGTTCCATGTTAATTACACCTTACCTCATTACTTAATCTTATTATATTATCTTCGATCCCTAATTATCGCTACCTATGTCTCTATTCTACGTACCTATGCATGTTTTCGAACAAAAGAAAACGCCTCACCTAGTCTACCTACTTAAGCATACATACATAATCATCTTTGTGGAAGCTGGAGCTTAGCAGAGTTTTTAACATACATTAAACGTTCTCATGTGAACACCATATTTCTCAATTACTATGCTTTATCAACTATTTACCAAACATTTGTGCAATCTTAATATCTCTGCTCATTAATTTCTCATCTATATATAATTATTATTTGCTACAACTCTCATAACAAGTTTTACAAGTTCTTTAAATACATTTGATTCAACAAATAATTTTACTCATTAATTTTTAATTTGTCAACTATTTGCTTTCACAATCATAACTTGTTCTTTGAACTTGTTGATTGACAAACACATCATAATGTAATCATCTGCTCAAGTATAAGAACAATTGCAACTAAGCATTTCATTACAAAGTATTATCCACTACCATCGAAGACGTAGACTACTGCTTCAGAGTCAAGACAACCAATATGGATGTGAGTATTTTATTTTTCCTAACTTACATGATGTTGATTTATATTTTCAGTTGTACTTACTATTATTTGTAATCATTGTTATAGCATTCATCTTGCCTTGATAACAACACTACCATCAACTATGAGGAAAATACCTTTAAACATTACTACTTTCCAACCTCTGATGATGAGGACACGTCGTCGAGCCCATACCCTATTAAGAAGAGAAAAAGTAGTAGTGAGCAGAGCAGCGATTCCCTGAACGAATTCTTTGAACAACCCGCTAAGAAGAAAAAAGCAAAACTACAATCGTCTACTGTTGGTCGAGCAACAAACGACGGGGTGTCATATATTTCTACAAATGATGATGATGGATCAAAGGCGACTCATCTCATAAAGATTGAGATCTACGAGTTAAAAAAATTGGCGAACGTCCCACCATCGGATCACTGGAAACATGCGGACGTACGAGTGAAGTACTATAATAATAAACAAAATACCAACCACCACCAGCGAACACGACAGTTAATTTATAATATTACAAAAGAAATTTCTAATGCATCTGACTGCAAAAAATATACCTTCAAACATAAAGATTAAATAAAATAATCCATATTGCTTGTCTTGACTCTGAAACATTTATAATGTATCATATTTTAAAATGTAAGATATAGGTTAAAAATTTAATAAACGATTTATTTTATTAACATTTACTTGTTTTTATTCGTTTCAAAGGTTTAAAAAAAAAAGATTAAAGTAAAATTCAACATATTTATTACACTAACTTTAAAATAGTTTACAAGTATTCTTAAATCAATATAAAAGACTTAAACATATCTTTAATTAATACATCATTATTTATTGTATCCACATTAAACATTTTAACAAAGTCACTTAGAGATATATCTCTAAACTTAAGATACAAATATACAAGACAATATTCACCACAAAGAGAT
The DNA here is from genome assembly GCA_910589605.1 of Chrysoteuchia culmella. NCBI lineage: Eukaryota > Metazoa > Arthropoda > Insecta > Lepidoptera > Crambidae > Chrysoteuchia > Chrysoteuchia culmella. The sequence continues at coordinate 497,634 of OU342649.1, forward strand.
GAAAAAACATTTTGAATTACTTTATTGTTATAGATCCATCTATTCGTGTTCCGCTTCAGAAAAGCTAAATGATAAGTATTAGGCTTTCGAGCGAAAGTATCAAAATATTCTCCAACACCATCTGTACTTATGTAAATTGCTACCCAATGCGTTCCTGGTTTTGTATCTGGATCTAAATTACTAACTAAGTAAATAGGTGTTGACATATGGATCGGTAATCGATTAGCAGCAAAAACATTATTTACTAAATTAGGATGTATTATTTGCAAACATTTACTTATTTCTAAGGTATTCATGATAGTAACATATGTCTACTACATTCAAAAGTTCATAATAATTTAAAATAAGTAAAAAAAGATTTATATCTTATATAACAACAATTTTATTTACTTAACTACTAAAATCTACGCTTATATTTCTATTCTTATCAATTTCAATCAAATTATCGAATTCTGCATATACAATACAATTGATTGTTTGAGTAAGAGCGTTTTCAAACCTTACTTCTAACCGTACACTTCCATGTTTGATTAAATTCCAATGTGAAGATGAATTCGCAGATAAATCTGGTGTAAGGTCAAATGCCATTAAACAATATCCTTTTGGGTATCTATCTCTATTTATACCATTACCCTCATTTAAAAAATGAATACCAGTTCCCGAGAATAGCGTGTGATACATTACAGTATGAATGCCATTACTAAATGCAGGTTGTAATGCCTTTGAAGGTATTTGCATACCATCAATGTATAAACTAAATAAGTTCATACCGAAGTTATCAAAATCATAAGGATTTTTATTAAAACTACCATTGAAAGCTGTATTGTTAACAAATCCAATAATACACCGTTTTGGTATCTGTCCGAGGAAAACATTGTCAAGTGTTTTACCTTGCACACCAGATGGTATTGTCAAAACCTTAACTTCAGCTCTAGTGATGGGATACTTTGCTGTCGTAGATGCTAAGACTTTTTGATGAGCAATCAGAACACTTGGATTAATTCGAGACTTGCGAACTAAAAGAGTAGCATCGGTGATGGATACTTTCACTTTAATATCATTTGTTGGAGCCATGAGGTTAAAAGAATCTCTTGAACGAACTAGTTTAACACACATTTCCACTCCATTAATCATAAACTTTTCTTGATTAAATATATCACCATGTAAATGTCCAATCATTTCTACATCTTTACTTTCCTTTACATATTTTTGTCTTTCCGTAAAGCCCTTGTTCGATTCATCGGCGTAGTTCATTTTTCCAGCAGTATCTTCATACCACATTCCACAGGTCAAATGTGATTGTTTTGCGTGTGGGGCATAATTTAGAAGAGTTTCTATATATGCACGGTATCCATAAGTATTATTTGGTGGAGATATAAGTTTTTGATTTAGATACACATCTAATTGACTAAAAAGCGAATGAAGCCAATAATTAACTGGCGCTACAGAAGTTGTATCAGCGAGAGGTGTTAAATCTTGATTCAATATCTTAGCCTTAATGTGAATTAATGTATGCGATAAATCTATGTAATCATCACCAGATCCAGGAATTAAAAATTCTAATGGTCCATCATCGTTGAGTGATGAAATAGGCTTATAGTGAATCCATTGTCCATTCTCAATACTGGTCTGAGTTGATGGTAAAGCGAACAAGTCTAGTTCTGACTTAGCACATTCACAAGAATGATTATGTAAAAATGACATATTTTTGTTTTATTATTATTATTATTATTAGTTTGTATTTATTTATTTTAAGAAAATATATCGTCGTTATTGTTTTTATTTTTTCTTTTAGCTATTTTAATTGTTCTTCCTTTTCGACTCTCTGATGGAATGACACATTTTGAACTTAGTTTCTTTCTTTTATAACCCGACCCAGTCATAACTCTATCTATTTTATCATCAACTTTTCTTTTTAAATTGAAGGTAGCTTCTTTAAAACGATCTTTAACGGATTCTTGTAAAGGTTTTGCTTGCACCATATCAGATAAGAGTCCCATACCAGCGTTTAGTGCTTCTTTACCAATAACTCTAGCACCACTTGAAAAAAGAGGTAGGACTGAACGAAACAATCCTCCCAAAAAACTCCCTACACCGTGTCCACGTTGGTGTAATGCTCCCTTATATATTACTCCAATTCCAGATCCAGCTTGATGAGTGTAGTAGTGTTGATATGGACAGATATTGTTATTATGTCTTGTGTACATTATTTTTATTTTTAGTTAATTATTACGTTTGAAATGCAGCTTAACACAGCTAGTTCCGAACTCAAATGGTATATTTTCTCCAGTGTTAGATCTTATATCTATTTCAATTATATCGAACTCCCTACGCAGTACTGGAACATAGTGTGGTGGAGAAAAAACATGCATTTTATTTGATCCATATACATATTTGATAGGATCTAATGATATAATCCTCAATAACGGACACATTACATCTCCAACAATTTGAGGTTGTACAATATCACAATATATGAATAACTGTGATGGTAATCCGAAATAAAGGTTAGCTGGGAATTTACCAGTACGTCTAGTTGCTACATCAGTGTTTGGATCAAATCCGAGTTGAAGACTTAATTTTGATGAAAATTTTAAAGATATTAGATCATCAATATTTCCCGTTAGGCTTATATATTTGGAAATTTTATCATGTCGTAGTTTAAAGGTTTCTCTTGAATTCAATGCTGCTAAAACGTCATCTATATTTTCATAACTAGATGCTGGTATATGGTTTTTGTATGTTACAACAGATGAATCTGCTTCATTGGGAACATTCATTCTTTTCTTTATATACATGATATTATTATTATTTTGTACTGTAAACATAGTACAGGGATATTGAAATTCCACAATCCCCACCGACCATTCTCCTTCCAATTTGATAGATTTTGGTAGCTTTGTTGAAAAGTTTGTTGTCTTATTCTCAGGAAAGTATGAGAAAGAACTGTTACTAGGTAAAGTTAAATAAAAGTCTTCGATATTCATGACTCTAAATTTGATGCTAATATCCAACTATTGAACTTATTCGGGTAACCTCTCCACTTCACGAGCAATTCCTTTCTGGACCCTGAATACCGAGTACGAATAATTTTATCTATTTTATATTTAGAGGTGGGGTCATAAGTAACTTTTTGTAGTTCTTTTTCATAGAATGTACCTATGATAGGTTCATTTTTCAGATCTTTTAAAGTATACACCAACCATGGTAATCTTTTTATGATTGATGTTATTACAAATATCTCATCACTCCAGTTTGTTTCATATCCTTTTTGAAAAATGTGTTTATATTTTGTAATTCTCACATGATCACCGATGTTTAATTTGGGATTATTTATACCACTGCACTGATTATTTGATTTTTCATATAAGTTACGCCAAACTGTCATAATATTATTATCATTAACATCACAAGGACACATCTTAATACTTCTATGAAAGCTATGATTATACGAATAAAGTAAATCTTGCAAAATATCCACATATCTATAAGTGTTGTGGTGAGTGAAGTATCGCCACATTTTCATTTTTAGTGTTCTTTGAAATCTCTCTACAATACTAGCTTTTATGTCAGGATTATTAGTGGTATAATAATTAATGTTGTGATTTTTTAAAAACTGTTGAACATCCTTCGATATAAATTCAGTACCTTTATCTGATTGTAAATGTCTAGGTGTAGATTTAGCTTCAGAAATGATGCTCTCAAAACATTGTTTTACAGTTTCAGAATTTTTTTTAGTCATAACCCTAGCAAAGGCATATTTACTAAAAACATCAATTACACATAAAATATATTTATTTCCATCATTAAATTCACTATAAGTTCTCATATCACTTAAATCAGCCTGCCAAAGCTCGTTAATATTTGATAGAACATATTTATTCCTTGGAAATCGACGTTGTACCGGTTTGTGTAAAGTATAAGTCTCTTGTGATTCCAACCATTTTTTTGTTTCTTCTTTAGTCATTTTACTTTTCATTGCTTCTGCTAGTTTACTAAAACTGCTGTAGCCGGCTGGATTAGAGACATCATAATAAATGTTATTTATTTCTAATAAGGGGTCCATCTCTCCCAATCAATTTTTCTTTTCACTTTACCTTCATTTACATTCGGAGTTGTTTGAGGAGTAGAAAAACTAGTTGCGTTTGGGGATTCTGTTATACTTTCAACTTTTTTCCCAAAATCTGATTTCTTTGATATGACATTTATATAGGTTGCTCTTTTTGGGTTACCTATATAGCTCATTGGTACTTGTAAATCCCTCAAAGCAGTTATAAACTCCACCCAACCATGTGGAGAACTATTTTTGAGTGGTCTTACAACATCATTCAGTAAGTCTACAATATTGCTGTTATGAACCTCTTTGTTGTTAATAAAAACAGTACCTTTATCATTCCATTGAATTTTGTCTTTGTTTTTTAAAAGTACATCAATTAAAAGCTCACCTTTAATTTTATATGTCTTCGGTAAGAGTTGAAGTAATTGAGATTTAACATAAAAAATATTCTTTTTTTCCTCTATGTCTTTACCGCTAACTATCTCGTGTGTTTTTATAGAATCTTCTTTAGCGTCTAAAGAATTTTCTAGTTTTACCTTTTCTTTTATATTATTTTCTGATTCACCAAATTTTATAATAGGTATTTCTATTGGTTTTCGATCTTTACCAATATAATATAAATATCTTTGAAGAGTTTGTAAGTAAAGTGACCATTTTTCTCTATCTTCTAATTTGGTTTTCAAAACTTTATTCATTTCTTCATCAAGTTGTGATAGTGTTGTATTAGTATTATGGTTTTTAAGTTTTTCTATAACTTCGGGTTCAATCAATATCATTTTCTTTGCATTATCCATTTTTAATTATTTGATAAGTGAGTTCAGCAGTGCATTCAAAACAGAACTCAGTATAATCGGTAAGAAAGCTCCACCTTTTTGAATAATTATATTTTTTCTTAGTTTATTTTTACCTTTTGAGATTAGTTTTCTTAATATATTTTTATACTTTTGTAATTTATTTATTTTTTCTTCTTGTAATGGAACTTTCCCTTTCAAGACATTGTAGATGCACTCGCAGATGCAATTAATTTCTTCTTCACCACAAGCTTTTAGTAATACTTTTCTAAATTTTGGTTTTAGAACATGTAAAGCTCTTAAGAACTCTTCATGTGTCTTTACTCGATATTTCATTGTTCAATAATGAGAGATTTTTGTTTAGAGCTACTATATTTATATCCCTTCTTAGGAATGTAACAAATAGTGTAATCGCTTACAAATATATTAGTTTTCAAGCGGTACACATCATCTGTATTTTGTTTTAAATCGATCATTAAGTATCCATGTGGTTTACTTGTAGCATCTCTATATGCCTCTTCAACATATTTAGGATTCTCAGGTACTAGCTGACGAGCAAGGTAGCGTATTTGAGTTTTGTCTCTAGGATTTTTAAAGTAAACAATATAACTAGAATTTAGCGATATATCACGCTGTCCTTTTCCTTGGTGAAAAAGATTTTGTGTTATGTAGAATATACTTAAATTTCGGTGATGACTACCCTTTGTGAAAATATCAACTACCCGTCCATCAGATTCCCTCATCAAATCATCAATAATCATTAATTGAGGTTCTTTGCCATCAAACATGCTTAAATCAGCAATTCCTTGATAATAATTAACACCAGTTAAATTGTACAATGGTTGCATTTCATCATAGCACCACAAGATGTTTTTGAATTCTACGTTACATATTTGGTTCATGTGTTTAATAAATTCACACACAAAATTTGATTTACCACAACCACTTGGACCAGCAACAATGGTAGTAAATGGATGCTCAAAATGAATCATGTTGAACTTGTACTCTCTGTTGAAGTAGACAACAAAATGAACAAAACTTTTGAGGTATTAAATAATATATTTATTTTTTAAGTGAAACTTACGCTAAATAACACATACATTAAACAGGTAATACAAAATCCTTTATGTGAAATGAATACAAAGTAACATAATGTAAATTAATTAGGTAATACAAATAAGGTTACAACTAAATCAATAAAAAAAACATAAACACAAAGTAAAAAATCATAACTAACATAATCCAGAAATCAGATTTAAAACCAAAACGTTTCCTATGTGTAACATGTAACTTAAATAGAAATAATAAAAAAACCTATTTTCAAAACCCAAATAAGGTTACTTATGAGAAAGTGTAAAAATATAACATACAAACCTAGCTAAAGCTTAACTAACTTTCTAACTTAGTTTAATTAACTTAAAATTATAATTAGTAAAGTTAATCATCGTAATTTATAATGACCCCAAGCTAATGTGTCGGTGGAATCGGGTATAATGTATCGTTTGGTATCATTGTGTGATAAACTAATTTTATTTATCTTTTGAGTAAAGATTACATGCTTAATGGATCGAAAACGATGCATTTCATCATATTTTATTTGTTTTGCAAACAAAGCAGTTTTGTAATGCTCTAATTTTAATTGCTTAGTTATATTTTTGTTCACACCTTTGGCTTTGGTTATAATTTTGTTATTTACATCCATGGCATACATTTTTGACCGTAAACCAACAAACTCACAAAAAACTTCACCATTATGTTCATCTTTAAAGAACCCCAATCTTTTCTTATTTAATAAAGGAAATCCGTATTTATTATTTTGGTCGTAATCGGATGTATCAAAATAATTATTTAAATCTGGTTGAATTTCTTTATAAAAATCTGTACAAAAAATTTGATAAACCAAACTGTCAGTATCCGTATACAATAATTTTAAGTTTTCAAATTTATTCTTCATATATTTGTAATGAAAATCATACATTAATGTTTTTGATAAATCTAAAATACTGAAACCTAAGAAGATGGGTTTATTGTACAAAAGTTTAGTCTTTTTTAATTGCACTGCTACTAAACTCTCAGAGAAAACAGATAGACTGTGGAATTCAGGTTTGGCAATCAGATCTGATGCACCTTTTGTTTTGCCTCGATTTTCCCAGTGAGTCAATAGTCTGACGTTTACTCTCTTTTCGATATTCTCCATGGTCTTACCAAAAATTGAGTTATTCATTAATTTATAGAAATCTTTTTCAAAGTTAGATGTTGCTAATGTACGCAATTCTGTGTTTAAGTCTATGTACTTTTTTAACCAGGGACTCTGTTTGAATTTTAAAACTCTGTGGATTTTAGTAACTTTTAAACCCAACTCTATGCTTTGTAAAAGATTCCTATAATGTATAACATATTTTTTCTTACCATTTAAATTTGGTACAAGCTTTGGTTCCTTAGAACCACCAATACAAATGTTTTCAGGACATAATGGAAAATCTGAATGGGCATCATGGAGATGGTCAGGATATTCTAAATCTACTTCTAAAATGTACCCAAATTCTGAATTGTTAGGAATATTAAAATTAACATCAACATTCACCCATTCAAATTGAGAAATAGGTAGATATTGAGACATAGCCCATCCATATAAATTATTGGCATCTAAGTATGTAAGATATGAAATAGGTTCATTAATCTGATAATTATCCATATAAATATTATTAGCTTTAGCGTGACGATTACTGCATTGAGATACACCACCTCTTATACCAGATTTTATGAAAGCAATTTTATCAAAGTCTGTAAGTAACTCGATTTCAACTTCAGTAAACTTTAACATAGCATCCCAGCTTAAACCAGGGGCGGTATAATAATGAGCAGGGTCTAAATCATATGTATTTAAACAAACATTCCTGAAGTTTTCAAATACATCACTTAAAAGCAAAACATCTGTTTTTAAGTACAGATTAGAATAATCAGACATATTATTGCATTTAAAATGAGACCATATTCTTTGAGCGTGAGCGTAGTCTTCATTAGAAATTGTTGACCCGGTAAGTGAACTGTAAAAATCTTCAATAGTTGGCAACGATGGTGATTTTAACGAAGTGAATGAGTCCAAGAACTCATATGGAAAGACACCTTTTCTCTTCAATAATTTAAAATCGCTTTGATTAGGAAATTCTTTTTTTAATTCTATGAACTGATTATCGTTAAGATTAGAAGCTAATGAATCTAAACTACTTGATAAAAATTTTAATGAATCAATAAACCTTAAACTTACACGCTGACCGTTTACGTTAAGTATTTTAGAAAACGAAATATATCTTTCCTTATTTTGAGGGATTATTTGTATTTCACCTTCATCAAAATTTAATGCATGTACAATAAAATGAGCATCGTAATTACTTAGATTATGTAATATTACGGGAACGAAATCTATTTTATGCAACTTTTTACTACATGTTTCATGTGAAACACCAATATAGGCCCCCGTTTGCCAATCGTGATCAATATATTTATCAAATAAATCTTTTTTACATATGTAACATTCTTTGCTTTCGTCTATATGTTTTCTATTTTCAATTGTGAGAGGTAGAGGAGCAGTTTGAAAACTATTTTTAGTATATATAATTTTTAAATCTTCTTTTAACTTATTCATAAAAACTTTAGCACAATCTTTTCCGCTATATGTTACATATTTAGAGAGATTATTATCATAAGAACACTTAACATAATAACCAAAACTGTACACATCATGTCTTTGGACTTTCATTGTTGATGACTTGTTAGGATCAACAGGACAAGAAGCAATTGGTTTTAAAATCGCCTCAAAATCAGCGTATATTACAAATGGAACTCTCTTTTGCCTTTCAAAGTTATCAAAATATAATCTATCATTAGAAACATTTTCATTAAACCAATTCTTTCTTAATGTATTAGGATTTGGTAATATCGTATATATATGGGCACAATCATGTGTTTGGTGGGTCTTAAGAGCAATAGTTGTAGGAAAATAAAGCAGACAACCATCACAAATGTGGATAGCACCATTTCGTGAAGTGATCTGCTTACTGACTAGCCGAGACAAATTTTTAATATAACAATAATGCCCATTGGTACCACTCGTTATGTATAGTAAATTAATATGTTTTGATTTGCGAGACTTTGTGAAATACAGGGGGCCAATGACTTGATGAGTTTTACTCTCAGAATTATATTCTAAACCGAAAACGTTAATGCTTATATCATTCAAATTTTCAACTTTCTGAATATTATTTAACTTTACTGGAAACGAAATTCCAGTAAAATTTAGCTTGCTTTCGAATTTGTAATAAGCATTTACACGGTCGGGGTTTGTTGGTTGAGGATATAATGCTGAGAGTAAAGCCCATTTAAAACAATGTACATCTGTATTTTTTACATTGACTACAGCTTTTTTGGTCCTTATATCATAGGGTAATTCAATAAAAGATGATCCTCGCAGTGGATTGAATTTATTAACATTCATATCTAAACATATTATATTTGCAAGACTCCATCCACTGTCTTTTTTCTCAAATTCACTGACTTTATGAGCTAATGTTTCTTTAATTGTTTCAAAGAATACACTGAGTTCGTCGGATTCATTCAAAATATAATTATGAGTTTGGAAATCGAACACGTCGTGTACATTTTTATTTTGATGGATAAAGTTAGCACATAGTATAAAGTTTACTTTAAAAGTTTTTAATCGTATTATATCATCGAGAATTAAAGTCTTCAGATCATCTTTTATTGAATTAATAAATGTTTCGACTGTCTCAAGTTCTTTAGACTCTGCTAAAGACTTTATTTTATATGTATGAATTCTTTTACCAAAAGCAGTTTCGATTAAAGTTACATTTGGTAAGTTACAATGGGAACGAAACGCATTATTTTTATGTGAATTACTTTTATAATGATTGGATAAATACCTTTTTTTAACGAAGATTTTGCAAATTGAACACATAACCATCTCACTATTATTATCAGCTGAAACCTCCTCAACTCCTCCTTTAGAAGTAGATGGTTCATCAACACGTTGTTTCTTCTCATTGCTTTCCGAGACATTTTCAGCTTGTCGTTTTAACCCCCTACCATGTTGTATGTTGAAACTGTTGACAAAAATAAAAATTAAAAATAATAATATGATGAGATTCATATTATGCAACATTTAATTCATAAATATAAAGATAAAACTTACGTTTTTTCAATTTCGTCGCAGAGTTCCATCAACGATTGGTCGAAATAAGAATCAAATATATCTTGTTCTTCGCTTTTTGCAGTTTCTATTTGGTTACATATTTCAATTAACAATTCATCATAATCGGTACAATCCAAATCAGTCTCATCAATGGAAGACGAATTGATATTCATTGTATCAGTCATTGTTATTTACACTTAAAAATTCAGAGATTAAAGTAGAAGTTCACAAGTTGGAGGATTGATATCTAGTAACTTTAAACATTTAAACTGGCTTCTATATATATATAAAAAAATAACTACATCATGTATAATTAACTAAGCAGACTATAATTAGTAACATTTTAAATTACGATTAGTAACATTCTACATTACTTAATAACATTTTTGTGGTTAATGAGGTTGTTTTTTGTCATCAAACACTTAGACGAACTCGTGGATACGGAGCTCATAATAAGGAACTAAAATGAATGATATTACATTTAACTTATTTTTAACCTATATCTTACATTTTAAAATATGATACATTATAAATGTTTCAGAGTCAAGACAAGCAATATGGATTATTTTATTTAATCTTTATGTTTGAAGGTATATTTTTTGCAGTCAGATGCATTAGAAATTTCTTTTGTAATATTATAAATTAACTGTCGTGTTCGCTGGTGGTGGTTGGTATTTTGTTTATTATTATAGTACTTCACTCGTACGTCCGCATGTTTCCAGTGATCCGATGGTGGGACGTTCGCCAATTTTTTTAACTCGTAGATCTCAATCTTTATGAGATGAGTCGCCTTTGATCCATCATCATCATTTGTAGAAATATATGACACCCCGTCGTTTGTTGCTCGACCAACAGTAGACGATTGTAGTTTTGCTTTTTTCTTCTTAGCGGGTTGTTCAAAGAATTCGTTCAGGGAATCGCTGCTCTGCTCACTACTACTTTTTCTCTTCTTAATAGGGTATGGGCTCGACGACGTGTCCTCATCATCAGAGGTTGGAAAGTAGTAATGTTTAAAGGTATTTTCCTCATAGTTGATGGTAGTGTTGTTATCAAGGCAAGATGAATGCTATAACAATGATTACAAATAATAGTAAGTACAACTGAAAATATAAATCAACATCATGTAAGTTAGGAAAAATAAAATACTCACATCCATATTGGTTGTCTTGACTCTGAAGCAGTAGTCTACGTCTTCGATGGTAGTGGATAATACTTTGTAATGAAATGCTTAGTTGCAATTGTTCTTATACTTGAGCAGATGATTACATTATGATGTGTTTGTCAATCAACAAGTTCAAAGAACAAGTTATGATTGTGAAAGCAAATAGTTGACAAATTAAAAATTAATGAGTAAAATTATTTGTTGAATCAAATGTATTTAAAGAACTTGTAAAACTTGTTATGAGAGTTGTAGCAAATAATAATTATATATAGATGAGAAATTAATGAGCAGAGATATTAAGATTGCACAAATGTTTGGTAAATAGTTGATAAAGCATAGTAATTGAGAAATATGGTGTTCACATGAGAACGTTTAATGTATGTTAAAAACTCTGCTAAGCTCCAGCTTCCACAAAGATGATTATGTATGTATGCTTAAGTAGGTAGACTAGGTGAGGCGTTTTCTTTTGTTCGAAAACATGCATAGGTACGTAGAATAGAGACATAGGTAGCGATAATTAGGGATCGAAGATAATATAATAAGATTAAGTAATGAGGTAAGGTGTAATTAACATGGAACGTGTCATTAGCACAGCTCGAGGATTCATTAGTTAATCAAGTAGGGCTGAATTTAAGAAAAACGTATCTCAGAAAGGGTTAGAGATATCGCTGTGGGACCCAGCGCAATCGACTCAAATGGGGGTGTTTTAATTTTTTTTTTTTTTTTTTTTTTTTTTTTTTTTTTTTTAGGTTTGAAGGATCCGAGAACGGGGTGCGGAAGGGTTATGAGGGACGGGTTGCGGAAGGGTTATGAGGGGGAGGGGGTGAAGGGGGGTTTTGAGTTCTAAAACTGTGTTAGAACTCTCGAATCCCTACTACTCTCGAGTCAGTCAGATCAAGCTGTATGACTGTATATCCGTAACTCTCTCAGTACCTATTTTTGTTTTCTCAGAAGTTCAATGATAACGTTTAATGTATACTTTTTAATTATGATTACTCCCTAGTTTTTTGAGCTAGACCACAGAGCATTAATTAATTCTGATATCTGTGAGCTAGACGAAGCGTTAGATAAAGAACACCCTTTCTAAAACCTGTTGCAAAGTTCTCCCAAAACTTTTAGAAGAAGTCGTTTCACATATAGTTTGGTGAAAATGCGCCACAATCATCAGCACCGCGGCATCGCTAGAACGTTCGGAATGATTGAGAAGATGCGGCGAGTGCAGGCGGCGGCGGTGCGTGCGGCGGCCGTTCACCTCTGAACCGAAACCAGGTCGAGAGCGGCAGCGGCGTCGCCTGTGCCGCCGCCGCGCTGTCACACCACGCTGCTGTATTACTAGGGCCTAGTTTTTACCAGGCGCTTTTTGCTAAATTTATTGAAGTGTCGTCTTCTCTCGGTATTTTAGGCGGATACCAAGAAGTCAATTAAACAATCAGTGGATTGTTGATTTTACTGGGCGTCGTCTATTTTAGCTATGTCTCTAAATTTTCGGTTGATTCATCTTTGCGCTTAATTTTGGTTTTTTTTCTTATGTGCTTTAGTGTAATTCAATTAAAGGGCTTTAATTTCTTAAAATTATTAGTCACTCAATGCAGATGCATTAGGATTTCCGGTATGAGTAGATACCAATTAAAACATAGATCTTTGCAATTGTTACATTTGTTTTGAGTTGCACATCACCTCAATTACTATATCGTTTAACGTTCTTCTATTAACCTTTGCTGGTGGTGCTAATGATCACTACCCTCCACAGTTACTCTTGAGATAATCAACCCCTCCACATTTTGTAGGCAGACTAATGATGAGACTTGCGCTGCGAGCACTCAGTTTTCGAATCCGTAGAAATTGTAGCGAATAATTAGAACCCATTACATTGCTTTCCTATTTGGTTACTAGGTGATTAACCAACCAGCAAATTAAGTAATTGGTGCGCTGGAGGCGGCCGCCGCCGCTCACGCGTGCTCCGATGTTATTGCTCGCCAAATTGAATCTCAGCCGGGCCCGGGGGCGGGGGTGTATTCGCAAAATATACAAATTAAACGTTACCGCGTTCTCGCGTTCATTTGAGCCGAATTAGCGAACTGGATCCTCATCCGAGAGGTCGTCGGCCGAACTATTAGAATAATTCGTTCATCTGAATCTAGGCCGCTTGCGTCGACCGCTGAACGCGACCTTATTACTCGATCTGTAAGGTCCAAAATAAAGGTCAAGTTGTAGCGAATAGATTTTCTAGTCTCTCACATTAAGGTTTAAGCGTTTCCGACGCCATGTTTGTTTGTATTGAAATCCTCCCAGAGTCGAGTAAACCAATTAGTGTAATGCATTTATGCAGGTGGATTCGAGTGCAGTCGCAAGGATGACATCGCACAGTGGTCGTGGTCACTCCCGCGTCACGCAAAATCCACGTCTATAAGTGTCACTTACAAACAGCATTCGACTGAATACAGTTATTTCAATAAAGTGCACTTGTGCAATAGGGATCAGTAACAACTACAATCAACACGCCCAAAAACTGAAAATACTCCATGCACTATTTAGAAAACTTGTATAATGGTGTGTTAATCGTTTCGACAATAGGTTGTCAAGTTATTTACAATTCGCTGTGCCAGTCTCGGTCGTGATTAACCAGCTACTCTAAAATTGTCTAGGCGATAAATTAGTGTAAGTACCTAAATTGTTCGAGGGCTAACCAACATCTTTCATTAATTACCCTATCCAAAACAGTGTGCCTGTTAATTTGTATCCACTACTCCATGTCGTAAACAACAATGGTTGCGTGCTGCAGAGCCGTCTTGCGCGCGCGCAGTTAGCGGAGAAGACCGCTCATTGTATGCATTATAACACTTTTTTCAGTCAATCTTCACTATTATGTTCTATTTTAATTAAAGGAGCCTTTGCCAGTTCCCACTCTCACAGTCATAAAAAATAACATTATGTGCTAATTTTTGTAATGCTATCTTCAATAACGAAGCAACACGTAGTAATAAAACAAGAATTTATCATACTTGCAATTTTTATTAATAAAGTAAATTAAGAATTATCGAGTACTGATAATTTTTACAAAAAACAAAATGTTTAGATAAAAGTCAAAATAAGTTATCCTGGGCCGGCTCAGGGAAGCATACTCCTTGCGGAGGCCCGGTGACTGTCACCACGCGTGGTGGGAACAACCAGGGGTTTTAGTGGTGGGTTCGAGTCCCACATAACCTCCCTGTCTCCACGGACAGGAAGGTATACGCGGGCATTTCCTTCTAGGAAAAAAATAGGAAAGCATACTTAGACCCTTGTCCAAGTATGCTTCCCAGATGTAGATTCAGGATAACAGGACCCCTTGGTCCGAGTATGCTTCCCTAAGGTACGTAGGTTTTCTAGATAAAGATAAATCAGTAAAGTACCAAAGTTACAGAAAATATGCAAATTGTATTAATGAAACTTTCGAAAATACTGTCCAGTCAATTTATCTGAAACTTCACAATTTAGAAACTAAATTAAGTAGTTACATCGAAGTCATAGAAGTCTAATTTCTTGGAGCTGTTAAAAATAAATATTATGTTTTTTAGCAAATGCAATGTTCTGTCAATATTTTTCCGAAACAACTTCCATAGTTGCTATTATGGCTAGGGCTGTGTGGCTGTGTGATATTTTGACCAAGTTAATCCACCACTGTACCTGAATGTACTAAACGGTATTTTTTTTCTCGTTTGCAGGTGAATTTTGTACGGACGTCATCATGAAGTGGAACGACGTCACTGATATTAGTAAGTGTCTAAACATAACCTTTCACTTAACCCGCCATATGTGATACAAAGGACCTTGTGTTTTTTCCTAGGGTAACATTGAATTTCTATCTATTAGTAAAGGTGTTTTGGATAACCCAGTACAGACATCTGCCTCGATGTGATTCCCCGAGGAATACGAGTCACGACATAACCTTACCATACGGAACAGTCACACATATTCCGGCAGGATTCATTTATACAAAAATCATAACTTTTTTTTAATATGTGGCTTACTAAACGGTACAATCCACAATAATCTAGGCAAATAATAACTTGTGAAAAACTAACTTACTAGGATATACATATGAAATACTTCGCTAGCAGTTACTTCTACTGCTTGGTTGTCACAGCCAGCAATGTCGCACGGAACGCGTGCTAGTATGTGTAAACAATGCCAAACCTGTTATGAGATCACGAAAAAATGCGAAGGTGTTTTCCGTGTTTGTAAATAAGGGACAGAGTTCTCGTTCTTGATTCTTGTATTGAATGGAATCTCAGCCAAATGTGTAAGCACCCGCTGGTAATTTATTTATGTACGAATTCGTAATGTTTGTAATGGCTGGTTTTGGCACCGTACGCGATAGTACGGCAGAGCCGGCGATGCGCGTGCGCAGATCGGGCCGCGCCCGTGGGCGAGTCCCACACCGGAGTGTGTGCCATGATCATTATGATAGACACGCAAAATATCCGCCATTTAGGCTTACAAACTATTCGATGAATCCGATTGACATATATATCTAGACCAACCTTAATTTCTATAGTAGCACAAGATTTTTTAAATTTAACATTTACCTAATTAAAAGATTTTGCAAAGAATTCAAATATACCATTAGAATTCTTTGCGTACGCATTTTAAATATAAAAAAAGATTAATAAAACAACATACAAAATTGTTTCAATCAACCTCCAGTATTTTGCCAAACAAGCGGAGTGGAGAAGTTAGATCAAATAGCTGAAGCCATAAAACTGAGTCTGGACTTTACATAGTTTAGAAAACCACATCATCCTGCACTCCAATCTATTGTTATTTGATTTGTTGCCAGAGAGAAGGCAAACATTTGACTTTGTTCGTTGCAGGAAATGAAATATCTTCCAAACGACTTTGTTTCCTAGTCAAGACTAAGCTTATTGTGTTGGCACAATTCGATCATACACATCGGGAGAAAGGAAACGATGTAGGCAGACACTTTATATCAAGGTTTGAGTATCAGTTTGGGCGAGCTGCGCGATGATTTGGCAGCGAGAACAGGAAGATGCGTGCGATACCGGCGTGTAGTACTCGTCGTGTGCACGTCGTAGCGTGGTGGTCATTCATACAGAAATAGTGCGGAGATTGGGGCCGGCGGCGCTGACGGATTGCAGCGGGATGCATGCCGACACCCTCCACCCTATGCCTACTTGATTACGTTGGACGGGTTCCATTCCGCGTTCGGAGCATAGATCTGATTAAGTTTACACTCGCTGCGCTTTTATGAGCGGTTTCGGTTTTCCTTACCTGAGGATCTAAAGGTACTTACTGTATTTATCGTTAAATGCAAATTGTCGGTGTGCCATTCGTCTGCGTGTGCAATCGATCCGTTCGCAGACAGGCCGCTATCGATAGCCGTGCGCGCGAGCAGCGGCACTGCTCCAGATGCTGCGACGTTCCGGCTTAATTGTTTGTGTAATGAGTGTTTACTTAGGAGCTCGCCTCTTGTGGTTTCCCCGCCTGCGGTCGAGCCTCGCCCCTCGCTACAGCCACCCAAGCACCAGATGCGGAGTCTGGGTTATGTTTATAGATGCTAAGCCATTTAAGTTTAATGGAAATCTTCGATTTGATTTTAACAATCACATCTCGCGGTATTGGAAAGAGTTGAATTTAATTTATCTTATCGAGTTGGGTCTTCTAACACCAACGTGTCAACCGCATCACATTCTTTTTATTTTATTATAATATTATTGATTTATAATACTTAAATAATTACTTTTAAAAAGATTTTAGAATGTATGTTAGATGTGAACGTAATCGCAGGCATAGCATGGCGTGTCGTGGAGACGTGGAGCACGACCGTGGGACAACGAACTTTTATTTCGTAGGTTGAACGAGGAGGAATGTTCTAGGTATGAGTTTCTCGGTGTACACAGAGTCGCGATTATTATGGAATATCTCAATGCTCTCCGCTAAAATCTATGTCCATGTTGTTTTTCATGGAAGCGAATACCGAGTGAGATTATAAGTAAGTATTTGATCGAAGCAAAAAATTAAACGTAGCATGAATGTATGATTTAACACGAACGTGGCTCGTGGACGGATCGCGCCACGCGCTCCTGCCAACTTTTCACGTCTGCGGCGGACTTTGTAGAAGTTTGGATGTAGAAAGTCGCTGTAATATTACAACATTTACAACACCCGAATACATGTTACGTTCCGTTTCCTGATTTTGGTTAGCTTTTAGATTTAGAAAGACGTCGCGATCGTCGGAGTGTAACGGGGCGGCCATGTTGCGCGCGCGCCCAATTGCAGATTACATCACTGCAAAAAACGTGCGCGTGCAGTGCGGGCGGGGCGGGGCCGGGCGGGGGGGGGGGGGGGGGGGGGGGCGACCTTGGCCTTGCTCGCGCCGCGGCCAAGGTGAGCGTTCAACGATACACCGCAATTATACATGCGCCCACCGGTCTACCGGCACACATTATGTAGCTTCGTACGAGAATAATCGCGATCAGTCAAAAACGCCCAGCCCGATCCGCAGGACCACGCGACTATCCGTGGACTGGTTGCTAAAGGAAACGTTTTAAGGCTCCAAGTGGAACAGCCAACAACATCACAGATTTAACACCTTTCAAACACCTACTGCGTGCTAACGAAAACTGGAAACAACATTTGAATAACAAAGTGCTCTTTGGCTGTACGATCGAGTCGATAGTAAACTGTAGACACTTTTTATTACAAAATAATTACCTATGTAGGTAGTTTTACTTCAGGTTACAAAAACGAAAGGAATGTAGAGATTTTTGAGACGTATTATGACTCTACTGATAACTTTATCTGCAAACACTAGAGCTAAGTAGTTGCTGGATGGACGAGTTATTTACGATTACCTATCTCAATTACACTCAATTAAAATTATGGAACCTTCTTGACTCCAAAACAAAACAAGTTTGTATTTGTCTGACTTTAGTACCTATACCTACCGATATCGAGACACATTTGAATACCAATGCCAAATCATTACACATTTTTTTAAAGGATGCCTCACTCAACGTACTGTGTGTGGGTTACCTATAGGTACGATATAGACACTAAGACAACTGTTGTAGAAATATTTGCCTGAATATTTGCGTTTCAGAATTCTGTAACGGTAAAATCAACAATGACACAACAAATTTGATCATTTTGACTGGACCAGTTTGACCTTCCTACTTGCCAAAAAAGGCGACGCAAATGAGAAGATAACTCCCCATAAGAGTTGAAAGACCCAACATAAAAAGTTATAAAGTGTTATAAATAAATAAATATCCGTAATTTTGATTGAATATTTGATGTAAGTAAGCCGTTCCTGCATGCGTAGCATGAGCACCTCGACAAAGCTTTCTCGACAGTTTTCTCGCGCGAGCGTATTGTCAGTCCCACTCACACCGTTCTGATATGAGCGGGACAGACATCCCTAGATAAGCGACGACAGCGAGTCGTGGTGCGCATGCTACGCTGGCTGCTGCTCACTTAAGTTATAGAATCTTGCTGTCGAATCACTTCACAATCCGTCAGTTCATTCAACTGACAGACCGACTGAATACTGATCCTTTGAGAATTTCGTTTTTTTTTTTTATTTCAAGCGGTCGACACTATATTTCCGTTCTGTTCGTTCGTATCAGATATTAAGCCAAGCATCTTATCTTGCTTAAATTTTTCTTCATTTAATGGTATAGTGTTATATTAAGAGTACATTAAGAGTTATAAGGTCGCGGGATGCCGCTGGATGGGGACAGCGCAGGACCGATCGTCGTGGAGATCTTTGGGGGAGGCCTATACCCAGCAGTGGGTGTCATGTGGCTGAGACGACGATCGGATTTCGTTATTAATTATTCATTTAGCCTTTATAGTGAAGGGTTACAGCTGCAAAGAATATTTCAATTTATTATTTTAGGCTTTGAAAAATGCAAAATCAGCCTTGCAAGAGCTATGAATTAAATTTGGTACACAAAAAGTAGATAGCATGGTTATGAACATATGATACTTTTACGATATTTCCACGGGAACGGGCAACACGCGGGTGAAACCGCAAGCAGCCGCTAGTTAAAATGTAAGTGGCTGTAACGTTTAGTCGTGGCAGCCGTTTTGCAGCAACTGCATTGCAGAACAATTGGTTGGTGCAGACTAAATCGGCCGCGTCCGTCGTGTCACTCTAAATCGGGATCGTTGGCACCCCAGCCCCCCAGGCGAGTAGGCGAGTCCTCAGTGGGAACGATACGCGACCCGAGTCTCATTTACCATTAACACCAGGGTTCACTTATCGCTCCATTAACTATTTAGAATTGCGTACTTATTTTGTCCGTCAGTTAGGTATACTATCTTTCGGATCTTGATTCCTATTCGGTGCATAGGCACCAATTGAGATAAATCCACTATTATGAATACAATACTATAGTAACTAATTGTCGGTTCGTTATTTGTTCGTCGGTTTAGTATGGATTAAACTTCAGGGACAGAACCGATTTTATCAAACCTATGTTCTAAAAATACGAATCAACTCTGTTAGTAGTAACAAAGTCGCCCACCAATAGAACCGACGTTGTTGTTTCATGTACGGTTGCTACATACAAAGTCCTATTTCCTCGGGCGGTTTGACACACCCACACGCCCGCGTGGCCCTAACGATGTCTATTATTATAATCCGGTTATTTTAATAGAGTCTTACGCAACATACTACAAATAATGGACTGCTGATGAACCGAATACTGAAGACGTGATGTTTACACGCACTAATTGGAGCGTTTGTCTTTTGATCGACGTTTAAATAACAGTTATGTTTTGTTTAGTAAATAGAACACAAAGCAACATCCAATAACACATAAAAATACAATCGTTCGTGTCTGACAAATACATGGTACTTTCTTGAGAAGGCAGTTTGAAACCAGTTTTGGCATCGGCTTAATAGACAATGGAGTAGGGATATTGACACGGGTAAGAGAATACATTGTACGTCGGTGTTCAAGATTTCGTTCGTATAAGTAAGTTAACGTATGAATAGAGGCGGCGCGGCGCGGGCGCATGAGCACGCCGCCGCCGGTCACGCGCGCGGTCGTACGTCCCGCCCGCGCCGGCCCGGTACTAACCGCAGCCGAAGGTTGCCATCTGCGGCATTAGAATCATGCTACAACATTTTGAATACACAGTTGGTGTATAAGCTATAACAAAACTTTTGGAATGGGTATTACCCAGATTAGGTACCCAGTCCACAAGGCACAATTCCTTAGGTACTCGTAAACCGCGCCGCCACACTCACTACTTCGTCTTCAACCTTAGGGCTGGGAATACACGTCAGATTTTTCTCTCCGATAGTCGGATCCACATAGTTTGAACATTCAATACACATCCGATCCGATAGTTGGATTGGACGTCCAAGTCGGAAACAACGCTACGCGTTTACGATTTTATTGTCGAATCCAATTTTCTGAAGGCGCTGTATGTATACTTCTGTATACAGACGAAATAGAGTGCGATTCTCGTTCCTATTTGTCAGTTGACTCTCTACCGCATATTATTTTACTCTTTGGACAGAGTTTAGAAAAAGTCGGACGCAATAATCGGACGTGTATTGAGTGACTCCGATTAGATAGTCTGATCAGACAATCGGAAGCAATCGGATTTTTAACCGCCTTGGTTGAGGATTCCGGGAGAGGCTCGCTTCCATCTTCAGCCTTATCAATACTTAACATCAGATATGATAAAGGCTAAGAGTCTCCTCGTCGTGAATAAAATAGATATATATAGTAGTAGGGATAATGTCACACCGTCACTAAAACACAGCATTCGATTCCCGTCTGAGAATTCACTTGTGGCCGAGTTAATTTTTTTCCAATATTTTTCTATTTAAAATTTACCATAAGCACAGCATTACAATTATTCCAGTCTGAAAACTGAGCTGAAGTGACACCACCAATCATGTAACATACTTGATACGAGTCATTGGCGTAGTTTCTTTCACATTCATTGCTTGCAATAGTTTCGACTGAAAATATATCGTGAATTTTAGTTTTAAATTACTTCAGACCTAAACATACACTGTAAGTTGTGTGAATTTTAGTCATTGCCATTAAGTATCTATCAATTGACAATATTTATTGATTGACTGATTTGATAGTTACGAAAGGAGTCTCTCTCAACTCCTTGTATCTCAAATTAATCGACGGCATGTATCGAGATACGAACGTCGCCAATGATGGTAGAAATAGAGCGATTATTTTATCCCGGCGATATGATTCCCAGTTTATACCGTAAAAGAGCATAGAACGGGCTGGGTCACGCCCGCTCTCTAAGCGCCGCATTTGCATCCATGGCCACTGCTTTTGCCATCAGCAAAGTTGCTGGTTTATCCTGTGCCTCGTTTTTATTCGTGTTCGAATTTTTGACGTTGGTGATCATAACTTCAATAGAACTTTCGTTATTATATTTTCCCAAATCTCATTATACCACAGTTTACCAGTTATTCGGATTGGAATCTAGCATGCTCATGCATAATAATGTAGACATCATTCAACTCTGCGTCCATAATTGCTACCTTTGAAATCCTCAAATCTATATCATCGAACCGCATGCTCACCAAATCCCGGCTTGACGTATCGTGACGGCCGCGTCAACGGGGTGCATTGAATCTTGATCTACCTCCGACGCGATAGCGGCCATGTTAACATATTGCCGCGCGAATCCCAGCCTTGTATCACTCGGCGACTCGGCTCGGCACGGAGGATGGATTGACGAGATAAGATAGCATCGCGGCACGCGGGGCCTTTCAATTATTCACTAGCGGAACCGAACAGTTGTATCTGTGCGTCGGCACTTTATGTATGAAGTCCTACACGCGAGACGAGCCCTGCACGATGTATTGGGCCAATTACGCTGGTCTATTACCGAGTGGTTTGTGATTGTGACCGTCATTGCACCTAACAGTATCACTCGCAACCGGCCCGATGCAATCAAACCGAACACACGATGGGAAAGTTAACAAAGTAAGAAGATCGGTCGGTCAAGAATAACAATGACCGAACGTGAGTGAAATAACGTCGCCTCGGAACCCGTTTGGGAGAACTACAAGAATATTTGTGAAGCGATCACGGTTAGCGATGGAGTTCAGTTCAGCGACTTTACATCGACTACGACTCTACTGATTATTACTCAATAATTATGTCGGCAAAAAGTCTCTACAAAGACTGAAACCTCGATCGACGTCTATTTTGATATTTAATTATTTTCCAGAAGCATAATATTTAGAAAGAAAGAAAGAAAATTATATTTATTTGGGACAAACACGACAATAAGACACATCAAAGTAGCACAAAAAAAGCACAGTTTGTCCCAAAACGGTACCGACTCAGCATAATGCTTGGCTTTAGCATTTTATAAAGATAGTGGAAGTTTACCTACTGGACATTATACATTCAAAACAAACCATTGGGGTCATTTATAAAATACATTTGCATAGGAAATGGGCTACGCGGTGGCTGCGCTTGAATAAACTAGTGGAAAATAAAGAAGTTGCCGGTTTACGTCTATTTTAATTTGAGAGCGGTGGAAATAATCTGTTTTTAACGATTTTTATCGTTATTTTTAAACTCTCGCCCGGTGCGGTGCTCTCCACTCGTCTTAAGCAGTGAATTCTATTACTTTTTAGGATATTTCGCTCTTCAGATATATTTTTTCTGCGTTCTTGGCATTTTCTTCGTACACGACTTCGGTGACCATTGTTCCACGCAGACGTAATTATTGAAAGTTTATTGTAATTAGATAATGTATAGTCTCTGAGGCTTATAAAATGTCGGAGCTTTTTCGCAACAGATATATTAATGATGGATAGATTATATTTCCGAGAAGCGGGCGTTGGCGTCGGTGCAGCAAGTTCAAGAGCACCCCCTCTTGTTTCTCCCCCCTCTTTCGCCTCTCTCTGGTATGCAATTTTTTAACCAAAATATTTTTTAACTTTGAATTTTATGAAGCTTTTTTAACATATTTGTAGTACTTAACGTCTTTTCTGTATCTATACTATATAATATTATAAAGAGGAAAGATTTGTATTTTTGTATGTAACGAATGAACTCAAAAACTACTGGACCGATTTTGACGAAATTTGGTATAGAGAATCCTTAGACCCCAAGTAGTAACATAGGCTATAAATGATCCCAAAATTCCCACGGGAACGAGAACCACGCGGGTGAAACCGCGCACGGCCGCTAGTATATTATATACCTATTTGTACAATGTCAATTTAAACAACAATGTTCCGCACCCATACATTGTAAGCCTAAGAACCAACACAAATTTGGTATAAGTACATGATAATTCTTAGCAAATTTTTTGCGAAAGATATCAGTATTTAGATTGTAACGGATACTTTTAGATACGAGGGTGGATTGAAAAGTAGTCGGCCTAACCAAGAAAATAAACACATACTATATCAAATATATTTTTATTTTTATACATAATCACCATCAAGTTCAATGCACTTTTGCCACCTTACCTTCAAAGCATTTAGACCATTGAAAAAAAATATTCTTCCTTAGAGTCAAAATATGCGTCTACTGCTGCTTTGACCTCGTCGTTTGTCGAAAATATTTGACCTCCCAAGTGCTTTTTTAGGTTAGGGAACAGAAAAAAGTCTGATGGTGCCAGATCAGGTGAATAAGGCGGATGCGGTAACAGTTCAAAGCCACAGTTGTGGATTTCAGCCATTGATTGCACAGAAGTGTGAACACGAGCGTAATCTTGATGAAACAGGTCTTTTCTCCTGGACGTTTTTCTTTTATTTCCTTTTGTAAATGACGTAGTAAGGTGCAGTAGTAATCAGAGTTTATGGTCTGACCCCTTTCAAGATAATCAACCATAATTACACTCTTCGAGTCCCAGAATAGTGAAGCCATCACCTTATTTGCCGACAAAATCGCCTTACCCTTTTTAGGGGTGGTGAACCAGGTCTTCTCCACTGTTTTGATTGTTGTTTTGTTTCTGGTGTACAGTAATGAACCCATGTTTCGTCCATAGTAACAAAACGATTCAAAAAATCATCGTCATCGGCTTCAAATAACTCCAAACAGTCGCGTGCAATAGTCAATCGCATGTTTTTTTGTTCAACTGAAAGCAGTCGCGGAACCCACCTCGCAGACACCTTGTGGAAACCCAACACGTTGACTATGATGTTTTGAGTTCGTTCATAAAAGATGCCTATAGTCTTGGCTATCTCTCTGATTTTTTATCTGCGGTCTCCCATAATTAAATCAAGTATTTTTTAATATTTTCGTCAGGAGTGGACGTCGAAGGCCTCCCAAAGCGGGGTTCGTCTTTCACACTCTCTCTACCACGCTTGTATTTTGATATCCATTTTTTGACGGATGAATATGACAGAGCGGAATCCCATAATGTACTGACTATATCATCATGGATGGCTTTTGATGACAGCCTCTTCTTATGGAGGTACTTAATGACGGCACGCTGCTCGATTTGCTCCATTTGCTGAGATTATGTCCGATTGTTTTGTTAATAAATTTATAAAATCACAACTAAGTATAGCACACCTTTCAAACTTCACACAATTAACTAGTCTGAACTGAACTAAATAATGTGGGTAGAGTTGATTTTTAGAATTGAATGGATCTGTGTTCGGCCGACTACTTTTCAATCCACCCTCGTAAGTATCCTTTATTAAAAAGCACTTATAATAATTATAACAGTGCAAAACAGGGTGATGTCAGTCAGTCAGTGACACACCACCATAGGTTATTAGAGTGCGTTGCATCGTATATTTCCTTTGCCGCTATGTTGGTACCCCTCTATGTCAAGAAGGCGCGAACGCATCATCATTTCGAAACCATTTTTCTTTCACCGCCAGGCCTTGAAACCGGTTAAAAAAATTGCCGGTTAATAGAGGTTTATGATTAAGCAGTGCCGGATTAAGCCAGCGCGGGGCCTGTAGCAAATTCTATCAAGGGACCCTTAGACTTTTCTAGGTTAGGTACTTATCGAGTTTATGGTATTAAATAAAACAAAACTGTTACAAACAAACTTTACTTGATTTAATTTGGGCAAATTTATAAATAATGCTGTTGATATCGACTTCTCGGAGTAAATCATTTTCATTTTTAACACGTTTTAATGTTAAGAAAGAACCACCACTGCAGTTGGTGGATCACCAATGGTGATCATGAGAGACAATAAATGCGCGAAGCCATTTCAACGTTCGGGAAACAAGATTGTAAAGAATTATTTATCAATCAGTTTGTAAACCTGAATTTCCAGAGCCTCATGCTTCCTGCTGTCAATAATGCATCAGAATTGAGCATTGCAGCGAACTGCACTAATTCGTCGCCCAGACTGTCCTCTAAATCATCTGCGGTTACTATGGTTGCAGATTTTTTCAAAATTTCTTCTGGTGGAAGAGATTTTAGCTCTCGGAATATTCCGAAAATGCCAGCAATTTTATAATAACTGTTTAATATTATGTAAGAAAACAATACTCAACACAATTACGAAACCACTTTTCTCAAGAGTGGTTCATATCGAAAGTACTATTATTATCAACCATACGTAAATATCGATCATTCCTTATAGATTGGTAGTCAATATAACCCTTTTCAATCGGTCGGGTTATTACGACTAGCACGGAGAAAATATTAGGAAATTCCCCGTTTTGTTCCGCAGTATTACCAACTTGCGTGTAGTGCGGTGCGAAACATGATTTTTGGTATGACCAGCAGATAGAATAATAAAATTATAGTTGATCATTTTGATGCAAATATTTTCTTCTTAGTTTGTGAGTTGTGACTAAATGTAATATATAAATAATACTTTTTATGGTCAGAAAACGT
Organism: Chrysoteuchia culmella; assembly: GCA_910589605.1. Classification (NCBI taxonomy): domain Eukaryota; kingdom Metazoa; phylum Arthropoda; class Insecta; order Lepidoptera; family Crambidae; genus Chrysoteuchia; species Chrysoteuchia culmella. Next base: position 523,681 of record OU342649.1, read on the forward strand.
TGGTGCACGGGGCCCCCAAATGCGCGGGGCCCGCAGCATTTGCTACTCTTGCTTCGTGGCTAATCCGGCACTGTGGTTTTGTTAAAACCGCTCCCAACGTATTAGGAATGAAAGCGCTTCAAAAACCTAAATAAACCGGTTTAATCCAAAGCTGCGAAATTTACCTACTAGGTACTGGCGAGGCGATCAGGCTAATAGTGACCTTCCGCTTGTAGCCATAACCCAGGTAGCACAAACGCTGTGTAAGATTTTACTTATATGGCTTATAATCATTAAAAGGTTGTGTAGCTGCTATAAAGTACGCAGTCGGATAGACTCATATTATATGGTTAATAACTTTCTTTGAGCATAATGTTAATAAAATAGCGGTGTAAACGTTTAAACAGAGTCTTTAAATTGCTGTCATTTAACAGAGTTTGAAATAAGCCATGTAAACGTGTTTATGTCAATGTTGAAAAGCAATCGTAAAAGAGCTGTTTACGCATGCATAAAGTTGTTATATTCTGTATAAATGTAGAGTAATTCACTTTTATAGTGCTTTAAGTACATATAATAGTGTAAAAAAAACAGAAAAAGCGTTCAAAATCTCGAATACTCAGCTTCATACAATTATCATTAAAAGCACTGTAAGTTACATTTAAATAGCTTTACGTCACGCGGAATCGATAAAGTAACGTATTTGGAATGAGAGCGCTTCAAAAACCTAAATAAAACGGTTTAATCTAAAGCTGCGAAATGTACCTACTACTGAGACGAGGCGGCTAATGCGACGTTTCGTGTGTAGATATAAGCTTGCTTGTCGCCCGCTTGGGATGGGAGAGCGGTAATTCAGGCAATTAGCCAGCTTATGTCTTCGTATGGAAAGTCGCTAAAAAGATAGGTTAGACCGCTTAATTGATTCAAAACCCTTTTAATTTTGCTCTTTCATGAAACAGTTTTTTTAAGGTTTGGGTGGATCAATCAACCAAATCGTATTAAAACGGTTTCTATGTACTCGTTGCTGTACCGGTTTGAAATGGCTGGTGGCTGAATGCAATGAACTCTCAATACCCAAGCCATAATAAAAAAAAATACTCAAAATGATACTGTCCTAACTAGAAGTCCTTTCTAATATTGGTTACTTAACTAAAAGTGTCCGTCACAATTTAAATACTGATATATCTATCGCAAAAAATATGCTAAGAATTATCATGTAAGTTCCTACCTATGTCAAATGTGTGTTGGTTCTTAAGCCAACTTTACCATTGTCCTTTAAATCCTAGCGTGACAAAAAGCATTTTCCTCTGTTTTTATATTATCTCTATTTAAAAACAAAAAAAAAACTTTATTCGGATTTTTTTTTACCCAAAATTAGACAAAGTTTAGCTTAAAATGATGATTTCGGAGGGTTCCAGTCTCAGAGTCCCAGAACTTTAAGGCATGGATTGCTTCTATACCAAAATCTTGTTGTAAATTTAAGTTCTATAAATAGTTTTGAAGTAAAGTCAGGAGCAATAATATGTCAACACTATCCGTTGTACATATATTATTTTGTAACACTATAAATTACCTGTGATTTGACAAATAAATGAATTGAATTGAATTGAAAAAACTATACAACCTTATCTCATTGAAACATGGAAATAAAGCTCTCTGTTGTGCCCACGAGTCTTTCAATATTGTAATGTGATAAAGTTGTAGTGTTCACATATTATTGCTCGTGACTGTACCTATTTTATTAAACATATAGTCGTATAGATGTCGCAGCCATCTGGTTAAATCAGCTATTTGATTAGAAGGCTAGTTTAATTAAACGCTGGCATTCAGTTGAATGCCTAGGCCGATCGTTGATTGAACTAGCATCACTTAACGTTTAACTAATTGGCTTATTGTTAGCCCTTTGAAGATGGCCGACGTTAATTCAGCCAGGTGATTCAAATTTAGTTGAATTTTTGCCACTGTGGCACTATGGTAGTCTCAAATCAAATATGGCATCAGATAGCTCGCATCAGCTGTAATTTTTATGTGCTTTTTTCATTTGAAAGAAAGAAAGAAAAGAAAGAAAGTAGTAGTAAAAAAACGTAACTTACAGTGTTTTATTAATATCAATAGTGATATAATAAAAATGTGTGATAAAAATATGCCTGATACCTATTACTTCGCCGGCTATAAGTTTTCAAGAATAATTGAGTCTATAATGACATCTCATTTAATGAGTCGGCTAAATATGACGTTCAGCCAAGTCGATAAACGTGTCATTCGACGACTTGGCTAGTTGCCCCTTAGCCATTTCATTGAATGCCGGCGTTTAATTAACGGGCTAGCCCTTTAATTGGCTGCGATTTAACCAGTTGGCTGCGACATTGACATAGGCGATGTTCGTGATGCACCGAGTAACGTGTCCTGTGTGGTTTAGGCATGGGCGGCGAGGCGTGCGCGCCGGCGCCGGCGCGGCTGCTGCCCGAGCCCGACCACCTCTACGACCACCACTCCTCCGAGGAGGAGCTCGAGGTAAGCAACTCCACTGCACACGATACGACACGAGATATGCACACTATACAATACAAGGAATAAGTTGCAAGTAGTAACTTGGCTGTCGAGTTTCGCTACCCTTTTTAAAATACAAAGAAGCCCATACATGAGGCTTTAACAGCTTAAATCTTTGAAACATCCATAGAAAAATCTCGAAACCCCCTTAATAGTCGAAAAAAAAACATTCTCTTAATTTCTCAAACGGAACTCTAAAACTTGAGACTAGTAGTTGTTTTCTATTATATTTAACTGAAAAAAAATCCTTTTGTACGATTCTAAATTTCTTCAAGTCATCATGCTAACGCGCCCGCTGCCGTGGCGGTACGTCTTTCAGTGCAAAATGCATAACATTTTCGCCTCCTATCATTTTTATCTGTTCTAAACTCGATAGTTTTTGTATCACCACAACTGTAGGAATGATGCTTAAGTAGTGATGATGATATTGGAGCATTTAAAGAAATTGTAGATGTAGAGATAGGAAACACGAACTGACAATATTCTTGAAAAATACCACACATTAGACTTTTTATAAAACGCTGATGTAGTAAGATTGCCAAGAATTAAATTAATGTTAAGCTATCAAACAGCAATTACGTTTTATCTCAAGTTACGTATAGAAAGCATGTGAATCATGTGTATTTGCACGTGCTGTTGACTAATATGCCTATTAAAATGCTCGCGTACCGTCGCAGGCACAGGCTAGTGCGTGGACTTTCTGCAGGAGTTTAGTTGTAGGGTTACTGACGCTGCCCTTAGCGTGATTAAGGGATCAATTTGTTGGACGTTGGTGTTCTAAATTTCTTTCTCTTTTAACCGACTTCAAAAAAAGGAGGAGGTAGGTTATCAATTTGGTTGTATATTTTTATTATAATTTTTTCTATGTTTGTTACCTCAGTACTCGGTCATTGATAAACCGATTGGATTAATTCTTGTTTTGTCTGAAAGGGTATAATTTCAAGTTGATCCCATTGTCTCATGATAGGATCTGATGATGGGATCCTGGAGGGTTCGAGGGTTCTCTTCAAGTATTATAGGAACACCTATATAGATCTTTGTAACTTCTTAATTGGAACTAGTGCAAATGCACTAGTAACTTGTCCAGTCTAAGTTCCGGCTTTGTCTGGTTTGGCAAGTCTTGATGCGTCTTCAACGTATTCTTAAAATCTCTATTGGAATACTATTCAACCTCAACTTTCAAGTGAATGACTCGTTCAGTTACTTATTAATACCTCTGTTTGTATCTGCAGAATACATTGATGCTTGACCAAAGTGTCTTAAGTATCTACCTTCTATTAAGCACCTCAGTAAAATAAAGGCATCGATGGGTACAGATATAGGTAGGTAATCTTCATGTTTGAATCAGTGTCAGTATTTCAGCGAGCCCACCCTATGCGTTCGGTTCGCTCACGTCAGTAAGCAACTCTGAGATGTAAATAATCATTACAGTGGTTTCGGTCGTGATGCACGTTACTTGTGATTCGTGACAGCGACTACCTACTTCGAGACCTTAGGGCCGCCATATTGAACTGTATTTTAGAACTCTCCTACAACTAAATGATTGTAGTTACAATGCTTTCGAGCCTAAAGTACATTTCGCAACGTTTGATAGTAAAGGCTAAAACATAAACTTTCAAAAGAAGGTCAACGCGTGCCTCGGAAAGTTCACGTCGCGGGGTCGGCTCGCCCGCGTCCCGCGCCTTGTTTTGTTTAACTGCGTGTCCTCGACTAAAAGACCTGCGTTTTGTTGCTGTTTTATGGGAAATATTCACTCTAAATTAAGTGGTGCGATTGAATCGAAACGAAATACTTCCTAATAAAAACTAATCAGCTATTTTACTTCGGGGGAGGGTTCGGGAGCGCAATAAGCGAGCCAACGCTATAATTTCGTTACTTAATAGCATGTAAGTCGGCGCTACGCACGAAAACAACCATATTTTTTCCATTAACTGCCGGTGCAGAGTTAGTCATTTGTCTTGATTTAAAGTTAATCTCGTGTGTAGCGAGCTATTACGTAATGTTGTTATTGGACAGTTATGTATGCCTTCCCCGCCGATCTACGACGCTCCCTTGAAAATATGTACTCGCTCCGAGGATTTTCCAAATAAAATTATGCCTAAAACATTTCTGTTTTAAGGGCTGAAAAATCTAAGGATAAATTGATATTGTATTAATAACCTTAACCCTAGGTCATAGCGATAGCGAGCAAGAATTGGTTAATTTGATTTAGGTCGGAGAGTCGCAATCATAGCGCGAATGCGTTATAATGTATGTTTAATCTAATTTGTTGCTGTAATATGTTTTGACGACCTGTTTGGCGCAGGGGTACTAAGCCCGCCTTCTGCGCCAGAGTTCCCGGGTTCGATCCCCGGACAAGACATATATTTGTGTGCATGAACATGTCTATTTGTCTTGGTCTGGGTGTTAATATGGATATTACCTATGTATGTATTCACAAAAATATATAAGTATGTTTATCCGTTATCTAGTATCCATAACACAAGTTCTTGATGAAACTTAACGTTTATTTATTTATTTTTATATGTAATTTCGTGAATTTCAATCTTGTACGTAAGCTAAAATTCAATTTAGTTGTGCTTATATTTGTCGGTGGTTGAGTCTATTTTTTGTAGGTATTATATTTTTCTATTGTTAAGTTCGATTGGTATGGAGAGGTTATTGTCCAGTTATTCTATAATATGTCAGTTGGGCGAGACAACGGCCTGTTATTAGATGGTAGGCGGAAAGTTGCGCACGCGAGCGCTAGGGCTGCGGCGGCTAACCGATGCAAACGGCTTGTTAGTCCGAAATATGGACGCCTCGCAAATTGGCGCCCCAAATTTGTGTCATATGCCGGTATGCCCTATAAATAATGGGCGAATAACGTTAACAAGTGAGTAGACTTCTTTCCTTTTAGCTTAGTCGCCCCTCGGGGTAAATCCATTTAATGAGATTCTCGTTAACTTTAAATATCACGTTTCAGAATGAACGTAGGAAATGCTATTGCACAAAAACGCAAAGTAATTAATTTCAACAAAGAATTTTGTTTGGAATTAATAATTAAAACCTTATTTTATCTGCAACTCTAAATTAGTGATTTGTCCCTGTAGGAATTCTGCGATATCCTAGTTTGCTTTGCAAATAGTGTGACTTTTCAAACGTGCAAATGTGTTTATTATTTCCATCGATTCCACAACAATAAACAAACGAATGAATTTTGCATGTTGCAATAGATAGTTGATAATACGGAAGTAAAGAAATTCAATTGTATGTTTTACTTACTCAACGGCAACCCTGCGCGAGGAGTGTTTAAGTTAAGAGTTGAGGCCATCGAGAATGGCTGATGTCGTAATTGGCGTGGACTGTCGATCCTGAAACATGCCGCCCTGTTAATTATTCAGCGCGTAGCGAACGAAATGGGATCAAATAGAGCCTTCGCGGAAAACGCCCAGCTACAGCCCGGGTTGACTGCTCGTGCGAGGACTATTTCTTACCTTTATAGTATTGTTATGTTGCAGAGACTACTATTACCTCAGTGTTAGGTAAACAGCATGGCATGACAGCATTATTATGAATCGATAAATACAGATAGGAATAGTACGAATACCAACTTTTAAAATCGATATTTCGTTATCCCCACAATTTCCATGTTTTATGGTTGTTCCCGTCCTTCGTCTTCAAAGCAGAGTAAATAGGCACCTCCTGTTAGCTCGCTTCATCGTGGTTCCTGTCTTGGCCCCACGGGTTTATTTTGATTAGAATCAAGAGCAAACACATTCAGAACAATAATAAAAAACCTTTAGAAATTTCCGACCGTCTTGAGTTTCTATTTCTAATTGAGGTTTTATTATTTGTATTGAGAAACCATGTTTGAAGCTTACAAAATTAATTACGGGTCAAACCTATTATGCCACTGCTACTGTCAGTAAAATATTGTTTAGGTACTTATTTTAAAATTTGAGATACCAGCGCAGTCATCGCATCCGACATCAATCGGCGCTCTTGTTTGTTTGGCGCTCGTGTCAAGTAAAGAGATTAAAAAGTTACGAGAACAGGTGAACGGCCGCGATCCGCCAACGCATGTACCAGACAGCCGCCACTCCAAGCCTCCCCATCGGCGTAGCCGGGCCTTACCCACTACCGAACAACTCTCAACGACGCGAAACTCAGTTTCAACAGGTCTACGATATGGCACCAATAATAATTGTGTGCCAATTGGCTCTACCTACTACAGAACATGGCATTTCGCTCCTTCATCAAGGGACGTCCCGGAATTTTTTAGTGTCTTTCAGTTTGCAGATAGCTCTTAGCGATATAAATACTTAAGTATTAAAGATCAACGCTACCTGAAGGGAACAAGCAACTATAATAAGATCGTTCTACGCGTAGGGTACATTTCGCGGTGTCGGATAACTACATTAGGCCGGCGTAAATCTCCCGATTTACTATGCTAAATTAAAATAGGCAGCGCATAAATAAAGCGGGGCGATTGTCATCTCATGGGGACTTGTTAGATTAAAACTTATCAACGTTATTAATGCCAAACGCGGGGCTCGCTCGCTCCTCGGGGAGTCTCACGCATTTAGCCTGCTCGCAGGACCAAGTACTCAATGACATGTTGCTCTAACTAAATTTCTTTCGAGTCATGTGATGAAATTCAACAAATATTTCTGAAATATGTATTTCTTATACTTAGAGTAAAATAGAGTTATCGTAACACCTTTATTTTATTTATGACTTTTTTACATTATCACTAATTTTTGTATGGACTATTAATGTTGACTATAAAAGGTATGATTGCGAAATAACGCTAAAAGAAAGACCATAGCTAAAAACTGGCTGGCTGGAGAACGGGCGGCGTCGAGTGACGAGCTCCTTGCCGCTCCGACGTCTTTCAATTGACGCCATTTCAGTTTTTTGAGGGCAAGACAAAACAATTCGCGTTTTATTCATTTTTTTCCGTCTGCCGCCTGCATAACATTTGTTTATCTTGAGCTTGGCTTGAAATTAGAAATTCTTTTGTCTCAGCACTCTTTTAATTGCAAAAAGGAAACGAGTAACAGCACTCCACCTCACACTAGAAAAACAAGTGTGACGGCTGCGAGCTGTTATTGATATTATATACTTTTCCTTTTGCGCTTCGATTGTGTTCTTCGCCTGGCTTTCAATTACAGCAGCCCGATACTTCAATTGAATAAAGGAACGGTCATCAGTAAATGGGTCGCCATTTCTAAATCAAAATAGCTTGTACCGACGATGTTTTTGTAAGATATGGTTTCTATCTTCCCTTTTCCTTTGAAGCTTCATAACTGTTATAGTCTTTAAGCTATTGCTTACAAAATGCAACCAAATTTTTGGGATGCACTTTAATTATCGCGACAGCTATCAACCGCATCATTTTGTGTGATCTCCTTTCGGTTCGGCGAGGCGTAAAAATGTCGGCGACGCCAGCCGCCCGCTTGTAGCTCGTATAATGCAACTAGGTATAGTTCAAACGACTTTTCTTCCGCCATATTTTGATGGTCTATAGCTACCTGCTGTAGTATTCCGTTCCTTGACGTACTTATTACTTTTAAAGGTAAAATATTACAAAATATATTAGTAATTAGTGATGTTTTTATAATTATTTAGAATATTAGATGTTGTCTTAGGTATCTACCCCAAAGAAGGTGGAAAATTAATGTTTAAAAGAACGATAACAACGTAGTTTTGAGGCAGATAGATATTAAGTCTTTTGGAACGAGAACCCAATTTTCAACGTAATTAAAATAATTTGTTATTTTTAAGGGTGACTATTTTCCAACTGTTACTAATCACGATTAACTCTAGCCATAAATATTTAAAAGAGCGTACTGTCGGAGTAAGTTTCTAACTAATAACTTGAACTTGAAGTGTTAATCGTGTTAGCTACAGTTGGTTAATTCGCTCTAAGTCTCATGATGACGATAGCGAGTGATGATATGATACCTAAATGAAGTTATGAACTCCATCCATGTTAACAAAGAGACTTGATGGAAACCAGTTCTCATCAGGATCGGATAAATGTAACGGTACTATGGAAACCATAGCGCCCGTTTCCAAAGTAACGAAATAACAGGTTTGACGTTAATTCGATCCTAATGTTAGCAGCTTGATTCCGTCAAGAGTAAGGCCGTTTGTACATCGTCGCCGTCACCGGAAAGTCAACGAGACGCGCCGCCGCCGGACAAGGTAGCACATTAACGTATTAGTCCACCGAGCGACGACATTGCGGTCTCGCTACATGGCGCCGTTATTTCTTCTAGTTGACGTCCCGAGGGCCTACCATGAGTTTATCTTTCCGTTTAATGTACAGTAAACGGGAGTCATTTTGTATGTGAATCTGTGCCCATTCCACATGCCACAGCGCCTCTAGTGGCCGGCAATTACAGATTCTCATTCAAAATGTCCCCCGTTCACTGTACAGTAAACGAAAAGAAAAACTCATGGAGGCCTATACTGGTGACCGGCACGGTGGACAAACCGCTCCTATATTTTGTTAAATTTCGAACTCATTCCCGATTCTCATAAACATCTCCACTAGCAAACCGTAGAAAGTCGTGTTAACCCGCACGCCCATCCCGGGTAGTTCCATAACCGCGACCACTTGCGACGCGCAGGTGATCAACGGTACGCCGAGCAGCGCGGCTTCAGGCGCGGCCGGAGTGATAGCGGGCGCGGTGGCGGAAGCGGGCGCGGTCGCGGGAGAATCCCGACGGCGAGGGGCTTCGTCGCCTCCGCCCGCGGCGCCCGAGAAGCGCAAGTGGCCCGCGCAGCCCTACGACCACACGCCGCGCCCGCCTTCCGACGACGACGATGACACTAAGGTATGCCATACCGCATCTACATTACCTACTCATTTTCTTTGTAAGCCAAAGTTTAGAAAGGACGCGAGAAGACGCTGTTAAGTTAAAATTGTGTGTGTGTCAAATGTCCGGTTTTAGTCGTTTATGTCGTGGGATCCCCATGAGTGGTAACTTCTTAAAAAGATAATGGTTCCTGTATAGCCACGAACTTGGTCACAAGTGAGAAACTGAGGCATGGTGTGTAGGTATGAAGGTATAGGGCAGCTCTTGCCTCGCCTCGAAATGTTTCAGGGTAATGTTTATTAAGTCTCTCAGGCGAGAGCTTTCGGTGAGAGCTGGCGATGGCGAGAGCACTCGCGCGAAAATGTATAGTCGTCGCGATTATATTTCCATTTCTATGACTACATGGTAATTTAGCGTCTCTAGATTTATAACGTTTAGTCTAGTTTAATAGGGAGACACAGTAGAAACTAAAGGCGTGACCTCTGCTGAAATAAAAATCTGTTTTGGTTAAAGTCATGTCAAAATTTGACAAGTAATTGCCCAATCAACAAACTTTTAAACTAGTTGATTTGGCGCCATTAGCTTCAACTTTGTGTCCTTATTGATGTCAGAGTATTTCACTAATGATAGATATACAGAGGAAGTTTTAGGAGAATACATTTGCGTTTTCTCGTGTTCTATCTAGACTTCGTCGCTTCTAATTTATTCGGGGATAGGAACGCGTACTTGAAACGAAACGAATTTTTTTATTGCTTACAGGAGACTTAGGTATGAGATAAGAGCAGGTAGTGATCGGTAGTGACCGCATTAGTTATAAACGGTGTCGCAGTCACTAGCGCCCACCTCCAGAACACATTATTACCATAGATAGGTTTTATATCTAATAATAGTAGTTTAATAGTTATATAAAGGGCATGCAACTTAACTCATACGGAATGATACACAAAAGAATAGCTGTTATAATAGTTCCGTTTCCTCGTATTCTCTTGCGGTTTCTCATTCGCTTAAATTATAGCGATAAAGACACTCAACCCTCGCTGCGGAGAAACACACGGCCACTCTTCGCGTCTTCTCGCGTTCTCTCGCAAGTTCCTCCTCGCTCGTTCGCTATCACAGCCGGGGGCACGCACTCAACCCTGTGGTCGCCGATTGCAGGTGGAGACGCCGGTGCGGTTCCGCACGTCGCCGCCGCTGGAGGCGCTGAAGCCGCGGCGGTCGGGCCCCGCGCTGGGCGGGGGCGCGGGCCCCGGCCCCGAGCGGGCGCCGCCGTCGCCGCGCCGCCGCCGCCTGCCGCTGCCGCCGCCCCGGCGCCACCGCCCCGCGCTCGACTTCGACAAGATGCAGCAGGTATATGCATAGATACTCTCGGCCCTCTAGCATAAACACCGCTACATCATTCGATACGCGCTGCCGCCGCCAAGCCAACACTACCTAACTCCGACGAGATGCACGCCTAGTGATGTAGCGGCCTCAGTAGTAGCGGGCGGCGGTCGGACCGCCTGCCGCTGCCGACGCCTCGCCGACACCGCCCGCGCTGGATTTCGGCAAGATGCAGCAGGTGATATACAGTAGTGGTCATATAATTAATGACGCTAGTCGACTTTCAAACAATCCAGGTAACTTTGGAGCCTTGGTTTTCTGCCAATGATTGACCGAGCTTTGGTATGATAAAGGCCGTCCAGGGAGTGAATGGAGAAGATCCAGAATGCTGTACACCCCCAACTGATATGATCTACATTCTAAAAGATGTAAAGGTCAAAGTGTTCGGTTTCAGGAGACCTACTCTCTAAGCCTGTCAACTAAGATATGAGCCCCCGTCCGTAAGTTTCCCGAAACTACGGATGGAGCCTACTCTCGATTGATTTCGGATGTACTAATTTTGGACAAACGGCACAAACACATTGGGAGTAGGGACAATGTCAAAACGTATTCTCATTCATTCTTAATTCGGGTCTCCGAACTATTAAGCCATCTGTAGGTGATACGGAGTAGGAAACGTCCGTAACTTAGACCAAAACTACAGGTTTCATGCTTGAAGAGTAGACCTCCAGAAATTCCATACATTTTTATGCGGTATTTTTTCAAACATATCCATACGTTTCTTATAATGTTGATCAAATCAGTTGGATGTGTATCAATCTGGATCTCCTTCATTCCTATGGTTATTGTCAGATTACAGCTCGGTCAAACATGAGCAGAGAACCAAGGCTCCAAAGTTACCTCATTTGTATGAAAATCAAAGTGTCGTTTATAATGTGACCAGTACTGTAGACCGAGCCACACGCAGTGATGTAGCGGCCCCGGCCCGCGCCGCCGCCTTCTCCGTCGCCTCTATCTTCGCTGAGGCGACTCCGCCCCACGCTACACTTTTTGTTGATAATAATACTTACTTCTTCTTTTCTTTCAACCAGTCTACAACTTTTTGCACCTATTTTACGTCCGGGGTAAAAGTGTCAATAGGGAGCGAACAGTGCAAAATAGTGAAGCATAGTAAACAAATCGAGGTCCAAATGACTATCTCGTCATTCTGCTTGAAATACTCTGCATCGATTCGTAGTACCGAACATGCGGCCGAATGCAGTTTCACCGCTCGGTACGTGTAACCGTGGCAGAAATCGCAGCATCACTTCCAAAATAAAATGTTACCAAAAAGTATTATACAAACAAAGTAGCAATAAAGAAAAAAAAAACCTTATTTTCAACACACAGTTGCAAACATTGAAACATCTATTTTCTTTACTAGTTGCTTTTTTCTAGTATATTTACTTGATTGAAAATTATCACATAAAGATAGCATTGTAAAATGCAAAATTAAAAAGTTATAAGTAGATGGCAGTTTCATCTTAATCGATAGTCAAACATCTGTAAAGATGTTTCTTTCGAATGCGAGGATGTTTCTCTCATTGATGAAACGACGGTGGCCAACACCGTAGAAAAAGGTGAATATACTAGAGAATTTCACCGTGTTCTCGTAGGTCTCTGTAGCATAATTGGTCAGTGCATTGGGCCGGATTCCCAAGGATGCGGGTTCGAGTCCCGTCAGGGCGACATGAGACAAGTTGCTTTTTTCTAGTATATTTACTTGATTGAAAATTATCACATAAAGATAGCATTGTAAAATGCAAAATTAAAAAGTTATAAATCTATTTTCTTTTTGTGTAAAACCTTATACATTAGGCAAAGTACTCTTATTTACTAAAGCATGTCGTCAATGTTTATAAATATCTCATGTACAAATAACTTATGTAAATCTATCATGTCTATCTGTTTACTTTTCAATCAAATGCCAAATCGTTATCGAGGTGGCTTGTTAGCCGCCCACATTCGATAGTATCTCGGCATTTTGGGAGTCGCAGCGCGGAATGTAGCGCAACAGTCCGCCATTGTTCGCTGCACTCGCGAACAATCGGAGTCTACGACCTCTGACACGGCGCCGGCCGCGGGTTAATCTAACCTCACTGATAACCGTTACGATTTACAAATGAAAGGCAAAATTTTAAACTAATTTTTGTGGTTATAGGGAAATCTGGGTCAATCTTTAGCTTACCTAGAATTTCATATGGCTTTCTAATCAAACAAAACTCACGTCAAATCAAACAGACTAAAATCGTCCCTGGCGTAAAATCAAACGGACTAAAATCGCATATCAATTTCAAATCTGCATCTACATCACAGGGGCTAGTGATATCAATCCTTACACTAATGATAGTAATTATTATTTGACGGTAACGAAAAAATAATCTTTAGTTTAATATTTCATTAAATATGGTCGATACTAAAACTTTGATTTGTTTTACCAACTACTTACTAAGAAGGAAACCTTCTAATCGACTTAGGATATCAGAGATTCCTTCACTTTTTTTACAAACTTCTTGACTTCGGTTTCGCTGTTTAGATCCTAAACATTTAACTAGTGAGAGGTCAAAAACTTCTTTACCCAGTCCACTTGCTAGGTTCAGTAAATGCGGTTGCTTTCATCGTACGATTCCAGTTTCTCACTCCGGATAGACTAGCCATCGAAATTCGATTACTTTTTTATTATTTGTAAAATCCGTAAAGTATTTCACATGCATATCCATACGTCTGCCTGCATTGCTAATAAGAGTTAACGGCCTCTAAATAGGCATAGTAAATTTGAAAACTATCGGGGCTGAGGGGGGAGTCGTAATTAGCGCACATGTCGCGCGTTCCCACGCGGCGCACAATACCGATGTCGCCGCGTTTCGGTGCAACCTTCCTTACAACCCGTGGCCCTTACAAATCCCTGCATAATAATAAGGAACGTTGAATATTTCACGGGATAACGATCATTTCAATGGAACATTTTTAAGTTTAGGTGCTTCTAGTAGCATCTATTACAACTTGACGATATATTATAGTATCGCGTAAATTTTAAATAAGTAGGCGATAGAATTCATGCCTAAATAAAGATTATAATAATAATAATATTTTTATTGAAATAATAATCATTCATAACAAAATAATCACTATAACCTATTAATAATTTCATAAATACAATAATAATATAAATGAGCCTGAACTAGGATACCCTGTGTTTCAGGCAAATAAGAACTAATATAAAAACTTAACTAAACAATCATATACAATAAAAAAAAAAAAAAAAAAAAAAAACTTACGGTGTTAACACTGCACATCTATAATATTGCTGACACGCGACATACTTAGCGCGCGTCATTATTGTTTACTTAATAACATATAACTATTATAAATATTTTTATTTCCGTGTTTAAGACTAGGTCGTACAGTATTACATAAAATAATAAAAATAAAATTACTAATATTAAGGTGTTAAAACATTCCTAGGACACAAAGAAATAAACTAAATCTGAAAATAAAAGTAGTCAAAGACATACGTAATTAAAAAGTAATACAAAATAAGCAATTAATAGTAAAGATAACAAGTATTCTTAAGCGCCTACATAATCTACGGTGTTAATATATCTTGTATCTGCAATTTTCTTAGCAGGGCACTCGGCATCTCCCGTTTTATGATCGCAGGGCTTCTTAAAGCGCAAGCATGTTGCACATTTTGGCCTCTCCTCTATCTTTGGACACTCTTTTATAGCGTGACCTACATCGCCGCAGTGGGCACAGGTGTTGACCTCTTCCCGGCACGTTTTGGCTGCATGACCGTACTGCTGACATCTGTAGCACCTTGTGACTAAGGTGAAATCTCTCACAGGGCACGATGACCAGTTCACAAACACTCTGTCGTTGGTAATTAAAGCCTTTCTTATATCCGCAGAGACTTCGATGATGTAATTACAGGTCTCGGCAATCCTTTTTCCAGACTTATGACTAAGTCTGATCTTGGTTAAAAAGGTCTCAAGTGTCATACCTTCGATTTTGCCGGCTAAGTTTTGTTGGTAGATGCAATTGAATACTTCTGCATCCTGCATGCAGGTTGGAATACCGATAATTACAATTTTTGGCTTTCGTTTGTGGGTTTCGTCCACTGTGAGGCCATAAGTCGTTAGTTGTGGTGTCTGTTTCAGTTTCTCGATGTCGTCCTTGGTAGCAGTACTGATGATCACGCCGCCGTTCCTAGTCTTGTGAAGAGCCCTTATGTGTAGTTGCATTTGGTCTGGTTTGATGATATTTTGGACGAGGGTTTTTGTGTCGTCACTCGACTTCATCTTGTCCGTAGGGTATATGGCCACAGAGTTTATGTTGATTGGCTTGATGAAGTTGTTAGTACTTTTTTTAACCATGTCGGCGAAAGAGGTAGTACTCGCGACTGACTTTGATGTCTCTTCTATACTTTGTTTTAGGTCTTGAAGTTGCTGCGAAAGGTCATTTTTTTCTTTAAGGGTTTGATGGGAATGATGATCATGTAGGGCTTTTTGCTTGAGTGACTGGTATAGAACTGCCATTTGAGATGTTCCATTGCTAATTTTACGGCACAAATTACTTATCCGAAGTTTTTGATCCGAATTGAGTTTTCCTTCACACGAAATACCGCACACTTCATTAAGACACTGCTCGATGGTCTTCATCCAAACCTGGATCTCCGGCGTGGACACAACTTCCGGGGGCTCATCTTCCTGCAGGGCGCGGGCGGGCGACTGGGGTGTGGGCGTGGGCGGCGGGCTGTGGCGCGTAAGGGCACTCCGATTAAACGGACTGTTTTCCATTTTTAAATGATTAATGTAACATTATACATTTAAAACAAATATTTAATTAATACGCTTAAAGAAACACGAATATCAATGACACACATAAGAATGTCTTCCGTATATGTACACGAGGTCACAGTTTTGCACTTGATTGTTTAATTAATTGCATTTATTAAACGACACGTCCGATCACATCTGCGACTGCTATAATATTAATTAAATATATAAATAAAGATTGTATTTAATTAACAAGATGTTAATATAAAAGAGACTCGCAAACTAGTTAGTATAACCAATTCGTGATACAATGTTGTGCCTGTTATTGGATGTTTACATAGTCTATTTATTTGCGGTAATTAATTGACTCGTCATAATTTGTGTTCGCACTCGCAGGACATCTGCCTCGAGTACTGCTCGTTCGCACACTCGCTACTCGCACACAATTAAATAATAACCCTACAAATGTTTGAACACTTGCAAATTGTTCTAAGAAACACGTGTCATTTCTTGCGTCTTGTGGCCAATTTAGACTAGTCTTGACATTCAATTTATTGGTACAATTAAAGATCTTTATTTTCATATTGTTTTTTTTTCTTAGCATCTTGTTTCTTAATTTAGTGGTAGCTGATTATCGGTTTGGTCAGCTGTATTGGTAGATGAACATATTGGGCTACGTAAGTCTCTGATCGATCACTGAACACAACCCGTCAACGACTGTAGTTGTATTTGATGATGATATTATGATTAGTGATGTTTTAATGTTGTTTCTGCACAGCTTTCATTAATCCGTTATGCCAAAGAGGCGAGATTATTTAGAATAATGTAGACTGTAGGTGCATTGCAAAATATTACAATTTGTATCGTAGTCTGAAACAGCAAGATTATGAAGTGCCAGAAAAATGCATCATATAGCTTCAGATTTCGAGGTTGTTTCACCTTCCTACTGATAAATTCGTTATCAAATGCAGGCCACGACCGACCGACTCTTATCGGATACCGGCGGGTCGTCGCCCGCGCGGCTTCACGAGGCAGGATCGCCTAAGGTTTTGTATCGGCGACTTGCAGGCATTTGTTATGAAGAAAGTAATTAATAAAGACGAGCCGTGAGCTGAATGGCGGCGAGCGCTGAATGGCGGCATTCCTCGTAAGGCGCATGTGGAATAGAAACTCGATACACGAGTAGTTTTTGCGCGTCCGGCCTCCTCGATGCCGCATCGCAAGTACTCACTGACTACGAACAAATTTAATCGTTTGGGAATTGTGGGGCTGTTTCATGATAGTGTTCAAACACCAGCAGTAGAGTATAAATACAATATTGCTATATAAGTACCTATAAATGGCATGTTGGTTTTGTCAAACCACTTTCGCGTACTTGCGTATGGGCAGGTACAGCGGATGTCAAGCTGCGGTGACTTTCTGTCCAATTACATATTTTTGTCTTTAAAAGGAAGTTGTTAAAATACATCACTTTGTTAGAATGTTAAACCAGTCTAAACAGTCCTTGCACTGTATACAATACGGCCGAAATGACGCACGCATACAGACACGCGCCTCTACAGGGCGTCTCGCTGTTTTCTATACTAATATTATAAAGAGGAAAGACTTTATTGTGTTTGCATTGAATAGGCTCCGAAACTACTGAACGGATTTTAATGAAATTTGGTACACACATAGTAGATAGCCTGGTTCTGAACATAGGATACTTTTTATCTCGATATTCCCACGGGGACCCAGGGGTCCCGGGTTCGATCCCAGCGGGGGTACATATTGTATTCGGTTTGGTTGGTGGTAGGACTTGTTGTAAATCCGCCTGGCTAGCTACCACCATCTTATCCAAGTCTGACGGCATAACAACAATGTTTTCAGCATTGTTGTGTTCCGGCAGTTCGAGATAAAATAGCCAGTTCCTCAGTGGCTGAGGATTCCGGGGGAGGCTCGCTTCCATCTTCAGCCTTATCAATACTTAACATCAGGTATGATGAAGGCTAAGAGTCCCCCCATCGTCCACAAAAAAAAACTAGCGCACGGAACTGGCTTACTGCTTGACTTGAAATAGATAGGTAAAAACTTCACGTTTATACCCCCTAATGCACAAAATGCATAGGAATTTTTTAAAACTTAATTATTAAGATTTGCAAAT
Source organism: Chrysoteuchia culmella (assembly GCA_910589605.1). NCBI lineage: Eukaryota > Metazoa > Arthropoda > Insecta > Lepidoptera > Crambidae > Chrysoteuchia > Chrysoteuchia culmella. The sequence continues at coordinate 541,293 of OU342649.1, forward strand.
AATTTAATGATGACGAAATAATAGCTCTTGGTTCTTTCTAAGTGAAAAAGTTTCTCGGTTGTTATTGATGTTGTCGTAAAATGAGAAAAATTTTATTCTGTGACATGTCTGATGCATGTTCTATAGTATTCATATGGGGTACTGAGCAGGCCAGTCTATTACTCTGACATTTCCGCTGTCCCCGCGCCAGGAGCGACCTGCTGGCGAAGTCACCTTTGACGAGAACTTTGCACTCGCTTAATGCAGTTGCCGAAAAAATTAATTTATTTACGTGTTCAAAGACAGAGTTCGAAAAAGTTACCTTGAAAGTTTTATGCTATGATAAATATTAATATTAAAGAACTAATTGCATGATTTTGTAAAACATAAATAATATTTTAAATTAATAAATGAAACGATACTTTTTTACGAAAATGTAAAATTATTAATCAAAAATGAAATTAAAATGAATTATAAATTTTATATCTTTAAAAGCACTGATGACATTGTTAGTAAGTACTAGAATATATATTATATAATTTTGAAAATATGATAAAAAAAGTTAATTTATTTTTTAAGAGAAATGAATGTTATAAGTATATTATTTGTAAACGTTGACTACACTATTGAATTAGGGGTTTTCCCTGTTAAAATAGATGTATTTGTGCAATAAACAAATAAATAAAAATTATGTTCCTAATGCACAGTTTAACCTTCTTCTTTCTTAATTAATGGCGTGCTCGCGATAAAATTCGCGAATTTTGCCATGCCAAGTAAATATATTTTGGAGTTTGAAGAAAACAACACACAAACAAAACAATGATATAAAAAATGATCTTCTTTCTTAATTAGTGGAGTGCTCGCGATAAATTTCGCGAATTTTGCCAATGTCAAGTAAATATATTTTTGTATTTTATAGAAATTGTACGGTAGATTGAGTTAAAAATGGAGCCTCACAACACGTGTTATTACGAAAAGAACTCGGGTGAAACTCCCACAGTTTGACCAGTAGGCTTATTACGACTTTAGCAAACTTGTCGTTACAGTCAACGTCAACAGAAAAAGTAGCTCTTTTATATTTAGCGACTGTTTTACCGACAAGCAGTGTATCCGATAGTCTACGCTAAATGTCATTTGTGGCAAACTCGTAATATGGGTGCTTCGCGTTTGTGCAAAAGATAGAAATCCTGAGTCCTGAACCATTTATAGGTTCCAGTCAGTCATGTTTCTTATCCAAATGAGATCGTTTGTCTAAAATGAATTTCAGCTCTTACCATGGTTCTGGCAAAGGTCCTGATAACTGGCCGACTTTGATAACTTGATACGATTTGATTGGACCTATTGTCTTGTCTTGAGCATTCTGTCGTCTTGCACAACGGCAGCAATTTCTAGTACCTCTATCCTTTCGGGATTCATCGTCGGAACTGAATAGACGAGAGTGTACACGGTAGCGCTCGAGGATAGGCCTCTGTTATTACAGTTTGATCCATAACATAAGTATAAAGTTTACGCGAATGTAAGTTTTGCGAATGGAACCTTTTGCGAATGGGATATTCCGCTGAACCTATATTTTGCGAACAGGACGCTTTGTGATTAGGACATCTAACTGTGATATTTTGCAAATGGGTCATTCTGTGTAATATTTCGCGCAGTGTTCAGTTCTACTTTGGGCATTGTATTTTTTTTTGTTTGCTTTGTGTGATCGGAGTATTTGTGTGTAAATGCTGATTGTCGTGTTGTTTTCCAGCTGAAGGTGGTGGGCGGCGGCGTGCGGTCGTGGCGCGGCGTGGGCGGCGCGGGCGGCGAGCTGTCCGTGTTCTGCTGGTGATGCCCGCCCGCGGTCAGTGTCACACCATACACACACACCAGTGGGGCGGCGAGCTGTCCGTGTTCTGCTGGTGATGCCCGCCCGCGGTCAGTGTCACACCATACACACACACCAGTGGGGCGGCGAGCTGTCCGTGTTCTGCTGGTGATGCCCGCCCGCGGTCAGTGTCACACCATACACACACACCAGTGGGGCGGCGAGCTGTCCGTGTTCTGCTGGTGATGCCCGCCCGCGGTCAGTGTCACACCATACACACACACCAGTGGGGCGGCGAGCTGTCCGTGTTCTGCTGGTGATGCCCGCCCGCGGTCAGTGTCACACCATACACACACACCAGTGGGGCGGCGAGCTGTCCGTGTTCTGCTGGTGATGCCCGCCCGCGGTCAGTGTCACACCATACACACACACCAGTGGGGCGGCGAGCTGTCCGTGTTCTGCTGGTGATGCCCGCCCGCGGTCAGTGTCACACCATACACACACACCAGTGGGGCGGCGAGCTGTCCGTGTTCTGCTGGTGATGCCCGCCCGCGGTCAGTGTCACACCATACACACACACCAGTGGGGCGGCGAGCTGTCCGTGTTCTGCTGGTGATGCCCGCCCGCGGTCAGTGTCACACCATACACACACACCAGTGGGGCGGCGAGCTGTCCGTGTTCTGCTGGTGATGCCCGCCCGCGGTCAGTGTCACACCATACACACACACCAGTGGGGCGGCGAGCTGTCCGTGTTCTGCTGGTGATGCCCGCCCGCGGTCAGTGTCACACCATACACACACACCAGTGGGGCGGCGAGCTGTCCGTGTTCTGCTGGTGATGCCCGCCCGCGGTCAGTGTCACACCATACACACACACCAGTGGGGCGGCGAGCTGTCCGTGTTCTGCTGGTGATGCCCGCCCGCGGTCAGTGTCACACCATACACACACACCAGTGGGGCGGCGAGCTGTCCGTGTTCTGCTGGTGATGCCCGCCCGCGGTCAGTGTCACACCATACACACACACCAGTGGGGCGGCGAGCTGTCCGTGTTCTGCTGGTGATGCCCGCCCGCGGTCAGTGTCACACCATACACACACACCAGTGGGGCGGCGAGCTGTCCGTGTTCTGCTGGTGATGCCCGCCCGCGGTCAGTGTCACACCATACACACACACCAGTGGGGCGGCGAGCTGTCCGTGTTCTGCTGGTGATGCCCGCCCGCGGTCAGTGTCACACCATACACACACACCAGTGGGGCGGCGAGCTGTCCGTGTTCTGCTGGTGATGCCCGCCCGCGGTCAGTGTCACACCATACACACACACCAGTGGGGCGGCGAGCTGTCCGTGTTCTGCTGGTGATGCCCGCCCGCGGTCAGTGTCACACCATACACACACACCAGTGGGGCGGCGAGCTGTCCGTGTTCTGCTGGTGATGCCCGCCCGCGGTCAGTGTCACACCATACACACACACCAGTGGGGCGGCGAGCTGTCCGTGTTCTGCTGGTGATGCCCGCCCGCGGTCAGTGTCACACCATACACACACACCAGTGGGGCGGCGAGCTGTCCGTGTTCTGCTGGTGATGCCCGCCCGCGGTCAGTGTCACACCATACACACACACCAGTGGGGCGGCGAGCTGTCCGTGTTCTGCTGGTGATGCCCGCCCGCGGTCAGTGTCACACCATACACACACACCAGTGGGGCGGCGAGCTGTCCGTGTTCTGCTGGTGATGCCCGCCCGCGGTCAGTGTCACACCATACACACACACCAGTGGGGCGGCGAGCTGTCCGTGTTCTGCTGGTGATGCCCGCCCGCGGTCAGTGTCACACCATACACACACACCAGTGGGGCGGCGAGCTGTCCGTGTTCTGCTGGTGATGCCCGCCCGCGGTCAGTGTCACACCATACACACACACCAGTGGGGCGGCGAGCTGTCCGTGTTCTGCTGGTGATGCCCGCCCGCGGTCAGTGTCACACCATACACACACACCAGTGGGGCGGCGAGCTGTCCGTGTTCTGCTGGTGATGCCCGCCCGCGGTCAGTGTCACACCATACACACACACCAGTGGGGCGGCGAGCTGTCGGTGTTCTGCTGGTGATGCCCGCCCGCGGTCAGTGTCACACCATACACACACACCAGTGGGGCGGCGAGCTGTCCGTGTTCTGCTGGTGATGCCCGCCCGCGGTCAGTGTCACACCATACACACACACCAGTGGGGCGGCGAGCTGTCCGTGTTCTGCTGGTGATGCCCGCCCGCGGTCAGTGTCACACCATACACACACACCAGTGGGGCGGCGAGCTGTCCGTGTTCTGCTGGTGATGCCCGCCCGCGGTCAGTGTCACACCATACACACACACCAGTGGGGCGGCGAGCTGTCCGTGTTCTGCTGGTGATGCCCGCCCGCGGTCAGTGTCACACCATACACACACACCAGTGGGGCGGCGAGCTGTCCGTGTTCTGCTGGTGATGCCCGCCCGCGGTCAGTGTCACACCATACACACACACCAGTGGGGCGGCGAGCTGTCCGTGTTCTGCTGGTGATGCCCGCCCGCGGTCAGTGTCACACCATACACACACACCAGTGGGGCGGCGAGCTGTCCGTGTTCTGCTGGTGATGCCCGCCCGCGGTCAGTGTCACACCATACACACACACCAGTGGGGCGGCGAGCTGTCCGTGTTCTGCTGATGATTTTTTTAGGGATCCAGTTGAAAATCAGCGTCCGCCTTATCGCTGACTCAATGCTGAACTGGGGCCTTACCATCAACTGTAATGCAATTCATTGTAGGTTGTGAGAGTAGGATGCTGCCATATGGCGCGTCTAGCGGCGTCCCGCTCTTACTAGCTGAAAGTTACCTAAAATGAATCGCATTACAGTTGATGGTAGGCCCCAAGGACTCCCATTTGGAACTGACGTGGGACAACTAAATTCCTTGTACTTTTACACCTTTATACGTTTCATGTTTTTGTACCGCATGTCTTTGTTATATCTAGGAGTAAAATATAATGTTAATTTGTAAAATGTCCTGTGCATGGTACCAAATAAAATGCTTGTATTTGTATTCGAACCTAATAGTAGTGGTCGTCCACAGGAGCAGGCGGGGCGGGCGCTGCAAGTACAATGAGGCGCCTCACGTTTGATCTCGAACTGCGACTGACTCGCGACGGGCGCGCCCGCGTGATCGATCGTAGATTACCTTGTTTTACCGTTTAACATGTCAATTTGTACGAGCGCGAGCGAGCGGGGGATCTCCCGTCGCGGCCGCTCTCGTCGTTCGTACGATATCGGTTGTACCCTAGTTGTATACTTTCCTAGTAGTTCTTTTAGCTGGGCTAAATATTTTATTAACGTATCGTGTTACGAGGCGAGAGACGACGTAATAAAACGTGGTGCGAGTGGATTCCGTGAATTTAACCGTGGAGACGTTTAACAAATTTTCGAATCGATATGATAAAAGTACTAAGACTTTTTTAAATCGCTTGGATAAAAATCGTATGTACATAGTGTTAAGTTACGAGTAGAGATAAGAGCAGACTTAGATGTAGTAGGTATATGTAACGAATTGTAAGGCGAAGGATCTATTGTTAACATTTTCTCCTTTTTAATTGTGTTATTTTCATATTATTTCTGCTATAGTTTCGTTACTGACGTCTTATGGCCTGCGCAGACGACGGACATTGAAGGACTTTTAGTCCGCGACACGACCTTATTACTAAGAACTTAAAGTTGAATAAATAACGAGGACTATCGCGTACTTTATACGCGGTCTAAGTTGAATCTTATTTGGTTAACAATAAAGACGTGTCGCGGACAAAAAGTCCTCCGCCATCCGTCGTCTGCGCTAGCTTTTATTGTTATCAAGTCGCGCGAGCCTCGCGTCGGACGCGCCGGTCTATGCCTAAACAGATACATTTCTCTGTCAGTATATTTCCGTCGTTCTAATCAGCTCATCATTATAACTTATAAGTTATGAATTTTGCCACACTAGGATATTGTACCACTACTTTCCATGTACAAAACGACGATCATACTTCATTTATTTTTCAACCAGGTGCAATCTTGATCTAATGTTTGTTTAACTTACATTTAATCAGTTTTGTGATGTTATAATTACTGCGTCAGACGAGGGTTCAGACAGTTATTGAAAGATTTGTAGAGGTTTTTCATAGTGATGTAGTCGGGCTACGTCCGATGTTTTTAACGCACCTGCGGAATTACAGTGGCTAGAGATATCGTATTAAAGAATTAGAATCGCTATTCAAATGTATCGAAAGGAAATAATGTGTAAAGGGAATAATACACAATATTGTTATTAGTATATTTTGGAAGATTTTTTAGTAATAAGATTCAAATTTGTGAGTCTCAGTTTTAATTATAAAAAAAACGCGAAACTAATTCTTCGATCGAGAGGCGTGTGGTTTATTTTATTGGGGACGAATGCAATTTTATTATAGTCTATACAACCCGGGGCTCGCGGCGACGCTTAGTTTTCAACAATCAGTGGTGATATTATAAAAAATAATTTATATTATGTTTTTATATATTGAATTAACAATCGTAATAAAGAGTGAGCAATGGCACATCTGAATCGCTGTTTTATTCTCCCTTTCGACTTTTACATTTTGAAAAAATACTTCCACTTGCAGACAAAAGACAAAACATCAGTGGTCAAAACAAGTTTTAAATAAGCTGGAGAGTTGTTTTAGATGAAATGGAATAAAACTGCATTATTTTATGCTTAACTATTATATTATCATTATCACATTCCACAGTTTAGCAAACATCAGACATCGGTATCACAAGTGAGAGAACACAATTAAACTAGACACTTACAGACTAGCAGCCTAGTAACTATATTCAGACCTAGTATTGACTATTTTGATGATTATTAAAATCATTATAGGCTTTTTATTTTATTATACTTTTGATACTTTAATGGCATAAAAAGCTAAGGCAGAAAAAGGTCCACTTTTACCCATTGTCGGATTGCAAAAGTTAAAACCACGTTTATAATCAAATATTTTTATCTCTAATATTATAAAAGAAAGATTTGATTGTTTGTTTGTTTGCATGGAATAGGCTCCGAAACTACAACGGATTTGGATGAATTTTGGTACACAGATAATAGAAAGCCAGCCCCCTAATTGTCTAATTAGGGTGGCGCTGCGAGCGTTAACACGGTCGGAGTACGTCTGCGTATTTCTCTTATCAAAAATACAATTACCGCTTTCTGTGCCGCGCAAGCCTTATCTGTGTGTTCTGTGAGCCTTTGTGATTCAGTGTTGGTGTTTGTGTCAATATCGTGCCTGTGCTTGTCTTGTAATCAGCCTAAAACCGAAGTTTACTGTCGCTAATTCGGATTTTTTAACGTTTTTTAGTGGGTACTCTCACCCTGCAACGTAGTAGATCTATCGATCTTGCTTTACCGGCAGCGACATCTAGCAGGATCTACGCGCCTTTTACATAACAACGCCATCTAGCGATTGCTTTTCATACCTGCTTTCCACTGAGCTAGTGCGACACCTAGCGTGTTTTGTGTGACAACTCCATCTGTATAGCGTTGCTATTAGTCATGGCAAAGTGTTCGGCGTGTGGAAAGTTCACTTCTGCGACAGGTGCCGCTGGGTGCACTACTTGTACAAGTGTCTACCATAAAGGTTGTGTGGCTATCCCGGACGGAAATGTTGTCCCTAAAGATTGGGTGTGCCCAGACTGTAAAAAAAAGATTAAGAAGGGTGACAACAGCAGTACACCAATAAAGCCTGTCTGTGGCGATTTACCGACACTGACGTCGGCAGCTGCGGCTGCGGACCCACACGGCGGTGTTTCTGATATCAATGCAATGCGCCGTGAGCTATCTTCGAGCATGACAGAAATACGGGACTTTATGAAAGAATTCCGATCTACTGTGATTAGTATGGAGGAGCGATTCCTTAGTTTTGAACACAGACTGGAGGCGGTTGAACGCAAACAGGCGGAAGTACCGCCCCCAGCGGGCGATGTGGCGGAGCTTCGCCGAACTGTGGAAGGTCTCAAGGCGGAACTCAACGCCCGCGATCAGGATATGCTCCTGTCCGACCTGGACATCGGCCATCTTCCCGAGGAGAAAGGCGTCAGTACCATGCATTCGGTGGCCGTACTTGCCGCCAAACTGGGTGTCGCTCTTGAGGCGAGGGATATCGTGTTCGCTGAGCGCGTCGGGGCGGTGCCGCCGCCGGACGGGGCGGGGGCGCGCCCTCGCCGCGTCGTCGTGCGGCTGGTGCGCCGTGATTTGCGGGACGACCTGTTGCGGGCTGCTCGTGTACGCCGCAATATCACCTCGTCTGACTTGGGCCTGGCTGGTCCGCCGCGACGGATCTACGTGAACGAAAGGCTGACGGCAAACAATCGCCGTCTGTTCCACCGAGTGCGCGAGGAGCGTCTCAAGCGGGGGTGGAGACACTCGTGGACCAAGCGAGGGCGGATCTTCGCGCGACAGGATGACGGCATGCAGTTGCACGCTTTCACGTCAGACTCGGACATAGACCGTGTTTTTGGTCTGGGTGACGTTACGAGCGGCCCTTAGCCCTGAAACAAGGTCATTACGTTATCGCCATTTATATAAAGAAAACAACCATTTTCGGGAAACCTTTTTATTTTTTGTTACATTTTTGTCTTATATTTCTATTATTAATCTAATTACAACTGGATGCACATCTTACAAATCTACATTTTATGCCTTTACCATTCTTCACTATAATTATTCAAAATCGATAAGTAATACTTTATTTAATGATTGCAACCTAAAGTTGATTATTACATTATTTAAATGACGAATAAACACTTTAAAGTTGGTTTGTATAATGCGGGCTCCCTAGGCACTAACCACGATAACTTTATAGCCTCAGTCGCCCGGTATGACCTAGATATTGTAGCAATTAATGAAACCTGGCTCAGAGATGGAGAGGACGGCCGCGCGCCTGCCCTACCCGGGTACCGTCTTCGACACATACCGCGGCCTCGTAGTAGTCGTGAGCGTGGGGGAGGCGTTGGTTTCTATATAAGACGGAACGTTTCCGTACGTGCTTTTCCTCACCCAGTTGATCCCGCGCATAAGTCAGTGGAGCAAATGTGGCTTACGTTGACCCGTAACGGAAAGAAGCTCATTATAGGTACTGCCTATCGGCCACATTGGATAAATGTGGACCTGTTTCTTGATGCAATTTCGGACACTATAAGTTCAATTCCCAATTATGATAATATAATATTGTTAGGCGATTTTAATATTAATTTATTGAATGCTATGGACCCGTACACTATTAACTTTAATTCTTTTATTTCCAGTTTTAACCTCATACAAGTTGTTTCCGAACCGACCCACTTTACGCTTCATAGCCAGACCCTTATTGACGTGGTGTGCACTGATCTGATTGTAAAAAATGTCACCCTCGACCATGTTGGCACTACCTGTGGTCACTGCTTAATTGTGTGCGAGTTCAATATAAAACGCGACAAGTACTCCCCACATACTATAACATTCAGACCTTTCAAACACATAAACGAGGAAAGTTTTAATTATGACCTGGGAAAGATTCGATGGGACCTCATATCTGGAATCGATAGTGTTGATGATATGGTCGAAACCTTCAATAAATGTGTTTTGTCAGTTTTCGACAAGCATGCCGCAGAGAGAACCATCAAGGTAAAATACCATAGCTTGCCCTGGCTGACTGACACGGTCAGGCTGATGATGAAGTTACGAGACGAGGCCTTATCACTCTACCATAAAAACCAAGCAGACAGCACTTTCGCATATTATAAATCCTTAAAATCAACGGTAAATCAAGCACTTTATCACGAAAGAGCCGCATACTTCAAATTTCACATCAACAGCAAAATAGATAATCCAAAATTATTATGGAAGAATATAAAAAATACAATTTTGCCTCAGAAGGGGAACGACCTTCCCCCATTTCTCAACAATCCCAACACTATCAATGACTATTTTTTGAACATACCTGGTAGTTCTGAGGTGAGCATTTCGCAATTAACCCATTTTGAATTTAACCGCTTCTCTGACTCTACCTTTCACTTACACATTGTTGGCTTAGAGGACATCATTAAAATAATACGCAATTTAAAAACTAATGCAATGGGGTGCGACTCTATCAGCTTAGACATGCTCATTCGGACCTTCCCGTTCTCTGTAGACGCCATTACAGACATTATTAACTTGTCCATTGTATCCCATACATACCCAGAGTTATGGAAACTGGCTATTGTCCTTCCGTTGCCAAAGATCTCTAACCCCATTGACTTAAAAGACCTGCGACCGATCAGCATACTTCCTTGTTTGTCGAAGATCCTCGAAAAGGCTGTGAGTTTGCAACTGATAGATTACCTAGAGGAAAATAAAATATTACCCGAGCTACAGTCGGGCTTCAGAAAGGGCCGTAGTACCACAACCGCCCTCCTTGCTGTAACTGATGCAATTCTTCATGCACGAGACCAGGGCATGGGCACCCTGCTCGTGCTGCTGGATTTCTCACGAGCATTTGAAACTTTAAATATCGACCTGCTTTTATCCAAACTTAGCTTTTATGGTTTTGACTCCCGGACGGTGCGTTGGTTCCATAGTTACCTAACTGGTCGCTATCAATACGTAAAACTCAATAATAGCAATGGTACCCCTTCAGAATCAAGAAGGGTGGCTGTAGAGAGAGGAGTCCCGCAAGGTTCGATTTTGGGCCCAATCCTATTCATATTATATTCTGCTGACATGATAAATCACTTAACACACTGTCATTATCACATTTACGCAGATGACACGCAAATATACATCTCTTTTAAGCCTGAGCACATTGACCAAGCCATAACTCATATCAATGAAGATCTTTCCAACATTGTGAAATGGTCTCACAACAACTGTCTACAGTTAAACCCTTCCAAAACCAAGTACATGTTGTTTGGGTCGAAACAGCAGGTAGCAAAGGCTCTCCCTTCTCTTGACATTAAGTTGAACGATGTGCCAATAGAGAGAGTCTATGAAGTGCGCAATTTGGGTCTCAAAATGGATACTAATCTTCATTTTGAAAGTCATATTGGGAATTGTGTCCGAAATTGTTTCTATAAACTAAAAATATTATATAGGGTAAGACGTTACCTCAGTGAGGAGCTGCGGATTCGGCTGGTGGAATCTCTGGTGCTGTCCAAGCTCAATTATATGGATACCGTATACGGCCCTTGCCTACTTGCCAAGACACTAAGACTTATCCAGAGGATTCAGAACGCATGCGCACGCTTTTGCTTCGACATTCCGATACGGGCCCACGTATCCCCATTTCTGAACAAGCATCTTATCTTAAAAATGAGACACCGTCGCAAACTCCATTTAGCTTGTCTAATGTTCGGCATTACTAAACTAAAAGCTCCTGAATATCTATACAGTAAACTGTCTTGGATTTCAGCGCATAGGCCCCTTGGAGCCCGTAAACAAGCTCAACAGCTGTCTACTGCTCGCCATGCATCCGCTGCATTTCGAGGTAGCTTCCGCTATGCAGCTTCCAAATGTTGGAACAACATTCCTCCGCCAATCAGGGACCTAAAAAGTATAGGCAGTTTCAAACGTCATCTAAAACTTCACCTTTTAGATGCACAAAAAAGACAAGAAAATTTTATTCAGGATATAAGCATTATATGAACTGGTCACCCACCTTAGCTTGCTGTCCCTTAAGTGTATGTGAAGGTTTTCTCTGCATAGCGGGTTGCTGAATTCAGGTAGTGATGCTTCGTGAATTTTATCATATTGCACTGTTGCAATTAACCTTTTTGCTAAACATCTAATGGTCGAGCCCTGCAAAAAAAGAAAACAAAATTGTAAATGTTACAATATGAATGTTTGTTGCTTTTTTAGTTGTACATAAAGTATAATGATGTTATGTTACTCACCATAAGGTACGTACCTACTACTAAAATGGCTGGTTTTCTGGTACTTTGCTGTTGCTATAAGATCTTATCTGCAATAGTTTTTTCTGTTTTCACTCACTTTTGTAATTAGATTTTATGTAAGTTACTGTTGTGATACGTTGTGTTTTGTTCGCATGTACATACTGTACTTTGTTTTTTTTTTGTTAACACCAACTCTGTTTTTGTTTTGTTTGGCACTTTGGCTTCACAAATTTTATCTAATGTTTTGTTTGTTTGGCTTTCTCTAGAGTTGTTGTACCTACCACAGCACAGCACAATCAGCACATATCCCTATACATTAGACTACTCTTTGGCACAGACTAATGTAGCAAGCAAACTATACAAACAATCAGTTGTCTTGTCTGACACTTAGTTAATGTTACCATAGACTGGTCACACAGACTAATACTTTCATAGTATATATTTTTTATATTGGTGCCCCTGTGTGATCAGGCATAAAAGGTCATGTTTATATTTGTCATATTGTAGTATTTTGTTGTAATGTCCCGGTTAGCATGGCTCTCAGCCCCACCAAAACGGTACCGACGGAAGACCAGCGCTGGCCAAAAAGCCAAGCATTATGCTGAGTCGGTACCGTTTTGGGACAAACTGTGTTTTTATTTTTCTGTACTACTTTGATGTGTCTTATTGTCGTGTTTGTCCCAAATAAATATAATTTTCTTTCTTTCTTTCTTTCTTTCTAATTTAAAATCTATCACAATCCCTTTCAGAGGTATTGTGATTGTTATATTTTCGTCTGTCATATTGCTTAGACAGTTCAATTTCCTTTATTCCATACTTTTAAAACGCGTCCCGATCACAATCCCTTACAAATGTCCAATAGTGACGGCCTGAATATCTTTCAAATTAGGAATTGAAAGGGATTGCGATAGATTTTAAATTAGACAATTAGCCCCCTGCCAGCGTAGCATGCGCACCGCGACTCGCTGTCGACGCTTATCTCGTGATGTCTGTCACTGTTAGCTCGCGCGAGAAAAGTGTCGAGAAAGCTTTGTCGAGGTGCTCATGCTACGCATGCTGGTTATGATCATATGATACTTTTTATCCCGATATTCCCACTGGAACGGGAACCACGCGGGTGAAACCGCGAGCAGCCGCTAGTCTCATTATAAAATAATGTTCATGCAATAATAATAATAAAAAAAACATTGTACGTGTACAAAAGAGGACGAACGCATCAAGGGGTTAAAGAGGGGGGTTTCGAATTATAATTCCCAGTCGACTTAAGGCGGCGCGTGCGCGCGATTCTGGCAGTCGTGCGGACTTGCAACGTCAGCTACTGATAGTCGTTCAAGGGATTTTGCGCGGTAGTGGACTATCGGCAACATTACAATCTAATCCCAGAATGTACAACCGAGACAAGAAAGTCTATGCGGGAAACTTAGCGATTCGCCGTTATTCGTTTTATAGAGAGGTTGTTTATCAGCGAACAGATGGGTAAAGGTCGACATTTCGGAACCTGCAGTTTTATTATAAGATTGTGGGTTTAAAAAAACATTTGACAGTCTAAATTCGCTATTCAGACTCTAAAATGTGTATTTTTTTACTTATTTATACAACAGTATAGTAAGGAACTTTAATTGATATCAGAATGCTTATAATTTATAAACACTAAGGAAAATTGGAAGTTTGAAAACTCGAGTTTCATATCTCAAATAGTCTAAAACATATTCTATAAATGTTCACAGTACCGGACAAAACATCAAAGTCAGACATATTAAAATTATTGGAAATAGGCTACTTTCAATAATACTTACAAGGAGCAACTACTTAAGAATGGATTATTTATTAGTTTTAACTTTTTGTTGACGTATCCGACTTATTCCGACAGATATTTTGACCATTATTATATTCATTATATGTTAGACAAGTAAATGAATAATATCTGGAAGTTTGACAGTTTCGAGCACGCGATGACACGCACTTGGTAAAAAGGTAGAACAAACAGAATCCATGGCAGTAGCAAATTGTTCCACAAGTAACAACACAGCCTGTGGCATTGCAAATAGTTACGATTTACTTGTGTTCAACCCCATTTTTGTTATTGTACAAATGCCAGGCGAGTTTAAAACGCCAGATACTATGAATGCCAGATTCCACAAATGTCAGATTCTATAATCGCCAAATTTTATGAATGTCAGATTTTGGTATCAATAGCAAAAAATATAAATTATTTCATGTGTGCATACAATTTTCAACTATTTCGTAGTTTTCGGGCAAATAATTTTATTCACGCTCCTTTTTAATGTTTTTTTTTCTATATTCGAGAAGTTGAGAGCAACCGCCTGCGGGGCAAACGAGCATTTTTTATAAATATATTTCGTACAATCATACCAACTATCTGGCCCAAGCTAAGTTTAATGAAAAACTTGTGTTATAGACGCTAGATATAAGGATTTTGCTATTGATAAAAAATCTGTCATTAGTAGAATCTGGCATTTATAGAATCTGATATTTGTACAATCTGGCATTTGTAGAATCTGACATTCATAGAATCTGGCGTTTCAAAACTCATCTGGCATTTCTAGAATCTGACATTTTACCGACTAAACCCAATTTTTTTACCGACTGACTTACTAGCATCCTATATTATAAATGTGAAAATTGCATATTTGTTACTCAATCATGCAAAATCGGAGAACAACGGATTTAGTTGAAATTTGACACAGGTAGCAACAAATATTAAATAACTTATCTCATGTCGCCCTGACGAGACATGAGACAAGTTGCTTCTTTCTAGTATATTTTCTTGTTTAGTATTTGTCACAGGTTATAACAGGTAGTAAGTATTATAGCCAGGATTGAAACAAAAGATACATTTTGTCAAAATATTCCCACGGGATCGGGAAGCACGCAGGTTAAACTGCAGGCGGCCACTAGTTTATAATTGTAGATGCATCCTACTACACGAAAAAATCATGATCTTGTAGCAATGCTTATGTATGTGGTTAAAAAATTTTCAAGTGCAACTGGAGTCCTTGCACTAGCTAGCTTATTAGCTACTAAACTGCCGTTGTGTTTACCAAGTATCTAGGTAGAGCATCAAGAATTTCTTTTAATAGCAGCATTTAATTTTGGCTGCCTTTATTAAAAATATTTATTGTGTCATTTTCTTTACCACTTGACCTAACGTTAGCGTTAATTTACTTTTATCTTAAATCGTCACAATGGAGCATTGCATCGTATGAATCAATGCTAATAATAATAAATGTTGGTAATGTTATGCCAAATAAAATGCTGCATAATTATTTGCAATGCCATACAGTGTGCACAGATTTACTGTAAATTAGTTGCAGTGCAGTGCCTTTCTTGGCGCATCATCATAATAAAAATTAATAAACTGAACACACAATTGTCAGACAATCTCAAAATGTCAATGACATGTAAAAACGAAACTACAGATAGTAGAAGACTGGTAAAGTAACTACAACCGCAAAAATGTTATGTACAATTTGGTTTCTTTCGGATCAAATAAAAATAGTAAATTGAAGAGCAGAATATGATGCGAGCTCTCGCCAGCGCCAGATACAGTTGTAGTTACTTTGATTGTACTTCAGGTTATTAGTTAAAAACAACTTAATTAATAAATACTTACATCTACACTTATATTTAACTTAGTCTTTCAGTTCATTCGCCTTCAGTCATTTGTTGGTGACATTGAAGTATTTCAATAAAGTTCTACATTTTTTACTACTAGTTTTAGGGGTTTTCTCGGTGACCGAATTTCTTCGGGCCGGCGTCGTTTCTTTCGGACTGAGCGGGGCGGGACAAGGAGCTTTTTCTAGCGCGGTTTCGGATACTTTGGCTTTCTTCTCGCGAACGATTAGCGTCAACCAGTTAGTGGATTCCTGCTTCTTTTTGACTGGCGACATAAGTCTCAAATGTGGAGCCTCGCCGTCCAAAACGAAGTTGGGCAAATTCTTAGTCGGAGTGTTAAAGCTGATTACTCGAACTTTACTGGGTGATACTTTCACCGGCGACCGGTGGGCGAGAGTATTCGGCGAGATCGGCTTCGGACTCTTCGGCGATAATTTCTTGCAGGTTTTTCGTTCGTAGTTTTTGGTGGGCGTCATGAAGGAGACGCCAGCTTTCGGGATGTAGCCCCACTCGGGGGAGACCGGCGTCGCGGGCTCGAACATGCATCTCTTAACGGGGCTCGCGTCGGCGTCCGGCGCACGAGGTCGCTTCGCTCCGGTCGACGTAGATTCGTCCGGAAGCTTCTCGGCGTCCAGTTTCAGCCTCTTAGCCAACACGTCAGGTTCGTCGCGATCTCGCGAGGCGTTCATGAGGTCGGTCAAGCAGCGTTTCGTCTTCCGGGCGGAAGCCGACGGAGCGGGACGCGGCCGTTTGTTCGCTCCAGAGCTCGGCGGGGCGAGGGCCTTCCGTTTGAGGGAGTCGGGGGTTTGGTCGCCGGCCCCCCAGTGCGGGGGCGCGACGACCTCTGCCCGCGGGACAGATTCAGCGCGGCCGCTGAGTTCAGCGGCGTCCGCGGCGGACGCGTGCTCCGGGCCGACGCGCCAGATCTTGTGCCTGGCGTCGTCGCTGCAGGTGACGAGGCGCAGGTCGGCGGCGCGGGCCCAGGCGGCGCACGTGACCTCGGCGCGGTGGCCCGCCAGCCGCGCCACGGGCTCCGCGCGCCGCACGTCCCACACGTACGCGAGCTTGTCGCTGCTGCCGCTCACGAGGTAGGCGCCGTCGGGGCTGAGCCCGCTCTTGATGTAGAAGGTCCCGCTCTCGTGGCCGACGTACCGCCGCTCGGGCAGCGCGCCGTACGTCGCGACGTTGAAGCAGTATATGACGCTGTCCATGCAGCTCGCGTACAGGCGGACCCGGGCGTCGTCCACGATCAGGTTCGTGTACCCGTTTCGGGTCGAGCTGCCGCAGTACGGGATCGACCGCTTCGGCAGCGGCTCGCGTTTATGAGTCGAGTAGTTCTTCCGCAAGTCCCACACTTTGATGTTCCCGTCGCACTCCCCGCAGGAGATGAGGGTGGTGTCGTCTTGAAACACGAGCCCGGTGATGCTGATGGCGCGATGGGTGTCGAGCCGCGGCCGCTTCGAGTGCGAGCCGGGCGTCTTCGGCGTGAAACTCGAGTGGCAGTTCCATAAACAATTGTCCGGTTTCAAAATAACGGACGGTTGGCTGTTGGCGCGAATGTCCCAGATGAGAATGTGTCCGTCTCGAGCTCCGGTGGCGAATACGGTGGGCTCGTTCGGCCGGAATACGGCAGTCTTTACCGACCTGGTGTGGTTGGAGAACACCTGGACCCTCTTTGGAGCGCCTTCAGCGACATCCCAGAGGCACGCTGTGTGGTCCCCTGGAAATAACATATCATATTGAAGAATGCATACCTCCATTTTTTCTTCTACTTCTCTCCTTCTTCTACTCTCTTCTTTATTATTGTTATTATTGTTCATCAGACTCTGTAATTTGTCCTGAGCATGGGAATCTTAAACACACATAGTCCTTCGCAATATAAGGACCTATTTTTGAACAAAGTGTTCATTTTGTGTTTCCCAACAAGATCATTTATATATCTAGTACTTATATTGGTTTACAAATTTTCAATGAAAAACATACTTTCCTTTTGATTTAACTAGACTTTTAGGCAACAATTCATGTAGCTTACCTGATACGGTGACAAAGTTCATGTAGCCAGGCATCCATGCGAGGTCAAACACGGCATTATTGTGACACTGGAACCCCTCTAGGTTGCGTGCGGACGCTATGGTGGATGTGTCCTGTTCATGAACCAAATATAAAATTATAAGTAAGTAAATGAAATAAAATGCAACTCGTAACTTCTCTGCTTCAACTAGTAATAGTTGTAATCTTAAACTTTTGGGTATATTTGTAATTAAACGAGAAAATATACTAAAAAAAAAGCAACTTGTCTCATGTCGCCCTGACGGGACAGGGACATTTTTAACAGTATTGTGGATTGACATATTTTGTTTGTATGTTCATTTGTTACTCTTTCACGCAATAACTACTGAACCGATTTGGATGAAATTTGACACACAGATAGAAGAGAAGCTGGATTAAAACATAGGTTACTTTTTATCCCGATATTCCTACGGGAACGGGAACCACGCGGGTGAAACCGCGGGCGGCCGCTAGTACATAATATACATATTAAACAACCAGACCAAGAACAATAGACATGTTCATGCACACAAATATTTGTCTTGTCCGGGGATCGAACCCAGGACCTCTGGCGCAGGAGGTGGGTTAGTACCCCTGCGCTAAATAGGTCCTCAAAAATTTCCCATAAACAAAGATTCTCCATAAACATTCAAAGATTTTGTTCGTTCTTAGATTTCATTCAGATCAAATATAAAGAAAATATAAGACCTTTTTGACAAGCATGCTCCATATTAGGCCACAGAACGGTTTACGTCAGGGCAGTTGGTGGCCAAATTCGTACCAAAGAACCTTGCCATAACCACAGATTACTAGTCCAGCAGCTTCAGAGTTATTTAAGAAAAAAGTTGTCAAAAGTCAATGGAAGCTAACCTGCTCTCAAAGATTTATTCAGTTTTGTGTCTAAATAGTGAAGAATTGTGCTTAAAACATTACCAAAGTGCAATTTATAAACTGTGGAACCAGTGATATCGTTATTCGCGTGTGAAACACTAAAATTAGACTAAAAGCAGTGTTTTAAAAAACCCATAGTAAGTTTCAAAATTTTCTGCATTTTAAAATACCCTCAATAATTTTTGATAATTTAATTTTTCTTTTTCTGTTTGGCTACGTTCAAAATCCAACAAACATAATGTTCAGTGATACAAAGTAGTGTTGTTAATAATAAAATAATAAAAAAAAAACAACTAAAGATACTGATACTTATAAAAAACTTATGGCTCTGGTCCGTGAAAGAAAATTGATTGGATATACATTTACCCCCAAAAGTGATAGACCATATAGGATCGTAATAAAGAACTTGCAATTCTACACCTATTGATGCAATTAAAGAGGCTATTGAAAGTACAGGAAATATTGTAAGAGACGAGATTATAACGGCTAGACATGGCAAAGTCCGATTACGTTATCATCTGTTTACTGCCCTCCAAAGCAAAATAGAAATCCTGAAACGGTTGAGGAAAATTTTAGTACCTATTTCCAATCACTAGGCAATAGGTTTATAGCGGGAGGAGATTGGAATTCCAAACACACAATGTGGGGCTCGCGTCTTATCACAACTAGAGGTCGAAACCTCCGCAAGAGTCTAGAGAAATCGCATCTCAAGATTCTCTCAACTGGGCAACCTACTTACTGGCCTGCAGACCCAGCGAAAATACCAGACCTGCTTGACTTCTTCATTTACAAGGGAGTGCAAACACATTTTTTGGACGTAGAAAGTTGCTTCGACTCTTCATCAGACCATACTCCAGTGATTGCAACAGTGAGTTCAACAGTAATAAAAAGAGCTGTGCCTCCGTACTTGTATAACAGACACACAGATTGGAGAGCATTTCAACTTAATTTAAGTGAAAGCCTGGACCTTAAAATCAGCCTTAAAACGAAGGACGATATTGATGATGCTGCTGAGTATCTAACCAAGATGATACAAAAAAGCTGCTTGGACTTGCACTCCGCCTCTTCACCAATCGTCAAATATAAAGATCAAACCGTGCCGAACATTGTCAAAGAAAAGAAAAACAGCGTCTTAGAAGAGTGTGGCATTGCAGTCGTCATCCCGCAGACAAAAGAGATTTTAACAAAGCAGCCGCTAGCCTTAAACAGCTTTTGTTGGATATAGAAAATGAAACATTACAGCAACATTTACAAAGTTTAACCCCAACAGCTTCAGTTAAGAACGAATACTCACTGTGGAGAACAGCCAAATCCCGCGAAAAGCCACAAACTGCTAGACATCCACTTAAAAATGAGAATGGAACGTGGAGTAAAACGGACGAAGAGCGAGCTGAAGCATTTGGAATATTTCTGAGCAGCGTTTTTACACCCAATACTGACATTGGAGATTGGCTGTATGCCTGCAGAAGTTCGTCGAATAATAATGGATCCAGACCTCAAAAAAGCACCAGGATTTGAACTAATCACAGCAGAGGTGTTGCGTAACCTGCCGCGGAAAGGTATCGTTTTTATTACATCATTGTTCAATGCTGTATTACGAGTTGCGTACTTTCCAAGTATATGGAAAGTCTCGCAAATAACAATGATTCCAAAGCCAGGAAAACCAACCACATTTGCCATCTTCATATAGACCGATAAGCCTCCTACCTGTACTATCAAAGGTACTTGAGAAGATCATCCTGTCACGCCTTAATGAAACATTGACTGATAATGCAATCATTCCTGAGCATCAGTTTGGATTTCGAAGGAATCACTCAACCATCGAGCAAGCACACAGGGTGTGCGAGCACATAAGGAACACCTTAGAAAATAAGAAGTACTGCTCGGCAGTGTTCTTAGATGTGCAGCAAGCTTATGACAAGGTCTGGCACAACGGCCTGCATTACAAACTAAAAAAACCTTTTATCTAATAATCTGTAGCTCCTATTGAAGTCCTACCTAGATAGTCGCATCTTCTATGTCAAAATCAACAACTCTACCTCAAATTTTTACGATATAAAAGCAGGAGTTCCTTAAGGATCTGTGCTGGGACCCTCGCTATATCTCATCTACACAGCTGATGTACCAGAGTCAGAGAACGTCGTAACAGCCACTTTTGCAGATGACACTGCCATATTGTCAAATGACACAGATCCCGAAGTAGCATCAAGAAACCTGCAAGAACATTTGAATAATGTTCATTCCTGGATGCAGTCTTGGAGAGTTAAAGCTAGTGGAACTAAATCAAATCACATCACATTCACCTTGAGGAAAGAAGATTGCCCTCCTGTTAAGCTAGGTGATGAGGTCCTACTACATAAAACAAGCGTCAAATACCTTGGCTTTCACCTCGACAGACGGCAAACCTGGAAAATACATATTCAGAAGAAGCGTGACGAGCTAAACTTTAGATCAAGATCCCTTGAATGGCTAATGGGTAGAAACTCGCGGCTGTCCGTTGAGAACAAGGTCATGATATATACGTAAACACCGACGTGCGGCGTCAACTTCGAACGTAAATTATTTATTTATTTATTTAGATCACCAACTAGATTACAATAAACAAAAATAAAAAGAAAACACACACAATATAAACATAACAGTTGGTTCCGGCTAGGGAGACTGATGTTAGAGAGGAGAATTGTTAAAAGGTTAATTGTCTTATAATACAAGCAGTTTAAGTACAAATTGTAATAGGATAAGACGGTATAGAGAGGAAAAAAGGAACGAATTGGCCAGACCTTTCGTGGTTCCCTCAATGATGCGGCTCGGAGGTCCAATGGTACAGATCGATCTACTTCACGTCTGGGTTTTTAAATAATGCAACTTTTTAGGAAATATACTGTTGCTTTATGTATTTAGATTCAAAATTACAAATACAATTTTATCGAATCCATGGATTAGATAGAAGCATCCGTCATCTGTGCCTGCGGCACCTTATATATCCAAAATCAGCGCCATCTGCACCCCGACCGCCTAACGGTTTAACTTGTACTATCGCTATAGCTATCTCGCTGACGCTATCACTTTCATACTCATAATACAATAGTGAATGCAATAGATGAATATAAATATGTAGGAATTAGTCAAAAACCCTATCGTTGAAGGGTTCTATGAGAGTTTGAAGTTTTATAGATATAGCGATAGCACAAGTTATATTGTTAGGCGGTCGGGCCGCTGGTATTGGTGTATTATGCAGGCCATGTTATGTTAAAAATGTTTGCTGCGTCGTCGGTTGTTGTTGAGCCACCTCTGCGATGGCAGCGCTCCTCACATAACCGCTAGATGGCGCATGAACACCAATATTTAATAGTTTCAAATGTGCAATTTTAATGTAATGGTCAATCAATTTTTGGCTCAGTCTAAATCTAGATTCTTCAACTTTATGGTAGAAAAAAAACTAAATCTTACAAAAGGGTTTAATAAGTATAATAATTCGGTTGTCGTCGCTCTTCAACCAAATATTAGCGAGCTGCGAGCGCACACAGTTACATACGCGCCACTCGGCTTGCGGCAACCCTACTGAATTTGGATATCCGAATGTTCACCGGCCGGTAGCTAATTATCGCGCATAAGTACATGGAGTGAACTAGGCCCGCCATAATGTTAAAGAGAAAAACCATTATAGTGCTTTCCTCTTTTTAAATTGTAATTTCTTCTTTATTTTCTGGACCGTGGTAGTAAACAGTGAACCAGTTAAGACTCACCCATCACCTATGGTGTCCCTTAGGGCAGCATTCTTGGTCTAACTCTGTTCCTAACCTACATCAACGAACTGTGTCAGCTTCAGCTGGATGAAGGGCAATTTTTTACATTTGCTGACGATACGGCACTCTTTTTCCTTTCTCTTGGGCTGATGCATTTGAACTCATTCAGAAAGGTTTGGACACTGTCGCTGTCCCTTCCTCCCGCGGACGCCTACCAGTATTAACGTATATTACGTGCGGCTCAAATTATTATTGACAAATTTATTTGAAAACCAAGTAACAATTCGAACGAAATAATAGGAGTGCATAAATGTAAGAAGTGGAGTGAAGTGCGCGAAGGAGATCTACTTAATTGTGACAGTGACAAATATATCATTGTCCCTCTGCCGTCGAGGAGTGCGCGACGCATCGTCCTATCAGGTCAACCGAAGTGCTAATTAGGCCGTCCCACCTCAACCGGACATACCTGCGCTCGCGCAAGCCCCGCCCACCGAACCCCTCGATTGCCGTCGGGAAGTGAAACATTTAGGCCTACTTTTGCTTTATTCTAACAACAATATGATGCGCTCTCCGCCTGATTCGGAATTTTTACTAAAGACTCCCCCGATGACGCATTGTAAATCTGATTCTGCATTGAATAAAGATCAATCAAATATTACGAAACGTCAAAAACGTACCTTAAATGAATATTCATATGGTTACGAGTCCTGTTCGACCGAGATAAAAACTATGTTTGCTGAGATTAAAGCTCAACAGGAAGACAAATTTGAGTCGCTAAGTAGTGCAATGAATATTATTATTACACAAAATCAAGAAATTAAAAACTCATTAGTTATGATGAACAAAAAGTATGACGAGCTACAAGAAAAAATTAACTGCTTGGAAACCGAGAACATTGAATACAAAATGCGCCTATCGTCGCTCGAAAATAAATTGGAAATTATGGAAAGGCAAAATCGTAGTTCTACAATCGAAATTCGTAATATCCCCACGAATGACCATGAAAATAAACAGAACATGATAAAAATTGTTAAGGATATTGGCTCGGTTCTGAACTTGGAGCCACCTATACAGGACGCCGAGATTAGTGAGATATACCGTTCAAAATCTAAGTCAATTATCGTTGATTTCACCACTCAAAGAAGGAAGGAGTCATTGATCGCCTTATATAAGTCATCGAACAAGAATAGGCGTGAGAAAAAAGAAAGCCAACTAAATTCTAATCATGTTGACATCCCTGGCCCTCCTCAGAATATATACATATCCGAGTTCCTCACTACCAAGACGAGACGTATTTTCTATGTTGCTCGTGACTTCGTCAAGAATAAAAAAATTAATGCAGCGTGGACCTCTTTTGGAAAAGTGTTCGTAAGAAAAGAAGAGGGCGGATCGACGTCTCAGATATGCGATGAAGACGAACTAATCAATATGGTTATGTGACTATATTTAGTAATCATTTATTTAAATAACTGCATAAATTTAAAGTCGTTTTTTATAAGTATACTTTTTTACTTTTACCTCTGTTTAAGTTATTCTACTTTTATTATATTAGCATGCCAAAACAAATTCATGTATCACTTCACACGCACTCACCGTCTTTTTAACTTATTGGCCTCTAACGAACAACCACTGCATCACATCACTCCGTCATGTCTGCACGCATTATATAATAATTATATACATTATTTACACTCATCTTTATATATACACACTTATATGTATAATAACACTTTAAACGAACACGTTTTACAATATTTATACAATAATAATAATACAAATAGCGTTGTGGGTAATATTGTTGAGACTATTGGACTTTATCTTTTTAATAAGTTTCTATTCGCGCTTAATTATGTGATTACTGTTTTCCGGGAACCAAACCTAATATGTAGTAAAATAATATTCTTCAACTTACATAAAATTATATTAACTGAACATGGTTAATCACATTTTAGGAAATATTGAATTGGGTTTGGATTCTCTCTCGGTTGCGAAGTCACTTAAGTGCGATATTGAAAGCTTAAGGTCTCACTTAAGAAATGAATATCCACGGCGCTCATTAAAAGTTTTCACACAAAATATACGAAGCATTAATTGTAACTTCGACGACTTTTGTATAATGCTTCAGAGATCGAACATAAATTGGGATATAATAGTTTTAACTGAATGCTGGCTTACGTTGTCAAAGCCCATCCCTAATCTTGGCGGGTACAGTCACGTATCAACTACAAAACATAAATCACAAAATGAAGGTGTCGTGGTATATTTTAAAAATGATCTAAATATTGTGGTTGAGGAACCACAAATCACTGATGCTAATTGTCTTCTAATAAAACTGGACGGAATAACCTGTATTTTATGTATTTACCGCCCACCTAGTCAAACTAATACAACAAATTTCGTAAACTCTATTGATTCATTGTTATCAGTCCTCAATAATTATAAAGACATAGTAGTGTGCGGTGATATAAATATTGACATTCTGCCTAGCACTAGTGATTCGCGCTCATATGAATACTTGAATGTTATGGCCATAGTAAGACGTGCCTCGACCACATGATGCTTAAATCTAAACTGGATGCTGCTTGTTTTGTAATTGAGTCAACCATTACCGATCATGATAGCGTAGCTTTAAATATTAATTATAGTCCAACAATTAGCAAAACTACCACTTCAAAGTTAAATATCGATTATCACAATTTGGACAAAAGTATATCATCCATTGACTTTAGCCAAATCACAAATTGCAGGGATGTAAATATTGCTACTAATTTGCTGATTCACCTTCTCAATACAGCTATTAAACAGAATTCTAAAGTTTTGATTTCTTCTAGAAGACATGATTCAAAGAAACCATGGGTAACCAAAGGTATGTTGCGATGTCTAAGAAATAGAGACTCTTTGCACAAGAAACTAAAAAAAGATCCAGAAAACTCAGTTTTAGCAGTTACTTACAAACGCTATAGGAATTTTTGCAAAAGTATTTTAAAAAAGGCCAAAAGGAATTATGAGAAAAGAGAAATTGAGTCAGCAATGGCAAATAAAAAGAAATTGTGGGAAGTTATATCTAATGTAGCTAACTTAAGAAAGAAACAGGATCAGTCTACTTATCTCTTATCTCCCGAAGATCCCGTGGGTAGTGTTAATGAGGTCAATAAGTTCTTTGCTAACGTAGGTAATAACTTGGCAAAACAATTCACGAACACTGCATCTCATCGTAACTCTAACCCTATCAACACTGATCTAATACCGAGACCAGTAAATTCTTTCGCCCTGCTTCCAACTGATGAAGCTGAAATCCATTCAATCATTCTCGGACTAAGAGAAAACTGTGCAGTAGGCTCTGATCAAATTTCTGGCAAGTTTATAAAAAGGTATAGCTACTTCTTAGTTCCACCTATAACCCATATATGCAACCTCGCAATCTCATCTGGGGTTTTTCCTTCAGCATTTAAGACGTGTTTGATCAAGCCCATACACAAGGCGGGCGAGCGGGACTGTGTTAACAACTTCAGACCAATATCGATTCTTCCAACTCTTTCAAAAATTCCTGAACGCCTTCTAAACAACCAACTCACAAATTACTTAGAGACTAACAATTTAATTTCAAGTTCACAATACGGGTTTCGTAGAGGCAAATCAACAAACGACGCAGTGCATAATCTTACTGAACTAGTTATTACAAATTTAGATGCCAAAAAGAAATGTTTAACCATCTTCCTCGACATAGCCAAGGCATTTGACACAGTCTCGATTCCCCGCCTGTTGCATAAGCTTGAAGACCTTGGAGTAAGAGGCTTACCACTTAAATTATTTGAGGACTACCTCACCAATCGAAAGCAAAGGGTTAAAATCGATAAATGGATCAGTGATGATCAACCCGTAACTTGTGGCTTACCCCAAGGTAGTATAAATGGTCCAACGCTATTCCTAGTTTACGTCAACGGCCTGTGTAACTTGAAGCTTTTAAATGGAACCATAATCACATTTGCCGATGATACTGCCGTCTTCTTTAGTGGCGATAGTTGGAAGGAGGTTTTTGATTCTGCAAGTATGGGCCTCAAAGAGATCAGTACGTGGCTTCGAGATAACGCTTTAGCCCTTAACGTTTCTAAAACCAAGTTCATGGCCTTTGCTCATAGAAGGGACCTACTTCCTCCACCATCTTACACTATCCGTCTACATTCATGTTCTTCGGATTCTATTGATTGCCTTTGTCCTTTTCTACAAGAAACTAATTCCATAAAATACCTTGGTGTCACGTTAGATGAAACTTTAACATTCAAGCCTCATATTGAGATCCTAGTTACACGCTTAAGAAAACTAATTTACATCTTTAAAAATTTAAAACATGTTGCTAATCCCCAAACTATAAAAATGGTATATTTTGCCTTATGCCATTCATTAATCGATTATTGTATCACCTCATGGGGCGGAGCATCAAAAACGCACCTCATCCAACTGGAGAGAGCGCAAAGGGCTATCCTAAAGGTGAGCGCCGGTCTTCCCTACCGATTCCCTTCAACTGAGCTGTATAAGAGGTGGAATGTTCTAACAATACGGCAATCATTTATACTTAATACAGCGCTCAAACAACACTCCAAACTCACTTACAGTTCAGAATACAACTATAATAAGCGCAGGAAGCACCAGGTTTGCAGTACCCAGTCCTTTAAATCTAGTCATTCGCACAAGTTTTTCACTTTTCTCGGTCCTTTTATTTATAACCGCCTAAACCAGATCTTAAATATCTTTCCCCTGCACAGAACAAGTTGTAAAGCCGCTGTTATGAAATGGTTAAAAACTAAAAATTACGATGACACCGAAGCATTCATTCACCCGACCTCATAGTTACCCCCAACATTAACTAACATTAGAATATATATATATATATATATAAAAAAATTATATTATACAATAGTTTATCCACACACACGCAATACAGAAATTTACTAACACACACACATATACACAAACAAATCCATGCAAAATAACCTTGCACACACATTTAATCATACACACATACGAGCACACATACACTACATGGTATCCCAGCATAGATATAGCGGTAAGTTCCTACTCAAGTATTAATTCGGTGATAGTGTCATGAATCATTTGGCTTTTTTTTTTATTTTTATTGTTGTTAATTAATTATTTTTTTTTTTTTTACATACGATCTTTGCGTGTTCAATGTTACCATTGAAAAATGTAACTAGAACTGTTTGTTTACTTTTATGTCATTTGTCCTTAGTTATATCATTCTACTCGCAATTATTTTACTGGCCAACACAACTGCCATGGTTTCACGAAATGATATGCAATTTTTATGTAACCATAAAATCTCCGCGGTGGGGGGCGCTGGTGACCTGTATTACGGGTTTTACAAACCTATCTCAGGCGCCAGTCTCTCAGCCAAGGGTTGTAATGTGGCTGCTTGCATATAACATCGACCAAATAAATTGTTATGTATAACCATTGTTGAGAGACAAATAAATGATTTTTTTTTTTTTTTTTTTAGATGGCTGAATTCCAATGTCCTAACATAAAATGTCTCCAAAAAATATGTCACATTTGCAATGAGGTCTAACCAACTCCCATCAGAAGAGTACCAAATAATTGCACATAAGTGTCATACTCAGCCGCCCTCATCTGCCTGCTTCTGTCCCTCACTAGAGCGCTCTGACTGCATCAAATATCTTGGTGTCCTACTTCAACAAACGCTGACTTTTGACTGAAAGCGCCACCTCGACCATTTATCATGTAGACTCCGTAAGATGATATACATCTTTAGCAATCTAAAGCATATTGCCTAGCGCAAGATCATTAAGTCCTTGTATTTTGCCCTGTGTCATTCACTTTTGGTATACTGCATCATTACCTGGGGTGGTGCTGTCAAGTGTCACCTACTGGCGGCAGAAAGAGCCCAGCGTATATTACTGAAAGTTGCCACTGGCCTCCCCTATCTTTTTCCTACGGCTGAACTCCATAAAGTCTGGAACATCCTCTCAGTGAGACAAACTTACATCCTAAGAACCATTCTCCTAAAACACTCCCAGTTAATTTACGACCCAATACTGGAAGTAAAGTCGGAACACTAAAGTCTGCATTGTTCCCCAACTACGCACCACCTTTTTGGTATTGGTGATGGGCTCTTTTCTCCGCATTTAGACTCTCATTTGGTCCGTTATGCGTGAACATAGCATCGGTATGGCTAGTTAAGCCATCCCAGCTCCTTCCAGAAGCGCAGAAGCCTCCTGGGGCGTTCACAGGCTTCTAGGAGCGACCTCACGTCTTTGAGGGTTTCTGCCCGTTTTGCGGCCAAACCCACGCACTCCAGGATTACGTGGGCGGCTGTTTCCTCTGCGTCCAGGCATCCCCTACATAGGGGGCTGTCTGTCGCATTCATGATGAATAGTTGTCGGTTTAAAGGTAGGTGACCTGTAAGTGTGCCTACAACTATTCGGAGGTCCGGACGATTAAGGCTTAGCAGTCTACAGGTCAAACGCGGCGAGACTGCAGTCATCGCCAGCTTGGACTGTCTACAGCTTGTTTGATCTACCCAACGCTTATTATGTGCAGCACGAGTACGCTGTCTTACCCATGAGCGCAATTGGCTGAATGGGAGTGGCAGAATGGGTATGGGTCCAGCCACTGTTGTGGAAGATCCCCTTCTTGCCAGCTCATCGGCGGCATCGTTCCCGTGTGATCCACTATGCCCTTTAATCCATTGTAGGATTACACTGTTGTTGTTGGATGCTAAACGATCCAAGACTCGGTGGCATTCGTAGACAATGCTGGAGTTGATCGTGTTGGCCTCCAGTGCTGTTAGGACGGCCATACTGTCGGTCAGTATGCGGATGTTCAGTTCCTTCATACCTCTAGACAGGGCCGTGGTACGCACCACCTTTTCACAACACTTCTTTCAGTTCCTGGGCCCTTTCCTTTACAACCGAATGAACCATCTGCTCCATATATATCCGCTTGTCAAATCATCCTGTAAGCTTACGGTCTCAAAGTACCTAATTTCACTAAACTATGATGCCACTGAAAATTTACTCTGTCCTACGAGATAATTAATGCTCTTCTGCTGCTATATAAATTTACCTACATGTTAGTAACTGACTAAAATCTTTGGCTCTCTGACATCCCTTCCACAGAATATTGCTAATTCATACACACACACACACACACACACAAAACATCTCACCAATGCATACACACATTTACCTACACTCACTCTCACACTCATTCACACACCGATTTAATCTTAAATACACAACCCCTCTCACAGTTCTTTGGACGCGTGCAGCTCACACATTGTTTATTTAGATAATTTAGTCATGTTTATGTTATTGTTTCACTTTTTTGTTATTGTTTTATTTATCCTTATCACTCGTCCAATTTAAGCACTGAATGTAGTACTTACCTACCTTTTGTCCTTGGGTGGGCCTGGTGCCCTGTAGCTCAGGTTTCTACTACTGAAACCTATTTCAGGCACCAGTCCATCACAGGTATAGGAGATAGTTATACATACCTACTTAGCACTACTTGATTGTAAGAACCCTATTTGTGATGGTAAAATAAAGTTATTTTTATTTTTTATATTTTGTTTATCAGTTTTTCGAATTTTGTTTTACAATGTCATCCGTCATTCTCTGTGTGAAAAATAAAACCTTTACAAGATGTACTACTATTATTGTGAACTTCAATATTTTATGGAATAAATTCCATTGTGCTTATTCATCATTGTTTTCTCTGCGTTGTTCCTTCATTGGCACTTCACTCTGCAAAACATAACCCTTAACCTGTGTGTAAGACATCAATAAATATTACCTGAATAGCGACCCTTCCATCTTCATTGGCAAGGGCGAGTATATGCTCGTAGCCAGAGGCCTCTGAGAAGCGGCACGCGAATATCGGCGGGTCCTGGTCGAACGCGGGCAGCGCCGACGCCTGCAGCCCGTAGAACGACTCCTCGCTGTGGACCACCAGGCGCTTCAGGACGTGGTCGTAGTTCAGCCGGCAGTCTGCGAAAGACAACACAGGACTTGGAATTCGCTCGTTTGAATAGGTTTATCGAATGCTTACGAAACAGCACATGAACAACCAGCTTTTTCTTACATTAATATCACACACAGAAAAGAATTTGTGTAAAATTTACGTCAATACAATACTTCAATGGAAATTGGGAAAAATGCCACGGTAATGCCGCAACGACACGTCCTAACAAGTTTACAGTTTGATGTAGTTTTTTATACTCACATATACCGAGCTGACGATCGATGAGACACTGGATGTAATTCATGTTTCAATAGTAGTCATTTCATATGAGAAATCGCAAATTATCACTTATGATTGTCGAACTTACTAGATTTTTCTACACACATATTTTGTTTATGATGAGATGACGGACATGACATGTTATGTCAATTATGAATGACATTGACATAAAAATTCAAAAAGAGCGCGAAAGTTCTTTTTTTTGCCGTCTTTGGCTTCTTCGAAGTAGCACCTTAAAAAATATAACACTACGTTTGATTCGAACTATTTGTTGACTCATTTTTTATTTTACGGTTTTTATATATATTTTTTTAATCCAATTTGGACTTATAGGCAGGGCTTGTAACTGGTTTAAAAAGTTTTTACAAAAACCGCTTGCAGTATTCGGAATGACAGCGCTTCAAAAACCTACATAAACCGGTATATTCCAAAGCTGCGAAATGTATCTAACTACTGACTAATAGAGTAATAGCGACCTTCCGTGTGTAGGACTAAGCTCGCTTTTCGCTTTGCCAGTCACACGCTCGCGTTGTCCCGTTCAGGGCTTGTAACCAGTTTGAAAAAGAGTGGTTAATTGAGGTTTTTGATTAAAGGTTTCTAAAAAACCGCTTCCGACGTATTCGGAATGAGAGCGCTTCCAAATCCTAAATGAACTTCCAAATTCCAAATGCTAATAAAAAAATTCAACCAACTTCTATTAGTTATTAACTCTTCAAATGTCTCGATCGATGTTATAATAGTAGCAGAAGCCAATATCTCTTGTATTACTAGTAAGTTATATGATGTACCAGGCTATAGAATGCACACTGAATTACGCTCAAATCGAAAAGGTGGAGGTATAATTATTTACGTAAAAAGCTGTCACAAGTTCACCCCACTGATAAGTAAAGCAACGCACTTCGAAACGATTGTTGGTACACTTAAAACCACGAATAATAACACTGTAACACTGTGTGCATTCTACAGACCCCCCTCTAATAACCAAACCGAATTTATCTCTGAAGTCAAAGTCAAAGATTTTTATTCAAATAGACTTATAGATAAGTACTTTCGAATAGTCCACAATTTTTTTTCCCTACCAGCCATTCAGGACATCTTTTAACTGATAAGAAGAACGGCCGCAAGAAACTTATCAGCTTTAACAGAAACAACAACATTTACAATGGAGCATGTTGTTGCCAAGCACAAATTTACAATTTTGAAATATATTTAATATAAGAGGAAAATTTTCCAATATTCAATTATTAGAATATTTTCCTTTTATCTAATTTATAATAGTTATGTTTTATGTTAGTATCACATCCATGCATTTTGGTCTTTTAAATAATCATCTACCTTGTAATAACCTTTGCTTAAGAGTGACTTTTTAACATATATTTTAAATTTATGCAAAGGCAGCTCTATCAATTGTTGTGGAACTTTATTAAAAAAAGCTATACCTTTCCCCAAAAACGAGCGTCTACATTTTTCAAGTCGAAATTTTGGAACGGCAAACTTATTCTTATTTCTTGTATTAAAATTATGCACATCGCTACGCTTAATAAATAAATCAAGATGTTTCCTTACATACACTATATTATCATAGATGTATTGTCCCGCCAAAGTTAGTATATTAATCTCTTTAAACAAATCCCTAAGAGAATCTCTCCGTCGAAGGTTGTAAATGGCGCGCACAGCTCTTTTTTGAAGTATAAAAACATTTTCTATATTAGCTGCTGAGCCCCACAACAACAGGCCATAGGACATTACACTATGAAAATAGCTAAAGTAAACTAGTCTTGCCGTTTCAATATCAGTTAAGAGCCTTATTTTCTTTATTGCAAAAGCCGCAGAACTAAGTCTACTCGACAAGGCTTCAATATGTGGATCCCATTGCAGCTTTGAATCCAATGTAATGCCAAGAAATTTTGTACTCTCAACTAACTCTACTACATTCCCATTCAAATTGATATGCATATCGACCTGCACTACGTTAGGTAATGAGAATCTAACAAACTTGGTTTTAGAAGGGTTAAGAGACATATTATTACTGTTGAACCAGTGTGCAGCAGTAAAAAGCAGTTCCCTCAAAAATCGAAAAATATATTAAAAATCTAAACTCTAGAAAAGCACCCGGAAACGATGGAATTAAAGTTGCTGATCTTAAATTAATCGCCAAAAAAAATTCATTTCCTATTGCGCAATTAATTAATGCTAGCCTGAGCTCTGGAGTGTACCCAGACGAGCTCAAGCAAAGCTGTGTTCGCCCTATTTATAAGAAGGGTAAACAAAGCGACACAACTTGACACAAGTAATTATCGCCCCATTTCCCTTTTACCCTCATTAGACAAAATAATAGAAAAATATTTTAGCGACCAAATTCACACTTTCTACCAAGAACATAAAATAATAAGTGCAAGTCAATACGGATTTCAGCCTAAGAAAAGCACTACGTC
Source organism: Chrysoteuchia culmella (assembly GCA_910589605.1). NCBI lineage: Eukaryota > Metazoa > Arthropoda > Insecta > Lepidoptera > Crambidae > Chrysoteuchia > Chrysoteuchia culmella. Next base: position 574,035 of record OU342649.1, read on the forward strand.
GTTACTCTCAAAATTCACCGATGAAGTTAATACACACTTACATGACAGGAAGCATGTTTTAGCTCTTTTTATAGACTTTACACGGGCATTTGATACTTTAAACCATTCATGCTTACTAGAAAAGCTTAACAATACAGGTATTCGAGGACCCGCACTAAACTGGTGCGCTGAGTATTTAAAAAATCGTACATACTATGTCAAAATTGCGGACACTACAAGTGATATACTACCTATCACTGAAGGGACAGCTCAAGGATCGGTGCTTGGTCCTCTCCATTTTTTGGCATACGTTAACGACATGAACAATGTACTGAAATACTGCTCATCGTACCAGTATGCTGACGACACATGCCTTATAATAGCAGACAAAGACGTTACCAGGGCGCTTGAAAAAATGCAGCAGGATTTCGACTCATTAAATAAGTGGTGCCATGATAAAGGTCTCGTTCTTAATGCCTCTAAAACAAAACTAGTACACATACGATCGCCATACAGTAAAACATACTCTGAAACAAACAATAGACTAAAAGTTCACTCGCATAATTGTCTACATGTTAAATTGCCACAGTGCAAATGTCTAGTAATAGAAACAGTTAATAAGCATACTTATCTTGGACTGATTGTAGATTGTAATTTTAACTGGCAACCACATATTGATAATGTGTGTGATAAATTAAGAGCGTTCCTGGCGCACATTATTATTATTAAAAATAGAATACCCTACAACATTTTAATTCTGTTATATAATGCATTAGCAGATTCAATTATTAACTACGGTATTACAAGTTATGGTAGAACATTCAAATCTTACCTTAATAACATTCAAGCCCTACAAATTAGAATTTTGAAACTAATTGTATCCCCGAAAATAAAAGAATTGTACAAAAACGAGGATTACAAACTTTTCAAACATTGTAATGTCTTACCAATACAATATAAATTCCTTTTTAATATATTAAAAGATCAATTTTTTAATGAAGATTTACAGAATAGAATTCAACATAAAATTAATACGCGCCACATAACTAAACAAAAATTAATCACTTCAACAGCCACAAACAACAGCTACGGTGAAAGAACTACTCAATATATAGTTCCTCGACTGTTAAATAACTTAGACCCTTCTTTTAAAAATACCATCACGGCCCATAACTTAAAGAAAAAATTGAAATTACATTTTCTAAGCATCCTATAGATAAAAGAACGGACTGGTGCCGCGATGCGAGTCTGCCTTCCTTCACATTCACTCCAATTGTGCATGCTTCACTGTTGTACTATCTCCCTCCTGTCCACGGAATTTTATATAGTCTGTCGATGGTTACATGTTACAATTACACTGTTCTTTTTTGGTTAAGTAGTCCAACATTAATCTTCTTTTTTTTTATATAATCTTTTTATACTTAAGTACTTATAGATAGTGAATTACGTACTCACAGCACACCGGACAAATCCTAGCGATTTTTGTTGCGCTTGTCAACTATGTAAAAGTTTTATTTTGTCAAATAAATAAAAAGAAAAAAAAAAAACTGATTTAATCCAAACTGCCAAATGTACCTACTACTACTGGCGAGGCAATCAAGCTAATAGCGACCTTCCGTGTGTAGACCTAAGCTCGCTAGTCGATTTACCGCTCGCGCGCTTGCGTTTGGAGAGCGGTATTTCAGGCAAATAGCGAGCTTATGTCTACGTTGACATAGACATAAGCTAGCTATTTGCGATGCTTGTGGAAGGTTGCTTAACGGTTTGCCACTCATGCGCTTGCGTTGTCCCATTGTGTTTAGGTACTTATAAAGAGCAGAAAAAATAAACTATAAACCGGTTAACTGATTCAAAACGCTTTTCATTTTGTTCTTTCATGAAACCGTTTTTTTTTAGGTTTGGGTAGAGCCAAACCTTAATAAAACGGTTTCTATGTACTCGCTCCTGTAACGGTTTGAAAATTAGCCGGTTAAACAATACCTGCTTGTAGGTAATTAAATTCTGTCTGATACTTTTTTTCCTAGACAATAAAAACGTAAATTATAGACATTTTTACTCTCCACTCACTCTATAGAAGCATTTAGCATTCTAGCATCTAGCATTTTGCATTTTAACGCCCTTTTGACACCACCACACGGTATTGCCATAAGGATCGCCATATTGAAAAACTACCTATTATCTGTTAGAACGAGTGCAAGCGAGATTAGATAATGTAAAACACTTACTAACCGTCCTAGACAACATATAAAAAAATCAAAACTACCGCGTCTTTAATTAAATTCGGACTATGCCGTATCACAAGTTTTCTTGTAATTATATTTTTCAATACGGCATATTTTTTTTGTGTATTTGAAGTGAAAACTTCTTTAGCGGCGTTGAGCACTTTTTCTGTAATGGGTATAAAATCTTAAACTCGCGTCAGGACACGTGACCTGATCGAAAAAGCGTAGGACGGATGGAGAATGTTGAGGTGACAGGTTGACTATGGTCTCGGTTGCTTAGCGACAGACTGTTGATAATGTCTTTTACTTGTCTCTTGTTTTATTGTCAATATATATTTTTCGATTCTCTATAATAACTAATGTTTTCTTATATCTTATTACCTAACTTAACGTTCACTTTAATATGGTTTGTCATGTTTGTGTACGATAGCGCAATAAATGAATATTGTATTCTACCACATAAATGATAGTACTTTTATACTGATAAAGCAATTGGTGCAAAATTATTCCCTAACCATTCCAAAATATCAAACATGCTCAACGTTAATAATCAAGTTTTCACTTCTGCCGGCACTCCCGGAGTGCAACCCGTCTTTTTTTTAGGCAACTACACTAAGCCTAACTAAGCCAGGGCCGGTAAAAACTTAACATTCCAAAGACTTGAATAGTAAAAAGAACAATCGGATCTGCGGTTTTGTTTGTGGCTAGGCCACAGATTATATATTCTAAAAAATATCAATCAACTTTTTGTGGTGGCCGGAAAATGAAATGACTAATTTCTCTGTTTTTTGTTCCAATTTAACAAATTAATGAACTGGTGCTTTACTGCACTGTTGCCCCTTGATTGAAGGCTTTTGAAGATATTATTGTTTTCTATGGTTATGTGTTTTTATCGTCTACAAAAGACTGAAGAGAATTGGCGCTCTTGTGCAGTGCTGTTGTCTTGATTTTTTTCTGATTGATGCTGAAGCTAGCTTATAGCTCGGTGTCCTGCCTGTTTTGAGAAAAGACTTGTACGTATCTTGACATATTAAACAAAATATACATTATTTGACCATGCATGTACTTTATAGATTGATGACTGATTCACTTTGATAACGCACACGTATTTCGCTGCGACGTTATTGTAAGGAAATCTTTTAATTTTTCTAGATCTACGCCATGCGAGATAGTGAAAAATGGACAGGACTGCGTTGATTAACCGCCGGTTGCTTGCGAACTGCCTGCTGTCAGACAATAGTTCGGATTTGACCGTGCAGGCGGTTTGTGGATGGACTACACCGTTCCAGTGCCTCGCGTGCCTATTCCAGCCGTCCCCGACGCCCGCTCGCCCGCAGCCCTCCCCAGCCATGCAGCCGACGATACTCCCTTTATGAACAACATGGAAGAAATAGCTTTCTGGGTCACCACCAAACAAGCACCGTGCCTGTTTAACTATGATAATGTGATAAAGAGACGATGCGTAGAAGCGCATTGCTCGAACATTTCTAAACCCAAAAGTGTTCAAAGTATGATATTAGACACATCACCTAAAAAGAAAAAGAAAAGAAAATTGTCCTTGTTAGATGATGAATCAGTTTCTACGGGAAAACATCAAAATGTCTATTTTGAGACTTCCCAGAACAAAAACCAACGCATGTTGATGGACAGCTGTAAATCTGACACTCTAGGTTCTGATCTAGATTTTAACATTAAGAGTCCATCTATGCGGAATAAATCAAAGAAAGTGAAATTGAATAAATCAAATAGAACAACATTGCATAAAAAGAACAAAATTGTGACTTCCACTCCGAAAGCTGAAAACTTAAGGCGAAGCTTACGGAAAGCTCAGAGAAACAGTAATATAAATAGCCAACACAATGATTCCTTTGAAGTCTTCAACTGTGAAATTATTAATAGCAATAACACTAAGTACAGCAATATTGTTTCTGTAAAGGAAAGGACACCTAAGTGCAAGAAGGCACCCGAGCAAGCTGGTGGTGACCAAGCAGCCCACGGGCACAAACGGAACTGTAATGTAACGCCTCATAAGCAACCTGTAAAGTTAAATAATTGTCAATTTGATGACATGAGTGATGTATCTGGGTTTACTGCCAACTATATCCGTTCTACTAAACTACACTCTTCCAAAAAGTTAAGAAGCAATTTGAGGCGAAAAGGGAACAGGAATCTTATGAAGGAATCTCAACAGGTTTCCAAAAAAGATAACAATGAAATGTTAGTTTGCTTGAACAAATCTGTGAACACAGGCATCCCCAAAACACCTTTGATGAACTACAGCACCGATTCCTCTCCAAATATCCTAAATTTGCTAACACTGAAAACTAATGACAGATCTACAAGAATAAGCCGGAGCACATCATTATTAAAGTTCATGGATACTAGGAATGGAAAGAAAAACCTTTATAGTGACTTAGAGCAACAGGGCCAATCATCAAATGTCATGAATGTTTCCTTTCTTTCCAAGAGCAGCATCACATCAAGGTATCCAATAAGGCATAAGACTAATTCATTGGAAGATATTTCACAACTAAAGTTTGAGAAAAATTGCGAACAAGTAACTAACAATAGGCAAAGAAACCAAAATCAGCTATACAATTCAGAACGGAAGGAGAATCCAGTAGATAAATTGATTTCAAAGACTAGGAGTGGCAAGTACATTGGCTTGGCACTTCGGCAACCAGAGAACTCTGTCTTGGTTCTCAGCAACTCAATGGAACCAGTGAGCTCTTTGGTTAGCATGAATGTAGCGACTCCACAGAACTCCCACACTCGGGGGAAATCTAAAAGAAGAAGCTGTACTTCAACAAAACCAGTGACTAGTGTAAAGAAACAACAAAGAGAATCTTTGAGAGATAAAAGTGGTTATGCGGCTTGCTTTTCGGACACAGATGAGGACAATGGACCTGTTAAGCAAAAGAAATTTTTTTGTTAATGCATTACACAATACACATCACACAATTGTGTTTATCAAGACTGTACTTAGATAGTATTTGTTGGGCGTCTTTTGATTGACTGACGATATAAAGTGGTTTTAAAAGATAATATGTCTAGTTCCTTGTAGTATATCCAAACTGTTAGGCGTGTGAAAGTACCTGCTGCGGCGGGTAGTTATGCGATCTCCTAGGATGATTGCCGGCCTGTTCAGTGCCTCTATCCAGCTACTATATTGCATAATCGTATACTCAATTATACATTGTAATTTATATTTTAGTCATGCTCACATTTATGCCTAAATGATGAATGTTAAACTGTTTGATGTATTTTAACCAGTTGTGTGCATGATACAAATGAAATTTGTGTATAAATTGTTGTTTTAAGAAGTGCCATTTTTTTTTATGTAAAGTATGTAGATATCTAATTCCCCATGACTGTAATATTACTTTAGTTACTATTTTAAAACTAGGAATAGATATTTAAATATATTTGTTTGATACAAACATCAAATTTTTGTGTAATATAATTGCTTTTATGTATTTAAAATTGCATATTAAACTTAACGTTATGCAAATTGTTTTTTGTTCTGAAAATTATTTACTCAGTGTGCTAAGTGCGAATTATTTCTACTCACAGTCGAAAGTGAGCGCGTTTGGTTTTTGTACGGCGTTGGTGTAAGTCCGTGGCGTTATCCGCTAGATGGGGCAAGGGGCCGCTAATTTCATACAAAAATCGACCGTGAGTAGAAATACTTTAGTCAAAAATTACTCTAACTGTAAAGTAACGACTGAGAATGCTAACATTTCGGAAATTGAATATGGAATTTAAGGAGAAAGAAATATATTCATTAATTGCCAATATGATGCAGAAACGTTTCGATAAACCAATATTTATACCTAATTATGTTTAGTTTGACAGACCAATCAACCAGTTATTCTAGCAGATAAAGATTTTATGAAGTGAATATATTATTGATTAATTTTATTTATAGTCTGTCAAGCACTTATGAACGCTACTGAACTATTATGTTATGCCTGATACGATATAATGAGAAAAATCTCGCCGAATGGAAAAATTATAAAATAATAATAAATAATTGCATACAACACACCAATTATCTAGCCCACGTTAAGTTTCATGAAGAACTTGTGTTATGGATACTAGATAACGGATAAACATACTAATATACTTTTTTTTTTGTAAATACATACATAATATACATATCAAACACCTGTTTAGTACGGTTTAGTACCCCTGCGCCAAACAGGTCTTCGGCGCCAAAATGGTCCTAACATATTACCTACTTAGTAAATCGCTTTCCATCACAAAAGGGAATACTTGCAATAAAATAGGAGCATTGTCTATCATAGGTTCATAATCATAACAGGAAACAATTTTAAAGTAAATCAAATAGATGATAAAGGATAAGCATTCTTACCTATTTGAAATGTTTGATTACCGAATACTGTAAGCTGTGTACACTACACACAATTAGATGAAATTAAAAAAATTAATTTATAAATCTTTCTAGCCCGTTAAGACAAAAACTCTGAAGTAGAACTATTTCCAGATCCACTGGCCGCACCCGTTCATGTTCACGAGCATGATGCATGAACCAGACGTCACTTCGATCAATCATATTTTTGGCCTATTCTGATGACACTGCAGCAGAAATGTTTGTAGTAAACTCAAAACTCAATATAATTTAATCAGTCTAGTCTGATACAAGCACTTGCGAATGTCAACGAAGAAGCTACGCCATCGGATCACTAACCGCGGGAGACCTTGTAACGAGAAGAACCGGCAAGAAACTAGGTTTAGGTTTAAAGAATTTATTTTCAAAAAAGACTTACATAAGTCACTTACATGAAAATAAAAAGAATACATAAGTTATTTTTTTATACATCACCAAGCCTTAAATACTAGTGGTAAGTTTACTTAACTATAAAACGAAATTTAGGTGTAAAGTGCGTAATTTTCAATTATATAATAAGACAGTTTGGACTTAAAGCTGTTATATAATTTTATATCTTTTATGTATGAAGGTAAGCTATTGTACAGTTTTGCTCCCTCAAAGGTGAAGCTCTTTTTAGCATAATTTGTACGTGCCCATGGCAAGACAAGTAAGCTTGGCCGACGAAGACTTCGTTTGCTGATTTGCGATTTTTTGGTGAAAGTTATGTTGGTATGAATGTTTTTATCAATAATTTTTCGAATCAAGAGGCAAGTGCAATACCGTATAGTTGCTTTATGTTCATTAATTTGGTATCTTTAAAAAAAATTCGGTAGGTGTTAGATAGGGGTAACGAAAAAGGGTTTTTATTACTTCATTTTGCATTCTTTGAAGCTCCTGCAGCCTTGTTTTGCCGGCAGTGCCCCAAATTTCAATGAGGTATAGTAGATGTGATTTAACAAGGGAGTTATAAATATTGTATCGTAATTTCCTAGGGATGCATTGACTATGTTACGTAGTGAACCACTGAGCGAAGAAAGTTTGCTTTTAATATAATCGATTTGCGTATTCCATGTTAAATTACTATCCATTCTTAGGCATTTGTGAAAGAATACGCTTGTACTCACGGTCTTATTTATAATACAATGAAGAGCGAATATATGGTTTTCAGGGCCCGGGGTAAGTGCCCATTAACTATACCCGCTATAAAGTTGAATGGTATTGAATTAAAACGGGTTCAACAGTTTAAGTATCTTGGTCATTATGTTACCGAGGACCTTGATGACCAATTAGATGTTGACAGGGAGCGCAGGGCGCTGGCGGTCCGCTCCAATATGCTTGCTCGCAGGTTTGCTCGTTGTAGTAATCAAGTTAAAATCACATTGTTTAAAGCTTACTGCCAAGCCTTCTATACGAGCAGCCTGTGGTTTTCCTGTACAAAAAGATCGCTTAATGCGTTGCGCGTGCAGTATAATAATGGGTTTAGGATACTGTTGGGATTGCCCCGCTTCTGTAGTGCCTCAACGATGTTCATGGAGGCGAGGGTTGATGGCTTTCATGCGATAATACGGAAGCGGGTGGCATCATTACTCAATAGAATTCGTAATAGCACCAACAGTATACTAAACGTCATAGCCGAAAAGTATAACTCCAATGTTATGAGGGCTTTCATTCGTGTCTTGATTGAATAGTGTCGCAAGACACGTCCAGTCCGAGGCACGGGTGAAGGTCATACTCAGCTTTAATAATTTTATTTTATTGTGAATTATGAATGAATTGACTAGTTACATAATTGAAATTTTATTCCTATTTTTTACTAACATAGGAGTTAAGCTAATTGTTACTAACAAAAATGGATGTAATATCTGAGAACTAAATAAATAATAATAATAATAATAATAATAATCCAAGGTATTTTTCACAAGTTTTCTGTTCGAGGGGTATATTCATAATTCATAATATATTTATTGCAAGTCACATTATATAACGAGATGATACAGTAATATTTAAGTAAACATGTGACGCCCTGCAAGGGCACAGCAATACCACTATATTGTCGATTGTTAACGGTTCATGAGAAGGAATGGTTTTATTCTTTGGTTTAAATATAATGTGGCAGGTTTTTGAGACATTGACTGTTAGCAGATTGTATTGGAACCACTCGGACAAGATATTTAAATCCTCTTGTGCTTGTTGGATCACATCATGCACATTAGCTCCGTAATAGAAAAGACAAGTATCATCTGCATACAAAGTAATATGGCCACGGAGTCCCAGATCTTCTATGTTATTTATGTAGATTGAAAATAAGAGTGGACCGAGTATGGATCCTTGGGGAACACCGTATGTAATAGGCAAAGCGCTACTTTGACAATCATCAATTTTCACTACTTGCGATCTGTTTGTAAGATAGGATTTCAGTAGTTTTAGAGCACTGCCCTTGATACCGATGCATTCTAGCTTCTGTAAAAGAATTTTGTGACAAACGGTATCAAATGCTTTTTTTAAGTCTATAAATACGCCTAACACAACCTTTTCGCAAACTCGTCAAGGGCTAGATTTTTTTTCTAGGTACTTTGATTTCGGATAGGTACTTTGTATGCATTAGATACATACCCATGTCAGTGTTTCAACATAAAAATAACAATAAAAATTTAAGAGCTATATTGTACCTATGTACTTTATATTACAATTTAAATTGCATTTTATTGCGCAATCGAATTCAAGGACTGTTAAGTTATTATTATCTATGATCGTAGAAGATAGCTAACGCCGTTGATACAAGTCGAGAGCAAGATAAAATAAAGATTGGTTCGCTACAATCGGCATTGAGCGAGCGGAGTAACCAGAAGTAACAGTGTTTGGTGCTTAGTGGTATTAGAAATTGTCAGAAATGTATCCGGATTTTACGAATAAAGTAGTTTTGGTGACCGGCGCTAGCGCAGGCATCGGAGAAGCGACGGCGTTGTTGTTCGCTCAGCTGGGAGCGAAGCTGGCGCTGGTGGGCCGCAACGCGGAGAACCTGCGCTCAGTTGCGGAGCGATGCCAACGGGAGAAGGGGCAGAAGCCGCTGGAGATAGTCGCCGAGCTGTCCAGCGATGAGGGCGCTGAGAAGACTGCTAAGGACACTATTGAGCACTTTGGAAGGTCTGGTTTAATATCGTAGGAATTTAATATTACAAATCCGAAACGCTACAGTACAAATCTGTCTATCTATCTGATCCACCCCTAAACCTCTGTACCAATTTCGTTGTTCCGCATAAAGATAAATTAGACATAAGAGGGAGCAAAATATGGAAGTAATCTCGCCTACGAATATGTAGTAGTCTGGCATAGAAAAGCGTATGATTTTGGACATAAGGTAGAGTAGAATTAAAATCTACCTTATGTAAATTTTAACCCAAGAAAAAAAACTACATAGTTGCGCGCCATTTCATAAATGAACCCTCGCGCATCTTGCTTTTCTTTGCAAGAATTCGCGTGACTTTCACATCATCAGTTCGCATACTTATTTCAATGATACTGTTAATACAGACTGGACGTGCTGGTGAACAACGCAGCGGAAGGTGCGCGCTCAGTACTGGCGGATGCGGACATGGCGACGTTCGACCGCGTGTTCCGCACCAACGTGCGCGCTGTGTACCACCTGACGTCGCTGCTGGTGCCCGAGATCATCAAGACGAAGGGCAACATCGTCAATATATCGAGTATCGCAGGGACTGCTGTCCACGTCGGTAGCTTGCCTTATAGTATGACTAAGGTAGGTACTCAATAAGTATAATACTAGGTAGTACTTATAAACTAATAGCACAAAAAAAACAACAAATATAACTTATTAATAACCTATATATACCTATACTATCATGCAATGGAGAGAGCTATGCTCGGCGTTTCCCTGCGTGATCGAATCAGAAATGAGGAGATCCGCAGGAGAACTAAAGTTACTGACGTCGCTCTAAGAAGAAGAAGAACCGGTGGCCGTTGGGGCGTAAAGGTTCTGGAATGGCGACCGCGTACCGGACGTCGTCCGTGGTTAGGCCCCCCACAAGGTGGACCGACGATCTGGTCAAGGTCGCAGGAAGCCGCTGGATGCGGGCAGCACAGGACCGATCGTCGTGGAGATCCTTGGGGGAGGCCTATACCCAGCAGTGGGTGTCATGTGGCTGAGACGACGACCTATACTATAGGTTGCGGTTTCAATTCCCACACAAGACAAACTTCCCGGGGAACTTCCCTGTTAACCACTAGTTTTTTTAGGGAGCTTTATTTAAAAAAGATCGGCGCCCTTCACTATCGTAGCGAAGGCATCAGACGACTTCTAAACTATTGAATCTCAGGAACCACTTGACCCTAATGTTCTACTTTTTAAACTTTTCTCATTGACATATATAGGTGTACCAAAAATGGTGTCTAGCTACTGTAGTTCCTGAGATTGAAACATGCGAACAGACACACAGAGCCATCACATAAGACTTCTACTATCGTATGCAAAGCATAGTTTAGAAGTCTAAAAAGTATTGATGTAGGTATACAAAACAAATAATAATATATTAAAAGGTATTTCATTTGAATAATCTAACTAAATAAATAAATAATAAATTAATTCTTTAACATAAGAAGTTCCCTGATTGTAAGAGTGGGTACCTAACTACTTAAAAACATTATTAGATCCTCAGAAGTTAGACGGTAATTAACTGTACGATGTTGTTATTGGCAGGCAGCCCTCGACCACTTCTCGCGGCTTATCGCCCTCGAGCTCGCTCCCAAGGGCGTCAGGGTCAACACGGTCAGCCCCGGCATCACTGTAAGTGCATTCTTCAGTATGGTCTATTCTATGCTCTAAAATTTAGAGTACCTATATAGACTCTGTATGTATTAAGTATTAGAATATATTTTTTGGAGTCTAGACAAACAAGTCTCATAAATAACGCTTCTGCGGTCTAGTGGTATCGTAACATTTGTAACACCACACCTGCACCGATTTGAAAAATTAAAATAATTTTTATTCAATTGAGCATCATGCATTTTTGAATTGTCAGGTTCGACCTACCACCCATTTCAGACTCTTTTATCAGATAGGAGGCCGCACAAATTTGTAAGTACCTACTCGGTTTGGCTCGCCATTGTAGAAAATTTAAGAAAAAGGAAGTAAAAGTATTATCTACTCTCTCACCACCATCAAGACTTTGTCTGTCAGTAGGAACACAGCATATTATCGAAACTATCCTTAACCCAGTTGTTACGGATATACATTTTTTTTGTACAATACGTGCGATTTTTTATAGATAGGCTAATAAATGCATGTATGCAACAGTAAAAATACATAAAAAAATATTTGGTCTCGAGACACTTCTTGCAGACAAAGGGACCATTCAGCAAATATTTATGAAAACCATTTTATCAGAAAATACACATATTCTTTAGAATATTTTAATTTTTATGATGATCCCGTATATCAAACACTAGTAACAATTAGGTTTTAAATACCTGTATTTTTTTATAACCTATATTTACTTCAACTCTTTTCCAGGAAAGCAAATTTGTGCAACGTATAACGGGTATATCAGACGATAGCTACCAGCAATGGCTGCAAGAGGCGACCACGCAGATCCCGCTCGGTCGCGCCTGCGTCGGCGTCGACATCGCCCGTGCCGTCGTCCACCTCGCTAGCGATCATAGCGCGCTTGTCACCGGCGCGTTACTCGTCGTCGACGGCGCTCTGCAGTTCACCAGCCCCACCGGTCTGCTCGAGAAACGGAAGTTTCTAAAGCAATAGACGGAGGCTTTTTGCGCAGTAAACGGAAGCTTCTTGAGCAGTAAACGGAAATTTCTTGAAATCTAAACTGCATCTTAGGCAATAAACGATTTTTGGTTCTATTTTTTTAAATTGCCAAAGTTAATTGACTCAATGATTTGTATTTGTTTCACCTTAAAGAGCCATCTAATAGACGGTGTCGGGGTCGGGGAGAGGGAGAGACCGCCCCTCTCTTTCACCCATTAGGCTGTGCCTACGTGGGGAACCAGTGGATGGGGGAATCGTGAGGGAAGACCACTACCAATTAAACCCCTCACAACTTGCTCTCTGGCCGCCAAACCATATTTCCATATCTCTTAGTTTAGCTGGTCCAATACCTTACTGCATCAGTTTTCTATGTTTCAAAATAAATTATACTTAGCCTATATGTTGGACAAACCTAGTAGTTTTTTAAATTCGTTCAGTAGTTTCCGAGATTAGCGTGTGCATACAAACAGACAGACTGAGACAGAAAAAAAATGGTCTCAAAGTATTCACTATTTATAGGTCGTCTCCAATTACTTTTTGGTAAATATTTATATATATTTAATATAATAAGAATTATAACAAAAATAATTACAGCAATTACTTATATTAATTGATTGTATTAAATTCAGAAATTTATATTTGTTATTCTGTCAATTTATTATTTCTATATTATAGCACAATTTTATTGCACATTTTTCATTACTATTACCTTTTCCTTTTGTATTTAGTTAATTAACTGGCGCTGTTATTCTGATTACGCATAATGCCGTTTACACATATCTGCGGAGGCGCAGTCCATGACTATATCACTGAGCAAGTAAAGTATTATCGTATTATCAATATTATTATTATAGTATTATCAATTATTTTATCTGTTGCAACTATTTATTGCTTAAAACTGTGTTACAGGTTCTTACATTACACATTACATTTTATAGTATTAACAGACGTCAGTCATGCAACTTGATACGGCTGAATAAAAATTTAGCCTTATCTGAATCTATACTTTATAATATTATAAAGAGGAAAGATTTGTATTTTTGTATGTAACGAATAAACTCAAAAACTACTGGCCGATTTTGACGAAATTTGGTATGGAGAATCCTTAGACCCCAAGTAGTAACATAGGCTATAAATGATCCCAAAATTCCCACGGGAACGGGAACCACGCGGGTGAAACCGCGCCCGGCCTCTAGTATTTTATATATTCAATCTACAGAAATTATGATTTTACAGTTTTATTACATAGCAGACTAACTTCCCCGCGCTTCCACTCGCTTGGTTTCCCGCCCGTTGGGACAAAAAGTAGCCTATGTACCTACTCTCCGTCCTTCCAACTAACTCTATGCTAAAAATAAAGCCGATTGGTTTCTTAGTTAGGTACTAGGGCGTGAAAGAAGGACAAATAAACACACTTCTGCATTTATAATATTACATAGTTAGGTAGGATAAGAATTAATACACAAATATTTTAAAAGTTTGATTGCCGATTTGAAGGTAAGTCAAACGGAACGGCAGGTAAAGTTAAGCCTAGTGTGAGGAGTGTCAAAAATAAAGTATACAAAGGAATTAGCTGGAGCATGCGAGTTCAAACGCATTGGAAAACGATCAAACGAAAATGTAAAATAAGCACCTCCAAACCCAATCACTATATTGGCCAAACAACACCAACACAATGGCTTGACTTAATTATGATAAGCCAAAATTTAGTTTGAATCAAACGTTTGACCGTAGCGCCATCTAGAATAAATTGATAAACTAATATGCTAAACTCGGTTTGATAGTTCTGCTATCGCCCACTAGATGTCTTTACATTAAATTTTGCTCCTTCCATTTGCTACTTGGCGCTAGATGGCACTACCTACATGTTATTAGGTGATAATCTCGCCTTGATATTAGTTTAGTAATTTTCATAAAATTTGTTAGTAATTAATTAGTGCAATCATAGTCGAATTGGGCATCACGATGAAGAATAAATAGTTTATTCTTCTGGGACGAGAAAACTATTCAAAAATAGATAAGTAACAGGCTAAGAAAATTATAGAAAACCCCACATGCAACTAGGTATACCGCCGTTATTACACCAACTGCGGAACGAGAATTTCGCCCGAAACTGTGAAATAATAAGGATAGAGAACTTGGTTTTGCTTGAAATTCGCGTTCCGCGGCGTCTTGTCGGTGTGAAAACGGCGTAAGTACCTACACGTCCAATTTCGCTAGTCTTGACTCGAGTAGGTAGGAAATTTTTCTTTCAGAAAACATATTGACATTGACATGCCAAGAGTCAGGACACAATGCCCATTTCGATCCAAAAATCGATCAGATTATTCCGCGACGCTGCGCACGAGCCGCGCTATCGTGGGAGCAAACGGCAAGTGTCGCCCAAACTACCCATGGTCCACTGGCTTCAAATGGACCGGTGAGGAATCAAAGGTGCTGCGAAACGGTGCCTTTGTCAATATGTCAGGAATACTCATGCTGAATAGAGTTAAATTAAAGTGCCAATTTAGTTCTTGACAATGCACTTGACGTACACAAGTGAGTTTAGAAAGACTTATAAAAGTGGCTCATTTTTCTCACAAGTTCCTATCCACTTAATTCCACATTATACGTTAACAGAACTACTTAGAACATACCATGAAGCAGTTTAACCTCTCAGGCCCCTAGTTATATTATGAGGCACAAT
This sequence comes from Chrysoteuchia culmella, assembly GCA_910589605.1. Lineage (NCBI taxonomy): Eukaryota > Metazoa > Arthropoda > Insecta > Lepidoptera > Crambidae > Chrysoteuchia > Chrysoteuchia culmella. The sequence goes on from OU342649.1 coordinate 589,094, forward strand.
AGATACCTAATCCATTGTTCTCTGGACACCGGTGTCCGGCTTGCGAATGACGAATTATGTTAAATAACCAAGAAATGAGATCGCATTAAAACAATTAGTTCTGGGTATAAAAACTGACTTTATGACCTTCACATTTTTTATGCCATCTCGGAACATCATTTCCACCATAGGCATCTTGATCTGTATACTTATACACCTTATCTAAAACTAAAATATAATTAAAACATTTCGGCTGGACGACTAGAAACCACATTTTATACAAAAAACAAAAAATCCGGTTCGAAGGACCATGTATGGGTTTACCGTAAGATAAGTCTAATGTTAAGGTACTGTTATAAACTGATTACTGCTAATATATACATCAATAGTTTCTAGGGATCAAGTAAGTACTTATGACTATTAAGAATATCTATCCAATAAATATTTATCAAATGTTGTCTGTCAGACTGGCTTATGTTATTATTTCCTTATGAAAGTAGTACTATGATCCGAAAAAGTTTAATAATAATCCTCTATAGCAGCGATACTCCAAAAGTATCTCTTGGTCCCAAGACGCTTTTGATGTGTGTATAGTACACACATCATAAGCTAATGATTCAACGTAATTTGACAAAAGTATGCGATGAATTTTGCGAGTTTGTTCGTCTGCGCGTTACACATACTTCCAATTAAGTTTTATATAACCAAGCAACCAAACCAAAACCAACCAACATAACAAACCAACCAAACCTATAGTTTTTAGTTAAGACTTTTAGTTTTTATCGTGATGATTTTACAATAAGTTTTTACTTCCCCCAAGCCATAACATGTGAATGGTGTTATTTGTTAGGTGTCAGCCGAATGTTACCAATCGGGCTCGTTAGGCCGTAACCGGAGCCCTGTTGTGGAGCGCCACTGTTTCTCTTTGATTCGGCAGATCGGTTACAGTTACAGAAGTCCTCGTTTGTAACTTACAAGCCGCAGACTGCCGCTTCTTCAAACGTATGCCGAGCGCTGTCAGTCAACAAATAAAGCTAACTTGTTATATTTTTTAATGATGACAGAAGCGCTTCGCTTCATCCTTCTATATATATATATATATATATATATATATATATATGTGTGAAATATATGCAAAATGTGAAAGTTTGGATGTTTGTTACTCAATCACGCAAAAACGGCTAAACGGATTATGATGAAATTTGGGATACATATACTTAATACCCTGAAGAGGAACATATGATACTTATCATCCCGATATTCCCACGGGAACGGGAACCACGCGGGTGACAACGCGGGCGTCAGCTAGCTGTTTGTAATAAAAAAAATACAGGTTAATTCTAACTTACTTCAAAATATTAACTGTATTTTTGTAAGTTGGTGTTCAGACTTGCTTTTGGTCCAACGCTTGTAAATATTTATAGCAGTGTTTACCGGATTTCAGCATAGCAAGCTTTGCTTGTGCCATTTTCAGAATTTAAAAGCTTCTTTGTTTAGGTTGGTTGGTATGTCTGTCTACTCAAAGTTATTAATATAAAAATAAAGTAAAATACAATCAATTTTATGTTACCGTTACATCGTTGTTTAAATTATTTATCGATGTTATATAACAAGTCTAAAAAGAATTCTATAAAAAAGCTCTTCCATTCCAAGATATCAGTGTCAGTGGAACTTGATACTAATGGTTATTTACACAACTGTTCCCGGCGACAGGCTGCAGTGTGTTTCATACCAAAATATTTGTTCGCTTTTTTAACACACATAAAATACCCATACGTACATCTTATGTTTTGGCGCGCACTTTCATTAAAATAAAACAACTTTTACGGATATCAAACGATCATATTTCACGAAGTAAGTTAGAATTGTCCGTATTTTTGGTTTTTTAGGGGTTGGATTTTCCCGACGTTTCGGCACCTTTTCAGCTGCCGTGGTCAGTCATACCGTGACCACTTAATATTTTAATCGTCATATTTTATATTTTTCGGCGTTTTGGTAAAGTTTGTGAAATAATCTTAAATCTGAAACTAAACTATTCTATTTAATTACGAGAGGACAAGCATAGGTACTACAGCCAAACACATTCAAGTACCTAACACAATCACTGCCAATTTAAGATTACTTAATACCTATGTGTCTACCTACGCCTAACCTGTGTTTTTTTCCAATTCCATAACAAATACTTCCGGTATTTTGGGATAAGATTAAGGTATTATGATTCAAACTAGATCAACATAAACATGGACATGAATAGTTCAAGAACTAAAAGCAACATTGATTGGTACAACAATGAACGTACAAAGGGCAACGCAAACATTAATTAAGCGATCGGATCCACTAGGCGAGTCCTGAGGAAAGAACGAGGAATAAAGAACACAATGCGCTGGTATCAGGTTTAACCCTTTGATCGCTGAGGGCAGGTAACTCGACACGAGGGAGGGCCACGTCCCGTCCCGTCCCGTCTCGTCCCGACTCTATCAAAGACGCCGCCTGCAAGCCAGCTCGCTGACGGATTGTAAGGAAACATTTTGACCGGGCAAGGTGTTCCACAATGATTAATTGTTGTCTCTCCATGTAATGTAATTAGGAAAGTTTTTTGTTATTTATTACAACTTTATTGTTAGGTGTGACTGCCTAAGTTGAAAAATAAAATAATCTTTAATAAAAAAGTAGACCTTCTTATTAGTAAAGATGTTTAATTCTAACGATTTGCTGCTTTGTAGGTACTTGAAAACAAAAGAGGATTCGGTGGAGTTACATTGTGTTACTTACGGTAGTGAAACGTGGTCGCTAACTATGGGTCTGATAAGAAAGCTCAAGGTCACCCAGCGTGCAATGGAGAGGGCTATGCTCGGCGTTTCCCTACGTGATCGAATCAGAAATGAGGAGATCCGTAGGAGAACTAAAGTAACTGACATCGCTCGAAGGATTGCTCAGCTGAAGTGGCAGTGGGCGGGACACATAGCGAGAAGAACCGATGGCCGTTGGGGCGGAAAGGTTCTGGAACGGCGACCGCGCACAGGACGACGCTCAGTGGGCAGGCCCCCGACAAGGTGGACCGACGATCTGGTGAATGTCGCGTGAAGCCGCTGGATGCGGACTGCGCAGAACCGATAGTTGTGGAGATCCTTGGGGGAGGCCTATACCCAGCAATGGGTGTCATGTGGCTGAGACCACGACGACGACATTGTGTTATAGTTACATAATGTTTGTTTCTTTTCCTTCAAAATGGGTTTTCAGCGCTGTGACTGCTAAGGAGCCTCTGCAGCCAGTAGCCCATTCATTAACTGTTGTGTGAGATACCAATGCAATGTTACATTTAAATCAATGCTGATTCAGAACTATCAGAACCGTAAATTCATAAAAAAAAAAAAAAAAAAAAAAAAAAAAAAAAAAAAAAAAAAAAACCTAGGATGATAATCAAATGGGGAACACCTCCGGGAGCTGTACAACAGTTGCCTGGAGTCTGGTGAGTTCCCCAGGGCATGGAAGAAGGGACGCCTGTGCCTCCTAAGGAAGGAAGGACGACCTGCGGATACACCTGAGGCCCACAGACCGGTCGTCCTTCTAGACGAGCTCGCCAAAATCCTGGAGAGGATCCTGGCAGAGCGACTCAATAAACATTTGGAGGAGGTTGGGCCAAACTTGTCGGACCAGCAGTTCGGGTTCCGTAGGCAAAAGTCTACCCTAGACGCGTTGATGGCCCTGAAGGACCTCACGGAGCGGGCGATCGCGAGAGGGGAGCAGGTGGTAGCGGTTTCGCTTGACATCCGAAACGCCTTCAACACCCTCCCCTACTCGGTGATAAAAGATGCCCTCAGGTACCACCGCATCCCCCTGTACCTGAGGAGATTCTTAGAATCGTATTTGGAGGACCGTGAGGTCCTATATGTAAATGCGGAAGGCCAAATGGTGTCCCGAACGATGGCGCGCGGGGTTCCACAGGGATCAGTCTTGGGACCGCTCCTGTGGAACCTAGGCTTCGATTGGGTGCTTCGAGGAGTCCTCCTCCCAAAAATGAACATCATCTGTTACGCGGATGACACATTGGTCACCGCGAGGGGGGAGGACTATTGGGAGGCGAGGCGACTGGCTGGCGTGGGGACCCAGCTGGTCAAAGAGCGTATCGAGCTGTTGGGGCTCGAGGTCGCGGTACAAAAGACCGAGGCCCTCATTTTTCACGGTCCCAGAAGAGGGCCTCCAGCTGGGGCGAATGTTGATGTGGGCGGGGTTCTGATCCCTTTGAAGCCCCACATCAAATACCTGGGACTCATCCTGGACGGGCGCTGGCGTTTCACGGAGCATTTCCGTCAGCTGGCGCCCAGGTTGGAAAAGGCTGCTGCGGCTTTGGGACGCCTCCTTTCAACATCAAACATCCAACATTGGCGGCCCAGATTCCAGCTGCCGATTGCTGTTCGCGGGCATAGTCCGCAGTATGGCCCTTTACGGGGCGCCGGTCTGGGCGGACTCCCTCAATGTGGAGAACTGCCGCCTCCTCAGAAGACCGCAGCGGGTCCTAGCAACCCGTATCATAAGAGGGTATAAGACGGTCTCCGGCACGGCGGCATGTGTTCTGGCTGGTACACCCCCGTGGGAGCTTGAGGCACAGGTCCTCAAGAGGGTGTACCGGGCGAGGAGGGAGGCGAGACAAAGTGGTGACCGATTAGCCCCTGAGGAGCTCGCCGATGTGAGGAGAAGGGCAGAGGAGGAGGTTATGGCAGGCTGGGAAAGCCAGCTGGAGACTCCTGTCGCTGGTGCCAGGACGGTGGAGGCCGTGCGCCCGCTGCTGCGCGAATGGCGGCACAGGAAGCACGGGGTGCTTACCTACCGTCTGGTGCAGGTTCTTACCGGACATGGTTGTTTTGGTAAGTTCCTGCACCGGATTCAGCGAGAGGAGTCTCCAAAATGCCACGAGTGCGACGCGGAGCTAGACACTGCGCAGCACACGCTTGAAGTGTGTCCTGCGTGGTCGGCGCAGCGTCGGGAACTCGTGGCAGTGGTGGGAGGGGATCTCTCCCTACCCAGCATCGTCAGTAAGATGCTGGGTAGTGACAGATCGTGGCAGGCGGCAGTCTCCTTCTGCGAGGATGTGATCCTCCAGAAGGAGACAGCGGAGAGGGCTCGCGAGCAGGACGCTCATGCGGCCCGTATCCGTCGCAGGCGGCTAAGAGGAAGGAGGCGACGGTATGATCGCCTCATTCCCCTATAGAGAAACCAAGCTGGCGTTGGTGGGTGTGCCATCGCCGGCCTTGCACGGTTTCCACCGTCTGGGAAGATGGCTAAACTTGCTCAGCCATCTTCCAGCCGTGAGGGGGCCCGGGTAACCGGGCCACGGCCGCCTGGTCTTTAGGGGTGATTGCGAACCCTACCCCCCGTGACCAATGGCGGCCTGGAGGGCAAGTACTAGGAGTTTTAGTTGGTAGTACCCGCCCGCATCCCGTCCCCCCGTCGAGCCTTAGGGCTCGATGGGGGGTCGGGAGGCGGGTGTCCCCCGGCCCCCCCCACTTTCTCATCATTAGGATGGGAAGGTGGGGATACAAGGGGATATATACCCCTTCCGAACCTCCACCGAGCTCAAACGCTGGGTGGGGGTACGGGAGGGGCGTGGGATGGAGTGCGTGGCCTATATGTTCGTATAGGCCGTGTACTCCAGGTGAGTCCAACATTTCGAATCGCCTCTGCACCTGGGGGCGAGGGATGCGTAAAAGCATTTCTCCTAGTATAAAAAAAAAAAAAAAAAAAAGGATGATAATCAAATGAGTGATAGAACTGTGGCTAAGGTATACTCGTACCTCTAAATAGGATACAATAGAAAAAAATGGCTATGTGCGTGTCGGGTCACGCGCAGTTTAGGGTTCCGTAGCCTTTACAATAGTTTTAAATGGTTATACTTATATTAATTAATCTCTTTTTGTCACTACTGACGACTATAATATCTGTCTATTCAATGGAATTTGTACCTAATGGCAACTTTTCCAATATATTTTTTTGAGTTATTCGACTATTATTTGATATCCTGTCTCACTAGTAGTGATAGTTTTCGTTTGAACTTCATTAAATGTATTACTCTCCTGAACTTTTGTTTTGAACCGTTCAAATTTTCGCATTTTAAAGCTTAATATTTCGAAAACCGATCCCTAAATCGCAAAGTGGTCTTCTTAAACCTATAATATTTTTAAAAGACCTATCCAACGATACCAACCTACACTATGAGATTAATGGAAAAAATAGCATTTTATTTCTCATTAATATCTCTATTCTAGCACTTTCTTGGCGTAGTAAGTAAATACCTCTGAGCTAAGCCGCGGACGGACAGACAGACAGGCGGACATGGCGAAACTATAAGGGGTCCTTGTTTTTATTACAGAACCCTAATAAAACCTGAGCATTAGTGTTTTGAAGGATTTCTAAACACTCATCAAAATATGGAGTGTGAACAAGTTTCTCCGCCACATTCGGCATGGAGTCGCATCAAAGCCTTATCTCATTTGTGCGGTAAATAAAGGCGATTGTAACCGGACACCGGCTGTTCAATCGAAGGCGGCGGCTCAACCGACCATTTTGCCCGGAGAAGGGTTGGTGTTGCTTATCCGCGACACTTACCTCACAAACAAAACGGCGCCCTTAAAGCTATGCCCATAAGGTGTTGTTTATACGCTGAAATATGAAGGTTTACGGGGGCGTGGCCGCGGCGCGTTTGATCGCGCTCAACCCGTGCTCTGCCGCAGGAAGACGGGATCATGTGTCCACTTCCGCTTCGCAGCACATTGGTCAGGATTCTTGGCAGCAATTTGTGTTGGAGCGGATATTCCGGATACGGCTTGCGTACCTATAGAAACACTTCGGATAAAGCACGGACGCGTTGTTCAATAGCACAGGTGTCTTGTAAATATTTATGTTTTAAAATAATAAGACAATAAGTAGCCTATAGAATGACGATTTATTATTGACAATAAGTTCTACATGTTTTAACAATAGGTAACTAGCTACTGCAGTTATTAAGGTAAAATTATGTAACTAGGTTATGTCACTGACATTAAATAATTTTCGTAAATGCTTTAATGAGGTTGCGTTTTTTGCGTCATACCTATGTTCATAGTTAATAATTATTTAGGTTGAGTTAGCTTGAATGAGAAGCTAATTTAATTAGGTTCGAAATTAATTATGTTAGATATCAAGTGTTTCCAAATCTACCTGTTACTAAAACTGTGGCAAATTAATTAAATCATCACCATGCGTGCTACAGAAATAATTCAATATTTAACTAAAATAATGGTCCGGTGTTTTAAAATAAACAGCTTTTTACGGCGACAGGTAAATCGACCTTCCACAGCTTGTTTATTTTTTTCGCGTTGCAATCAACTCACTCAGCACGAACTTGCAAAGGTTTACTTTGAACCTTATTTCAGAAATCATTCAAAAACTTACTGTAATCGCAATACAAATAAAGTATATAATTCAATAGGAATTTATAAACTGCAAATTTCTCATCTCATTAGACTAATTTGAACTTTAAATGTGTTGCTACAAGGATTAGATTTGATTGGCCGGTTGCGGGCCTGGGTGGAGCGGGCGAAGTCAGCTCGCCTTAAAATAAATTGTCCCCGATATATCCCCGCGTGTATTTTACAAGGCATTTACACCTCGATCGGCTCGGCGTACACTTGGCTTAAGAAAAGTCACTTGTATCGGTTACCACTTAAGATGTTTTTTTTTATTAGCAATTGTAGTAGTTGACAATAAATTGAAGCAGAAAAATATTTACGATAATTATAAGTAGGTACTTTAAATAATAAGTATAAGAACACACACACTAAACAGTTACCGGTAGTATAACTAGTTACCGTTCAGAATTTATTTTTACCTCCTTTAATACACTAATTAAGCGATATAATGAAAATGTAGTACCTACCTTTCCATACGTTTTTTTATTTATTATTATTAAAACTTTTATTTCACAAACATTTTATAGTACAATCTTTCTCTACACCATTTGGTTTAGTGCCAGTTGGTTAAAGGAGACAGGCTGACTGATTCACTTTTGGATGTATAATATTACCTACTATAAATCGTAGTATCAATAAATGAATTTGAATCAGTGAACAATACTTTTAATTATAAAAAATTTAATATCTACATATAATTTTATGCAATACTAGCTGCTGCCCATGGTTTTTCCGCGTGGTTCCCGTTCCCGTTGTAATATCGGGATTAAAATTAGCCTATGTTTTAATCCAGGCTATTTTCTATCCGTGTGCTGAATTTCATTAAAATCGGTTCTGTAGTCCAAAGTCAAAGATTTTTATTCAAATAGACTTATAGATAAGTACTTTCGAATAGTCCAACATAGTAGTGTAGTGTGTACGTGAAAGAGTAACACACATCCAAACACCCTCTTTCGCATTTATAATATTTTTGTAGGATTGAACATTTCCTTATACCAGCAGTTATACGTCCCTGTGTGCGTCTCGGGTCTTACCTTAAGCGGCGTATCAAAAAGGATTATTCGAACGCTATAAATATGGCTGCGAGATTATAATAATTTGAATAATAACATTAAAATAATAATAATGCGCCGGTGAGCCGCCGATGGAGATGTCACCCGCTAATAGATTTATCTTCGACCATACATCAACATTATTGTGTGTGGATTTGTGATGAAGCCGTGCGCCTACGTCGGGCCTGCACCGCGCGGTTCATTAGCGGCCGGTGATCTACGCCGCGTGATTAACGATCCCGATCGATACATATTCGATACAGTTATCAATATCGAGAATCGGATCATTAGTGGCCTTATGTTTGTAATTGGTGGATTAACCGATAGATCATTTCAATAAATTATTATCGTGCTCAAGCTTAAACGCGGACAATACGCCCGGCGATTGTTACGGCAATAACGACTCACTTACACCGAGATACTTAAATTGATACGTCAATTAAGTTATATAATGTCAATAACTTTATAACCTTACACTTAATGAAGTACATAGGGTTCAGGTACTTATGTTTGATCGTAGATCTACGAAATTGTTGGATTCTCGTGCAAGAAATTATATGTGAACAGTGAACTTAGTATCCGTTCGATCATTTAATTTATAATTTTCTAGCAGTAAGAAAGTCCAGAAAACAATTAAATAAGTATCTATTGTGTCTCATAATAACTCGAGGCCTGAGAGATAGGTTAATAATCACAAATCTTATATACAAATTATTTCCTATTTAAGTACTTACTTACCTACTTATCTAATTTCATAGATTATTATGTAAAAAATACTCTTAGGCTTTTAACTTAGTTTTTGTCGCAAGGGAAAACTGAGCAAATTAGTTTTTGTTCGTAATAGGATATGCACCAGATTTACACCTAACTTGAATTACCTACACCCAGTAGTTAATGTTTAAAAACTACTTTTCCTTAAGCAGATTAAATTAAGGAAAATTCTTTTCTCTACAGAGCTTTTATCAAAGACCTATAGAACTTATACTTATCTAGACTGAATGGGTTTTGTGTACGGCTATATCGTGCATTCATATTGAGATTTAGACTAGTTTATAATATAGTTATAAATAATTGCATTCCGTTATTGTATCAATAAACTAAACCGGTTTCAGCAAGGATAAATATTTGGCGCAGCTGTAATTCGCCTGCTTGTCAATACGTCAGATCAATTACTCAGATAATAGACGCAATTTAATGAAAATTATTACTAGAGTAACTAAACTTTGCCTCTGGCTGAATAATCGATGATGCAGACTGCAGTTCCTTAATTAAAAAACTATCCTGACAATTGGCGCGCTTTTGTGACATTTCTTTTATTCAATGTTTTGGTTCGTTCCAATTCCAATTCCAAACTTGAAATACACAATGGTCGCGTTTCGTTCGTGCTGAGCCTTGAGAAAGCACATCCTATGGGTGGTTTATTGTTTTATTAGGGGCATTACACGCTTCTCCGGGTCCGTGTATTCAGTTTTACGACACAATGACGGACAAATCGTAGGAATTCGTCCTACGTCAGATCTGTTGATGTAGTGATGTAATCTGTCTTCCTGTCACATGCTCCTTTGTATCGAGTATGTTGCCTTTTCAACACATGTTTTCATTTAGTAAGATATGACTCGGCTAAATATTTGTGACGTTATTCGTAGCCGTCTTATTAGTTTCTGACTATAGACTTAATCGAACGATATCATGTAGCAGCAAAATGTTGTAAGACTAATATAAAATTATCTTTCACGAATTATGACATTTTAACTTTTTCAAATTAAGTTGTCAGTTCCATTTCTATTTGGATTCAAGAATTATGTTTCCGTTCCGTAAAGATTCAATATTCAATCTCCGCATTTAGCATCCACTTTCGTAATTAAAATCTTAATATTTCCAATACGGGCCGATTATGCAAATTAATAGGTCTAATAATCCCAATAACACATAAATCACAGTGTTTATACTTCGAGTTTTTCATTAAATAACATTTATTCATTCGTTTATTATCGAAACGAATTCGATTGAGACATTATAAGGTTACTGATGGTACCAAAAGGGGACTCGGTGTTAAATGTGAACATTTGATTCCAGATTTTATATGGCTCTTAAAAGTTTTACTTGCCTAACTTTCCTTTCGAAGCTGATAATCGGAAAAAATTATGGAATCCCAAATCCGTTAAACAAAATATTAGGTCTTTAACTATGAAATTGCCGATTTGTATGAAGATTTTCAAAGAAGTTCGTTTTCCATACTAACTATTTTTGTTATAGTTACCACCGTAAGTGCTAATGCCACAATTTTTTTTATGTACAATCATTGTTTGAATACGAAGCAATCTAATGCTATACTTTTATTTTTAAAATGATGTATACTTAATTTATAAATTATAATTAATAAAGTACAAAATTTTGCTAACAAAAAAAGGAGAACCTTTCGAGGTATTTTTTATCAGAAACGAAAATAATAACCATGAGATTAATTATTCTTGATAATTATGATCTTAATTTAATATAAAATTAAGCAGTAATGCACCTTTTAATCACAGAATTAGTGAGGTTCTCTATAAGTGTATGAAAAAAATCGGCAATTTCATAAACCCCTATTATTTCACAGTACCTAGCTAACGACGTCATCTTAACTATTGGTTTACAAATTGATGTTGTAATGTAAACATGCCATAATATATTACTTGTGATTTTGTGATCTAATGGACTACTTTCTATACAACACCTCAAAAGCTTGTTATTGAGGAGCTTTCATTGTTTACACTCGGAGCGGAGACAATGGCGCTGGCAGTTTTCGCGCCATTCCTGTTGTTGCGCATGGGCATGAATAATGGCCGTCAACCGTGGGTCGTTGTTGTTCCGGTGAAGCGCCCCGCGGGCCATTCAGCGGGGCATTCCTATTTGTCCCGGTGGCATTGTCTTAGCCGCCCGCTGGCCGCTACGGAGAGGCTACTGCGCGGTTAGGCCTGGTACCCGTTATGTTTCTACAGGCTGTTCTGTTTCTGCTCGAGTTTCCTCGTATTTATTTTTGTTTATGTTGTTGATTTACGCCTACACCTAGAGAAAAGAGAGATTTTATGGTGAATGAAAACATTATTTATTTAGGAAACAAAAAATATATATGTCTTATGATTATGAATAATATATTAACTAGGTATACCATAAATCAAGAAAGTTTCCGTTTATTACAAAACTAGTGGCCGCTCGCGGTTTCACCCGCTTGGTTCTGCCTATGTATAGCCTATGTTACCCGGGGATAGTGCAGCTGCCCAATGATGGATGAATTTTTCAAATAGGTTCAGTAGTTTCGGAGCCTATTAAATTCAAACAATCAAATCTATTCACTTTATAATATTATAAGTATAGAAGTATAGACTAAAACATATGTTTGAGGAATTACAAAGGTAATAGTAAGATCATCAAGTAAATTATCAGGTATTATCTGTACTTACAAAAAGGGCAACATAAGGTATTACAGTCTTACAAAAAAAACGCCTCTGTGGTCTAGTAGTAACGACCACCGGTATAAGATCCAGGGGACCCGTAAACTCCGGGCTCGATTCCCAGCGGGGGTACAATTTGTATTCGGTTTGGTTGGTTGTAGGACTTGTTGTTAGTCTGTCTGGCTAGCTAATACCATCTTATCTAAGTCTGACGCCATAACAACAATGTTTTCAGCATTGTTGTGTTCCGTCAGTTAGAGACATGATAGCCAGTCCCTCAGTGGTTGAGGGTTCCGGGAGAAGCTCGCTTCCATCTTCAGCCTTATCAATACTTAACATCAGGTATGATGTAGGTTAAGAGTCTCCCCGCCGTACATAAAGAAAATCTATAGTAACAGTTACAAAGACAAAATTAACTACGTGAGTCATATTCCCTAACGTTTCGCTTCACAATAGATTAAACATGTCTATTTCTAGAGGACAATTTTTAGGAGGAAATATTGACACACTCGTTAAATGAAGGTGTTGGATAAATGTTTAGTCTCAGTAGGATATACTAAACGAATCCTTCTTGCGTGTGCCTGTTCGGAACCTAACCTAACTTAAACTTCAAACAATTTAAGAGGAAAGGAAGTACATTTTATTCTGTAATTTCACCACGCGGGTAAAAGCCCAGGCCACTAGTTAGGAATATACAAATTAGGTAGGTACAGTTAAATACGGATAAATTAAAATTTTGACACAACAGTAGGTATTTAGGTATTTTGTTTGATGTGTAAGGTACCTATTTGTATTTATCAATCAGTACGCTTTGCATTAATCTATATACTTAATTCAGGTTCGCAAAATTAGTGACGACTCGATAGGGACTTTGGCGCGTAGTACGCGGCCGAGTAAGGTATCAAATTAAAGGTACTCGAGTCTATTTGTTCCGAAAACTATAAAATATACAAAATGTTAAACGTGATGATCACAAACTGCAATTAAAAAGTGTCATTATTTTAGCATAATTTGGAATTTTTCGTCGATCGACGAACCCGAGTATCGGGTTGTAATTTACTAGTAAACTAATAATTGATGATATTCAGTTCATTAATGAAACTCCCAGCACCATCATCCTGTAGTACCTAAGTATGCACTGGCATCAGCCACTGCTCGGGCGCATTGTCCGCGGTGCACCGCTGCGCGCGCTTCACTTGCAGTGCAGCAACAAAACGCAACGCGCACCACGCCGCGCCGCCGACGGCAACGCCTTCCTGGAATTAGAAACTTTGTTTATTTGATTGATTATTTACGTGACAATGGTGATTTTTGTACAAACTTGAATCGTGATCGTGATCGAACGGAACTCAATGTTTTTAAAGAATTACCTACCTACTTTTGGCTGAAATTTTGACTTTTGAATGTATTGAAACTTATCGATTTGTTAGCATACAACCATTGAGTGGCCAGGGGCCGTACCATCAACTGTAATGCAATTCATTGTAGGTTGTGAGAGTGGGATGCTGCCATATGGCGCGTCTAGCGGCGTCCCGCTCTTACTACCTGAAAGTGACCTAAAATGAATCTCATTACAGTTGATGGTAGGCCCCCTGGCCACTAAGATTTGGATTAAGTAGGATATCCTAGCTAGAAGATCATTCTTGGTAGTCTGAGCTGTATCAAAATATTTTAAGGCATTATCTTTCGCAGGTCTCATAGTCGCCTTTATTGAATCGTGGAATTTTTTTTATTTGTTATGCAAGGCTGGAAAGTTGGTTATTTAGCGGCGAGTTACCTCTATTGAAATCTGAGCAAGTGAAGGATTCTAGGATTGAACCACGAGCGTAGCGCACGTGGTTCAAGGATTGAATCCTGAGCGAAGCGGGGATTTCAAAGGTACAAGACGCTAAAAACTTTTCTGCCGAGCGCAACACACAATTTTTCACCTCACAAAAGCGAGGAACATTTTATGGTTGTTTCCGCGGTCAACTTCCGGTAAAAAATTCATTAAACATGAAGTTTAATCTAAATATACCTTATTCTCGTTGTTTTAATGATATAAAAAACTAAAATAATAAAAAAGGGAGTATTATAGTTAATTCAAAGTTATTTAAAGTAGGAATATATTATTACTTATTAATAAGAATAAAAACGATTCCGTCAATGTTGACACTGACATGAGGTACAAGACAAAGACAATTTAAAAATAAAGATTTATGTCACAGTCCGAAATCCAATTATAGGTTGTGAAATCTCGCCTAGCCTGTTAAAATTCTTATACCAAATAGTTTAAGTTTTTAGTTTATCTTATTGTTATTGTTTTTATGATTCAATGAACTAAAATAATATTATTAAACCAAAATGGAGTATTATAATGAATTTAAAGGTATTTAAAATAAGAATCAAATATGACAAAAAAGTCAATAGTGCGATTTGGAACGCATTTTGTCATATTTTTTGGTATTAAATTAAAAAAGTACTTTGCCGCGCTAGGCCGCAAAAAGACAAAACCTCCTTTTCAGAGCGTGTGAGGTGAAAAATATTTTAACAAAAAGTTTCATCAAAATACCTATACCTTATTCTTGTTATTTTAATTATACAAAAAAACTAAAATAATAAAAAAGGGAGTATTATAGTAAATTTAAAGTTATTTAAAATAGGAATAGTTGTTACTTATAATAACAATAAAAACGATTCGGTAAATGTACAGTCGGTCCCGGTCCCGGTGGACCAGTTGGGTTTTTTACGGAGCTTTATTTAAAAAAGTATTAGATATAGAAAACGTTTTTATCACAAATAATAGGACATGAATAGGCATTTCATTTAAATAATAAATAATTGCTGCAACCTTAGTACCTACTTTCCGAGAAAACGTTTCCCAAAAGACAATTTTAAAATAAAGGTTTATGTTACGTTCCGAAATCCAATCATAGGTTGTGAAATCTTACGAAGCCTAAATATAAAATTCTTATAACAAGTAGTTAATAATCTTATCGTTATTATTTTTATGATTCAAGGAACTAAAATAATATAATAAAAACAAAAAGGATTTTTATAATTAAGTCAGACTTATTTAAAATAAGAATTAAATGTAACATAAAAGGCCAATAATTCGATTCGGAACGCATTAGGACATATTTTTTGGTTTTAAATTAAAAAGTACTTTACCACGCTTGACAGCAAAATGCAACAAAACCTCCTTTTCCGAGCGTGTGAGGTAAAAAAAGTTATACAGGGATGTTGTTTAGGTATTAACAGTTATAATGTCGTAAAGTAAAAGTTTCTCTCAGGAAGTTCTTACATTAATGCGATTTTTTATTGTCAACTACTTATAGAGTTAAAATAACAACGACGCTATAAGATAAAATCAATTTGGGATATTTAATTAGTGAAATGAATAATGAAGGATGGCCAGTATCGCGGGCCTCGGCCGAGGGCACAGTTACTCTGAGTGAGCATTAAAATAAAACTGAGTGACATTTACAGCTAATTATACGAACAAATAAATAAGAGAGGCGAAGTTACCTCCATTTACGACCATCTTTACAATTAAAACTACGAGTTGATTGATCAAAATCAACATTTTGTCGCGCCTAATATATAGCTCGTTAAAGTCGAGGCCAAATTTTTACGATTTCATTGAATTTTTTTACGATTTTAGACAAAAGTGACACAACGGGATGTTGGCGTTTCGTTTACAGAAACGGCCGAACGTGAAATCGTCAATGTTTTTTTGTAAACAAGTTTTGAAAAAGTTGTTAAAGATTCGATAATTTTTAGTTGGGATCGGATCTAAATAAAAACTGAGGTTTTAACTGCTTGTAAATCATTAACAAGAATTAATATTTGGAGCCGTGCCCGCGCATAACTTTAAACGTTGACACGTTATTACGAGAAGAATGGACGCCAATAAGTAAACTGTTCCCCAGAATAGAGGGGATATTTTATAAACTTACATCTTAATAAGTATAAATAATATTAATGAGTATGATGACCATTATATGAAATTCTAATTAAGATCGCTTTAAAAATGGATTTTAGGCGTTTTCTGTTTTTGATTGGATCTTACTCAATACTCAATAGTTTATTGCAAAACCATAATGTACATGTAGATGTTATAAAATAATGTAAGACAGAAAGGTCTCTGTAGCATAATTGGTTAGTGCATTGGGCCGGACTCCCAAGGATGCGGGTTCGAATCCCGTCAGCGCGACATGAGACTAGTTGCTTTTTTCTAGTATATTTTCCTGTTTAATATTTATCACATAAAAATAGCATTGTAAAATGCAAAATTAAAAAGTTATAATCGAATTAAGATTTTAAAGCATCACACGTACTTATACTAAAAATTACAATCTCTAGCGCAAACCAAACAAGCAACACTTGAGAAACATTGTAAGCGAATATGGAAGTTGTACAATGGGGTTAGCACGAATAACTATCGAAATAGTATCGAGTAAGTATCGAGCACGTAATGTAAAAAAAATATCTAGGAAAATGTAGTTCCGTTTACGTCCGGTAGAAACGCTGCTCAATATCTCATACATGTTTTTTTACTTTACTTCCTCGAAAGTTATTCGTGCTAAAGGCCTACAGGAACAGGCAAGGGCCTCAAGTTACGACAGCAAAACAATATCCACATTGTCCGCATTCACAAGGAAGATGCTCTAATTTTCGTGAAATTCTTTCCTTTAAAGGGACGTGTGTCAGAAATGCAAATATCCAAAAGGCCGCCCCCCGGCGCGCGCGCTCAACGCGAGATCAGCACAATAAATGGGTGAGACAAAGAAGCTGTTGATCATAACCAAAACAAATTAGGCTGCCTTTGTACAGCATTCCTTTTGTAAAACGGTGACCATTCAGAGGCACCATAAAACTTTAGGAACTGTGAAAAAATAGTAATATATGACAGTTGTAAACTTTGCCAGAGTAATTTAGAAAGAAACGAAACAATTTCGACTTTATGCTGGAGAAGGTAGAGTTGAGATCGCATATTTTGATTTTAAACAGTAAGTAGCAGCGAGTGGTCTAGTTGGTTGAACCAAAACAAAAATTTATTAGCGCTAAAGCAACAAAATGGAAGAAAGGGCTCGTGTTGTGGCACTTTACAATTGTAAAACACGGCATTGTTCGCGCAGACGCGAACGTAAACAATTATAAAATGTCATAATTTACTGCCGTTCACGGTTTGTTTAACCGATGGAAATAATGCTGGAAGAGTTAGTAACCAGTTCTCCAACCAGCACAATATTTGTAAATATTTAGGAGAACAGTTGATGCTTTATCGCTATACAAAGTTATTTTATGTTTGGCCCAAACCTCAAAACCATTTGGAGATACCATCATTACGAACAACTTCTTGTATGGCAGTAACTCAGTGATTGGGGATTCCGGGAGAGGCTCGCTTCCATCTTCAGCCTTATCAACATCAGGTATGCTGAAGGCTAAGAACTTCCCCGTACTTCATAAAAAAAATAAAAAAAAAAACCCTGATTTCTAGAAAAAAAACAGCTGTTTCATACAATTTAGCAGAATTAAATTTTTATTTTTTTGCGTTTTCGAGGTCGTTTCCATATAAAAAGTTGTTTGTTATGAGTTCTACAAATGGTTTTGAGGGTTTTGGGTAAACATAAAATAATGTTGTATAACAGGAAGATCTGACCGGTGAAATATCCATCAAGAGAAATGATACGAAATCTCCAAGATTGACTGAAGTGAAAATCATTGCATACCATCATGCATGGCATGACTCTTGTTTGTCCCAAGGTGACAAGATCGGGCGCAAGTTTATCACTTATACTCACAATTCACATTAATAGTAACAATATTTACAATTTTATGGAACATAAACAGAAATAAATAATTAACAACTCCACAGTCAACACTTATTTAGGTCCACAACAACTACTAAATCTCATATATTTGGTTATGAAAAAATGGGGGACCTGGGATCTAGATTATAATTAAGGCGCTACTCGGAAAAAGTTAACTTTTTGATATAAAACTATAGCACGGTTACAGTTGTTACAAATCTGGTAATAGGTAACATATATATTTCTTCATACCTTTATCTAGATTCGTATAGATTCAAAACCCACGATTTTATCGTAACCACGAAACCACACTTTTTCTTTTCGAAAAGACCTCTAAAAAATAAGAAAATGCAAGATTATTCTTAAATGGGATTACTTGCACTATTGGAAATTGGTTTAATAAGTGGACATCAATAATATTTAGGATCGTATAGAAGCATTTTTTTTTAAATCGTTGTAGTATTTTAATACGAAGTGATTTTGTTTTTTTTTTGCCTAATCTGCAAAACCGGTCTCGCTCCCGTGCGCGTCGTTTTTCATTGCAATCTCGCTTCAGCAAATTTTTTGCGAGTATCGCCTTAATAATAAGGATTGATTTGGTGTTTGATATGTATAATGTTTTTACAAAAAATAAGTATTTAAGTATGTTTATCCGTTACCTAGTATCCATAACACAAGTTCATCGTGAACCTTAACGTGGGCTAGATAATATGTAGGTGTGATTGTATGCAATTATTTATTTATTTTTATGGCAAAAGGTTCTGCCAAATGTCGTAATAAAATAGCCAGTTCCTCAATTGTTGAAGATTTCAGGAGAACCGCAAGTACCGCAACTTCATGGTATGATAAAGGCTATATTATAAGCGTTTTCAAGTTTTAGAATAAAATAATTTAAACTTTAGTCAGTAGGTAGGTAGTACAGAGTCCGTTAGTAACAAATTAATATTATATAAGATATTATATCAAAATGGTGTCACCTTTGCTAGGAAACGCACTGTTTCGATCCGAATTTACGTGTAAATAAATTATTTCTCAGAACGTATCGTGACCGTGCATTACGAAACTAATTGATAACGGTAATGAACATATTAGTGCATAATTTCCTTAATTTAGACATTAGTAATCGGTTTTACAGCGCGTTATTATAAGTGGATAGTTGTTAATACTTAATCAGTTAACCCTGTTAACAGCGGTGAGGTCAGTGGGAGAAGACTTCTCAATTTGTTGGTCGGAATGCGCTCACGCTGAGCGGTCTTCACGACCGGTGTCACTTACACCGGTGAGCTTCTAAATCAGTATCAAATGGCAATGAATCGGTAAACTTAAATTTTTTTTACAATTAATGTCAAACGTTTAAAGTTTCCAATAGGTTGATGAATGTTAACAATGACCTCTAGAACTGAAAAAAATAATTAGGTAGGTAATACTTCTATAGAGATGATTGTTTTCGTAAAAAACATTTGAAGAAATGCCTAAAATTTATTTGAATCGTCACGGCGTGCCTCTAGCAAGACAGCTAGGAGTTAAATTAATTTTGAAGATAACCATCTCGACCGAGCAATGGGCGTGACCTCAACATCCACAGCACAAACATCTTTATTAGTAAAGTAATTATGCGGGCTGCTGATTCAAAACGATAATGATAATTTAAATTATGAAATATTTTTTTATATGTCATTTGTTGCCTCTGATACGAGCAGGAGTGAGTGAGTTGTCCTTTTCTTAGTATCTACTATTTTCTCTTTTATTACATTTTTGTTATACTGTTGTTTATGCGGGAAGTAAGCTGAAATCATCATTCATATTTTTAAATCAATTCTTCATTAGCCTACCCAATTTTTAATGAAATTATGTGAGTGATAATGGGTATTTTTATATTCAAAAGCTCTACATGAATAAAATATCATGTGATTATACACAGCAATTTACTAAACTTTAGGTAACATGCCACTTCCATCTACTGTCATGGAAATTGGCAATCAAGGTAACGCAATCTATAAAGTAAAACTAATATGTAATTTAAGCCCACGCCAGTGAAGTCAGCTAAAGACAGGCTCCTGCGACCTCACTGTCGGATCTCCCGGTCCCTCTCCATCGCAGAGGCACCTGTTGACGGCGCGCTAGTAATTGATGAGCGGGGTGGGATGGGATGGACCCCTGCGGACGCCGGACGGTCACGCTCCGCCGTAGCCGCAAGTCACAGCCTTCAAGCGGGATTATTTTATGCCACTATATTTAATGAAAACCACGAAAAATCTTATAAATAAGAAAAGAGTTAGAAGTAGTAAATTGGCCGTCACGAGTCGCCTTTAGCGCGAAACATAGAAGTCGACTTTATACATACATGTATGTATTGTACCCTTGTAAGTACCATATACTCGGTTTTAAATTTCTTAACGACCTCTTTCCGTACTAAATGCGTTGCACACATCAACTTTCGATTAGAAAACTTTGACAAGCAGAATTCGACATCCACTTTAGTCATCCCGTCAGGGCGACATGAGACTAGTTGCTTTTTTCTAGTATATTTTCATGTTTAATATTTATCACACAAAAATAGAAAATTAAAAATTTATAAATATCCACTTTAGTGGTTAATTCGTCCAAGACTTTAGCGGAAACATTCATTATAATACATTTTCGCTTAGGTTTTATTTTATTTTAGCGGTAGAGTCATTATTTTTCTTTAACTTAAAATACCCAACAACTCTATTGAAAAGTCTATGAAAAAAAAACTTTTCTTAAACTTTAATTTCAAAACGCTTACAGCTTGTGACTCAGTCTCAACCTTTCAAACAAGGGCCGCCGTCTTCGCTTGCCAAAATAAAACATTAATATTATTACGTTTAAATAACACAGTTATGATAACGCGGCACCTGCCTCGGGCAAAAACTTATTGTTTATAAGACGTCTATATTATAATTATAAGCCACGGTGGGCGGCTTATTTTTGTTGGCCCAACGTGTGGGACGAGACTTAATTAAGAGCTCGGAAATATTCTACAAATTATTTATAGTCTGTGACTGTGACTCAAGAGGACAAGTAAAACAAAATTTTGGAAAGTTTTGTGTGTCAATTTGTGGTCGATCAAGTAGGTATGTGTTCTATAAATATATTGGTTGATGGTAGGACTTGTTGTAAGTCCGCCTGACTAGCTACCACCATCTTATCTAAGTCTGACGCCTCAACAATGATTTAAGCATTGTTGAGTTCCGATATTTAGACATACGAATGTCAGTTCCTCAGTGATTGAGGATTCCAGGAGAGGCTCGCTTCCATCTTCAGCCTTATCAATTAACATATGGTATGATGAAGCCTAAAAGTCACCCCGTTGTTCATCATTTATTTTTACCCACGACGGACGGAACGGAACGGAGGCGGCATATGCGTTTGGGGTTAGAGGTTGTTTGTATGTTTGTCTGTTACCATTTTCTCGGAAACTACTCGGTTGTTGCATTCGAAAGGGGTTATTTCAGATCAGATTATTACATGTTTCACGGTGGTAGATCACTAGCTGCAGGAACCAAATAACAGATCAAAAACTATTAAATTTTCAGTTTCTGCAATCGTTTTCAAGTAATATTTAGTAGCTGTGATCGTTGCTTTAGAGAACTTTTCTGTGACATTGGAAGTTGAAACGAGATATCCAACGTTTAATGAGGATTGGCTTCAGGAATTCGGGATGGGTGACCGAATATTACTTTATCGACTTTATTATAATTTTCACTTTATCAAGCTCGGGGGCCGCTCCTTTTTCAACCTTAAAATGAAGGACAGTTCACCACCAATGGGGTCGTACAATAATTGCTGGTGATAATGTTTATTTAACCGCATAATAAGTACTAAATAAATACTTAAGTAAGAAAGAAGATAAGCGTAATCCGGTCTCCGAATGGGGCGATGCCAACCGATCAGGTTGATTCCATAAAAGACCCAGACGTATCTTTTCTCCGGTAAAAGAAGTCCTTTCGATCTGACTCCTACTCCCGGGGTGTATCCGTACCGATTACTGATCATCTGGAGCTTTTTAGTGTGTCATTGTCACTAACTCTCGATTTTTGCTCCATTATAGAGTAAAGCTCAATTAGCATTAAAACATGGCGTTCTGGCAAAGGTGAAAAAGTACTTCACACCGGAACAGCTGCTCGATATATACCAAGCGCAACTTCGTTCGTGAACGGAGTACTGTTCTCATCTTCGGGATGGCGCCACCCTAGTCCCCGTTTTATCCTAAATCGCCTCATTGCTCATCATCAGAAGAGATAGCCGTCAAGCGCTGACCTATTAAGTATTTAATAATAAAAAAAACCACATCGATTGCAGGTGTCGCTTTATGTATCAGTCTATCAGTGTAGTTTAGTGAATGCATACGTGAAGTAGGTAACGATACCACAAAGTCTTGATTTTAGCATTAATTATAATGTTCATGTTTGCAACAATAAAATCCTGTATTTATTATTACTATTAATTTGCAAATTTGCGTCATAGATACGTTACAGCAAACGGCTTTGACGTAAATGCATGGAATTTTCAACATTTATCGATATTCATTAATTTACAAAATGCTGATAACAGTTTGCGTTTTCCTTATTTGGACATTGAAACATACAGGTAAACAATAACTAATTATATTAATGCCATTCTTAAGTGGAGTAACGCCAATGGCTTGGAGTTCAATTGTGATAAGTGTTCTGTTATGTCTTTTAGTCGCCAGCATAGTCCCACCCAGTACAATTATAAGCTGGGCAGTGACATTATACGTCGCACAGACTCAATGAAAGACCTGGGCGTTACGTTTGACCCTTCTCTGACGTTCAATAAACACATTTCCATACTTACTCGTGGCTGCTTCAATCGTCTAGGCTTTATTTTGCGCAATTCGCGTGATTTTCAGAACCTTGAGGTCATAAAGCTTCTGTTCATTGGTCTTGTGAGAAGCTCGCTGGAGTCTAGCTCATGTATTTGGAGCCCACACGAAGCCAAATATACCTTAATGCTGGAAAAGGTTCAGAAGGCTTTTCTTCGATACTATTATAAGCGGATGTATGGATACTATCCCTTTATGTATCCTACTAAGTTTTTATTAGGTATGTTGGGGATGGACTCTTTAGAATGCAGGAGAGCTCGTGCGGATATCGCAACTGCTGTGGCGATCTTACGGGGTGCTATTGATTCACCTGAATGTGTTGAACAGTTGTGTCGCTTTTATGTTCCGGAAAACTATTTAAGAATACGTTCAAGTCGTAGACATCGGTTGTTCTCGCCTCCGCCGTGTCGTACGGTGGCGCGCGCGCAATCACCATTGTGTCGTATGCATGAAGCACTAAACACGCTCCTGGTAACATTTCCAGAAATTGATATATTTTTTGATAATTCTAAAAGTATTAGTAATCGAATTTAGCTATCTTATTGTCTTTTTGGTTTTTGTAATGTAATTATGTACTTATTTTAGGATAATTATGTAATTGGTTTTATACTCGTTTAATTATGCTTAATAATAAATAATAAATAAATAAATATTATAACAATTCTCGCAATTACACAATAAATTTTCGCTTTCTCCTTCATGAAAACATTATTTGGTAATATGATAAAACTGTCTGGGCCGTCCGTTGGACGCAGGTATTTTAAATATTTAATTAAAATAAATAAATAAATAAAAAGATTTATCATCATCACCATATCAGTCACACAGACACCCACTACTGGGTATAGACCAGCCAGGCTATATAATGATTATTCCATCTAGTTAATTTAAAAAAGCCTGACGGGCATCAAATCCTATATATAGGTCCGGAAACTGACACCAGGATCAGTTTAAAAGCCAATCGTCTACGCCGAGCTTCCAACAAATAAAACATCATAAAAAAAATATATTAGTTCAACTAACACATTCGTAGTGTAACGAGAGTGTTACCATTACGTCGCTAACTGGGGGTGCAACGGAATAAAATTACGGGTACAAAAGACCCAGCGGGGCGCCTGTTACAGAAACATACGACCCTCAACAAAATCTCAAGGGACTTTGGACCTAAGACCCTTCAAATAGGGGGTTTCTCTAACCCTCACGTATCGTTGTATGGTGTCGACGTCTTTGTTGTGAAAATACCCATTCGTTAACAATTGTAGCGTGCTGTTCGGCCAGATAGTTATCGGGTCACTCCCGCCGAATGAGGGTTAAATTTGTTTTTCTTTACGTGAGCATTGTGAAATGAATTTAATAAGATGTGATACTATTATAAATGTTATTCTCGGATCTTTCTTTAATAGGTACATTTAACAACATATATATAGGTACGAGGGCGGGTCAATAAGTCCGTGACTTTTGGAATAAAACACAGATTTTTTGATAAATAAATCATTTTATTTTTCAACGTAGTCTCCCTTGAGCTTTATACACTTTGTACAACGCTTCTCCAATTTTTTTATCCCTTCCAAAAAATATGATTTTTCGAGGTCCTCAAAATAAGCCTTTGTTTGCGAGATGACTTCATCATTGGAGTCAAATCTTTTTCCACCAAGCCATTTCTTCAGGTTTGGGAACAAGAAGTAGTCACTCGGAGCCAAATCTGGAGAATAGGGCGGATGAGGGAGCAATTCATAGCCCAATTTATAGATTTTTGCCATGGTAACTGCACATGTGTGCACCCTTGCATTGTCTTGGTGGAAAAGAACTTTTTTCTTGGCCAAATGAGGTCGGTTTTTTTCAAATCGTCATTGAAGTGGTCCAATAAGTTGGCATAATATTCCCCATTGATTGTTCTTCCCTTTTGAAGGTAGTCAATGAGGATTATCCCACGTGCATCCCAAAAAGCAGTCGCCATAACTTTATTGGCTGACAAACCTACCTTGGCCTTCTTTGGCGCCGATTCACCCTTAGAAACCCACTGTTTTGACTGTTGTTTGGTCTCTGGCGTGATGTGATGGATCCATGTTTCGTCCACGGTTACAAAACGGCGCAAAAACTCCTCCATATTGCGATTAAACAACGCCAAAACTCATTAAAAAAAAAAAACTCAAATTACTGGGTAGTCTGATAAAGATAGCTGTCAAACACAAACTAACTGACGCAGCAAGTTCAAATTCTGATAGGAGTCAACTGACAGATGCCTGTTGACAGGAGTAGTGTTGGTTTTTCAGTAAAGAGGTCAGAAATTCAAAAGTCACGGACTTATTGACCCGCCCTCGTATATAGATATTACAGACTTATTTTAATAGTACAAACATAATTAAGTATAAATAAAATATATACAGTGCCAAAGTTCGTAAGAGTCAAACTAAAAGTTAAATATGTTATTCTATGTATTTTTTCAGTAAAGCTCATATATCCTATGAATTTTGAAGATCACTCAGTTCAAACAGATACGTAAAGAAAGTGATCCAGTTAAACCTCCATAAATCTATAACCTGACATCCAGCGAGTTGGTAATTTCTTAAAAGATTTTAGAAATCCTTATTTAATTCTCAAATAAACATTCTTATCACAAAGTAAGACTTTCTGAGACTTAGACTATGCAAATTTATTCGCACGTCTGGTGTGAGATTGATTGCTCCAGTCTTTTGGCGATCGCAGTATGGCCAAGTATGTAGAAGACGCTGCTGTCCGTCTAGTCGCCTTTACGACACCCACGGGATGAGAGGGGGTAGTGCTATTCTAAGCCGACACTACTCAGCTAATTCCTTAAATATCATGAAATTAAAAAAACGGTGACTAAACTAATTTTTAAGAATTATGTTTCATATCCGCTCCCGTAATATTCTTCTTGCGTTTTTAAAATGAAGTTAAACAATAGTTTTATATTAACAAATACTTAAAAAAGGTTTTCTTTATATCTCTATTAAGCTTACACATATCGGTAAACTGTTGCAAGCTTTACCCAGCAATTAAGGGGAGAAAATGTAAAACAAAGCGACGAATAAATAATCATCGGGCATAAAGTGTATTTTACGAGGCAGCGCCTGTTGATGCGAGTATTATTAAAAAGATAATGTTTAATGGCGGCGTATATCACCGGGGACGTTTACGATTGTTTTATTTTATTCGTTTGACGCGTAATGTGGTAGTGGTGCGGCCGATGGAGTGAGCCGGCTGTGTTTCAGGAATCACAAATCAAACAAACTTAAAATATATATTTTTTAATTACAAGCTTTGATCCCCTAGTTCACCTTATGAGCATTAAGCACACGAGCACCAACTGAAAACTTCAAACACGCGTGAGCCGTGGTATTCCCTTGATCAGACCTGTATGGACAACACAATGCTCATTAAAATGAGACCCAGTTTTTATTCCATATTTTTTTTAAATATCAGATTTTTTAAAGAGACGTTTTAAACTTTTGGGTTCCAAGTTATTGACACTAAATTCAATCATTTATTCAGTCTAGGCTATTACAAACACTTATGAACGTCAACCAACCCCCCGTTTTGGGGGGAGGCCTATACCCAGCAGTGGGTGTTATGTGGCTGAGACGACGACGACGATGAACGTTAAAGAAGCTACGCGATCGGTTCATAAACCCTACGGCGGGAGACCTTGTAACGAGAAGAACCGGCAAGAAACTCGTCAAGGGCTATTTTTTTCTCCCTGTTTTATTTCATACAGAGTCGTGAGATAGCCCGTTTGCATATGTCCAATAAACCATGAACTGTAAAATTACGTAAGTGCATGTTTGATTGTAAGCACTACCACCACAGAATAAATAGGTCTACAGCGTAAGTACGTATTTTTTTTTTATTTTAACTGCGCACTCCTCAGATGTAGAGAGAATTTTTTGACGATGCTCTTTTCAGAGTAACATGAACAATGATAATCTAGGTTCCGAAGCCGGTCACCGGACTCCACGGTCGCAGTCGCCGGTCGCGGCCGCCGGTCGTGGCATGAGGTCCAAAGCCATAAACGTCACAATCTAAAGCTGTGCCCTAAAACCACAGTGACATCTGGAATTGATGGCTTCCATAACATTTTTAATGCCAATACACCAGTTAGCCGGCCGTGCTTTCCCACTGTTTTAAACTTTTTATTTACGGCTGCTTTGTTGGTTAAATTTTATTATGTTTTCGTAATAAAAGCGACTTTTATCTAGAGGCAATCGCTTACTTTATATTTTTTATTTAAAATACATTTTGTTTGTTTTTTCGCTACGACGTATCTTCGGTTTCGATTTGAGTTTTGTGTTTATGACATGTTTATAAGGGTATAAACTTTATTAACGTCTTTACCTGTAATTGCGTTTTAATGCGATACTTAATAGGGTAAGAAATTGGGGAAGACGATTGAATTCGAAAGTGGTTTTATATTTTGATTATTAAACAAAATGTACCCAATAAAGTTTATTGAAATTGGAGATAGGTACAATATATTTGTAATACACTGGTACAATATAAAATTAAAACATGTTGCTCGCTTACCTACTTGTAAATGTCATATAATTTGAAAACCTTTTTGCAATGGAAAGGAACAAAATATTGGAAATAGTGGTGGAATTAGACAAACATTTCAGAGAAGTTCGATAATAGTATTTTTTTATAAATTTTTTATTTTGCATTTTACAATGCTATATTTGTATGATAAATATTTAACAAGAAAATAATATTATACTTGAAAAAAGCAACTTGTCTCATGTCGCCCTTACGGGATTCGAACCCGCATCCTTGGGAATCCGGCCCAATGCACTGTCGTCAGGGCGACATGAGACTAGTTGCTTTTATCTAGTATATTTTCTTGATTAATATTTACCACACAAAAATAGTATTTTTTTAAATTATATTATATACTGCACTGGATTGATTGTTCGTTCTAGCTCTACACTTCGACATAAACCGTTTGGTAATTGGCTATCGTGACCAAGACAGCATAGTTAAAATAAATAAATCAATTATAGAAATGAAATCAATAATTCGAAATATTAATGTTAGTCTGAGGTATATTGTATGGGCCTATATCACAGACCTATATCGAGATAGACGAATGAGCGCTTCAAACTGTATGAGAACCTAGCGTGTCGAATTTGTCGTACCTACGATGACGTCACGAGCGTGATTTAGTAATGTAGAAATGTTATTGACGAGCTCTTGCAAGAAAGCACTGCACAATTAACCATTTTCGTTTCTGAGTGACGCGTGTTTTCATGGTAATGGATCCAAACGGACTGACTTAGGTCGGAAAACTTTGACCGTTGATCAAACATTTTACACTCTAGGTAGGTAAACTATTACCGTATATATATCTCAATATAGGCCTAGATGCCTGAAACAAATAAGTAAATAAAAATAAATAATCATGCCCAACATAATTTAAAAAAAAACATAGTTATTAATCTTATGCAATGTTTCGTAAATTATATGGTCATGTTTAATAAGACCATTCAAAGTATTTGTGAGTGGTAATCGTCACTTAACGACATCAGCCGTGGCCACAATTGGTGGCGCGGCCGCGGGTCGTCGTGGAATAGACACATTCCCCTCTTTACGAGCGATAAAGTCGCGGCCCACCGCGTGTTCATTATATTTCAGTTTTACTGCTGTTTTTTGTTGCCTTTTGACGCCATGTTGCAGCTCACCTTTATTTTAGTTATTGTCTATTAGTTTCATCCAGGTATAAAATTATAGGTAGTACCTATATTTTGATCTTTGTGAACTAATTATTCAATAATATATTTACACACTATTTACCTATTTTTGACTATACACAACATTTACAATTTATATTATTAATTGTATTGGGAAAAGAAACAAGATCTTAAAGAATTGGAAAATTCTTGCTATGCCGGCAGTTAACTAAATCAATCAGATTGATAAAAATGCCAATTCAAAATATTGCTGAGTTAGTCAATAAGCTTAATTAATACTAATTAATGCAACAATTGAAAGCTTTCTTTTTGCAAAAATCAAAAGAGATTGTATCAAGCCGAATGCCAGCCAATTAGGCGAGGAGAGCGAGCGCACGCGCCGCGCCAGCTGACTCGGCACCACTTCCTCTGATCTTTGACTCGGCCAATTGCCAGCATCTGCCGTCTTGGCTCCTCTGACATAAGACCTGCTCAATTGAACCTCCCCCCTAACCCCGCGGGGGGAGAGGCAGACCGGCTAATTCGATCTTGACGACATCGAAAACAAATATCACCAACGTCAATAGCCTCTATTGTGTGAAAGATAAAGTTGCTTATGGTAGTCTCAACTGAATATGTAAGTTTGTAAGGAAATATGTTACTCAATCCGTTATTGTCACGACTCACGAGGATATGAATTGAAGTGGTTCGCGATCAACTAGGTGTTTCCGTCGCATCAGCTGTTTGTTGCGCTCGCACTGTATTTGGACAGCAGCTGAAATGTTTTTCCTCTTTTTTAAAACAAGTAGAACTAAACTATAGAATTCCTGTTTTTTTTTCTTTGTCTGTTTATTCTTTTTAATGCTATATGAGTGATGTCAATAAAGAAATATTGACATCACACAACATCAGATGTCACAACAAACTTGTTAAAATGGAATAATATTATTACGAAGTTATAAATTAAAAATATGTTTTAAATCTGGTTAAACCTTTTGGGAGACAAGCCATTTGTATTGAGCGATAGTAAAAGGTAATTTTCTAAGGTCATATGAAACGAATGTCATGACGCCTGTTCTTAGCAGTCACCAAGATGTAAAGCGATTAATTGAAGAAAACTGTAGGGCCAAGTTGATTTCCCAGATGGTCGGATGCCACAAGGGTGCCAATGAGTTCGCTTCTTGCTTCCGTGGCGCCACGAAAAAAACGGACCCATATTGCTTGCTCACTTCTCATGGTAAACAGAACATCCAGCCCAGAAAACCTACAAACTTTCGTACTCATCCAGCTTGCGTACAGAATATTCGATGGAGTCCCTACGTGGAAATGTGCTCGGCGAGCAATTCAAAAACAAAAGTCATAGATAATAACCAAAATTTTAAGTGTAAATGTAGCAATTGCAACGAAAGAAAATGCCCGTCTAGAACTGATTTATCCAATACAACGAAGCAGAACTTTTTCAAAGACAACATCATGACGTTTTCTGACCGATGCACCATGACCCCCAGGCTCAACGACGTGTGCTGTGGGGTTTGCGCCTCTGGACTGCTGACTCCGACCTCCTCCAAAATGTGGACAGCTGTGAAAATTGTTAAACAAGAAATGTGTACAGCTGTTAGAGATACTGAAACTGATGCATTTTGTCCAAATAATCTTCCTCAAAATCCGACACCTACTCTGTCTTATACTATGTCACGTGAGTGCCCGCAGCACCATCATTACTATAGTCACGCGGACGGTTATGTTCCGTGTGTTCGTCAGGAAGCTGTCCGGGACACAGATACAACAGCCGAGGAAGATTACAGCGGCCCTGTTGAACAAAAATCTTTCAAGTCGTTCTTTAAGTTCAAGAAAAAACCTTCCATCGAAAGCGATAAAGTTGTCAATAATAACACAAGGAAAATGATTTACAATGAAGGCATCAGCGACGATGTAGCCGACTATGTCCCAACCGTGTGGGTGCCTGCACCGGTCAACGTGGTCAGGGAACCGAAAGAAAATGTCGTCAAGAACGAGAACGAATATGACTACAATACTATTCCATACAGTCACACCGGCGAGTCTAGGTATCATCATCACTGTAAGAAGTCCGATACAAAACCTCTTTATTATACTTCTTCAGAATTTGATGACGTGCGGCAATTGGTGCAGAGCCCGCAGATCAGGCGGAAGACCTTGGCAGCCAAACTGCCTCTCTCGCCAAGTAAGCCGTGGCAGATATCTTTGCCCAGGAAAGTGCTGACATCGGAGATGGACATCGAGTCATTTGTGGAGAGGAGCAGGCCCACGCCGTCGCCGCCGCCCGCTTGTCGCCGGACCAAGAGCAAAATATTGTTCTAAATTTGGAACTGACTATTCATGAGCCTAGTTATTTTCTTTTCTACTATAACAGTTAATGACAATGGCGTTGTGCAAAAGAGATTATCGGAACTACTCATATTTAAGGCCCATTAATTGTATAAAGTGAAAATAATTTTACATTATTTTATATCATAAATCATACAAATCTTGTAGTTTTCCATTAAATTTTAAAATGAGAGTTGAACTATATAAAAATAGTTAAGTACATCTTATTAGTATTTTATTTAAAATTCCTTACCAACCTGCTACATTTATTTATTTATGATTTTTACCACCAAAAAAGTATGACTGATTTAAATGGGTAGTTTGAAACACATCCCCATAACTACACAATTTACTTTTCATTAAAAACATTTGAATCACAGAACCAATATTGAAAACTAAAGCTAAGGCGCAGTTACTCGGTGAAAGAAGACTGCAGTTTCGATGAGTTTTGTATCCATTAAGTTATTGTACAAATAAATTGAAGAATTTATGTGTGGAGTGCATTACAAATCATGCGAGGGCAGCTGTGGAGAAAGCGTCATTGGATAATCTGGCCAATTGGCCGCGAGGAGCGCGCAACTGTTCTCAGCATCAGATGCTACTACGCTTTTTGTGAAGGCAAACTGATTTACTTTACTGACTAGCGTTCGGCGCTTTTTTTGTAACTATATTATATCTAATGATTAGTAATGATAAGGCTTTATGCAGAAGCGCACCTTTCTCGAAATCCTCTTTTATTGCGGCTGGCTATCTTTATCTCTTGGAACACAACAATGGTTTTTTCATTGTTTTAGAATTAAATAAAAAACACTGGAAGAAATCCACTGTAAACAGGACGTTTGGGTTCGGGCATTCACGATGCAACTTTAGTTTCTCAGCCCTGTGTAAAGTTACATTATTGCATCTATTTCTGATTCTTTCTCCTCTGGATATCCCGACATTTCAGCACCTTTACATGGGCAGTGGTCACGAGACGACCACGCTTGCTTCCTAGATATTTTAAAGACACATTAATAGCTAAAGAAAGTTCGCTAAAAAGACAAAATCGTGACCAGGGTTGGCGACCCCTGCCCCGCCGGCACGCGCGGCGCCCGCGCATCTCGTCCTCGCCATTTGTTTATTTAGTTCGTTGTGATCATTTCTTGTGCACTCTTTGCTTTAAACGGAAATCCCTGTTGAATATAAGTTAGTTATGCTTTCATCTATTTGTCTTTGGCACAATACTTTAAGTCGCTTTTTATCAATCCAAGTTCTATTAAATCGGTGAACACTTAGATTATTGCAATGTTATTTTTAAGAGAACCGACACACCTTATTATTATAGCCATACTTTTTATTACCCATTGATCAACATATACATTGCGCTACAGAAACTAAATGTTAAAAGCAAAAGAACTAAAACTTCTAAATACACTTAAATACATATGTACTTAAGACACACTTAATTCAATATGTCTTGTGTTAAGTGTATATTGAATCATTAGTCCACTTACGATACCGTTTCTTGTTTCTGATTACACCAATGAAATGGTTCATTGCAGTCCACTTGAAGATACTTTTTTGTCCATACCACATACGTATTGTTTATTAAAAATATCTAATACATCTAGGAGTACTTCTCACATAGCACTCTCCTAATTTATAGTTCGTATATTAATTACATTTATTTAAGTTAAAAATGAATAAGGGTGTACACGTTTAATTCTAACACACATAAATGTAAATGAGGGCGGCAGTTGTGAGCGTGGGCTGAGCGCGCGCGCACGACGTAATTGAGTTATTCCAATGAACCAGCGCCAATTATACCATGGGCTAATTGCTTTGACACTTATTGTCACGGCTCACTGTTTGATCTAACTGGCGATAAAAAACTTTCGATTATTCATAAGGACATTGCTGCTACCAAACTTGTTCAGACTGTGACTACGAGTTTAATGTTTGTAGTTAAATCGATATATCCCATCGAAAATGGATTCAAACCCTTAACCAACTTGCGTAATTACGATATTTTTGTTTGATTTTCGTTAAAAATGTTCAAGGAGAAATTTTTTGGTATAATTTTAACTTGTGTGCAAATGTGCATATTTCATTGGATTGGAATTTTCCTTGGGCCGTGATTAAAAAATGTGGGAATTGTTTACAAAAAAAAAGCCCACCATAGTGGGAATTACTCCAGAAATTGTTTAGATAGAAGATGGGTCCACCCTGATACAGATGCCACAACATCCCCCGATACAATCCGACAAAAGCCGACGGCATCCGAGGCCGTGACACTGCCAGCAACTCAAGCGCAGACCATTCAATCATTACTTGACGCGAACTTCCCGAGGAATCCACTGAGTACGGCACGAGAACTATACGCCAAAAAAACCAACCAATCCATTTAAACCTTATTATAACTACGTAAGAAATACAGTTAACGATGTATGATCTAATAATTTTGTTATTATTTGTCGGTGGATATCAAAAGATGTCAAAATGCTGACAGATCTGGCCGTTTGAAGTGCGCCGGCGCACGGGCGACCAACCCGCCTCATTTACATAGAAATAACTTTTATTGTGAACCACACGACGTGTTAATTACAATTAATTATTCTTTAATTTAACTTCATTCAAAGTTCGAGCTTGTGTTTTACTGGGTAACAATAACATCATTTATAGCGGTTTTTTAAATATTTCACTGATTAGCTTAATCTTTATTTATGTCAAAAAAGTTGTTTTTAGTTAGCTAGAGTTATAGTTATTTATAAGTATATCATTATATTATGAAAAATTGCAATTTGGTACCTATTGGATAATATTCAATCAATGTAGTCAAGTATCAAATATGTTAAAATATGGCAAGATATTTTCAAACGTAATATTTTAATACTCTCGTTTAGTTGATTAATTTTAAATCAATTTATAACTTTGTTAGTTTCGGTTGTCGATACCTGATCGGCAGCTTACAATCAATCAGATCCGTCGTCGAGTGGCGTCGTTAGCGCAGGCGCAGGCCCGCGGCCATTTGTTTGTAAGCGCCCAGCGAACAGGTGGGAACAGCCTTGTGGTTTGCAGACAATAGATGTGGTAGACCAGTCCAAGGAAGGTAGCCTATCTGGTGACTATCAGCCTAGCTGATGACGTTAGACGATATGGGGGATAAGTGGGAACCAGTCCAAGACAGGCGATTAACCTATCTGTTGACGAACAACCTAGGTTCTGACGTTCAGACAATTTGGGATATGGCTGGATCTGCAAAAGGCAGGCAAACTATCTGTTGACTAAGAGCCTAGCTGGTGACGTTCAGACGATGCTGGAAAAGGCAACGTCACCTGTTGAATCTACATTATTTTGTTTCCCTACGTTTCATCGATTTCCTAGGAGCCCAGAAGGCCTAGCACGAAAACTATCGAGTAAGTATCGAAAAAATATATCGTCAACAAATGTATTACGTATGGGTCTAATAGAGTAACAAAACTTAAAAATGCGTAAAGCTCTTAATTCGATTGGAGCCAGTGTGATGGGCACTTATGAACATTCCATAAGTCATAATATAAAATAATGAAAGATCTGAAGTTGAATTAATTTTAAGTGACCTGTATATTTGGCGATATTATTGATTTATTGTCAAATGTTCCGACGACGGCAAAAACCGCCCGTCGCACGGCCGACTGGCGACGCGGCAAAAACTGCGACAGGCAATTACTTCGGATGAGATATCAATACAAATTATGATTTATTCGCGTCACCGGTGATACACACATCCTCTTTTTTGGGACTATAATAAAGCATAGTTTTGTCATATTTAGCCAGTTAGCCTTTAATTTCCGGCTTGTAATGTTAAATTCTTTTTGCATTAAGACCCTATTATACTATTTTGTAGTGCAGAGGGAAGCTGCGATGACAGCGGAACTGTCCGAGTGAACATCGCATTTAATTATATTTTCATACAAAAATATCAAACACTGATCAAGTTCTCAATAAATGGGTCACACTGGACAGTATTGTTGACAAATATAGAGTTTCCAAAACTTATCGTTTATGTCATATTTGATTACATGGGGACATGGATCTATTATCTCCCTAGTATCATTGCCGAGTCATTGTTTTTGAAGATGTTTATATAACTTAACTATAATGATGCAACAGCTTACGAGAGCAGCACCGTTAGCAGAGTCACGCGGGTCCTGCGCGCGCGCAGATCGCGCCGATATCGGCCGCGTCTCTAAAAAATGGCCAAACATTTTGATGATATTTTTTTCTCGCATTTGTCCCCGCGAGCGGGGTCTCGTGTCGCTGTCATATGATTGGTTTTGCCCGTAATGTCCAACGGATGCCGCCGCCTTTGATCTCGCCGCCCACCTGGAAAACGGCCAAACTGATTTCGACCTTAACTTGTGGTTGAAACAGTGGTGTTTCCAACGATAATTGTCTAACGAAGGCATTTAATATCTTTATTAATGTGGCCAAGTTCAGATGATCGATGATAACTAATTATTAGAAACATTTCGTTGACCATGCGACCTGACTCGATTGTTGTCGCTGCCAAAGTGGGCTTTACTCTGTCGTGTTAAGGGTGGAATTGTGTTGTTTGTTATTAGCGAAAGATAATCGTCAGTTATTGTTTGGTTATCGTTGAAAAGCTTACCTGCCATAGAGTTTGGGGAGATTAGAGCCGGCAAAGCTTTTAATCTGTATGTTTTTTATAAGTCTGTGACACGCGGAGTCGAAGATTCGTTTACAGACGAGGCTTATCTGGAGGCTTTGGGCTTGTCCACTAATATAAATAAAAGATTTAGCGTAAACACGTAATGCCGAGACAATGGGGTATCATCGTATAAAGGACTTGAAGACAACACTGGAGATTACGTCTCAGAAAGATGGATTACTCGTAAAAAGTATAGGAGACGTATTTGTAAATAAACTTTTTAAGATTAAGATAATGAGGAAAAGCTGGTGTAGGTACTTTGTTGGTGGAACGCTTTATTTAAGAAAGTAATATATTAGTTAGTGTACCTACTGTTTTCAGACAATGCAGGTAATATTTCAATTATTGTGGTGTTTCTTTATTACATGTACAGAAATGTCTGGTAAATTCTTCATAATCACCGTACCTAGGTAATAGAAAACTTAAGTTTCCAAGTTTTCCAAAGATTTTTATTTTGCTTGAACTTTGTATGTGTGATAAGAGCAAGAGCAACAATTTTTGTGATCTTGGTCTATTTTCAGCAAAACTGGCAACATCTCGAAGCAAAAACCTCGATTAAGATTTTGTCATTGTCATTTTCGTTACATAAAATCCAGATTAAGTAAATTTTGCTGCAAGTACCTAAACATTAGGCCCATAAGGTAAAAACTTAAACTTGTACGAAGGTTAATTGTTCAGAAATACTCCGAGTAGTAGATCTTCGCGCCGCTCCATTGTTGCTGCTGCGTTAATGGAATTAACATCTCAGTGCTCAAGACAGATCGGTTATCGGAAAAGACAGTCAACAATGTGAAAGGAACGTGAATTTTTTTATTTAATCAGGCGTTACTTAGTGGAAATTATTTAATACAACAATACCGTGACTGACAGACAACGCACAGCCCAAACGGCTGTACCGTTTCTTTTTTAACGAACTACGGTGGACTCTTAGCCTTCATAAGATTTTGCATATAAGATCCTTTAACGATGTAGGGAGCAGTAAGAAAGGATTTTTTTGATATTGCAACCGGGAACGACTGAAACTGCGGGCCGCTAGTTAAACATAAAACGAAAAATATCTAGATTAATAAAAAAAAACTTTGCATTTTTTATTCTTAGATCGCTTATGCACTGAGTTCGAATCCGTGAAAAAAAACTGAAAACTCGGACAGAATTCAGATGATCCGATTCCGATACGTAACTTTCTTATTTTAATACTATCAGTGAAAGGATAAGTTAGGATTCTGGCCTCTACTTACTTCCAGCACCACGTAGAACATGCACATTTGAATTCACAACACAAATTTCTTAAAACCAAACAAAATAGCGAGTTAAGACACTGAGTTTATGTCAGCTATGTTTACTCAAATCGCGATTTTGATAGTTTTTTTTTAATGTGTTGTGCAATTAATAAAAATGATACATCTATGTTCTCCGTTGTGGTGGAAGTTAGTGAGATCCATGAGCTAACTTATCCTTTCACGTCATAGTGTTAAAATAGGAAAGTTACGTATCGGGTTCGGATCGCAGTGCGTAAGCGACATCTGAATTCTGTCCGAGTTTTCTCGTTTTTTTTCACGGATTTGGACGCAGTGCATAAGCAGCTCTAAGACTAAAAATAAGGAAAAGTTTGTTCATAGGGTCCGTCATAGAGATTCACGGATGACGGAGAGAAATCGGATGATACAAATAGTTCTACGGCTATGAAGCGTCATGACGGACCGTATTTTCACGGATTCGGACTTAGTTCGTAAGCGCTCTAACTCATGTCTCTAGCTGTCGGTTTCTGAATGGGAATCTGAAGTTGAGAGACTTGAGCTCGTTAAGACTTGAAAGATCAGTCATGCACATTTTAAAATCAAGAACGTCTCAAAGCTTACTCATGCACATGCAAATTATATTGTATGAACATATTGCTTTTAGTTGAATTTGAGATGTTCTCTCTTGAAATTCTTGATTATATATTCTTAAAACATTGTAAATTAAGATTATTTAACTTGAGCCATGCATGCCCTTAGCCCACCAGAATGAAGTCGCGCGATGACCGTAGTTCTTTAAATAATTTAATGCATTAGAGTTGTGCTCCTTAGGGCTTCTCATATTTGTCAACTGTCATAGTTACATCAACGATAAACGATAACTATAAAAAGCCCTTCTGTGAGCCACGCCACGTCGAGAGCAGTGAGGTGTGCACAAAGTGCGTGCGCGCAGCTTTGTCACGCCGCCGGTAAAATGGACACCGTGTACCGACGCCTTTAGTTTATTTGTACTTATTATCAAAATTATTATTTCGTTCGTCAATTTGACTTTTACTGTTCGAAGTAACCCGTTTCGTCATCTTCGTCTCAGCTGTATAACACCCACTGCTCGGTATAGGCCTTCCCTAAGGATCTACACAACGATTGGTCCTGCGCTGCCCGCATCAAACCGGATCGTCGGTCCACCTTATCGGGGCCTACCCACGGAGCGTCGTCGTCCGATGATTATGGCGAACCCAAACCCCTCATGAAATGACCCAAAAAAGATCGGGCCCAGTCCCCGGCAGCCCTGCTATTCCTGGCTACGACAGCGCTATGGTAAGGGCAGGGTAGAAGGTGCGTAGAAACCTCAGGCTACGTTA
This sequence comes from Chrysoteuchia culmella, assembly GCA_910589605.1. Lineage (NCBI taxonomy): Eukaryota > Metazoa > Arthropoda > Insecta > Lepidoptera > Crambidae > Chrysoteuchia > Chrysoteuchia culmella. The sequence continues at coordinate 626,982 of OU342649.1, forward strand.
GGCTGTCAAAAATAAACCCGTTTAATACTTTTAATAAAATGTACCCATTAAACATACTCTCAGGCTATAAATCCCTTTCAGGGTTTGCAGAGCATCAAAGATTCAAAATGAAGAGAGAATTTTTGGTCTCCCATCCCGTGATCGACCATTGCGAAAGTAGTTTAACGGCTACAATCGCAGGCCGAGCGCCGAACCACTACGCCATCGAGCTGCTCAGCATTAAAACATTGTAATAAGAATATATATATTTTTTTACCCCTACCTTTTTTTTGGCAGGAAAAAGACAGGAATGGAAAATACTCCACCGACAAGAGCGCAGCTCTTAAATTTAAGAAGAAGAAGAAGAAGACCTTTTTTTTATTTAATGCTGGGAGACTCTTACCCCCATATTCTAAGTCGTTCCTCCAAAACTTTTTACACTCCACTCAACCTCGTCGTGGGTAAAAATGGTAGTGTGCGCTAGGCCTAACACGGAGTGGCTACGTACTCTTTGGTTCCTCCAGGTCGTTACGGAGTTATGACGAGTAAGTTTTGGAGGAACGACTTAGAATATGGGTGTTAGCCTTCATCATACCTGATGTTAAGTATTGATAAAGCTGAAGATGGAAGCGAGCCTCTTCCGGAATCCTCAACCACTGAGAAACTGGCTATCTTATCTCTAACTTGCGGAACACAACAATGCTGAAAAAATTGTTTTTATGGCGTCAGACTTAGATAAGATGGTTGTAGCTAGCCAGGCGGACTCACAACAAGTCCTACCATTAACCAAACTGAATACAATATGTACCTCTCGCTGGAAATCGAACCCGGGACCTCTGACCACAGAGGCGGTTAAAATCTGTTTGATATTCCACGTCTGCGTACAAAGCGCTTTTTCCCATCTTTCATTATGCACACAGCCAGGGAATTCCCTGCTTGCGTCTGTATTCCCGGGTGCCCACAATCCTGGTACCTATATTCAAAGCTCGAATGAATAGGCTTTTTCTAGGCGATCTCGCTCCATCTAATGCCTCTTCTTAATGTCGTCGTCGTCATCAGCCATTTTTAATGTCCCTACTGCTGGGGCACTGGCCTTCCTTATGGATGGATAAGGATTGGTTTTAACGACTGCAAACGCAGCCGGGACCAACGGCTTAACGTGCCTTCCGAAGCACGGAAGAACTCGAAATAGTAAATTTTTGGTCACCCATCCCGTGACCGACCATTGCGAAAGTTGCTTAACCTTAACAATCGCAGGCTGAGCGCGCGAACTATTGCGCCACGGGCTCCTTCTTAATGTAACGATTCAGAATGAAACTAAGCCTATAGCTATAAGTCTATTTAATGTGGAAAACGAGATAAAAGCCTAAATGATTATAATTATGTGGCAACAAAGTTATGTTCCATAATATTGATGAAATGGATTTTTAATTGTTAATCATGATTAAAAGATGTCATTATTTCAACAGTCACGCAATTGCGCTTTTGTTATTTCACCAACATCTTCTGTTTTCTAAACTTCAAAGAAACGATTGATTTGCAATGCAATGACATTTTTAAATGTCGGTTATTCGGTTGGTGATTCAGGTTATTCAGTTGGTAAACTGAAATCGGGCCAGTGTGCGCTACTTTTGTTCAAAATAAAAAGAAACGATATAAATGACATTTTATGGGTATTCATTGTGAGTAATTAATGACGCATGTGTTTTTTTGTGTCTTTTCACCGTAGAATTGTCATATTTTATGATTTTGAATTTTTGCATTTTCAATGTATTTCTTTTATTTAAGTATTTTTTTTCATAAGAATTGACATAGTTACAGGTAACGTACTTTTAAACATTTCTTGTATTTTAAATCAACTATGTAGAGATACTTTTCCCCATTTTACATTTCCAAAATCCTTGTTTCCTCCTATTAAGAAGGCTTTTGTCAGTTTTAGACGATCGGTTTTTACAAAGCAGGCCGACTATGAAATAAAATACATGTTATCAGGCGACTGCATCTAGGAAAATGATTTTCTTGGAATAATGTGTTAAAGTCGAATTTTTATTATCTCCAGTTTGCATTTAATTAATTGCACCAATCCACGCGAAACTGAAGACGTGTGTAACTGGAGCCAGTGGCTTTAAAATCGGCTTATTTCGGCCGGTGTTGGCTTACTGCACTTACTGCGCTTGCTGACGATGCGCCCGACGAGATCACTTAGGTAGCTCGGCTGATGTGTTTTTGTTGTGTCACTCGATTTTCAATGAAATCGAATCATAAGAGAATAGGAACCTATAAGATTACAATATAAGTACTAGATACCTACATAGTGGTTAAATTACATATTTGTTCAATTCCTGCATTGTGTAAATTTTTTCCAAAACATTGTTTTTTGCAAAAAAATATTAAGTGCCAAAAGAATATCTCGATCAAATTTTTTGTTGAGAATCGTAGGCGGTTGATAAGCATTGATGCGTTCTCACCCTTGACATGTTCTTTAGCGCACGAGGATTTGCGGATCAAGTCCATTGTGCGATCTATATCGCGTTACTCCCGGTTTTAGGTGTCAAACGGGCCGTACGTTTGAGAACCGCCGCTGTGAGAAAACGGCACAGGTGGGAACGGGTAACGTCATAAAAAGCCTTTTTAAAAACATCCCAAATTGTACAACATTGTGAAAATTCATCTAACAATAGCTATTAGCCATTTCGAAGATGCGGGTGATATAGTGTTACATTTTATTTATTAGCTATCGCAAAAAAACCACAATGATCCATCACACCGGCGCGGCTCGTCAACAACATAATCGAGTTTGCCCGTCATTAATCAAGAATATCGATTCCCATACACCGCACGAAGACGATTTATTTTTTAATAATATGACAGGTAAATGCTCGGCATTTAGTGTTCAGCTTTTACTTTTTTTTCTTACAAATATACCGACAACGTTCGGGTCAGCCAGCATTATTATTAAATTTCTTAATAACTCGGTAGTGGGTTGAAATTGGAACTGCATCTTCGTTTTTAACTGCAAAGTAAAGATGATCTTTTTATACCTTTTGTGGCGGCTTGACTCAATTAGAGAGACCGCGTGTATCGATTTTATATCTCGATCGATTCGGACCCGATTTATTAATTAATCGATACACAAACATCGGGCCGTCATCGTGGCAGACAGATCGCTTTCTATTGCGAGATAGGGAACGGGCATTTTAAGACCTATTAGGCTGAACAATGATGAATCTTCGGCATCTCTCGAGAAACATACAACCTTATCTCGTTTTGTAATGCTGAAGTGGAGCATTCCGTTCTTTTATAACAACTTGGGAATTGCAATGTAATAGATCACTTAATTTCTTTGAATGTTATGTTCAATTCAAACGTTTACTTATTCCGTAGCACTTTGCCTGATCTGTTTTTAATAGTTTTATATTATTACGACGACTTGTTTGATGCAGGGTACTAAGCCCACCTTCTGCGCCAGAGGTCCCGGGTTCGATCCCCGGACAAGACAAATATTTGTGGGCATGAACATGTCTATTCGTCTTGGTCTGGGCGTTTGATATGGATATTATGTATGTATTTAAAAAAATGTATATAAGTATGTTTATCCGTTATCTAGTATCCATAACACAAGTTCTTCGTGAAACTTAACGTGAGCTAGATAATTGGTGTGATTGTATGCAATTATTTATTGATTTATTACTCAACCTTAACCAATTTAACGTCAAACCTGTTGTAGCTACCTGAATGAGTTTCAGAATGGATTAGCAATACCCACAGTCCTCACCGTAATTTCAGTATATCACAAAAGTGATTTCATGTTTGAAGAATGAATTTTTGGTTTGGCAAACAGTTTGATAGTAATGACGTATAAAAGTTGTATTCATTTTGTCATTGATAATGCCTTTGTGAGTCAACCATGGGGTCGCCGGTCGTAGTCTTTTTTAAATGTACCTAAATATGCATAACTTCCCTATCAATTTAACCAACATTACGTATATAAAAGTCACACTCTTTTACACTTTTACCTTGCTTACCTTGCTGGTATTGGTTGGAAATAAACATTGCTCACTTCGTAGTGAATAAATAGTAAAAATTTAAATAAAAGTGACGTAACTTCCATTCAAACTTTGTTGAGTAATTTACGACTAATCATGGTTACCTACACTTATTATTCTATTTAAGTTTCGATTGTTTAATTTTTGTTTACGAAAGGTTAAAAAGAAAAGACTTTTTATAAATATAGATTTAATAAATATTCTATTAGCGTCTCCTTTAGTATAAAAGGGTTGTCTTAAGCACTTATATGAATTGTTTTCAAAACAAAACCGTAGCATAATTAATTCTACGTAACAAAATAGGTTTAAAAATGAACTCATTTGAAAAGCTAAGTTTTCAGTGTTAACATGCGTTTTCACTTTTAATATGCGATCGTTTGTACTTTATAGGAAATTTATTAAGGCTTTCAAAAAGCTTAAAAGCTTCACAAAATCCGATTATCAGAAACATTTACCTCGACCCGAAGCTAAACCGGCGGAAACATATTCATACAATATCAGTTAAAATATCATCCCGGCCACTTCAGCAGTTTTTTAAGAGATCACACAATAGCTTATTTCTAAAACATGGAGAGATGAATAGGGCGTCTTTTATCAGGAAATTAATCCTTTGACAAAGAGTCTGGGCTTCGTAGTATGGTTTAAAACGGTTTTTTTTAATTTCTTTTGCGATTAATGACGCGTAGAGACTGGAGTGGCTGCAGTCGACCTGGTTTAATTCTGAAACACTGATTCATTTTGCGAAAGACGACGGTGACCATGAAAAAATTGCTTGAGGTTAGTTATGTTTTATTAAATTCTGTTCTACGGGCAATGAATTTGTATGTGTTTAGAGTTTTCTTGGGAAAACAGTGTGGATTACATAAACTTAAGCTAATAAAGGCTGGTATACAATAAGTCTTTTAGTAAATTTTACTACATTTTTAAACTTTCGTAGAGAAATATTGTCCGTACTTACAACGAATTTTTATTGATCTCTATATACTTGTTGGTTTATTACGATAGAAAATAGATTTACTGTTACTTAATTTTAGCGAAAGCAGTAAATATGGGAGTAACAATTTTCAAGACGTGTGGTCACCGCAAGACACTCAACTCGGATTTATCTGCACCGTTGCATCCTTGCACTTATTAAACATATCTTATATCAATAAATCTTCTTAGCTCCGCGACTTAGCGGCTCCTTATCGCACCGCAGTAGAGTCGTGAATCGTCCGTTTCTCAAGAGTTGTCGAAGTAAAGTACTTATATGCGCGCGCGCAGATGTGTTAGGTCTTTGTTGTATAATTTGCGCTTTCCGGTTTAGTGGGCGCGTCGAGAGGGATCACGGCTATGTGCAAGGGTTGCGTTATTAGATTACAGAACTGTGTTGTTACTGTATTATCGTCGCGGCGGTAATATCATCAAAGGTAATTTTAGAACTTGCTAGTACGATTGGAAAGTCGTGTTCGTTGTGTGCAGTTAAGCCTACCGCCATCTCTTAACGCAATATTGTTTAATGTCAGTTTGTATCGGCGCAATGTTGTTATATGTCATATCGTACCGCGAACCTCTTAAAACAAAACCGTCCGTCAAAAGACAAGCTTGTCTTTTGACGGAAGTTTTGTGGCGTCATCGCTCAATCATTCACTCAAACAAGATTTTTATCAATCAAACCTACTACGATGTCTTGTGTCAAATAAAGTCAAGCTTGTAATTTAAACAGTATTGAAACAAAAAACATTTCATAATCTTGAAAAATATCAATCACCTTTTGGCAAGTAGTCGGTTACCTAGATGACATTGTTGTGTATGGGCTGTTTTTTAATGTAAGTAACGGCACATGATGTAACTAAAAAATCTGAAATAAAAACATTTTATAAAAAAAATTCAAACCGACTTCAAAAAGTAAAAAATAAAACTTTTTGAGTCGGTGCTAGCTAGCTAAGGCCAAAAAAATATATAGTTAATAGAAGTGCAATGTAGAATGCCCTGGCTGGCACCGACTCCAAAAGTTTTATTTTTTACTTTTTGAAGTCGGTTTGAATTTTTTTTATAAAATGTTTTTATTTTTAGTTACATCATGTGCCGTTACTTACATTAAAAAACAGCCCATACACAACAATGTCATCTAGGTAACCGACTACTTGCCAAAAGGTGATTGATATTTTTCAAGATTATGAAAAAACTACTAGCCATATCTTCGTAAAAATTATATGGGACCACACATAAACCATCTTCTTTCAGATAAAAAAAGAATTATAAAAATCTGTTAACAACTGGCGAAGTTATGGTGGAACATACATAAAAAAAAAAAAAAAAAAAAAAAAAAACAGTCGAATTGATAACCTCCTCCTTTTTTGAAGTCGGTTAAAAAGGAAAACAAAACATTCTTACGACATGACGGTTTCTAAAAGATGGCGGTAGGCCTGCGGTTACACTGGAAACGGATTACAAATTCAAATGACGTCGCAAAGAGAACATAAAGTTACACAATACTTATCACTTAATCAATGTAGTGTGTTGATCAATAACTTAAGTAGTGTTTTAGAACTCCATGAAAAGGCTAAATATACTACAACTAGCGGGCGCCCGCGGATTCATCCGCGTGGTTCCCGTTCCCGTGGTAATTTTGGCATAAAAAGTAGCCATGTTATTTTATGATTTTTGATTTTTTGCATTTTTCAATGCTATTTTTATACTTATGGTAAATTTTAAATAGAAAAATATTGGAAAAAATTTACTTGGCCACAAGTGAATTTTCAGATGGGACTTGAACCCACGACCTTTGGAAATCCGGTCCAATTGCATTGGAGCAAGAGCATTGGACTGGATGTCCAATGGTCGTGGGTTTGAATCCCATCTGAGAATTCACTTGTGGCCAAGTTAATTTTTTAATAATATTTACCAATATTTTTCTATTTAAAATTTACCATAAGTATCCATGTTACTCTCTCTCCTTTAAAGGAAGGACAAACAAACAGACTTTCGCATTATTTTATACTTTTTTTGTACAAGTGAACCGGTGCACTGTTGAAACGTTCATTTTCAAAAGTTTCAAGATTTCCTTTTACAATAAAATGTAATGTATAGGTATCCATCATCATGGTTAAATATATCTCCATATTATAATAAATCTTATCAAAAAAATAATCATGTAGGTATAGGACATGTGAAAAATCTTGGCTATATAGTACCAGAGTGTCAATATTATACTACATCTTATTTATCGGATTACGTAGTGTAAAACATTTTAACACACAATTATGTCTCGTAAAGGCATAATAACTCGTGATATCCGTGTTAACAGAACAATAAACATTATTTAAAACTTAATCCCGAAAATGTCTGCTAAGCCAAAGGAAATTGAACTTTAGTCGAATTAGACTTGATTCCAAATTGTTTGTAAGCTGTGTCGGGGTAAGGGGTTACAGTTGTCGTGACGACATTAACCCTGTCGCCGCTCATCCTTGATTTATCGCGAGCGATTCGTTCCGCGGTAAACAAATGGCCTCCGCTGTTGTACACAAACATATTCTGTGACGGCGACGGGTTGTTTCTTGGCGACATTATGTGATTGATTACTCACGGGTAAAGTTTGCTTATTCTAATACCCTGTTTACTTACATAGACATAATCGTACAAATCTATATCTCTCTATACTAATATTATAAAGAGGAATGATTTAATTGTTTGTTTGTTTGTTTGCATTGAATAGGCACCGAAACTACTGGACCGATATGAAAAATTCTTTCACCGTAGGGAAGCTGCACTGTCCCTGAGTAACATAGGCTACATTTCATCCCGATATTCCCACGGGAACGGGAACCGCGCGGGTGAATCCGCGAGCGGCCGCCAGTGTGTTTTTTTTATGTGCGACGACGTATTTATAAGGCTGAAGATGGAAGCGAGCGTCTCCAGGAATCCTATATCACTGAGGAACTGGCTATCTAATTTTAACTGCCGGAACACAACAATGCTGAAAACATTGTTGTTGTGGCGTCAGACTTAGATAAGACGGTGGTAGCTAGGCAGGCGGACTTACAACAAGTCCTACCATCAACCAAACCGAATACAATATGTACCCCCGCTGGGAATCGAACCCGGGACTGGGTCTGATGCCGGTGGTTGTACCACTAGACCACAGAGGCGGTTAAGAATAAATAGATAATAACGATGATATGTCTACGAGATAATATTTTTTATGGCAAACATTATACTACTAACAGTACTGACTACATATTTCAACAAAATTTTGTGTAAAAGAAGCGATTTCCGAGTTTTTAAGGTTTTTTGGTGGTTTCGGCGTTACGGCACCTTTTGAAAAAGCCCTTAAAAACACTGACAATTTATTCTTAACTCTTGTAATACAGTGCGTTTAAAATCCGTTAAAGTTGTTTTATTTCTTTGAACAGTGTGCGCCATATTTGGTAAACTTGGCTATTATTTGCGTTTATCACGTTTACCACGAAATAGCCACTATATTGTGGTTATAATTATATGAGTCAGAATGGAGTGAATTTGGAAAATATGGATGACATACTGGACTGGATGGAATGGGCGAACCAGATAACATTTTATTTGGGCAAATTTTTTATCTCAATGGAACAATCATTGTAATGCATTATTTAACGTCAAAATGAATTATTTGAAGACAAGGAAAAAAAATACTTTGATTTTAAATAACTTGATTGCGCTAATGTGCTTGTTAAAATTTACCTTGACTAACATTGTATGTACTATATCGTCGTATTATTATGTATTAGCTATATGCTTTTACCTAGTGTATATACGAGTAAAATAATTAATTATCTGTTCATTACAAATGCTTTTACATGATGTTTATGTAAAGTAATTGGTTATAATTTTGAGTGAAAGTAGTCCTTTTTTATTTCTGTTGTGGTTTCACAGTGTTTTGTGTAAATTATAAACGAAAATTATGTTTAAATTACACCATTTATGACAGACAATGAAACTTAGTCATAAATGTAAATATAAATAAGCTAATATAGGAAAATTGTATTGTATGAATGAGTTGTCGTAGCAAGCAGCTACGAGGATTACTACGAGACTACAACTAAGTTATCATAACTAACATTCTTATCAATTTATAACTTTTTAATTTTTGCATTTTACAATGCTATTTTTATGTGATAATTTTTAAACAAGTAAATATACCTACTAGAAAAAAACAACTTGTCTCATGTCGTCCTGACGGGACTCGAACCCGCATTGGGAATCCGGATTCCCAAGGATAAAAATAGCATTGTAAAATGCAAAATTAAAAGTTATAATTAGATATCTGTTTCATCTTAATCTAATAGTCAAACATCTGTAAAGATGTTTCTTTCGAATGCGAGGATATTTCTCACATTGATGAAACGACGGTGGCCAACACCGTAAAAAGGAGAATATACTAGAGAATTTCAACGAGTTCTCGTAGGTCTCTGTAGCATAATTGGTCAGTGCATTGGGCCGGATTACCAAGGAGGCGGGTTCGAATCCCGTCAGGGCGACATGAGACAAGTTGCTTTTTTCTAGTATATTTACTTGTTTAATAATTGTTATCAATTTGTTTGAAAGTGTAACTAAAAACTGATTACGATGAATAAAAATACGCAAAAGTTTATATAGACAAAAAAATCGGTGCTTCTTAACAGCTATCATATTTCGGCGTAAATATTTAAGGCATTGTGTTCATTAAGGCACGCTAAGGTTTCTGAGGTCTGTATCAACACAAAGGTGATCAGAATAAGGACGTTTGAGTGCGCGGGCACAGCCTTCCCGATTGAGACATCCGACGCGGCTTCAAACGCGCCGCCATCTAAAGCCCTTTAATATCAACCAACTGCGGTTTTACCTATAATAAACTGAAACGAGACCTTTATATCAAAAGCAATAAAGTTGAAAATTGATTATCAATTTATAGCTTTCAGGTACCTCGTGTTGGCAAGACTATATCCATTTAACCCTTAAAGGGTTATTGTTGTCGAAAATTTGTCTGATGTGTAGGACATTTTTTTGTGGCTGCGATGGCGCGGCGTGCTAATGTGTCGAAAGGTACAATGCCGTATGTAATTGCTATTGTTGTGATCTATCCCATTGTGGAGACGTCTTTTATCGCTCAACTCTCAGATAAATACCGATGATATAGTTTTGGTATTCATTTGTCACTTAGTTTTTTCCTTTTTTTTGTAAGTTTGACTTTGCTTTTGATCTCAATCTGAACTAATTTGGTCAAGATGTGATCGTGGATAAAATAAACCTACCTGCTTCACCGTGAGTGGATGTTTCAGATCTTTGTTATAATAAACTTCATACAATCATCTAGCCCAAGCTAAGTTTCATAAGAACTTTTGTTATAAATAGGTACCTACTAGTGAACGGATAAACATACTTAGGGATAATTTTTTCGTAAATACTTACATACATAATAAATGCATATTGAATACCAAACTAAGGTCAAAGTCAAAGTCAAAGATTTTTATTCCAATAGACTTATAGATAAGTACTTTTGAATAGTCCAACATTTTTTTTCCCTACCAGCCATTCAGGACATCTTTTAACTGATAAGAAGAACGGCCGCAAGAAACTTATCAGCTTTAACAGAAACAGCAACATTTACAATGGAACATGTAGTTGCCAAACACAAATTTACAATTTTGAAATATATTTAATATAAGAGGATAGGGAAATAGATATATCCATACATACAGATATTTGTCTAGTCCGGGGATCAATCTGGGACCTGCATAGAAGGCAGGAATCGTTCCTCCGGAAAGTAGGGGAAAAAAGATAACAAACACCCTATTCGAGTGTCAATTGTATTTCCTATAGTGGGTCAAACATGGCCGCGAGGTAGGTAATAGGTAAATGAAAGAAACAGAATAGAATTTAAAGAAATATAAGCATGATCTGACAGCCATATAAAAATACGAAATTTCTCTTCAAGTTGAAGTTCAGCTTGTTTGAGGAAGAAAACAAAGGCGAATAAGTAATTTCGCGATGTTGGACTTCCCACTTGCTACTACCGTCTTTTAGACTTCTAAACTATGCTATGCATACGATAGTAGAAGTCTTATGTGCTGACCCTGTCCGTGTGTGCGCATAATTCAATCTCGAGAACTACTATAGCTAGAAAGCTGAAATTTTCTGAGGTGATACATAGCCATGTCAAACCTCTAAATACGATAGTTTAGAAGTCGTCTGATGCCTTCGCTACGATAGTGAAGGGCGCCGATCTTGTTTTAAACAACGCTTAAGAACAAAACATCATTTAAAAAAAATATTAAGTAAATAGGGGTATTTTAGATTTTACTAGCATTGCTTATAAAAAGACACAAATTTTCTGTATTTCCACTAGGAAAATATTTTTTTATATTTTTTTCCCCTCTTTATTTAATATTTATTAAGCCGCATACAAAAATCATTAAATTCAAATGCAATATTTTAAGTCAGTAACATTTGGGTCAATAAACTTAAAATCGATTTTGTATTTTATTTTCAATAAGCTAAATCATGATGAAAATACTATTCTTTATTTTTTTTATCATTGAATTTGGTCATTTTATTTTCCTTTTATTTTGTATCTGTATAAACATGTACAAAATACAAGGAAAATAAAAAACACTAAATATTTACAAACCCTCTTTGATATTTCGATTATTATGCTCACTCAGATTATTTTCATTTTCAGTCTCGTGTTTTCCTACTTAAGCATTTATGTTCGTATTTTTCCTAAAAAAAGCTAGATTTCGGTTTATCATAGTGAATTTTCTAGAATTATATCGATATCGTCTCCCCCACTGCATGAATCAATAGTCAATTAGATCAATCGGTGTGGCGCATGCGCCAGTCACGATCTAGCATCCAGGGGCGTGCGTACCATATAGGCAATTAGGCAGGCTACCTCATTAAAAACCTAAATAAATATAACACTAGTGTTAAAGTTAATTTACTGTAATTTGTTTGTTAAATTCTATAACCAAATTTCTGTAAAACACTCACCCACTAAATTTGTCCTTACGCTCCGGTATTACCTACTCGAAGCAAGCAGCGTTTCATACAAGAATTTATCATAATTATATAGAAAAAGTATTGCTCAAATATAATCCGGCCATGGCCAGAAGAGCGCTTTTTGTACGTCTAACGTTCTAGCTTAAAACGTCCGGACCATATCAGTATAAAGTAAGCAAGGCTAACTGATGAATGAATTTTGTCGCGGATTATTTAGGGTACCTCAACCGTTGTGGCACTATGAAAACGCCCCTAAGACCCACTTTAGTTTTTGAATAATTTTTAACTGCCGTCACAGATGTTGATGTGATGTGCTTTGTATTAATGTTATGAATACTCTACAAAATACACGAAAAATAAAAAAAGATATAACAAACAAACAAACATAAAATAAGCCTACAGTAGGTGTAGCACGAAAAACTTTCGAGTAAGTATCGAGGAAGTAAAGTAAAAAAATATGACGTATTGAGCAGCGCTCCTACCGGACTTAAACGGAACTACATTTTCCTATACATTTTTTGACATTTACGTCCTCGATACTATGCGATTTGTGCTAAAAAGATCTTCAAACTGAAATGAAAAACCTTAGAATTAGTGCGATCAGGACTAGGGTTTCTCCGTCTAACTGTACTTGTTATTTATTAACCGTCATATTATGACATACTATTTACTAGAAATGTAATTCAATATTTACGTAATGCGTGAGTAGTATTAGGGTATGTCACGTACACACAATAAAAAGGCATGCGTTTCTGAAACAATCATAACGTCAGGTATTCCTGACGGAAAATAAAACATTATGAATAACGTCGTTGTTACAAACCTCAAAACTGCCGTTCAATGTAGTCAAAGCAGAAAATGCTTGTTGATATAGTACATTACTGCAGCGGCCAGCAAAGAAGGCATTGATGGACGAACGTACAAATACGTAAGTCCATCAATGCCTACTTGTGGCCAAGGCTTGTATATTACTTTTTTCAAATAATGCGCGGGAATTATAACTCCTTTTATATATAAATATAAATTATAAATCAGACGAACAATCAAAAGAAATCATATCAAACAACAATATTTTTTTCCCGCGTTAGTGTTCATTTGTTGTGTTTTTTTAAAACAGCTTTCTATTTGCAAGCCAGTTACAAATTTAAATAAAACCTTAATAAGTTACCTCCGTGGTTGCCATATTTCGGAGTGAAAGATCGTTCCATTTTTAAATTACACGACAGATATGAGTTTACTATGTAATTTATTAGGCGCTAAACACGACAGATATGGATTTTAATACAACTTTTGCCGGCCGCTGCTCGCATGTATGTGGCCAGTACAGCAATATCGATTTATCTCGAAGAAGGTTGTCAAAAAAAAAGAAAGAAATAAATACATTTTATAAAAAAAATCAAACCGACTTCAAAAAGTAAAAAATAAAACTTTTGGAGTCGGTGCCAGCCAAGGCATTAGACATTGCACTTCTATTAACTATATGTTTTTTTTTGCCTTAGCTAGCTAGCACCGACTCCAAAAGTTTTATTTTTTACTTTTTGAAGTCGGTTTGATTTTTTTTATAAAATGTTTTTATTTCAGATTTTTTAGTTACATCATGTGCCGTTACTTACACTAAAAATCAGCCCATACACAACCATGATATCATCTAGGTAAACGACTACTTGCCAAAACGTGTATGATATTTTTCAGGATTCTGAAAAAACTACTGGCCAAATCTCTGTAAAAATTATATGAGACCACACATAAACCATTTTCATTCAGATAAAAAAAGAATTATAAAAAGTTTCATCAAAATCCGCTCAATAGTTATTGCGTGAAACTTCAGCTCGAACAAGAATCTAACAATTACCTGGATGATATATTATTGTTTCATGACTTCCATGACATTAGGCCCCATATCTCCGAAGTTTATCATCGGATCTCAATGAAACTTATATGGGACCAAATTGACAGTGTACCCGATCGAACAAAAAAACAACTATTAAAATCGGATCACCAACACCGGAGTAATCGGTATACATACATCAGACAAAAAAAAAAAAAATACGCGTTGAATTGTGTACCTCCCTCCTTTTTTGTTGAAGTCGGTAAAAAGACAAACACCCTATACGAGTGTCAATTGTTTTACCGAAAATAGGTCAAACATGGCCGATACAAATAGGTACTTGTACGATTAGGAACATAGTTATAAAATTAGAAGGTAGGAGAAAAAAGATAACGAACACCCTATACAAGTGTCAATTTAGTTTCACGATGATACATACAAATACTTGTACGACTAAGAACATAGTAAAAGAAGTAGGAAGGAGGAGGAATAGATAAAACAAACACCCCATACGAGTGTTGTTTTCCCGAAAGTGGGTCAAACATGGCCGATACAAATAAGTGTACGAAGTAAAAAAAGTACAAAAGAAGTAGGTAGGAGGTAGGAGAAAAAAGATAACAAACATCCCATACAAGCGTCAATTGTTTTCCCGATAGTGGGTCAAATATGGCCGCGAGGTGCGCATGCGCGTGACGCGGTGTAAGTCAATTGCGCCGTACACGGCACAACAAGCCCCCGCCCGCGCCCCGCGCCCCGCGCCCCGCGACACACGGAACACAATTGTTGTCACATTCCTTAATAGAGACCTGGGATGGTTGTCAAACTTCGGTAGTACTGGCCAAAAGGTAAACAAGGAGATAATAGTAGTTAACTACACATTTTTGAGACACAATAGATATTTCATTGTTCTCTGGACTCCGGTGTCCTGCTAGCAAATGATGAATTAAAGATTAGCAATAACAATTATTATATGTATTCTATTCATATATATATATTGTTTTAATGAACGACGGTGAGACTCTTAGCCTTCATCATACCTGATGTTAAGTATTGATAAGGCTGAAGACGGGAGCGATCCTCTCCCGGAATCCTCAGACTGAGACAACCTCATCCGACATCCTCAGACAACTCGGACTGAGGGACTGGCTATCTTATGTCTAACTGCCGGAACACAACAATGTTGAAAACATTGTTGTTATGTCGTCAGGCTTAGATAAAATGGTAGTGGCTAGCCAGGCGGACTTACAACAAGTCCTACCAATTTATAATGTAAGTACGTAATTTGATTTTTTTTAATTTTATATTCACAGGTGGACCAACAGTTATTCTAAGCACTATAACAATTTAAATATGACAGAAAACCATTCACCACACCACAGATTCACACTAATAAAAATATGTATATGTAAGAATTGTGAGGAGGATGGATGGTTGTTACTCTTTCATGCATAAACTATCGTACGGATTTCGATGAAATTTGTCACACAGACAGTAAATAACCTAGATTAAAACAGGGAATGCAGATTATTCTGATATTCCCACGAGAACGAAAACCATGGGCGGCGGTAGAATTATAAATGTGGAAGTTTGGATGTTTGTGACTGATTCACGCAAACATGTTTTAACGGATGAACGGCACACACTTAGTTCATTGCCTGGATTAAAACATACGATACATTTTAGGATGAAACTATTAAGGACATTATTTACAAAAGCTGAATTTCCATTTTGAATTCTTTTGACTTCTTGATTCTTTATGAAAAAGCAAGTCTTTTTGCGTCAAGCGTCTTTTTGTGCTGAATAACTGAATTTGGTATTCAGTTATTCAGCACAAAAAGACGTAACTGTTTGAGATCCACCGGCATCAACTAGCCGAAGGATACAGGACTGCTAGCCAACAATTGCGGCTCAAGTGAACACATCCTTATAAGCAGACCGTTTGCTTGAGGAGCGGCGCGGGCGCAGCGGCCGCTTCCTCCGCGCAAGCACTTAGATTTATTACGACCTACTCCATTCAAAAGCATACAACACCATTAGTGACACCGTTTTCTTAGGTTTCTCGCTTGGTTTGATAGAAGCAAATCAATTTGACATGTGATAAATTTGTAATAGAAAAATATTATGATTTTGTAATTTTTGCATTTTTCAATGCTATTTTTATACTTATGGTAAATTTTAAATAGAAAAATATTGGAAAAAATTAACTCGGCCACAAGTGAATTCCCGTCTGAGAATTCACTTGTGGCCGAGTTAATTTTTTCCAATATTTTTTCTATTTAAAATTTACCATAAGAAAAATATTAGAATAAATCGACCTTGCTTTGAGAGCAGTGGGCCGGATAACCAAAGGTCGCAGGTTCGAGTCCTGTCTGAGAATAACTAGTGATAAAAAAATATCTTAGCATAAAAATAGCAATGAAAATGCAAAAAAAAATATAATGAATTTGACATCTTATTTTAGATAATGTTTAGTGACGAAGATGCTATAGTAAAGTACCAGACTTCTCTTTCTTTTCTCTCTTCACTGTTGAAACCGTTGCTGCACAGCTAAACATTTGAATTTCAAAATTTTATAATTTTAGCATTCATCAACGTTGATGGATTGATTTAAAACATTAAAAAAGTAACCGTAAACATAGAACTCGTTTTAAACGAATATGCCGTTGAAACAAGTTATTTTAATATTAGCAGGCCGACCTCTCGACCTGGCCAGTCCTTGTTTTGACAACTTATTTTAGTTTAGAAGCTGCCGTAAATTCACATAACTTACATCAACTGGAGGCTTCTTCAAGCTATTTACTTAGCAGATTTGTGCACATATAAATTAAATTAAAAACACAGAGTGAAGTAAAAGGCACCAAAGCAATAGACAAAAACCGGACATGTGCAAGTCGGACTCGCCCATCGCGGGTTCCGCACAAATTTGTAGGTACATATCTAGGTAGATACATAGATAGATAGATAAAATCATTCATTTGCATCACAAACATACTTGCACATACACAAAAGAAAAGAAAAGTAAAATAAACAAACCATTAAATAGAATTCTCCATTGTCAGAATAGCTTGGATAAAAAGTTTCACCTAGATGTCTTTCATTTTAAGTTTCTTAGGTTCAGAGCAGAACTTCTAAAAGTGCTGTAATTTAATAATTTTACATTTACATTTATATTTTTATATTTATATTTTAACATTTATATTGTTGTTATTTTTTGTGTGTTTATATAAGTTTGGGAAAGATTGTATCAGTAAAAAAAACCTTGCAAGTAGATCTTCGAATCAGAATTTTTATTAAATCTTTTACTATTACAGTTTTTCCTTTACCCACAGGATTGCATTGTGTATATATAAAAGTAAATACATATATATATATATATATATATATATATATATATATATATATATTTATAAGTTTCTAGCAGACTGTATTTCGCATGCCGTGGTAGCCTTTAATTAAGGTGACACTATTCCTAGATTACGCTGATATTGTATCTTATCCATGTATATTAGTGGTTACCTTGTTGGCTGTCCTTAAATAAATGAAAAAAAAAAAAAAAAAAAAAAAACTACTAACGGACTAAAAATAAGCAAGCGCATAAGTTTGTACTGAGACCTACCCATGAAATCAAACTATGTGATTAATTAATATAAGTATATTTGTGCATGTTTGTCATAGCGATGCAAAGAGGCAAAAGCTCAGCGTATATTTTTACCCCGAAGGAACAAAACACTGGTTTTCAGCGTTCACCCGTAGAAAAACGCGAGAAACGTATTAACAAAATCAGACGCCCTGTACCCCTATTACGAGTTTGCTTAACATGACATTTACAGGACTCGTGAGCGTAGACTATCGGATACACTGCTCATGTCGGTAAAACAGTCGCTAAATATGAAAGAGACAGAGCTACATTTTACATTAACGTTTACTGTAACGTCGAGTTTGCCAAACTTGTAATAAGCCTAATGTTATTAATTTAAAAAAGATTTAAACTTTGCATTTCACATAAAAGATATTCAATTAATAATTCATCAATAATAAAATAATTTTCAAATCTAATAATGATGAACCTTAGTATAATATAAATAAAATATATTATCATGCCTTGAATAAATTAATTGAAATTGAAATAGAGTCTGAAATCTGATAAATCACAAAATAACAAATTTTATTAAATTAATAATATGCAATAAAAATAATCTAATTATAATTAAATTAAAATTCCATCATAATTCATTAGGTACATAAAATTATAAATAGTTCAGGAATTGAGTCTCGCAGTTTTCTACGAAGTTTTCCCGAAATCCAGTTTCCATAACTTAAAACTAAATTTTTTATGATTTTATTACAAATGTATAGTTTTTAGCTTTTTTCCTGTATTCGTAGTAAAAGACGATATTACTTGCCAAATTATGATATATTGCCTTATCAATTTTGATTCCCTTGTGAGTATAGAAATCTTTGTTTTTTGCAACATATACGGCCGTATCAGATTTTTTACACCTTGAACAGACTATTGACCAGCTGTTGACTGTTGACTGCTGACTATATTAAAGGTTTAATTTCAACTCGTTACCCCCCGCGTTCTCGAGAAAATCGAGGTCGGACGGACGAACGGACGGACAGACGGACAACAAAGTGATCCTATAAGGGTTCCTTTTTTTTCTTTAGAGGTTCGGCACCCTGATAATTTATATTTTTTTGTAAGAAATATGGATTTTCTCGGTTTCTATTCATTTCCGCGTAAATGAATTCCTCTTACTGATTAAAAGTTCTTTTTCGTAAAAAAAAAGGAAATTGAATAAATTATCATGGGTAACAAAATGGTTTAAATTAATGTATTTTTACATTAATTTAATTAAAGTTATTTCAATAAAGTTATTGTCCATATAATTAGCCACAACGACCTGTTGTTATTAAAGTACCATTACACAGTAAAATATTTTGTTCCATTAAGCAACAAACAAATATTTTAAATCAATTAAGATGTTGTGCAATTGTTAACGCTTGTAGTTTGGTTAATTTTACCTACCGGTTGGCTTTATCTCACAACTAGCGGCCGCTCACGGTTTCACCCGCGTAGTCTCCGTTCCCGTGGGAATATCGGGATAAAATGGATCCTATGTTCATAACCAGGCTATTCTCTATCTGTGTACCAAATTTCATCCAAATCCGTTCAGTAGTTACAGAGCCTATTCAATGCAAACAAATAACAATCAACAAACAAACAATCAAACAATCAAATCTTTCCTCTCTATAATATTAGTAAAGAAAAAAAATCTATCACAATCCCTTTCAATTCGTCATTTCAAAGATATTGACATACTTCAGGCCGTCACTATTTGACATTTGATTGGGATTGTGATTCGGACGCGCTTTGAAAGGTATTGGATGAACGAAATTGAACTGTCTAAGCAAAGTGACAGACGAAAATATCTTTCAAATGTATGGAAAAATGTCAAATGAAGTGTCATTTAAAACATCATTCTTTCCAAAAGGGATTGCGACTATAAGTTACACATTTCCATAAATCACTATAACAATAACAATACATTTGAAAGGGATTGTGATAGATTTTGGAATTAGACATTTAAGGGGCAGTTTCGACGCTGTCATTAATGTCACATTTTCATCCTGTTTTTCGGTAAATACAAATACTCGTAGGTTTAGATTATAAAATATGGGTCAATTTGATGTGGTTATGATCAATATTATTTTTTTATATCATTTATACATACTTTGCGACCATTATTAACAGATCAATATGCGAGGCTCGCGGACGCCATCCGAATATGGTCTAACTATTTTGGCAGGATATGATTATTATTATTGTTATAGGTTGTTTAGATTATGCTGTTTAAATAGCTGTGTAGATACAACTACATTAGATTGTCATCTTTCATTATTGTCTTTTAATAATCATGCTATGTTCTTTTGTAGAAAAGTCCATTTAAATCTAATTAGTAACTAAATTTTTAACCGTTTTCAAAAAAAGGAGGAGGTTCTCAAGTCGACTGTATTTTTTTATTTTTTTTTATGTATGTTCCACCATAACTTCGCCAGTTGTTAACAGATTTTTATAATTCTTTTTTTATCTGAAAGAAAATGGTTTATGTGTGGTCCCATATAATTTTTACGAAGATCTGGCTAGTAGTTTTTTCATAATCCTGAAAAATATCAATCACCTTTTGGCAAGTAGTCGTATACATAGATGACATCATTGTTGTGTATGGGCTGATTTTTAGTGTAAGTAACGGCACATAATGTAACAAAAAAATCTGAAATAAAAACATTTTGTAAAAAAAACAAACCGACTTCAAAAAGTAAAAAATAAAACTTTTGGAGTCGGTGCTAGTTAGCTAAGGCCAAAAAAATATAGTTAATAGAAGTGCAATGTAGAATGCTTTGGCTGGCACCGACTCCAAAAGTTTTATTTTTTACTTTTTGAAGTCGGTTTGTTTTTTTTTTATAAAATGTTTTTATGTTGGAATATGAATCACTTTGTATGTAGGTACAAGTATCTAAAAATAGAAGAAGTAAAGTAAATATTTATTACACTCACACCAATTAACCTAGCCCCAAAGTAAGCACTGTAAGGCTTGTGTTATGGGACACTAGGGTAACGCATATAAATACATATAATTATACATTTATATGTATTTATGTGAAGAAATATATTATATAAACGTCCGTGACTCAGATACAAATGCTCGTATTCATCATACAAACATTTGCCCCTACCAGGATTCGAAACCAGGACCTCAAAGTAGGCGACACCTTGAAACCGGTGTAGGTACCACTTGAATGACAAAATAGCTTGGTCATAAATATTTCGTTTTTATTTTTTCGAAATTGCAGCCGTGTCATTCAATTAGTATTTACTAAAGTATTAGGATCAACTTTTAACGCAGATAGCTTAAGTATGTCATGCTCTCTTTAAACATTTCTGCAGTGGTGTAGTGTGAGGCGGGTCGCTACATTCTCTAAAATATGGTTGAGCGAAGCGATGGCTGGTTCATACGTCATGCTCGTGAACGGGTGCTGCCAGCGGGATGGGTCTGCTCATGTCTGCTTGTGCTAAAATGTGTTGATATATATATATATATATATATATATATATATATATTTGTTTTGATTTTGATGTTTTGAGTTGAGATGCGTGGCACTCCTTGATCAGAATAAATAAAAATAAATAATGTTTTTTGAAATAAAACAACTTTTACGGATATCAAACGCGCTATATTTCCACGAACTAAGTTGTAATTGTCCGTATTTATAGGTTTTTTTAGGGGTTTTTTGATTTTCCCGACGTTTCGGCACCTTTACAGCTGCCGTGGTCACGGGATGAACGTCGGGAAAATCAAAAAACCCCTAAAATCCTATAAATACGGACAATTACAACTTAGTTCGTGGAAATATAGCGCGTTTGATATCCGTAAAAGTTGTTTTATTTCAATGAACAGTGCGCGCCAAAACATAAGATGTACGTATGTAAATAATGTTTTTCAATTATTCCAATTATATAAAACTGTTCTTTATTTGTTTACTTACCATAGTTACGCTTTGTGTTTATGACCCAGCTGATGCGTCTTCTAGTAACATTGTAAGTTGTGTCTTACATTAATACACTTATATATTTCTTTTTTTGCTGTTGCCATTGTATTTTTTATATTTATACAGCTTAACATAAGTACCTGAAGTTCGCCATGCTCATTCAAACGTTTCTTCGGCAGTGTCGTGTGAGGCGAGTCGTTCCCTAAAATATGGTTGAGCGAAGTGATGGCTGGTTCATGCATCACGCTCGTGAACGACGAGTGCAGCCAGCGGAAATGGGTCTACTTCAGTCTGCTTGTCTTAACGTTGTGCTTAGAGCTTAAATATTTTCATCTAAAAAAAATACTATTGACCTGTATGTACGTCACAACTTGCAGTATAGTTATCTTGTAATGCGAGAAATGTTATAATGTATGGTAAGTCCTTCCTTGCGAGTTGAAAATTGTTTACGGTTAGGATAACCATAACATGATCTTTTATTTTAGATTTTATTTTGTGATGAAAATTGATCTTCCCCATGTGTTTAAGGTGACTTTTCAATTTGACGACTCTGTATGAAATCTTCTTCTTCTTATCGAGTGAGGAGTAGTGGCCACCTCTGGTGTCAGAGTTTATCAAGCCGCCTATAAGGCCTCTGACTTGGCTTAACGACTGTAATCAAATGACAACAGCCGGGACCGACGGTTTAACGTGCCCTCCGAAGCACGGAAGCGCTCAGTTATAATGCCACTTTACGGTCACCCATCCGACACCTGACCGTGCCGAACTTTGCTTAACAAACGTGATCGAATACGATCAGTCTGTCAAGCGCGGCCATGAGCGCTTATGTAATAAAACGGGGAGAAAAAAATAGCCCTTGGCGAGTTTCTTGCCGGTTCTTCTCGTTACAAGGTCTCCCCGCCTTAGGGTTTGTCGCCGTAGGCTACGCCATGGCGTGGCTTCTTTGACGTTCATAAGTGCTTGTATCAGCCTAGTCTGAATAACTTTGACTGACTTTGACTTTACCACGGAGGTCGTCAATAAATCGTAAAAAAAAAAATGCTCATAATTTTTCAAAGGGGTTTGTCGTAAAGAGCAAAAATCTTTTAATATTTTAAAGAAATGTAAAAATCAGATGTAAATAAAATAATTCTTTTTAAATTTGTTAATGAAAAAGATATGACTTCGCTGACACTTTTAACCCAAGTGAAATTTAAATTTCGTGTTACAGGAATTTGGTAAAATAGATGGAAATTGTAATCTGTAGTAGGTGAAACATTGAGTTTAGACCTAGATGTGATTTTAGTGAGTATCAAATTTTACAGGGGGGATTACAGCCACTGCAAAGTAAAGTCTTAACTATATTCACCTTCGCTACATAAAAAAAATATAACATTCTAGAGACAATGATTCATTCATTCCGAAAACAATAGCGTAAAATCCAAGCCAGATTTTCGGCAGGTATATTCAGTAAAAGTCACGTACTGACAGGTGGTTTCGGAATCGCGACATAAAACTCTACTTTACATCAATTAATAAACAATTAACGAAGATTCGATTCAATTAAAGGCGCGGACGTGACGGCGCGCACACATCCCGAGAACTAATCACAACAATCGATTTGTTTCATAGAAATATCGATTATTTTGCAATTACCACTGTTGGGTAACTGCGGTGGGACTCCTGTTAGATCGATTTGGACGATGATAATATTATTATGGGCTAGTTACGTGACCTATGATTAGTAATGTATGATTAACAGATGCTTTGTGTGAAACTGTTTTCCTCCTAATAGAAAATTGTTTCGATTTCCACAAAGAAATGAAAGTTGTTATCAATCAACACAAAGAAATGAAAGTTGTTTCAACCGCCTCTGTGGTCTAGTGACTACCATCAGTATCAGACCCAGGGGTCCCTGGTTCGATTCCCAGCGGGGGTACTTATTGTATTCGATTTGATTGATCGTAAAAAACGAGCTTTTTTACAAGCTTTTATTTTAATGAAATCTTGCAGGTTATTAACGGTTCTTATCAGAAAATCTGATTTTCTTCGTGGTTTTGTTTCGCGCAAGGTTTCCTTAAAAAGTGACGTAGCGACGGTAGCGAAGACATGTGAATATGAGAACGATTCGTACTACTTAAGACGAAGTTTAGTTTGAGCGAAACAATAGCACCTTGTAAGCAAATTATAAGAGTATTTCGTTTCAACAGTGAATACGAGCTTTTAAAGCAGTTATTAAAGTTTCATTGTGTTATATAATTTTGAGTTACTAATTTCTATGCGTCATGCTCGTGAACGGGTGCCGCCAGCGGAAATGGGTCTACCTCAGTCTGCTTATCTTAATGCTGTGCTTAAAGCCTAAATATTTTTATCTAAAATAAATGGATACTAACCTGTATGTACCTCACAACTTGCAGTGTAGTAGTCTTGTGGTGCGGGAAATGTTGTAATGTATGATAGACAAGTCTTTCTGTGCCAGTTAAAAATTGTTTACGGTTACAATAACCATAAAATGTAATATTTTAATTAGTATTTTCCTTTTGTGATGGAAATTGACCTTACTGATATGTTAAGGTCACTTTTCAATTTGACGACTCTGTATGAAATAAAACAGGGAGAAAAAAACAGCCCTTGACGAGTTTCTTGCCGGTTCTTCTCGTTACAAGGTCTCCCGCCGCCGTAGGGTTTGTGAACCGATGGCGTAGCTTCTTTGACGTTCATAAGTGCTTGTAACAGCCTAGACTGAATAAATGATATTGACTTTGACTTTGACTTTAACTATAGCTGTACTTTCTTTCTTTTGTTTTTACTATGAACACTCTCGATCCCAATCAAGCCAAGGGACTAAGACCGGACCCACGATGGAGCGAGATAACCCAGAAGGTGCCTATTGACTCTTGCTTTGAAGATGGACGGGTTATAGGTACTCGGAAACACAGGCGCAGGGAGGGAGTTCCACTCCTTTGCTGATCACAGTATAAAAGACGTTGAGTAGCGCTTTGTGTGACATTTAGGAATATCCACCAAGAAAGGGTGGTAGCTCGCTGTGCGTTTGGATGTCCGATGGAAAGAGGGGGATGGCGGTATGAGCTCATGCAGTTCCTGAGCATACTCTCCGAAGTACAGTGTGTAAAAGACCGACACACTGGCAACTTTGCGGCGGTGAGCTAGTGATTTCTGTTCTCTCTAGTAAATACAATGAGTTGATAAACATATTACATTAGGATCTTTATCTACGAAATTGCCAATTTGTATGAAGATTTTCAAAGAAAGTAGTTTTCCATACTAACAATTTTTGTTATAGTTACTACCACAAGTGCTAATGCCAATTTTTTTTATGAACAAGCTTTGTTTGAAGACTAAGCAATCTAATAATTTGTTTTTTAGTTTAAAAAATTATGAATAATTTATAAATTATATTAAATAAAGTGGTAAATTTTGCTAACAAAAAAGGAGTACCTTTCGAGGTATTTTTATTGTATAAGAAAAGAAAATAATAATCATAATTGTAATGATTCTTGATCGATATTATCTTAATTTAATATAAAATCAAGGACCTTGTACGTACGTACGTATGCACCTTTTAATCACAGAAGATGTGAGGTTCTCTAGAAGTGTAAGGAAAACATCGGTAATTTCATAGGTAAAGACCTATTAAAACGTAAATATGTTAAAAAAGAAATATTTATTACATAGTAAAAGCTTTCTTTTAACATTTTTTAATTTTGCAGAGGGTTACCAAGTTTTTTTTGCTTGTTTCCCCTTTAACATGATCTTTATGTTGAATAGAAAGTACATTACGAATAAATCACTTATCTTTATTAACAAAAAACTTAATGAGTTTGAACATTAGTGTCGTCTGAAAGGCGCCTCAAAAACAGGTGATAATCACCAACTTACAAGCAAACGTGCTGCGCAGGAGCATTCATAGTCGCAACGAATTTGTAATGACCGTAATCAAATTAGATCACTAATGGCGTGCACATACTACAGCCGCATTGCAATGCTTAATACGCCTATAGTTGGATTTTTAATTCAGTAATTTGACAGGTGCCAATGTAACGTACACGCGCAGATATAAACACACTCATTCACACGCACGCACAGAGATGAACACACACATTCACACGCACACACATGCACATACATTCGCATTCAAACATGCATACTTATGTAAAAACACACACACCCACACACAATCGCACATCTGCACTATTGTTTAGATATTGTTATGTATATGGCATCCCAGGTGTCAATAAACTAAGAGCGGTCTAGTTGAAAACCAGCGTCAGTGTAATACTGACATAATGCTGAACTAGGTCCCTTTTAGTGCAGCCGTGGGACAATTTACTCAATACTGTAACTTTAAATTAAGTTTTTTTTGTTAAGTCTCATTTTTAATGTATTAAATTATTATCACTTCTATGTCCGTCGCCTGTACTAAATAAATGTCGTGAGTATGAGTATGAACTTTGTAAAAATGATACTGCTTTAAACTGTTTTTCGTTATGATTTGCGCAGATCCAGTTCAGTAAGTATTGATTTCACACAAATTAAATATTATCATTATTGCTACATTTTAATTCAGCATTATTTTTACAAAGCGACATTGACAACCTGTCAAATCACTCTACTAAATAAAAAATCTGACTTAAAGAAAACGATCCGCTAATTCTGTATTGTGCGATAGTTTACACAAAACTGGCGGCCTCGTGGTTCCCGTTCGTGGAATGTCAGGATTAAAATATAGTATCCTATGGTTTAATCCAGGCTATCTTTCTACTATCTAGAATAGAATAGAAATAGAATAGAAAATATTTTATATTATCTGTGCACGAAATTTCATCCAAACCTGTTCAGTAGTTTTTGGGTGAAAGAGGAACACACACACTAAGTGACATACCTGCTTTCGCATTTATAATATTAATTAAATGTAAGAAAGTGATGTTGATGAATTTTTGATGTGCGATGGTGCGTTTCAAGGATGTCAAGGACTTTATTTTTATCATCAAGGATTTGATCCAGCCTTTAACCACAATGTTGATAAACTTCGCATGACCTGCCTCATCATCATTTTTAACCCAAAGTTGTTTGGTCGAAATTCCGATTAGTGGTACCACTTTCGCATAATCGTTAAAGTGTTGGTAAACATGTCAATTAATAATCTATTTGATATCACTTTATGGTAAATTTTAAATAGTATAATATTGGAAAAAATTAACTCGGCCACAAATTAACCGGTCCAATGCTCTGAGCATTGGACCGGATTTCCAAAGATCGCGGGTTCGATTCCCGTCTGAGAATTCACTTGTGGCCGAGTTAATTTTTTCCAATATTTTTCTATTTCAAATTTACCATAAGTATAAAAATAGCATTGAAAAATGCAAAAATTACAAAATCATAAATGATATCACTTTGTTTTTGAGTATTGATAATTTTTTTAATAATGTTATTTTATTAACAGGTTATCCTGTTGACTGCTTTTTGTTATGAGTACAACACCAGCCCTGGCGAACCTGGGGCTACTTTCTTATTGTATGAGGAATAGTGGCCACCTCTGGTGTCAGAGTTTATCAAGCCGCTTATAAGACCTCTGACTTGGCTTAACGACTGTTATAAGATGACAACAGCCGGGACCGACGGTTTTAAGGTGCACGGAAGCGTTCAGTTATAATAATGCCACTTTAAGGTCAAACCCATCCGACACCTAACAGGACCGAACGTTGCTTAACAGACGCGATCGAATACGAACAGTCTGTCAAGTGCGGCCACGAGCGCTTCGACCCGGGGCATGAGACAATAGGTGATTATTTTAAGGTGTTTTTCTTCATTTTACTTATTTAAGTGGGTACAGTCGGGGAACCCCCCCTCATCCCGTGGGTGTCGTAAAAAGCGACTAAGTGATTCGGCCTTCAGGAGATGGGCAGCAGCGTCTCCTACAAACTTGACCATACTGCGATCGCCAACCCGCCTGCCAAGCGTGGCGATTATGGCAAACCCCCCCATTTGGGGGAGGCCTATGGGTTTTATGTGGCTGAGACGACAACGAGTCGGAGACGACTTCCCGGTTGACCAGTAGAGTTTTCAGGGAGCTTTATTTAAAAAAGTAAAAGATATAAAGAAAACGTTTATATCACAAATAATAGACCATTAAGAGGTATTTCATATCAATAATAAATTATTTCTTTAATCTTAGTACTTTCCGAGAAAACGTTTCCCAAAAAAATATTGAACTAGGTGCTATTGAATAGTCCTAATCAGGAATCAAGAGAAAACAATTCTTGCACTAGCAGTTCAGCAGTTTATTTGTTTTTAGCAGGAAGTTGTGGCTTTCGTTAGATACTTCGTTTTCGTTTCAGCGAAATGTCATGAATACATTGAGGTATTAAAACCCCAAACAACATTACAAAATACACGTTTCCTACGTCATCAATAATGAAGTTCATTAAACTTAAATCTGGTTGAGGTTTTACGGTAGTAGTACCTACCGTAACACATAGGTACCTACTTCAGAGAAAAGCCACAATATACATATTCATCAGTCACCAGGTAAACTTTTTTAAAGTTGTTTTCAGAAAAACAATTGCGTGTACAGTTTGATTACTCATATTCGTATTATACATGATTACAAATCGAGCGACCCTTATTCACGTCAACCTCTATTAGTTGCTAGACCTAACTCTCTATTAGTTACTAGAGGCCGGGCGCGTTTTCACCCGCGTGGTTCCCGTTCCCGTGGGAATTTTGGGATTATTTATAGCCTATGTTACTACTTGGGGTCTAAGGATTCTCTATACCAAATTTCGTCAAAATCGGTCCAGTAGTTTTTGAGTTTATTCGTTACATACAAAAAATACAAATCTTTCCTCTTTATAATATTATTATAACTAGAGGCCGGGCGCGTTTTCACCCGCGTGGTTCCCGTTCCCGTGGGAATTTTGGGATTATTTATAGCCTATGTTACTACTTGGGGTCTAAGGATTCTCTATACCAAATTTCGTCAAAATCGGTCCAGTAGTTTTTGAGTTTATTCGTTACATACAAAAATACAAATCTTTCCTCTTTATAATATTATTATAACTAGAGGCCGGGCGCGGTTTCACCCGCGTGGTTCCCGTTCCCGTGGGAATTTTGGGATCAAAGCTATCCTATCTCTTAAGATGGACCAGACTGCTCACGGTGTGCCAATTTAATTTAAAATCGGTTAAGTAGTTTAGGAGTCCATCGCGGACAAACATCGTGACAGGAGATTTATATATATTAAGATTAAGAAGATTATATAGAATAGATTAATATATTAGTATAGATTGTACAACTACATGACACTCACAAATTATATAGTTTATTGTACAAGAATACGGACCCTGGTTGACTAGCGATGTTTCATTACATTTTTTTTACAGTTTTTTTTTTATAAAATCTACTTACCAACGACGATACGGAGACGATATATGCGTTTGGGGTGAGAGGTTGTTTGTTTGTGCAAACCAATGTTACCATTTATCTCTAAAACTACTAGCCCGATTTTGATGCGGTTTGCAGTGATGGGTTCGGGTTTGATTGGTGCATTTTCTTACATAGATGTTACGGTGACAACTCACCAGGGGGCGCTGCAGTAAACATTTGTTTTGCAAACCAATGTTACCATTTATCTCTTAAACTACTAGTCCGATTTTGATGCGGTTTTAGTAATAGGTTTGGGTTTGATTGGTGAAGATGGGTGAAAATGATATACTTAGATGAAAATAAAATAATGTAATCATAAAATGATATTTTAATATTTTACGTATTATAACTAACAAAAAACGTTATTATTAATCAAGAAATAATTAGGTATTAGCAAAGAATAATAACTATAGGGATATTTCTATAATCTAACACGTGCAATACTGCTTATTCTGGTGGCACTTGATTAGGACATATCTGCGTGTCTTCTTTATAATTTTATTCAAGACACTTGTGATTTCGCAACCTGCTCCGCTCCTATCTGGGCCGCAGGTTTAGAGCAAGCAAATGTGATCTATATTCTGCCACTTTTCTTCCAATTTCGTGACTCCTGTACCATCACTCTTTAGTTTGACAGTAAGATCCTTCCACTTTTTACCAGCTACAGCATAGTTACAGCTCCACTAACGTCCTCGAAAGCCGCTTGTTGCTTTCAATAGATAAGTCTTCATTTCCAGGGAATAATGCCAAAATTGTATGTAATTAATCATATTTGATGATTCAATGTAGGATTGCAACTTTGAGGATATATCGTATTTTACCTTTCCATAAAGATTATTTTATTAAATATAAGATCCGTACCTTGCCTTCTCTGTTTATATATGAGGTCGCTGTTTTTAAAACCAACACAAAACTATTTAGTCGTCTTGATGATGTATGTAGTCGTAGTCGAAGGGATAATGATAAACTGTGCATTGTACCATGTAATACGACACTAATGCACTAAAGTGTTTTTTGTTTAGCCCCTGTTATATACAACAAACTACCCACATCCTTAAAACAATTACCATTAATCTTATTTAAAATACATTTGGAAAAATTTCTCGTAACCAAATGTACTAAATAATGTTTGACTAAATAAATAACTTGAAATTTGTACGCCGTTTTTTCGGCAAAACTTGTCAGGAACATTTATAATTTTTGCCAACACACTTTACTTGTACTGTGCTTGTGCTTGTACTGTGGACCCGTGTTTTTACAAATAAATATATCTTTATCTTTAAAATCTAACAACCATGGTCACAAATTGAGAATTACTTGTCCTCATATTATTATTAATACATTATTATATTGCTTACTACTATAATATAGACGGCTTTCTATGATTCTAAAGCCGAGTTTTTATACGAAGGCCGTTAAAAATTTAAATTTACTTAAAATAGGTACTTGTAACATTTTCGTAACTATTTTGATTTCTATTAGTGAAACAATGCTAAGATCAAATTGATATCATCAGAGACATATTGAATAAAGTGTTAGGAGTATTTATTTAATAATTTTAACTGAATTTTGCAGTGTTTTTAAATATTATAATAATTCCTTAGCAAATACATCCGGTTTTGGAACGTACCATCAGAGATTATATAATACTACAGTCTATAAAACATCTAGTTCCCTTGCTTAATTCTTACACTGTGATAATAATTACTAGGAACCATTCATCTATTCGGTCATTTAAATTGTTTTACTCAATAGGTATGTTTCGTGCTACCAAACACAAAAATTTACGTGTAGTAGAAAAATATGCGCTCGATATTTGCTCGATAGTTGGTCGATAGATGTTCGATAGTTGTTAGATAGTTGTTCGATAGTTGTTCGATAGTTGTTCGATAGTTGTTCGATAGTTGTTCTTAGTAAAGGTACTGTAAGCCAAGTGGTTTAAGTATTTAGTCCTATTACATATCCTATGGTTCTTTATTAGCAAAACTTATGTCTGCAAACCTCACATAAAAGCTCTTATTTCAGCTGAATTAAACTTGAAAACATTTTTGCTTTCATAATTCTTTTCTGACATAAATTGATTACTAGAAAAAAAGAGTCACGTTTACGTTTGAGCATTGGAGCATTGACTTATATATTTTTTTAGGTTGGAGATATTTTATTGTTATTGTTATGTATTTACAACGAAATAGATTTCGCCATCTAAAAGAAAGCCTAAGTTCTGAGTTGAATTGTGGCTTAGGACAGCATTCCATCCCTTTGAACAAAAAAAAACAACGGGTTGCACTCCGGCAGTGCCGGCAGAAGTGAAAACCGCTTAAACGAAACAGCAGGAGCAGGCATACATTTTCACCGCGCGGTAGGAAGAGAAGATATTACTTACTCTCCTAGCCGCCGGCGGTCTACTCTCCCTTCGTCTTACGAATTTTCGATCAGGGTCACGTGTCCTGACGCGACTTTAAAACATTTTTAACCCATCCCAAAAAAAAACTCTGATGTACACAACGCCGCTAAAGAAGTTTTCACTTCAAAAACGACTTAAATGCAATGAAATTTAAATAAAGGTAGTTAATCGGTCAGTTAAGGCGCTATATGACTGAATCGAGATAGTAATGAGAAAAGGACGCGCGCGGGAGAGAGACCAATTTTGCAGATTAGGCAAAAAAAAAAACACGAAATCACTTGTAAATATCTGAAGCGATTAAAGAGAAATGAAACTGCACGGTGCTAATAAATATTATTGGTGTCCACTGACTAAACCAATTTCCAATAGTATATGTAACCCTGATATGGTTATATCAAATGGGGTTCCATTTGAGAATAGTCTAGAATTTTCGTATTTATAGGGGGTCATTTCGAAAATAAAAATTGTCGAGCCAAAAACATAAAATCGTTTTTCTGGTACATTACAAATTTGAAAAATGTTATGAAGTAATATAAACTTATTATCAGATTAGTAACATCTCTAGTTTTATATTAAAAAGTCTATCGTCTTAGCATAGCCCCTTAGGTAATCAGTTGGTGAACTCGGGCTTTGCTAAGTTTTTTAAAGGCTTCAATGGAAACCATAGAGAGATATCCCTAGAGGGCGATCGCTCTACCCAGTCTCGGTGGTGGTCTGCGCTTACGCTGACGATTCGTCAGGGTCGTCCCGAGCCAGTGGTTCTGACAGGTGTCGTGATAAATGGTCAACTGATGGTTCTCCTGAGGATTGCGATGGTTATCAGAGAAATCCTGATGACATGAGGCTAAAGGACAGTCGATATGAAGAAATATGATTAATGGAAAAATAAAATGTTGATGGAAGTGAATTAAAAATTAGAGATTCTGAATCCACTTTCATCCGAAAACAGTTCCTTAAGAAGGTGTTCTGAAAGTTAAGCTTTTAGTTATTTTCATACATTAATCATTTGCTAGATTCATAGAAAATACAGAATTGGTAATGACAATAAGATTTATGATTTTTTAATTTTTGCCTATTTCAATGCTATTCTTATGATAAATTTTTCCCAATATTTTTCTATTTAAAATTTATCATAAGTACAATAAGATTTTCTATTTATTATAAGAAATGTGTTTTTTTTTTACCAATAATATTAACTTGAAATAAAACAACTTTTGTGGAGTATTTAGTGCGATTTGTTTACCCAAAATATATATTTGGTAATATAATTTTTCGGTTTATTTGAGGTTTTTTGGTTTCCCGACGTTTCGGCACCTTTTCAGTTGCCGTGGTCACGGGTTAGCTACTTATAGTAGACTTATAAAACTTCTAAAAGTTGATTTATTATTGCGTTCGGAAACGGTTAGATAATTACTAATTAAAATTTAATAATTTTTACTATGGCAACAATTATTGAGTTTAATATTTTGATTTGTTTGCTGTTTAAATTATTTATTATTAACAAAAGAAAAACTAATGATTCTACTGGCAGTTCACAAAACTTATATAAACTTTTTTAAGAAGCCTATTAATGTCACTGCATCCATTCTTTTATTTTTATTTTATATTGAATAGAAGCTTTAGGTCACGCTAAATTACTTCATAATTGCTATGATTAAAATGTCACGTATAACATTTAATTACATCTAAATTATTGTAACTCAGATAGGTACAGTAGTTATAATTAACTATCGATTTTTATATATCCGCTTCACAGAGACGCGAGTAAGATTTCGTATTTACCCTTTGATTTTCGTGATTGAGGACATTCACAAAAAACTTTGTACATACGTCATAGACACTTCTTAAGTAGCATACCCACTGTAATCGATTTCACAATTCGATTGTGAGAAAAAATCAAGCGTGGTTCCCCGAAGCTGGACGGGTCCGAGTGATGGATGATTAACGATGGCTGCCATGACAGCCCGCCTGGAGTGTGTGTTTGTTTGTCAGATTGTATTCAAATAACACCTAACGGGTTTGGGTCCAAGGGAAAAGAGATAAGGTAAATAAAAAAGCTGAAGCGGCCGGAACGTCGTCTAAGTTTGATTTTGTGGCAGAGTTACACAATGGGATGTTATAGCGTTTGGTAATAAAAAAATATCATATCTTATTTCACACACCACGCTTTATTTGCAGATCAATCGACGACCTGTTTGGCGCAGGGGTACTAAACCCTCCTTCTGCGCCAGAGGTCCCGGGTTCGATCCCCGGACAAGACAAATATTTGTGTGCATTAACATGTCTATTTGTCTTGGTCTGGGTGTTTAATATGTATGTATTTACAAAAAGAAAGTATATAAGTATGTTTATCCGTTATCTAGTATCCATAACACAAGTTCTTCATAAAACTTAACGTGGGCTAGATAATTGGCTAGATTATCAAGAGACGATTTTTTTAGGAGCAAGCTACCTCTATTCCGAAACTCATAAGTTGAGATTTATTAATAAATCACTATGGATTATACGTATAGCTACTTAACTAATAGAGGAAATCGTTTACGTAACCTAATTAAAGTAGAAATTATTATAACTAAATTGTTCCAGTAGTTTAACAAAATGTGTGATGAAATTGATTAAATTAATAGCATTGCTAATTAGGATACAACAATTACATTTTAATTGCGATTACCTGTAAACAACAATGTCACAAATAATTAGTCATTAATTAGTGAACCTGTTTGTTTGTTATCGAATAATTATTATGAAAGTAAACATTTATTACAATAACACAGTTATGCTTTTATTATTGTTATAATGAATGCCCAAGGTTGCAATCGTGTTTCATTACGTGGAAGGATCAGCCTGGAATCCATTTCAAACTTGGTGCTTTTAAGACAAGTTAATTAAATTTCTCTACCAACCCGTCTGGCCAGCGTGGTAGCAGTAGGCTAATAGCCTCCTATGAACGCCACAATAGACGTGAACTAGGAGCGGCCTATGTCCAGCAGTGGACGTCCACAGGCTGATGGTGGATGATGATGATGAAAATCAAATTCAATAATATTATGAGTACAAGTATAAACTATCTTTTCTTCGATTTAATTATTATTTCATTTCAGGGTATATTGAGTCGCGCAAGTTTTTGATGCCTAATTTTCATTTCGTTGGCATGAAATTTCGACTTTCCCAATAAATTTTGTTTGTCTTATGTTTACTAACCCTAAATATTTAGCGCCGAATATTAAATCATAATAATAATCATAAACATTTATTTACACTGCAGATGACATTAAAATATAGATCAGCCCAATCAGCCATTTACAATAGCATACAAAACATAGGTACATAATAATAGTAGATTATTAACCAAGGGGATAAAGCAGTGTCTTCTGTCGCGGGTGACGATTTAAATCGCGAGCGTAACGAAGGACTCGAGGTTTACTCCCGAGCGTTGCGTGGGTGTTGAAAACTTAAATCACAAGCGAAGCGAGGGATTTAAGACGAGCCCTGAGTGTAGCGAGGGATTTAATTTCACCCAAGACTAGGACAGCTTTATCACCTACGAAAATACTCTACTTTTCGTACAATTTGCGAAAAAAATAACACAATAATAATATGAGATGTATTTGAAGAAAACAAAAACGCGGCAAATTCCTAGACTAATATTTTTTTGTCGGAAAAGCAAAGGCATCAAGCTCATACGACCTCGTCGGTTTTCGTAATTTTATTTAATAATCATAACTGCATAATAAATGCGTATTCCTTTTTCTAAAAGATGTGTAATGCTTTATATACCAACTCAATGGTGTAAACACAGATGTAGTTCAGTATAAATTTCGGTAAGTATTCCAAATTTAAATCACATTCTCCCCCTAGAGGATGAATGAAATTCAGTACAATTTTCTTTCCCTGTTTTTAACAGGTTAAAAATGACTATTGACATGTTCGCTTTTTGTGGCATAGAATGTCACTTTTTTGAGCAAGTGGTACGAAAAATTAGATTTATACAATATTGATTCATTCCATAGACACAACACAAACATGTCAGTATCGAGTAAATTTTCTTAAATCATCGTTAGACAACTTAATTAGAATTTGCGAGGAGATTTTATATATACTTAAACTTAACACTTACCTATAATATTTTTAACATACTTAGCCTAAGAAAATAACAAAAGTATACCTAAATAATATTCTACTCTCAACACTCAAGCGAACATGCACGTTAGTATGCAAGCAAGTGTTGTTTTTCCGCCTTATTTTAATGAATACTGCTGCCCGTCCGCGGTCTCATCAACATAAATAAATGAATTTGCGTAACCTGGTCCTTGGGAATATCGGAATAGCAAGTATCCAAGCTATTAACTATGCCAATCTTCATCCAAATCCATTAAGCCGCTTTTCTCTGATTGAGTAACAGATATCCAAACTTTCACATTTATAATATTACTAGCGGATCCTCGCGGTTTTACCCGCGTGGTGCCCGTTCCCGTGGGAATATCGGTATAAAATATAGCCTTTGTCACTCGGGACAAATGTAGCTTTCTAATGGTCGAAGAATTTTCTAAATCGGTCCAGTAGTTCCTGAGATTAGCGCGTTCAAACAAACAAACTCTTCAGCTTTATAATATTAGTATAGATATATAATATACAGGGTGTTAGAAGACCCATACCGAAGCCGTAATATATGCGTAGTGTACATCAAACTAGATAAGAATATATAAAAATAATTGCTGGGAAACGACTTTTATTTTTAGTTTCCAAAAAGTGGGTGTTAGTTTTTACACGCAATGAAAAGCGTGCAACAACTTGTGCGTGTGTCTAGTAGGTACGAGTTGGCGGCTCGGACTCAATTTCATTGATTGGTTCTGATTTTTATCGCATTTCTGTACATTTAAACGATAATCTTTAAAAAAAATTTTTTACTTTGATCCTCAATAACTCCTTAATTATCAGGTTCCCAGATTTGGCCCCATACAAGAAAATGATAGTAACGATGGAGATAATACGTGGTTTTCGTTTTCGTTATGGGACTTTTAACACCCTGTATATAGTATAGATTAGGATTAAAAATGTATCCTAATGATTTAGATTGAGCAAATAAAATATGAATCAAGGACTTGAAGTTCATCCCAAAAACCGCTAACTCACAGCGTTGCCGTCACCCGCTTCCGCCTGTGCCGCATTCCACCGCTACCGATAGATTGGCGCGCGATGAGTTTAAGCACATCGCAAGATCTAACAATGGATTTGTTAGCAGTTTTTGTGGACTCCCTGTTGTCCTCACTCCTACCCGTGTCACGTTATGAGCTACTAACACCACCACTGTATTCATATTCTAACCGGTAAGGTATACAAGCTTAGTGCTTTAGTTTAATTGGAAATTGAAATAAAACCATATGGTCATGGTCTCCTAGCAAAGCTCGATTCGAAACGTTGGTAAAACGACATTTATATGTACAGTCGGGGAATTTCCCGGTTGACCAGTACAGTTTTATAGGGTGCTTTATTTAAAAAACAGTAAAAGATACATAGAAAACGATTATCACAACTAAAACATTAATAGGTATTTTATTTGAATACCGAATTACTTATTTCGTTTACCTTTGAACTCTCAGGAAAACGTTACCTAAAAAAAATCTACTGGTCAACCGGTAAGTTCCCCGATTATACATTCTCGTAATAATAAACAACGGGTTGCATTCTGGGAGTGACGGCAGAAGTGAAAACCGCTTAAACGAAAATAACGATCAAAATCCACTACATCTTGACCACAACTTCATAAAAAGTTGAGGAAAACGGAGACCAACTTTATTTGGCAGGTAAATCCATTAAAACTGACCTGACATCAATATGAAAGTTGGTAGTAATAAGAGATCTTTATATAATGGTTGTTATTAACTAATATACGTAGATCTTTCAAGTGTGAGACTTTATGTAATTTGAAATAGGTCAACGGTTAATGGTCTTACGAATTTTCAATCAAGGTTACGTGTCCTGACGCGACTTTAACATTTTTTACCCATCCCAAAAAATTTAAACTCTGATGTGCACAACGCCGCTAAAGAAGTTTTCAGTTCAATAAAAACTCCATACATCTCTTGCGGGATTGGCAGAGCTCAAAGATGCAGTTAGAGAGTAAAATGCAATTATATTTTATACACTTGTAATACAATTGGTAAAATGTGTAAAAGTCACACTCCTAACCTAACCACACTTCAACGACGTCAGGAAATCGAAAATATTGAAAAATATCAAAATCTAAAAAAAAAAGCGCATTGCGTCTTGTGATCCGTAAGAGATGTTTAATTTCATTCATTAGTACGTAGTCTAATTAGATACGTTCGCCCTGCTACGGACTCTCACGGATGCAATGTTCTAATGATGATGAGTCAGTGATAATAGAACTTTAGAACTGAACGGCGCACTTATCTAGACTAGAAAAAATTAGTTAGCCTTTGGAAAGTCATACTTGCACAATAGAAATCAAAAAGTAATTGTAAGTAATACTACTTCTACTGGAGCCCCCATTATTATGGGCGTGTCCCAAGGTTCAATATTGGGTCCTCTGCTGTTTTTAATATATATTAACTATCTCCCTAACTACGCGAGTAATTTATCTAAGACAGTACTATTTGCAGATGATACATCTTTAATTTTTTAAATTGATAGAGGACTCAATTGTTCTGACGAAGTAAATAGTGCTCTCTCTCAAGCCGCAAACTGGTTCAACCGTAATAATTTGTCTCTTAACCCTACCAAAACGAAGTTTGTTAAATTATCATTACCTAATGTCGGGCTGGTCGATACGCGTCTCAATTTGAACGGGGATGTAGTAGAGTTAGTTGAGAGTACTACATTTCTTGGCATTACATCAGATTCAAAACTACAGTGGGATCCACACCATCTCGAGTAGACTTAGTTATGCGTCTTTCGCGATAAAGAAAATAAGGCTCCTAACTGATATTGAAACGACAAGACTAGTTTACTTTAGTTATTTTCATAGTGTAATGTCCTATGGCCTGTTGTTGTGGGGCTCAGCAGTCAATATAGAAAATGTTTTTACTTCAAAAAAGAGCTGTGCGCTCCATTTACAGCCTTCGACGGAGATATTCTCTAAAGGATTTGTTTATAGAGATTAATATACTAACTATGGCGGGACAATATACA
Source organism: Chrysoteuchia culmella (assembly GCA_910589605.1). NCBI lineage: Eukaryota > Metazoa > Arthropoda > Insecta > Lepidoptera > Crambidae > Chrysoteuchia > Chrysoteuchia culmella. Next base: position 665,362 of record OU342649.1, read on the forward strand.
ATATAGTTTTAATACTAGAAACAAGAATAAGCTTGCCGTTCCAAAATTTCGGGTTGAAAAATGTAGAAGCTCGTTTTTGGGGAAAGGCATAGCCTTTTTTAATAAAGTTCCACAACAAGTGATTGAGCTGCCTTTGCATAAATTTAAAATATATGTTAAAAAAAACGCTCTTAAGCAAAGGTTATTACAATGTTTAAAATTTAAAAGACAAAATGCATGGAAGTGATACTAACATAAAACATGACTATTGTAATCGTATAAAAGGAAAATATTCTAATAACTGAGTATGAGAAAATTTTCCTCCTATATTAAATATGTTTCAAGATTGTAGATTTGTGTTTGGCAACGACATGTTCCTTTGTAAATGTTGTTGCTTCTGTTAAAGCTGATAAGTTTCTTGCGGCCGTTCTTCTTATCAGTTAAAAGATGTCCTGAATGGCTGGTAATAAAAAAATATTGGACGATTCGAAAGCACTTATCTTATATTTGAATCGTACTTATATTTGAATAAAAATCTTTGACTGTGACTTTTTATTTTCCTAAATATTTGTAATTTTTATGTGAATCACAACTTAAACTTTCTTCCACAAGCATTCAAACATGACAAAAAACAGCTATAGACGATACAGTGACAATAAAATTTTGTATTCTGAAAAATTTATATTATAAATAACAACACAAAAAGGAAATAAGTATATTTAAATGGCATAAGGAAATTTGACGACCTGTTTGGCGCGGGGCAACTAAACCCGCCTTCTGCGCCAGAGGTCCCGGGTTCGATCCTATGACAAGACAAATATTTGTGTGCATGAACATATTTATTTATTTTGGTCTGGGTGTTTAACATGTATAATAGGTATGTATTTACAAAAAAAAGTATATAAGTATGTTTATCCGTTAATATGTAGTATCCACAACACAAGTTCTTCATGAAACTTAACCAGGGCTAGACAATTCGTGTGATTGTATGCAATTTGTTTATTATTTATTTATATTATACACGAATATTTTAAAAATGGCTTTTGAAAACGAATGGAACGAGTCCTAGTTCCAACTCTTTGGTGAAGTTAGAAGTTGATAAAGACGACCACAAAACGGATTGATCACGTAATAATGTAATCTATAGCAGAATATCGTTTATTACGTTAAGATCAGTTCCTCGTCAATGCCATAAGGGACCCACGAACGTCCGACTGCTGGGTTCCATTTGTATTTATACCAAAAATAATGACATTTTCAAACTTGAATAACTGCTTGGCCACTAATCGTACACTGTTGACGTTATAACAAAAAAATATCGTAACAATATTTACAGTAATAATGTGCAATTTATTTTCGTTGGCCGACACTTTTGCCATTTTGGTACAACAATGTATGAAACGTGACTGATCTGCTTTACTCCAATTGTATAGAACGAATACTATTCTCCGTAGTCTTCGTTATTACGAATAATCCGAACCAATATTAAAAATGCGAAAGTCGCATACGCCCTAACTTTTAACCGTTTCTGTGGTCTTGTGGTATAACCACCGGTATCAGACCCAGGGGTCCCGGGTTCGATTCCCAGCGGGGGTACATATTGCATTCGATTTGGTTGGTGGTAGGACTTGTAGGAGTCCACCTGGCTAGCTACCACCATCTTATCTAAGTCTGACGCCATAACAACAATGTTTTCAGCTCAGTTTTCATAAGATAGCCCGTTCCTAAGTGGTTGAGGATTCCGGGAGGCTCGCCTCCATCTTCAGTCTTATCAATACTTAACATCAGGTATGATGAAGGCTAAGAGTCTCCCCGTCGTTCAAAAAAAAACTAAGCAATCAAACGACTTGATTTTTGGCATAGAGTTAGTTGAAGGGACAAGATAACGTAGGCTTTTATCCCGATATTCCCACGGGAACGGAAACCACGCGGGTAAAAATGCGGACGGAAGCTAGTAAGTTAATAAAGTCCTACCTACGTGTTTGGCTGCTTCACAACAATTACCTTATTGTTATATATAGACAGAGATAGACGAAACTTCGTTGTTAAGGATTTAAAAAGTATTTTATTTTTTGTAAAAGAGTTATATTGTACCCTTAGAAAGTAAACAAAGAAAAATAAACAATGCTAAAAAATTAAAGTCTATATTCAAACGATAGCTACAACAAACTGACAACAAATATTTATGTTGAACAACACAATACAGTAGATTTTGTTCACTAATCTCTCTCACAAAACCGAGCTGTTGGTTAGATAATAGCGAATAAACAAATTATTACGACTCTATGTAACTGGTAGAATGTTGAGCTCGTACGGCTAATCAAAGCCTTTGTCTGTCTGTCTGTCCGTCACGCCGTCTCGGACTTGTTCCTTTGAATCTCAACGAGCTTTGAATTCAGCCAATTAAACAGTAGTTTTTAATTATATTTCATGTTTGTACGCAAGTTACTCGGCCTTGTTGAATGGATTATTGACTCTTCCCTTGCGTGGGGTCTTCAATGTTAATTGACTGTTTGATTTTTTATTTAAATCACCACTTGATCTTTAAAAGAAATCTGCAATAAGAAAGATGAGAGTACATCTTCTAAAATATATATTTCAAACTAGCGGCAGGTCGCGGTTTCCCGCATGGTTCCGTCTACGTGTGAATAGTGTGTGAATAATGTGTGTGTTTCCTCTTATATTAAATATGTTTCAAGATTGTAGATTTGTGTTTGGCAACGACATGTTCCTTTGTAAATGTTGTTGCTTCTGTTAAATCTGATAAGTTTCTTGCGGCCGTTCTTCTTATCAGTTAAAAGATGTCCTGAATGGCTGGTAGGAAAAAAAAATTGGACGATTCGAAAGCACTTATCTATAAGTCTATTTGAATAAAAATCTTTGACTTTGACTTTGAATATGGGGATAAAAAGTAACCTAGTCACTACACGAAGTAGCAACGTACCAACATTTGGTCATTCAACATTCAAATCCGTTCAGTAGTTTATGACAAACAAACAAACAAACTAACTGACATACTTTCACATTTATAATATTAGTAGGATTTTTTGAAATTTGAAACTGATAAATCAGTCTGTGATAATGTTATTACGAGCGATAACTATATTTACTCGGGTTTGATTAATATTATACTAACGACCGCCCTAGACTTCCACCTCGAATTTATATGCGTTTCTTAAGTGAACCAATTTTCGGACCCCCTACCCTAGACGGGGGTTCTAGGGGTTTTAGGGTTTTATAGGAATTAATGTAAAGATCAGCAAAATATCTATGACCACTCTCCGTGGCCGACCTATACTTAATATGCCAATAGGTTTTCTTACTGATTTTTGACCACATATTACTTACATTATGTTATGTTACACTTGAAATCTGAATAATTCCGATACTACTGCATTTGGTATGGTTTTTGGGTCCATCTAGATGTCGTATTTATCTAGATTTGCAGCTTTCTTTTCGCGCTGAGTTATTGCTGAAAAAAACGCATTTTTTTTAGTTTTCTGCAAAAGAAAAACGACATAGGAAGACTTTGGCAAGAAACGTCACTATCACGTTTTTAAAGTCAACAGAATTCCTGATAATTTGAACTCTAATCCAATTTCCTAGATCTGATAGCTCCCAAGATAATAAGATTTTTTAAATGACAGTTATTAAAATATTTTTGCTTTTTTTTTCGTTTTTCTCACTTAAATTAAATTAGGTCGATTTTAAGGTTTTTAGGTTCGTTTGTTTGGTTTACAATCGTTATTGAACAAACTATCAAACGCCTACGGACGCACCTCCAGTCTCAAAATGTAGGTAAGTAAATTAAAGCTACAACTTCATTTCCCATTAATTTTCCCAGAGATACCTCATTACGACTGATATTTTGGTCGATAATTTTCTACATTTTGGAATGCTGCAAATCTAGATAAATACTATCTAGGTGGACCCAAACAACATACCAAAAATGCAGGTGTATCGGAATTATTCCGATTTCCGATATGACTGGCCTATTAATGAATTACATTTTCCTCAGGTTGGATGAGAACGATTAAATAGCACTCGTTCATTTTCACGCATTTCTAATTTTTCAGCTTTCAAATGTCTTTCAATTTCGAAATTTAATCAACATCTATGGGATAGGTGTTCATCAATTCAGTTAGAGTACATCAGGTACTATGAGTTTTTATTACTAGCAGCGGCCCTCAGTTTCAGCCGCGTAGTTCCCGTTCCCGTGGGAATATCGGGATAATAAGTAGCCTTTGTGTTAGTCCACAACTTGTGGTACCCTACATACCAAATTTCATCCAAATACAAATACAAACAAACTGACACAATTTCACATTTATAATATTAGAGTAGGATCAGCGTCACATAACTCGTGAAAATTGGATATTGATTCAGGCACAAATAAGTCAGATCGTAAACGATATCAGTATATGCCGATATACTTATACGATATACTTATCTAGTAATTGTAATAATACTGGTAAATACAGAGATAAGGCTTTTGTGATTTACAGTATAGTATTTTAAATCCAGTGCTCAGAGTTGAGTTAGGTCGAGTAAGCACTTAACAAATATAATGAGAAAATAATAAATAATATCTCACTCCAGTAGAAATAATTATTGTAACTAGTTATAAGCTGTGTTAATTACATACTCTTTTTTGGGTAAAATAATAACAAAATAATTTAGCATATTTACTTTGATCCAATTCTATGAAAATTATTAAGTAACATTTTTTTTTTTAATTAATGGCAAAAGCCATTAATAAATAATAAATAAATAAAGCCATTAAAAATCGCGATAAATTATTAATATATTACGCATTTAGCCAATGTCGAGTAAATATTTTTAATATACAGATAGAAATTGTACTTGTAATTGTAGATTGAGTTAAAAATGGAGTGTCACAACACGTGTTGTTACGAAAAGAACTCGGGTGAAACTCATAAGTAACATATATCTAGATACTCACTAATTTAACGTTAACATTACAATGTCACTGAAAAATACAGATTCTGAATTAGATTCCAGTGACTATGAGTATTTTGCTAGATTCTTAAACACAAATATATAAATCGCGCAGTATTCTTATTTACCCATTCAGCTCATAATAAAACAAATTTTACATTTTAATCTTATTTACTATAGATTGTCATAGGAAAAGTGTTCACGTACGCACTCTATGCTTGGAAACTTTTTAAATATTATATCAACGTTTTATCAATTACTTACGATTTTATCGACAAGTCTGTTTGGGCAACAAAAGGTTTATTGATCAGTGACCTCGAATTAGTTTAATGATAAACCAAATCTAATCCGTGAGTTAAAAATAATAATATTATAATATAAAAATTATAAAGCTGAAAAGTTTGTTTGTTTTTCCGAACGCGTTAATCTATGGGAACTACTCTCTGTTTATAACTTTTTAATTTTGCGTTTTACAATGCTACTTTTATGTGATAAATATTAAACAAGAAAATATACTAGAAAAAAACAACTTGTCTCATGTCGCGCTGACGGGATTCGAACCCGCATCGTTGAGAATCCGCCCAATGCACTAACCAATTATGCTACAGAGACCTATGAGGACACGTCGAATTTTTCTAGTATATATTCACTTTCCTACGGTGGCCAACCAGGCCACCGTCGTTTCCTCAATGTGAGAAGTATCATCGCATTCGAAAGAAACATTTTTACAAATGTTTGACTTTCGATAAAGATGAAACAGTCATCTAATTATAACTTTTTAATTTTGCATTTTACAAAGAAACCATTTCAATAAGTATCAATAAGTATTTATTTATTTATTTATATATAAAACATAATTAAACGGTATAAACCCAAATTATTTGTATGATTAATAATTATGATAAAGTATGATTAATTATATTAAGTTGATAAGGGGACATATTACAAAATATTTAATGGGCAGTACAACAATAATTTTAGGATTAGCTATCATTTCATTTTCGATAAGCAATGTTGATAAATAAAAAAATCTACTAAACTATATTACGTGATTATACATTAGTGTGATTTCAAGATCACCAATACAAAAGTAATAATTATTCAGTTAAGCCAATATACATATTCACAACTCCACTAGCGGTTGCCCGCGGGGAGCCATATTTAAATAATTATTTTATTCATTTTTCTGTATTTTTTGTTTTAGCGACAACAGAAATACATCATCTGTGAAAATTACAACTGTCTAGCTATCATAATTCATGTGATACAGCCTGGTGGCAGACAGTGGAATCTTAGTAATAGGGTCCCGTTTTTACGGAACCCTAAAAAGCGGTATTACCTAAATAAATTTTGGGAAATAGATAACAATTAGAAACATGGTAAAAATCCCGTTTATCTTAATAGTTATAGTGATAATTACCATGAAAGTATAAATAGTTATTTGTTATACAAGGCTGGAAAGTTGGTTATTAGCGGCGAGTTACCTCTATTGAATCCTGAGCGAAGCGAGGATTTCAAAGGTACTTACAAGACGCTAAAAACTTTTCTGCCGAGCGCAACACAATTTTTCACCTCAACAGCGAGGAACATTTTATGGTTGTTTCCTCGGTCAACTTCCGGTAATTTTTTTATTTTTATTTCAATCTATAGATACCTTATTCTCGTTGTTTCAATGATATAAAAAACTAAAATAATAAAAAAGGAGTATTATACTTATTGAAAGTTATTTAAAGTAGGAATATATTGTTACATAAAAATAACAATAAAAACGATTCGGTAAATGTTGACATTGACATGAGGTACAAGACAAAGACAATTTAAAAATAAAGGTTTATGTCACGTTCCGAAATCCAATCATAGGTTGTGAAATCTCACCCAGCCTAATATAGAATTATTAAAACAAATAGTTTAATCTTATTGTTATTTTTTTATGATTCAATGAACTAAAATAGTATAATTAAACCAAAACGGAGTATTATAATTAATACAAAGCTATTTAAAATAAGAATAAAATGTAACAAAAAAGTCAATAGTGCGATTCGGAACGCATTACGCACTAGGCCGCAAAAAGCTATTTTCTACGCAGAAACTGAATGACAAAACCTCCTTCTAGAGCGTGTGAGGTGAAAATATTATTTTGGTATAACCTGACTCAAAAATTAAAGTATTCCTTTTTTATTATTAGTAATTGAAAAGATTAAGGTTTTTTTTTTTTTTTTTGTATGACCGACGGGGATACTCTTAGCCTTCATCATACCTGATGTTAAGTATTGATAAGGCTGAATCACTGAGGAACTGGCTATCTTATCTCTAACTGCCGGAACACAACAATGCTGAAAACATAGTTGTTATGGCGTCAGACTTAGATAAGATGGTGGTAGTTAGCCAGGCGGACTTACAACAAGTCCTACCACCAACCAAACCGAATACAATATGTACCCCCGCTGGGAATCGAACCCGGGACCCCTGGGTCTGATACCGGTGGTTGTACCACTAGACCACAGAGGCGGTTAACTAACAAAATTAAATATGCATATACTGACTGGGAAAACCTATTCTATACTATTATAATTTTAATATAACACGAATTGATTAGGATTTGCACAATCATGCATTTCATTTACATTATCTTCGATATGTAGGTAATAGGCTACAGATAAGTAATTGTTTCGTATACTTCACTATAGAATGATAACATTACCATTATGGTCATAGTAGTAAAAAAAGCTTTTACGGTTGTAAGATGTGTTTTACTTCACCATAGTTCGACGTTAGCGTGGGCTAGATAATTGGGGCTAGAATATTGTATGCTGTTTGTTTCCCAAAAATAAATAAATAAATAAAATAAAAGACTGAAAAAAAAAAAAAAAAAAAAAAAAAATATTTATTATTTATAGTTTTGTACTTCAGAACGATCTGCATTATTTGGCTTCTTAAAATAAAGAAGGAACTCTTTTTTCGTATTATTCTGAAAAATACTTTTTAGTTATATTGAAACTTTATTGTTAAGATCCAGTCCAGAACAATAAACATCTTAGAGAGTTTCACCCGAGTTTTTTTCATAATAACTGTCAACTCTATCTACTTTTATTTAATAAAACTGGATACTGGTTAAATCCAATAGGTAACCGCCATTACATATACCTAAGAAAAAGTAGAAACATCATATAACCTTGTCAAATTGAAAAGCATCAAAAGTAATCTGTCGGGGTATACAGAAGTCACCAATATTATTACCCAAAAGTTGTTGAAATACAATGTAAACCAATCAACCAATCGCAGAACTGAAATCATGAAAAATGGGAAAGAAGTTCACATAGACTTTGGATAAATTCCATGATCTCTCCCTCAACATCCTATCCGGTTGACTGGTAGAGAATGCCTAAGGGCATTAAGTCCGCCACTTGCTGTATATGTGCAATAAAGAGTTAATAAATGAATTCCTCATTTTCAGTTTTTAAATAAATAATAATAATATAATAAATTATTTTATCTACTTTTCTAGGCACCTTTGCAATAAAAGTAAAGGTAGAAAACGTAGGTTATAATAAATGTTTATCATTAAAAAAATGCTATTTTTATACTTGTGATAAATAATAGTAAAAACCGACTCGGCTCACAAGTCATTCCGAGTCCCGTCTGAGAATAACTCGTGACTTGAGTCGGTTTTTCTAATATTTTTCTATCAAATTATCACAACTAGGTAGGTAATGAATACGTAGGTTATTCAGATATCCCAAGTTGATATGATAACATAAACCCTTATGTAAATTAAAGGACACAATTAATATTTCATTTTATTTTATTACAGGAAGCTATATTTTCGCCAATGCTATATTTATGATTACAACTTATCTGAAAAACCCACCGATTAAATTTTTTCAGGAAACAAAAAAAATTATCAGCTGATAACACTGTTTGTTTGTTTGAATAATAAAGACAAGTGAGAGATAAGTGTCAGATCCTCATTGTAATGTATATCAGTATTAGCCTGGATCTAATGCGTAACGTCTTGTTATCGATTAAATAGTTTTTAGTTACCGGAAAGCTGAGTGTTGTTTCGGTTCAAAATGTGAAAATACGAGTTTTTCAGTTACTTTTAGCACTTCTTAATTTTTGGCACGAACTTTTCATTTAATAAAACAACTTATCTTGATATAACAGCATTTATAGCAGCAGTATTGATTGAGCACTTTAGTTTTAAAATTTTACTTTTTTGACACGACTGCCAAAAATGCCATGTGTTATCTTTTTGAAGAAAATTTGCAAAGGCACTGTTTGCATGTTTAGAAATAAAAGTACACATAAAATAAGTTTTTAAAACGAAAATTTCTTACTTTCAAATATAAACCTACAGTATGGTAAATTTATCATTTTTTATTTTGAAAAAGACAGTTAATTCTTACTTCCCCTTTCAACTACTTAATTTTGTGTGCAATAGACAACTCCTGTACAACCGGGAAACAAAAACATATTTTATTTAACATTATTTCTTTCAGGTTTTTTTTGTGTAATAATTACTATTTCTTATCGTCAGGTGTTTTTACTTGATAGCTGTACACGCACTTTGGCAAATTGAAGACTTTGATAAACATATTTTTTTTTATCAGACAAAAATACCTATTTATTTTCGATTTAACACTAATACTGTTATCTTGTCATGAAAACCATCTATTAGGTTTGGAAAAAATGTAAGTAGCAATGCAAAAGTTAAGTTACTGCCCAACCAACACATAAGCCAGATAGTAGCGAAAATATACCACAATAAGCAGTGTCAAGCTTTATTACTTTTGTATTACAGCTGACGTTATGGCTTTATTTTGAATATAAGAGTTCTTAAATTAAAATAATGTTGTAAGCTTACTAAATTCTGTATAAAGTTCGCGGTATTTTTTCAAGTTGAATAGTAATCAAAAGTAGAATCTGCTAAACAAGCGATATTCAAATAAAAGTAATTGAAACTGCTATTATCTGCACAGTAGCTGAAGTTTTTGCATTGTCCTGTACAACATATTTAAGCAAAGCAGTTAAACAGCAAAACGCTGAATATTAGACGAAATATTTTCTTTAAGCTGCGTAGTGTACGAAATGGTACTAATTTATTCAGATGCTGAATATTTTAGGTTGTTTTCTTCTTTACACAGCTGACTTCTGCATAATTGAAAATAAACTCCTTGTTTTACCTAACTTATAGCGCTATAAGCGTACAATTGTCTTTATGTTAAGCTTAAAACAATATCAGTTACAAATGTGGGTATCTTAAGCAGCAAGTAACTGATTAGTTGAAGATATCGTATGTTTATATCCAGATATTTCACCATTTCAGGGTTCTGTACACGATGATTGTGCATTACCATCAGGATTAGTGATTCAAACAAAAAGACCGGGTCCAACTTTAGGTGCAGATAACGAGAGTTATATGTGTGACAACTTTGCATCTCAATCACAGACTGTACAATTTGATAGTGATTCAAGTTCTACTGATTTGGAAGAAAACTCTTAATTTAATAAAAAATCTGAACTTCGCAATAACCTCAGAGAATGGGCAGTGAGTAAAAATATTTCTCAAGAGGCTGTAAAAGACCTACTAAACGTCATTAATCAACGATTTCCTGGAACTGTACCAGTTGATCCTAGGACTTTATTGCAAACTCCTAGAAATATCGTAACTAAAGAAATTGAAGGCGGACAATACTGGTATAACGGCCTCAAGAAACCACTTACCAATATTAACTAACAAAAAAATATAGGTATTAAATTAATTAATAGTCATCGAATTAAAATCTTTATTTTGTGAAATACGAGAAGATGTATTAACGCGTGGATCTTGTTGTTGTTCGAAATCCGTATCATCCGTATCAGTTCTATTCAACATTTGAGATAATTCTTCCTCAGCTTTTATAATATACAGTTGTAGGTGTTCCAGTCCGGCTGTGGTAGGATTGCAGGGTTCTTGCAAAGTAGCTCGCCTTTTTTTTTGGCCAGTATAACTTTCTTTTGTTCTCCCAAGAAGCGGGCACTGTTGATAATTCAACCCGGCCTTTTTACGAGTCGAAACGATTTTGAACATGTTTCTGAAAAAAAAAACTATAACAGTTCAAAAATACTACAATACTTTTGGTTGCGACTACCTACAATGTGCTGTGTGTTTATATGTATATTTTAGTTGGTAATATAAACAATTGTCTAACTAAATATTACGCAATGCGTCATTCATAGTAGTACTGTAAATAACTTTAAATACCTAATAGTGGGTCCTACCTACATTAGTATAGGTCCCATCAACCTAAAAAATTCATGGATTTATTTTCTATAAAAATGAACCCTAAAAAGCTGAATAAGAGTATACTGCATTATGTAATTTAAGACCTTTCTCTGAGAAATGTATAATTATTGTACTTTAAACCAAATAATTTCTGGATATGTAGTCGTATGTGAACTATTATGCAGAAATAAGCAAAATAATCACTGAAATAGACACTTTTATTCAAATTGGCCGTCCGCCATTAACTAACGTTCGACATAACCTCTTTTTATAAAAATCCTCAACATTTATCTTATGAAACACTTTGTTTAGTGAGTAGGAAACATTAGCAGTATTACAAAATTTGATTCTCATTATTTGCTGGGACTGAAATTTGATAAAAAGTAAAGATAATTTAATTTAAATATTATTTCACATTTGTTGACCTTTTAAATTGTAGCTTTATCTTAAGGCGCTCAAAAAATTTATAATAATCATATTGATAATTCACAGTAAAGTGCCGTGCGTTTATATAATTCACTTTAAACTTACTTAAAATGTATGAAACAATTTACTTACCAAATTTTTGAAGACGTGATCAGCGACCATTACAATTAAGTAACACAAAATAATCTCGTCACAATGAAAAATACATTTATACTTTTTTTACTTGCATAATTTCTTGGTAAAACTACTCCTGACATCGGAATTTTGAATATCATTTGAATATCTGAACTCACAAATTAACAACTGCATAAAAGATGTATAATTTCTGGACTAAAGAAAAATCTGAATTTATGCAGAAGATATTCAGTGTGTTATACATTTATTCAGCTGCTATGCGGCTATTAATCAAATGTTATCCAAATTGAAGCGAAATATTTTGTGCCCAAATTGCTTGAATATCATCTGTATAAGCGCTTACACAGAAGATATACAAATACTTTATCCATCTTAAAGTGAAAAGAATTGTTTTTACGCAAAATTTATTCAGCTAATCTGTGTTGGCTATGTTGTAATAAGTTTTGATATCAGGAAAAAATATAAAAAAACTTACTGTTTCAAACTTATAAATGTAAAAATTTTTTTAAGCACATCATAAGCGACTCGATTAATTCAATTAAATTATAATTTCGAAAAGTATGAATTAAATATTAACTGTCTATAATTCTTTCAGGCTATGTAAATTATTTATAAAAAATGTGCCTTCTATTTTGTAATTCAAGCCACCAAATAAATTCGATCAAGGTCATAAAAATAAAAGATAAGCGTATAAGGGAAACAATATTATTTAATTATTATTTCTTATAACTCTCTTAATACTTAACCATAATACTAATTCAATAAATACCTATACACTTTGGAATTATTTACAGATAACTATGATACATTGTACAATAGCGGAATGCTACGGTGAGGTAAATTAACGACGTGGCTAATATTGCAAACAGTTGAGATTCCTCTCACGTCCACTGGTCTACTCTAACTAACACTAGATCACAGATGAGTCCGGGCGCGCGACGCCGATCACTGCCGCGTCAGCACCGTCACGGGTTTGTACAGGTGCGGCGACAGCGGATGGTGCGTCGGCGCGGGCAGCTCGGGGCTGGACGCGCCCGACGGCGGCGAGTGAGGGGCCTGCAGCAGCGGCGCCTGCAGCAGCGAAGGCTGCCCCAGGAACGGCGACTGCATGCGCTCCGCGTACAGCGCGGGCGAGTACGGCAGGCTGCTGTAACCCATTGTCTCGGCTCCGCGGAAAGCGGGGTGCAGCGCGCTCGGCGCTACGGGAGGAGTCTTCATCTGCATCGGCCCGTACCTCTGGTACAACAGTTGCGAGTACAGCCCCACGAGCTGCGAGTACGTGGTAGGAGGGTATGCGCCAGGCAGGGATGCGCCCGGGAACAGCGGTCGCTTGAAGCACGCGAGCCGTGATCGCCCGTTGAGCGCTGACCGCCGGCGCAGCTTGCCCGTCGTGCCGCCGATGAACACGTCCTCGGCAGACGCGTCCAACATCCAGTAGTTGCCCTTCCCTGGGTCGTCGTAGTGACGCGGAACTTTCACAAAGCACTTGTTGAGGCTCAGGTTGTGGCGGATCGAGTTCTGCCAGCCCTGCCTGTTCTCTTTGTAGTACGGGAAGTTGTTCATAATGTATTCGTAGATTCCGTTGAGAGTGAGCCGTTTTTCGGGGCTGTTGCGGATCGCCATCATGATGAGGGCGTTATAGCTGTAGGCGGGTTTCTCGTGTTTCTTTTCCTTTTTGTCGTCGTCGTCTTTGGGCTTGGTGCAGTCGACGGGCTCGGTCCCGATCACGTCGAGCTCCGAATCACTCAAATCGGCTTCCGAATGCGAAGCGCCGGTCGACGAGCCGGCGGGCGACGGCGGAGGTTTACTCGCCGCGTGGTTCATCAGTATCGAGTTGATACTAAAATCTCCTTCGAACTTTCCCATGTTGGATCACTTGTAGCACTTAGATAAACAGTACGAGAGTGTACGGTGCGCGCGCGCGCTGTCACTGCGGCGAGTGGACTGGCGGGCGCGGAGGCGGGCGGCCGCATTTATACGCCGCGACGGGAGCTCCGCCCCGCTGCGGCGAGATCCGCGGTCGTTCCAATGGCGGCGCGAGCTTTCCGATACATAGGACCACGCCCCCGTTCCCGTAAGCTCCCCGCGCTCCTCGCTCGTCCCGTAGTTTACGGCCGCGCTGCGCCGACGCCGGCGAATGCTTTATTTATTGTCTCCATATTTCTTTTATTGGCCGCTCTGTTGTAACGGTTGTAGCGAGGTGGTTTGAATGTGATTAATAGCATTATCAAACTATTAAAACCGTACCGAATGTCTTAAATCGTCGTGTAACGTGTTTCGTGCATTGTTTTAGGCCGATGTTGGTTGTATTGTGTATTAATCGCGTGGTGCGAGTGGGACTGCTCAGCCGAGTTTATTTGGTTAGATGGCCCGGGCTCGTCGGTTAGTTATGCAGATTAGTGCCCGTTTTGTCGAGGAACTGCCGCTTAACTGCTTATCCTAATTAACTGATTTGATAACGCAATTAACTTTTATTTTTTATTCGGAAATGTTGAAACTACCACGTTGTAAGATACTTTAGTCACGCGAGAGCCGTTTGTCAATTGAGCTTAGTTGTTGGGGGTTTCGACGGGTAATACTGTTCATTTCTTTCTGTTAATCGTATTACATAAAGCGGGTATTAATGTGCGGCCGATACCTCATCAACAAAAGAGGATTACTTATATAAGTATAATACTTTTCGCCAAATTTTGAAATATCCAGATTTCAGTGAAACTTACTAGTAAGTTGTCAAGGATTAATTCAGTTTAATCTCTATATTTTAAGTAGTTATACTTATAACAATGACTGTTGTATGTAAGTTATTGTTTCTGATTTTGGAGTATCTCGGCGCACTGTGATGATAAGCGGTTTACTGAGATAATCTGTCATTGGAACTATTCGTGATACTTAGTTGATAAATTTACAATCGGAAAAAGATAAAATTCAAATAACAACTTTATTACAACAATGACAAACATTTAGGCAGGTTTAAAAAAAAAGTCTAAGTTACTTGATCATTCAAGTGATAATTTAATGACATGAGTAACTGTCGGCGTGTTTTACTTAGTAATTGATATTTAAATATTGAGTAGCTACAATTTTTTTTATATAATTTGATTTAATATAATGTATGGAGAAATGTTACATTACATATTATTTTAGAGCATGACGAGATTACAAGTTTGCTTATCGATATGTCGGTATAACACGCATGTACGCACTAAAATAATTTTAAAACTGAATTGTACGGTGTTTTATGCATATAAAGATTACTGTCACTGCTTTAGTTATAAGTATAGAGTAACTACCTACTTAATAAACTTCTCTATTATTAATTGAATTCCATTTACAGGCACTTATTTAGGCAGGTAATATTTTTCTGACTCTACCCCGAACAAGGTTTTTCTAAAAGATCGGGATATTACCTAGGTACCTACATACAAAAAGAAAATTTGAATAAACCCGCTTATTTATGCTATTTTATAAGTTCGTATTTTAAGTATTTTTGTTATTATACGGTAACGTAGATATTAAGCTATTAAATTTCTTTTCGACACAGAATTCTATTTTTTTACCAATAAAAAGCGTTATTTCAAAAGCAATTAAAATCTGTAAAGAAATCGATAATATTTCTTGAAATACCTATACCTACCTATTCAATTTTAAACGTAATTAATTACGTAATAGGTATATATTTTTTTGTTACCTACCTATCTACTTATTTCGTTGTTGAAAAGAAATGAAAAGTTAAAATACATTGAACTAAATAAGTTACTTCTTAAACTTTTGCGCGCATTGCTAATTTATTATTAACTTTAAAAATAAACATTAAGTATATCTAACCGTATTCTAACGGAATAAAAAAATCTTTTTCGGAAGACGTTAAAGTCAAATATTTTTATTTAAATCGTCAATTTTATTCATAAATCCCGTGCCCCTAGTCGGTTTCGAAACGTCGAGAAAAAACACACAAATTAATAAATAGTAACTTGGTAAAGATACTTAACTAAAAGAACAAGCAATTTAAAAGTAAATCCTACTAATTAAAACGTGAAGGGATGTTTGATACTCACTCAATCATGCAAGACGGCTGAATGGATTTGGATGAAATTTGGCACACGTATATTTTATCCCAATATACCCACGGGAACAAACCATTAGTATCAGAATAAAAAATAAGTTCAAAAACCTGGTTTCGGTTAAAAAACCCGACTACCGAAAAATCACGCTCTAAAAAATATGAAACAAGAAAATATTTTCATCTGAAATTGCCGTCGTATGCCACAACAAAACATTACATTCTAGGGAAAAGTGGCATACGACCACGACAATTTCAAATGAGAATATTTTCTTTTTTCATACTTTTTAATGCGTGATTTTTTGAACTTATTTTTTGTTTAAATTCTTTTGGAGTTGTCAAGTCTACATACTTTTGAGAAGCTTTTTATCTATGTTTGCTAAGTTCAACTTATAAAAAATGTTAAATTCAACGTAGATACTTTGATAAAGATGACTATATTTGTATTTTGGGTAGGTTTGGAGAGAAATTGAGTTTAACTCCCTTCTAACACGTAATCTTATGGAAATTATTACCAAAATTCGATTTATGCAAGCAAAGCCGCGAGCAAAAACTAATAAAATATATGTTTTTGAAACGTGCTTACCTATGAGCTTTTATATGACACCAAACACGATATTCTTTAAAAAAGAAAGTTTTTTAGTTCACAGCTTTATGTCGTTTAGAGGGCGCCATATTCAATTTCACGTGACGTGGCATAGCCTATAACTAGCGGACATTCGAGACGCCTCCAACGAGATATCTCAAGTGTGAATATATAATCAGCAGTTTAAAAGTTATATGTTATTATAACTTTTTAATTTTGCATTTTACAATGCTATTTTTATGTGATACCTAAATATTAAACAAAAAAATATACTAGTTATATATAAATATACTAGTTATATATAGTAGTTATATGTTACTCCTGTTTTTTGTTTTGCCGTAGTCGGGTAAAAATAGCGCTTAAGCTGGTTTATTTATGAAAGCGTCATTCTCAAATGTACTTAAACTTACTTGAAAATATACTTGAAAAAAGCAACTAGTCTCATGTCGCCCTGACGGGATTCGAACCCGCATCCTTGGGAATCCGGCCCCCAATGCACTAACCAATTATGCTACAGAGACCTATGAGGACACGTCGAATTTTTCTAATATATTCACCTTCCTTTCGGTGTTGGCCACCGTCATTTCATCAATGAGAGAAAAATCCTCGCATTCGAAAGAAACATTTTTACAGATGTTTGACTATCGATTACGATGAAACAGCCATCTGATTATAACTTAACTATTTTTATCACGTAAAAATAGCATTGTAAAATGCAAAATTAAAAAAGTTATAAATAAACTTACTTGCATTTAAAAGGCTCCTTAAAATCAATAATTATTACAAATAAGTATTAAATAACTTTCTTCAATGGTCAGCGAAGTGATGATAGCATTGTTTTTCTATTAAGACTTATTAATGTAAGGCAATATAACGGGTTCGAGAATTTCATCGTTTCTTTATCAGTTTCATCATCAGAGATACGAGTGCCTGTATTAATTCGTGACACCAATATCGACATTTCTGTTTTTTTTATGTATATAATAATGTTGAATTTACATAGCCACGCTCACAAGACGACCGCTTCATATGGCCTTATGAAAGAAACTGTATGGGTCATACACCTTTAGATGATTATGATGCTGATAGAAACACTGATCGAACTGATGATTGACGTGTATTTATTTATCCAAGGTAATTAAACTGATATGATCTAGCTAGGAGAACGACTTATTGCGAACTGACTTAAATTAGGTTAAAATGTTGAATATTTTAAAACTGATTGCTAAGGTAAATAAATAATAAAATTAAATGTTCATTATGAGAATGAAGAATGTTCACTAGTTTCGATTTTTAACTTTTCTTATAGTTCATATGAAATAAAAAAAGTGTGTGTAAAAATTTTTTCGATATGTAACTTAGTTCCCGAGATATTGAATTTTAAACGGCGCGAGTGTCGGCCGGCCGGCGCTCATTGCGGTGACGTCACAGGTCATACACTCACGCAGTACGTTGCGCGCTCTGGTACGGTTCACTACGAAATAACGCAAATATTGTTCGAAATGTCGATTTCAAATACAAGAAAATCATGTGTCGTGCCAAAATGTAAAATTACTACCACCAATGCACCCGAAAAGTTATTTTTTTTGGTTCCAATGGATATAAAAAAACGTAAGAAATGGCTAAAAGCTATGAAGAGGTTGGATCCATTTGGAGATAAAAGCAAAGTATATTGTTGTGAAGATCATTTTGACGTAAGTACATTGACAATCTATTATGTTATTTGTATTATAGGTAGTTTGTTATTGTATTTTTATAGTTTGCAGTAGGTTAGTAAGTATATCTAGTTTGTATTTGGTTTGTACAAGTAGGTATAAGTGGTAACTGAACCATCATTTCTTGGAATCACGAGCCGATTCCAAGAAATAATGGTTCAGTTACGTAGCACAAACAAACGAATAAACTATAGTCGTCCAAGAGGTCGCATCACAGGTGCGAAACAATAAACAACTGAACGACGTTGACCTAATGTCAAGGTCACGCAGGGCCTGCCCGGGCGCACCAAACGTCACTCGGAGTCGGAAACATAGGCCAGCCGTGCGCCGCTCCCATTTATTCCCCATTCATTTAGTACCTACAGAACATCTTCCGTTTTACGCGTGAGGAAATTTCTATCTTCTAACAATAGTTTGTATGGAGAGACGTACTTTAAAAGCATTTGAGCCAAACAAAATTGAAAAAGTTGTAAAACTTAAAGATGTAGTCGTTCAGTGCGTGCACGAGTACAGTCAAGGAGCGGCCGCTGCCAGCAAGAGTACTAACTACCTAGATATGTAGGCACTTATATGTAAAATCAGACCAGAGGTGCAAAACCTTTGGTATCAGTTTAAACGTATCTACCTAATATGTAAATAAAAACAACAAATTTTACGTCATACCTTGTTTATTTAATCTACTAGCTTTCGCCCGCGGTTCCGCCAGCGTTACTGTCGATCCCTCGTGAACTGTATTATTTCCGGGATGAAAGCTAGCCTACATCCTTCTCCGTGTTCTTGTGACAATACCAATGCTAAATTTCATGAAGATCGGTTCAATATTTTTTGCGTGAAAACGTAATAAACAAACAAATAAACGAACAAACTCTTCGCATTTATAATATTAGTTAGGATAAGAACCTACAAGTAGTAGTGTATCAATACGAGCCAAAACCTTTTGCTCCACACGCTTTCAAATTATAACTTATAGCATTTATTATTGTTTCAGATTGAGAATGATATGGAGAACTATATTAAATATAAACTGGTTGGGGGCAAATTGCAACTTAAAAAAGACATAGTACCTCACAAATTTAAATGTCAACAAGAACACAATAATAAACCTGAAAGATCTGCAATAAAAAAACGTAACCTAATAAAATATTTTGAAAAAATCTTAAGTACAGACGAAGAACCCGTTCCTTCGACATCATGTGCACCTAAAAACCCCGAAGAAGTATTTGTTGCTTGCTGCCCAGGCGACACCGTAATAGAAGATCCATTAAGTTTCGGAAATAATAATCAGTCTTTGGAAACATCAAAAAAACATAAGGCAGTGCAAGTGAAACTTAAAAATAAAGTTATTCATAAATCAACAATAACTGAAGGAAAATATTTAAAGAAAGATAAGAAAACAACATCTCTTAAAAAAACAGACACAATATCAATTTATAGTTTTTCTGACGCATTGTCTGATATTTCTACAGGTGAAATGTATAATCCCGATCAAAATTCCGAAACTTCAGATATTGACAAATCAGAATGCGAAGAACTCCATTTTAAGAACTACATGCAAAAAGCTGCCCTGTTATGCATATCAAGAGAGCCACAGCTATTACTAGGTTTACCTAAAGAATGTTATATATTTATCAACATTTTATCTGAAACAACAAAATGTATTCCGAGAAATGTAATGATAACTTTAAAAAAGATACGCTTGCATCAATCTAACGCCATTTTGGGATTAGACTTCGGTTTGGCAACAAGTTCCGTTACCAAAATCTTTAGAGATACTGCTCCAGTTTTAGCCTCTGCACTGAACACTCTTGTATTTTTTCCACCTTCAGCCGATATACACTTGAATCTACCTCTTCCATTTAGAAAAAACTATACTCAGGTTCAAAGCATTATCGACTGTTTTGAGATTCAAATTGAAAAGCCTGTAGACGCTGTAAAGCAAGCTCTCACATGGTCTGAATATAAAGGCTGTAACACCATCAAATATTTGATATCAATAACACCCGATGGGCTTATAAATTTTATTTCTCCAGGTTATGGTGGCAGAGCATCAGATTCTTTAATTTTCGAAGATTGTGGTATTTTGCAAGCTTTACCCAAAGGAGCAGCAGTTTTAGCCGACAGAGGTTTTAAAAATATCGTACATCTGCTGCAACAAAATGGCAATACTTTGATCAGACCTCCTAGCGTGAGCGCTCATGTTAAACCAACCAAGAAAGAAGTACTAGACACAAAAAAGATTGCGGCGTTACGAATTCATGTAGAAAGAGCTATCGGAAGACTCAGAGGTTTTGGATTCATGTTACCACACGCTTGTGTAGATTTAAAGCAAGTTGATCTACTTGATTCGGTTGTGATTTCTGCATGTGGAATAGTAAATTTACAAAGCATGCTTTTTAATTTAGATTAACTTACTCTTATAGTTTTATGCAAAACACAACTGTTTTTATTTTACTTTATCTTCTAAGCTTGTTCCTTCCCTAACTACAAAATAAACGAACAACGTTTCAGTAGGTATGTAGTTTTATTTTTATAAACCTCTTTAAATCTTACTTTACTACAAATGAGAAATTAAGAAATAATGAAAAAAAAATTTGCAAATCAAAAGTATAGGTACATTTATTTTATAAATTTTTCGTAAATACACATTTTTCAACAAGATTGTCACAATAGTCTTCATCATAAAGCACTTCATGTACGTCTACATTCTTCGAGGTTTCAAAGTCCACATGTGCAATACAAAATAAGCCCTTACTTTTTCCTGTCATGTGCATTTGAGTTTGAATCTGTGCATAATATTTCTTACCCAATTTTCCATTATTATAGTACTGACTTAATGTGTTTTGCTTGTACGGGCACTTTATTTCTACAACATAGTCATCAGTAATCCCATCAGGCGAGGCTCCAAGCATAGGCCACTTATTGTTTAAGAAAAGACCAGAACCCATTATCTTCAGATTTTTGACTCGTGAGACTTCATCGATAACATATTTTTCTAATGCCTTCCCTCTTTTAATAGCAGCAGTTTCTTTAAAGGTTACCGCACCAAATACTTCTTCAACCAGAGACCCATCTTTTATTTTACACTGAGCTGCTTCGTGCATTTTGGAGGCAGTTATTCGTCCGTAGCGCATTTCAAACCACAAGTTTGAATCTGATTGGGCCATCGTAGCCTCTTTTACTTGAAAGCATCTTGATTCAGTCATTTCGTTCTTACAAAATTTTAAAAAACTTCATCACAAAATCCATATTAGTTTTTTTAAAAATATTGATTAGGTAATGAAGAGACACTTTTTCTACTTCTTTTTTTTCACATACATACTGTGAGAGCGAGCACTGTATTTGAAGCTCTCGAAGTTTTGGTACTACTTTGTCGAAAAAATCATTTTTATTTGGCTGTATTTGTATTTTTTGAGATGTAGGGGCAAAATCTTTAGCTTTTATCATTTTTAGTGTAGTGCCGACACCGGAGAGCTTCGATTTTTTCCAGTAACACTTCACAGAGGTGGTTGCAGGCTCCTCGCTTCGACGGTGCAACCACATTAAAAGTGCTACCGCATGTTTACACCCACCTTTGCTGGCGGCACAATCATCACAGGTTACATTTAAAATTTCTTCTTCATTTTCATTGCATACCAAGCTGCAATGATACGGTTTTGTACGTACTCGGTGTTCTGGTGTGATTCTACACTTTACGGTACAAGTGTTACCTGTTCTTTTTATTTGAACGTAACCTATGGCATCATCACCATAGTTGTCTCGTGCGGATCTGAAATAGGAAACGGTTATAAAATGTATCTTAATAAATAAATAAAAACTTTATGAAGGTACATTTTTGTAATAAGATGCGATATCACAAAAAAAGGTTTAGTACACCTGTCCGAACAAAATTCATAATAACAATAGGTAGCAAACTAATAAATTTATCTATCATTGTCTATGTATCTAACTACGAGTATTTGAACAGATATAATATAAGATGCGTGTGATTAAACAATGATGAAAAGATTGGGGAAGTAGGGGTTTCACCGCGGCTGTGAGGTAACATTGGGTACCTTGTTACTTTGTAAACAAATATAATGAGTTATCATATCACATTCTATTTTCGAAATAGTTGCTATAAGTGGCAAAAATGATGCTTACTTACTTTTTCATTTTTACTCCTCGCATTTCGGCAGCAACAAAATCACTATTTTTTGCAAAATAGTGGGCAACCATTAGTCCATCTATTTTGGGTAAATTATCCGATTGCCCTATTTCATATCCTTCATCCATATTGTGAATTTCACTATGAAGATAACAGTAGGTACCTAATATACTTAAATCACAAACGAAATGAAATAACAATTTACTGACAAGCGTTAAGTATGGTTAAGTACGTTATCACTTATATGTCTCCGGCCGTGTACTACGCGCGCGCGCGGGGCGGAAGGAGTGTAGTGTATGACCTGTGACGTCACACCAACGCAGCGCCAACGCGCGGCGATTGCAAATTAACGGGATTTTTAAATGTCTATAAAATCTAAACTAATTAATATTTTGGCATGAAACAAAAAATAGTGTGTTTATATTCACATAGGCTTTACTGTGACAAAGTTACAAGCGATTTTGCATACCCAGTAACATTCTCCATTGCTGATGCGGGAAATGTTCGATGTGTATCGTACAGAAACTAATTGAACCCTAGGAAAACTGTCCACATTACGTGTACCAGGTACTTACATTAATTTGATAAATTTTATGCAAGACAATTAATGAATTATTTTAATTAGGTACCGTTTTGTTAAGTACAGTCAACCGCACGTACTGCTTAACATTTGCACTACGAAATCCGCCGCTATTACAAGCGACGTAAAATAATAATAATAAATAAATCATAATAAATAATTTCCATACCATCACACCTATTATCTAGCCCACGCTAAGTTCCAGGAACTTGTGTTATGGATACTAGATAACGGATAAACATACTTATATACTATTTTTTTTGTAAATACATACATAATATACATATTAAACCAAGACAAATAGACATGTTCATGCACACAAATATTTGTCCCGTCCGGGGATCGAACCCGGGACCTCTGGCGTAGAAGGCGGGTTTAGTACCCCTGCGCCAAATAGGTCGTAGAGCGAAAGAGCGCTCTCAAGGTCAAAGTGTAAAGCCGTGCGTGCTGTTGACTGTACGCAATCGAGGAACTTCCGCTGTCGACCAGTAGAGTTTGTCGGGGAAATATTTTTCCGAAAAGTCTAAGGTAAGGAAGTAATTTATTATTCAAATACCTAACAAATTTTATTATTTGTGATGTACCTACGTTTTCTATAAATCTAGTATTTATTTTAAATAACCGTCCCAAAAAAAATTACTGGTCTACCGGGAACCATTACATGACATTACGGTAATCTTAAAATTAAAACAGGTACTTGGTTGCATAACAAAGCTATCTTATAATCATAAATCTTTATTTACGAACTTGATACAAAAGATGTTATATTTGTTAGCATAGCACTTACAAGTTTTATCGATCTGTCTTTATGCAAATATTACGTCGTCAGCATGTTTAAAATAATAATAATTAAGTAATTTTATACAATTTTACATTACATTATTATAAAATATAAGTAAAAATTATCGGAATGTCATTAACTATATAAAATAAACATTTCAAAAACTCAATCAAATAAAATAAAATTTAAAACTTTAGGAGCAGTGGCATTGCCACAGATAACAAAAAAATACAAAATATGTCATAATAATGTCATAATGAAATAATTTCCGTTGTCAATAAATATTACAAATTACATATAAAAAATGTCAACAAAAAGTCATATGCCATAATCATACAATTTTCCATGTCAGATGTCATTTATTTTTGCAAATTACTATTACGACAATTTCAGATGTCATTTATTTTTGAAAATTACCATTACGACAAAAACATACAAATTCATTAATGTCATAAAAACAATTCTCAACAAGGATTCCAAAAACTGTCTTTTTTAAGTTATCTCCATACCAAAGTTCATTAAAATCGGCTTAGCGCCTTTCGCGTGAAAATATAACAGATAGACAAAGTTACTTTTTGTACGCGTATAATATTATTATGAATTGGTGTTTGGATAAAAAAAATGTTTTATATAGCCAAATCGAGGTCTAAGGTCCACTTGCGCCATGCTGGGTAATGAAATTTGGTATGGAGATAACTTGAAACCTTGAAGGTGGATATTGGATACTTTTCATTCCGATGGCGCAACAATAATCTAATTCGACGCGGACAAAGTCGCGGGCAGAAGGCTAGTATGTATTAGATCTAAGTTAAAATTTCAAGTATGTATTTTAAAATCTTATTTTTTTTTTCTTTACCACCATTTTAAGATTAAACTTAGGCAATCAAAACCGGATTACTCCGTTAAAAGACAGGTTACTAAAAATAAAATATAATGATAAAGTATTCTTAATTCATCTAGTTTCATAAATAAAGAAACTGGTGGATAAAGTCTACTAAAAAATCTTAATTGACCCTAAAGGGCTGACCTTTAGTGGCAGAGTCCATTAAGATTTCTGATAAAGCACTAAGGGATGAAACAAACAAAGTAAAAGTACTAGGTATATAATTTGTAAGGGGTAAGGCTACAATATCATGAAAAATATTAAAAAAAATCCTGATGAACCTGAAACCCACGGTGATAATTCCACAAGAAACAAATTATATTAATGTTTAATCAATTCATTCGTAACTGTTAAATATACTTGTAATATTTCCTCAACCGGCAAAGTCAGTTAATTATTTAAGTTGCTATGCAGCGATAATACTTTCTGGGAATGGAACTTAGGTTTTACCATATGCCCTAATTATTAATGAAGTTTAATAAATGCTAAAATATAATTGCAATAATTTAATTAATAAATTATACGCTACATTATCCAAAAGTAGGTAGTAGATAGCGTATTAACTGTTAGGTTACAATAATTTATGTACTATAACTAGAATATTGAAGCTCAATAATGTTATTATTATCATTTGTGGGGTATAGTGGCTATGCAGCTCTATTACAAACGGTAATTACAACGACCTCAATAAGAGATCTATTGTAACCCACCTCCTAGTTAGATCATCTTTTTTAGCCTGGAGGCCTCCAAGAAGTCTAAACTCTTTCTAGCTTAAGGCAGGAGGTTCCGCAGTTTCGCGTAAGTGGATGTAGTCTTTGATGCAGTCACATAGGACAGGTTACACAATACTCTTTTAACTCACTAGCGGACGCTCGCGACCTCGCCCTCGTGGTCATTTTCCAAATCTTTAAACAACTTTCATCCATTTGATTTTCGCAACAAGACTTGATTTCCACTCTGTGTGCTTCAATATCTCTCTACATTAAAAAAACAGTCAAGAGAGTCAGTTTTTTTACAATTTTGATCAAAAGTCAAAACTATGCGGCATAATAAAAAAGAAAAGATGTGAGAATGTGCAAGCCGCTCTCTTTCATATGATACCCAACATGCCTTAGTAGCCCCATTTTGAATTTTAAAGACCCGCTCCAGTCCCTGTTGCAAAAAAAAATCTCTCATATTTGCAAAATAGTTGGACAAACGTCTTCTAAAACTATTCAAAATTTCAAGTTGATAGCATTAGTAGTTCTTGACACGAACGGAAAAAATTGGAACTCAGTCGTATAAGGGTTCCTTTTAACCATTTTGGTACGGAACCTTAAAAAGGATCAGAATCAGAATCAGAATCATTTATTCCTTAGAAAATGGTATTGTATAAGATGGCACAATTAATAAAGTGCAAACATTTTGCGCGCTTAAGATATTCAAGATAAAAATAGTTCTATAATCTTTATATGCTAATATTCCTATAATTGCAACTATTCTTCTTTAACCTCTTTCTCATTCTTTTTTAACCGACTTCAAAAAAAGGAGGAGGTTCTCAAGTCGACTGTATTTTTTTTTAATTTTTTTTTATGTATGTTCCACCATAACTTCGCCAGTTGTTAACAGATTTTTTAAATTCTTTTTTTATCTGGAAGAAAATGGTTTATGTGTGGTCCCATATAATTTTTACGAAGATCTGGCTAGTAGTTTTTTCATAATCCTGAAAAATATCAATCACCTTTTGGCATGTAGTCGTATACCTAGATGACATCATTGTTGTGTATGGGCTGATTTTTAGTGTAAGTAACGGCACATAATGTAACAAAAAAATCTGAAATAAAAACATTTTATAAAAAAAAATCAAACCGACTTCAAAAAGTAAAAAATAAAACTTTTGGAGTCGGTGCTAGTTAGCTAAGGCCAAAAAAATATAGTTAATAGAAGTGCAATGTAGAATGCTTTGGCTGGCACCGACTCCAAAAGTTTTATTTTTTACTTTTTGAAGTCGGTTTGATTTTTTTTTATAAAATGTTTTCTACTGTAGGTTGCCTAGAAGAGATTGCTGCTTAGCCTTAGCACCACCTTTCTGTATGCCTTCTTTAATTTTTAACCCCCGACGCAAAAAGAGGGGTGTTATAAGTTTGACGTGTGTGTGTATCTGTCTGTTTGTTTGGGGCAACGTGGCTCCTGGACTGGACCGATTTTTATGTGTTTTTTTTATTTGAAAGTGGCGTGATCGATATGTTGCTTAGCTATAGTTTATGAAGATCCGTTCAGCCGTTTTAAGATCATCAGCTCTTCTTTAATTATTTTTTTTGCCTAAATGAACTGTTGGCATTCAAGCGGCTTAGCAGATCTTCATAAATTATAGCTAAGAACCATCTTGATGATATCAGCTTTCAAATAAAAAAACCGCATCAAAATTCGTCCATCCGTTTTGGAGCTACGTTGCCTCAGTCACAGATTTATTAACTTTCAAAGGACATTGACATTTGTTATACTAGTACTTGACTGATCATGTTGAAATTTGAAAACTGTAAGCAAATCCGTGCCGTAATTAAAATATGGTAGGTTTGACTTGATGAAGCGACCAGCACGGTCTGCAGAGTACCCAACTCCTCGAAGACTTCCAGCAGCACACATATCGTATTTAAGCTCGGTCTTGGTCAGAGGATAGCTATACAATTAGTGACTTGATCTAAGTTTGGGCATCGAAGAATTTGATCTTAATAATAAAAAATTAAAAGCTTGAAATAAAACTTAAATAAAAAAAATAAAAACCCCTAACACAAAAAGATACTTTTTATAACTTTTTAATTATAAAAAGTATCTTTTTGTGTTACAATGCTATTTTTATGTGTTACATATTAAACATGAAAATATACTAGAAAAAAGCAACTAGTCTCATGTCGCCCGATCCCGTCAGGGCGACATGAGACTAGTTGCTTTTTTCTACTATATTTTCTTGTTTAATATTTATCACACAAAAAGATACTGTTAAGAAGTTGAAAATAATATTTATTTACCCTAATTACTTATTTTTATTATGAGCTGAATAGTATCGTACAAGTGCCTAGCGATAGGTACTATATCGTTCCCTGACGTCTGTGAAAATTAATAAACGTAAATAATTATTATTTTTAACTTTTTAAATTAAATTATTAAATTATTTTTAAATTTTCCTCTTATATTAAATATATTTCAAAATTGTAAATTTGTGCTTGGCAACAACATGTTCCATTGTAAATGTTGTTGTTTCTGTTAAAGCTGATAAGTTTCTTGCTGCCGTTCTTCTTATCAGATAAAAGATGTCCTGAATGGCTGGTAGGGAAAAAAAAATTTTGGACTATTCGAAAGTACTTATCTATAAGTCTATTTGAATAAAAATCTTTGACTTTGACTTTGAGTATCTTCTTGCGTTGGGGGTTTTTTTCATTGCTTTCTTTTTGTTTTGTCTATGTATGTTATAAATTGTGTAAGAAAAGACTTAGGTATTATTGTTCAGTCCGGCAGTTCCGAGGATAAGTGCGTAGAAACAACTCAGCTTTATTATATTAGTTCAAACTTAAAAAACCCAGTTTGTTTGATATGTGATTGAAAGTCGCTCCTATCACTGGTATCAGTGCCGTGACGTACCGGTGCAAGTCACCGTGAGTGCGGGCTCGGTGACGTAAGACGCATGACTCATTACCATCTCGCGGGCTAATCTGACCTGCACCTGTCATGCGTTGTCACTTTGACAGATCGTACCGTCACTTACTACTATTGAAGTATTGTGACTCCAAAAAGTCTGGAAAAGCGATAACTAGATTACTATCAGCGTATAGTAAAAAAAATGTATCTGTTATGTACTCCTTCATTTCAGAGCAAAAGACGAAACACCGATCGACCGGCCACACGTGCAGGTTTGCACGCACAGTACGACGGCGCAGTCCTCAGTGTTTAGAGAGAGCTCTATGAAATGAGTTAAAACCTACTTCGAATCGCTCATTTTCGTACATTTACTACGTATGTTATCGGAAACAATTTTTTAAGATTGTCACAAATTAGCACAGAACAAACAAAAACCAGACTCGGTAATCACTTTTTTGTGTTATTGGCAAGGCAACGGGACCCGGGACTGTGCAGCCTTTCCAACTCGATTTCTTTTTTTTTATAGTTTTATTTTTGTTTTTATATTTTTTTATTGTATTATTGCAGTGTTTAATTTTTGTTTGTGTTTATTGTAATTTTCGTAAAAATGGCTTATGTACTTTTTTTTTGTTATTTTGTTTTGTTCCTCTGTTGTCACCAAAAAGGCTCCTCTAAAATACCAGCGTCTCAGTGGCATGCTCCGTATGTCACTGTGACATTGCTGAGAATGGGGCCTAGTTGGACGCGCACTTGTTTTTTTTTTAATGTTATTAATATTTTTTTGATCTTCAAGGGCCACTTGCACGTGTAATTAACCCCAGCGCTAACCCAGCTTGGCGCAAGTGACCCTAAGTTAGTTAGTTTTATTTTTAGTAGTAAGTTCACTTTTTTTTAAATAATTTTTTTTTAATTTATTTTCTGTGTGTGTGTATGTGCCAATAAATAGTTTTTCTTTCTTTCTTTCTGATTGAGGCGCGGACTGAACGCCCAGTCACACGTACAGTCCGTGCAGTCAAGTTTGCGTAATCCAAATCTTTAGCATTTCGATGATTACGCAAGCCGCGCTTTCAGGACTGCATGGGATACCATCTTGCCGGCTACTCGCTCCGTCTCACTCGCGCAAACCGGTTGTACAGGCATATTTTCAGGCAAGACGTTACGTGTAGCCGGTACATTAGTGTTAAATGTCAATTAACCACAACTATGTCACATATGGATTCATTTTGCATAAAATAATCAACTACGTAACTTACGTATCTATAGATACCTACTAAATAAAATGACACATTTAGCTTAAATTCAGTTTCATGTTATCTACGGGAACGGCCTTACCAACGGTGTGCATAAAGGAAAACCAATAATTATACCTAATAATTTAGTGTTTCATTTATGTACACATAAGTACAGTCGGCGGACTTCCCGGTTGACCAGTACGGTTTTTTAGGGCTTTATTTAAAAAAGTAAAGGATACATAGAAAACGATTAAATCACAGCTAATAGAACATTAATACGTATTACGACCTGTTTGGCGCAGGGGTACCTCCTGCGCCAGAGGTATGTATGAGTATGTTTATCCGCTATCTAGTACCCATAACACAAGTTCTTTATGATACTTAACGTGGGCTAGATAATTGGTGTGACTGTATGGAAATATTTATTTATTACATTTGAATACCGATTTATTTCTTTTACCTAAGTACTATAAGAGAAAACGTTTCATAAAAACTCTACTGGTCAACCGGGAAGTTCCCCGATTGTACCTAATTTGCTTTTCTGTTTTTTTTAATTGGTAATTTTTAATGAAATAAACCTAAACTTATAAATATTTAAATAATTGTCAGTATACAGGGTGCAAAATATATGGGTCCTGGAGGCGAGCTACCTTTTACCTTTAGTTAGCTCATTTTACTGTAAGGAAACATTCCTTTATTTTCTAAAAGGAACAAAACAATACAAAGATTTTCTAAATTTTTCAAAAGAGCCTTGTCTAAAAGTGCTTTATCCGTATCATTGCGTTTATAAGTTGAGTTTTCATGTGTTTCCTTTTATTTAATTTACTATGTTTGTAACAGAGAGTTGGTCCTTTCGATTGATGGCATAAAAGTACAAGATGTTATTTTTTACAGATTTAGCCGGTTTGATTCCTGGGTGTGGGAAGCGTATTTACCTACAAAAATGTTTAAATGCAGTTTTGCTCGTTTTAAAAAATAAAGGATTGCTTTCAGTAAAATGAGTTAACTAAAGGATTTAAAGTAGTTCCCCGCCATTGATTTTTTCCACCCTGTATGTCAAATTAACTTGTCGTGAAGTTGTTCTATAAATATATTGTAAGCATACATTTGTCATTGGTCTACGCATTGCTACAACTTTGTATGAAGCGCGGTATCTAGATAAATATATGTCTGTAAGTATGTCTAGTTGGGTTTTGCTCTAATGATCTATGATCGAAGGGTTTAACCAAAGATACTAACTATTACTGCTTTAACTTTCAGCTTTTTAATTCACACTGTTTAGTAGACTCCAATGGATATATTTATATGCCTTTGGCTGTGTTTTTTTAATAGATAGAGTGATTCAAGACGAAGGTTTATATGATAATAACCTTCAATATAGAGTAGAGAAATACTGTAATTTTTGAGGTTTCTAATGTGATGTCGTAAATGATTACATTTTTTCCGCTTACATTGCAAACGGAGGCTGAACCCTACGAGATTTATCAAAATAATGTAAGTACTATGTATTTGTACACCTTGAAAAGGTCTACAGAAAACTCCGCGGTGGTATATGTTTATCTCTTATGGATAACCCACAATAGCATAAGTCGTGTAGTCCACGCGGGCGAAGCCGCGGGCGGGAAGCTAGTAAAATAGTAAAAGAAGAAAATAGAGCTGTAATTACTTCACTATGACTTTCGCAACATTGTAGGTTTCAAAAAAAGTAGGAACGTTATCAAAAACAGTCAACCCGCAGTTGACTTTCAAATAAAACATAATACGTGTATATTAACTTAAATTCTACTTATATAGGTAGGTATCTAATTGGATGTCTGTTCTTGAAAATTTAACTAGTTTTTGTTCCGCCACGCGAATTCCATATGGTGTAGACATTGTTGAACGAATACCTGTACCAAAAAATAATTATAAAAATTTATGTTAATTTCGCATATTTACAAATAAAGCAAGCAAACGAGCATGTGTTTCAAGAACATTTATTGTCTAAATGTAAATATTAAACAAAAATCAACAGCGAGCGGGTACTCGTGTAAGAACAATAGTTTATTTGCACAGACGTTGTGATTAGGGCTTGATATACCGGTACCAAAGTTCCGGTAATGTTTTTTACCGGAAGTAAAAATACAGTGTAAGTCTTGATAATATTCACAAATGAAAATTAGTGAAACTATGCTAGATTCTATCGATGGGAAAAATATAAATAAGTTTTTGCTGCTACGGTGAATATAACGATGCTACTTTTGAATTAAACGAAATGAAACTGAATAATGATTGGAAATAATAGGTCGTCATGATAAAATCAAAAATAAGTTTAAAACAAAGTATTTTAATTCGGTTTTTGCAATAATTAAAAAATATGAAATGAAACAAGTTCTTTTTATATATTTTTCCCTTCAGTTTAATTAAAAACAGTCCATACATATCCCTCTGGACAATTTTGGATTTCTTCACGTTGCTATAGCAACGCGCCTGATTTAGAGGCGAAACTTATTTCAGTATTAAATACGCAACATGGTTATTTTATAGGTACATACCTCTTTTTTGTGTTCTGAGGAGTGAGGACACAACTATCGGGTAACATTTTTTTGTAATACATTGTTATGATAAAAAATAAAGTAAGTGGATTTATCAAAGACTGGTTTGGCTATGTAACGGAAGAACAGAACCGGCTTATTACGGTTCTTATTGAAAATATACCGGATGAGGATTCGAAAATCCCGGTACTTAAAGTAGGTATTGTAATTCCGATTTCAAGTCCTAGCTGTTTACACGAAATACGTCCATATATACAAAACATGTGGCAAAATATCGAGGTGCATTCTCAAAGAGCTAAGCTGAATAAATAAAACAACTCTTTCCTCATGTGTAAATTACTATAACTTTTTAATTTTGCATTTTACAATGCCATTTTTATGTTATATTATCAACATCCCGTCAGATGAAGGGTCCATATGGTATGGTCAGATGAAGGGTCCATATGGTCTGGCTGAAGGGTGGCCTTTGTAGACCTTAGCGCCGAATATGATACTGTATGGGTGAATGGACTTGTACACAAACTGGGCCTCGCGATCCCATGTAAGAGAACACTCACACTAGTGAAGACACTTCTAGGACCCCGAAACATACAAGTACACTTGGGGGAGAAAGTAAGCAGCCAAAAACTACTCAAAAACGGCCTCCCACAAGGTTTGGTGCTAGCGCCACTACTTTTCAACATTTATACTAGCGACATGCCCGAAACGAAAAGCCGCAAATTTGTATATGCAGACGACCTCGCACTGACTTTCCAGGCGAGGACATTTGAGGAGGGAGAAGCAGCACTAACCACTGACCTTGAAACGATGGGCGAGTACTACAACAAGTGGCGCCTCTGTCCGAATCCTGCGAAAACAGAGGTAGCAGCTTTCCACTTAACTAATTGCCTAGCGCACAGAGAGCTGGATGTTACTTTTTGTGGAGTATCGGTTAAATTCAACCAAACCCCAAAATACCTTCGCGAAATACTGGACAGGTCCCTAACCTACAAACACCACCTTGAGAACCTAGCACTAAAACTGAAGACCAGGGTAAATTACTTATCAGAAGTCTAGCTGGTACAACCTGTAGAGCATCGGCCTCTGTCCTACGGTCGTCAGCACTCGCGCTTGTCTAGAAGAAGAAGAAGAAGAAAACCATTTATTAACAACACACACAAAAAACAGTTATACAATGAGACAAGTAGGTACTTAATTAAGACATTCGTCTACTCCGTTGCCGAATATTGTGCACCCGTATGGTACCAAAGTGCGCACACCTGCATGGTCGAATGCAACCAGCTCAATGAAGCCATGCGGATAATAACCGGACTCATTAAAACTACCCCTCTTCCCTGGCTCTCAGCACTAGCGCACATACCACCACCTGAACTACGTAGGCCTTAACGCAGCTGTTGCTGAGTGGGGAAAGAGTTAGAACATCTTTCAATCCAACGGCTTCAGTCCAGATCTCCTATCTGGGCCGACGAACGAGTTTACGCACCTTTCAGCCTAAAGGAAGCGTGGTTTTCTTCCTGGGACCACTTTGACCATTTGGCCCTAGACCAGACCCTGGACCACGTTGCAGAGGACTGCCCACTATACTGTTTCACTGGTGGCCTGAGAGAACTTCACCACCTGACGCCCGCAGCCGAAGAATGGCTGCTAAACTTGAAAATTAAGGTTTAGGACGCCGCAGTTTCGCCATTCGAAATGATGATGAAGGGTCCATACATACCGATTCCCACCGGCTTCCATTTTAGCAATCCCACCCCAGCGATCCACCATGCAGATCATTATAATTATGTCATTAATTAATGTCACCAATTAGTTAAATATAAATAAAATGTTTTATTTTCCATGTTTATTATTGTCTGATTTGTGGTTTTTTCTTGGCTCGGCTTACCTTCGCCATATTTCAATCCCTCGCTACTGCTGTTTAATTATCGCTATCGTCTTCTTTGTTACACTGTAGTAACAGTAACATGAAGTGGAAAAGAGCACTAAAATTTAAACACCATTCAAATACGATTATTGGACTGAATGTTCACATTGACGTAGTCAGTCAAATTTAACTAAGTATCAATAAGTAGATTATTATTAAATAATTATTTGAAAAGAATTGTGCGTACATGAGAGTACATAATATACTCTCATTGTTACCTTAAAATTTAGATTAAATTTGATTGATATTGCTATTTTTGTCATTGTAATTTGAGAAACCTAACAAAATACTTTCCTCAGTTTGTGTTCCAACGGCAAAGCAGTCATTCGTGTATGAAGTGTGTATGGAATTAAACGAAGCCGGCGGCGGTCGCGTGGGCGGTATCACTCACGCGAGCGACACACGGCTCTACTACTGGAACTCGAAGATATGAGACGAGAGACAGTTTTTTTGAGTTACTGTAAAAGAGGATTCTAAATAAAAATTTGACGTATTGATAATTATTTGGTGCACTCAGACCCAAATAGGTAGGAGAAAACAAGAAATAGTTTTATTTTCCAAATACATATATAAAAATTGTTCGAGGAGACAGCCTCAAAATACCAATAGCTTTTTCTAAACACCACGATTTCGCTATTTATATTTTAGGGTTTTACACGTATTACACTTTATGATTGCGAGGATGTACCTATATTTTTTAGGTGTTTGATAGCATCCGGCAACACCTGGCATAAATCCATAGTCAACATAAGGTGGGTATACAGCCTAGATGAAAGCTGTCTTGCCATTTATATCCAAGATGGCTTCCATGTAGGTATCTTTTTCATTAGCATTAAAATGTAATTTCGCAATTACATTTTATATTTTTTCCGAGAGAAGCGTGGTTCCACCTTCGGCTTTATCATTGCTTCTCATCAGCTATGAAGACGGCTAAGCATCTCACCGTTGTGTGTAAAAAAAACTGTGGCTAACTTGATTTAATTAGAAATTATTCTTTATTATTACACACGTGGTAGGGGCGCGACAAGTGGGATCAATTAGATCATTGTTGGACAAATAACATGGCTTGATATCGTCGGTACGCTGCGCCCGCGACGCTTCCTTCCTCCGACTAATTGGTGACACTCACATCTTGCAATGTAAACCAAGTGTTAATTCAATAGGTACCTACTTTATCTTACTACCAAATTTCATACTCATAGGTAATTGAGAGTCAGTTATAGGTTTTATTTAATTTTATTACTTGTCCAAATATTTATGATTTTTTAAAGATATAATTTCAATAGAAAAAATTAGAAAAAAAAGTCTCGGCATATCGAAGTGCTTTCCGCCTGAGATTCACTTGTGTGCCAGTCGACTTTTTCTAGTTAGTATTTTTTATAAGTATTTGATAAAAAACGTGGTGTTTTCTGATGGACTTTAATTATTACATTAGAAACACATTACAAAACCCTTTAAAATCTATTTTCGTATTTCGCCTACCGGAACCTCGTGCATGTAGTTTCCATCTATCTAGTACATCTCTAATTCTAAACTGATGTCTACATATTTGTAACAATAAATAATTTACTGTTTTATAAATGAGCCGCAGTAGACAATAATATACAGTGCAAACATTTAAACTGTTGTTTAATGTCGGTGTCCTTGGCAGTGCGACACAAGCGGCCATGTCAAGCTGATCAAACGGTTTCAATTTTAAAACAATGATAACTTTTGCGTGTTTTGGCCTGTGCCCCTGAAGCATACCTACTTAGTTATATTTGGTCAAATTTGGTCTTTTTAGTATTCTAATATTAGTCGTTCGCCCGCGGTTTCCGCGAGGTTCACGTCCCCGTAGGGGGTATTGCAAACTCGCCATCAAAGTATATTCGTCATCAGAAAAACGGCAAAAAATGTGTAAACTTGCCACAGATAGCATTTTAAAAATAAAAATTTAATACAGTTGCTCAAAAAGTGGCGTATTGCAGGGACGTATAGCGTTCGGGATGTGGGCATTACATACTCGACCTTTTTCTTTACCTTTTCCGAACTCGTTCTCTTTCCCAACTATCAAAATAATGTATATTAAAAAGAAAAAACCAACCACGAAGTTTTTACAAAAAAAAAACATAGAAGTTTTTATGATTCATGCAAATATTTCTAAAAAGAAGCTACTCATTTGTGTCAATATCAGATTTAATGATTTGATTCAATGAGTTAGGTTAGGTTTCATTTTATTTCATCTCATTAAATTTCATTTTCATTTCATATCAATAAAAAAAATCTACTGAAGACTTGGCTGTATGGGCATAGTTCCCTTTGCCTACCCAGAATGGGTGAAGAAACAAAAAAAAACTCTGCTTATATTCTTTTACGGTTGGCGCCATATTCCAAAAATTTTCTTTTTATTAAATTGCTTAATTTTTTCGCAACTGTATTAAAAATTGTTGTTCAGTACACGTGCGGAACCGTCATTGCAAAGAGTTCCGACAAATGTCTACCCGCGCCGAGGCGCAGCCGAAGGTGAGAGTTGACAGTCGGCACTCTTCCACAATGACCGGCTTTCCGCACTCGTAATGAAATAGGTATACTATTGCTTTGTGACCTGTGATGAATTTACACATAAATTCCAAAGTTATGGCGAATTTGTGTTCAATGTATGGAACTTTTCAGAACGTGACAAGCTTACTTATTTGGCGAGTTTACAAAAACCCTCGTGGAAATATATCGGGACTAAATATATTGTATAATTCAATCCAGGCTATAAACTTGACTTCTGTATGCCAAATGGTGAAACTAATCTGACTTTAATTTATTTATGTAGATGATGTTTTAATTTACCTTGTGGTTTGTATGGAAAAGTGTTGTTTTTCTCTTCATAAAAGCCTTTATTCTGCCTTAACGAAAACTCGGAATAAAAATAGCTATAAAAAATGAAAACCGACTTCAAAATACTAAAAAGCAAAAGATAAACCTTTTGGAGTCGGTGCCAGCCAAGGCATTCTACTTTGCGGTCCTACTATTTTATTTTTCTTGACTTGGCTTGCACCGACCCCAAAAGGTTTATCTTTTGCTTTTTAGTATTTTGAAGTCGGTTTTCATTTTTTTTATAAAAAGTTTTTACTTCACAGTTTTTAAAGGTAGATAATATCATGTCATCCAAGTAACTAATATGAAACGAAATATATAAAAATGCTCAAAACATAAAAAGTACTGGGTCAAACTAAATTAATTTTTATTTAACTATTCTGCATCGAACAAATCGGTTCAAAAATCTCGGCGTAATCGGTGTGCATACATAAAAAAAAAAAAAAAAAATATACCAACCGAATTAAGAACCTTTTTTGAAGTCGGTTAAAAATAGGCGATTTTTATTGTTTTAACATGTTAATGTCTGTTTTTAGTATCACTTGTTGCGCAAAACAAGCAGAGTTACCCGACACGCAGGGAACTAGCTGTCAGCGGGTATTTGAGTAAGATGTTGATTGGTGGCACTAACGAGCGGCGCCCCGCTGGCCGCGCGCCCCGGCGGACCGGGTTCGAGGCCCGGCCGCGCCAACTGACGACTCACTTTTTATGATTTTGTAATTTTTCAATTTTTCAATGCTATTTTTATACTTATGGTAAATTTTAAATTTGGAAATGCTCTGACTGAATGGACCGGAAAAACCGAGAGACCGGAAATAAACCGGAAGACCGGAAATGGACCGGATTTCCAAAGGTCGCGGGTTCGATTCCCGTCTGAGAATTCACTTGTGGCCGAGTTAATTTTTTCCAATATTTTTCTATTTAAAACTGACGACTCATTGTTATGAGTCACATGTGATGTTATTATAACAACTCACTAAAATCATGACATCATTGGGATACGGATACTTTGACAACGTACGAGAGATTTAAAAAAAAAAATTGTAATGTAAACGGTGTTTTAAATTACTTATACACATCAATATTCTAATGACGTCATTCACTATGCGTCTTTTCTATGTACTTACTTTTTTATTGCTTACTAGCGGCCGCTCGCGGTATCACCCGTGTGGTTCCCGTTCCCGTGGGAATATCGGGATAAAAGTATCCTATGTTCATAACCGGGCTATCTACTATTTCCGTACCAAATTTCATCCAAATTCGTTCGGTAGTTTTTGAGATTATTTGTTTCAAACAAACAAACAAACAAACAATCAAATCTTTCCTATTTATATATTAAGTATAGATTTAAATCATACGAAGTGTACCACACTTTACTGTACGCTATTTCAAATTAAATATGGCAGACATGTTTTGTCCATGGAAACCCTCTGTTTATAATCAAAGTCAAAAGAAGCCTCACAAATGAAGTTTTTGGTAAGTATTGTTGAAACACTGCCTCATTTCATCCATGAATATGGATATATATGAAATCCCTATCGTTCAAAACATACCAGCAGACTTAGGTGTGTAAGTGTGAATAATTATTTTGAAGTTAAGGAATTATTCTCTTATACGACAATTAAAACATTAATAAATAACATCTAATCAAATGGACAGCGACCGCAGGGAGTGGCGCGACCACTAATAGGCTCTGGCCAAAATAATTTTATGCATTGGTCGTGCGGCGCTCATTACGGTAACGCCGCGATGCATGAGGTGTGAAGCGCGGCCCGACCAACTTTGGCCGTTAAGCTGGATACTTACAGGAAGCATTTATGATAATATAATAAATCATCAATAATGGCAATTCTTCTATTCGAGTCGATAGCAAACGGCCTAAAAATCACAATGAGAAAGGTTATAACACTTTTGTGTTGCGCCTTTTCGCCTCTTCGTCATCGTCTTTCTAAGCGTAGTCCATTTTATACATCGGAATTTTACTTATGGAAAACTTAACATGAACACAAGCATAAGCACTTTTCATAAACTAACATTTCCACCACTATTTCGTGACAAATGTTAAACTTAACAAGTCCAAAATATATGAACAAACCTAAGCTAAGGGAGCTGCCACTTACATGACCTCTAAACTAAGTAGAAGATAATTTGGAACCCTGCTTCTGTTAAAATAAGTTTTCATAATTATAATTCCCATTTGTTACCGACTATTATTTCAACAGTAATCGCCTGTGCGAACCAGCCCTTACCGTGCTCGCCGCAATAAACGAAGCCATGTTTCTCACAACAGTGTCATTTAATCTTGTACACACCGCGGAGGAATTAAAATTACACGATACTCGTAATATACCGCGCCTGCGCACGTCTTAGCACGAAAGTGCTGCCTCCTGCGTTTTATCGATAACGATAACACTTGGTGTGCTGAAGCCTGAAGATATATCTAGTTATTGAGGCAATGGAGAATGTTACTGGGTATGCGAAATCGCTTGTAACTTTGTCACAGTAAAGCCTATGTGAATATAAACACACCATTTTTTGTTTCATGCCAAAATATCAAATAGTTTAGATTTTATAGACATTTAAAAATCCCGTTAATTTGCAATCGCCGCGCGTTGGCGCTGCGCTGGTGTGACGTCACAGGTCATACACTCCTTGTATAGTGTAGTACACGGCCGGAGACAAAAGTGATAAATACTTACTGTTATCTTCATAGTCAAATTCACAACATGGATAAAGGATATGAAAAAGGGCAATCGGATAATTTACCCGAAATAGATGGACTAATGGTTGCCCACTATTTTGCAAAAAAATAGTGATTTTGTTGCTGCCGAAATGCGAGGAGTAGAAATGAAGAAGTAAAAAGAAAAAGAAAAATCAAAATATTTTATTAGGTGACGTTTTTTTTACTGCAGATCTTTCAGGTTTATCATTGTTTTCTTGTTGACATTTAAATTTGTGAGGTACTATGTCTTTTTAACCGACTTAAAAAAAGGAAGAGGTTCTCAATTCGAGGTTTTTTTTTATTTTTATGTATGTTACTCGATTACTCGAAGACGGCTGGACCGATTTGAGTTATTCTTTTTTGTTCGAAAGGGTATACTTCGCATGTGATCCCATTGTCATCATGTCAGGATCTGATGATGGGATCCTGGAGAAAGCCAGGGAACTGTTCTAATATTATAGGCACTCCTATAACGATTTCGGTGTTTTCTATAGTAACTTATGCATATGCTTTCGGAATGCACCATTTGGTGAAGTGGAACTGATGATGAAGACCACAAATGGTCATCGGAACTTTTAATACTTAGCATTTCACGGCAGCTATACGATTACTTTAATGTAGTTCATAAGCAATTTATGCTCGACTCAATGCATGTGATGAAGTACAGCTGATGATGAAGTATCGGAAGAACTCCTCAATAAGTAACGTCCCAGCACCGTGAAAAGCAGCATTTTGTAAAAGGTGATGAGGAGTTGTCATAAGGTTATTGTGAAATAAAAACTTTTCATACAAAAATGGTCGGTGCAAGCCAAGGCAAGAAAAATAAAATAGTAGCACCGTAAAGTAGAATGCTTTGGCTGGCACCGACTCCAAAAGGTTAAAATTTATCATAAGTATAAAAATAGCATTGAAAAATGCAAAAATTAAAAAATCACAAATTATTGGCTGTTGCATCTTAATCGATCGTTAAACACCTGAAAAGATGTTTCTTTCGAATGCAAGGAAGGATATTCCAAGCATTGATGTGACAACGCTGGCCTACAGCGTATTAAAAATATAAAAGTATTGGAGAATTTCGACGGTGGTTCGCAAGTCTCGGTAGCTCAGCGGTTAGAGCATTGGACCGGATTTCCAAATGTCATGGGTTCGATTCCCATCTGAGAATTCACTTGTGGCCGAGTTAATTTTTTAAGTCTCGGTAGCTCAGCGGTTAGAGCATTGGACCGGATTTCCAAAGGTCATGGGTTCGATTCCCATCTGAGAATTCACTTGTGGCCGAGTTAATTTTTTCCAATATTTTTCTATTTAAAATTTATCATAAGTCCAAAAGGAAAATTTTTTGCTTTTTAGTTTTTTGAAGTCGGTTTTCATTTTTGTATAAAAAGTTTTTTAAGTTGCAGTTTGCCCCCAACCAGTTTATATTTAATGTTGTTCTCGATATCATTCTCAATCTGAAACAAGAATAAATCCTTTAGGTTATGATTTGAAGCGTGTGGAGCAAAAGGTTTTGGCTCGTATTGTATATACACTAATACTTGTAGGTTCTTATCCTAACTAATATTATAAATGCGAAAGTGAGTTTGTTCGTTTATTTGTTTGTTTATTACGTTTTAACTCAAAAAATATTGAACCGATCTTCATGAAATTTAGCATTGGTATTGTCAAGAACACGGTGAAGGATATAGGCTAGCTTTCATCCCGGAAATAATACAGTTCACGAGGGATCGACAGTAACGCTGGCGGAACCGCAGGCGATAGCTAGTAGATTAAATAAACAAGGTATGACGTAAAATTTGTTGTTTTTTATTTACATATTAGAAAGAAAGAAAGAAAGAAAATTATATTTATTTGGGACAAACACGACAATAAGACACATCAAAGTAGTACAGAAAAATAAAAACACAGTTTGTCCCAAAACGGTACCGACTCAGCATAATGCTTGGCTTTTTGGCCAGCGCTGGTCTTCCGTCGGTACCGTTTTGGTGGGGCTGAGAGCCATGCTAACCGGGACATTACAACAAAATACTACAATATGACAAATATAAACATGACCTTTTATGACTGATCACACAGGGGCACCAATATAAAAAAAAAAAAAAAAAAAAAAAAAAACTATGAAAGTATTAGTCTGTGTGACCAGTCTATGGTAACATTAACTAAGTGTCAGACAAGCCAAAGTGCCAAACAAAACAAAAACAGAGTTGGTGTTAACAAAAAAAAAAAAACAAAGTACAGTATGTACATGCGAACAAAACACAACGTATCACAACAATAACTTACATAAAATCTAATTACAAAAGTGAGTGAAAACAGAAAAAACTATGTCAGATAAGATCTTATAGCAACAGCAAAGTACCAGAAAACCAGCCATTTCAGTAGTAGGTACGTACCTTATTGTGAGTAACATAACATCATTATACTTTATGTACAACTAAAAAAGCATCAAACATTCATATCGTAACATTTATAATTTTGTTTTCTTTTTTTGCAGTGCTCGACCATTAGATGTTTAGCAAAAAGGTTAATTGCAACAGTGCAATATGATAAAATTCATGAAGCATCACTACCTGAATTCAGCAATCCGCTATGCAGAGACAACCTTCACATACACTTAAGGGACAGAAAGCTAAGGTGGGTGACCAGTTCATATAATGCTTATATCCTGAATAAAATTTTCTTGTCTTTTTTGTGCATCTAAAAGGTGAAGTTTTAGATGACGTTTGAAACTGCCTATACTTTTTAGGTCCCTGATTGGTGGAGGAATGTTGTTCCAACATTTGGAAGCTGCATAGCGGAAGCTACCTCGAAATGCAGCGGATGCATGGCGAGCAGTAGACAGCTGTTGAGCTTGTTTTTATATGATGCTTGATTAGGTAGATACGTTTAAACTGATACCAAGGGTTTTGCACCTCTGGTCTGATTTTACATATAAGTGCCTACCATATGCAGGTAGGTACTCTTGCTGGCAGCCGCCGCTCCTTGACTGTACTCGTGCACTTTTCGGGTGCTTTGGTGGTAGTACTTTTACATTTTGGCACAACACATGATTTTCTTGTATTTGAATTTGACATTTCGAACAATATTTGCGTTATTTCGTAGTGAACCGTACCGGAGCGCGCAACGTACTGCGTGAGTGTATGACCTGTGACGTCACCGCAATGAGTGCCGGCCGGCCGACACTCGCGCCGTTTAAAATTCAATATCTCGGGAACTAAGTGACATATCGAAATAATATTTACACACACTTTTTTTATTTTATATGGACTATAAGAAAAGTTAAAAATCGAAATTAGTGAACATTCTTCATTGAAAGTTGAATTCAGAGCTAAGTAGAGCTTGCACAGAAAACGTTTTTTTTTTTTTTTTTATGAATGGAAAGTACCTAGATGAAAAAGTCGATAACTGAAATATCGCACAGCACTAGAAACCCTCATTTGGATTCAAACTTTGTTGTCACCGTAGCAACAATTATATTACCCTTTTTATTGCTACCTGCCCATTCGCAGCTACAAGCTGTTTCTGCATTAAGACTAAAAAATATTTACAAGGCAATAGAGTTAGTGCGGGAGCGCTCAGCGGCGCGTACGCATATTACAACTTAATTTAAGCTCACGACTTGTACTTAAGAATTGCTGCTACATGGTTTATTGTGTTTTTTACACTTTCGGTTTATGAAAGCAGAGTTACGATTAACATTACTTGTTAATGTGGAGACAATTTCCGAGCGAGAGGATGTGTCGCCGACATGATGTTCGTGTAAATGCTTAATGTATACATTTTATTTTAGCGATTTATTACTAAGGTTTATGATTGGCAATAATTTTTTATGAATGAAGAATAAACTACATTTGAGTACATTTTATGTTTTAAGTTATATGTAACTCAAAACTTTAGTTGACAATTCTCCCTAGGCGCTGTTCAGGATCCTGTTAAGTGGAATATAACTACAGTCTAATTTTTCATTCAGTATATTAATTTGACAGGTGCCAATGTCACTTTGTAAAATAATCCCGCTTTAAACTATTTTTAACCGACTACAAAAAAAGGAGGAGGTTCTCAAGTCGACGGTTTTTTTTTTTGTATGTTTTACCATAACTTGGCCAGTTGTTAATAGATTATAATTCTTTTTTTATCTGAAAGAAAATGGTTTACTTGTGGTCCCATATAATTTTTACGAAGATCTGGCTAGTAGTTTTTTCATAATCCTGAAAAATATCAATCACCTTCATTGTTGTGTATGGGCTGATTTTTAGTGTAACGGCACATGATGTAACAAAAAAATCTGAAATAAAAACATTTTATAAAAAAAATCA
This sequence comes from Chrysoteuchia culmella, assembly GCA_910589605.1. NCBI lineage: Eukaryota > Metazoa > Arthropoda > Insecta > Lepidoptera > Crambidae > Chrysoteuchia > Chrysoteuchia culmella. The sequence continues at coordinate 709,062 of OU342649.1, forward strand.
AACCGACTTCAAAAAGTAAAATATAAAACTTTTGGAGTCGGTGCTAGCTAGCTAAGGCCAAAAACATATATAGTAAATCAAAGTGCAATGTAGAATGCCTTGGCTGGCACCGACTCCAAAAGTTTTATTTTTTAGTTTTTGAAGTCGGTTTGATTTTTTTTTTATAAAATGTTTTTTCATAATGATTTGCGCAGATCCAGTTCCAATTCGGTGACTATTGATTCCATTCATGCACACGAATCCAATATTATCATTGTAGCTACATTTTAATTCAGCATTATTTTTACAAAGTGACATGGACATCCTGCCAAATCACTCTACTGAACAAAAAATCCGACTATATTGGTACGTAAGTCCACCACCCGTTATTAGGTTTAAATAACGGGTGGGCTCTGTCTTACTGTTAATAAACCTACTCGTAGTTATGTATATCGTCGATAGTTATCTGTTCCTAGTTTATGTTACAACACACACTCATGAGCTTCAACTGCGTATGATAACAACATATACTTACTCATAGAAGAATAATACAAAAACACAGGGCACATCCTTTCCTCAAACATACTGTTTTGAATAACAAATTAAAACACAATGTGTTGTTTATCACATAAACTGCGATTCAAACAATTGTTTGTTGTGAAATAAATAATGCAATTTTATTATTAATGCACTACTGTTTGTGTACATGTACTTTATTGAATACAAAAGCTTATTACAAAGGCTCAACTGGATTTAATACGGTTGCCTTGTACAATTATTTATTCTGTTGAATGACCTGATGACCATATGTCATTGTTTTCAAATCTATAGATATTTACTTAAACAGGATTTTTTATAACATTATCGAGGTTGAAATAACCCGCGGCAACAATGACAACATTATAACATTTTCAAATATGCTGCAAAGATTTAGAGATCCGTAAATTCAGCAAATGTATTTTGAACATAGAAAATTTACACAATATATTTTAAAGTAGCTATTTAAGTATCTGTTTGTTATTGCAAAATCCGAAGGCCATTTGCAATCTGACGTTATCTTGTGTGACCATGTATGTAATTGCGAAAGATCATCGTGGATAAGAAATGTAATAGTTGTAAATAAGTTCTGCCCAAGAGCAACCTTACAATAATTTAGGTTGGTTGTAGGTATGTATACGTTTATGAAATAGCTACCTGTATTGGTCAAACTATTAACTACAGCGGTAAATACCAAATACAATTGAAATTATATTTTCAAATGTAAGATAGAGTTTACTGAACGTGCGTAGTCTTTTTAATACTCCCTTATATTCATTTGGCAAACTCAACCTTTGGTTAAAACTACAAAAAAAAACCGATGAAAACTCACCTGCGACGTATTTGAAACTAAAAGAATTTTTTTTTTAAACAAAGATATTATTTTACAGGACTATTTAAGCATTCTTCGGCGGAAAAAGGTCAATTCACGATCGTGACCAAACTTACAGAAGCCTCTTGTCTAATATCAAGAATCTAACATATGCATGCCAAAAAAACTACTCGTAGATATTGAACTTCCACGACTTACAGTTCTTATTACATTGCGTGTATCTTAGTTTTGTATTATTTCTATGTATGAATCTGTAAGGTGTACTTAACAATGGACAGATATGTAAGTTGCGTAGATCAAAGCGTCCGATTAATGTGCTTTGTGCAGTGACGTGTCCGATGCCCAGATATTTGTTTATTATTTATTTGGTCCAGCCGCTGACCCACTGGGCAATATCTTTCTCCGTGATTAGAATCCGGAGATCGGAGATATTACACATAAATTTAATTCAATTATTCGTTATTGATCTATTTTTAATGGAGAAAGATTCTCATCACGTGACGGGAATTTCTTATAATCAGTTATGAGATACGAACATAAAATAAATGTATTTAAGTTTTGTTTTTTATTAATGACGGAGAGCCTCTTAGCCTTCATCATACCTGATGTTAAGTTTTCAAATATCGATACTAAAGCTAAAAATCAACGTATTTAAACAATTGCGTCCTCGTTCACTAAAGTTCTAACCTAATCCATAGTTGATTGATTAGCAAAAACACCTTTTTGATCAGCCAAAGAGAAGTTGCTGAACCAACAGATAATTTGCTGATCAAAATATTTATTCTTCTTTTAATGTAACAAGTAATTAAAATTCACAAAGAACAAATATAAAACAGGCTCTTTTACGGAAAGTAGACATTAAAAAAAATCAAACAAACCTATTTCTTCAAACCGAACTGTTTACAAAGCAGTTCTCATAACTCTTTCGATATTAAAGGCATCGCGGAGGTTCCCGTGGCGGTGAATAATGTATGGTGGTCAGTGGTCGCACCGACCGCGACCGTGCGACCGCCGCCACCTGGCCGAGCACGCGATGGTGACTTCACCCAAACAGACAACAACCACTTTGACAAAATTTGGTCCTTAAATAGCAAAAATAGGACACAATTTTGATTTGAAATTGAGTAAAAAGTATCTGTTTGAGAGGATATCATAACTATTACGTATTAGAGCTAATTCTACTAAAGGTATGATTACTAACAAATAAAAAAAAAAATACAATTAACTCCAAATAAAAATCAACTTTCATTATACTACTTAAATTAAGAGACAAATTTCGAATTGCATTGCATAAAGCAGTATTAATACTCTCACAAGGGACTTTTTTGGGTCCGATTTTATTTATGACATATGAACAAGTTAATCGAAAGCCTTCCCGTGGTGCGACGGCGTTTTCCCAGAGTCGTCGGGATCGTTCCGGTGCTCGAGTGCCAAATTAATTCGCGGGAGGAGGGCGCGAACGAGCCGATCCTAACGTGACTTGGATTACGAAATCGACGACGGATGACTTCTCAAGTGGTTAGATGGTTATTGTATTATATCAAGTGCGAATTGATTTCTTGAGATTTGTGAGAATTCTTAGTTACATTGTTAGAGCTTTTTATCATTGTTAGAATTAATTTTCTCATGGCATTGCATCTGTCGATTGTCTAATTTTAATAGTGCCCAAATTTCTATTGACATGTCCATGAGAAATACTGCACACAACATTCTAGAAGTGGCAGTGTGGCCGTAATACCTGGAGGGGGCTCCAACGGAGTCTTCCTTTTAACAATTCATGGGCCCGGCTCCCCAACAAGGCTAAATAACAGTTTTGTTCGGTCTCCCGTCAAATTACCGAACGATTTGCCGTCAGTAATGATAATGAACGCTTGTTCGACGTTTAATCGCGTGCATATTCGAGTAGATTATTTTATTATGGAAACAAGTATGACACCGACGTGTTTTACTGCGTTTTTTATAGAGTGGCTAACATACATTGACGGATGCCAATGTTATCTACGTTCTTTACTATCAGTTATTTAATACTGAGACTGAGTTATCTTTCATTGATATTTTGGATTTCGTAATATTTATATTCGGGTAAAACCAATCTATCTTCGACATATAAAAAAAGTTAACTTTTATTATCATATTTAGATAGCAGCTTCCTTTCATTGTTTTGGTAAAAACAAGTATATGTATACTTGTAGGTACTTCAGATAAAGATTGTAATCAAACATCCAAAAGGAAATCATCGTAATTATCTTAAGACAGACTGAAAATGGTCTAAGTAGGTTTCAACTGTTATTTACTCGTGATCTGCAGGGCTGGCGGAGTGTGGCTGACAGCGTCCGTTGAAAGTTATTATTACGCACCGCAATTCGAAACAAATGATCTTCACCTTCGACTACGCAGCCAGCGTACGCTAAATGTGACGCAATGTGATCTTGGAATAAAGTTATAAGAGAGTTCTTCTCGAAAACATTTGAAAGCAGCAATGCATGAAGTGCCAAGTGCTACTGTCGCACTTTTATACGCGACAGGGCTCCATGAGAAGCAGGCCAGGTGCCGCGGACGAGCGCTGTTTTAATGTTGTGGTCACAGTTTATTTCATTACCCTCATGAAGAATGCACGAGCGCCGCTTGCCTAATTACAGTTTAACTCACAGTTTACTGTAAAGCAAGAACTTTTTCGAGACCAACCGCTTTTTAAATTAATAACGACTTTTGTGGACAATTAAAACAAATCAAATCAGTTGGGTCTCAAATAGTATTTTGTTTGATTTCCGATTGTTCGTCGTTGGTTGAATTTTTATTGATACTCGTAACTGTGGTTTGTTTGACCACTTAGCTTTAATTTTTAGCTTTCTTGGTACTAATGAACGTTATTTATTATTACAAGAAGCTAGCCTATATTACTCTCCGTTCTTTCTACTAACTCTTTGCCAAAAACAAGTAGATTGGTTGAACAAGTAGACAAACAAACACACTCTCGCATTTATAATATTAGTTAGGATTAAACAGTAATGTGGCGGCCAGTGGCGACGCGATGCAACGTTGTGAACCCGGTCATTATAAAACACATACAATATGTACGACCTTAGACGCACTTATAGAACCTATGGTTGGAAGAAGAAGCAAACAGAGGAACAACTTGACTTTTAGGAAGTAAGGGTAGTGTCAATCATCTGATAGTGAGACGGGGTTTCCCTTTGAGACCAACATGTCCTCACCAAGGTTCTAACATACAATACGCTTCTTAAATAGGAATCTTATCACCTTCGTCACAAAGTCTAAAATCAGTATTTACACTAACATTAGAAGCCGGCCAGACCTTCTGCTTTATTATTTCTGTCCGTTGCTTTCGATCGAACCCTGTGTTTATCTATTTAATATTAAGAAGGGAAATTGGCCAACAGCGACTTGGAAATCGACGTTACCGCATTGGACGATATCGGTTAACAATTCAGGAGGGGGAATATCTATACCTTGTATTTTATGGACTTTTTGATGGCTGCCACAACATGGCATCTACGTGTAGGTACTTTACGTAAGTTTAAGTCCGTTTAAGTCCATTTTTCGAGGGAGAATAATGACATGTGTACGACAGAAGAATGCCGCCGCTTGTCTATAGTCGGATTTCGAATTCAGTAGGGTAATTTGACAGGTGTCAATGTAATTTTGAAAAAATAATGCTACCTTAAAATGATAATATTGAATTTGTGAACGCGAACGGAATCAATACCTAAACTGACTGGATCTGAGCAAATCATTACGAAAAACAGTTTGAAACAGGATTATTTTGACAAAGTGACATTGGCGCCTCAAAATACCTTATTAGTAATCTAGGTACTGTAGATTTACCTTTAGATTTCGTTTAGAGTGCGTTTCATCCTATAGCCCCTTTTTTGTTAGGTTGGTACCACTGTCGATTTCTATCAAAAGGTTAGGTTAATTTAAGATTATAATTTGATACAGATATTGTTATAGTTTTGGATGCTGTGCTAAAATCATGCTCAAAAATTAGAAAGCGGTGAAAGAAAAATGGTTTTTTATTTAATGTTTCTAACACATTCGCGCCTTCTTGACCTACAGGGGTACCAACCTAACAAAAAATGAAATATAGGATGAAACGCACTCTAGTCTAATTCAAAGTCATAATTGAAGAGTACTAGAGAAACATTGTAATATTCTTCTTATAACAAACGTAGTGATTACTTGCTCAGTGCTTATAACCTCAACAACGTTGTTATGAACCTCTGTGAATTAATTTACGCTGTTATTAACCATTAAATATTAAATGCCATCAACAGCTAGTAAATCAACGACAGAAGATGTACCGTAAAACTGTGAAGAAATTATATTCAGAAGGTCATAGGTAGACAATTCCGAATCTTGATATTTTTTCAACCAACATCAGTATGAAACAAATTGGCCTCTGCTTTTTTACACAAAACGAGTTACACCATATCAAATCAAATGATATTATAAGATTAAACTACTGCTTTGTTATAATGATATTGCAATTTCATAAGAAGGATTACTTCGGATTTCATAGCTTAGCACTCTTTCTTACGTCATTGATAACAGTTTTTGTCAAAATATTTAGATTAGCTTAATGATAACGGTTATCCAATATTTTTATCACTTGGATATAAATAAGCGTCTGGTAAATCCGTTATCAATAAAAAATACGTGTTTACTTCCGATAAAATACTATTATTATTATTTACGTACAACTTACATGCATATATGAGCAACCTCTCTGTCTTGGTAATTTAATGTATACATTTAAATGGCACAACGATAGGTAACTTCTACTAAAACTAGTTATGCTTATATTTTAGTAAAAAAACTTAATAATAAAGTATTGACACTTTCATACATAAACAAATTGTGTAAGTTAGTTGGATGCAAATGCGCAACTTTAAGTTTCGCAGTCAGTCACTGACCTCTTCGATAAACGCGTGAATGCAAAAAAAGGATTTTAGTCTAATCAGTTCTGACTGACTACGTGTTACTAGAAACTAGAAACACGAGCAGTAGCGAAACCACAAAGCGTGTCAGAAGGCCAATATCCTTATTCTGTAACCGTGACAGCTTCAGTCGGCAACCGAGTTTGGCACAATAGTAAATTGCATTGCTGCTTGTTTATAGGCAATGCAATAGTTACATCGATTGTTTTTAATGGGTTCGCTCTTTATCCCAATCAAGCCGCGGGGGCTAAAACAGGATCTACGGTGGAGCGAGCTAACCCAGAAGGTGCTTATTCACCCTTGCTTTAAAAGTGGACGAGTTATTGTTATAAGTACTCGGAAATGCAGACGTAGGGAGGGAGTTCCACTCCTTTGCTGTGCGCAATATATATACTAGTGGCTCCCGCGTAGTTCCCGTTCTCGTAGGAATATCAGCATAAAAAGTAGCCTATGTTTTAATCCAGGTTATCTTCTATCTGTGTGCAAAATTTTCATCCAAATCGGTTCAGTAGTTTTTGCGTGAAAGAGAAATATCCATCCAAACATATTCAGAAACAAATTGAAATAAAACAACGTTTCGGCACCACGAAAAATAAAAACTCCAAGGATTGCTAATGAACACGGTAACTTCGATCTTACTCGTGAAATATAGCTCGCTAAATATACGGAAAAGCTGTTTTGTTTCAATGAGCAGTGCGCCCCAAAATTGAAGAACCTCGGAAACTTTCGCATTTACGTATATTATTAGCAGGATATTGTAGAAAGGGTGGTAGCACACCTTATGAAAGACTTATACTGTAACAGTCAATGTACTCATACCTTATGCCAAATTCGATTGCCCGCAAGCTGTCAGAGTTACAGAATAAGGAGGCTGGACGCAAGTAGGGCGGCCATTGTTTGAAGGAACGCGCAGGCTGCGCGGGCGCGCAGGTAACCCGCGTGATTGACAGACGCTGACCGCCGCGGCCGCAAAGCCAGGGGACCGGCGCGGTCGAGTAGCTTCGTTCGTTCTAGGATTTATTTTATTACTACAACACATATGTATTTAAATTGAGTAAATGTTAAAATCCTTATTTTAATACTCAGTTTAAGTAAAGATACATATGTTTTAGGACTATCCAGCAACAAAATGTAATTGAAAATATCATTGACTACAATTAATAAAAAGACTTAAGCATAAAATTACTTAGCAACTGAAATAAAATTTTAGCAACGTTTTCTGTCTTTGTATTTTTTTCAGTTATTCAGCTGCGAAAAAACCTTTTTACGTCTGAAGCTACGCAAACGATACGTTAAAAAAGCGGTATGCTTTTTTACTCTAATGATTTCAGGAAAAAACTCAATAGTTATTTTTGTCTATAAGATAAAATGTTGTGTATAATTTTGATTCTTATGTGATACACAGTTTTAAGTGCTAGACAACTTGTAAATTAAATGTTCTATGGTTTCTAGTTTCAATATTATTATCATCTATCTATGCAATATACTAGAACTAATTTTCAAATACGCTGTCTATCTCCTGTCCTACATCAGCCGGGAGGCGCGGCTGGTATCAGTAGCGCATGCGCGCGTGAACTGTCAAAATGATCTACTTGTACTTGTTAAGTGACAGCACTCCGAACGAATGTCAGCGGACCCTCCAAGCGAATATACCCCCTAAACATTTAGATTTATTCGACAGTATGGGTGATAATAGCTTGCTCCCGATTTTGTAAACTGATGGAGTAGTTCACTTTGTTTAACACCGCGGGGTGAGGTCACACTAGAGGCACAACAAGTTAGAAATAAAGAGAATTTTGTCGCGTTACAGAAGGTAACGGCAATTAAATTTAGAAATGAAAGAGAGATGAATAGAAAAACTGATTGAGATTAACAAGATTTATTGAGCCATAAGAATGCCATTCTTTTCGCTTAAGCTTAGACTTTTTTAGTGTTTGAATACAACACAAAAAAAAGCTAAAGAGATAAACTATGTTAAAATAAAGGAGAGGGAACTGATAGGACAGGAGCTCAGGGGGCATCCTGAGCGTACAACGCACAGGTCTGGTAGACCGGCGACACGCCGAAGCGGCTGTAGTGGAAGCGCAGACTGTGACATGTAGCGGAAGGGCGTCGAGGACTCGTCTGTAAGTACACAAGAGATGGTGCGTGGCAGGGAGTTAGTGCAGAGGCGTCCCACCATGGTATGGGTAAGCGTGACGGTACGTAGTCGCATAACTGTTTCTCTCTTGCGGTAAATGGTCTTGACGACTACTTGATGACTGCTTCGTTCTTGCGTTTAAAGGACTTGCTGACTAATTGCTGACTTTGACAGACATTACAAATATCTCACGCAAATAAATTTTAATTATCAAATTTTGAAACTTTTTAGAAAAAAATATTTTCATTTCCACGTCACCACGTCGTTCATAAAAAAAAAAAAAAATTTTTTTTTTTTTTTTTTATGAACGACGTGGTGACTCAGCCTTCATCATACCTGATGTTAAGTATTGATAAGGCTGAAGATGGAAGCGAGCCTCTCCCGGAATCCTCAACCACTGAGGACCTGGCTAGACTTAGATAAGATGGATATATAGATAACATTGATGTTTGAACAGATTGAATAAAATAAACAGTTTTATTATTATCCTTATGTTTAAAACTCTTATGGTCACCCCGGGTCAAGTGTCAGCCGTAACGCGGCAGATAAGAAACTCTGTATCTCCATATTTACCGTCACGACTCTGTTTGTGGCGCGGCTTTGCTCGCCGCTTGTCTGGCTAGCTCCACAACTGTCAGTCCCGGGTTACCGGCCCACTCGAGTTGCTTTTTTTTTGGTACCTAAACTTGATTGCTACTAGATTGGAATTCTTGACGCGCTCGATTACAAAATAAACCGACGTTTTATGTAGGTACAATGTAACATTAGATTAAGAAATGACCTATTATCTACATCATATAAAAATAAAAGACGGCCAGCTCAATGTGCTCCATTATTTTGTCCATAGAAAGCCTCAAATTATTTTGATTGACAGCAAAATAATGCAGCTCTATCTTCGCCCCATTTCATTACATTTACATGGCGACATTATTTGTAGATGAGATAGCAGTCTTCCAAACAACCCCCATTCAACCCCTAGCTGTTTCATCGGCATTGTTGTACAGTCGCTCCAGAAACGTAACCTGACACTAAGCCCGGTAGCCACGATACCATCTACAAACATATTATTTTTCACTCAACTAAACAGCGCCCTTAGATCGTAATCAAATGCGCAACTTATTGCCGTGAGATCAACCATTTTAGAAACCATTCTTATATGTTAAACATCGTTAGATCCTTCAATGCTATCTTTGATTTGAATATACTACAAAGAACTAGCGACTAAGCTTCTGCATAGATTTTTTGGCACAATTAAACTGAGGCCCAACAACGACTTTTTGAAAATTTACTTGTAAATGATCCTTAGGCGTTTTAAAAGTTGAAAAATAAAAATCTTTTACAGATTTACCGAGCTAAATACTATTATTAACTGTCATTTGAAATGTCTTTTGTAAGTTGTAATACAAATTATTCCCGACGTGTTTTGAGACAGTTAAAAGCACGCAAAAGCCTAAACGGATTTGTTGACCAAAATCACAAAACAAACAAAAAAAATATAACAGGAAATAGTGCGATGCAAATCAACACCATTCTCAAATTGCATTCAGCTTAAAGACCGCAAAAAGGAAGGAAGAACTCTAGAGAGCATTGTCGCCAGCACTTCCCAAACAACGAGATTATTAGTCACCCCAACAGATACAATCGGCATTCAGGGCGGGAAATATGATCGGTTTATTATAACGATATTTGCTAGTTTGGGCCGACCCTTTGTCGCCAGATAGCGCGATAGCATTGTGACCAGCCTAATGGGTCGCCGTATTAAGTTTCTGCCCAACAATGACGTTTGTTTGCGATTGCCCGATACGCAACTGTCGTGCGACGTGAATGGCGCGACCATTTGTTTGAGAGACTGTTGATTTTAAAAAAGCTACGGGAAACGTTTTGTATTATAATATTAATCTTATCAATGAATCAAATTGAATGAAAAGTGGTATTATTTTTATGCAAACATAGCTTCACTTCTTACAAATGTAACACACCTGACCTATAGTTTTTTTATAGGAAACTCAACAACCATTTTACATCACACATGTTTAAAATAATGATTATTTAAGTCTTAAGACTGCCTACAGTTTTTAGATACAATTAAACCTTCTTAAATTCTAAGTTAACAATTTTTTTTGATTCGTGAAAGCTGAATAAACAGTATTATTAAGTAGTTTACGTAGATACCAAGAGAAGTCGTAAATTACATACTTTAAGTATATATTTTTGAAACCGAAATAACAACTTTTTTATCAGTGTGAAAAATATTACAGATGGCTTCCCAACAAGTAATATCAACTTATCAAATACTTACGTACCTACGCAAATATTAGGTTGGGGAAAAAGTCTTTTCGCATATAGTATGTATGAACTTGTAATAAAATCTCTTTGGCTATACTATTTGTATCTGGCTGGTTTTGGCGTCATTAAAAGTTTAAATTTTAAAGAAGATAATTCCCAATTCAAAATAGGAAAATGTGTGATTTTCATTTGTTTTTCTTACTGTCAATATGATTGATACACTTTAAAATTTTACTACAAAAAAAGGTAAAATGCAACGCAAGCCGCGAAAAAAATTTGCGATGTTTATGGACCTAGTGCAGTGTCTGTGAGAGTAGCACAAATTTGGTTTAAGAATTTTCAATCCGTAAATTTTGATGTCAAAGTTGCCCGTCGCTCTGGTCGTCCCTATTACGGATAAAATGGATGCCATTTTTTTAAAAGTGGAGCAACATCGGTGTTTAGAAATAAAACAATGGATCCGGGTGGAAAACTTGAAATTTATTATAACACCACGAATAACGTGCGACAAGGAATTTTAGCGGGAATTGAGACGGCTGTCACTGTCAAAGTTGACGTAACAAAAATTCATACAGCCAAGGCCACAGAGCCATCTTATAAGAGAACAAATTTTCTAAACATTCCGCCCCCCAAAGGATCTCAATTCCTTTAAAAAGGGTGAGAAATCGTTAACAACTAATAAAATATTGCAGTATATAACAAATATCCTATAAACTATATAAAAAAAATTAAAAACATAAAATACTAATGTTAATTAGGCTAAACAAAACAAAAAACTCTTTTGACATGCATGAGACAATTTTTATTTACTTTCTTTAAAGTGAAATTACAAAGTTATATAATTAAAATAAGTTGAAGTGTTACACACTTACAAAACTAAACATTACCAACTGGCAATACACAAAGTTTATGAATTGGCCTTTTAATTATACAATTTTTGCATTTGAGAGTAACAACTCTAATTAATCCATCACTACCAGCATGAGTGTCTGTAACTCTGGCCAACAACCATTTAGTAGCAGGAAGCTTATCATCTTTGACAAGTACAATAGTGCCTATATTAATATTAGGTTGAATTCCAGTCCATTTCTGACGTTGGTTTAAACCAACTAAATAGTCATGACTCCATTTATGCCAAAATGATTGCAACTTTTTTTGAATGTAACTCCATCTGTATGTATATGGTACATTAACATGAGTAAGGTCCTGTTCAGGAACTGCTAACATGGTTTCACCAATCAGAAAATGACTTGGCGTTAAAACGTCTAAACTATCATCAGTATTTGCATCAATGGGTGTTAATGGACGGGAATTCAAGCAACTTTCAATCTGACATAACAATGTTGAATATTCCTCATATGTAAGTTTAGTATCGTTAAGCACTCGATTGAGGTGAAACTTGACAGATTTTACCGCCGATTCCCATAGACCTCCCATGTGAGGAGCACCAGCAGGATTGAACTGCCAGTCAGTTCCATCTCGAGCAAGCAAATCAGCTATTTCTACAGGTAAGTCTGTTTTACTATCTACAAACATTTGTTTTAACTCTTTACTAGCTCCTATAAAATTAGTTCCACAATCACTAATTAATTTGTTGCAGTGACCCCTACGAGAGGTAAAACGTCTAAAGGCAGCTATAAACCCTTCGCTACTAAGACTGGTCATAAGTTCTAGGTGGATAGCTTTCACTGCGGTACAAATGAAGACAGCAATGTATGCCTTCTGGTTTCTATTAGATCCTCTACCACTAAATAACTTAAGTATTACAGGTCCTGCAAAGTCTACACCAGTGACACTGAATGGACGCTGAGGATTGACACGATCTCTAGGTAAGTTACCCATTTGTTGTGATCTTAATTTAGCTGCATTTTTTACACAAGTTATACATTTATGAACTACTGCCTTTGCTATGTATTTAACACCAATAATATGAAATTTCCTTCTAATATAGTTTAAAATTAATTGTACACCCCCATGCAAAGTTTTATAATGAGCATCTTGAACTATTAAATCTGATAGTTTATCTCTAATCAAAATGTAAGGGTGTTTCATTTCACTGTGCAGAGAGGAGTAATGAAGTCTACCTCCTACTCGTAGCAAATTATTCTCATCAAGGTAAGGGTTTAATTTTGCAATTTTCTTACCGTTTTCTAATTTATTCAAACATTTTATTTTATTGATATCTGTATTTTTGATAATTTTTATCTCTTCTTTAAATGATTTATACTGCGATAAGAATAACAATGTTTTATATGATATATCTAATTCACTAGTTGTAAGCCATTTAGGGTAAGTTAGTTTTAGTTTAGTTTTAAGCTTATGTTTGATACAATTGATAAATCTCAACATTCTACACATAACACGAACAAGTTTGGTTAGATTAGAATATCTGCTTAACAGCACTTGTGATAGGTCACTTTCACTATTTAACTCTTGACATACTACACTATTCACTGACACATCACATACTGACTTTTTCTCCAAGTTTGTATGTTCAATGATGGATCGATCAAGGGGCAAGGGACTTGCCTCTCGAAGCCAGGTAGGGCCTCCCCACCACAGTTGATGCCTCGGGAGCTCGAGCGGTGAAATACCTCTCGACGCTACATCAGCAGGATTATCTTCAGATACGACGTGAAACCATCTCTCTTTCTCAATCAGGTTAGTAATTTCAGTGACTCTGTTAGCTATGAAGGTAGTCCAGTAGCTTGGTGGTTTTTGCAGCCATGCCAGGACTATTGTGGCATCAGTCCATGCATATACATTGCGTTTAGAGATACTTAATGCAGTCTGTACTCTATGTAGTAACTTAGCTAATAATACTGCTCCACAAAGCTCTAGCCTTGGGAGTGAGATTTGTTTTACAGGTGCAACCTTTGTTTTAGCTTCAATGATTGTAGTAGTAACTTCATTTTGTTTTAGGACTCTGCAATATACGACAGCTGAATATGCCATCATCGACGCATCAGAAAACCCATGTAACTCGATTTCAACAGTGTTATCATCTATACCTAACCATCTCTCAATTGTTATAATTGGCATGTCTACCAGTTCTCGTCTATAAGTAATCCAGTCCTGTAAGATTGAATCTGGTAATGGTTGGTCCCACTCAATTTTATCTATCCATAATGTTTGCAGAATATGTTTTGCAACTACAACTACTGGTGCAAGCCAACCCGCAGGATCATATATGGTAGCTATGTCTCTTAAAACTGTACGTTTTGTAATAATATCTGTTGGTAAAGGGAGGGTTATTTGTAATTCAAATTTATCTGTAAATCCATTCCAGTTGACGCCCAGTATCTTGCGGTTACATTGTTCTGCTCCTTCAATATCTGAAACGTTGGATGCCCACTTGTGTAATAGAAAACCTCCTTTTTTTAATAATTCTGTTATTTTCTGTTTCAGGTTTGCTGTATCTAATGAAGAGCCTCTTCCTCCGAGTAAATCATCAACGAAAAAATTTTTTAGTAAGGTATCTGTGATGTCATCTTCGAAGTTCTCCTTCTCATCTTCCGCGAGTTGCTTGAGCGTTCGTATAGCCTGATATGGTGCACATGATGTGCCATATGTGACCGTTGTTAATCTAAAGTGTTGTATTGGTTGTTGCTCACCTCGTTGAGGTCTCCAAAGGATTCTCAGGTAATCTCTATCTTTAGGATCTAAACTGATCTGTCTATAATGTTGACGTATGTCGGCTATCAACACCACCTTATGTTTTCGCCACCTCAAAGTCACATCTCTGATATCATTCTGCAGTGCTGGACCACACATCAAGCTGTCGTTAATTGATTTTCCATTACTGGTATTGGCTGAACTGTCGAATACTACTCTTAGTTTAGTTGTAAGGTGTTCATTATTTATTACAGCATGGTGTGGAATGTAACAAACATTATTTTGTTCCTTATCAATTTCATCATCAGGTATTAATTCCATATGATTTTGTTGAATATAATCATCCATAAACTCATTATATTTTGTTTCCATGTTTGTATCACGTCTAAGCTTATTAGCCAAGGCAGTGAAACGTTTTTGTGCCATTGTGAATGATTCCCCAATATCAGGAGGAGTGGACAAAAAGGGTAATCTAACTACATAACGTCCATTGTCCAACCTTTGATGTGTAGCTTTATAATGTTTCTCACACTCAAGTTCAAGATTTGTCAAAATTCGTTTTTCTTGTGGCTCTTCTATTTCCCAAAAACGTCGTAAGAGGCTGTCTGTGTCTACCTTGAAGTGGTGAACTGAAACCTCCACATGATTACTACTTGCTGTATTCTGCCCCGATATTAACCAACCAAGTTTAGTCTGCTGTGCAACAAGATTGTGACTATCGCTTTTATGTGTCAGGATGCCGTTTTGAATAATCTCCGGAAAGACATCTGCACCTAGTAATAAATCAATCTTGCCTGGGTTATGAAAGGTTGGATCTGCTAATTGTAGACCTCTTAGTTGCGGCCAATCTACTGCATGCGTTTGCTGAGGCAAGTATGATGTTAATGATCTCATGACAAAGGCCGTTACTTTTATTTTCACTTGTGAGTCTTGTGACTCATTTCTAGAACTAATCTCAAATTCTACCTTTGCTTTAGTGATAGTTTTCACTGAGCCGACACCCGATACATTGCCTTTTATAGCTTCTCGTTTCAGGCCCAACACCTGACAGGCATTCTCGGTGATGAGGGACGCTTGGGACCCCTGGTCTATCAGTGCACGAAGCACACATGCCCTGCCCAGCTTCTCGGATGTAACTCTCACCAATGCGGTCGCGAGAATCACTGAACTTGGACTGTAACTAGAGTTTTCTAGTGTGTTATTACTATTCATCACTGGTGAAGTATTTGTCTCTTTAGAATTTGCAGTATGATTATTATCTTTGCTTGAATTTGGCTGCGTAAAACCATGCAACAAAGTATGATGTTTTCGGCCACATCTTTTGCATGTAGTGGACTGTAAACACGACTTGACTGGGTGACCCTTCTTCATACAATTAAAACATATCTGATTTGCTTGAACAAAGTCCTTTTTTGCCTGTAGATCTAGAGATAAAAAGTCTTTGCATCTAAATATTAAGTGGTCTCCATTACAATAGTTACATTTTGTGTGAGTGTGAGTGAGTTCAGTAGCAAAGCTTTTGGAAGTATGTTTCACAGGCTGTGGATGACTTGGTTCTTGTCTAGATTTCACAGATTCCAATGTATGAAAGCGATGTTCCAAAAATTCTGCTAATTCCTTCCATGTAGGTAACTTAGATATAGATTCCAACTTTTGTTCAAAGAGTTTATGTGATTCTGTGTCTAATTTCTGAATAATAATGAAAACAACCAAATCGTCCCAATGATCTGTAGGTAACTGTAAACCTTTCAATGTAGCTAAGCATTCTGTAGTGACATCTAATAATTCTCTTATAGATTTTGCTGACTCCGTTGTAATTTTTCTTTGATTAAGCATTTTACCGATATATGTGTTAACTATACTTCGCTTATTATTATATCTTTTCTTAAGCATCTCCCACATAATATCATAACTAGATTCAGACACCTGAATCATCTTGACTAAATTTTCAGCATCTCCTCTTAGACTTGTTTTTAAATAATGACACTTGTTTACTTTACTAATATTATTGTTATCATGGACAAGAGACTTGAAGATATCATGGAAAGACAGCCAATCTCGGTAGTTACCAGAAAAAGTAGGTATTTGTATTGCAGGTAATTTTGTACTAACACTGGGTTGATTGTTACATTCTAATTGTGGATCACTCCTCACAGATGACTGCATTGTCTTCAAAGTATCACGCATTTTGGTTTTAATTTCAAAATAATGACTAAGACATGCATCATACTCCTCATTTACAAAATATTTTATATTCTCTCTCTCTTCTAAAGAAGCTGCAAGTAAAGCCTTATGATTTGTTTGGTAGTCATGCCAGTATGATTCCAACATCTCTAGTCTAATTTCAACATAACCTGATGTGAGTCTGTCTTTAGGAGTCTTTCTGTAATTAGTTCCAAGTTTCTGAATTTGTTTAAAACAATCTAATTGAGCCAACTCAAGTTTCTCCATCTTCCTTTAGATATAAACTTAAAATTTTAAGGTTATAATTTAATTGTTACTGTTTTTAAGAGTTCAATGACAAAGTTTAAGGTTCTATTTTTAATATTCACTGCTTTTTTATAATTTCCAGTCACTCTATAACTATAACTCACGGTTACCAAGTCAGCAACAATCACTGCACCACGTTGTTAGAAAATAGCGCGGTAAAATTTACGATGCACTTCACTCTACACTGGAATGTATAATTATCACTATTAATTACTGCACTGCACTGCAAAATCCAAATCCAAGTGATGATAGTCTAAGCACACGATCATACACGATCCTTATACCCGTGTGTTTTTTTTACTCGAACCGCGACGCGGAAGTTTTCCGATTTTGAACTACTATACGAATCCGACTCGATTGGACCAAATGTTTAGAAATAAAACAATGGATCCGGGTGGAAAACTTGAAATTTATTATAACACCACGAATAACGTGCGACAAGGAATTTTAGCGGGAATTGAGACGGCTGTCACTGTCAAAGTTGACGTAACAAAAATTCATACAGCCAAGGCCACAGAGCCATCTTATAAGAGAACAAATTTTCTAAACAATCGGCATATCAGTAGTTACGACGTAGCTGAAGAACTGGAAATTGACCACAAAACAGTTTTGGAGCATTTGAAAAAACTGGGTACACAAAAAAACTTCATATTTGGGTTTTTTTGAAGATTTTTGAAGAAGCTGATAGCTGGTGATGAAAACTGGATCACGTACGAAAAGAACGTGCGAAAAAGATCGTGGTCAAAGGCTAGTCAGGCTTCACAGACTGTGGCGCAACCGGGGATAACTCTCAACAAGGTGGTGCTATGTGTGTGGTGGGATTGGAAGGGCATTATTTATTATGAGCTGTTATACCAGGCAGGACCATCGATTCTGAACTCTACTACCTACGAACAACTGATGAGATTAAAGCAAGAAGTTGAGAGAAAGCGGCCGGAATCAATCAACAGAATGGGTGTGATTTTTCATCTTGATAACGCTAGTCCTCACACATCTTTAGCCACTCAGCAAAAATTAAGTGAGTTTGGCTGGGAGGTGTTAATGCATCCGCCGTATAGTCCTGATCTTGCACCTTCAGATTTCCACCTGTTTCGATCTCTTCGGAATTCTTTAGGCAGTGTCAGGTTAACATCGCGAGAGGACTGCCAAAACCACTTGTCGCGGTACCTACAAGATGGCAAAAAGTTATCGAACAAAATGGCACCTACATACTTCAGTTAAATGTATATAAACCACGAGTATATTAAAACATGTTTAGAATTTTCTTAAAAAATGCGAAGAAACTTTTTCCCCAACTCTTTTACTTATATTTTTTTAATGATGTAATATTTAATATTGTTTGGTAATAAATATTGAATCATGAATGTCGTCAAAGCGCAGAATGACTAACACGATCGACATTATTATCGTGCGATAAACCAATAAAATAGTCAAGTCATTGACGTACTTAGTATTTCAGTATTTAAATATTTATTAAGTTTAATACGAGTCCCTTTTTGTTAAAGTAAAAAAAAAACAGATAACGGTTATTTGCAAATAAGTCCTATTGAAATGACACTCCTCAATTAGAGTATACTAGGGCGGTTACAACCCGATACTCGGGTTCGTCGATCGACGAAAAATTCCAAATTATGCGAAAATCTTTAATTGCAGTTTGTGATCATCACGTTTAACATTTTGTATATTTTATAGTTTTCGGAACAAATAGACTCGAGTACCTTTAATTTGATACCTTACTCGGCCGCGTACTACGCGCCAAAGTCCCTATCGAGTCGTCACAAATTTTGCGAACCTGAATTGAGTATATAGATTACACGCATATTTGATTTGTCAGTTTTGCCCATTTATTTTTTTTTATTGAGGGGAATGCTTTTACGCATACCAAACAGGTTTTTTTTTTTTTAAGATTATAATAATAAATAATTGCATACACCAATTATCTAGCCCACGTTAAGTTTAATTAAGAACTTGTGTTATGGTTACTAGATAACGGATAAACATGCTTATAAACTTTTTTTTTGTAAATACATACATAATATACATATTAAACACCCAGACCAAGACAAATAGACATGTTCAAGCACATAAATATTTGTCTTGTCCGGGGATCGAACCCGGGATCTCTGGCGCAGAAGGCAGGCTTAGTACCCCTGCGCCAAACAGGTCGTCAAAATTATGCTGGGCTCACCTGATGCCTCGCGGGCCCCCATCTTACCCATTTCAGACTCTTTTAGTCTTGATCATTTTACTATTACGTAAATTATAACATAATTGATAAAAATTGTTATTAAACAAAAAACGATTTAATAAATAAGACTTCATTTTCCACCATACGGTTCACGGTGGTGCCGTGATTAGCAGTTGGAGCTAGAGGAAACGCTCGCGCGGACAGCCTGCGGGATGAGTGGCCAAAGATTTATTATATCAGCTCGTCCATGATTTCTATTAGAAGATAATCGATTTGCAAATAAGTGATCATGAAAACTTCACGTTTGCACAACATTGTTTTTTTTCAAAGGTGTATCTTCAATGCAAAAGCGGAGCTTAAAAGTTTTGGATCAACCCGTCCTTATTTTAGCTAATGGAACCTATAAAAGCCTTGAAATTTTAAATTATTTGTAGCAGATGTTCTTTTTGTATTAAAATGTATGTATTCTAATTGAAATCGTTGCCGCACAATACGCAAAATTCATCTTAAATCAATATAAAGTGTGAAATTATTACGTTTTTACAGGTGGTCCGTTTGTGGAGATGATGCCATAGTAATAAATAATAAAAAACGATAAAACTTACGCAAATATAAGCGTCACAGGCACATGCATATATTTGTTTATAAAATAACGTTATTATCCGTCCGTCTCTGTTTGTCTGTCTGCGAAAGCCACAAAATGCAAGGAAGTAGAAAGAGTTAGAAGTAGTTAATGGCATGAAATATATAGGCAGTCAATTATATTATATTATGTACCTTCTTGAATCAGAATGTCATACGAGCTCGCATTGTGAAAATCGGGAAGACCCCATATGGGGTGCGATTCAAATTTGCTCTCTTTCATTTCCGTTCTTTCTCGTGTCTTTTGTTTAACGCAAATTGCTATGAATGTAACCTATCTAGTATAAAACATCATTGGAAGCAGTCCATACACACATTTCCCTTTAGATTTTTCTTTTTTTCACGTTGTCATGGCAACATCCGCGTTTTCGATGTGAAATTTTCTTTATGGTTCTATTAACCTCTTTTTTTTGTGATACTCACACGAACGCGTCGTGATATCAAGTTAAAAAATATCAAACTAGCAGGCGTCCGAGGTTTTGTCAAGCTAGTATATTTGTTTTTTTATTTATTTAAATAGTCTGTAGATTTTGAATTCGAGTTATGAAACATTTTACGAGAAAAATAAATTCTTCTATTGTTATAAATTATATTTTATTTAAATTCGATTAAAGATATGTATCTTTAGAATGTCTTTTGTCTATTCATAGTTTTAAAAATCCTCATTTTTTGCCAAAGTAAATTAGGAATAAAAACATTATGCGAAACATAGTGATGCTTTTAAATGAACATCCACCCAACATCAATAGGTATAACGTCAGTAATATCTTGTTGTATATCCTATATACTAAAAGCGTCATTACCTAAACAAACTTACGGCGCGTGTCTCGATTCTCTGACGTTACGATAACGCAACGTAATGACGCGATGACCGGTGAAAAGCCGCTATTGTGTGTATGCAAATAGTCCCTTTGTGGGCATAGGCGGTTTCACGCCTTTCGTGATCCGATCTACGATTCAGAACGTAATTACATTAATTGTGTATGTTCTAGATTTCTTGTGTGGTTCGGCCGTTTTTGCTGTGTTGTACAATATTATTAGGCAAGCTTCTTCCATTCATTTGAGAAAGTGTAATGACGCCGTGTATACCTAATAGGTAGGTATATTTCTAGGAATTGTGGGCAGGATATACACCAAAAGTATATTTGTAGCAGAATTCTGTTGATATTTAATATGACCGTTTTAATAACGTTCACTAAAGAAGTATATGGTTTTAAAAGACAAACAAACAAATATTACATAAACGTGAATACTGTGCGCGGAAGACTCCCAAATTAATTCCTTGCCGGTATTTAAGACGAAAATTGAGGAAATTGATGCTCTCACGGCCAGTAGACCAAAATGGTGTCGAAATAACAGGGAGCGTCAGCAAACAAAGTGAGCGTCAATACCATTTAAAGATTATTGCAGATAATAAATGTCATTGCAGGGCGTGGAATAATATTCATTATCTCCCAAATTAGTTATATGTCAAATTTATTAAACAATAAATAATCAAAATTTGTCTTTCAAGGCTAGCAGGCCTCGTATCACTAAATTGGTGTACAGCATCGGCTTCCCAATGACAGACAGCGTCAGCAAACAAAGCGACCGAAGTTTTAGAAAAGGTTGCATAGCCATGAACGTAATTTCGTGACGCGAAAACTCTTCCAAATTAATTCCTTGCCCACATTATTAGCTTTTTAAATGAAAATGAGGCGCTCACACCCGGCATCGGCTAGTAGACCAAATTGGTGTGTAGCTTCGGCTCCAAATGACAGGGAGCATCAGCAAAGAAAGCGAACACCACAGCTAATAAAAACTTTTGCACAACCGTGAATGTCATTCCATGGTGCGAAAAATCCTCCAAATTAATCTTGTCGGCACCATTAGACAAAAATTATAAAAATGATGCTCTCACGGCATAGGCTAGTATACCAAATTGATGTACAGCATCGGCTTCTAAATGACAGGGAGCAGTCAGCAAACAAAGCGATCGTCACGGCTATTACCCCGCCCCGTATCGTCCAGCAGGTGACGCCATTGTTGCTGTTGACGGCCAAATAACAGCGAAACGATAATTACGCCGGTTCGGTGCCCGAGGTTCTGCCGCCTCAAATTATATACCATTTGGTTCATTAATACTCCTAGTTTGAAGCCGCCTTTTGTTGTAAAGGATCCGTTTAATTAGTTCACACCGACTGTTTAAATATTAAATTAATAGTTGGGGTCCGATCTAGAGTTAAACAAATAAAGGCAAGGCGGCGCAAGGAAACGCACACTGGTTCATTATTTAGTTCCTTTGCAACTAAGCTTGGAGCTTGACATTGTGACCATTTTGTAACGCGGTTGTCGAAAAGTCGATGCAAACACATCAAAAGACGGGTAGCAACGTTACCAACCGCCACTGCCAGCCTATCTGCCACAGAACACAAGAAATATTCGAACGAGTTCGTATGACATAATCTGCTTCAAGTACTCACCTATATGCTAATTATAATGCCAAGTAATAAGTTATTCACGGAAAAAGAATCTATTGAAATTCGATTATTCGATTGCTAATACCTTACTTCCTCGCGCCGACACTACTGTGGATCTTGGTGTTCACCTGTATAATCAGATATCTTACAATCATCACATTGACCGGATCGTAGGAAAGGCTACTGCGGCGCAGGAAATACATGCCTCAAGACTGGAGAGAATCCAGAGGAAATTTACTAGATTTCTATGTTTTAAGTTAAAAATTCCTGCCATGGCGTATGAGGATCGTTGTTCCCGTTTCCATCTTCTTCCACTTGAGACCCGAAGAAAGATTTCTGATCTTCGTTATCTAATGGAAATAGCTCAAAGTAAAGTCAATTGCCCTGAACTTGTTTCCGAATTAAAATTGAATGTACCATTCCGTCACTGTCGTTCAAGAAATCTGCTCCATGTTCCATTCGTCCGCACGATGCACCACAGAAATGTTTTCTTTGTTTGTACCAGTATTAGACATTAATGCTCTTGACCTATTTTGTGATAACTTGTCAGCTGTTAAAAGAGTTCTGAGTAGTTCTGTATAGTGTCTATTTTAATTATATAAATTAATTAGCTGTACGCCAAAAGTAAGCGTAAAACAGTTATTTAACTTATTGCTATCTGTGGAGGCGTGTAAATGACTAGTATAATTTATGTATCTACCTTGTAATTGTGTTACCTTGTGTTAGCTGTAAGCCCCCCAAATAAATAAGTATATATTATTGATTACGAACAAGTGTCACATCTAAAAGAGGACGTTTGCCATGATAAATGAAGAAATAATAAATCATATAACGAGATATATTTGGACTGTTTATTTATATGTTTCACGCAAAGGGTGGCGAAGCGTGACAGCTGCTACTACTACTACTTCTAACCACTATGTGCTTTCTACCACTGTAACATTATCTTTACCGTGCTTCTACCAAGCCTGGTGATATGACAAAATCATAGTTTGAGGAGATAGATTATACCTTATCAAAAGTGGACGTCTGCTTAACCGACAATGATGATGTGTCATACAATGACGCATGTTCTATAGTATATTAGAATCTATACCAAGGCCATCAAAGACGATAACCTATAGAAAGTCAACTTTCCATAGGAGTGCACTTACCTGGGTCCATAGTAGTTATGTTTATGGACTCATTACCGTGTGTCGAGCCGTGGGTGACGGCTCCTGCGGCTGCGCAGCCATTTACATCCGATTAATATGTATTTGAGACGATACACTAAATAGCGCGCTTCTCCAATGCACCTCCAAGGCCGATATTTGTTAAATTTACTTAAACTAAAAATTAAAATAAACGACCGAAGTTTTAGAGTGTTGAGTATATTTAGTATTTTGTTTGCTAATGTATTTCCTAGTTTATACAGTAATGGGATCTTTGTTGTATTGGGGTTATTGATTTAACCTTGGTAACAAATTAAAAATGATTGCTAAATATTTTTGTACAATTTTACCCTTATTTTATGTCTACCTGGTTTTGTAGCGTTAGCCCAGCAGAAATGCTGTGTAAAGATAAAAGCCTATGCTAAAAATAAAACGGTTTTTATTTAGTTAAGCTATAATATAACGATAAATTAAATCAAAATTTTAGAATAGAATAGAATAGGTTTATTTGCATAAGACATGGTGGTACATGATCATAATTGTTAAAAGTAGCTTAACATATCTTGCTTATTTAGCATGCAAAATGTCACAAGTTTAGGTTACATGAAATAAGATTACAAGTCACAACCATTACAAGCGAAGTACCGAATTAACGTTATTATCCGTGAGGTAGTCAATTATAGTGTAATAACATTTATCAATAAGCCACGTCGTTAGTTTGTGTTTAAATGCGTGCAATGGGTATTGTTTAAATTAATTGGGTAATTTATTATATATTCTAATAATCATTGGTTCTTATTATATATATTTTTATTTTTAAAAAGACTATTAACTATATTATTATTATTATTTTATTGCCGAGACGCCGCCAGTGGACAGCGACGCGCGCGCAGTATCTCTGACCGCTTTCCCAACAGCAAAATATTTACGATACAGTTTGTTAACGAACTGTTAATATGTGATTCATGCAAATCGATACGCGTTTGTTTTCAAATAGAGAAGCCGCGGTAATGCCCTGCGCGGGCGCAAGGCACGAGAGAACAGCGGATATCACTAGCTCGCTTATTTCAAATGATCCCATTTGATTACTTTTAACAACCCACTACGGGTTGAAATATGGATAGAACTTAATAATTTGATGCAAATTATTTTAATAAAAAATACATAACGTAAAACTGTAAAGAATCTCCTATCCTAACGCTTCTGTCAGTCTGAAGTGACACTCCGGAAGAAGCCAAAACTAAAAAAATAAAAAAGTGACACTGTTTACTGTTTTTTATATAAGACAATTTAAACTGCACTGTGACATTAATTACATTTCGAATGAAATACTCGATAGCCAGTTAGTTATAGATAATAGGATTCTTACGCCATATTTCACCAACGCCTCCTAACTTTAGGTGACTCTTAAACATCCATGGCGTCTTTTTCATACCTTAGAGTGACACGATGTTGTTTAAGATACCACTAAAGTTGGTGTTGGTGAATTCGGGCATTAGGGTTATTGAGGTACCTATTCCTCACAGACCTTTAACGAAATAGACGAAAAGAGCGCTTGAAACTGTATGACAACCTATCGTGTCGAATTTTTCGTACCTACGATGACGTCATGAGCGAGATTTTCGCCCAGCTATTTTACGAGCTCTTGCAAGAAAGCACTACACAATTAACCATTTTCGTTTCTGAGTGGCGCGTGTTTTCACGGCAATGGTCTCAAGCGGACCGACTTAGGTCGGACAAAACTTTTTACAAGGTAGGTTAAACGCCTCTGTGGTCTAGTGGTACAACCACCGGTATCAGACCCAGGGGTCCTGGGTTCGATTCCCAGAGGGGTACATATTGTATTCGGTATGGTTGGTGGAAGGACTCCTTGTTAGTCCGCCTGGCTAGCTACCGCCTGGCAAGTCTGACGCCATAACAACAATGTTTTCATCATTGTTGTGTTCCGGCAGTTAGAGATAAGATAGCCAGTTCCTCAGTGATTAAAGATTCCGGGAGAGGCTCGCTTCCATCTTCAGCCTTATCAATACTTAACATCAGGTATGATGGAGGCTAAGAGTCTCCCCGTCGTTCAATAAAAAAAACCGTCAATCTCAATATATGTCTGTGCGATTCCTCAACTAGAGTGCCAATATACAACCAGGTTATTATCCTCCCGCAACATACCCCAACTTGCACCTCCAACCATCGCCACCGGTCCGATGGCGTTATATCAGTAATGGTCTCTATTAAGAGAAGCCGTGGCGGCGGCCATTACCACGCTAATAGAATCTCTAAACTGCCACTTACAGCCAGCGCCGCTACCTAAATATACGACGCCGAATCTTAAAACATCCACGTCCTTAATTTTGATACCGAGTTATGGTAACAACATGTAAATTTTTATTGGCGGTGTTGCTGCTGGATTGAGATGTAGATAGTGTGATTGAGGCGGTTCTTTTTTTAATCAAATTTATTCAGTGATATGGGGATTACATGCCATTTTTTAGACTTCATCTCTGTTTAAGTGTCGTGAAATTATAATTAGGGTACTTCGATGACACAACATCCCGAGAGGTTCTTAGCCTTGGGTGTTTTTATTGGAAAAGATTAGGTACATTATTGGTTATGGTAAATTTTAAATAGAAAAATATTGGAAAAAATTAACTCGGCCACAAGTGAATTCTCAGTTTTTTTCCAATATTTTTCTATTTTAAATTTACTATAAGTATAAAAATAGCATTGAAAAATGCAAAAATTACAAAATCATGAAATACATTATTGGTATTTGAAAATGCGTCTTATATGTCTACCTGCTTTGATTATTTTTTGCAATATTGTAAATATTATTGTATTCTAATTTACATTTTGATCTTCCTCATTCCTCTACAACTATGTAAAATTAATGTCATGTCTTCTGTCTTTGTAAACACTGAAAAATATGCAGTTTTTATTATTAATGAAAATGAAAAATATGTTTATTCCTGTAACAAAAGTAGTTTAACAGAGATTTAAAGGTGGTCTACCTCTTTTAAGTGCCAAGGCACCTGTGCCAGAAGGAGTCACTCTTCCTTAACAAAGCATACATGTACAGAATTATAAAACCAGTACAGTTATAATCATATAAACAATAAATTTATTAAAACTTAAGACGACAAATTAAACATATAAGTACAAAATTGAGCTTGTTTTGTGTTGTGTGTGTGTGTGTTGTGTGTGTGTGTGTGTGTGTTGTGTGTGTGTGTGTGTGTGCGTGTGTGTGTTCTAAGCAATTAGTGGAATATAATTTTTAGCAATTCAAACTGATTTCTTTAACTAGTGTATTCTCGGCTGTATTTTACTTTAATTCGATCGATCGAAAAACGGTAAAAAACTATTAAAGGTGCCTTATAAAAGGGAGATAGATATAAAATTATAATTCGTAACCAATATAGAGGGAACACATTTCATTTCAATACAAAAAGATTATATAGGGCGTATTGGCGATAAATTACATCATGTTTATTAACTTTTTCCTATTCACATTTCCTATGTTAGAGAAATGGTTTCGCCATTAATCTATTTCCGTGATGCAACCCTAACATAAACAACAAAGAAGAAGCGTCCGCGCATTCATTGCCGTCTTACTAAGCACACTTGGAAGAGATAAATCAAGGGAACGGTAAATGTATAGTATGCAACGCGAATGCTACACCAAGGGTTGCGGAATCACTATGATTTATTCGGGGGGGTAGAGATGGCTTTGTTAACAGACAATATGGGCAAATTGAGATGTCGCATTCGGCATGCATCCGCTGCACATAAGCTGTGGGAGCGATACAAAACCCCTAATAATAGATAAATAAAGTCAAATATTACAACAAAAATAATGGGATCCTATTAAAATAGCGACTCTATTCTAAGAAACATAGAGATGAAAATGGTTTTTTCTGTGTAATGATGTTGGTTTTGAGTCGATAAATCAATAAGTTTTTTGTGCAAGGGTTGTCAGTACCTGAGCGGCTCCTTTGTGGATCGTTATAAATTATGTTTTAGCAGCAATAGCAAACACCACACGGTCATCATCGCCGCTCCGAGATATTGAAATATTTGGAAATTATCAACACCTTTTTTATTGGAGAAAAAACGTTATATCATTTGTAGTATCCCACACTGAATACGGTAGTTATGAACTATAATATTTTCCTTGTAATCTATCGAAATTTATAACATACGAGGCTGTTATATTCCTACCCAAGTCAGTACGCTTAGCACGAAAAACTTTCGAGTACCTAAGTATCGAGGATGTAAAGTAAAAAAAAATATGTCATATTGAGCAGCGTTACTAACGTAAACGGAACTACCTATAAATTTTTTGACATTAGGTAGGACCTCGATACGTCCTCGATACTAGGTATTTCGATAGTTTTTCGTGCTAGCCCTAATAAACATTTATTAATGTAATTATTCACAGTTGTTTGTTGTTTGGTAATATGATGCATTATATCTATTTTAATTTACAGGACAAGAATACAGTGACAACAGACAGATTATTAAAATTTGATAGTGGCAAATTGTGATTGTATATTTAATAAACTCTGTAAAAAAATGTTAAACATGTTAAACATGTTAAATGTACATTTACTCCAAGTTTGGACTACCTTATTTCATAATTAGGTACAATCGAGGTCTTCCCGGTAGACCAGTAGAGTTTTAGGGAAACGTTTTCTCGGAAAGTACTAAGGTTAAAAAAATAATTAATAATTCAAATGAAATACCTGTTCATGTTCTATTATTTGTAATATAAAAGTTTTCTATAGATCTATTACTTTTTTAAATAAAGATCCCTTACAAAACTCTACTGGTCAACCGGGAAGTACCCCGACTGTACTTTTTATTTTTATTTTTTAGTTTATTAACGACGGGGAGACTCTTAGCCTTCATCATACCTGATGGTAAGTATTGATAAGGCTGAAGATGGAAGCGAGCCTCTCCCGGAATCCTCAACCACTGAGGAACTGGCTATCTTATCTCTAACTGCCGGAACACAACAATGCTGAAAACATTGTTATTATGGCGTCAGACTTAGATAAAATGGTGGTAGCTAGCCAGGCGGACTCACAACAAGTCCTACCACCAACCAAACCAAATACAAATTGTACCCCCGTTGGGAATCGAACCCGGGACCCCTGGTTCTGATACCGGTTACCACTAGACCACAGAGGCGGTTCAAAAGTTAATATCTTACTAATATTTTAAATGCGAAAGTTTGGGGGATATTTGATTGTCCCCTTCACGCAAAACTACTGAAAAAGGTAAATTTTTAAATAGAAAAATATTGGCAAATATATTAACTCTGCCACAAGTGAATTCACAGACGGGAATCGAACCCGCGACCTTTGTAAATCCGGTCCAATGCTCTAGCATTGATTAATGCAAAAAATACAAAATCATAAAAAAAACACAGATAGAATATAGCCTGGATTAAAACACAGGTTACTTTTTATCCTGATATTGCCACGGGAACGTGAACCACACGGGTGAAACTGCTGGCAGCAGTTAAACTATTATAAGTAATTTCGTTGATTTGTAGAATTTCTTGTTTTTAAAATTATTGTTCATTTGACAATAACTCCTGGCTAGCTATGTATTCCTGGTACTTTTACTTAAATAATATTTTAATTAATAAGTAGGTATACGAACGGTCGAGTAGGACATTTCTTGTGCAGTGGGTCTAAGGGGAAGAAAATTATCTGTTGAGTTACCCGTGGTCCCACTGGACGTCAAAACTGTAGCGCAATGGACTACGGGTAAAGCCTTTTTTTACAAGTAACTGGGCAGGCATTTGACCACCATCGTGCTTAGTAAACAAGATGTGGTCTAAGGTGTTGCATGCTTGCCCAGGAAATGCCTATTCACTCTCGCCTTGAAGAGGCCAAAGTTGTAGGAATCGGGGAACACATGAGCAGGCAGCGCATTCCATTCTTTAGCGGTTTGCATTAGAAATGTGTCAGCAAAGCGCTTAGTACGGATCGCTGGAATGTCAACGATGTACGGGTGATAAGCTAACCTGCGTCTGGTACCCCGATGGTGGAAAGGGGCTGGAGGAACAAGGTCGTGCAGTTCTCTCGCACACTCTCCAAAGTGTATCCTATAAAAGACCGATAAACATGCAACTTTGCGGCGGTGACTGAGGCTCTGAAGTTCCGCCGTGGCTAATGCAGAATTTCCAATGAGTTTCCTGTCAACAAGTTTTCAATCGATTCCAGAAGCTCTAGCTGATACTTAGGAGAACCATCCCACAGGTGACAGCAGTACTCCATGCACGGCGCTTTGTATAAAAGGAGCAGCTGATTCGGAGAGAAGTACCGCCTAGCCTTAGAGAGGACGCCCAGTTTCTTTGCCTGAAGAGTATTCGCAATGATGTCAACGAAACAACCCCATTATGTTTTGATTTATTCGGTGACTGTACTGTTACAGTATCACACGCATTGTTTATTGATTCTGACTTGTTTCAAGATGCCATTGTAACGGTGTCCCGATACGAGTCCCGTAAGACCCGGTAATCCGGCCATGTCCCGTATATCAGGCCCGATTCGGAACTACAACAACAAACAACGGCGCCCTCGGAGGAATCCTGCCCCTTAATCTGAGAAAACTGTCTTAAACCGCAAATACTTGTGACGATTACTATTTCTGGATCATTGTTGACAAAATTTTACAGAATTCTGTAAAGTTTTGTTCGTAGTGATTCAGATCTGAATGATGAATTCACAGGAATCTCTATCTTATTAATACATCTCTACCGTGATGTCAATGTGTTAATTTAAAAAAGAGAACAATTTAATACTTTCTGCTATAGGTTCATCTGTGGGGCTAGCACGAAAAAAAAATCGAAATCGTCGTATCGTCAAAAAAATTATAGTTTAATCTAGTTCCGTTTACGTCTGGTAGAACGGTCTATTTTAGGTTAAGTATATATTTATATTAAGTATTATGTAAGTAATTGTTAGGTATATAGTGTTCATGCTCTTATATGTATGTATTTGTTTATGTATTTGGATTTAGTATATTGGTTTTCATTACGCCCAGTATACCTGTAGCTACTCTCATCATACTTTTTTCTCTTATCCTGTCCATCCTAAGGGTGCCTGGAAGAAATCGCTTTTAGTGATAAGGCCGTCAATTGTATGTTTCTCTTTGTTTATTTTTTTATCATTCTAAGTTCTGAGTGTACAATAAAGTAAAAATAAATAAAATAAATCAATAAATAAACGCTGCTTTATAATGTCATCCATTTTTTGACGATACGTCTTCGATACTTACAAAAGTTGTTTGTGCTATATTATTAAATTAAAGGTGACAAATTCTAGAACTGTATCGATGGCTGAGATTTCGTCCTCAAATATACATAAATGCCAGAGACAACCCGCGAAGAAGAAGATCTGTAGTCTCAATAAAGTAATTTAAATTTAAAAAACCAATATCGCCTTTAAAATAAACTCCAAACAATCGCTTGTTCGCCCTGGTATAGCGAAACCCCAAACAAAATTTGTTTGTTTCGTAACCAAAAAATAAATTACACATATAAAACGAGGCTGTGTGCGTCCGTTCGTCACGCTGCGCCAACATGGCTGCACCCCACCTCACGATATAGTTACACTTTGAATTATTTTTATTTCATTATTAACAAAAGATTTCACCCGTTTTGAAATATGATTTGTTGGCGGCCATATTTTCGGCTCCCCTGCGCGTACGCAACCCGTGGTGTAACAAAAGTGCGTAACGAAAAATGTAAAAACATGGACTCGTTTTTTAATGGCCGCGACCGTGAATAATTTGGACAAGCCGTTCGTTTGTACGAGTTTGTTGTGACAGTATATAATGTGACCGACTTTAGATCTAGTATTACTTCTATCTGATGCGGTATTATTATTACAAGTCTATACAGTTTAAATACCGCAACATAAAAGCATCAAGGACGTAGATAGAAATATGAATATTATTTAAGTAAAAAACATATAATTTACACAACCATTGAAGAGAAGACTTGCCTGAAACACAATCATCAATTGATAAAACTAATTTAGTTTAAAAATTTCCAGTATTTTATTATTGTTGAAACAAGATTAATATCAGATAAAATAAAACCAAATTAATTTGTTTAACGTCCGATTAAATATCCGATAATCTTTATAATAAAATTAATTATTATTCGCAATAAAGGAAATCAATAAATAATATGCCTAGCTAATGATAAAACCGATCAAATTCTTGGAGTACAATTAATTTTAGTATTTTAATATCCGGGATTTTTATTGTTATTACAAAGATAATATGTTTGGTAACAAACAACTGATAAAACAGCTGTGATGTGCCGTCTCGTTTTACAAATACTTATAATTATGCGTACCGACTGCCTAGTTGGGTACCATAATAACAGGTTTTAATAAATAAATAAGAAAATACCTAATCTAGATAAAACCACTGGTCTCATGTAGCTCAGACGGGACATGAGACCATTGGTTTTTTTTCTAGTATATTTTCTTATTAATTACATAAAAATAGCATTGTAAAATGCAAAAAATAAGAAGTTCTAAAAATGTTTTTATGACTTCATCAGTTACAGTTGTTGTTTACTAATAGTTTGAGATTCAAACAATTTACTGTAGTTTTAGTTTTTTTGATACTAGAGAGGCTACGTGGTGACATCGTTTGCGAGACGCGGCATTGTGTCCCATTTAAATACAGGTACGTAGACTGCATTTTCCCATAGGAATAAAATGTAACCCAACAAAAAGTCTCGGTTAGTAAGTAATCATTGCCCTAATTTACGACAAAATTTGTTCGTGTACCTACTTTTTGGATGAGAAGAAAAGCGAACAACGACAAACAGGCAAAAAAGAGTTAGTGTTTGTTTAAAAAATATATAATTTCGTTACGCTACATATTCTTATTTTTTTTACAGTGCAGTTCACTTTCTCTTTGAAGGATAATAGATTTAATTTTGTTATGAGGTCTCTCATTATGCAGTAGTTTCTGGTTTTATAATTCATAGGCTTGGGATGCCCCCCTCCGTCGGAATAACAGCGACAAATATTTATAAATGTTGTACGAGATCACGAGGGATCATGCCATGTGGCGCAAGTTGTAAGATGTTTGCGAGGAGAACAATTTTCGGTGGGGTAGCTAAAATTTAAATATTTTAGGAGCACGTACAAGTTGAAACGCGATATGAAGGACTAAGGCTCGCGTGGTTCCCGTTCCCGTTGGAATATCTAGATAAAAGGTATCCTATGCTTTAATCCAGGCTATGTACTATCTGTGTATCAAATTTCAACCAAATCTGTTCAGTAGTTTTTGCGCGAAAGAGTAACGAAAATCCCAACATCCTCACAAACTTTAATATTATTAGGAAGGATTTCAATTTGAATTGATAATATCAAGTTAAGCCTCAAACTCAACTCAAACCAAAAATCATGCATGATTGACGTTTGAAACGTCACAAACAAACGAACATTCGACCCATAGACTGTTAGAAATTTTCTTCTCTCTTTAATGAAACGTTGATGAAATTTTCAAAAACATAAATAACTACAATTATTAAAAATCTGTGTCATCTTTCAACATAACCGCGTCCGCTTCAGCTTATCCCGTAAGCCACCCATTACGCACTATTGTAACATTTGTAACCATATTCCCCGCTGCATAGCGTCCCTGTCCCGACTTCCCCAGCCGTGTTTGCACACATGTTTACAGCCCATAATGTCCCACTGTACCCCGCCAGCTTTGATCGATCTAATTATGACGAAATTATGAGATTTGGAATTTGAATTGCGAAATATTGCGAATTTCATACTTGAGCTCAAAACATGAAACTATCGGAATTCATATTTTTTTTTTAATTTTGCCCATTTACAACGCTCTTAATATTTATTAATTATACATACTTAGAAATATATTTTGCCTTTTTATAGTTTTTTTCAGAAAAACATATTAGTAGTATGTATGTATTTTTTAATATTTTTTTAAGTTTTGTATTTTCCAATGCTAATTTATACGTATGATAAGTTTTAAATAATTTTAAAAATATTGGAAAAAGTCTACTCGGCCACAAGTGAATTCTCAGATGGGACTCGAGCCCACGACCTTTGGAAATTCGGTCCAATGCTCTAACTACTGAGCTACCGAGACTTCAGTGGTTATTTCCATTATAATATTTATCTATTTAAAATTTATCATAAGTATGTAAGTACTTACCTAGTCATAGACGAGTAAAATTTAAGGTCAAAACAACTATCGCGTATTTGGACAACCAAAAGAATGACTTTTAGAGAAAGTTGATTTAAATAGAGTACTTGCAACTTATAGGTACAACTTTGTAAGCATACTATCTGCAATGATAGTCCCAGATGTATGTATACCGAACCTACGTACGATCTAGTAGAAGGCACGATCAGTATTTCCCGCCGCCCGTCAATAAATATTTAAACATTTGACATCTCATCCAAAGGACAAGCCTTCGGACCACTTACTCGTATATTGTAAAACTAGCTTCCGCTCGCGGTTTCACCCGCGTGGTTCCCGTTCCCGTGGGAATATCGGTATAAAAGGTAGCCTGTGTTACTCTCCGCCCTTTCAACTAACTCTATGCCAAAAATCAAGTCGATTAATTGCTTAGTTAGGGCCTGAAGGAAGGAAAAACAAACACACTTTCGAATTTATCATATTAGTTAGTATTAGAATTAGTTAGGATTTCCTTCTCAACACAAACTATTAAATTTTAAATAGAAAAATATGAGAATTCACTTGTGGCCGAGTTAATTTTTTCTAATATTTTTCTATTTTAGATTACAAAATCATACAAACCATTAACTTTATCCCGCAAACTCAATGTTAACAGTAAACAGTAGCAAGCAATATGTATGAATATTCATACAGAAGCTTTTAGCATCGGTCTCAGCCTAGCCATTAATTGAAAAGCGCCATTAATATTTATTTGATGGTCCAAACCCATCAATAAGCAGTTATAATGGCGGCTACAATTCGCCGTATCTTCTATTTACATATATATCACACTTCGCCGGTGAAACATTCTAATTTCTTCACAAGACGCTCTAATTTTGTTTAAAATAATTAATAAATTTGAAATTTTAATTATTGGTCTAGATTTCTTTTGCTATTTTGGGTATTTTAGATGTTTGGTATCGTTTGTTTAATCGCCAAAAATAAAAACAAAAACATATTTTATTCTTCATTATGCACGGAGTTGATTTAAATACCCATTTAACGTCTTTCTAGTTCACGTAAAAGTTTCTACAAGAAATTAAAATAAAAGTTCCAATTTAAATAGAAAGAAGATCTGTATCTGCTTAAGACAATTAATTTTCGTCGCCAATCAAGAGCGCTCTTTATAAAGCGATGTTCTATTTCCATTAACACCCAGCTACAATATAAATTATGTTGGAAACGGTCGCTTGTCACGCGATTCTCATGTTATTAAATCGCACCTTCTGTCTGTCCTAAACGACTTTTTTAAACGAGTGCCATCAAAATTAAGAATAATTAGTTTGATTAAGTTTGGAAAAGTTAGGTAGTAAGTATTTTGATTACGCTATTGATGCATCAAGAAAACGAAAATTAAAAAGAAAACTACAAATGCTATTCCGTAAAGAAATACTTACCGGCATCTCTTACCCCGGTATTGTTTTGATCTTACCATGCTATTTCGTTCTACGTATCTCTTAAAGTAAGCTTGATTTTTTACGGAAGTTTTGTGACGTCTTCCCTCAATCATCACCTCCAAAGAGTGAAGTGTGTTAAAATGTGACAGCTTCAATAGATACAAAACGCAAAAAAAATAAAAAAACTTTCTTATGACATGACGGTTAATAATAGATGATGGTAGGCCCGCTTATACAATTAACTTAATTTCGAAATTTCTACAGAAGAGTCACAGGCGTGAGCTAGGCTATAGCTGCGCGGGCCCATCAAAGTGTCCACGTGAATATTAACTCAATTAAGGCGCGCTTAATGCCGTGACACCATAAATTGAGCGCCCACTAATATTTATAGGAGATTTTTTAATATTTTTAATACAAATCACGATTTGAGATCTTAATTTCTTATCTATTTCTAAGCCAAGGCGCAAATGGAAATGATTTAAATGGATAGCATTTTGGTAAAAGTTAACGTCTCATAGTTTGACTAAGCCATCGTCCGGATTGAACAGACAAAAACACATATAAATATTTCCCACCATCAAATATTATTACACACATTTACTTTTTATCGCATTCAAAAAATATTCATCCCCTGACGTGCGCAGTGTCACTCACAAACGCCGCCATCAAAGCGAGCTAATTTCTTACGGTCCCGCGCTTTTATTCAATACAAAGCCAAACTTATTTGACAATAAAAACTATAAGTGACATTACAAACTATAAAACCATACAAGCAAAAATCTATTCTATTTTCTTAATAATAAAGTTCAAAATCGTTCACAGGACATAGACAAGGGTGACAATGATTTTGACTTCCGCGCGGACGAGCAGGGCCGCACATTAGTGGTGCGTGTGAGTCGCAGATAACTTCATTATGGCCGTTTAGACGCGGTTCGAGTCTTTGCACTGATATGGGTCGGTTCATTGTCTCTTTTCGTTTGTGTGTCGCCTCGTCGTATGTCATTTTAATAACAATGTCAAAATATGAGGAAACGGTGTTTTTTTTTCATTGTGGTTTTTACAACCTTTTGAATAAAAAAAATAAAAGTTATTTTATGAAAGTTTATTAGATAGAATTAAAATTAATCCACGATGACCCGGGACCTCAGAGTAGGCGACATCGACACCTTCAAACAGTACAGTACAGTACAGTCGGTGAACTTCCCAGTTGACCAGTATTTTTTTTTAGGGAGCTTTATTTAAAAAGGTAGTAGATGTGTAGAAAACGTTTTTATTACAAAAAATAGAACATCAACACCGATTCCCGATTGTTCCACTCTACCACGGAGGTCAAAACATGTTTTTTTTTATATTATTGTTACTTTTTGACCCAGAACACCCTTTATTTCGTTTTGGAATAAGAAAATACGTTTCAGATGAGCAAAAATAACGTACCTTTAATTTGTATCGTTACACTATCGGTACTTTACAATTACAATGTAAGGGATTTAGTAGTAGTAGTAGCTAGTTTTTAACCGACTTCAAAAAAAGGAGGAGGTTCTCAAGTTAGCGGTTTTATTTATATGTATGTTTTCTTCGCGAGTTGTTAACAGATTTTTATAATTCTTTTTTTATCTGAAAGAAAATGGTTTATGTGTGGTCCCATATAAATTTTACGAAGATCTGGCTAGTAGTTTTTTCATAATCGTAAAAAATATCAATCACGTTTTGGTAAGTAGGTAGTCGTTTACCTAGATGACATCATTGTTGTGTATGCTGATTTTTAGTGTAAGTAACGGCACATGATGTAACTAAAAAATCTGAAATAAAAACATTTTATAAAAAAATATTCAAACCGACTTCAAAAAGTAAAAAATATAACTTTTGGAGTCGGTGCTAGCTAGCTAAGGCCAAAAAAATATATAGTTAATAGAAGTGCAATGTAGAATGTCTTGGCTGGCACCGACTCCAAAAGTTTTATTTATTCAAATTCGCAACTCGAGTTAATTAGCTTTTACTCAGTCTCTGTTTCATGCAAATGAAAATTAATTACCGAATTATGATTTTTTTACGTGATGCAAAATTAAAGTAAATAAAAAAACTTTTTATAAAAAAATACTTTTGAAGTCGGTGCCAGCTAAGGTATTCTACATTGCACTTCTATTAGTTATAATTTTATTTTTGTTGCCTGACTGGCACTGATTCCAAAAGTTTTATTTTTTACATTTTGAAGTCGGTTTTAATATTTTTTTATAAAATGTTTTTTATTTCACATGTTTTATTTAGTAACCTCATGTGCCGTTGCTAAAACAAAAAATCAGCCCATACACAACTATGATGTCATCTAGGTAAACGACTACTAACCAAAACGTAAATTATATTTTTAAGGATTATGAAAAAACTACTAGTTAGATCTTTGTAAAAATTATATGGGACCACACTTGAACTATGTTCTTTCAAATATTTTTTTAAAATTAAAATCGGTTGACAGCTGACGACGTTATATTATAACATACATAAAAAAAACCTCGTCCTTTTTTTTAAATCGGTTAAAAATACATAAATTAGAAATGCGATGCGACACTCGACAGTGACTACTGAAATGAATTATCTGTTTCTCGTAAGGTAGGTATATTCAGGGTATGAATCTACGTAAAAGCTAACGCCTCACTGCCAGACTATGCAGTTTTAGCCTGTAGCGTAAATCTTTATCACCACTTAAAATAAAAAATTACGCGTGTCTGCTATAGAAATAACTTAAAAAAATTAAATTTACTTCTATATGATTTCTCTTTTTAATCCATTTTTAATCAGTTTTTATTAGCTTTTTCGGAAAATATCCCTTCGTATGCATGGTCTATATATAGTCAATTACATTATTTTGACTTTTTTTATATAGTTTTTTTTACATTTTTAATACAGTTTTATATATTACAATAACATTTTACAGTTTATACTTACTTATCGATCTACTTATCTTACAAGTTTGTAAATATTTAAAATAGCAATTAAATAAAGAAAATAAATGTAAAAAGTGAATAAAATCAATTAAATCGAATGTAAAACGGAAGGAAAGAAGGGCGACATGAGACTAGTTGCTTTTTTCTAGTATATTTTCTTGTTTAATATGTATCACATAAAAATAGCATTGTAAAATGCAAAATTAAAAAGTTATAATTAGATGGCTGTTTCATCTTAATCGATAGTCAAACATCTGTAAAGATGTTTCTTTCGAATGCGAGGATATTTCTCTCATTGATGAAGCGACGGTGGCCAACACCGTAGAACGGTGAATATACTAGAAAGATTCGACGTGTCTTCGTAGGTCTCTGTAGCATAATTGTTTAGTGCATTGGGCCGGACTCCCAAGGATGCGGGTTCGAATCCCGTCAGGGCGATATGAGACTAGTTGCGTTTTTCTAGTATATTTTCTTGTTTAATATATATCACATAAAAAAAGCATTGTAAAATGCAAAATTAAAAAGTTATAATGCCATTCTTATGTTAATAAATCTTATTATTCTCGATTAGTATTTCCATTAATCTCCCTTTAATTTCTAAATTAAATTGTCGTTACCTTCTGTAACGCGACAAGCCTTATTGTAAAAATTCAATCAAATCTTAATTTTCGTGTCTCAACCTTCCATCCATGTTGTCTAATTTATACAACGATCACTTTCCCTCTCCTAACAGCCACATTAGATTCCAAAGAGCCCAATAAATAGGAAACAGCGTGAAAAACATGACCAACCATTCGAATCTATGAACGATATAATAAAATTTTATGAACACAGGAAGCCACGGTAACTCAGTGGTGAAAACGCATCGACAGAACGGGTTCCCGCGAGCTAATCCGGCTGGCATCCACTAACACATTATAACATCTTAATTTCAATCTCGATAAAAAGCATAAAGAACAGTTTTATAAAACCGACAGCGTCCGTAAGGCGCGACGCGCACGTTCAGTCGATCTTATACGCAATGGAGATGAGACATGGAAATAAAGTCGGTTTTTTCTTACTTGTCTTAATATGTAAACAATCTTGACAAGACTTATTATTGAATTGTAACAAAAAAAAATACATGGTAATGTCATTCTATACCTTTCATGACAAAACAACTATTGAGTACAAAGATAATTTTGTAATATCTTTCTTTGTTTTATGTTCTAAGGAAACCTGTAAAAAGACATGTAAAGATTGTTTACATTTTAAGACAAGTAAGAAAAAACAGACTTTACATAAGATATTTTAATTACTTAATCGACAACAGCAGAGATTGTTTATAAACTCATACATTTTAAGGATATTTGAAGAACTTTTTGTTACTCTTTGTTTGAAACTAGATAAGGCTGACATTGTCTGTCGAAAAAGTTAACTTTTTCTCTTTTTAATTATTTCAGATACATGTTTCGATTTACCTTGTTACCACTCAACAGTACCTCATCGACTGAAATTTCCATGCAGGCATCTGTCCAGGTGTCGCAGGCGTGTCGCCATCCTTAGCAGGCGTTAAGTCCACCAGCACAAGGCGACACTAACACGGCGCGACACGCCGCGCGCGATTATCGTAATGATGCCGCGTCCTTTGATCTGCCGACCGCGGTGACCACGCCGCACCGCGCCCGGGACAACCACCAATTATAACACCTTCGTGATGCGTCGTTACACAGACTTTAACCGAAAACTA
The DNA here is from genome assembly GCA_910589605.1 of Chrysoteuchia culmella. NCBI lineage: Eukaryota > Metazoa > Arthropoda > Insecta > Lepidoptera > Crambidae > Chrysoteuchia > Chrysoteuchia culmella. The sequence goes on from OU342649.1 coordinate 748,649, forward strand.
TAATAAAAATATCTTTTGATTCTCTATAGCAAAGTGATGGTTTCATTATTAGTCATTTGATGCATCGGTTAAGAGAATCAAGAAACTTGGATTGTATCTCTTTTGATGATTATTTTGGGCAGACATAATAGATGAAATAATATGGCACATTTTTGTCCATAATCCGAGTTAATTTAAAAGATTTTCCTTTAAATTTATCTTCAAAAAATCATCATTATAAAAATGCTGAACACTTAGATATACTTTTATTAATTTATGATATGATACTTGTAAAAAATTGGTCACCTCAGGCACTGCCACGAGCGAGATTTATATCTCAATATTGGTCGAAGGAGAAGAGTTGATCGTTTATTATATTTATTATCATTTACAGCCGCCATTACTCAATGAATCTTCTTTATTACACAAAGGCTGTCCAGATCATCAGTGAAATTAGAAAATTAATGATTAACTTGTCGAATTAAATAAGTATGTACGAAGAAATAAAGTATAACAAATTCAAAACTTTTGTCAGTGTAACCAAGTTTTGATCTCGTCGTGACTTTCTGCAATAGTTCATGTCTTCAGTATTAGAGAAAATGTATTAGGGTCTTTACCTAAAATTCATTGTCTAATTCATATTTACATAGAGCCTTTTAATAATAATAATAATAATAATATAATAATAATATTTCCATACAATCACACCAATTATCTAGCCCACGTTAAGTATCATGAAGAACTTGTGTTATGGATACTAGATAATGGATAAACATACATATATACTTTTTTTTTTGTAAATACATACATAATATACATATTAAACACCCAAACCAAGACAAATAGACATGTTCATGCACACAAATATTTGTCTTGTCCGGGGATCGAACCCGGGACCTCTGGCGCAGAAGGTGGGGTTAGTACCCCTGCGCCAAACAGGTCGTCAATTGATTAAACTTTTTAAATATTTCAGGTGACAAAAAGAACTCATTTCATAATAGTTTAGCAAACCATAAGGCAAAATTTAGCATTCCTGGATGCATATGCTGGAGTGCTGAATTTTGCCTTATCGGTAAAGCTTTATCAAGCGATCACAATCCGCTAAAATGGCCCAAAACTACAATATTTTTCATGGTGGTCCTCAAGTGGAGAGGTTATTTACCATAATAAACTACTCAACAATCAGCGCGCAGCCAGCGTGGACAATTTGCAGGCGGACAAAGCCGGGCCTCAAACGAGATCATTCATGTAAGATTACCAAAGGCCCTATTAGACGATCAGCCGTGCTGGCCCGGCCGCCTCTCGCCGCCTCTCGCCGCCACTTGGTCCCCGAGATAATCCTCCATGAATAAATAACACGCATTGTGCTTTGACGTATTCGCTATTGACAACTTTTTGCACATTTGCCCAAATGCGTGCGGTTTCTAAATCGATACAGAGACAATTTTGAACTTTACGTCTTTAGATTAGAATCTTTTTCGAGTTTTATAAACGTAAGGAATTGTTGACAGATGACTGCAGATTTATAGAACTGTAAGCTTTTAGTGTCAGGAATAAAGTTCCAAATTGTTTGTCGCGTAGCGGCGAGCTTAAATCCCGAGTTTTGCTTAATCTGGCGGCGCTTAGTTTTGATGTCTCCAACGAGGTTTTTTCCCAAACATTCGCTTTCATCGTGACATCTGTCTCGGTAATTAGCGCGTGGGTGGCCCACTGCTGAGGTCCCACTCTTACGGCATTATTCTGCTTAATAACCGCCTTTGTTGCCATTGTCATCGCTGTTTTCACTTTCAAAGATAATCCTTTGAACGGGTAAACAGAAATTGATATTCTGTTTGCTTTAGAATATTGCAAGTGACGGCCTTGTTTACGTAATGAACTTTCTTCAGAAATAGATAGACCCAAAAGGGTTTAAGTTTCGTTGTTCGTCGAAACCGTATCAAAGGATTTATCGTTCCAAACGAATATTTTCTTAAAAGACTATTATTTCAAAACGTATTCTTAGAAAGTGAATTCAAATAAGTGAGCAACATTCACCTAATGATACCCAAATAAATTTAATAATAAAACACGGTGAAACTGCTACACAAAGACCGAGTCATCCAATCATCAAAGCGTTTCTAAAACAGCCGTCGGCGACGGCATATATTTATCTAATTAAATCTAACAATGGCTGACACTCGGTTGTAATATTTCCAAATTATTTACCTTCACAGAGCGTGACGTACAGGTGCGAAGACAAATACGGCTCCTGTTACGGCGAGGCGGGACTCGAACCCGCGCCCAACGCCGCAATTATTGAGATTACTCAATTATTTGCTGAACGTTAAGGCTTATTAGTGCGAATGACTCAGAGTTACCGAAGATCAAAGATTAGAAAAGGAAACAGTATTTGTTACAGCTTTTTGCCTAACATATTTCTGTTTTCCAAACCTACTAATGTATTGGTAATGTATACCACTAAAATTAGAAAACCATATCAAGATAAATATTCGTCCTCAAAATAACAAAATGTTTTATTAACTTGATGTTTCGAAATGCGAAATGTTTCGAATTATTAACACAACTTTTATTTTAGAATTTGCAGATACTCTAGTAAGGCTTGTAAAATAGGCATTTTAAAACCAATCCCTCGAGCTTTTCAAAGCACTGCCCCATCTACACGTGGCGTGGGGGCGTGCCCTTCACGCGGCAATCGCTCGCCGCCTAGTAATAAAGGTATCACTTCGCGCGCCGCACAAAGGGGGCAAAACAAAGGCTTTCGCGCTAATCACGCCGGAATTGATGCCGTCCGACGCCTCCCGCCGACTCCGCCGGCCGCCGCGCGTGAATCGACAACTTTATGTTTAATACCGTGAGAGTTAAGTTGTACTTTACTGAAAATATTAGTAGCAACTTTTTTTATTTAAATTACTAGGTACTTTTGTTTAGCTGACCTAGATACGAAGAGGTTTTCTTATGGATGAAGCATGAATAGAAATTATAATATATATATACTTTGTCTTTGAGATTTACAAAACAGCAAGTCAACAATTCTACTTACTTATTATGTATCTGTAGGTATGTTATGTGTAACCGTTTTGCATTTAAATGTTAATAATTATTTCCAGGTGTGAACCTTGATGTTTCGCTTTAATAAAAAACACTGAATATATCTGCATACCTTCGTTTTATTCTGACGGCCAATAAAAACTCAAACGGACAGCACTGAGTCGGACCTTGGCTCTCGACAAATTAATCAACATACTTTTTTACGAATGTTACAAATCATGAAAAATATTAATAAAATATATTTCCTTCATTGTTTAACAAAAAATAGAGATCTGTGTTTAAAAAACAATTAAAATATATTTTTCGATAAAAGCTATTTTTTATTCTTTTAACCTTTTAGAGCCCAAATATGAGAAGCGATAGATAATATATTGTAATAAGCACATCTTAAGTTTCTTCGCGCACTCATAATTGAAATAAAACAACTAGTGCGATGTATTTACCCGAAATATATATTTGGTACTATAATTTTTCGGTTTATTTGCGGTTTTTGTTTTCCCGACGTTTCGGCACCTTTTTGACTCACCCGTGACACTGTGTGACAGGAAAACTAAAACTGAAATACTTTGGGTAAATACATCACACTAAATATTATAATACTCCGCAAAAGTTGTTTTATTTTAATATATTGTTATCTGGACACCGGTGTCAATTCAAATATACTGATGTTAATTTAAAGCCACTATTAGTACTGTAATTAGTATCTCATTTATATTTTCACCTCCTTACTTTTAAGATAAATACTATCTACTCTTTTCCACCGAGGAATCCTAACGAGACACAAATAAACAATTCTACAGAGTTGATTAAGCTGCGTCCACACGCGCGGATGACCGCGACTAGCGTACCTAATCAGCTTGCCTGCGCCTGCGCGCCTCCAAACGACAACACCTTATTCCCACAGACACAGGGCACATTTCAGCCTGACTGTGACGAATCTGTCTTGCTTTTTGTGTTATCTTTTGTTTCTCATATCTTTATGATGTGTCATAATTTGTTAGAAGTTATTTGAAGTTATAATTATGTGTTTGATTTTTGAAATATTTAAATGACGTCGCATGTGATCCATTTCAATCTTTGACAGTGGTAGATTGGTGGTTCTTTTATTTTCTGACGTAGTTCCATCCTTCAGGTTTTCTTTTGAAACAAGACAAATTTTTGCCCACGAAATAGTAAACTATTATGTATGTGTTATTGGTTTGTTTGTGCCGTGTGGTGATGGCCTAAGAATACAAGTGTCACCACTCCCTTGCATGCCTGGGATGTCGTAAGAGTCGACTAAGAGGCTTGACGCATTGAATACCTGTGCGAGAGAAGGAAAACTTGAAACAAACCCTCTACCTACCGTCTGACCAGCGTGGTAGCAGTAGGCTAATAGCCTCCTATGAAAGCCACAATAGGCGTGAGCTACGAGAGGCCTATGTCCAGCAGTGGACGTCTACAGGCTGATGATGATGGATGTTTTTTACGGACTACCTACTCCTACTTATTTTTCTTTGTTTCAATGATTACTATATTTAATATCTGGCAACCCAAGCTGCACTTTCGGTCACTATTCTACTTATTACTTAAACCAACTCAATAAACAACTCTGTTTGATCAATATAAGACTCTAGGTTGGTAAAGCTGTCTACCGTACCATAAATGGCCATTTCTTTTATGGCAGAACTAAAGGTGGCGAGAGGACAAGCAATAAAAAAAATCCAAGAAAGACATAAAAGAACTCTCAATATAAAACCAAATCTGAAACAAAGCGCGTTTTAATCCTCAGAAGTTGTTTACTTCATTGTGAGATTGGGATGCTGCCATGCGGTGCGTATAGCGGCGTCTCACTCTTACTACCTGAAAATAACCTAAAATGAATCGCATGACAGAATGGTAACCCCCAATCAGCGAAAAAATGAAGGATGTCTGCACTTTTTAGAAATTCTATAAGTCTATTACTTTTTGAGACAACTTTCTTCAAAAAAACTCTACTGATTCAATTTGATTCAATCATTTTGTTGCTTTCCATAAGTAGATACAGGTGTTACAAAATGTGTTAGGATCTTAAGGGTCCTGAGGGGCATAGCAATTCTGGTAAGATGAGAGTTATATATCATACAATTCCCTTATATTATTTATATTTCAATCCACTTATTCTATTAATATATCATAATAACATGTCATGCTATTTTATCTATAACATAAATATCTATTGCACTCTCTTTAAAGATAATTACTTACTACTACAACCGGGGAGTTCCCCGACTGTACATACCTATGTTTCGTTAAAGGTGGTCCTTACAGCAAGCGATGCAGTCACCGCAACCAAAGGGTTCCGCCAGAGTGCGCCTGAAGTGGTACCACGTGAAGGACAGACGCGCCGCCACCGCCGTCACACGTGACGTTTATTGGCTGTGACAGCGCACACGCAGTCTCAGGGAATGCGAGCAATAAGCACTGCTACACGCAAAACAATTCTAAACATAATACAATGTTGCAATAAAACAAGATTGAAACTAATTGGGCCAAATATGGTGCTAGCTGTATGCAAGTGTTACACTGTTAAGTATTCTGTGGTGATACTTTGGTTGGTGATCATAAAAAAGGTGTACTATCTATTGGAATCCATTGGATGTGGTCACTTTCAAAGTAGCCAAAACCAATGAAAGTAACTAGGCAAAGTGGAATAATAAAAATGGAGCCAAACCAAACAATTATCTTTTAAAAGGTGTGAAAACTAGATCACAAAACATCTTTGACTTCTAAATTGCGACCCCATCAAATCCACGTCGAATCTCAACCCACTCGAAGCTCACCCCTAATCTAAACAGGATAATTCGCTCAAGATGACAGCTATTCGCAATCTCAGCCATCTCCGAGTGTTCCTCGGGTGTAACACAAAATATAAAAGGCGGGCGCACAAACAGAGACAAAACTCAGAACATAGAGCTGTTTCTCGTCCGCGCACTGACGTTTCGTTTACAGGCAGTTTCAAGGAGTATCCAGTGAAGATTGTCGCGATACTGGAAAATTAAATAAACAACAAGCAGAGTTAATAACCAGTGTCACAAATAAAACCTACACCCGTGAACAATTTTTAAACACGTGTTCTTGCTTACGCGTTTACCGTGAGTGGCATAGACACGTTATTGAGTCGATCTTCGAGTGTTAATAAAAGGCGCTCCTTAGAGCTACAGGGTCGAAACAGTAGCGACCCTAGTGAATAAGGCACGTTTTTCGTATAGGACCTATGGAAGCGGTCCTTCTAGTAACTTTCTATTTTATGGTACGATTGTAAGGAGGGTCGCAGTAATTGATACAACCCGCGAGAGGGCGCAGGTGGCGGCGCAAATTGCCGCAAATATGCCTTACAACCTTTTCATTGACATCATGTCAATGTCATGATATTCATACACTCTTCAATAGGAGCCTGTGATTGATTGTTTATTTTTATATGGGCTTCGATTATTGCCTTAGGATTTATAAATAATTTTTCACCTATTTCAGTGAATTCGGTAATGCTTTGAAGATATTTCTCAATAATTTGATAAACCTTTCAGTTTGTAAGTACACAATTTGCTTCTATTTATTGTAATTTTCTTTTCATGTAAAAATCAAGATTTTTCGGATTTTTCACATTTATAGCATTCTAACTGATACCTCGTCTCGTTACATTTTCGGGATTAAAACGCTGAAGTTTTACTGAACAAAGAATTCTGTTTGAAGTCTACAAAATATATTTTTGATTTTATTTTTGAAAATCAGCGAATACTTGGCTTTAATTAAGCTTACTTAAGATTTCCCGCGTATTTTTCATTGAACTAAGATTACTTACTGATAAAGAAGATTTTTTTATTACACCATTTCGTTTCACGTTGCCACATATTGCGTGCTATTTGATGGTTTTTTGGATTTTCCGAGGTTACTAGCTAGGTAAATTATAAGTTTACCTTAGATAAATAAGAAGATAGACTTAATCGACGAACTTCCTGGTAGAGCAGTGGTCGAGATTTGTGGAACCACGGGTAAGCCTGGATTTTTTAAGGGGCGTTATTTCAAAAACATATTGATTTACAGAAAACGTTTACATCACAAATAATAAAGCATTTACAGGTATTTCATTTCAATAATAAATTATTTCTTTAATACTATATGTTCCGAAAAATCATTTCCCCAAAAACACTACTGTGCAACCGAGAATTTCCTCGATTGTTCCTAAGTACCAGATTCGAAAAATATCCTTACCTACTCTGAAAAGTGGAAGTATAATCTCCATAAAAAAAAATTAAAAAGGCATCCCATTTGCAATTCGCAAAGACTTGTCCCCCCCTTCGTCCCGCACCGTCACTAATTGGTCCCAGCCGGGAACCGACCCGCCACCCACACCGACGACTACTCAATTATCCCGCTCGGGACGTAACGCGTTGTCAACTGTCATCGGGTTGCGATCGCGTCAATGAAATATTGATGTAAGCACCCTATTTGGACTTTACTAGTTGAAATAGGAGAAGTTTGGATAAAAATAAATAGTTTGAGATGTGAAAATTCAAAAAAATGTATTGTGATGGCATTGATAATTCTACAAATATTCTAAGCTTCACGTTACTTTTGAAATGTTATAATTTGCGCTAGCATTCTTTTTTATTTACTTATGTCAAACCAGGGCCCTGTTTAATAAACGTTACAAATTGTAAATTGTCATTGTAGATTACAATTTACAATTTGTATTTTTCTGTTTAGTAAAAAATACAACTTACTAATTTACCATGGTAAAATAAAAAAAATTTAGGAATTGTAGCTACAATTTTACATATTTCTGTTTTAAACATTTTCTCTTTACAGCTGACTATTAACATATTTGTAGAAAAAAATGCTTTTTTGAACGCAAAGTTGTACTTACTTACAACTTTACATATTTGTAAATTATAGCAAAATTCCGACAGGTCACCCTGTGTCAGAATGTTTACCTTTTATCGTCTATATATTTTTTTGTTTTTACGACTTCATGATCTGCAAATACAGCCTCCGACCGAAGTACGGAACCAGTAAATTTTTGGACACCCATCCCGTGGCCAACCATTACAAAAGTTGCTTAACCGGCATTATCGCAGGCCGGTACGCACGAAGCCAGATTTTTGGTCACCCATCCCCTGACCGACCATTACGAATGTTGCTTAACCAAAATTATCGCAGGCCGTCTTTCATTCTATGTAAATAGTAACTTTCAACAAAAAAAATGTAAATACAAAAGTCTACATGCGTTTTTTACACTTGTAAACGTTTATTAAATAGCATTTAGAAATTGTACAATTCGTAAATTTTTAATGGTATTTTTTACATAATTGTAAAGTTTTTTAGACAGCACTTGTAAATTTTGACAGAAAAATTAGATAAAAATGGCCCAGCTAGCAACGGCGGTGTACCGGGCCTGCCTGCAGTGCGGAAACGTACGATCTCCGCAATACCTAACTGCTGTAATATTTACTGGCGAAAAAGTATTAGTGTTTATGATAGCACTATTCTAGATGATGGTTTTGGATTATTATTAATTTTCTGCTAGTCGCGAGCTTTTATTATTAAATAATAAAATTTGTTGATGTTCATGCTCTAGAATGATGTTGACTGCAATTACACCACTAACTATACTTAATAATTAAACACAACCGATCATTAACAATATCGAGAACATATCGTCCATTAAAACCACCGAGGAAACCGGAAACACCCTCGATACGTACTGGTAACTGAAGCAGTAACAAACTAATCATTTACAACATCCGCGTTATTTCCAAAAGAACATGTCAATTTACCTCCCAGACGCGGCGGCTCCTCTCATCTGCAGCAAACCATTAAGAAAACGCGCGAGAAATGTCGCGGGACAACGACTCTCACTCTTTGCAACAAGCCGCGCGACTTTTTGCGACCGAGCGACATACTTAGCAGCTCTGCTAATGAGTCGGTGATCGCTCCGCTGACGTCAAGCTATTGATGTGAGATGAGTTGGTGACTTTTGGTTTGTATTAACTACTCACAAGTAGCTGCATAGTTGCGGAAGTGAGTACCTAATCTACCACTTAAGGCGATATTCACGTGCGTGAGTTTGTAACGATGCCATTTCATTCTAGGCTTATGGATGGATAAAACCTCCATAATGGCTGGAAACTCCGTAGTTTCACTCTATGGAAATCAAATTATATTTTTATCTGTTCTGTCTAAATTCAAATTTTCTCCGTTTCACGATCCCTGTTCAGATCATTTTGACGTAATCTTACAGAAACCAGCAAGCTGAACAGAGCTTATTAAACCATTTTTTATCTAAACTTGTGTTTATACTTAATATATTTTCATAATACATCAGGAACCCGTGTATCGGGGTAAGCATAACTACCTACTTTTTTACTCGATTGTTTAGATTAAGTATTTATAACTAGGATTTTTGCTATATCTATGTATTTTCATATGTTACAGTCCCTTATTTCTATTACTACCAAATAAAACAAGTCGCCTGTGAACGATACTTTTATTTCGTATTTACTAAATGAGTGCGGCGGTTCCGACGTCCCGGCGACTATAGTGCTGCTGGACCAGGAGCCCCGTCACAAGTTTACAATAACCCCTTGATTTGGGGGCCGATTCTTGCGCTGAGAAATGTAGAAATCGACATTTTTCTATCCATGATTTCTTTATTTATAATGAAATTGAAGTCACTACTACTGGAAAAAACCTTTAGTTTCAATTATCTTCTACAGACCTATAATGTTGAAGCTTGTTAAGTATTTTTTTATAGTTACATATTTCTGTCTTCAAAAAATCTCGCATTAGACATAACTCACCGCGAAAATCGGCCCCTTGGACTGGACAGTCAAAGCTTACAACGTCACTCACTTGATAACCGTTCACTAGGGATTTTGCAAAGCAATAAACCTACCGGGAACTGTAGGTACTTGTACAACCTTATTGAATAAAAAGATTTGTCACTGGAGAAAATATATTTCTTAGAAAAAATTAAATCAACAGCATAATGACACCAAACAACATCATGAATGCGACAGACAGCCCCCTATGTAGGGGATGCCTGGACGCAGAGGAAACAGCCGCCCACGTAATCCTGGAGTGCGTGGGTTTGGCCGCAAAACGGGCAGAAATCCTCAAAGACGTGAGGTCGCTCCTAGAAGCCTGTGAACGCCCCAGGAGGCTTCTGCGCTTGGATGAAGGAGCTGGGATGGCTTAACTAGCCATACCGATGCTATGTTCACGCATAACGGACCAAATGAGAGTCTAAATGCGGAGAAAAGAGCCCATCACCAATACCAATACCAAATACCAAACAACATCATAAACATTGTTCTGATTCCGAGGTAAGTTTTTGGGTTACGTAGGTAGGTATATCAAATCCAACGTTACAAATGTAACATTACATAGTAACGTTGTATATACATATATATAGTAGGATAATTAGCTAAATTTAGTTTTCGCGAAAAATCTAGAAATTTCTCAATCTCACTGAAAAAAAATGATAGGATTTATGCAAAAACACGGGTTGCCAGTAAGATTGCGAAAAGAATCGCAGGCTATTATGAAATAAGAACTCTGATTGACTGGCTAGACAGCCAAAAACAACATCTTCTCTGATTGGTTGACGACTTGACGTTTCAAGCGTGAATCCACGCTCGCAGGTTGTTTTGCAAACTAGGAACCAATCAGAATACGAGTTCGCAAGCAAGCAAAAATTAAGCCACTCAGTGTTAAGAATATCCAATCTTACTGAAACAACCAGTTTTTTGCAAAAAAAAAACCCTGATTTTTAACACAACGAATGAGAAATTTCGTCACCGTTGTCTACTTTCGCAAAATCCCTAGGATTTTCGCGAAAATTCGATATTATCGAATTATCCTACGACATATATACCTAATGTAATGTATATATAATACATATAGGAAACACCCAGACACAGAACAAATAAACGTTTGTCCCTGGTAGGAAACAATGCCCAGAACCCCTGGCACTGGCCAGTAAGTTCAATAGACTGGATCGGTTCAGTAAATATAAATAATAACAAAACGCAGCAATCTATCTATCTACATCTTTCTAAGCCAATTATTAGTGACACTGAGACTTTGCAAAAGGTTGGATTTGGTTTAGAAAAGTTACAATTACAGTACTTCATCCTGTGTTAAATAACAGAATTAAAGGTATGTCTACAATAGCTTCACCCTAATTAACACCTTGTAACGGAGTGCCAGTGATATTAATGACGTCACGAACCTCCCCCCCACATCAAACGGCTGCGCGGGAGTGACAAATTACGCCACAACATTAACACGTGTCCGGGAACTATTATTAACCGCTAATTGATATTTTAACGTGATTAATGGCCGCGCTATGAATTCCTACCATTCCTTTTTGGACCTACCAAGATTTTGCTTTGTTAAAGTTGTTTATGTGAAATGAGTAGCATAGAGAAGGCAGATTCTCAGATATGAGTAACATTTCAACATTTATTTGTACCTGTGTATTGATACATACTATTTTATAAGATTATTTAGTGTAGAGACAGGACTTACCACGGAGTTTATAAAAAAAAAGGACGATCATAGAATTAAGTAGGTAAATAAATGTTTTTGAGTTCATGGACTGCGTTTTTAAGCCGTTCAATATTAAACTTTAATATACTAAAATTATAACCACCGCAAAAAGCTTTTCCTAATAAAGGTTTCCGCTTTCTTGGTGCTACTTATCATCACTTTGTTTCTCATCTTTTCCAAAACATTTATGTAATACTTAGATAAGTAGTTGGAAAACGTATAACGAGTATTATTCGATTAGTCTACTAAAATCGTTTTTTTTTTAGAAAAACGGGGAGACTCTTAGCCGATAAGGCCGAAGATGGCAGAGAGCCTCTCCCGGAATCCACATCACTGAGGAACTAATTATTTATAATATATAGTCGATAGAGCCTAGCTTTTCACTATTTTCCCATATTGCATAAGTACTTAGTCAAGCTCCAAAAGTATTTTAATTTTGGGATAAAAGTGAAAGATACTATCATTATCACATAAAATAAAAAAACAATTAAACAGATTTTCAGCGTACCATACTTTTATAACTAACAAGAATCTCAAAACATTTTCAAAGATTTTTTTTTAGTTATCCTCTTTTAAAAAAAGGTATTTTTATCAATATTATAATTGGTGTGGTGACGACGTGTGTGTGGTCTTTCCACTTTTGCCGTTTTTGCAAAACGAGGTTAAACATATTGAAGACCTTCCAAAAAGTCATGTTATGTCAACACATGTTTTAAACAAGGTTTAAAGCTGTAAAAAGTCTGCAACAGATCTGGCATATGAGTGTTTGACTAATCTGTAACGAGGGTGATTTATGGATCTGTGGGTAGTGGGGATGAGCCACCCAGCGCGCAGTCAAGTGGCCGATAAGGGATGCGCGGGCGCCGCTATCTCAACCATCGAGTTTCGCTAAGTATTGCGGCTGCTTTGTGTTGTAGGGTTCACTGGGACATGGAATAAAATCTTTATTACAAGATTACTGATAGCAATTCTATCATCGTGTCACGTGAAGCGCATTTGAGTATCAAAGATTTTAGGATTAGGGTTGTCGAGTTATGAAATACCTAGTTATGCTTCAACTGCGACGCTTTGCGACTTTGTCCTCTTCTCTACGGGCGATTTTGTAGATTTTTTATAAATTCTTTAAGAATTTGAATATTACTGAGATTTCATTTAAATCTAAATACAACCTCTAACTAAGTCCATGCAGACGAAGACTGCTAGATTTTAACCAAAAAAAGAGCCAGTTTCGCTTGTTTACCATTTATTTCATTATCAAATTAATTGCTTATTTCGTCTGCGTCTTGCGTCTGCAGATAAAAATAACCTTGCCAAATCTACAGATAAGTCACCCGTTATCACGCCGATATTTCGGTGATAGCGCAATTATTTCACTATGTTTACACGTGGAATATAAATAGATAAGGCTTCTCTTCCGTGAGAGGATTATCAACATTGTCACAACACGCTACCATCAAAGATGGCCGATGATCACGAAACAAAGCCGTGGACGGCATGCTAGTTCGCAAGTTTAGAGCGTGACAAATGAACATCCAGATTCTGAAACGCAAGTCAAATATAAAAGACTGTTGTAATTAACAATCTGTTCAATAACTGTGAGCAAAATACCGTAATATTTTTTAGATACTCGTAGAAAGTACTCGTTTATTTGCATCACCAATGCACACTACAACATACAGAGCTGACATTTATTTATTTATTTAAGTATAGGACATTGATAATTTTAGACTTATACCCATATTCTAAGTCGTTCCTCCAAAACTTAATCGTCCTAGACTTAACGAAACCTCATTGAAACCTCTTCAAAATACTCCTCGAAATCGGTATTCTAAGTCATAACTTCGTAAGGACCTGGAGGAGCCAAAGAGTACGTAGCCACTCCGTGTTAGGCCTAGCGCACACTACCATTTTTACCCACGACGAGGTTGAGTCGAGTGTATAAGTTTTGGAGGAACGACTTAGAATATGGGGGTTAGTGTCTAAAATTATTAGTGTCAAGCTAAGTTGTTAAATCATAACACAATATTGGAACGCAATATCTATATAATAATAATCTACCGCTGCGACGCAAATGGTGGAAAAACTCTCGAAAAAGTATTCGAACCGTTCAAGTTGCGATTACGTCCAGTCGGAACGCTCTGCTCCTCTCCTCTTCATACATTTGTTGATACCTTTTCAAAAAGTTTTCTTGCTAGCCCCACTCCAATACGCGCAATAAGAGCAGTTTTTTATTCAAGTACCTATCGATTGGTAACATGTGAATCTCTTACTCCTCCTGACACTAAAGTCAATAAACTATAGTCCCCCATTGATGTTTAGAAAATATTAAACGACTAACACACTATCACTTGATTCGTTAAGAAACCTACGTTAAGATAGAGAACAAGTTGTTACGTTATAGTCAAAGTCAAAGTCAATATCATTTATTCAGTCTAGGCTGTTACAAGCACTTACGAACGTCAAAGAAGCTATGCCATCGGTTCACAAACCCTACGGCGGGAGACCTTGTAACGAGAAGAACCGGCAAGGAACTCGTCAAGGGCTGTTTTTTTCTCCCTGTTTTATTTCATACAGAGTCGTCAAATTGAAAAGTGACCTTAACATATCAGTAAGGTCAATTTCCATCACATTATATGCATCACATTATCACATTATATTTTCGATGATATGCGTTTCAGAATCTGGGTGTAAGTAACTTTGAAGTGCACGAAACATTGGAAGTATAACAAAAAGAGGATCTTTCAATAATAACAACACGCGAATTCATAAATAAATTTCATACAATCACACCAATTATCGTAACGTTAAGTTTCATGAAGAACTTGTGTTATGGATACTAGATAACGGATAACTTAAATACTTTTTTTTGTAAATACATACATAGTATACAACACACAGACCAAGACAAATAGACATGTTCATGCACAAAAATATTTGTCTTGTCCAGAGATCGAACCCAGGACCTCTGGCGTAGAAGGCGGGTTTAGTACCTCTGCGCCAAACAGGTCATCATAAGTAGGTAAGGTACGGAATCCACGAACCACCCAACATTTTTTCTAGCGAAAAATCTTTTTAAAAGCAATGCCTGGGTGGTGGCGGTTTTTTACCGATGGCCGGCGCCATGTTGATGTCGACATAATTGCTGTTTTAGTTACGAGCTATGGTGGCAATTAGGGTTGCCAAATTATAGGTTAAAGACATTATCAGCACTTTTCACATCAAAGCAACACGCAGCTCTCATTTTTGATATCTATGAAGAAATTCATAATTCGATAAAGGGAAATTCTATTTAATGTTATTTGCTTCTGCTTTTCGTCAAAAGCGTGGTGAGGTGACCCAGGACCAGGTGACTTGGTATTGCAACCTACATCGTCGTTATATTTTGAAATTTTCGTAATATTTTGGTGTTTTTCTCAAACATGCTTGGAAATATGAGCATTATTTTGATAATAATAATTATTTAAATAAAAATAAAAATCTCAACCCTGACACCGCGTAATGTGGTGGCAGGCGGTGCGGTGTGATTCAAGAGTTTAGATCATTTGCACAAAAAAACTAAAACCAGCTTCGTCCAATTATTTTACTTACTTATAACCTCTTCAAACGATTAACTCATTATCATATTTTGACCAGGCTCGTAAAATTTTTTTCACTTGAAAAAGATTTTTAAAGATTAGAAAACCGCAAATAAACCGAAAACTATAGTACCAAATACACTCATTTGCAAAAAAAACGGGCGGATTTGATTTTCATTCATCTTTAAAAAGATACAATACCAAAAAGGTTTCAATCGTTTGTACACGTTACTGGCCGGTTTTAAAAATGCTGTGGTATTTAAAAAAGTACGTTCTAAATTCAAATTTTCATTTGATGCTCATTTTTACAGAAAACCCCTTTTTATCCTACATTTTTGGCGCGAAGTTCCAGAAGTAAACATCGACTTTTATTCAATTTTTATCGATTAATTTCATATCCTTGACTGTCAAAGCTTTATTTATTGCTGTGTGGCTGTATCAAAAATGGTAGATAAAGTGGTAAAAGCTACCAAAATTATCGCGCTGCTTGAAGAGGGTTGCAGCCAATGTTTCGTGGCTAGGAGGCTAAATGTTAGTCGCTCGACAGTCCAAAGGACCTGGCAGCGATATCAGGAGACTGGTTCCGTCGAGAGAAGGCCTGGTTCTGGAAGAAAACCATGTACCCAACCACGGGATGATCGTTTTCTTGTGAGTCGCGCATTGAGAAATCGCAAATCTTCGTATGTGGATCTTAAGAACAACCTCCAAGAAGTAAGAAATGTGCATATTAGTCTATGGACGGTCAGGAGGAGGCTTTTCGCTGCCAATATACGCAGTCACCGCCCGGCCCGCGGCCCCAAATTACTCCGTGAGCACAGAGTTCACAGGCTTAGGTTCGCTAGAAATTGTGAATCATGGACTCAAGAAGATTGGAATAGGGTTTTGTTCTCTGATGAAGCCAGGATATCTCTGTTCGGTGAAGATCGACGTCGGCGAGTGCTAAGAAGACAAGGAGAAAGCTTTGCAGAGGCATGTTTCGAAGAAATCACACCTTATGGTGGGGGCTCTGTTATGTTTTAAGCAGGAATAAATTCAATGGATCGTACAGAGCTAGCCTTCATTGAAAACGGCTCACTGACTGGGCATCGATACATAACGGAAGTTCTAATTCCTCATGCACAACCCGCATTGGCCGCTCTAGGTGAAGACTCGATTTTTATGGACGACAATGCTCGCGCCCACCGATCCCGCGATGTTAATGCGTATGTGCAAGAGGTCGGCATTCGTCGTTTGGATTGGCCAGCTCGAAGTCCCGACCTCAATCCCATAGAGCATGTCTGGGACGTTCTGAAAACGGCGTGTGAGATCAGTACACCCAGCTCCGCAGACCATCAGAGAGCTGAAGAATGTGATTACTGCGGAGTGGGAACGTATTCCGCAAGCAAGTATCCGGGATATACTCGCTAGCATGCCTAAACGAATTCAAGCTGTGATTTTAGCTAGAGGGGGTCACACTCGATACTAAACATTTATCTGCTTTTACTTTATTAAAGAAAAACAAACAAAAAAACTTTTTTATTTTAGTATATGCACTACTAGCGAACATACACTACTAGCGAGGTTTAGCATTGTTTCCCATAAATTGTATCTAAATTTTATGAAATACTGATGAAAACGATTATTTTCTTATTAATTTACCAAATTGTGAGGATAAAACTACCTATAATTATCAAACAAAGCAATATTAACATTTGAAATGGTTCATTGCTTAGGTGCCCGTTTTTTTTTCAAATGAGTTTATATACTTCGGGTAAATAAATCGCATTAAATACTCCGCGAAAGTTGTTTTATTTCAATTATTATGAATAGGTATTTCCTGGGCAAGCATGCCACACCTTAGACCACACCCTGTTTATTCAAAATGATGGTAGTCAAATGCCTGCCCAGTTATTATAAAAAAAAACGAATTTGCGAAGAAACTTAAGATCTACACTATCATTTTGCATACTCGTTTAGTACTTACTTATTTAAGTTTATTAAATTTTGTGCATCTTAGTCGTCATCGTCGTCGTCTCAGCCACATAACACCCACTGCTGGGTATAGGACTCCCCCAAAAGGGGGGTTTGCCATAATCGCCACGCTTGGCAGGCGGGTTGGCGATCGCAGTATGGCCAAGTTTGAAGGAGACGCTGCTGCCCGTCTCCTGAAGGCTGAGTCCCTTAGTTGCCTTTTACGACACCCACGGGATAAGAGGAGGTAGTGCTATTCTAAGCCGACACCACACAGCTGTGCATCTTAGTACCTTGAGATTTTTTTTGGATATTTAATATTCCTATACCGTATCGGTAAACAAACTCGATCAGCCCTCATTCCTTTTAAAGCTGATAGCTTCTTTCAGTGGAAATGTTTGGGGTAAATCGCCAATTTTAACACATTTCCTCAATGACAACCTTTCGACTACGTTCTTTTTGCGATTGGCATGACTATAGTTGGCTATCCAAGGTCGCCTATCACAAGCAACTCAACACCAATATTCTCCTTTGAGTCGCCGCCTTCTTACAACTCGCCGATGTTTGCGTTTGCGCACATCACACAGTTCTATGGGCCTCAATCGCGCGGACGGGGATCAAGCCAGTGTTTTGTGCGATTAGCTTTATGGCCCTAAGGCCCACCCCGACAGCACTGTTATTATAAACAACAATAACTGCAAATATACGGGCTGTTTGCTAACGATTACTCATGCGTTTGGAACTTTTTTGTCGAAGCTGTCTTTTGCGTGGCGGCAGGGTCTTTGCCTTTGCTAATCTGCGTCTCTAATTTCAAAGTTTAAAAAGAATGTTAAACAGTTTCATTTGTTTAATCTTCGGTGCTTTTTTAGGGAGCCAGCTTTCCACAGTGGAACTTGTAAAGAAGAATGATATGTTATATCATCTAAATACATATTTCACTTTACCGGTGACTTTTTACATAAATTTTCACTGGTTCAAACCGCCTTTTGGAAATTGCCAACTTAGATTATATTTTTTTAATTATTTGAGTTTTTTCTCACAGGTGGCTATGACTACACAACCCTAGAAAGATTTGTGTTTTGAATTTTGGGATTCTTTTCAATGATATTTTTATACTTATGATACATTTTAAATAGAAAAATATTGGAAAAACCAACTCGGCCACAAGTGACTGCTCAGATGGGACCCTAGAAAGGTATCAAAACGTCGGGAAACACAAAAAATATATAAAACACACGTATAATTTTAAAGCTAATGTTTAAATAAATTAAAAGTCCTGAAAAGGAATTTACAGTGCGCGTCAAAATTTAAATGTGTCATTTTGAATTTTTGGTGAGAAACATTAGTTTAAATGAAATGGCAGAGTAAAGTCTCAACCCAGTAATGGTGCAGATGTGGTAGTTTTGGAAATTTGTAAACAGACAAGCGTCGCTTGTAACAATATTATCTATCAATATTAGCCCGATTGTGTCGCTATGAGGGTCCCGCTATTGTTCGACCCTCTGTGCGGTTTGCAACCAACTTTTGAAAAATATCATCCTAATGTCAACCTTACTACTTAGAACTTAAGGTGCTTAAAAACTGCATAACATTGTCAGAAAATAATGGTGCGTGATCGTGTTTGCAATTCACAGCACATGTGGGAACACGGGGTTTTCAATTTTATAAACGTTTTTGTAAACTTGATTTATTTTAATGCTGACTGACTCGAATTACATTGGGCGTTACCAGAAATGGCTTTATTGATGTCGACTCCGTTACATGAGACCGTTAGATTTTTTTGTTACAGTTACTTATTTTATTTTTATTTTAAAAAGAAACTAAGTTGCAATCATTCCTTGCGAATAAACAATAATTTACCTACAAATTATAGCTATTTATCAAACCACTTTATAATTTAATGATTAAAGTGTTTCACAAAACGTCTGCTCTAATATATACAAGCCAAAAACACAGTGCGCTCGCTCGACTAAGCTTCAAAAGCTTGTAAAGTCCCTCGCACAGTGGGCCGTATTCGGCGCTGCTGGGCCAAACCCGCGCTAATGACTCCGAACATCGACAATTCGCTACGTGCGATTGATCAACCACAATGCGATTTCCACCCCGCGTCCTTTCCCAACGGCCAAATAATTCGGCACAAACACCATTTTATTCAATACTTTTACGGTCTCTTTTCGAGTGTCCCCTGTGTTGTCGGAATTAAGACATACGCGGCGCGTATCGAGGGCGAATGCCGTAAAATATCGCCATTTATCATGTAGATGTGTTTGTTGCATTGCAATCGCGGTTATTGTGGTAAACGTCGGCGTTACCATTATTAATAATGCACGGGTGACATCTGTGTTACAGTTTCTTGCTGTTTGCCATTTGTTGTAATTTTTTATTCAAAAGATGTAAACGTCAAAAATAATGTTCTATGCGGTATCCTTTGGCAAACTGACATAATGCGTCAGCATAAAATATTATATACAGATGTAGATACTTATATTGTTTTATGTTTTTTTTTTAATATATTATTATAATAAATAATTCTCGAATACATCGAGGAAATTTTAATACGAATTAAACGTAAAGGAAAATGAATCCGTAAAGACGTGGGTGACTTTGTACTATTCATTCCGGCCTAACATGATTCCACAGCATCTAAATCAATACATCGATTAATCATCGCGAATTGAACAAACGAGTTTGGTAAACATTCGCCTAATCCTATTTATTCAATTGAGCTGCGTACGCGCAGCTTTCCTAAAATGGCCGCGCTAATGTTGCAAAACATTTATTTAAATGGGGGACCGGTGTTTATCGTTATTATTAAGTTGTAAGGGACTCGGGTTGACTTCCGCACATTTATCACGCGGTATAAAGCCGATCGCCGACCGCCGCTCCGCGCATAGAGCGTGCCAAATCTATTGAGCGAGCACATTGCGCTTTTTTGTCCGACCCGAGACGATCCAAACCTCTGTCCATGATGGTTTTATTGCGGGTGCATTCGAAACATTATTGGACCTCTTTCTTCGGTGACGAAGTTATATGGCTGCCGTAAAACAATAAATAAGGCGATTGTTTACAGAGTTGGTGGTTTCAGAGCATTGTGGAGACCCCATGCGAGCGTTTCGTCACGGTTTACAATGTGGAGATTGTAAACCGATGATGGTGTATTAACGGCCATTGAAAAGTGGTTAGATGCGATGAGTAGCAGAATAGGATCTGTGGTCAAGGTGATGAGCGTCGTTAGTAGTCGTCGGAGACAATGCGTGGTGGTCGTGCGGCGACGTTGTCTCTGCGCTGGCGCGGCGGGTTGCCAGGAATGACTAGTTAATGTCATTATTGGTGTAACATTTAAACCACAAATGAATTTGCCCCGGTTTGCTTGAAGAGAAATGTTTTTTAAAATAAGTGCTCATTGAATAGTTCCTCGTTGCACTTTTGTGTCTACTAATAACAGAACAGACCCATTGAAGAGCTTTTGGTTCTACTTGTTATTTACATTTTATTTAAAAAAAAAAGCAGTTAATAACTAGCCTCTTATTATATTTGCTTTCTGATTTACATATTTTTTTATAATATCATCACCCGCACATACATATAAGAAAAAATATAGATAGCTTGCGCACACGACATACCTTTTTTTTACTTAGGATTTCTGATGACTAAAGAAATACCTTTTAACAATGAAAACTTCAGTGGTTCAATTTAGATACCTAATTCTTTTGAGTTGTGAAAATTAGCAGTTGAAATTAAAAAAAATCTATCCAAAAAAGTATGAAATTCGCCCAAGATATTGAGTAATTGTGATGAATTTGACTTTTTTAGGTACAAAAAAGTCAAATTGCCTACCGTATGAGTGACTGTATTGCCAACTAATTTGCATTTAACAACGTTCAACATTAAAGCTTTCTTGTTGTAACCACAATAAGTTTTTTTTGCATCGTCCGCAGTTCCGAAAATGACTAAATACTTTATAACAAACATAGGCCTCAGGGGAAAAGTTAATAATTTGCGGCATTTCTCAGCTGCGTTTGCCTTAATGTTGGGCCCATTACTCCGCACTTTGAGACAACACAGCTTCTGGGCTTGGCCCGATATCGATGAGCCTTTACTCTGCCATTTATTTCTATTACCTCTGGGGAGCGTACATTTAGTTTATGATAAAAATATTTCTTTCCAATTGTCACCTCTTTAGATAGGATAACTTTTTAAATAGAAAAAACGCTCTAGATATCACTTTAGATATTGCCAAATATATCAGATATGTTTTATGTTTTAAAAGATTACGAGCAGAACATGCTTTGTGATCAGAATTTAAGGATGTTTCCCGTCGACCCATGACTACCGTGACAGCTAATAAATGAATATGTAAATCATCCATTATAAACGAGTTGGCATTCATAGTACTCAGTGGCAGCTTTTACGATCACGTCACCATTGAATCTTTTGGCTGCAACGGTAACAAACTTAATTCTCCTACAGAGTCCACACAATCAGCTTACGGAAACATTTAACTTATATCGTGAAAGTCAACAATCGCCGCCGCCTTGCACAAAACCGCCGGCTCGCTTACCGACACTCTAATACTATTGTCATCAACACGCATGTACTAAACACATCAACGACGCCCAAACGCGGATCGACATAACTCTAACATCACGTCTAGTTCGATTTAAAGTTATAAATATGAACTAAAAAAGTTCAAAACCTCTTGCATGTTCCCTCCTCGCCGGTGTTTCTTTGCCCAAAGGGATAAATAGAGATGTCTGAGCCACACGGGGAACCAAAGCGGCCGACGCAAAAAACTCACAAAAGATCCAAGTTTTGGACACAAAGCGACATCGGGAAATAAATTATTTCATCTGTTCAGTCCTTTCACGATAATATTGGCAAATGTTTCCATTTGGGACGAGCCACGCCCCGTTTGACTCCAACAAGAAAAAAAGGTTTAGACAAAAATAATGACTCATAATAATAGTAGATTTTAAGTCGCATTTTGATCGACGTTTCGCTTTGGACAGTCGGTCGCGGTATGTCACAAAGTCGACAGAATTTCGAGTTTCTTTTATGGATTTTTTCATTAACGCCAACATATATTTTGACTGTGATGTTTTTATTATTTTTGTTCGTGATTCCCTTTAGGATGGCCAATATCGGCAGATTTTTTGTTAAAGGCGGTGTCGACGCATGTCGAATGTTTAGTCAGTCGCGTGAAGCCCGTTCGAAGAACTGCCGACAAAGCTGATAGCCTAATGGGCCAATGTTGACTCTGTCAAGTATTTTGGCTTCCGTTTATGGGTCTCCCTATTAATCAACACTAAAAGGGTTCGTTAGGAGATGCTGAAAACAATACTAAACACATTGCTACTACTGATTCATCAAAAGTTTTGTTAGGTGTAAAAGAAATCACTTAGAATAATAAATACTTTTTTAAGTACTTCCAAAAGAATGACACGAAACTATAGTACTCATTTTGAAAATAATAGTAACTGCTTTTAAATGAACACTTTCTAGTGTCTGACTTACTTTAAAGCTCAACAAGTATTAAGTATGTTAAACTGTTACGTGAAATTGAAAATGATTGAAATTGAAACTAAAATAAGAGTTTCATAGTTTTTAATGCAGTGAATATTTATGAAAATCAAGTATTAAATAAATCTCCTAGCATCCAAATATCTCCCTTTAACTTCAATACACAAGCATTATCATTATTATTCATTGTTAACACAAAACTTACTAAAAACATCCAAACAAAAGAACGGTGCAAACATTAATCACTCGTAGAAATTATCACGAAACAATGAGAGCACCAAAACATTTCCCGAAAGTAGGACTTTAGCCCAGTGGGCATTGTCCGGTGATTTATGTCCAGCTCAGCGGGTGTTGCGCAAACAGTGTGCACTTGCAGATGCCCAGCACCAGGCCACTACCGTAAGGTTCCGGGCCTTTGTTCCAGCTGGTTCGTGGAACACCGCCACTGACAGATGGAAGTTTGCTAAATAGATGGGTGACCGCTTACAAAGAGTTGCAGCCGCAACTCCTACCTTCTTTGGAGTCCTAAAAGTTACTTATGTTTGTAAAAGTCTTTCAATGCGGTATGTTTTCAGTGGTCTGACTACAATAATAATTCGCAAACATAGCACAGTATAAAAACAAAATACTGATCCAGTGCTTTATTCAATTTAAGAGGAATTGGGCAGTTGATGGTGAAAATTCTTGAGTCAAAGCAAGAACGATTTATACATCGCTATACTCATTGACTTACCTTGAACTTGGAAAAATGAGCGCCGAAAACTTGACTTTGAATTTAACGATTTATAGATTTACTATCAGTATTTAAAAAAAACGCCAAATTTTATCTGTATCCGGCATTTTGATGTTGGTCTGTGAGAATTATAAGTTTATTACATAACGATAATAGGTCTATATGTAGTACATAATCTGTCATATCATCATGTACAATCAGGGAACTTCCCAATTGACCAGTAAAGTTTTTTTAGGAAACGTTTTCTCGGAAATTACAAAGGTTAAAGAAATTATTAATTATTCATATGACATACCTATTAATGTTCTATTATTTGTGATATAAACTTTTTCTGTATATCTGTTACTTTTTTTTAATAATGCTCCCTAATAAAACACATCTACATATTCTACTTAAGATCCAATAGAATATGACATACTCGTATAGTAGACATTGTAACCTAAACATAACTTATCAACAGCAAAAGCGTGTCTAGTCCTTTTAAATCAAAATAACGACGACGTAAGCATATAAAATTAAGTAGTATTTTAACAACAAAGACCCTTTGTACAACAATATAGAACTTATCGTCTGATTGAGCACAAAGGTGTTCAGAAGCCACCCAGTGTTTCAAAATCACAGCGCTTTACATTGAACGTCGTTCTCGTGTGTTCATTTTCACGGCTATTACCCCTGTACTATGACGAAACAGTAGTCGTAAAGTTTTGGGCGGTGGCACAATGGGTCGTGACTCGCAAGCTTTTGGACTTAAGCGAAAAAATAACATGAAAAAAACAGCTCGCTAGATGAAATAATAAGGGTGCATTAGATCCATGAAATCCATTAGGACGTGCAGTAGCAATTGAGCTTCTGCCAAAGACAAGAATTTGCATTGTTCATATTGAAATGTAAGATTTTAAACTTTCGCGTTCCATTATAATTGTAAACAAGAGTAACGGGACTCAACGCGACATTTATTATGTAGCACATTTATATGTACTTACAGCTTGACGTTACGGCTGCGTTGCTACAGCCGTGGTCACAGCCGTGGTCACATATTGAAATGGCTCCGAGCTATCTACATTTGACAATACAAAATTATATTGATGCGCTCCAATGACATAAGATCTTTATAAATGAATAACTGCCCAAAATCGCATAAAATACAAATAGTAGTAAACAAATAGCCAATATTCACGACCTGTTTGGCGCAGGGGTATTATGCCTGCCTTCTGCGCCAGAGCTTCCGGGTTCGATCCCCGGGAAAGACAAATATTTGTGTGCATGAACATGTCTATTTGTCTTGGTCTGGGTGTTTAATAATAAATAAATAATAAATAATAATTATTATTATTAGTATATTAGTAGGTATGTGATCCGTTATCTAGTATCCATAACACAAGTTCTTCATAAAAGTTAACGTGGGCTAGATAATTGGTGTGTTGTATGCAATTATTTATTATCTATTATTCAATACACAATTATAATAATACTGTAAGTTAGAAAAAAGTTAAGAAGTTTGACGACCTCCGTGGTAGAGTGGTACGTACACCGGTTTCAATGTTTTGCGTATTCTGAGGTCCTGGGTTCGAATCCCAGGGCAAATATTTGTATGATAAATACGAGTATTTATACCTGAATTATGGGCGGGTACATATATTTCTACACATAAATACTTATATAAGTATAATTATATGTATTTATAGGTAACGGATTTACCCTAGTATCCCATAACACAAACCTTACAGCGCTTACTTTGGAGCTAAGTTAATTGGTGTGAGTGTAAGAAATAATATTATTATTATTATTATATTTAGAAAATCGTCCAATTTTAGGCATCACGTGTCAAACTTTACTAAAGATTTTCTGTTTAAGCATATAGAGGCACTAAAGTAAATGTAAGTATGAAAAACCAACTTAAGACTGATGAACTATTCTAGAACGTTGCAGCAAACATAACTTTTCGATAATCATCCACTTTCTAAAACCATTGTCACTATGTATTTAACAAATAAATGTAGCAAGACAAAGCGCACAGTGGGACGAAACGGCCGGCTTTCAGCACAAAATATCGACAGCACTAAATCAAGCCATTCGCGACGCACACGTCTCCCGCTGCGCAGTGCGTCGAAATTAATTGATCTATGCGTCTTTGTCGTATGCGCATTGTCTATGCTATTTTGAGCGATCAGTAGCAAGCATTGGACAGTAAGTATGTCGAAAGAACATAATGCAGCCAATGTCTTTAAAAGCTTGCCGATTTAACGCTTTATTGATAACTTGACGCTTCCTGTTTCAAAATTTAGACGACGTAAATAAGTTTATCATATTGGTCAGATTATGAAACATAATAAAACCGACTTGAACAAGTAAAAAAATAAACTTTTGGATTCGGTGCCAGCCAAGGCATTCTACATTTATCTTCTTTTTTTTTTGCCTCGGCTGGCACCGATTGTAAAAGTTTTATTATTTACTTTTTTAAGTAAGTTTTAATTTTTATAATAAAATGTTTTTTATTTCACAACTTTTTGGTTACTTTATGTCCCGTAATTATTTACACAAAAAATCAGCCCATACACAACAATGATGTCACCTATATAACAACTACTTGCCAAAACTTAATAGATATTTTTTAAGGATTATGAAAAAATTACTAGCCAAATCTTCGTAAAAAAATATGTGACCACATTTGAACTATCTTCTTTCAGATAAAAAAAGAATCATTAAAATCGGTTGACAACTGCAGACGCGAGTAACGATAAAACATACATACATACATAAATAAATTAAAAATACAGTCGACTTGAGAACCAGGGGCTCTACCGCGTAAAAAATATGGATATGGACATGGGCTTCATTTGACAGTTAAATGAGGTATAAGGTAATTTTATGAGCTTCAACTGTCAAATGAAGCCCATATCCATATTTTTTACGCGATACGCGAGGGGGGGCTGCTCCTTTTTAAATCGGTTAAAAAATATTTAAACTAATAAATAAAATAAATAAATATTTGCATACAATCACACCAATTATCTGTTAAGTTTCATGAAGAACTTGTGTTATGGATACTAGATAACGGATAAATATACTTATATACTTTTTTTTTTTGTAAATACATACTTACTATACAACCAAGACAAATAGACATGTTCATGCACACAAATATTTGTCTTGTCCGGGGATCGAACCCGCGACCTCTGGCGCAGAAGGCGGGGATAGTACCCCTGCGCAAAACAGGTCGTCGTAAACTGTTTTAATTAAGATAAAAATCATACTAAAATAATGTAAGTTACAAAAAATTTGCATACTATGTTATATGGCTAAATACGAGTAGGATTAGGATAGGATTAAGAAACTTTATTTATATTTTTAACTTGATAAATTAACTATATACACCCTATTTTTGCAAATAAAGTATTTGTATTTGAAGTTTCGCTATATACTTTTTATACAAACGAACGATCGGAGGCTTTCTAGGCAACAACCAACTGTGAAGTCTCAACTAGAGATGTAGTTCCGGACCGTAATAGTTCCAGGAACTATGTCCGACACTGGAACGATATCGTTCCTCTCCGAGCTGTATAAATAAATAGGTTCACAGTTCCGAGCATGTCCAAGCGAACCGAGACATGCCTATTACCTACCTATTTGGTTGACAGTCCTAAGCCTGAAAAGTATAAAGGTAAATCAATTGATAAAAAAATAAGTTTTTTTTTATTATCTATCATACGCATGTCTAGTCCATGTCCATGTCCTACGGACCGAGGAATTGTTATTAAGTACCGGAACTAGGACCGCCTACGCCCATCATTATCGTAAAGGTGTGTGACAATCAGAGGAACGACATCGTTCCGCGAACATGATAACGGAACTAGTTCCGAAATGTCAAGGAACCGTTCCAGGTTCAATCCATTACAAGACATGATTTGCGCATGTCTAGTCTCAACTACGCAAAGCCATTAGAAATTTTAAATGAACACGTAAACAACCAATCAGGAGCTACATTCCAATTACAAGTTCATAAGGCTCGTATACACGTCCTCCTGCCGCGCCGTGCATCAGTTAAGCGCAGGGCTGAGGCTGACACACTTGAACAATAAATATTAAAGTGTTATTTTTTCGGATTTGTTCTAGGTGTTTTACTGAAGAATACAAGTGAAACAAACGGCAGAATACACAAATATACCGAAAAAAAAGATTCTAATAGTAACATAAATTTTAGTTTACTTAGAAAGTTCACATTTTCCATTAAAGATATCTGAACTCAGATGTTTGATGTTTTGCTTATTACTTTGTAATTTAAATAAAAAGTTAATAAAAATTTAGCTTTTTATGGACATGGACACAAAGCAAAGTAATGATTACAACCTTGATGAACCACATTTTAACAACCCTTGCCTTAAACAGCGCTCGCCGCGTGTGACCGCGGTCTTATTTATCGCCATACGATTTGTGGCCGCGCGACACGACATAGCACCTCGAGTGAGAATCGCAAACAAGACCCTCAGGGCTACCATCATACTTAATTAAATAGAAAATATTTTCATACTAATTGATAACGAAAGTAACAAAACTCCAGAAAAAACATTCAACAGTTACTAACCTGAACCATGTAAAAAGGAAAAGGAAACTATAATTGTTGTTTCATGTTTGATTTACTTAAGTCTTTAATAGTTTTTTTTTTTTTTTTTGCTTTGGCCCGGATTTCCAAAGGTCGCGGGTTCGATTCCCGTCTGAGAATTCATTTGTGGCCGAGTTAATTTTTTCCAATATTTTTCTATTTAAAATTTACCATAAGTCTTTAATAGTAGTGAAAGAAACTGTAATAAGGAGAGAAACAAATACCAAAACACTATATCAAGTTAGTGTTACAGTAAGATGCCGAAAAGGAATAATTTCTTATTCAAGTAATTGCAGTGACAACCCTTTATAAACGCGGAACGGGCAATCACATTAAAATATCTGCGTGCAATCCAATGAAAACCTTATAACTTTATGAATAAAGTGTAAAAAATATTAATCGTTAAATGTAAAGTCAGTGGGCACCCAATAAACTTTGGCGTGAATCTATTTGACGCGCGAATAATTGCACCGCGCAACAAAACAGCGCGGGTGTTTTGTGAATGTTTTTGTGAGACAGCTCGTATGCATACTTCATTAAATATTCATATCTGTAACCTTAGGTGATTATGCGGGTAATTTATATAATGTATAATTGTAAATATAATAATTGTAACTATAGATATTTTAGTTACTAATCAATTGCAAGTAAATCGATTATTTTTTATACTAATCGCCAGTTTTGGGTGACCAAAATATAACAACGCTTGTTTAACTCAATTACTGAGTAAGTATTCTTTAGTATAAGTATTTTGTTTGAAAGAGATCCCTGACGGGAATCCAAACAACTCATCTTTGTGATGTAAATCTGTGTGTTGTTTCTGTGACGCTATTGAATAAAAAACCAACGCTGAGCTACTTACGTTTGTCTCCAGCCACGCATTTCTCCACCCTCGTCAGCAGGAATGCTGACTATTACATTTTTAAAAAAACAATCGATTACAGTAACGAGTGTCCGAAACTGCGGCCAACAATGGCGACGTTCCGCCATGCCACGCACGACCGCCATTATTTAAGCAGAAACAAAAACATCTGCCTAACCGTATTAGCTTAGCATTGACATTCAAATCAGTAGCAGCCAGCTCATTTATTTTGAATTTCGAACGAGCCTTAGACAAAAGACGAACAATATTGCCGTTGGAGCAACAGTGGATCGGAGCAACATCAGTGGCGCCACGAAAACGCGCGCTCATCTGTCAAAATTGAACACCATAGTACAGTGTAGCGTGCTTAGAAAGTTCGTGTAGGAATTTTCTTCTTGATAACTTAACTTTGTCCATATTTCAATTTTCAAAAGGATATCTCTTTACTAAACTGTACATTAATTTTCATTTCACGTGATCACTTTCATAAATTCCGTACGTTACGTACATAAATTACATTTTCAGATAAGGAGATAGGAAAGTATGAAAATGTTAACACTATAGTAACAAATTCATAACATCATTTAAATGTAGGTTGTAGTAACTGAAGTTATTCTATTCCAAAACATGAATGTGTATGCAAATGAATGAATCACTAATACACGACTGAGAAAAACAACCTACAGTGAGTTTCCACAACAATAGGATTCATTCATTTCAGTCATAAAGAGAAATATTACGGATATAAATAAAAACTTATAGTCAATAGAAGTTTGCTAACTGAAGCGTGTTAGATTTAGAATATTGATAAAAGTTGACAAGTGGTAGCCATATTTTTTTGTATAAAACAACTGTCAAGACAAGCGAGAGTTGCCATGTGAAAAATAATGACAGAAACAAAAGGTTGCCAGTAATTATTTATGGACCACAAGTAAACTATTGAGGTTAAAAGATGGTTGCTCATAACTTGTGTTGTCGTAATGTTATTTTTGGAATACGTATGAATTGTAATACGCAATTGTACAGGCTTCTAAAGGCAAAAAAAAGGCATTTAAGTCATTCGTTTCAGGTTATGTTCAGTGGTAGGCTTTTTCATTTATTCATACAAGTACTTGATTATATACTTATGATAAATTTTAAAATAGAAAAAACTAACTCGGCCACAAGTGAATTCTCAGACGGGACTCGAACCCACCACCTTTGGAAATCCGGTCCAATGCTCTAACCACTGAATTACCGAGACTTGAAAAGAAGTTTCTTTCGAATGCAAGGATATTCCTAGCATTAATGTGACAACGCTGGCCTACAGCATATTAGATATTGGAGAATTTTACGGTGCTCCGCTAGACTCGTTAGCTCAGTGGTTAGAGCATTGGACCGGATTTCCAAAGATCGTGGGTTCGAGTCCCATCTGAGAATTCACTTGTGGCCGAGTTGATTTTCTCCAATATTTTTCTATTTAAAATTTATCATAAGTATAATCTCTATATAAAATAGTTCTGGCGTTTTTGATGAGCACACATTTACAGAAAATGCACTTTATCACAATTGCAGTTCTGTATATTTACATACTAAACAACACTGTGAACAACACTAAAGCGCTTTTCAGACTACGCTATAATATGATAGCATATAGCTTATAGCTCATAGCACAACGATATCGCTCACTATACCTTTACTTACAACACATATTACAACACGTTCACACTTAGCTATAATATATATTATTGGCTTACTATCCGATATCTAAGTAAATGTATGGTGAGCGATATCGTTGTGCTGTGAGGTATAAGCTATATGCTATATATTATAACGTAGTCTGTAAAGCGCCTAACACATAAAAAAATAAACAAAACACCAAACATTTGCTGATCTTAGACTGTCGATGCAGCAATATCGATAAATTTCAGAAGAAGGAATATAGGTAACTAACAAACTGTAGGAAATGTTACGTAGAAAATATTGTCTTTATTTAATTCTAATAATTATTATTATTAATGTAAGATCTTACAGACAACTTTTGATATCTTCTAAAGTAGGCAAGTACTTAATTCATTTTCATATGTAAAGGACAATTAAAATCAATATAAATTTATTTATTTACATTTTATTTGCAAAAATCCTTTGCAAGTACAAAGGGGCTTTGAAAATGCAGACTAAATGCAGATGGTAACATACAGCCCGTTGCCACTGGAAAAAACAATTACAAGAAACATGTTGTAAAATATAGTCCGGACGCTGAGAGGATGACCAATAATATAGGAAGCCAGGATTTATTCTATAAGGACAAGACTAATATTTTTTCTACATATCCTACAGCCTTCTTGCACAAACTTGCGATAATTTTATTATATTAAGGACTCCGATATCCCATTACCATCAATATTGAATAAAGGCAATTACTAAAACAGTCCCTTTTTGTGTAGGTACCTTATCAAACAGATGTTATAATACCTCTGTCATAATAAAATGCATTGGGACAGAAATGTTTTTTGTAGGTGTCCATTAAACACGGCTTGTCCATCACTGTGGCGACATCTATACGTCATTCCGATAAACATCGATAGCAGATCATGATCGATCTATCGCTTGAAATTCCATATTTGGGGATCCAAACAACTATTTAACCCATATCAATAATTTGGACAAAATTCGACCTTATTTTTGAACAATTAAGAAACGAAAACATTCCGTTTTGATGTAATATAATTTTGTTTTATTGTAAATATAAACAATTCATAATAATTTTTTGGACAAAAATGATTAATATCGGTTTTGGAAGCGGAAAGATCTTATGATGGTTTTGGCCGCTCTACTGTTTAAAAAAAAAATTGTAATAGTTTTATGCATAATTTTGTTAATTGTATTTCTTAGAACATCATTGAATGAGTTTGAACAAATTAGCTTCTAAGGATTAATTATCTAAAGCTATTTCCGATGTTTTCATGTTTCCCCTTGATAAACACGTAAACGCTTCTACTCAATTATTTAAACCCTGTTTTCGAAAGCTTATAAGACTGGCAGGATAATAATTAGAGCAACTTTTTTTTTATGAGCGACAGGGAAGCTCTTAGCCTTCATTATACCTGATGTTAAGTATTGATAAGGCTGAAGATGGAAGCGAGCCTCTCCCGGAATCCTCAATCACTGAGGAACTGGCTATCTAATCTTTAACTGCCGGAACCAACAATGCTGAAAACATTGTTGTTATGGCGTCAGACTTAGATAAGATAGTGGTAGCTAGGCAGGCGGACTTACAACAAGTCCTACTATCAACCAAACCGAATACAATATGTACCCCCGTTGGGAATCTAACCCGGGACCCCTGAGTCTGATACCGGTGGTTGTACCATTAGATCACAGAGGCGGTTAAATTTGAGGAGGGACGAACCATCTCCAATGCAAAGCTGTGGGAGCTATCCGATATTCTTTAGAATAGGAGATTCTTTTAAGGAAGTGGCAGTAGATTTTACGAGAGCCTGATAACCACATCCCGATGCAAAGTCTCAAATGGCAAGAGTTTTGCAAGAGAAAACCCAGCCGTCCTCGTACCACGTGGAGACTATCGGTTGAAAAAGTAGCTGCCTCGAGTTGCACAAGACCGGAAGAAGTGGAGATCCTTACTGAGAGCCCAATGTCCCAAATGATATGGGATAGGAGGATATGATCATCATCATTATCATCCATATTTGAGGAGGTAGCTTAAATGACAAACTTTAGAAGCGTATAATGTGAAATAGTTAATCACTAGCAACCCGTGTGCGCATAATGCGCAAAAAACACATAATAACATTCAAAAAAGTTTTTTTTTTTGTTTTTTTTTTTTTTTATTATTTGAGTTTTTGCTAAATTTCTCGACTTATCCGACCACTTCAGACAAATACCTTTCTAACGGTGTATTGCACTTGATTGTGCGACTTTTAGTTTAGGAGGAGAAGCGGCTTCACTGCCGTATTATATATATAGATTATACAGGGTAGAAAAAATCTATGGGCCCTGGAGGGGAACAACCTTAAAACCTTTAGTTAGCTCATTTTACTGAAAGGAAACATTCTTTTATTTTTTTAAAGAAACACAACTGCATTGAAACATTTAAAAAAATACGCTTCCCACACCCAGGCCAGCTAAAATCTGTAAAAAATAACATAATGTACTTTTATACCATCAATCGATAGGGCCAATCAAAAGGATCAACTCTCTCTAACAAACATAGTAAATTAAATTATAGGAAACACATGAAAACTCAATAGGACGGATAAAGCCACTTTATTCAAGACTAGAAAAAAAATCAAAAATCTTTCAATGCAGTTTTGTTTCTTTTAAAAAATAAAGGAATGTTACCTTTTAGTAAAATGGGCTACCTAAAGGATTTAAGGTAGTTCAAGGCCCATAGTTTTTTTCCACCCTGTATAGCGTCCTAATTTGTTTACGAATGAAATATGTTAACGAATATTTAGTTAATGTGTTGAACATGGAGCTGTACACTATTTTAAGTAGCAAGATTTCCTCGCAACATCGCGTTAACAGCGTATGGTAATAGCCAAAAGCTAAAACCTCATTTCAATCAAACAGTACAAAGCAAGCATGAACTTCTTACAAGGTTTACTTCCTATGGAAGTCGGCAGATATTCATGCAGATTAGGTCCGGAACACACCGGGCGATCCATCACCCCGTGCCACGAAAATATTTGTACTAGCAACGGGGACGTTTCCGCCCGTCCGTCGGCCGCGTCCGCTCCGTCCGCTCGCGTCCGCCCCAGTCCGCCCGTGCCTGCACGAGTGTGCGACGCCTATCGCCGCATCTATTAAGTACTTTTAATTACACGCGATACATTTCTCACGAATGAAACTTTGAGCTGTGAGGCAGGGAAATGTTCACTTAAATGTAAGTGCCAGAAGCTAAAAGTAATCTACATAATAGCTGATAATAAAGATAACAGATTGGCACAGTCTTACTTGAGGTACTGGTACTAGGTGGTGCAGTAGTAAAAGCGCGTTCGGTCCTGAATCCATTAAATCTGTAACAAAAAAATATTAGTAGTATATTAATACATTTAGCAACTTTATTTGCAGTCAGCATTTGAAATCTTTATTTTGCTTTACTGTCATTGATTTCAATCTTATTTTTATTCTTTTAATATATCTAGCTTAAAAATTATGATTCAATGTTTTGCATTCACAATCCCGTTTGAATAATTTGGCGACTATACTCCAGCCAACTTACGGAAATAATGTTTGAAAAAAACCTTAGGGCATTTTTCGTAATTGTTCTATAAATACGTTTTCAGTTATAATATTGAATTAATGCCTTAGAAACTTAAACTTAAAGCCTTAAAAACATAGGCTACTTACCTCAGTAAACTAGTAACGAAGTGCGATTGATTTTGAGATTAGTTATGGGCGAATTTCCATATTAGATTTACATTCAACGCCGATCCTCGCTATCCGGTTTTATAAAACTATCGGTCTGTAGCGTGTAACACACACCGAAATCATTTTTTTCTAGTTCACCCATCAAAGTGGCGGCATATAGCACTCAAAGGATTATTTATTTATTTTCATTCGGAGCTAAAAAAACCCGCTCATCACAACAATATAAAGCGACTGTCACAGTGCGTCACATTTCCGCGAGAGTGCGCGCGCGACGGCCGCCGAGTGACAGGGGACCGACGAGTCTTAATCGATCTCCGCTCGACTGTGAACACGGCCTTATAAAGCACTTTAATCAAATTCTATCTTTTGACCATATGTGAATAAATTTTACTTCGATGACTTTATTTGTATGCAGTGACGCATAAGAATATGTTCGAGATAAAGGTGTGGCGGTATTGTTTTTTGTTCTTTGTATAAATTTTATTCTTATTTGCACGGTGATGTGTAAGATAAAGAAACCAAGTTAATACTTACGGAAAAAATACACTATGTAAATTAAGAATCACAAGCTGCTCACGGGGTTTTTGGTTTTCAATGCCCTGGGAATAGCGGGATAAAAGGTATCATAATAAAGTCAGTGAATTTTCATTTAAATCCATAATTGAATCAGTCTTTAGTTTATGCTCTAAAGTAGCAGAAACCAGAATCATTATGATCATGGCCATCCCAGCCATATGACACTTACTTCTTGGTATAGGCCTTTCCAAGGATCTAAGCGACGAGTACTAGGTATATAACGTAATTTTATCCTGAAATCGCGAAAAAAAATCAACTGTTTCATTGAAATTCAAAGCTGATTACTTTTTCCCGGAACCCTCGACCACTGAGGGACTGGCTATCTTATCACTAACTGCCGGAGCACAACAATGCTGAAAACATTGTCGTTATGGCCTCAGACTTAGAGAAGATGGTGGTAGCTACTCAGACGGACTTAGAACAAGTCCTACCACCAACCAAACCGAACACAATATGTACCCCCGCTGGGAATGGAACCCGGGATCCCTGGGTCCTGGCTGGGTCTGATACCGGTGGTTGTACCACTAGACTAGAACATCCACTGCGGAGTTGGCAGAGCAGCTCAACGACGCAGCAAACTTATTTTCCAATCTTATTTTAGGTCAAGTGAGTCACAGTTTGTAGTAGTAACCTGGACGTAAACCACAGACAAACAGTCGGCCGGCTGACCAAAGAACCTGTAGCGTCACAAAACAGTTCAAAGCTTTACACAACACCTTTCAAGTACACAAACACCGCGTGATTTCTAGCAAATGTCAAAAAAATCATAGCAAATCGATCGTTTGATCTGTTCTCTCAATCGATGCGGGCGTAAACGGCGGCGGGATCAAAGGGCCGCGCGCGCACTTCCTGCGCACCGTTTAATTACCGGCACACTATGGTTCCGGGAGTTGTTTACTGTGGTTCACTTTGTACCTGTACTTACCTTAATGAACTAATGTAAAGTAAGTAAAAAAGTATTATTATACTTACTATCTATACCTATTTTGTTTGACTGCATTAAATTTAGTGACCACCAACATATTGCAATACTGTTCTTCTTCTTTCTTAATTAATGGCGTGCTCGCGTTAAATACGCGAATTTTGCCAATGTCAAGTAAATATATTTTGTAATATTTAAGAATTGTACGGTAGATTGAGTTAAAAATGGAGCCTCACAACACGTGTTATTACGAAAAGAACTCGGGTGAAACTCTGCAATACTGTTACAGAAGTAAAAATCAATGTGTCTCGAACTGATAGAAACAATTTTTATTTTGTTGACAAATATTATTACTTAACTGTATTGTGAGTTCAAAACTATTTTGTTTAACAATTCTGAAGTAGTAAGAAACTCTACTTGAATCGAAGTAAATCAAATCTAATCAATATCATTTATTCAGTCTAGGCTGTTACAAGCACTTATGAACGTCAAAGAAGCTACGCCATCGGTTCACAAACCCTACGGCGTGAGACCGCGTAACGAGAAGAACCGGCAAGAAACTCGTCAAGGGCTATTTTTTTCTCCCTGTTTTATTTCATACAGAGTCGTCAAAAAAAACGACGAGAGTAGGTACTGCAGCGTTGTTGTTTCTAAAATAGTCACCATCTATTGCAGACCTAAGTACTCAATTATTGAAAAACTTTTGCAAACACAAACCTTTATTTAACCACGAATATATTGAAACCTATTTATATAAATCCTTTTTGTAGAACAGGATCTTACTCCAAACAGCTATCCAATTCCGTATTGCACACTACAAGTTTGTTTTCATTTATTACTCTTTGATGAAACTAATAAACGATCAATGAGAACAAATTTGACAGTAACCATTGGCGTCGTAAAACAGTAAAATGGCGATTGAAGCTCCATCTCTTGATTGTTTTTCTAAACTAATGCCGTTACCGGCGCGCGCGCATCCGGTCGCTTTGATCGACCGAAACATTCGTCATTGCACCTCAAATCGTGCTCATTGACAGATTAATAGCATCAAATGAGAGGACGATTTGTTACCAGGGTGGGAAACGTTTAAGCTATCGTGTTAACATACGAATTGTATGTTAATTTTGATATGAACATCTTATTGTTTGGAAAGCGATCATTCTCAATCAGTCTGCATTAGGCCCGTGAGAGTTTGTAGCCAATACCTACTCTTTTTACTATTTAATATGACAATGATGTAAAAAAAAAAAGTACAGTCAACAGCAGAAACGGCATTACACTTTAACCTTGAGAGCGCCCTTACGTCGTTCGTAATAGCGTCGGTTTTCTTATTGCAAATGTAAAGCCGTACGTGCCGTTGACTGTAATTTTTTTTATGAACGACGGGGACACTCTTAGCCTTCATCATACCTGATGTTAAGTATTGATGAGGCCGAAGATGGAATCTCTGCCGGAATCCTCATCACTGAGGAACTGGCTATCTTATCTCTAACTGCCGGAACACAACAATGCTGAATACAATGTTGTTATGGCGTCAGGCTTAGATAAGATGGTGGTATCTAGCCAGACGGACTTACAACAAGTCCTACCACCAGCCAAACCACATATTGTACTCGGTTTAGTTGGTGGTAGGACTTGTTGTAAGTCCGCCTAGCTAGCTACCACCATCTTATCTAAGCCTGACGCCATAACAACAATGTTTTCGGCATTATTCTATTCCGGCAGTTTGAGATAAGATAGCCAGTTCCTTAGTGACTGAGGATTCCGGGCTTCCATCTTCAGCCTTATCAATACTTAACATCAGGTATGATGAAGGCTAAAGAAAGGCCTGCGCAGACGACGGACATTGGAGGTTTTTTTTGTCCGCGACACGAACTTATTACGAAGAACATAAAGTTGAATAAGTATATAACGAAGACTATCGCGTATTTATTATGGATATACGAGGTCTAAGTTCAATCTTATTTGGTTAACAATAAAGACGTGTCGTGGGCAAAAAGTCTTCCGTTATCCGTCGTCTGCGCTAGCTCTAAGAGTCTCACCGTCGTTCATAAAAAATAATAATATTATCACGTAGTTACGTACGGCCAACAGCAGTTCAGGGCAGGTACCGCGCAAGTGTTGTCGGCATCGACATATACTTCATTTGACAGATGGATGTGACATATTGCTCTTAGTCTTTGGTAAGTTTTCATTTGTATCAAAAAGAAGCCGCAATGTGTCACATCCATCTGTCAAATGAAGCCGATTTCGCCGCCAATGCCACTTGCGCGGTACGGCGGCAGGCTCAACAATCGACTTTGAACTTTAAAATGTAAGACGGTGAGTCCGAATCGAAATTGTTTGACGAGAATGTTATCCCGTTGTTGCCGTTGGCTGTACATCAAAGGCAATTTATATAACATTATAAGGTGTTAGTTACTAGGGCTTCCGACGCATTAATTAAACGTTCCTTCGAAAGCACTAAATCCGCTAATCAGTTTAAAGTGCCTATCGTCGGCTTGCGAGACGTTAATTCTCTACAATATTTCCGCGGCAATAATATGGTTTCGATATGAAGCCGCCAAACGCTGTATTACCATAATCGCACATACACTCAGGGTTGTCAAAATTAGGTAATAGGTAATTAATTGTTATAGTCTGCGCGGAAGTGCTAGTCACCGCCTGAGGTATGATCCTTCTGTTCTGACGTTTCTCATGTGTGTTTGCAACAAACTGGCGTGAACAATTGAATCGTGTAACCGTCGCGGTAGTTTTGTTCCTAATACTTTTACAATTTTTCTAATTAAAGTATTTAGTAGTACTTCTAAATTCGCGCTTTTTTTAATTATAACAAAGTAACTAGCTTTTGAATTTTTGTAACTATTCATTAACTGAAAAACTTACAGAAATATAATTGGCGCCTGCAATGCATGTTATATCTATTAGCAGCCAAAAAAACAGCTTAGTGAGCGCCAACACTTTAAAATTGTTAATAAGATAAATCTATAAATTACCTACTATATACCTAACCAAATTGACACTATTATACTACCTTTTACTAACCTGACAATATACGTCATTATTTTAGAGTGCTAACCCTAAGAGCCAAGCAGGTGAACGTCAAATATACGGAACCAACAGAAATTATGGAGACAGAACAAAAAGGTGTTTAAGAAATACTTAAGCTTGTCATAATTTGATACCACGTTATTTTCACTTTATGATAACCCTGAATATACTTATTACTTTTGCGATGTCCGATATGACTGTGCTAACTTATTTTATTACAGACAGTTACGAATATTTAATTTTTCTGCATTGAGTAATTTTCGCTACCAAGGAATCTAACACCCATATTCTAAGTCGTTCCTCCAAAACTTACTCGTCCTCAACTTAACGAAACCTCAATGAAAACCTCTTCGAAATACTCCACGAAATCGGTATTCCAAGTCGTAACTCTGTAATTATTACACTCAAGTGAGGAATAATTTGTGTGGAGGAGATTTTTTGCAACTATGAATACCAAATTTGTCGAATGAGTTTGAGTGGAGTGTAAAAAATTTTGGAGGAACGACTTAGAATATGGGGGTAAGAGTAAGTGGAAAGAGCTAAAAATATGCATGTGTTCTAATCGAGTGAAAATAACACGATAGATAAGGATATAAGATCCACGCGGTTTGGTACTTAGTGTAGGTACCATAAATATTTTCCCCAGTAATTTAGATAATATACCCCTCCACTGTTTCGTAAAAACTATTACGTATGTAATTCTTATAGTGGCAGTCAACAATAGTGACTGACCACACTGGTTCCCAGACCAGACTCCCCCTCTCTATCTTTAAGAGTTGACGGCCGGACATTGCGAAGACAGACGGAAGCCTCTTCTAAAAACCTAGCGATAATGATTATCAACTACAACGTACGCATATTGCGCTACTTCAGTGAAGAAAGTTAATAAAACTATTATTCCTTCTACGACAAATTTAGATCACAGCTAAACTGGTAAGATTATTTATAAAAACCCAGCATTGATCTATAATGATCATAGTGTAGCCGCCAGATGAGTTAGGGAGTGGGCGGCGCAGTTCATAAGCGGCGCGAATATCATAATAAACAAACACGCGTAAACATCCCGAGAGCACTTCAAAGGCCGCACTCCGCAGGTGCCGGCGGCGCAAGCGCAAGCTGACTGCGGACATCTTGGGATACCTAAACGACAACGTACTGAAAAAGGGTACAACGGCCTTTGAAGTTTCGCACTATGCTGCTTTTACAAGGACATTTGTAATTGCCGCAATCATTGACGTGCGTCCCGAGCAAGCTTAAGCAGCTCTGGTTCGCTAGCACCCGCCTCTCGCCTCGTGAACCTCGCTCCATTGCTCTGTCAAGACGTAGTTGTTAGCCAACTGTATGGAAGAGTAGTTATATAGACTGTGCCTATACGATCTACAACTTTTTTTCATGAAAAACGGGGAGAAGACGCTTAGCCTTCATCATACCTGATGATAAGGCTGAAAGAGGAAGCGCTTCTTATCTATCTTATCTCTAACTGCCCGAACATGACAATGCTGAAAACATTGTGTTATGACGTCAATCTAAGATAAGATGGTGGTAGCTAGCCAGGCGGCCTTGCACCAACATGTGAAAACATCATAATGAGTCCAATCGTTGTAAATACTACTGGCATAGCTCAAATAAAGTACACCATGAGGTCACGCTCGAGGTCAATAGGTAAGTTCTTCAGCCATTTCGTATTAATAATTCACATTTGTTAGACCCAGTAAGCAGCAAATGGAATGGCACTGTCTGTTGTTTCTGCACGTTGTAGAACACGGGGCCATCTCTTAGCGCAGTATTGTTTCAATCTTACCATGCTATTTCGTACTACGAATATCTTAAAGTAAGCTTGTTGGTTGTTTCG
Source organism: Chrysoteuchia culmella (assembly GCA_910589605.1). Lineage (NCBI taxonomy): Eukaryota > Metazoa > Arthropoda > Insecta > Lepidoptera > Crambidae > Chrysoteuchia > Chrysoteuchia culmella. Next base: position 789,261 of record OU342649.1, read on the forward strand.
TGACGTCTTCGCTCTCGCCTCCAAAGTGTGAAGTGTCAAAATGTCTTAATTTTAATAAAAAAACGTTCATAAGACATGGTGGTTCCTAATAGATGATGAGAGGCCCGCTGTTGCCGACCGGGCTTCTACGCACTGGAGGAGACGTGAGGGAGGGGTCCGGCGACGTTACCACAACCACCCCGGGCACCGCCGCCGCCACCGCCCCACCGCGCGGACCTGCACTCCGGACACGTTTGCTTGGGCTCCTGGCCACAAACGCACGTACCTATACCTAAACGGTCTTCCAACGCGCCATCGCCATTTTGTTAACCACCACGTCGCGGTCGTAGTACTTTAACTTTTCCTATTGTGATCGGCTTAATAAACCAGCCCATTTTGTAATACAGTCCACTCTCTTATTTAAGTCCCCTCCTCACCCGCTGTTATCTTATGCCTTGCGCCAGCCGCGGCCCGCAAGTGTATCGCAATGTTTACATACAACACCAACCATCGCTTTCGTTCGCAGCTCCACGTTTATACAAAACGCTGCTTCAGGAAATGCACAATCTTTCAGGAACAGTTCATTTTTCTCAGAAAATTTGTACTATTAACAATAATTTATTGGAATTAATACTATTGTAGTTAGTAGAAAAAGGAGACATGAATTATTAATGAATGGATAAACATCAAAGTTTCATTTTTTTAACCTTCTTCAAAAAAGGAGGAGGTTATCAAGGTTTTTTTTTAATGTTTGTTACGTCAGTACAGGATCATTTATGAACCGATTCGGATAATTCTTTTTTTGTTTGAAAAGGTACACTTCGAAATTGGTCCCATTCTTATTAAGATAAGATCTGAGAAATCGAGGGAACTCTTGAAATATTATAGGCACACCTGTGCTTCCGAAAAGCACCATTTGGTGGAGTGGAACTGATGATGAAGACCAGAAATGCTCATCGGAACTATTAAATAATAATGCATGTGATGAAGTAGAGCTGATGATGAAAAACCAGGAGAACTCCCTAATAATTAATGTCCCGGCACCAGGTAAAGCAGCATTTTGTAAAAACGAATGAGCAGTTGACATAAGGTTATTATTAGGGTAGCGCGGGAGTTAAACAACTTTTTATAAAAAATTAAAACCGCCTTCAAAAAACTAAAAAGTAAAAAATAAGCCTTTTGGAGTCGGTGCCAGCCAAGGCAAGAAAAATAAAAGAGTAGGACCGAAAAGTAGAATGCATTGGCATGCACTGACTCCAAAAGGCTTAATTTTGCTTATTAGTTTTTTTTTAGGTTTTAATTATTTTTTTTGTTTTTATCGTTATTTTTGACGATGATGTTAAAAAGAAAAATTATAAAAAGGGGTTTGATAAATCTATCAAAAATAAACTAGTACAAAACTTTCTTGCTGTCTTTTCCACATTCAAACTGGCCTGACAACACAACTTTCGAGCAAGTATCGTCAACAAATTGAGGTAGGTATTGAGCAGCGTTCCCACCTTTTTTTTGACATGACGATTCTAATGCTTCCTCGATACTTTTTCGAAACATTTTCCTGCTAACTCGTGTTCTTTTTGGGACACTTTTGACTGGATGGTCACTTAGTTCGGACCCGAAGTGCCTTATACAGTGCAGTGCAGTTCCGAACAGGTCAAAAGAGCTTAGATCACCATCTCCACAGGTAGAGACGGAAAACTCATCATCGGCCATTAAAATTCCACTGCTGAACATAGGCCTCCTCCTTAGAGCGCCACAAAGAGCGGCTGTGAGCGACTTGCAGCCATGGGCTCCCCGCAACCTTCACCAGGTCATCTGTCCACCTAATAGGGGCCTACGCTAGGTCTTCCAGTTCGTCGCCACTCAAGAACCTTTCTTCCCCAGCGGTTGACGGTTCTGCGAGCGATATGGTCTGCCCATTGCCACTTTAACTTTGCAACTCTTGAGAGCTATGTCGGTCACCTTGTTTTTTTTGCGGATGTCGTCGTTTCTAATTTTATCACGCTAGGAAATACCAAGCGTAGCTTACCTGATGCTAAAAAACTCACCAGCCTGTAACTGTGGCGCCCGTGACCGACCCTGTACCATATTGTTGAAAACTACCCATATAACGTTTCCGGCAGGCTGATTATCTAACTAAGCAATCGAAAGATTTAGATTAAGGATGACGCAGTCTGGCCATACGCAGTGATGATATCCAACTCGCAGTGACAATCGCACAAAATCCTGCCAACCTTTGGATCCGCTCGGTTTCGCGGTCGGCGTGTCCAGACATGCCGCTGTTTACTCGCGCGACTCCGCATGCGTAAACAGAACGCCATCAAAGTGCTCCGACGACGACGCGGGCCCTTCTTGATACTTTAAACATACACCATTTCTACTACCACCGAACCAGATATGGTGCGCTCGAATGTCCAATAGGGAATTTTAATGTCAAGTGCAGATTCTCTCTTCTCTAGGGTTGGATGACATATAACTTTAGTATGATCCCCGTTTAGAATTTCACTTAATAGTTTAGTTACCTACGACATATAGTTACTTTAGTTGTACTAATCATAAAAACGTTCTCCTAGTTGTAAAGTAGTATCATTGTTGGCGACTGGCTGAAATGCCACCTTTTTTGATACGATCAATTTATATTTTTGTAATGACGTTTTGTTTTGCTTTTACTTGTCAGTGTCTCCTTGCCTTGTGTTTTTGTATCAGTTGATATTCTTGTAATAAAATTAGTTTTTAGTCATAAACTGAGTGTTTCCATCATCCTCCCATTAAAATCACATACAGTCCACTTAGCTCTCCAACATTTTGGTCCATTCTCGCCATAAAAACAAACCATTTTCAAAATTTTCATTTTGACGTAAGTTTTTCATTTCGCCTAGTAAACAGTAATTTCGTCATTTGTATTCATTCACCATGGTGGAAACACGCAGTCAAAGCAAGGCAAACGCGGACACGGCTACGGAAGTCGATCGGCCGCAGCCCGAATGTCGTGAACATTCACGGGGCGGCGACCGGCCGGCTTCGGCCATGGAAGTCGAGCGGACGCAACCCGCACACTCGCCGGGTGGCGACCGGCCGGTTTCGGCCACAGCCACGGAGGGTGCTTCGGCATTGCCAACTAGTTCGTCCACACAGCCCGTGGGCACTGACTCTTGCGACCAGGCGCAACTTAGCCTCGCAAATCGCCCAAGTGTTCGATCTATTTCGGATTTAGACGCAAATGCCAAAGCACCTTCTCGTAGCGGCACTCACTCCTCGAGGTCTTCGGCGACCGTCCGCGCTCAGAAACTGGCCATCGAAGCCGACGCAATGCGGCGCCGAGTAGAGCGCGAGCGCGAGCTTGTGCGACAGCAGGCGGAGCGCGAGCGCGAGCTTGCCCGTCTCGAGGCTGAGGTGGAAGCGACGGAGCTACAAGCCAGACTAGCCGCTTTGGAAGCATCAGATAAGTCATCTAAATCCCGTTGTTCACGTTCTCATTGTGATTCAGCAAAACGCACTGCTACGTGGGTTTTCGAGCAGAACATGGCTACGGTAACTACCGCGAACATGCCTGGTGAGGCACCGACTGTCACCTTGGGTAAACCCCAAGGACAACATTCACAGCCGGCCGCTCCTACCAACACGGTATCGTTCTACGTACCGAATGTCACCCCTGCAGCCCCGTCGATAGTTACACGCGCCGCCGGTAACAATTACAACAACGACGTGACACAACAATTAAATACGTCTGGATGCCCTGTCACGCAGCTTACCAAAGCTATAAACGCTTTTTCTAACAGACCAAAGAGACCCGAACTCGTCACGTTCTCGGGCGAAGTTAGTCAATGGATGGCGTTCAAGAGTAGTTACGAACGAACTAAAACTAATTTCTCTCCGTCAGATAACTTAGATCGTTTAAACAACGCTGTGCGCGGTCCGGCGTACCAGTCCGTGGCGTCTCTCCTGTGGACTTCTGGGGAACCGGACGCCATCGTGAGCGCCCTGGAGCAGACGTACGCGCGCCCGGAACTTCTCGTCGCCCGCGAGGTCGCCGAGCTACGCAACAGTCCTAAGCTAAGTTCTCCCGAAGACATAAACCGCTTAGCAAATAAATTACGCAATTTCGTGACAACGCTTAAACTGCTTAAACAGAGCGAGTATTTATCGTCACCAGAGCTCTTTCGGTGCATATTGGTAAAGTTGAGCGAGCACACGCGCGCTCGTTTCACAGACTTTGCTTCCATTTATGCATCCGATCAACCAAATTTCACAAAATTAGAAATTTTGTCACGCTTTCTTTTAGTAGAGGCTGATAAACAGTTGAAATATAACTTTGTTGCTGACAGTACGGTTAAGGCACAGAACACACCGTATCCTACTAATAAATTTCAATTGAAGAAGGAAACAATTCACACCACCGTATCTAGCAGCAAAGTGCCCGAGCGTTGTACCTATTGTAAACAAGGACCTCACAACATTAAAACCTGTAAAGTCTTTTTAGCGCTTTCAATAGACGATAGATGGCGATGGGTCCGTGAGACAAAGATATGCTACCGGTGTTTGAAGTCCAGTCCACACACTTGGAATTTTTGTCGCGCCAAACGTTGTGGAGTAGACGGATGTCCGAGACGTCACAACGCGCTCCTTCACGGCACAGTGACAGCAAACTCCAAACCTAGCGTATCTAACAGCCAATGCAACAACATTCAAACTTTGTTTGCCGAATCGACCACTGCTGTCAACGTTGACAATCTAACCAACGAATTTGAACCATCTGTCAAAATTGGAAATACGTCTGATACTTTGATTGATGCCACAGGGACTTCGCGGTCAACCGACCGTCCTCGCGGGCTGCTGAAGGTAGTCCCGATCGTACTCGAGGGTCCTGACGGCGAGTTCCACACGACGGCGTTACTCGATGAGGGCAGTACCGCGACGCTCGTTGACGGAGAGGTTGCTGCGCGCATCGGCGCGAAACCCACCTGTCAGGAGCGGCTGCGTATCGAAGGCGTCAGTGGTATGACGAAAGAAGTCGACGTAAGTTACGTAGACTTTTACATTCGAGGTCGAAACCTGTCTGACCGATATTTAGTGAAACACGCGCGGGCGATCAAACCTCTGGGGTTGCGTGCGCAACACCCAGGCAAAATTAACTTCTCAGATTACGATCATTTGGTTGACTTATGCGACGAACTTTCGTACACTGACACTGACGTCACCCCTACTGTCCTCATTGGTGCGCCCGATTGGCACCTGTCTTTGAGTCGCGAAGTGCGGTGCGGCAAGAAGAGCGATCCTGTCGCCTCAAGGACTTTGTTAGGTTGGGTAATTCACGGCGCGCTTTCCGTTTCGTCTAAGCCACTCGAATTCGTGAACCACGTATCGGACGATTTAGACATTCTCATCAAAAGTCAATACGACATCGATGCCTTAGGCATAACGAAAAGCGCCCCTCGCCCAAACGATGACGATAAACGAGCCGTAGACATCGTCGAATCGTCGGCGCGCCAACTTGATGACAGACATTTTGAGGTTGGCCTACCCTGGAAGAAAGAACTGCCGAAGACTATACCTGACAGTTACCCGCAGGCTTTGTCCCGCTTCAAGGCCCTTGAACGCCAGATGTCGAAAGATGAATCGTTTGCCACAGCCTTTCACAAATTCATAGGTGATGTTATCGCAAAAGGCTACGCTGAAGAGTGCGAACCCATCACCTATCATCAAAGAAAACCTCCAAATGGTTCCTGCATTGATACAGACACTGGCATTCGCTGGTACCTGCCTATTTTCGGCGTATTTCACCCCCAAAAGAAGAAGCTCAGAGCAGTCCACCACGCCGCAGCGATGACGAAGGGTGTCAGTTTAAACTGTTTGCTCCTACAAGGCCCGGACTTGCTTTGGTCTCTTCTGGACATCCTGTTCCGCTTCAGAGAAAGCGCCGTGGCTCTAAACGGTGACATCAAAGAGATGTTTCCTCAAATAAAAATTGCTCCAAGAGACAGAGACGCCCAACGCTTTCTCTGGCGTAACAAAGACGGCGTGCTGAAAGAGTACCGCATGTCCTCCATGATTTTCGGCGCGGTTTCAAGTCCGTTCATCGCACTCTACATTAAAAACAAAAATGCTAAAACATTCCAAGCCGAGTACCCCGCCGCCTGTAAGGCAATAATTGACGACCATTATATGGACGACTATCTAGATAGCCACTCCAGTGTCGCCGACGCGGCGCAGCTGGCTGCCGATGTAGTCACCGTTCATAAAGGCTGTGGTTTCGAGATGCGCGCGTGGACGTCAAACGATCCGGAAGCACTTTCACTTATCCCAAAGGAACTTCGAAGCGACGCGACCTCCGACGTCTATTTACCGCCTAGTAGCGAGGTCGGCGTATTGGGTGTTAAGTGGAACCCAAGTCAGGATTCACTGGGTTTCCGCGCAGTTTCGCAGTTACCGGCTGACACGTTAACCAAACGAAGTCTATTGTCTAACGTCATGAAGGTCTATGACCCCCTCGGCTTTTTAATGCCTGTCATCATCTGGGGCCGCATTTTGATACAGAAACTATGGAGGGCAGGGGTCGGCTGGGACTCACCGCTCCCCGATACGTACGTAAGCGAATCTGAAGACTGGTTTTCACAATTGCAGGTCGCGTCCAACTTAAAAATACCTCGTTGGTATATGACTAGGACAGATTTAGTAGATACACAATTGCATGTAGTAGCCGATGGTGGCGAACAAGCCTACGCATGCGTTGCCTATTGGCGTTTTACTTACGATGACGGCTCTGTATCTACAACTCTAATCGGCAGTAAAGCACGCGTTTCACCCTTAAGACCGGTTTCGATTCCACGCATTGAGTCACAAGCTGCGCTTATAGCCTCTCGTTTCGCGCAAACAATTTTGAAAGCTCATCGAATCAAGCCCTCCGAAACCACTTTTTGGACAGACTCAACCACCGTCCTCAAGTGGATTCGGAGTGATGCTCGGGCGTTTAAACCATTCGTGGCTCACAGGTTGGGAGAGATATTGGAAACCACCAACCCGTCCAACTGGAGGTGGATCCCTACCTCTCTCAACGTCGCCGACGATGCCACAAAACCAAAAAAATTAAACCTCACACAGTCTCATCGATGGTTTACAGGTCCCCCGTTTCTGTTACAGCCGCCATACGCTTGGCCGACCGAGCGAGTTGCTGACATCGAGGAGACTCTACCAGATCTCGAGTTAAAATCAGAGCTGGTGGGGCTGCTCCTCGACGTCCCGTTCTCGAGTCCAGTACCTGACGCGACGCGTTTTAGCTCTTGGCTGCGCCTTTTGCGCGCCACCGCCCGTGTTCTCCACGGTGCGCGAATGTTCCGGTTTAAACTATCTCGGCCATTAGATCGAAATTCTAAATTATACGTCGACGGCACCACATCTCCTTCACAACTTCACGCGGCGGACATTATAACAGCTGAGAAGATGATACTCCAACGAGCTCAGAAAGATAGCTTCCCAGATGAGCTGAAAGCAGTCGAATCTTCACAGCCCGTGCCCAAAAACAGCCGAATAGCAAAACTCGCGCCGACTCTTGACCATGATGGCTTGCTGCGACTGGACTCACGGATAAAGTATGCGCCAGGAGTGAGTGAGAGAGCCATATCGCCTGCAATTCTGGACGGTCGCCATCACGTCACACGGCTTCTCATCCTTCACGAGCATGTTCACGCCGCTCATTGTTTTAACGAACTCGTCCTTAATGAGGTCAGGCAGAAGTTTTGGATACTCAAAGCAAGAGACAGCATCCGTAGCGTAGCCAAAGCCTGTCTCCAATGCAGAAGGTGGAAGGGCCAACCTGCTCAACCTAGAATTGGCAATCTACCCGAAGAGCGACTCGACCACCACAAGAGGCCGTTCACGCACGTTGGCCTAGATTATTTTGGTCCGATCACTGTCACAATATTCCGACGCCGAGAAAAACGCTACGTCGCGCTGTACACCTGCCTAGTAACGAGAGCCATCCACTTAGAACTTGTCACCTCACTTTCATCAGATGCTGCCATTATGAGCCTGAGACGTTTTATTGCTCGCCGAGGTTCGCCTTCAACAATATTTACCGATAATGGTACCAACTTTGTCGGAGCCTCCCGAGAGCTACGCTCGTTACAAGACGACGCAGTGCAAGCATACGCCACAAACCACAAAATCGAATGGCGTTTCATCCCACCGGCATCACCGTTCATGGGCGGAGCGTGGGAAAGATTGGTGAGAACCGTGAAGACAGCCCTGAGAGCCTGCCTCGCCGAAAAAGTATTAAAAGAAGATGTACTTTCCACACTACTCCTCGAGACCTCTCACATATGTGCCATCTTCACCCGACTCACCAGAAGCGATCACACCTTTCCACTTCATCCTGGGCTCCTCTTCAGTCGCACCTTGGACCAGCACGCTCACAGATGCAGACTTAGACAGAAGGTGCGACTGGCGTCGAAGCTTACGTCTGGCAGATCAGTTTTGGGCACAATGGCTGCGCGAGTACCTGCCCACGCTCCGAGCAAGAGGACCCTCCACCAACACAATAAATTTCAGTGAGGGAGACGTGGTGCTGATCGTCGACCCTACCCTTCCTCGTGGCCTATGGCCGTTAGGAAGGATAGTGTCAACCTACCCAGGGCTAGACGGAGCGGTCCGCGTGGCAGACGTCCCCACTAAAGGCGGCATACTGCGCCGACCGGCCCGTAAGCTAGTCTTAATGGAAGCTGCTTCCCAGCCAGTAGCCACCGCTGGTTGTAAGTGTTCCACTGGGGGTCCGGTATGTTGGCGACTGGCTGAAATGCCACCTTTTTTGATACGATCAATTTATATTTTTGTAATGACGTTTTGTTTTGCTTTTACTTGTCAGTGTCTCCTTGCCTTGTGTTTTTGTATCAGTTGATATTCTTGTAATAAAATTAGTTTTTAGTCATAAACTGAGTGTTTCCATCATCCTCCCATTAAAATCACATACAGTCCACTTAGCTCTCCAACAATCATAACAACAAATCCATCTTAATATAAGCCGTTTATTACTTAAGTTCGATCAACAATAGCTCAGACTTGACACGATTTAAATTTTCTGAAGTTAGCAAACTTTTGTTGTACCAATATCTATGCCTCAGAAAAATCAACAAAGAAACGTAGGTAAAAATGGCGCCTTGCGTGCGCATAGCACATCCACAGACGCAGCGACATAGTAAGGAATCTTGCCGTTAATTTCATTTGTATTTAACATTAGGATTAAATTTAAAGTAACTCGAGTGTAAACGTCTCTAAACGTTCACACTGATACATACAAGCACCGCTCGCGGTCGAATATTACCAAACACCAAAACTGGTTCGAATTTGATATGCCATAGGTTTTTTCGTGTCTGACTATCAAAGTATCAAGACGTTTTATTCGCGCTTCACCGCACATCGGCGGATTGATCAAAACCCTTTGATCTTCGGATCGCGCGCTCTTTACTTATATTACTTACATTGAGGCTCCATCAAAACATATGAATTTATATGTTATAAGCAGTATAGTACTTAAACCATTTAGCATAGGATTGAAAATTATTTGAGTAACACTGAGTTATACTGCGATTGGGAATTCGAGATTTCTGGGGAAATTCTTTTCGGAAAAGACATCAACGCACTTCAAATGCTAAAGTATTTTGAGTTTTATTCCCATATGTTTAAGATGTTGTTTTCGTGTGCTGTTCGTTGTTACATTTACGACGTTGTCGGTGGTGTGCTGAGAGTGTGATCTGTCAAAACTGTGAGGAGTAGCAGGCGCAGGGTGTAAACATTTACACGTGGCGGCGGACGCGGCTTCTATTACAATCTAGTTTAAAAACATTCGGTTTAGTACAGTCGGTAGCACGTCGATAATGACGCTTTAACATTGCTCACACTTGGCATATTCTCTGTAGACTTACTGTACTTTTATAAAAAAATAAGTTAGACAAATAAACTAAAGTGTTAAGTTAAAACTGTTTAGGTCAGATACTTTTCTTCCGTGTTAAATACCTACTCTAAAGTGATACCCTTAAGCAACTCTAGCAACCAAACTAGACACTCGCTAACATTAGTTTTATGATAAAACAAGATTATTACTTTTTAGTACTGGACTTTTTATCATGAGTAAAATAAACAACATTGAAACCATATTTTAGTCTCAAGCCTATCAAAGACTAGAGACAAAATTATGCATATTAAAATAAGTAACTAATCGCATAAATCGCGTAAATCGCATATTTCCTAAAACCCATAAATTTATCAGTTTGATCAGAAGAAACAACAACATCTCTTGAAAGCTCTTTTTGTATTGTATCATGCAAATTAACTCAATCAACCATATCCCATGGTTCACTTTAACTGGAGGTCTATTCTGCTAATGGTTAGTCATGATCGTATCTCAATCGTTTCAATAGTAGGGCTTATTAGGGTTCCGTACCAAAATGGTAAAACGAACCCTTATATTGCGACTCAGTCTGTCTGTCTGTCTGTCACAGCTGGAGAACTACTAATGCTATGAACTTGAAATAGTTTTAGATGACGTTTGCACAACTATTTTATAATTAAGAGAGAAATAAATATACCTCTTTTAACAACAGGGACAGCAAACTTTTTTAGAAATCTAAAAAAAAAAGATTTTATACTTATTTGCTTTTGGTTTGGTATGTCGATGTATGGGGACAATATATTATGATGGTACAGAACCCTCAGTGCGCGAGCCCGACTCGCTCTTGACATGTTTTTTACGCTGTAGAAACAAAATGTGTATAAAAGAACACTACAGATATAACACAATTGAAATATAAATATTATTAAAATGTTACAAGAATAGGTCTTTGTTCTTTTAACGTCCAAGCCGAATCCCCAAGGAAGAACTAACCCAGTCCCAACTCCTGTCCCGGTGGTCCGATCAGGTTTCGTGCTGGCCAGCGTCCTGCTTAGTGCAATTACACCAATTACACACAGACAGACACACTGCTTATTTTGTCATCACTGTGAGTAACATCCATTAGCAATGTGGATGTTTGGTTACGTTTCGTTTTCGTTCGTACAGGAAGAAGTATGTTTATTTTGTTTGTATAGCTAATGATACTTGGCCAAGAAGCGATTTAAGTACCCCTCATAGCGTGTTTACGTGTCTACGTAGACTGATTGCGATTTAAGAAAGAAAGTTTTTTTTTTACCTCCGACGCAAAAAGACAGGGGTGTTATTTAACGTCTCTGTTTGTGTATCTGTCTGTTGTATCGTAGCTCCCAAACGGATGAATCGATTTTCGTTTAGTTTGTATTGTGTCATAGATAGTTTTATCCCGAGTGTTCTTAGCCATGTTTCATGAAAATCTGTTCAGCTGTTTGAAGATCATCAGCTCTTTTCTAGTTGATGAGGGGATCTGACTAACTTCCTTATGTCCGATCGATTCGAAATTTGGTACCGTGTTTCTTCAATGATATTGAAATTATATGGTAAGGTAACCATGACCTGATCAGCCGTTTGAAGATCATCAGCTCTTTAATAGTTGATGAGGGGATCTAACTACCTTCCATATGTCCTATTATTCGAAATTTGGTACCGTATGGTAGGCTCGACCTGATGAAGCGAACAGCACGGTCTGCAGAGTACCCAACTCCTCGATGACTTACAGTACAGCACACATATTGTGTTTGGGCTCATTCTACGGCCTTTGCTTGATTTATTGTCAAATTTGGTATTTATTCTATTAATAATCACAGCACTAGGAGCATTCTGCAGGAAGCTCTTCAAAAAATGTCCTGCGAAGACACAGAGGAATTACTGCTTGTGATTAAATGATACAATGTTTTTAGTACCTACCTACGAAATTTATGTTTAAGTGTATTATTTATATAGTAACTAGTATGTATTTGTTGATCTTATTAAATTCATTCTATTGAATTTGATCCTTTTTGCCTGAAACGCAGGGTATTCCTAGTTAACAGGCTAATTATATTATTATAGTATTTGTAAATTAATTTTCTAGGCTATGAGTTTTTAACATGTTTTAAGTATTGAATAAATTATTTTATTTATTTATTTATACTTTATTGTACACACAGAACATAGAATGATAAAAAACAAACAAATAGAATCATACAATTGGCGGCCTTATCACTAAAAAGAAAACGGGACTAAAACGCAACATTTATTATGTAGTACAACTATGAGTACTTACAGCTTGACGTTTCGGCTATGTTGCAATAGCCGTGGTCACAAGCAGACTGATGGCGGTGCGCGGCGTCGTCTGCTTGGAGATCTTCAGCCACCCTCAAATTGTCACTATTTTTATTTTACTTGTCTTTAGAGATGTCCTGACGGCACACAACACTTACAGTATCGGGGTTTGTCTGAAACGGTAAAACTCGCGGCTTACACTTGTTAATCACTGGATTCCACGCTGATGACAATTTAAATCCGTCCTCCCGATTGAAATTTTTGTACTTCTTGATTTCAATCGCTTCTCGTACCATCCTATAGGTGGAGAGTATTTTAGGATCATGTAACTCCATCCAATGATTATTACCAGCTTCTAAAAGATGTTCAGCTACCGCGGATTTACTCGTCTGTCGATTTTTAACAGCTGCGATATATTCTTTGACACGTTCAGCGATGGTCCGCTTTGTTTGTCCAATGTATGAACTACCACAGCTACAATCGATTTTTCGATCGATCGATTTTTTTCAATCGATTTTTCTAAATACATAATTAATAATATATATTTAACACCCAGACCAAGACAAATACCTAGACATGTTCATGCACACTATTGTCTTGTCCGGGGATTGAACCCGAGACCTATGGCGCAGAAGGCGAGCTTAGTACCCGTCAATTTAATACTTTCTCCCATACTTCTAAGACGAGCAGCTGTGGGCATTACATCCTGATTGAGCTAGATTAGATTATGCAAAGCATCCTGTTGATCTGATCTATTCGTCTGGTACAATCTGGACATGACCATAGAGCAAGGAACAGCTGTGAGCTGACATTATGTTTGTTGACACGAATACGGAAGCAAAATACGTATTATAGAATGAATTTTGGGTGCAATTCCAAGTAATTAGGGTTCAGCAGTATTCTGCAGTTTGGCCTTTATTGATGATTGTGTTGTACAATTATTTGTTAACCGATTTCAAAAAAGGAGGTTATCACGTCGTCGCGTATATTTTATTTTTATATGTTCACCGATTACTCGAAGACCACTGAACTGATTACAACATCAGGTTTCATCTCAAGTATGTCCCATTTTTGAAATTTTGTAATCGGTTAAGTATTTTTCAGGAAATCTTGAAAATAATGTTGTATTCGTTAACATAGTAGTTGCTAATATGCCGCTAGATGGCGCTTTTTACTATTTCTACGCTTTAGGGGTACATGAACCACGCTGGGGTTCATTAATGCGTGGAATAAGTATCTAACAGTGCCATAGATGGCGCGCTGTTAGATACTGAACCTGTTCAATCGTCGTTTCTGTTGCCTGTTTTGCGTACGTGTACTATTAAGTATTCTGTGGTACGGGACGGGTCGTTCCGCTACGCGCACGGACGGTCGTTGTTTTCATACAAAATACGACAAACGCACCGCTTCGGCACCGCAGCGGTCCGACACGAAACGTCTAATTTGAAAGCGCCCTTAATATAACTTTAAAAATTGAAAAATAAATAACATTTTATACAAGAATAAAAACGGACTTCAAAACGTAAAAAACAAGCCTTTTCGAGTCGGTGCAAAATAAAAGTAATAGAAGTGCAATGTAGAATGCCTTAACTGGCACCGACGCCAAAAGGCTTATTTTTTACGTTTTGAAGTCCGTTTTTATTCTTGTATAAAAAGTTCATAAAAATAAACATAAAATTTTAAGCAACTGCTTTATTCTATTATCTGTAGTTAATATATTTTACTTAGAAACCACATCCGTTTGAGCATATAAACTTCCAAAAATATAGAAAATATCTAAAAAGGTCTTGATTTAGATTATTGCAATTACTCTTCATTCTTTCTAATATTAAACGCATTACATACAGCACTCACCATTTTCCTCAATTAATATTGAATAGTAACTTGACTCCTCTCAATATTGTTTATCAATGGTCACATTTGATACAATCAAGACAAATTCTTCCATATCCCGTGTGAATGCATTTATTGACCACATGAATCCCAACATCGGCCATAATGCCCATAATAGTCCACAATATGGGGTAAACGACAAACATCCCGCATAATAAACAAGACTCTAATAGAACAGCGCCGATTGCCACAAATGTTACAAAACTGGGAATCAAACCCGCCTCCATTTGTAGCAATTCAGACAATTTTGTAAGGAGTTTAATGACAATTGATTTTATTGAATTAGGGTGGAGGGACGTATTACTGATTTATAATAAACCTCAAGACAAGTAGTGCTAGGAGCTTGCTTGCTGCTTCTAATAGTATAGAAGGAAAGTGTGTGAGATTGTTACTCAATCAAATACCTATTCAAATATTTGGATGAATTTATCCATACGGATAGACAATAAAGAAATAGGAAATAAAATATGTACTTTTAATTCGGATATTAACAGGAAAATAGGGACCACGAGTGTAAACCCGAGGACGACCGTTAGTATGATTTCGGTTAAAAGAAAAGTATAGGAACCTGACAAGGCCCCTTTTTTTACAAAAGGCTAAGAAAGTTTTCATCATTTTATGTATAGCACTAATAGTAATAGATACTCTACGGTTAAAAAAAAACAAACTACAGCAACACTTCGAAAAGACACGATCGTATGAGGTGAAGTTAATGAATTGTATTTTCACCTCACACGCTCTACAACGGTGGTTTTGTCATTCAATTTCTGCGTGGAAATTCGCATTTTGCGGCCTAGCGTGGTAAAGTACTATTGAATTGAATGATTCGACTATTAAATTCTATGCCTCCGACTGCTTGTTATTATGTTGAACAAAATATTTTTATTTTTGCATTTTATATTGGTCTTGTTTCCATCTTTTCAGTTGACTTGTCTTTAAGTGCGGGCGGGTATATTAGTTTTTTAAATTTACGCATTTTTATTTATATCTTTTTAGTTATTTATCGGTCATGATATACTTTGTGCTATTTCTACTATTTTTTTTAATACCTTGTGATCAGCCCTTTAATTTGATACCTATATTGGAGTATTCAAATATTTTTTTTCCACTTCAAGTAATAGCACCTTCTGTGTGACTGCGGGCCATTTATGCACAAACGCAGTATTCACCTGGGTCGTCACATCATCGACCCAGAGGAACTAAAATCTCTAAAAGATAGGAAGATTCTTGACTTTCTGGAAGCAACCGGGCTAAAAGAGGTACTATAAATAGGTGGCGAGTTACAATAGATCTCTTAGGTCGCAGTGACTACAGCCCTTAACAGGGTTGCAAAGCCCCTAAATCCTCAAATAATTAATAGCACCTCACAGCCGCTATGTTGGTTCTTTTTCACATCACTTACCTAAGAACACTTGGACAGTCAAGACAAATCTAATGTAATTATCAAAATCCGATCAGCTGTTTGAGAGATAAGAGGTAATACAGAATATAACATAATAACATACAAGATACGCGCGAAAAACATAACCCTTCCTTTGCAGTAGGATAATAAAAGGTCGGGTTTGGTTAATGGTAGGACTCGTTGTAAGTCCGCCTGGCTAGCTACCACCATCTTATCTTAGTCTGACGCCATAACAATAATGTTTTCAGCATTGTTGTGTTCCAGCAGTTAGAGATAAGATAGCCATTTCCTCGGTGATTGAAGATTCCGGGAGAGGCTTGCTTCCATCTTCAACCTTATCAATACTTAACGTCAGGTATGACAAATAAAGGATAAGTCTCCCCGTTGCTCATATAAAAAAAAACGGAAGTTGACCTCGGAAACAACCTTAAAATTTTCCACGCTGTTGTGAGGTGAATAATAGCGTGTTTCGGCTCGGCAGCAAAGTTTTTAGTGTCTGTACATTTGAACCCTTCACTTTGAATCCTAGAATCTTTCGCTTGCTCAGGTTTCAATAGAGGCGAAACAACTCGCCGCGAAATTAAACTTTCCGACCTTGCATAACAAATAACTATTTTTTTAAGATCTTAGGCACTTAAATGATTTGCTTGCGTTGTCATCGTCGCCCCTCCTTACTAGATTAGTATCACAACAGAGAGATTCCGGTAAACCTCGATGCGGGAGGAGGGCTACAACTCATAAATACAAATTACACTCTCACGAGCATCCTCACAATTAATTTGATTTCCGTTACAATGCTTAAGGAACATAGCCGTTAACAGCTTCAATTCCCGGCTATGTAATTTAGGTACTATTTTAATACACTCAGGCGCACAACGGTCCACTCCGTTATTTTCATAGAAACAGTTTGCGACTCTATAGGTACATAAAAATGTCAATATATTTCTGCAAAGATCTGTATGCTTGCTAATGTTTATTTAAGTTACTTGGTTATATTTTGTCGGGATTGTCACCCATCCCGTGACCAACCATTTTAATTATAAGTTTTTTTTTTAAATCTTGTGTTGCTTAAGTTATTTATTCCATTCCTGGGTTACCGCTCGTAATTGGAAATAGATAGAACAGACTACGTTTTTCAACAAACCCATAGATTATTTCATGTAAGGAAACGCCATCCAAAAATAAACAGAGACTTAGATTAACACTTCTTAATTAAGCACTGTCTATACGTAGCGCTTATCAAAATAGATATAACTTTTATGTAAGCAAATCTTATTTTAGCCAATAAAACGTAACAATAAATGTTCTTATCATATGCAAACATCTTTTTCACTTTTAGTTATTATAACAGTCTCTTTTAATTAAAACTTCTCTTTTAACAGCCTTCAATTCAAACCCGTCAATATCAATTACCTGCATTGTACAACGTCTTCCTACAATATTATTTGATTATACATCGCTTATTACTTTATTATCTTTTAATGGGATTCAAACTTCTTACGGAGTCGATTCTCAGCCAATCAGAGCGGCATACGGGTGCATTCCGATTCAATGTGCGCGCCCGCGCACACAATAGTCGCGGTATTGTGGCGCAATTGAGCAGCTACTGGCTTCTTTGTGGCCGAATTGAGCGAGCCACATTGTATGCTAACTGTGCAATCTGTCTGCAGGGCCACAAGGACTTATTAATAACATTAGAGTATGATTATTCTCCTGGGAACTTCCGACGCCGGAAGAAAAGGTTTCGTTAAAAACCTGAAAAACATAATTTGCTACCCGGCACAATACTGCGTAGCATTACCAGTAGTAATTGGTTAACTTTCTTTGCCGTGTCTCTAAATCTCAGTCTTTCTCAAGGGGAGTTATTTAATTCGTATACCTATTTCAGTTTGATAATACTGCATGATAGCATGCGCACCTCGACAAAGCTTTCTCGACACTTTCTCGCGCGAGCGCATTGTCTATCCCGCTCACACTGCACTGATATGAGCGGGACAGACATCGCTAGATAAGGGTTGACAGCGAGTCGCGGTGCGCATGCTACGCTGGCTGGAAACGCCCTCGCGAGTCGAGAGGCGTCCCGCGTTTATAGGATTTGAACTCCGATATTGGAACAACGACACAATCTATACTCGGACTCGTAATTCGATGACAGCTCCAGTGTCTCTTTCTGACAAGTTAAAAAGATTCTGTCGAATTGAGAACGTCATCCTTTTTTGAAGTCGGTTAAAAATGGGTAATGATATTACAAAAATTGGTTGATATTAAATTAACTATTCGGAATGTAAATGTGTAGGTTTTCACGCGAAATCAAATGAAACCTATGAATCAGCTTTATCATTAGAATGTCGTTGTGCTGCCAATTATTGTTAATAATACGAAAGAGTTACTTGCATAAGTTTTATTTCAATATATGTGTAATTGGATGGTAAATATTCGATCTGATCTGATACTCAGATGGATCGATACGATGCAATACGATTTACTCGATATTTGTATCGCTACAATAGCATACGATCCGTTGCATCCATGCATCGATACAAATGCATGGAGGATCGGATGAATAATAATAAAAGATAGTTTTCTTTAAGTTAGAGGTTTACAAAATATTAAGCCAAAGGGGTTTAGGTAACTTTGTAAGGACTAGTGGTTTCATTTTTTTTTTTGAGCGGCACCTGTATTACTGTTTTAAAGCATCACAATCAAGACATATATCTGAGTGATTAACTTTGTCCTAAGGAGCAAGCTGGGATATGATTTTGTTTGTATATTTGTTTACCCACAGATCTATATCGAGATAGACAGTAAAAGTGTACCTACCTTGCGTGCCAAAAGTTTGATACACGGTCAAAGTTTTACGACCTAAGTCAGTCCGTTTGAGACCATTGCCATGAAAATACGCGTCACTCAGAAACGAAAACGGTTAATTGTGCAGTGCTTTCTTGCAAGAGCTCGTCAATAACATTTACACATCACTAAATCTCGCTCGTGAAGTCATCGTAAGTACGAAAAAGTCGACACGCTAGGTTCTCATACAGTTTGAAGCGTTCTTTTCGTCCATCTCGCTATAGGTCTGTGTGTTTACCATACATTACAAATAATAATATTCTCATGCAAACGAAAGCCTACTTACCGGTCTTTTCTGGTGCTACTATGCCTGTCGGCAGCGATTTTTGGAAATGTTCCTGGTATATTCATAGGAAGCACACACAACTATATAAAATTCACAACGAAAGTGATCAATAATGTGTTCGCACTACGGCAGCGGCATAATCGAAATGTGTTGCTGCAGGCTCTCTAATTTTAGGCATAAATTTTTTCGATTGTAATAATCATCATTACTTATAATTAATAATCATGAAGCAGAATTTTAAAAAGCATGATATTGTTTGGAAGATTTTTTGTCATAAGTATTAAAATCTATAATCTCGAAACGCAGAACAACTTTACGTATTATTTTTAAGCATAATTATTATTAAGCAGAATAATTACAATCCATAATGCTTTTACGCAGAATATTTGAAACCATAAAAATTGTATGTAATGCTTGTATGTTATTTTTGACACTCCATAAACTGATAATAGGAAAAATAGGAAATTGTTATTTAATGCTATAAATCTTCTATCAGATTATAGTAAAGGTGAAAGGCGCCTCAGCGGTAATCACCAATATTACACACTTGTACCAGAATGTACTATTATTTTGCTGATTCATTTGTTGATTTTGTTCCTAATAAAATAATTAATAAAAAAGTTTGTTTTACTCATAGTGTAATCTAACCCATCTCAAAATTATTGTAAGCGTAGACATGGCATACAGGTAAGTATGATTTTAAGGTTACTACTACTTACTACCACAGCTTCAGCTTGCCTCAGCCGCGGCGGTGAGCCTTAAAGCCACCTGCTCCTTAGCACGTGGGCCACCTCGATCCTCGGCGCCTTCACGGTTCTAAATTGCTATCTAGGGGTAGGTATACAAGACTACGTAGTGTCGGTTTTTCGACAGTTAGATTATGTACCTAAATACAAAATTATAGATTAAAGATACTAAAGAATTTTATGCCAAAAGAAATTAGGGATTTCAATATTTTTGCATATTGAAATAATTGATTTAGATAATTATACCTAATGAAGTTTAAATACCAAAATATTTTTTTGATTTTTGATGATTATGCCTAGTGAGTGTATGAAAAACGATTTTATGACAAAAAATATTATGCGAAAAGAAAGAACCCGGTTATTGCACGCGCCCTGCTCCGTATCGAGAAGTGAGACGACGATGTCAGTGAGAGTCATCGACCAGAACTACAAAAGTACCCTCAATGGATTAATAATTTCACCAATAATTCACGAACTACCTACGAGAACTTACGCTATGAAGCGTCTCGGTTTAAGACTGCAATATGAACTAAATGCAAATAAAAGTTTAAGGCGCGGCCGCAATAAATATTATGTAAGTCTAAGTTAAGAAATATATTTAAGTTTATTTGAAATTTTAGATAATTCTGATGAACAACTGTAATATTTACAAATTAGTAGAAAAACAAGAACTGTAATTGTTTTACTGCAGTACTCCATCTCATAACGATACAATACAATCTGAAAATTATGTTATTTTAATTAATTTAAAAAATGATCCCTTAAATTTAGAGAGCTCCCCTTCTAGCAGTAAACCGCTAACAACACTTTTTATTAATAAAAAAGACCCAACAAACGGAAGATAAATGCCAATAACATAATTCTATATAAGGATCGTGAAATAAAATAGAAAAAATACAATGTTTTAATGTTGATTTATGTTTTGTCGTTAACGAAAGTGATTGTTATTAATTGTGGAATGACCGCGACCTCCATAAACCATTTAGAGCCGTGACTGACCTGCGGTAGGGTTACAAATTAGGGGGACAAATCCCAATGATGACCCAAACTTTCTGTATGGGAACAACTTTGTAAATGAGCAAAGATAGCAACGTAAAATTTTAACAGAGAAGCGAAACCAGAACTTATAGAAAAAGAAACTATTTTTGAGTAATTTGTTATAGTTCCAGCTTTCAATAATCTATTAACTAACAGTACCTGTCAAGTGGCAATTTTGTATAAGTATTTTAAATTTCCACTAGTTCTAATAGCATATTGTTATACAAGGGGCTAAAATGTCCTATTGTAACAAGGTAAATAGAAACCAAGTTTTAATAGGTTTTAGCGCCGTGTATAACACTGTACTTTTCACTACGATTGCGAGAAAATAAATAATTCTTTGGAACTAAATTACGGTCACCAATTCAATTTGTAATTAGAAATAAGTTTTATTTTTTTTTTAATTTAAAAATTGTTTTAAAAATAAGAAATTCGTAAGAAAAGATGGCGAGCCAGTTTTTTTTTCTATTATCGTAGCTAAGTGCAATGCATGCATTCTGAATTTTTTTTTTTTTTTTTTTTTTTACCGCTTTTTTAATTTTCTTCTACCGCTATGTTGGTTTGGTACCCCTGTTTTTCAAGAAGGCGCGAACGGGCAACCATGATTTCTTTTGTCACTTTTTAATGTTTTACAACACAGAATACAAAACTTAAAAAATTGAAGGAAGTTTTACGAACATCATGTAACCTTCTTGGTAGATAGAACAGGGGAATCTACATAACGGCTTCGCAAAATAGGCAAACTCAAACAAAAACATAGCGGCAAATGAACCTACACAGAAGAGTTAGGTTAGTTCCATTTTTAAATTACTTTATTGCCCTAGGGATTAAAATTAGCTTTTACTCTCTGTAACGCTATAATGACCAACTTTTCAAGCAAGGGGCGTGGAAAAAATGAGTATATGATATGAATGAGTATAGGCTTCTCCATCGCGCGCTGATCATTTTACTATCTAAACAATGGTTAAGGAGCCCTTATTTACAGTTTTGTCATCAGATCAGCGCGGCACAGCGCTGCGCGGCGAGGGTGCGAACCACGGTGCGCGCGCGCAAACGGATGGCGTGCACGCGCGCAGTAATCGCTGTATTAGCGCGACATGCGGGCGGCGGATGGTCAGCGATGGGGTCACCAACCATTTGAAATATATATTTAAAAACATCTAAAACAAAAATACTCACTTCTTCACTATAAATTAACCAAAAATAAGTTTTTTAAGTTGCTGCGAAAAGCGTATTTTTGGATGAAAATGTAAGTAATAGACAATCACGAAAGAAACGACTGTAAACATGTATTTTATACATTGGGTTAGGTACTACGTATTTCTAAACTGCTTAATGACAATTTATTTTCATTACAAATAAGTATTCAAAAATGGTTCAAAAGGCATTATAGCAACATCATCAATTCTAACAATGCAAATTACCTACTCTTTCACGATATCCCACAACCTATCCAGGTGTTCAACTGGACGAAAAGGATAAATACCTTTTGGGATACCTATTTTATACAGTAGTGTATACAGTGACTACTATATAGAATAGGTATCCCAAAGGGTAATCATATAGTTTTTCTTAATATACTAATTTTAATGCAATTTAGAGACTGGTTATTTAATTAATATTATAATAACATTTTGCATGCTAAATAAGCAAGGTATGTTAAGCAATATTATTGATAAGTTTTCCCATCATGTACAACCATATCTTATGCAAATAAATTCTATTCTATTCTTCTATTCTATTCTATTCTTTAACAGTTTCAGTAACCTTTACATTTTTTCAGTGTAAGCTGTAACAAGCACTTGTCAAAAAATCTACGCCATCGGTTCACAAGCCGCGTCAAGGGCTGTTTTTCCTCCCTGCCAATATGTAACAGAGTCGTCAAGAAGAAGATCAAGTCAGATTAATAATCTAAACTGTGGCAAATTCACGCTTAGTATCACGGTTGAGCACCCCTGAACTCTCATCTCGAGTTTCGTCAAGCGGGGTGCGAACTAATGGCTATGAGTGGTGTTTAAAATTATTCAATTATGAATATTGACCGACAGAAATTGTGCTCGTCACGGCGACCAGTGTGGACGCGCCCTTAGACTAACGACCGACTACTTGTTATTAATCGACAAGTTTCTAATGTACTCATTAACAAAATAGTTTAAGGTTGACTAACCTTATCCATAGTAATTGAATAATAAAAAATATAAATAAGTACCTAACCTAACCTAACCTAACCTAACCTATGATTTTTTAATTTATGCATTTTGCAATGTTATTTTTATACTTATGATAAATTTTAAATAGAAAAATATTGGAAAAAGTCAACTCGGCCACAAGTGAGTTCCCATCTGAGAATTCATTTGTGGCCGAGTTGACTTTCCCAATATTTTTCTTTTTAAAACTAACCTAACCTTATCCATAGTAATTGAATAATAAAAAATATAAATATTAATAAGTACCAGAGGACATCATACACTTTGATTGATTGACCTGATTCAGAGATAATTAGCTTAAGCTCTTGTATTTTGTTCTGTTCATAATAAAGCCAATTAAGTTTTTACACAAATAATAAAGTCTATATAGATAATAATGAATGATCGACATGTCCAAGCACCGAACCCACGAATCCAAATGTATACTAGAACGACGCGAACGAAGTCTCAAACAGTCGCTAATTGCCTCTAACATGCCAGATAGTACTGTGATTCAATTCCAAAGTCCATGCTGATCATCGTCTATTAAAAGTGTTTCTAGAAATTCTCTATTATAGTTTGACATAATTATACCTACCTAATTTTAACAAGATAAAAAAATGGCAATCACCTTCATACACGGTCTCGTACTTCGTTAGGTACACCGATATCAACATCATCAAAATAACTAGTCACTTAGAAAAACCACTATATTTTTTAAAACAGTAAATCTTATGTTATTCGATTAATGCAAATTCAACTGCACTTATAGGTAATTTATTGTCAAATTTATGTCAATGTTTATTGTAGCTACGTTTTTTTTTGCTTTCGCATCGCATGAATTTCTGTGTGTACACGTATTTGGATGTCAGGAGGCGTAGCACGAATAACTTTCGAGTAAGTATCGAGGAAGTAAATTAAAAAAAAATGTATGACATATTGAGCAGCGTTCCTACTGGACGTAAACGGAACTACATTTTCCTATACATTTTTTGACATTACGTGCTCGATACTTACTCGATACTATTTCGATAGTTGTTCGTGTTTGCCCTACAGTTTTGTTCGAAACATGCGTTGCTCTCATTTCATGCTGTTATTGACTGTCATCTGTTTTGTATATCATAAATAAATAAATAAGTAAAGATAGTTTATAGAACAAAAACGTTAGTATAACTAAATAATCTTAAATACAGATTTGTTTAAGTTCTTTTATTATTTAAAACTTTACATGTTTCGTCCTTTGCTACAATTATACTTTTATCCTATTTTTTTTATGATGATGATGTTGTTCAGGCCTGTTTTCGGCCACGGCGACTGCATAACTCCTTTGTAGTTGTCGTGCTGTGCTCGGACGTGGCTTACGTAGCAAATCTTCTTTGCGAAGATCCTCACGCACTGCGGGCATACGAGCTTACATTTTTAGGACAAAAGTATAAATTGTAGGACACATCTTTCCGTGAGTGCCTTTCTGGTCTAATGGTAACAACCACCGGTATCAGACCCAGGGGTCCCGGGTTCGATTCCCAGCGGGGGTAGATACTGTATTCGGTTTGGTTGGTGGTAGGACTTGTTGTAAGTCCGTCTGGCTAGCTACTACCATCTTAAGCCTGATGCCATAACAACATTGTATACAGCATTGTTGTGTTCGAGCAGTTAGGGATAAGATAGCCAGTTCCTCAGTGCTTCACATCAGATATGATGAAGGCTAAGAGTGTACCCGTTGTTCATAAAAAAAATGTTTCGCATGAAATTATGGGTAGAGGTCAAGCGAACATGGCGGACACTGTCGATTCGCGACTTTGTTTGTATTTTTA
The DNA here is from genome assembly GCA_910589605.1 of Chrysoteuchia culmella. NCBI lineage: Eukaryota > Metazoa > Arthropoda > Insecta > Lepidoptera > Crambidae > Chrysoteuchia > Chrysoteuchia culmella. Next base: position 813,630 of record OU342649.1, read on the forward strand.
AGAAATTAAATTAATAAATGTGAAATCAATAAAACTTTTGCATAAAGTTGTACGTGGCGGTTTAAGTAATTGTAACCCAAGATGCTAACTTATCTTTTCACTGGTAGTGTTAGGAAATCGAAATTAATTAGAAAGACAGATGACGCTACATAGAATTTTGGCTTCAAGTAGGTATTTGGAGTGTTACTCCAGCTATACCTATAACTTCATAGTGTTTTGATAAGTAAACGACTAGTTGTTTTTGCTCGAGAGTAAATATTAAAACTGATAATAACATCATCACCTTCATCATCATATATGTTATTATAATTATGAACAACGATCACCAGAAAACCTATGCACAAACATATCAGAAAACAAACAACTTCAAATCATTCTAAAGAAAGGTCATTTTACTTTCGTCTATTATTTTCCAATGACTGCATTTTTACAAAACGACTTTCACTCAATGCTTTTTACGCGCAATTCCATTACCAAAGACTTTTTTTTCTTAAATCCGAAGTACAACACCATATTTGCGCAAGAGTGGATTTCGGATCAGATAAAATGTCATTGTTTGGTATAATTACTATATCGGTATGTAGACCGGTGTCGGGTTTCCAATGTTTTTAAAATATTTATGCTCAGCACAATTGGAGGAAATACGATATTTTCTGAGCGGCCATTATGTGTAATTAGGACGTTATTTAAGTCTATTGGAGATCGTGATAAGGAAGGCCAGGTAGGATTCTATCGTCGTCTATTTTTTGTAAGTGGACTGTTTTGTAAATAAATTGTTCGTGATACGAGTATGTTTAGGTATATCACGACAGCCCTGTGGCGCAGTGGTAAGGCCTGCGATTGTAGACGTTAAGCAACTTTCGCATTGGTCGGTCAAGTGATGGGTAATCAAATACATATGTAGAAAGCGAAAAATATGTAGCATAATTCCGCAAGAAAAACTTACATGCAAGATGCATCACCCGCCCGCCCGCAAATAAATGCAGATGCAATACAGTGACACACTTTGCACCTTCACCGACTACTCTACACATGTCTTGCCCACACACGGATCCTCAGGAGTTGTTAGACCGTGCAATACCATCACTGCATTTTTTTGCATGCATCTTGTATGTAAGTTTTTCTTGCGGAATTATGCTACATATTTTTCGTTTTCTGCTATGATATGGATTTCCGCCAAGTAACGTCTGATTCTATCAAATAAATACATATATACTACATTTAGTTCCTACGTGCTTCGGAAGGCCAGGAAAAGCTGTTGCTCCAGCCTACAATTGTAGTCTTGACAGCTACCGTGGTGGTTCATGAAACATTCTCTTTATGCGTCCGTTAGTTAAGTCAGCAAGTCAGTACCCCAGCTGTCAGCACATTAAAATGGCCGATGCTGAGTTAATGTTGTTTTGCATTAACAATTTGTATCCCGTACTTAAAAAATACATGAATATTGCTAATCTAAATGTAAATACTCAACCTCAAACAATTTGATAAACACGAGTAGAAATATTGTACCTATCTCTAATCCAAAGTCTATCTTAGATAAGTAGATAGATATCTATTCTATCTACATCGTTGGTTCAAAGTGCGGCGCATGATGAGTTATTTTTCTGTTGAAACTATTTCTCGTCGGCGAAAATTAATTTTGTAGTAAACTAATCATTCTTTAAAAGCATTTTAGAATTCAACTTCATATTAATGCATCCTAATTTGACGACCTGTTTGGCGCAGGGGTACTAAACCCGCCTTCTGCGCCAGAGGTCCTCGGGTTCGATCCCCGGACAAGACAAACATTTGTGTGCATGAACATGTCTATTTGTCTTGGTCTGGGTGTTTAATATGTAAATGATGTATGTATTTACAAAAAAAAAGTATATAAGTAAGTTAATTCATTTATTTATTTAATTCTTACTAATATTATAAACGCATAAATGTGTTTGTTTGTCCTTGCTTCACGCCCTGACTAAGAAACCAATCGACTTGATTTTTGGCATAGAGTTAGTTGAAAGTTCACGCGGGAAATTCACGCGGGAACGGGAACCAAGCGAGTGAAACCGCCGGCAGAAGCTATAGTCTCTTATAAATTAAAAGTCTTCAACGGTTCCCTTAAATTTCAAAAACTATATATTTAGCTATACCTTCACTTCTCTTAAAAGATCTTTCGCAATAATAACAAATGTCAGTTTTACCAAGACGTACATAGTTGTCAAGTGAAGTGGCATAAATAAACGTCTCAAACAGTTATGAGATCAATTGTATTGTCGTAATTGGCCGGTAGGTGTAGCGTAGGCCGCGTGATTAAATTAGATTGTGACCCCTGCGCCGAGGTTAACTCAGCCAATTGCCTGCCCACTACCCACAATAGGGGGCACGCCACCTAGCCTGTGGGAATGTCTGGACTATCAGCCAGTATTGAATTATGGAACTTGTTACGAACAATAAACAATGTTGTTTTTCTTCTTCTTCTTGGTGTCTCGATGGCAGACACAGAGTATTTGTTTGCCATCGTGAGAAAAGGACTTATACATATTCTACCGCTGGAGGACAATAGGGTCATGTGGGACTTTTCTCTGGCAGGCATTCCCACTAAAACTCCCCGGTTTCCGGCTGCGATATATCGCCAGGGTTGTATACGACGTGGGGCCGCTGTTGCAGGTTTTTGGGGATTTGCTGTCCAGGATCACCCACCAGGGTGCGCCGGAAGTACAGAGGCCAGTAATACATCTAGGTGTTCTAAGGCACATCACTGATGCATAGGGCTCTAACAAGGTGACGCCATGTTCCCCGATCTTGAGCAATTGTCTTTGTTTCGCACTGTGATAGACAACGATTACAGTTCGGCGTCTATTGTGCGTCGCCAGAAGTCCTGGTCTTCTCCTACCGCTTGGTTGCCACTCCAAAGCTGGTTGAATTGGTCTACCCTACAACAATAAACAATACGGGTTTTAAAAACTGCAAACGTGTAGCACAAAGTACTCAAGGCGGGCGCCTAGCTTAGATTCCAATCAGGAGTTCAGAACACGCACTCATTGAAGCTACGTTTACAAGTATTTTCACGCGGTTTCAACCGGAATTCCGCCGCAATTAGCGACACCTGTCGCCAGAATTGCTAAACGGCGAATCAAGTTACTTTTTTCGAAGAGCACCGAGTGCGGTCCTTCTAGTACATAATTAATTACATTTTGTAATAAATGTAACTCGTAGCGCAGTGGTAGTGAGATCAAACAACTATCGCTTTGGTCGGTCACTGATGGGTGACCAACATTTTTTTTTATATATATTATCTGTGCTTCTGAAGCCACGTTAAGTTGTTGGTCCCGGTTGCACTTACAATCGTTAAAATTCAAAAAAGTAGTATTTGCTAAAGTACCCATTCGTGGTGGATTATGGCCCTTTCTCCTTATCCATTCTGAAGACTCATTTCTTCTTAAAGACTTGTTTCAGTTTTCAGCGTGGTCGGGCATGAATAATTATTACAGACAATACTCATAAGTACGGATTAATAATAATGCGGAAGCTGATCGATGTTATCAACGTAATGTAATTAAGTGTGACGTCATCAGTTGGCCAAGGTCCATTATGGCACAGGACTTTCCCTTGAGATAAGTCCTATCTTTTAAAAAGATTTAGATAGGGATAGTTAAATTTAGCTGCATAAGTACAATATTAATAATTATTATGATGATAAATAAATTAATTCTGGCTAGTTAATCAATATTTATCAAAAAACTTATTAATCTATAATTACATATATTAACTTTATCTAGTCTTTTTAAATGACGTCAGAGATGTGACCTAATATGCAGTAAAATAATGTAATACATTGATACCTAAATAAGTATCTACATGGAAGCTTGATCACTTGTATTACGCGTGACGAAGCACTAGAGCATAGTCGTCGTCGTCTCAGCCACATGACACCCACTGCTGGGTATAGGCCTCCCCCAAGGATCTCCACAACGATCGGTCCTGCGCAGTCCGCATCCAGCGGCTTCCCGCGACCTTCACCAGATGTCGGTCCACCTTGTCGGGGGCCTACCCACGGAGCGTCGTCCTGTGCGCGGTCGCCATTCCAGAACCTTTCCGCCCCAACGGCCATCGGTTCTTCTCGCTATGTGTCCCGCCCACTGCTACTTCAGCTGAGCAATCCTTCGAGCGATGTCAGCTACTTTAGTTCTCCTACGGATCTCCTCATTTCTGATTCGATCACGTAGGGAAACGCCGAGCATAGCCCTCTCCATTGCACGCTGGGTGACCTTGAGCTTTCTTATCAGACCCATAGTTAGCGACCACATTTCACTACCATAGTGACACACAATAGAGCATAAGGACACACAATAAATACAAATGGTAATGACACAGTAATATTTTTATAAGTACAAATCTTAAGCACATCTTATGTTTCTTCGCGCACTCATAATTCAACCTGTCAACCTGTGAGCACGGCAACTGAAAAGGTGCCGAAACGTCGGGAAACCAAAATATCGCAAATAAACCGAAAAACTATAGTACCAAATGTATATTTCGGGTAAATAAATCGCACTAAATACTTCGCAAAAGTTGTTTTATTACAAATCTTAAGTTTTCGCACGCACAGTTCATTGAAATAAAACAATTTTTACAGGTAACTAGCGCACAGTTTATTGTTGCCGTGGTCAAGGGATGGTCTTCCACTAACCACGGCAGCTGAAATATTAAATCTAAACTATCACGCGGTATTCGTTCCCGTGGGAATATCGGGATAAAAAGTATCCTATGTTTTAACTAACTCTATGCCAAAATTTAAGTCGATTAGTTGCTTATTTAGAACATCAAGAAAGTACAAACAAACACACCTTCGCATTTATAATATTAGTTTGGTTTAGGATTACACCCCTCCCGATTCCTTACACCTCTACTCCCGTAGACCACGATCGGTCCTCACGGACCCTCCCGACCAGCTCTCGGCCACCCTGAACCGCCTATTGGAGGCTCAGGAGGCCGAAGCCACAACCGCCCGCCAGTCTTGACCCCTCAGGTCACCCCCCCGTCCTCTCCCATACGGCTGAAGTCCCATTCTGGGAAGATTCCCCTCAGGGTGTCAGTCGTGTAGCTACTCGATTTCAGACGGTCCCCCTCTGGGAGCCGTCAGTTTTCATTTAGATTCCGGCCGGTGCCCCGTCTGGGTGTCGGACGTATTTATACTTCTCCATAGCGCACTTCACTTAGATGAGTGACGCTCGCGCCGTATCCCTCCCCAGGGTTACGGTCGCTTCAGACGTAGGCTGTCGTCCCTTTTCGGGGAATCCAGCCATAAGGTGGTGTTTAGTCAGTAAGAGTCTGACATAACCTTCGACACAGCCGGCTGTGGGGTATCCAATGCAGGATTCACCACCTCCCTCCCCCGCATCCGGAGGGTTGCCTTTAACTCGGGAAAGGCACAAAAAAAAAAGTTTAGGATTTTTTTCAGTTTAGTAACGAATTTCAGTCCCCTGTTCAGTAAGCACGATCACTTGCATCAGTAACCAACAATGTAAGAATCGACTCTTGTCGAAATCCTGCATTATTTGATTTCCTAATGCATGATTAATCTTGCGCACGTTATCCATAAAACGAATAATCGATACCGAGCAAGTAATGAAAGAAGAAATTGATATGAAACAGTGTAGTGTATGATCAATCGATGAAACCACCGGTAATTTCGTTCAAACAGAGTGCTTCCGCCGCGAAATTCCACGAAATATATAGTTTCAGACTTAAATAATACAATACAGACTAATCCGACAGGTGTTACGTTAGCATAAGCACTAAGATCTATTGCTAATGGATTCGGATTGAAACTGTGCACGTTTTTAGAAACCACAGCTTACCGGTAATCTTTTTTAAAACATTAATCTTATGAAACGAAACTTTCAGCGAAGATTCAGGTGAAAAAAACAACGACAATTTTAAAAAGAAAGAAAGTATTTTCTCTATGAAAATAACACTCATAAAATGTCGTTAGGCAAAATGGAATGGACAACTAAGACTAGTGACAATAGACAAAAAACTACTTTCACTATTGTTAAAATCCATTTAAGTAAAATAACTGGATTTCATTGTTTTTTTCAGGATTTATACATTCAGTTTCACGCACAAGTAAAAATATTTTTTTCATCTCACACGCTCTGAAAAGTGAGTTTAGTCATTCAATTTCTGCGTCGAAAATCGCATTTTGCGGCCTAGCGTGAAAAAGTGTTTTAAAATGAGAACCTTTCTATTTAAAGAAAAACACACATGATACGTTCCGAATCGTCACAACTGTCTTTTTATGTTTCATTTTATTATTATTTTTAAATAACTTTGAATTAATCATAATAGGTACTCCGTTTTAGTTTTATTATATTATCTTAGTTCCTTGAATCATAAAAACAATAAAAATAAATAGATATAACTATTTGTTATAACAATTTTCACACTGTACACTCAATATAATGTGGGTGAGATTTCACAACCTATGATTGGATTACGAATGTGACAAGGACCTTTATTTTTAAATTGTCTTGCACATAAACAAAAATTAAATAATAACTTTTTAATTTTGCATTTTACAATGCTATTTTTATGTGATAAATATTAAACAAGAAAATATACCAGAAAAAAAAAACTTGTTTAATATTTATCAAAAATTAAATAACTTTGAATTAACCATAATATTTCCATTTTTATTATTTTAGTTCTTTAAATCATAAAAACATCAAGAATAAGTTATGTATAAATTAAACTTCTTCTTTAAATATTTTTTTACTGGAAGTTGACCGCGGACTCAATCTTAAAATTTTCCTTGCATATCCTTGCACAAAATTTTGCCAAAGTTTTTAGTGTCTCCTACCTTTGAAATCCTCGCTTCGCTCAGGATTCAATCTTAGAATCCTTCGCTTGCTCAGGTTTCAATAGAGGTATCTCGCAGTGAAATCCAACTTTCCATCCTTGCATAACAAATAACTATTAATGTTACCTGAAAACAAACTGTAAATATATTTCAAAACTGTTTTCAAACTTCCATTAATTCATATAACGCTAATATATCAATATCATAATAAGTAAATGTATATTGCGCAGTGACCATTGTCAATTAGGCATTGTTGTATCTTGGCCAGTTACAAACGCGGGCTCACAATCGGGAACACAATGTACAACTTTCTAACAGACACATTAAACTCCAAGATAACGCAGCTCTGCCACTGTCTGCAAAACGATAAAAAAACTGCAGGCAAGCTCGTGTTTGTAGCTAAACGAAGGTTCCGTACCACCACAGAATGGTACTACACAAAAATGTAGGATTAATTTGTTATAGCCGTCATCATTTTTGAGCATCATGTAAGCTTCTTAAATTAATTGTATTTTTTTTTATTCAATTTGTCTTAGTATATTACTCTGCTCTGTTCTTTTGAATTGACAATATTTTCCTATCACTCGTCCAAGACTTTTTTAGCCGACAAGAAGCACAGGCATGAAACTTGCCAGCTTTAACAGAACTAACGACATTTGCAAATACATTATGTCGTTATTAATGCAATGGCAAACGTAGACTAGAACGTAGGATTCTCCCTATTATAAGCGTGGTTTATAGCTGACCTTCAGATGGCTCATCATGGTCATGAATTTTCGATTAATAACTAACTAATATCTTCAGTTAGAAAAGAAAACAATTTCCGCAACCTTATACATTGCACTGTTCTAAAATTAGATCTTTTGGGTTAATTATATATCATGTTTTTTTCTTTCTGCCCAAAGTTAAGGGGGAGGTTGTGTTACGTGTATAGAACAAAATTACAAACTTGTTTTTTATGTTCTTTTTTATTTTATTTTATTTTATCGAATCGAATACCAGCGCTGTTAATTTGGTTATTAAACCTACCTAAGGAAATAAAATCAATAAAAACAACCCTGTATATTGTTTTAAACGTTGCCATAGTATTTTTACTCTACAAAAGCTCTCAAAGTAATACGGTCTCACCAAACCGGGCTTTCCCATCCAACCGCGGTACCCTAACCAGCGCAGATAACTATCGCGGCTAGATTAATTCACCGCACAAATTTCTTTACAAACAAAAAGTCAAGTTATCGATTGCCGACCTCTGCCGCTCTTTGATCTCGCCGATTATGTGTTTGATGTTGCCGCGGCTGGTTCGTGTTAGCCGATTACAAAAATCACTGTAAACATGTATTCTGCTTAAACCCTGAAATTCGGGTGAATTTGATGGGGATCAATCGTGGCCGGGAAAACACGCAAATAAACTAACCGCCTCTGTAGTTAGATAATAGGATAGTACAGGGGAACTTCCCGGTCGACCAGTAGAGTTTTTTCAGGGAGCTTTATTTAAAAAAGTAAATGATAGGTATATAGAAAACGTTTATATCACAAATAATAAACCAGTAAGAGGTATTTCATTTGAATAATAAATTATTTCTTTAGCTTTAGTACTCTCCGAGAAAACCTTTCTCAAAAAATAATTCAACTGGTTGACCAGTAGAGTTTTTTCCGGAACTTCCCGGTTGACCGGGAAGTTCCGACTGTACTTATGGAAGAGAAGTTGTATAGACTGGGGTAGTAGGTACATTAAACAGGGCATCAAACCTACTTGGCTACAAACAAGTACTATAGACGAACAAGTGCTTTAAATCTCGATATCATTAGTTAAGATGTGCGAAAAATTTAATTAAACTTTAGCTACTTATTCCGGTTTAAATGATCTGTCAAAAAACCTTCTAACTTTTTTAACAAAAGTAACAAGTGAAAACTTTACTACCTGTTTCCACTACTACTATACCCACCTTCTGCGCCAGAGGTCCCGGGTTCGATCCCCGGACAATACAAATATTTGTGTGCATGGCCACGTCTATTTGTCTTGGTCTGAGTATTTAATATGAATATTATGTACGTATTTATAAAAAAAGGATATAAGTATGTTTATCCGTTATCTAGTATCCATAATACAAGTTCTTCATGAAACTGAACGTGGGCTAGATAATTGGTGTGATTGTATGCAATTATTTATTTAAAATTGTATGATATATTATTTTAGACGCAGTGTAGTTTGCTAACTCCACATCGGATTTGAATTGTGTGTTTAACGATTTTTGTTAAACTATTTTAAAAGATAGATCTTCTGTCGACCTTATCTCAATGCTGGAACCGTCAGAACTTTACGTCAAATTTGGAGATTCATTTTATCCCTACTACAACCCCACCATTCCTGTGAAATGTAACAAACCTCTTTATCAACAAGAGGAGAGGGAGATCTAAAGCCCTCCTCAGGCATCCCAACACAAACCAAACACCTCGATCGCTATCAAAATATTCTTCAGGTCAACAACATTCAAACACTAGCAGATTTCTAAGAACCGGCTAAAATGTTATGAGCCCACATCAGAGGCGAAGAGTTCATAACCGTTTACCTACCCAGCAACAAAAGGAATGATGAAACTACGCCTTGTTTCCCGTACATCGATGGTTTACACGTTAAACTCCTTAGACTTTAGTACGCAACCAAGCAAGGGTTTACAAAACATGTGTTCTTTTGCCATTTTAGTAGTTTTTAGTAGCTTAGTGGTAAGTGTCTTGTTTATAAACAGTGGTGTGCCGTGAGTGGGGGCCACAAACAGTGAATTAGTTTTGTTTACGGGGAGGAAACAGCGAGATAGTTTTATGATTAGTTTGTTTTAAACCCGAGGTGGGTGTCAGGAAGTTGTTCAAAGTTTCGAGGTGCTGTGCTGCCTCATTCTGATGATTTAATTTTGAATTTCCTTGTTTTAAATTCCTTAAGGTCATTCGACTTTGTGATTAAAGAGTTTCGTAAAGGTTCACTTGATTCGTTTGCAATTCCAGGGATTTCAACTTGAGAAATTACTTTTTTTGCTGATTACTCTTTTCCCCGCTATACTTTAGGTAAATTAAAAATGATTAAAATTTTACTTACGCTATTTAACTTTATAAGAAGTAATTTCAGAAGGAGTTACCTACTTATTACATTGCAATTGTCATCGCCTATTAAAACTTCTCATGGATAATAATAGTTAATAACACTTTGATCTCAAGCCTGTCATCCCTTGTCACGCGTCTATTTTCATAGACACGAATGCACAAACATTATACTTTGTTATACCAAACATTTGTAGAAAAAAACATAATAAAACCTAACAGCAATAGCATTATGGGATTCATGCGACATACATTTATTGTATGAAATTCTAACAATTCCTTTTTCCGTCAAAACTTTAATCATACACAAATTTTCGGGCATAATAAGATCAACATCCTTTCAAAGGGTTTAGGAGCAATGTGTGCAAATAAACATTGAATGAACGTGGACAAACAGACAGACAATGAGACACAGCGGCGTGTATAAATATTGGCAATGGTGCCATTTTGCGATCGGTCGAATAATCCTTTCTTATTTCTCGGATTAACTACACAAAGAGTTTGGACTTTGGACTTTATATTCATATTGGTATTCCTATTTTTCTTTTTCATTAAACAAACTTTGTCCTTAATCTCATTCAACCAAACTTAAATAAAAAAGATGAAGAAATAAATATTGTAAGTTCTCAACTTTTTAATAAAATGCTGCAATGTTGAAATGCTGCGCTAGACCGCTATCTCGCCAGATGGTAAGCGATGATGCGATCTAGGATGAAACGCGCTTGCCTAGAAGATACCTTTTCACACGCGACTTGAAGGCCCCCAAATTGCAAGTATCACGAAACACAGACTCAGGCAAAGAATTCCACAAAATGATGACAAAATTTTACGTGAAAAGAAAAGTGTCCAAAACTAACAACGTTTCCCTTACTACCTGCTACTACTAATTCCTAAAACTAACTTTTAATAATAGTAAGGTGCTTAAATTGTAACCCCCCGTATCGGATTTAGAATTAGAAGTGTTTGCTATTGAGTAAACAACGCCGTAAACGATAATTAGGAGCTCAACTGCTGTCAGTTTAGAAAACAGTCAAGCTTTTAAATAGACCACAAAAACAAACGAGCCAAACCGCTAGGACAGATACCCAGAAACCGTATCACACATGACCATATTTAAAGAGAGATTAACAGCCAACCATTTTGGCGGGAAGTCTCATTTCCGAACCGAACCTCGTAAAACGTCTCGAAACGGGTTAATACTCCCTAATCCCGTAACATATGTATCTGTCGTTGCATTTTGACATAGATTTACAATTATTTACAAGAAATTCCTCGAGCACCGCTTGTCTCTTCTCACGATAATCCGGAGATTAGCTCGCCTCATGTTTATGGTGCGCCTTAATTGTCTGTGGTCGAGAAAAAGTAACAACGCTAAAACAAAATGGTTGCTTGATTTATTGGGAGGCGCGATCGCTCCAGCTTTTCACAATATTTCTAGCGCAAGATGTTTTGTGTCGGATGAGAGATGGCAGAGCTTATTGGGATTACGAAGATGTCACGGTGTGCTGTCACTTGTTTTTGTTGGCAACGCTAGCGAGAGTTTCATTTTTGCTCGGGACGCCCGCGCCGTCGGCGACCAGCCGCGTCGTTTAGTCGACCACTTTATGCCGTCGTTAGCGAAGTAAATGTTTGGACCTCGCCGCCATTATACCGCCAGTGTTGCCAAATAGCGGGTCAATATTTACCACTCATAAAAACTACTTGAGTAATTCAATTAATTCTAGTTTTTACGACCCTTTAGCTCGAGCAACGACGAGTGTCAACAATTCATGTCAGCCACAATGGCGTCGTAAAATAGCTTGTTTTAATAGCAACGTACGGCTGTTATGTCATAAACTTTATAGCCAATAAGCGAGCGATAACTTAATATAACTGATCAACAAGGAATTGTTTGAGGTATTGTTTTTTATGTGTCGTGGGTCGAGATAGAATCGTTACTGAATAAATAAGCTAAACATACTAAAGACTATATAGATTCTAGCCATGTTCTTTTTCTTTACAATCATCAAAAAATTAAATAATTTTTTTATCCCTTAACATATTAAATGCCGAGAACTCAGCGCGGAGTCAGACACACATCACATCATCAGCCTGTGGACGTCCACTGCTGGACATAGGCCTCTCCTAACACACGCCTATTGTGGCGTTCATAGGAGGCTATTAACCTACTGCTACCACGCTGGCCAGACGGGTTGGTAGAGAGTTTGTTTTCAAGTTTTCCTTCTCTCGCACAGGTGTTCAATGCGTCGAGCCTCTTAGTCGACTCTTACGACTTCCCAGACATGTATATAAGGGAGTGGTGACACTTGTATTTTTAGGCCGTCACCACACGGCACACAATTGACTTTAATTGTTATAATATCTTGGGAATTAAAGTGTTAATTAACAATGAATAATAGCCACGCAATGTTACGCAATACCAATTTTTACAATTATGATTTTCCAACCAAACCGCATTGCACCTTTCAATCGCTTACACAACATTAAACACCTCAAATCACAAAACTGACTGATATGAATTTATTTGCACGTTGTTTGGAACACTCCTAAATGATAATAACCCAATGATTCATAATTATACACAATATTATGCAAACAAAATACCCTAAACTTCAACAAAAACTTAAGTATTTAATTTCAAGGATTTCAATCAAGTACCTACATATTACAAAAAAAAATGGAAACATATCAAACCAAATTATGTTATTTGCGATTCGCCTGCCACTTCGTCGGAGCTAACTCCTTATTTTAATAATAAAATGCTAAAAACTATGTGAATTGTTTGATAATGTCAAAACAACATTCCGACTGGTTTTTTAGACTCAATAATTATGAGTATTTGTGATAAATTTTAAATAGAAAAATATTGAAAAATATCAAATCGGCAAGAATAGTAATGAACTCTTAATTATTTTTTCACCTTACGCCCACGTAAAGGAAGCGAAACGGCCAAGCCATATACTTATTTTGACTAACCGTAGAGTTTGTATAGTTAGGGCTTGTAGGATTTGAATTATTAATAGCCCAAATTGCCCCACTGCTGGGCAAAGGTCTCTCCACCTTTCTTCTATTTCACGCGGTCTTGGGCTATTGTGCACCAGTAACTCAAATATGATTCAAGATCGTCCCTCCATCTCGCCGTCTCGGTCTGCCACGTAGAATAGACTTGGCTATTATAAAGTTTTGACAGTGCGAGCTATATGCTGATTGGTGACGTCTTGATATAACATAGTCATAGTTATAGTCATTTTTTACATGAAAATGCTTGGTGGAGTTGTTGGCAAATTTAAAAATGCAAAATGGTAGTCCAATGCCTGCTACGTTATTATAAAAAAAAATGCTAATGTAATGTAATTACTATATTTGCTGAAGTCCTTGCCTGAGTCTGTGTTTCCTGACACTTACAATTTGGGGGTCTTCAAATCACGAGCTATCTTCTAGGCAAGCGCGTTAAACCCTAGATCGCATCTTCGCTTTCCATCAGGCAAGATAGCGGTCAAGCGCTTTACCTATCTAATAATAAAAAATAATAAAAAATATTTACGAAACAAAAAGGTAAATAACGTTCGTGTCCTTGCGTCCGTTAAAAATAATAATATGGAAGTAATTAAAAGCGTTTTGTTATTTTTGCTGCATCCTCAGCCACCGACAACACAAAACAAATAGATGAATGTTGAAACGGCGATTTGATATAATAAAGAGTTCGTACAAATACAAATACAAATATTTTTATTTGCTCTAAATAGGGTACAGTAATGTTGTTAAGTACAATTGTGCAAACAAAATGGAGCCTAACCTATTTAGCCATTTTACATAGCATGCAAATATACAAACAATGATCATAAAATAAAATCGAGAAAGTCAACAATAAATTAATAAAAAAATAATGTATGATAATAAATGTCAAATAAGAAATAAAATAAATTAATGTCAATATACAATTAAATTCACAACGAACGTTTCGTAACGAAAGCATTTTATTTCAGGCCTAATGACAATTACTTGCTGCTGTTTGTACTTACCGCATAGGCTATAAATAAATAAATAAAAAAAGAAAAATCTTACACTCACACCAATTAACCTAGCCCCAAAGTAAGCACTGTAAGGCTTGTGTTATGGAATACTAGGGTAACAGATATAAATAAATATAATTATACATATATAAGTACTAGAGGATCCTCGCGGTTTTACTCGCGTGGTGCCCGTTCCCGTGGGAATATCGGGATAAAATATAGCCTATGTCACTCGGGAGAAATGTAGCTTTCTAATGGTCTAAGAATTTTCTAAATCGGTCCAGTAGTTCCTGAGATTAGCGCGTTCAAACAAACAAACTCTTCAGCTTTATAATATTACTATAGATTAATGTGTAGATATATATATGTATAAACATCCATGACTCAGGTGCATATGCTCGTATTCATCATACAAACATTTACCTTTACCGGGATTGGAACCCGGGACCTCAGAGTAGGCAACACCTTCGTCGTCGTCACAGATATAATTTCACTTTTTGCATTCACAATGTTATTTAGCTACACACAATGTTTTTTACTAGAGTTATTTATTACAATAACAGCTTTATTTATTTTAAAAAAACCCTAGTGGCCGCCTGCGGTGTTATCAGCGGGATTCCTGTGTTAATCCAAGCTATCAACTATCCATCTATGTTAGCCAAATTCTATTGAAATCCTTTCGACCGGGTTTCGCGCAAATAAGTAAGTAACAATAAGTACTTATCCAAAAATCAAAACATCAAAATTTTCACATTTTTACAGTTAGTAGGAAAAGTCCCTCTAGGATTTATTTTTTAATAAAAAAGCTATATACAGGGCGGAAAAAATCTATGGGACCTGGAGGGGAACTACCTCAAATTTTTTTTCACCTCACACGATCTGAAAAGGAGGTTTTGTCAATCAGTTTAGGCGTAGAAAATCGCCTTCTGCGGCCTAGCGCGGCAAAATACTTTATTTAATTTAATACCTAAAAATATGTCTTAATGCGTTCCGAATCGGCTATTGACTTTTTTATTATATTTGATTCTTATTTTAAATATCTTTAAAAAAATTATAATACTCCGTTTTGGTTTAATTATATTATTTTAGTCGATTGAATCATAAAAACAATAACAATTAGAATAGAAGATAACTATTTGTTATAAGAATTTTATATTAGGCTGGGTGCGATTTCACAACCTATAATCGGATTTCGGACTATGACATAAATCTTTATTTTTAAATTGTCTTTGTCTTGTATCTCTGTCAGTGTCAACATTTACGGAATCGTTTTTATTCTTATTAATAAGTAACAATATATTCCTACTTTAAATAACTTTGAATTAACTATTATACTCCCTTATTAATTATTTTAGTTTTTTATATCATTAAAACAAAGAGAATAAGGTATATTTAGATTAAACTTTATGTTTAAAGATTTTTTTACCGGAAGTTGACCGCGGAAACAACCATAAAATGTTCCTCGCTGTTGTGAGGTGAAAAATTGTGTGTTGCGCTCGGCAGAAAAGTTTTTAGCGTCTTGTACCTTTGAAATCCTCGCTTCGCTCAGGATTCAATCTTTGAACCACTCGCTACACTCGTGGTTCAATCCTAGAATCCTCCACTTGCTCAGATTTCAATAGAGGTAACTCGTCGCTAAATAACCAACTTTCCAGCCTTGCATAACAAATAACTATTGTTTGTGCAAAACCAAAACTACTAGTCCGATTTTGATGCGGTTTTCAGTAATGGGTTTTATATAGTACAATGAACATAATATCTATGCTCTCTGAAACGTTAGAAATAAAAAGCAGAATAAAAAAAATTGAAAAAACCCACGACGGTTAAAACGTAATTATAGTAGGATAAAATAATTTAAAAACCACCGACTTAATTATCCGTCGGGGGCTGCCATCACTAAAAATAAATATCAATAAGTATAGCAATAAAATATCTCTTATTATCACTATATTATTCACGGTACTATAAAACTGCAAAACTAGTTCATTTAATGGCAGCCCCCGACGGATTATTCAGTCAAGGGTTTTTAAATTATTTTTATATTTTTGTTTATTATTTCCATGAACAGTGCGCGAAAAAATTTCAGATGTGCTTTTAAAAAGCATCTAGTTTTAAACAGGTAACAAAATGGGTAAGTTAATACGGCTTGTCTCCAACCGCCCACAAACGAGATATTTAACTGTGTTTATGTTATTTTCAATTCTGTTGTAAATATAGTATAGTCACTTTTTTATTTACAGGTTATGGATGACACCATAGGTTTCTCATTCGATGGGATTATACCGTAGTCAACGCATCAAAACTCACTCGTCAGCCGTGTCGTCAGCATTATTCCTAGTTCCCAACACTGGGATTGCAAAATGTTTACGAAGCTAATGACCGTAACATATAGCCGATGGACAAAAACCTGTCCCACATTATATTATGGCTTCCTTATTATGCAAGTATAATTCAATTTATAATTTGAGTTGCAAAGTTCTTCTATGGTGTTTTAGGTTTAAAGAGGTTTTTCAAGATCACTTTGCTTGGTAATAATAACATACATTAAGATAATAAGTTAACGTAGTAATTGAATAAAGGGTGGTTGATGTTAAAATGGGGCGCCCTTATTACGTTTTATTATTTTGTAGTAAATTGCATAATTTTCTTCTTCATATCTAATTAAACAGTACTTATTGCGGTCAATATTGCCAGTAATTAATGATTCAATTCGATACCAGCTAGGATAAATAAAAAAATGCACTTGGATAAGCAATCCGTCTATAAACAATTTATTGCGCCCAATATAGCTCAGATTTCTTAAACATTAAATTAAACTCATTAAATATAAAATCTTAAGTTAATAATAAATAGCGATACCACTTTTTACAGTCTACGCGATTATAATACACTCGTTTTACACTCCTATCACAGTCAGTCACGAATACTTCGCCGTCTGGGCCTTGTCGGTAGTATGTCACAATACTAGGAAAGGTCCCGAAACCGAAAACCCAGCTTCAATCATATAGAAAAAGAAAACTATGGATTCTTCTCGCTGTCATTTGTTCCTCTGTTCGATTACGGAGCAGGCCGTTGCTCTTGTATCAACTGCCGTAAGCCGAACAAACCCATCTTCCATCATACAAAAAAAAACTATCGATTCTTCTGGCCGTCATTTGTTACTCCGTCCGTTTATTTACCCAGGGTTATTATCAGCTGTGTTTGATGTGCGGGTCGGGGTCTGGCGGCGGGCTGGGCAGGCCGGGCAGGCCGGGCAGGCCGTGCAGGCGGCGGTACAGGTGGTACGGCGGCGGCGGCAGGCGCAGCAGCGGCGCCGGCATATAGCGCCCGTACACCGACAGCAGCGGTGGGTACAGACCCACCAGCGACGCGTACGGCCCACCCAGCGCCGGGTGCAGCAACGCACCGCGCTTAAACGCCGCCAACCGCGACCGTGACGCCGCCGTCGACCGCCGCCGCAATTTGCCCGTTGTTCCTCCTATGAACACGTCGTCCGAAGACGGATCCAACATCCAGTAGTTCCCTTTCCCCGGGTCGTCGTAATGCCGCGGCACTTTAACGAAACACTTGTTCAAACTCAAGTTGTGCCTAATAGAATTTTGCCAGCCCTGCTTGTTCTCCTTGTAGTACGGAAAGTTCCTCATGATGTACTCGTAGATCCCGTTTAAAGTGAGCCGCTTTTCAGGGCTGCTGCGGATCGCCATCATGATCAGAGCGTTGTAGCTGTACGCAGGCTTTTCGTTCTTCTTCTTATCTTCGTTCGAGTCTTTCGAGGAGCCGGGGGGCGGCGTCTCGGTGCCGGTGACGTCGAGCTCCGTGTCGGACGGCGATGGGGAACGCGAGGTAGCCTCCGGCAGCAGGTCCCGGATGGCGAAACTGTGCGGCGGACTCATAGTGGTGCGGCATTGCGAGCCGCTAGCTCCCAACTAACCGGCTACAGAGCGCGCGCGCCGGCCACGCCCCGCGCCCCGCCTCCCGGACGCCACACCCCACGACACCACCGCTGCATCAAACGACGCCGACACTAACCAATTTAAACTATATCCCGACACTGCTAAACTCATTTTCAAATGCCACCTCAAAAATAAGCTCTACGCTTTTATAAAAATCACGCAAGGGAATGCGCATTTATAAAACCGGATGGGGTTGCATTGAACATAAAAAAACAGAAATTAACCCGATCCGTCACACGCGGTAAACATAGGTTTTTGTGATTTTTCACGCGTTGTTTGGGGTATATTTAGTGTGACTGGTTCGGTTTAATAAATAGCTGCAATGGATTGAGAGTGTAATTTATTAATTGTGTTTTTTAAACATTAGAGCAGATGTGTCGCGTGACAAATGGTGTGTTGGGAGACTTGACAAATCTGCAGCGGCGCTGTTAATGATATATTCGACAAATACTAGTCATGTTGTGCAGTCTACAGCAGCTACGGCTGTGCACTTTGACCTTACGTCGCTCGTTATAGCGGCCGTTTTCGTAGTGCAAGTGTAAAGCCGTACGTGCTGTAGACTGTACCTAATACTTACTTAAATTATAATAAAGTAATATATTTATTATTTATGAATAATATTATAAAATCGAAAGTGTGTTTGTTTTTCCTTCCTTGATGCCGTAACTAAGGAACCAATAGACTTGATTTTTGGCATAAAGTTAGTTGAAAGGATGGAGCGTAACATAGCCTACTTTTTATCCCGATATTCCCACGGGAACGGGAACCACGGGGGTGAAACCGCGGGTGGAAGCTAGTAGTTACATAAATTGTGTATTATAATAAGAACACGCCGTCCAACTTAAAACCGCGTGACTTTTACAAATTATTTTATTATTTATGATGTGAATAAATTGAATAAACTTTTCTATGTGGGTCTTCTAGTTATTTATTAGTATTGTGAAAAAGTAGACCTTTGAATACATATTTAGTTTTGTTATTAATTAAGTGGCAACATGAAAAAACTTTATTATTATATTAATTTACCGTTATTGATATCAAAGCTGACTTAACTTTCACCTGAATAACCTAAAAAGACGCGAAAACGTGGTGGACACTGAACCAAATAGTGACAACAGCAATAACTTCAAATTAAAGGAATACAAGGAAGACCTGTGCAGTGCCCCAGCAGCAGTGGGGGACATTGAAAAACATATCATATATCATTTTCAATTTTTCTTTGCACATTTATAATTGTTTTCCTTTTAGTAATATCTTTTTGGCACAATTTTAATGTATAACTCTGGAAGAAGGCGCTGATTTTCTGAGATACATGTATTTTAATACATAGTTCAGGAATCAGAGACTTCATGATATGATTGTAACTACTTTTTGTCAATAAAGTTATTGTAAAGTTATTATTGAAATAGCTAATAGTTCAGGGACTCAAACGCGACATTTATTATGAAGTTACAGCTTGACGTTTCGGCTGTAAAGCATTGCCAGAACGTTACTTTTGTAACGTTTTACATTACTTTTTGACACCTTCACGTTACATTTACGTTACACGTCACAAAACGTTGCTTTTACGTTACATTTCGGATGTAACGCAAAAGTAACGTGGACTTTTTAAACCTTAATTTTTTTAATTCAAACGAAAACTGTCGGTGAAACGATGCCAAATTGCTAACTAAACAAATGAAAACTAATGTGATTGTCTGTGCAAGCTGTACGGAGTGAGTAACTGAGGCAGTGGAGGAACTTTGCAGGATTTCGACCGTCGATTTTGGTAATCCCTAACATAAGAAATCAAATAGAAGAGCATTGGACCGGATTTCCAAAGGTCGTGGGGTCAAGTCCTATCTGAGAACTCACTTTTGGCCGAGTTGATTTTTCTATTTAAAATTTATCATAAGTGGGTATAAGATATCATTCAAATAAAGCGGAAATTAAGTTTTAAAATTCTGTTTATTGTACTGAAATATAAAATTTTTATAAAGCGTTACTTATTTGGGGCAGGGCATACTTTTGAGGGCAGAGCACTGGCAACACTGGCTGTGTTGCTACAGCCGTGGTCACAAGCAGACGTCAAGCTAAAAGCACATACGTACTTCATAATAAATGTCGCGTTTGAGTCCCGTTGCTCTGAACTATTAGTCTAATGGAGCGCGAGAGTTTAACATCTTACATTGAAGTAGCTGTTGTGTTGATGATGATGAAAAGAAAACCTGAAAATTAATAAAAGTAATTACGTACAACATACTGCGTTTATTTATATTAATATGGAAAAGCAAACGGAATTTTAACCGCCTCTGTGGTCTAGTGGTAACAACCACCGGTATCAGACTTCCCAGATCCCAGGTTCGATTCCCAGCGGGGGATACATATTGTATTCGGTTTGGTTGGTAGTAGGACTTGTTGTGAGTCCGCCTGGCTAGCTACCGCCATCTTATCTAATCTAACGCCATAACAACAATGTTTTCAGCATTGTTGTGTTCCGGCAGTGACAGATAAGAAAGCCGGTTCCTCAGTAGTTGAGGGTTCCGGGAGAGACTCGTTTTCATCTTCAGCCTTATCAATACTTAACATCAGGTATGATAAAGGCTATGAGTCTCCACGTCGTGAAGAAAAAATAATTAAAAAGTTTAACGTTTAATTAGTTATTTATTAGCAGGTCACCGGGGACCAGAGAACAATGGAATATCTATTGTGTCTCATAACTCGAGGCTTTAGAAGTGAACTTCTAAACATAAAAATAATATAAAAATAATTAATAGTTACTAAATAAAACAAGCCTATTTAAGTACGATTTGGTTCGCTCTTTAAAAATATTTAGTGTTAATATTTCGTGTTTTATGAAAAGGATTCAAATGTAATTTATTCGCGTGGACCAAAAACTGCATTTTCCCACGGAAAAAAGAATTTGAGTGAGTAAAACTAAAACAAAAAAAAATATTTGGAGACTGTGCCAGCCAAGGCATCGATGATCCATTCTTCAGATTCTGCATTGCGCTTCTATACTTTTATCATTCTTGCCATGGCTGCCACCAACTCCAAAGGGTTTATTTTTTACTTTTGAAGCCGGTTTTTTTTTAATGAAAAGTTGTATATTTCACAATTTTTAAACTTAAGATAAGTCCTATATATACTTACCAATACCAAAAAATCGGGATGCAGTATTATGTCATCTTGATAACGAAACCGACAAGTTACAAAAACGACAGTTTGTTCAAGATTACCTGAAAACAACAGAACCTGATTTCGAAATTGCAAAAAATGGGACCAACTGGGGTTCTTACCCGAAGTGCAAACACTAAAAACAATCGAAATAGTATCGAGTAAGTATCGAGCACATAATGTCAAAAAGTGTATAGGAAAATATAGTTCCGTTTACGTCCGGTATGACCTCTGCTCAATATGTCATACATTTTTTTACTTTACCTCCTCGATACTTACTCTATAGTTATTCGTGCTAGGCCTACCGATGTTAATGATAAAGATAAAGATATATTTATTTGCAAAGAACTGTATAAATCTATATCGTCGTCTCAGCCACATGACACCCACTGCTGGGTATAGGCCTCCCCCAAGGATCTCCACGACGATCGGTCCTGCGCTGCCCGCATCCAGTGGCTTCCCGCGACCTTCACCAGATCGTCGGCCCACCTTGTGGGGGGCCTACACACGGAGCGTCGTCCGGTACGCTATAGAGTAAATCTATATAGAACTATATAAATCAAGAGCAATGGGTCTCAACGCCATTTAGCATCGCGGGACTCGCGTTGAGTCCCGTTGCTCTTCATTTATACTCATAGTGGAACGCGAATATATTTATAAATTATGTTTATTAATTAGGCAATTAATTGATTTTATTTATGGAACGCGAAAGTTTAAAATGTGATGTTATAACGTTTGAATCATTTCAATCAAAGAAAAATAGTTTGTTCTAACTAATAAGTATCACACAACACACACACACACACGCACACGCGGGCGCGCGCACACGCTCACACTCTCACACACACACACACACACAAACACACACACACACACACACACACACACACACACACACACACATAGAAACACACAAGCACACGCATAAGCGTTAAACACACACACTCACTGATTCCAGTTCTTTACTGTAATTTTCTTTATCTTTTACGAATTTTATAGTAATTTTGTAATTATAGAATAAAGTAATTATTTAGTTACCTAAAAATATTATATAACAGATCCAAGGGAGGAGCAGAGCCGCCCTACACAAGCATTACTTCATGCTTCCTGGGTAGTTCTGGCCACAGTATATAAATGTAACACAAAAGGTTAACGAAATAAACTATTTTATTTTTTTATTATTATTTAATCTTCAATATGGTTGATATACCCAAGTGTCGCACTAAGCGTTTTGACTCGACATTCATCATCCGCACCGCTAAAGAGTGGAACTCCTTGCCTCAGTCTGTGTTTCCTGACACTTACAACTTGGGGGTCTTCAAGGCACGAGTGAATAGGTATCTTCTAGGCAAGCGCGTTACATCCTAGATCGCATCTTCGCTTTCAATCAGGCAATATAGCGGTCAAGCGCTTTACCTATCTAATAATAATAAAAATAAAAAAAACATTTTATAAAAAAAATTCAAAAGCCGACTTCAAAAAGTAAAAAATAAAACTTTTGGAGTCGGTGCCAGCCAGGGCATTCTACATTGCACTTCTATTAACTATAAATTTTTTTGGCCTTAGCTAGCTAGCACCGACTCCAAAAGTTTTATTTTTTACTTTTTGAAGTCGGTTTGAATTATTTTTATTAAATGTTTTTATTTCAGATTTTTTTGTTACATCATGTGCCGTTACTTACACTAAAAATCAGCCCATACACAACAATGTCATCTAGGTAAACGACAACTTGCCAAAAGGGGATTGATATTTTTCAAGATTATGACAAAACTACTAGCCAGATCTTCGTAAAAATTATATGGGACCACACATAAACCATTTTCTTTCGAATAAAAAAAGAATTATAAAAATCTGTTAACAACTGGCGAAGGTATGGTAGAACATACATAAAAAAAAATACAGTCGAATTGAGAACCTCATCCTTTTTTGAAGTCGGTTAAAAAACGGTTCAACCGTCTTTGGATAATCCATGAACATACATAAAAAATTAATAGGCGACGAACTGTTAACCTTCTTCTTCTTTGAAGTCTGTAAATCAACAAGTCTGTAAATCGTTCAGAGGGACAGAACCGGGAAATGAAAACTTATTTAATTTTTTATAACTTTTTAATTTTGCATTTTGCAATGCTAATTTAATGTGATAAATATTAAACAAGAAAATATACTACAAAATGGCAACTTATCTCTTGTCGCCCTGACGGGATTCGAACCCGCATCGTTGGGAATCCAGCCCAATGCACTAACCAATTATGCTACAGAGACCTATGAGGACAAGTCGATTTTATCTAGTATATTCACCGTTCTACGGTGTTGGCCACTGATGCACTAACCATAGTATATTTTCTAATGTTAAATATTTTTTAAACATAAAAATTGCATTTTAAAATAGCAAAAAAAGCCTAGCATTTGGTACGTTCTTGATAAGTTGGTTGTTTTACAACACGCCAACATCACAAGTATAACACACCACGTAAGCTTTACACACAGTAAGAACATACCTATCCATACAACATATCCATACAACCTCTGAAGTTCAGCGCTTCAGCAAACAGTGTGCCACGCCTACGCGGCTACGAGCTACGGCGCTACGGGGCTACGATACACAATGCTACGACAAGTTTGTTTAGGTAAACAAATTAGGACTTTTGTATTTGCATTCTGTTATAAATTTTATACTAGAAAAATCAACTTGTCTTCATTTTGTTACGACGGCATTCAAACCCGCAACTTTTGAAGTTCGAACCAATGCTCGAACCATTGAACTATTAGCTGATAAGTTGATTTTGTCACGTAAACAAACTGTTACAACATGGAGTTTACAAAGAAATATTGTTAAAGAATGTATGCTATCATGGAAAAGTCTCATATTTTAGGTAAGGCCTAAGCATTAAAAAATATTTTTTTTCATAAAATGTTCATGACTAATGCGGACTGTGCTAAGGAAAATCAATTAATTAGTTTATTTTATCGTTAAGTTCTTAATAAATTAACACAAAAATGTTGAGCTGATTTTTGTTTGCCTATATGATGATGAAGAATGACGATTGATGATGATAAGGTAGATCTATAACAGTAGTTACGAAGTAACTACATATTAAGTGATCTGTGTTAGTAGTTACAGTTTTTTTTTTATTTTGGTTACTTTACAAAAATACTTCTTCTCATAATGAATTTACAACAAATACATTCCTACAGACGTCGTTCTAGCTTTTATTTTACTAAAAGCATTTGACATTTCACAGCTATTTAGACTCGCATAAAGTTCCATTGGCCTACAAACATTGAATTCATTTAGTTCACAACCCAAATGACACTATATCACGATTCATTTAACATAACAGTGCTAACACCTACAAATATCGAGCAGTAAATAAGCGCAGGCACATAGGACATCGGTGGAGGATGGGGGGAGGGGGGGAGCGACCGCGGACGTGTTTACCACACGATTGAGCCAATTGGTGCTCAGAGCTGTAGAACCACCATGAGGCTTTGGGAAGGTGGGACAAGGAGATGTTGTTATTTTATTTTATTTTATTTTATTTATTTGGCACAATAACAGACAACAGACAAAAGGATAAACAAAAAATAACTTACAATAACAACAAATGCGTGTCTACGTCCTATTACAATTGCGCACAGCATTTTATCTATAGCATTAACTAGATGACACAAAAATTTGTTAGTTAGTGTGTTTGAGTTAGGAGCCTACACAGGTAATTTTGC
This sequence comes from Chrysoteuchia culmella, assembly GCA_910589605.1. Taxonomy (NCBI): domain Eukaryota; kingdom Metazoa; phylum Arthropoda; class Insecta; order Lepidoptera; family Crambidae; genus Chrysoteuchia; species Chrysoteuchia culmella. Next base: position 838,412 of record OU342649.1, read on the forward strand.
AGGCCTACCGCCATCATTTAGAAACCGTCATGTCGTAAGAACGTTTTGTTTTCCTTTTATTTCAATACTGTTTAAATTACAAGCTTGACTTTATTTGACACAAGACATCGTAGTAGGTTTGATTGATAAAAATCTTGTTTGAGTGAATGATTGAGCGATGACGCCACAAAACTTCCGTCAAAAGACAAGCTTGTTTTAAGAGGTTCGCGGTACGATATGACATATAACAACATTGCGCCGATACAAACTGACATTAAACAATATTGCGTTAAGAGAGGCGGTAGGCCCCTTGGTTTTATTGGCATTAAATAAATATCAGAATTAAATATTTTTTTACTTTATTTCCGTTTTATATATAGTTACCAAACTTTTTAAGGTCAGTTTCAAATTGACGACACTGTTTGAAAAAGAAACAAAGAGATAAAAACAGCCCTTGACGAGTTTCTTGCCGGTTCTTCTCGTTGCTAGGTCTCCCGTCGTAGGGTGTTCCCCGATGGCGAACTTCTTTGACATTCAAAGTTACTTGTAATAGACTAGACTGAATAAATGAAATTGAATTTTGAATTTTTGAACCATTCATTGACATTTCTTTTTACTTACATGGTTTGGCACTTCGGGTTCAGTACAGCAGTTTAAATATCTCGGTCATATTCGGACAAAGAATGAAAAGGACGATAGAACGAGAGAGACGAGCACTATATATTCGCTGCAACATGCTCGCGCGTAAATTCGACAGATGTAGTGACGAAGTGAAAGGTCCCTCCTACAGGTCCATAAGGGTACAATACAATTACGCGTTTTGTATCCTTATAAGACTACCGAGATAAAGAAGCGCGTCGAGTATGTTAGCCGATGCCCGTATAGCGGACTTTTATGCTGTTATGAGAAAGCGCATAGCTTCGTTTTGGACGAGGATATGTGTTTCTGATAACAGTATAATAAGGACAGTCTTTAAGGGTCTAGACAGCCTATTTTATAAATACTGCATTTTGGTGCACTGGAGCTAAAACCCAAAAAAGACAGATTTTTTTTAAGTGTACTTATTATTTCATTTTTAGTTTATTTTAAATTTATTTTATAATAATTTAAAAGTTTTATGTATGACGTACGTTTATTGGGTTATTATTTCCTTTAAATAAATCATTATTATATTACATTATTACTAAACCTTTTGCCTTCATTCATCATACCTGATCAGACTGAAAGTAGAATCGCACTTCTGTCGGAATTCTCAAAACAATTATTTGTTGTCTGTTAATCTCCTGCTATTCATTTCTTTTTTCAAAGTCAAAGTCAAAGATTTTTATTCAAATAGACTTATAGATAAGTATTTTAGAATCGTGTAATTTTTTTTCCTACCAGCCATTTAGGACATCTTTTAACTGATAAGAAGAACGGCCGCAAGAAACTTATCAGCTTTAACAAAGCAACAATTTACAAAGGAACATGTCGTTGCCAAACAAAAATCTACAATCTTGAAACATATTTAATATCAGAGGAAAATTTTCTTATACTCAGTTATTAGAATAATTTCCTTTTATACAATTACAATAGTCATGTTTTATGTTAGTATCACTTCCATGCATTTTGGTCTTTCAAATAATCATCTACCTTGTAATAACTTTTGCTTAAGAGCGTTTTTTTAACATATATTTTAAATTTATGCAAAGGCAGCTCAATCACTTGTTGTGGAACTTTATTGAAAAAGGCTATGCCTTTCCCCAAAAACGAGCGAATGCATTTTTTAAGCCGAAATCTTGGAACGGCTTTTCCTTTTGGTGAATCATTTGCTGACGAATGTCCCACTCACAGCTCGAGCTATGGGGACCACAGCTGCTGGTTGTCGCCCGAGGCGCCGCCATGTTTAGTAGCGGCGCGCAAATATTTAACAACCGCCGCAGATCATGGGTACAACCAGCACGAGCCTGCTAGAAGATGGCTTTATTGGAGTACTCGGAAAAAAGTTTGCTGATCTCAGACTGGACGTAATTTTTTTAGCAATAAGGAAATAATTTCTCGATAGTATGTAATAAAGAAGTTTTAAGGCTTTTCTCTCATTTTCTATATTCTGTGATATTCTGATAATTGAGTAACGTGACTTTAACATTAGTTAACAGAAACAGCGTGTACGTTACCGGTCGACTGCTTGATGCATTTCCTGAAAGTAGTCAACATAGAACTAATGAAATTTTGTTAAAATTTCAGCAATAGAATCGCAAATCTTTCAACAAATCACAAACTCTGATCATTCTTTTAACCTGTACCTCATTACTTTAAGTAATCGTATCATGAGACTACTACATCCAATACAATCTAGAATATTAATGAGCGATTCCTAAGGTTTCTTTCGAAGTCCAACATAAGCCATTAATGGGATCAAGAAAGTTTGATCCAATTATAAATAAATACCTACCTACATAAAAAAGCCGTGTCAAACGCCAAATTATTCGAGTAAATCACGTGTAAAAACTGTCGTGACGGCGCCCTCGCTCGTGTTGCAAAGTAAATAGTAAATAAATAAATAAATAGTCGCGAACGTGCCGATCGCAGATTGGAGCAATGAGCGCGCGAGCTGTTGCCATCCGCTGGCCGCGTTGTAGGAACTCCTTGTTGTTTTGCAGCCATTATTTTGAAATTTATTTTTGGTGGGACACGTAGTTATGGAGGTTTGCTCGTTTGCGAAATGAGATAGAAAATAAGGTCAGGAACTAACGGTTCATAGGTTATGATTGCAGAGACTAAGTACTTATAAATGTGCGACGCATGTATGCCCGCCACAGATTGATTTAGGATTAAGGAGCTTACACACATGGCTTTTTATGTGTTTTGATGTTGTACGTTTTTATTTTTTCTTTCATTTGTTTGTTCTGTACCTGATGTCACTTCTGTGCTCAGCAGAATACCAGTGCAGCAAGCAATTTGCTGCTTTCTGCTAATACTGAGCTGAGCACAGTTTTGTCATTACAGGACTGTAAGCGTATTTATTTTATTTTTTTATTAGATTGTGCTTTTGTTTGTTTTCTTTATGTTACATTGATATTTTTCCCTACTTCTACTGTGTTTATGTTAATGTGTACCTTTGTGTGATGTCAAAACAAATATTTTTCTATTTCTATTTCTATGTGAACTGACAGTATAGTTAAAACTTTAACATAAGAAGAACATCTATCAGCGTTTGGCCATATAGTTAATGTAGGTAATGTTACATTTTTTCAAAGGTTTAATAAACAATCAAATAAATGAGAAATTAATGTGATCAAGGTTGAATCACCACCATGATTTATATTAAATAAAGCTTGGCTACTTACCTTGACACCTTGAAGTACAAAAGCAAGTTCACGAAGCCGTACAACAGTGTAAGATCACACCAGCCCCAACTGTCAAAACCGCAGAGCATGGCTTCCAAAATAAACAACTCTGAATTAAAAACACCAATTACATTTCACTATTTGTTAGGTTTCTTTGTTGTTCCAATTACTCCCGAATTGAAAGTGTATGTTGACAAAGTTACCTATTTTTGTTTGTCTTGATATATAAGCAATATTTAAGAAATCCGCATAAAAATCCATCTACTTTCGACTACCGAATTTACATTTTTATTTTATACATTGTCTCGCTTTGTTGCTGTGCTTACAACCAAAAACTTAACCATCTATAAATAAATAGCGGCCGCCCGTGGTTTCACTTACTTGGTTCGCGTTTCGGTGGGAATATCGGGATAAACAGTTGCCTATGTTTTAGTCAAGGCTATCTTCTGTCTGTGTACCAAATATCATATAAACTGGTTCAGTAGTTTTTGCGTGAAAGAGTAACAAACAAACACACTGACATACTTCCACATTTATCTAAACACTAGCGGCCGCTCGCGGTTTCACCCGCGTCGTTCGCGTTCCCGTGGGAATATCGGGATAAAAAGTATCCTATGTTCATAACAAGGCTATCTTCTATCTGTGTACCAAGTTTCATCCAAATCCGTTCAGTGGCTTTTGAGTTTATTCGTTACAAACAAACAAACAATCAAATCTTTCCTCTTTATAATATTATAGTATAAATATAAAAATGCTTGTCCTGACTAACTGTAATACTATATAGTAGGAAGTAGGATGTTTCTGAGTTAGTTTGTAGGAAGTATTCTCTGGAACTATTGAACCAATTTAGACAATTCCTAAACCAGTAGAAAATTACAATATTCCCGAGTGACATTATGCTATTGATTGTGATTAATATTACTTTATGTGAGACACGGGTCAGCTAGTTTTCTATACCCATAAAAATCACTACTTCTAAAATTCAAAAGTCAAATGTAATCAAAATCAAAGCTTAACGTTTTTCCTCACTCCTCACCGGTTCATCAATAACAAGTCAATTTAGGCGTTTAACATGTTCACCCGCGTCCGTTGAACAACGCGGACAATGCGAATGCGCAAGCGCACGGACGAGGCGGACAATGGGAAAACAATCGCAAACTCCCCTCATTAGGACCGCTATAGCGAGCAAATCGGCTGCGAAATGCACTGCCATTACTCTGTCGAACTATTCACGATATACATCGCCCTCCCTTCACTAACACTGAATTTAGAGAAGAGATGAAACTTAATAAAACAACTGATTCTTCTTTCGAAGTCACGACTTTTTTATGGCATATAGGTTGGCGCTTGACCGCTATCTCGTCTAATGGTAAGCGATGATGCGTTCTAGGATTAAAGATTACCTATTCACACGCGACTTAAACCCCCCCAAATTGTCAAAGTCAAAGATTTTTATTCAAATAGACTTATAGATAAGTGCTTTCGAATAGTCGAAATACTTTTTTCCCTACCAGCCATTCAGTATTATTGTAACACAGGAAACACAGACTCAGGCAAATAATTCCACTCTCTGGCAGTACGGCTTATAAAATTTGACGCAAACCGTTTAGTGCGAATTTTTGTGATATCAACCATAAAGCGGTGTCACATATTTGAACGTCTGATTGAATGATAGAAAAAGGGAGATGGTGCACTTTAAGTAAGTCATACATCCCATGACCTCGGCCTATGGATAGGTGTCGAAACGTCTCGGGATATAAAAAAAACCAAGCTAATACAATTTTATCCGTAATACAGTACGCGCGAAAATTTTATGTGCTCCATGTGAACCAAAGACATAACATGCAACAACATCTAAAAGCTAGTACATCTAGCAATTACACTAAGCAAATTGACAGGATATCGTGTAATGATGGATCTAAAACAATTACATCCTGGAACTGTACCTACCCGAAAAGGCGAAACGTCGGGAAATACAAAAAACCATAAAATACATGCAATTACCAACCATAAAAACTAACGTCCACAAAAGAAAACTGCACATTAAAATTCTGGAAAAGTTATTTTATTAAATGCACAATATCCGCGAAAAAATTAAGATGTGCAGATGTGAACCAATGATGTAACTTTCAACAAAAATATAAAATTTGTTTATTATTGCATTCCATTTTTATTATGCTCATCTCAGCCTTCGATTTTTATATTTTTCAGCTATAACATTGGCATCAAAACAAATCATAATTATAGTATGAAACATGACAAATGAAACGATATTTAAAGATGTAAAAATTATAAAGATATAAATAGAAATAAATAAAAACATACTAATAAATATTAGTATTGTTTCGTAAGCGTGTGCGACAAACAAATGCTACCCGCCCTTGCATGCGCGTGCGCGGCGGGGTGCGCCGACACGCTGTAATGAGAGCTAGGACAAATGCACCCATAGATCATTGCCAGTCATTTGGCTACGTACTGCTCCATCGTTATATCGTTAAATAGTACATAGTAAGAGCACTTACGCACTACGTCCTTTCCGAATCCGATTCGAATCCGTGAAAATACGGTCCGTCATAGCCGTAGAACTATTTGTAAGGTAGCTTACGTACTACATCCTTTTACCGTCATCCGATTTCTCCCCGTCATCAGTGAATCTCCATGACGGACGCTTGACGAACCGAAGTAGCCATAGTAATATTTGTATGAGCAAACTGTTTCCCTATTTTAACACTAAATGTTCCACCACCACGGAGAAACTATTTAAGCATCAGCACATCTTAAGTTTGTTCGCGCACTCATAATTGAAATAAAACAACTTTTCCGCAAATAAACCGAAAAACTATAGTACCAAATATATATTTCGTGTAAATAAAATCGCACTTAATACTCCGCAAAAGTTGTTTTATTTCAATATTTAAGCATCGATTTTTTTAAACAGAGTCAAAATCGCGAGTCAACTAAACATGGCTGATATAAACACAGTGTCTCGACTTGCGATTATGTTTGTGTTTTTAAGAAATTTGTGTTGTGAAATCAATAACAAAATGAGCAAAGTTTGTTCAGCGCGGTGGTGGAAGCAAGTGGAGGCCAAGATCCTTACTTATCCTTTCACTGATAGTGTTAAAATAGGAAGTTACGTATCGGATTCGGACCGTATAGTGTGTAAGCGACATCCGAATTCTCGGATCGGAGCGCAGTGCGTAAGCTCTCTTACAGACAAATTAAAGCTTGCACTACAAAAACCGCTGTTATTCCTAGCGACGCGGACGTTTAAAAAAGCGCTCTCAAGGTCGAAGCGTAAAGCCTAACGCTAATAACTGTAGCTACGACTCATTCCTGAAAATACCAGTCACTTAAAACACAGAAAAGAAAAATCAATCTATGCACTCTCAAAACCAAAACTTGAAATACGGTCATTTTGATGTTTTATTTTTTAATAAAATAATAACTATTGCTTAAAAGTTGCTTCTGTTTTGCTATAAATGCATCTTGTATCTCTGATTAATGCTCTTATATTTTGAAATTACAATTATAAAGAGTCAACAGTTATATTCAAAACTTCGTATTTTGTTTTTGAATCATTTAACTTATCATAATTATTAACAAACCATGAGCAATAAAATGTGTTTTATAAAAAACCTTTAAAAAACGGTACCTAGGATATTATTATCATATCTGTAATCAGCAAGCTTTACACACGAAGACGGAAGATTTTACAAGAAAACAAGCAGAATCAAAGCCAAGTAGCTGTCTCAACTTGAAGAGCAGCTCCCAGCTAATGTTGTTGAAATATTGATTAATATTGTAGCCATCTTGGATGGGCTCTCGAGCGCTTCCGCCCCCGGCCCGGAAGCACCGGAAGCCAGCGCCCTCTCACTAGCGTTCCGGCTTACATACTTTTTTCCGCCATTGTTTTTCAAGTACACTCGGAAAATCTTTTTATAACGCTGCTAAAATTGAATTAAGGGTATATTGTAAACAATAGAAAATATTGCCCGACATAAAAAAAGCTCTTCTTAACGCCAAATTGAGCAACGTTTCGGAAACAATGCCAGTTCGATATTCAATTTCATTGCATGTTTTTTAATTTATTGTATTGAAAATATCGATGTGAGCATTGTTACTGGCCTTTTAAAACTGTGTGTAGTGGAAAAATAAAACGAATTTGTACTCCAAATTTGAATTCAAGTGGCTTTTGTGGAACCAATGTGTTTGTCGTTATATTGCACCTGGACCACTTACATAGAGCAGTGAAATATGAATGTTCTAGTTAGTATACTGTTAAAAATAGCTTCGTTATATTATTGGAATGATTTGTTCTGTAAGGCTCTGGCAGTCAGGTGTGGAAAGTACGTGCTGACACTTGGCCACTGAAAGACGCCACTAGAAAGCTATTAGTGCCCCTTTAGTTCACAAAAAAATACATTTGCCTTTTGTCGTTCCGTTACGAGCAGCTGACGGGCGTGTTTTGTACATAAATCTTTTATTTTACAAAGAAGAAAGGTTACAGTACAGTAGTTAAAATTTTATTCCATTTACCGGTAGATAACTACATTAATCTGGAAGAAATTGCTACCTGGCAATAAGGCTGCCCTTTGTATGTCAGGCTGCGTTCAGAGGGTCAGAGTGCGGTTGTTTTTTAACTCACTTTAGGGTTCGGAACGACCAAGAACTTTAAATGTAATTTTCTATTTGACACATCTTTTGCTACATGTACAAAGTCTTCGTTTTCCATTTCGAAGATAATTTCAACTTTCTTTTAAACTATCAAATAAATTTTGATTGTTATAATATTCGAAACACACAAAATGGTTCTCACAAAAACCGAAATAACAAATGAATGTTTGTCAATGTTTTATTTCATACAGAGTCGTCAAATTGAAAAGTGACCTTAACATATTAGTAAGGTCAATTTCCATCACCATGTGTCTGACCCCACACAGGACAGATGTGTCTGATATTTCTGCTCCCCACCTGACGTTATTGGTTTGGTCTTGATACCTTTACACAAGAAGGTTACACGGTAGGAAAACACGCGTATACTGTGGTATTGCGCTAATTATAATAGCCAAGAACCTGTTTCAAATTGCGGCCGTTCTTCTTATCAGTTAAAAGATGTCCTGAATGGCTGGTAGGAAAAAAAATTGGACGATTCGAAAGCACTTATCTATAAGTCTATTTGAATAAAAATCTTTGACTTTGACTTTGAAAATCAAATATTGCAGCATCAGTCGACCTGTCATAGTCAATAACAGAAAAGTGTGAATGTACAAGTCTTTCGAGCACCTTGGCTACTAAAGCTGCCAGAGATATAGACAATTAGGCGCATGACAGGAATGCATTTTTGCACTTTTGGCACCTGCAGCTGCAGCCAACTTCTATCACCGCACTTCTCTTATTATCTGATTTATTAGCGCAACAGTGATTAACTGATTGGTACCGTTTCTTTTTTCTTAGCTGTCATGCGCCTAATTGTCTTGGTCAGATAGTAATTAGCGACGCTCGAGATGTCACAATAAACTAGATAAAAACAAAATGATTTATCTATAAATAATTGCATACAACTCACCAATAATCTAGCCCAAGTTAAGTTTCATCAAGAACTTGTGTTATGGATACTAGATAACGGATGTACTTATATTTGTTAATTTTGTAAATACATACATAATATACATAATAAACACCCAGACCAAGACAAATAGACATGGTCATGCACACAAATATTTGTCTTGTCCGGGGATCGAACCCTGGCGCAGAAGGCAGGCTTAGTACCCCTGCGCCAAACAGGTCGTCAATATTAAGCTCATATACCTACGAGTATTTTTATACTTAAGTAACGTAACGATGTAAATCCAATAACCGCCGTTTAAGACCTATACTAAAAGCGTTCAATAAAAAATAATTGTTATAATCCTTTCCCCCTCCCCAACGCACGGGCGATTTCTCTCGATACAAAACAAATCAACCCCGCAAATCGTCATAATAACGAGATTCCAAATTCAAACTTTTTGCAGCATCTGTCGGAGACTCGTGTCCTTTCTGCATTATTTTTTCTTTTTTTCTTTTTTTTCTTCGCAACTACAAGTCGATCCGATTTGCCACCAGGGGGTCCGAATTGTGCTAACGATTGCTTTGAGTTTTGTTAGCACTAGCACGTTGTTCGCTTTGATTGTCCGAATGTGACGGATTTGCGATTATAACGCCATTCAGAGGGGCCATTTGGAAACGAAAGAGGATTAGGGAAAATTGAGTACGTTTCGTAAATTGACAATACATTTAATTCTTGAAACGGTTTTTTTTATATTAGCACAGTGTTTTAAGGACCGCTTACGCTGGAAAATTTGTTTTCGTCTTTTTCTTTACATGTAAAGAGTAAGGAAAATAACCTCACCATTGCAATTTTTCAATGTTTTTATTTGTTATTATCTTTTTCACAATTATCTTCCTTCAAAAAACAATATCAAATATAAAAATATTTTGTTCAACATAATAACAGTCGGCGGAATAGAATTTAATACTTAATAAGTCGAATCATTCATCATGTTTCATGTTATGCGTCCGACTGCATGTTATTATGTTGAACAAAATATTTTTATATTTGATCTTGCTTACATCTTTTCAGCTGACTTGTCTTTTAAAGCAGGCGGGTTTTTTACTTTTTAAATATTTTTTTTTTAGTATATATTTTTTGCAATTTATCGGTCATGAATCATGATCCTTTTGAAATTCTTAAGATCAGCCCTTTATTTTGATACCCATATTGAAGTATTCTAAAATGTCTTTTTTCTTCTATACAAATACTAGCCCCTCACAGCCGCTATGTTGGTTTTTTTATTACATCATTTACCTAAGAACACTTGGGCTGCGAAAACAAATCTAACGATATCAAAATTATAGAAATCCGTTCAGCCGTTTCAAATATTAGAGGTAATAAAGAATATTACTTACATATAAATACATACATACAGATACATACTCGCGAAAACATAACAATTCCTTTGCAGTCGGGTAAAAAGTAATTGAAGCAACTTTTCAGTACTTTAAAGTGTATTTTGATATAGAATTAAATACGATTAATTATCTTATATATAAAATTCTCGTGTCGCAGTTTTCGTTCCCATACTCCTCCGAAACGGCTTGACCGATTCTCATGAAATTTTGTGAGCGTATTGAGTAGGTCTGAGAATCGGCTACTATCTATTTTTTATTCCGAAATTCCACGGGAGCGAAGCCCCGGGGCACAGCTAGTTCTATATAAAAAGATTTCCCTCCATATTTTCCTAATAAGTACTTATCCTCAAATCGTAGAAATTTATTATTAAAAACAAAAAAAAAATAATGTAAGTTAAGATGTTTTGTCATAAACTGTGTTTGTGTATTTATGTATGTATTCATTTATTTCCACACTTACATCTATCATTACAGGATTACCCCAATACAATAGAGTAAATATTGTTTACTTAGTTCGAGGAAAGACATACCACCACTCACTGCAGACATGCGTTATACCTAGGTATATTAATTTTTCAGTTATTAAACTATTTATTTTGTAGACAAATTTTTTCAAGGCGCATCAACCGTGCTTAATCAGCCTTCTCGTAAAGAACTTTCACCAAACATGAAGAAAGGTAATTTTAGCTGTAAAAATGAATACGTGGGAAACTTTGTACTATCTGACTTTCTCAAGACAAGATACACGACCGAATTGTACCAACAAACCTGAAGAGACGAATCATCTATTGACAGATAAATCATCTGCCCACATTCTGTGAGTTGTTCCGATTTAATTAAGTCTTCACGTCCGCGACACATGACGGCGAGCGCGCATTGTGGGCCAGTGTCGCATTGTGGCGAGCAGTGGGAGGCTGCCCGGAGCGCACCTGTCGCCGCCGCGTGCAATTAAAAAGTTGAATTTAAAAAGAGCGGCAGTAGAGTCGAATTCGGAACGCACCGCGTAGGCGAAGGAGCGTGGGCCTTTTCATCCTAACAACTCAATAAGGTGATGCGACGACGTGCCAAGATGCCATTGTGGGGTTCTGACAATGGTCATAATTGATCGCATATCCACCTCAAGCAGATGTCGGCGTCGGCGCACCCTTTATTCGTTGCGAGATACAAAATTTATTTCGTTTGTTTAGATGTCTTTATGTAGGTTAGGAGTAAATCTTTTGACACTTTGTAGGCTGGCGGCGATAATGCTTGTTTTCCATTGTGAGGGCTTCCCACAGGGACCTTAAGTGACTTCCACTGTCTTCTGAGTCATGGTAGCCAATAAATGGAACAACGAGAACAGCTGGTTAGTCTTTCCTGGGAAATAGCTGGCGCCATAGCAATTTATTTTATAGAAACATCTCAAAACTTACTACAATGAAAGAAGAATAAAAACAGCCCTACCGTAACTGGTATAAATAAAACAACGGGTTGCACTCTGGGATTGCCCCGGCAGAAGTGAAAACCGCTTAAACAAAAATAACGATCAAAATCCACTATATCTTGACCACAACTTCATAAAAAGTTGATAAAAACGGAGACCAACTTGATTTGGCAGGTAAATCCATTAAAACTGACCTGGTATCGATATGATAGTTGGTAGTAATGAGAGATTTCTATTTAATGGTTGTTTTTAACTAATCTTCAAGATAGTTAGATCTTTCAAGTGTTAGACTTTATGTAATTTGAAATAGGTCAACGGTAAATGCTTTTACAAATTTTCGATCAGGGTCACGTGTCCTGACGCAACTTTAACATTTTTTACCCATTCCCAAAAATTTTGAACTCTGATGTGCACAACACCGCTAAGGTTTTCACTTCAAAAATACCTTAATAGTTAACAAGGTGTCAATAAATTATTAATACAATCAACACAGTTTGGTCTAATACTAATATAATAAAATCTATGATTTTTGTAATCTTGCATTTCTTCAATGCTATTTTTATAGCTACCGAGACTTTACGAAAGAGTTTTCCCGTCTGAGAATTCACTTGTGGCCGAGTTAATTTTTTCCAATATTTTTCTATATAAAATTTACCATAAGTATAATAAAATCCCTCAAAAAAATTACAGCAAAATGATTTTTGTAAAAATTTAACTTTCTGTCATAGTAATTTGTAAATAAAAGCGAATTGAGCGTAACTTTCCCATACGCGATCTGTAGAGTCAATACCGAGTACATGAAGATTCAGGTACTAGTGTACTCTTAATACAAGTTTGACAAACTAAAATCGTTTCGAAAACATCGCTTTGTCTCTCCATAGACTGCTTCAACGAAATGAGTAGAGTATCTCTTCTTCTTCTTCAATGGCGGGTCCCTTTTGGATTTCGCCAGTATCCAGTTTTTATAAAATATAATAATTTAAAGAAATTGTACGGTAGATTGAGTTAAAATGGAGTCTCACAAACACGTGTTATTACGAAAAGAACTCAGGTGAAAACCGAGTAGAGCATTCGATAGTTGTCGAAATCGTTGGCAGTAAATGTTAACTCGTACTATTTATTTTATGTTATTTATTTATTAGCACACACAACAGATTACAATCAAAACAACAAACAATATTATATTTAAATTAGGTATAGAACTAGATCATAATCCGAGCTTATGCATGCCTAGTAGCTTCCAAAAGAATAAGAAATAAACTTAAACTAGAGATTGCTACATAATAAATAAAGAGAAAGAAAAAGAATCATTGATAATAAAAAGCAGTAGCAATAAATTAAATTAAATCAAATAGTAAACAATTAAATTAGGCAAAGCTAGAAATGAAAAAAAAACTACTAAAGGTATTGAAAGCGCTACAGTACTTCGATTCAAGGAAAATTATGGTGAAACACCATAATAACATGTTTATGAACTACGAGTACATCAGATTAGCCAAACAGTTACTTTAATTAATGAGTGCGGTCAAGCGTGACGTCGTCTGACGCTGGCGTGACGGTGGCGTGACGATGGCTGACAGTAAACACCAACACTCTGCTCCTGCGCAGCGCGCGTGACAGGAATACTGAAACACCACACTAAATAGACCGCTTCGGTGCAGTAACTCCACATCAGTAGCGAAGAGTATCCTATAGGCTTCCCTTATGAAAAACCGAATCTGTAGGTCAACGATATTTGTTATATTTTTCACTAAATTCGATTAAAATCTACTAACTGTTGGAAAATCTAGTTTCGTTGAACTTTGTTTATTTTGTATTCTGGCTTCCTTTCTTAAAATATTCAACTTTCCATAAATAACTGAACTACTTAGTTCATTTATAAAATAATATTTTATTTCACTACTTACATTCTATATCACTAAAGAACAGCTACAAAAAAATAATTCGAACAATGATTTCATGATTGTTCGAATAAATTTTTAGGGATAGAAATAATTTTTAATTTCAAACTCAGGAAAACTAAAGAGCTTTCTTTCTATATAATATTTGTGTGAAGTTTCGAAAACGGCTGAACCGATTGAAATGATTCATACGTCCAAGTAGAGATCGGTACTTTCGATTTTTTTGGGTCAGCATACCCAAAAAAATCGAACCCAGTTAAGGTAGTGTGAATCTGAAATCAACTTCAACTAGTGGAAAACATATGTCTATTGCGAAAACTACGAAAAACATCTTTTGGAACTTTTTGTTTAATAAACGCGATTAAAACTATGCGTTTTCTCGCGTGTCTCATAAAGTTTATGAATTTACAACAATTTAAGCAAAACCGAAGGTCTACAATCCATAAAGGCACCAAAATCTTGGCCATTTAAAGTTTTTTTTGGGAAATAGTAAATTTCAACTTTTACTCCCGTCAGATTTTTAAGATATATTTGTATATTTTTAATACCCAATAAGTAGTTTGAATCGTGCAAGTTGGAAAGACTTGTGCTCGCTGCGCTCCGCCATTGTGACGCACACGCGAAAAACTGTGGAGCTTTGGGACATCTCTCGCTTTCTTGCTTCAAAAATCAGAAATCACTTATGCGTTTTCGACAAAAAAAAACTCAAAACTGTAATAAAGTTTATAAAATTTGCAATTAAATATTCAAGTCCAACCGCAGCTCTATGAATCCTAATCCAGGGGTAATTTTTTTCCGAAAATTGACGATTTAGCAAAATCTCTCTTCCGAGAAAATTCAATCAATATAAAGTTATATTAGGGACATAAATTTTTCTTTCATTTAAAACGCAGAACGAAGTGTGTGCGACTAATTAGTTTAGGAAGTTTATAGTATTATTTTGCGCTCAGGTACGAGTACATTGAAGAAAACCCAATTTAATCTATGTTTTTTTTTTTGAAAAATGCCAAAAAAATATCTAAAGTTACAGGGACAGGTCGAGTCGAAACGTCGGAAAAAATTAAAACTAAATGTATATTAATAATAATTAATATACGGATTAAAGTAAAGAATTAAGCTATTTCATTCAGAAGGCTTAAACTAATGTAAAAAACAGTATAATAAAAAAGCTCTATTGAGTGACGCGCGGCCAGGACAAGTTTTTCGATGTCTTGATTCGAAATAACCAAAACCAATACCCAAAAATCAAAACTAACACCATGCTTTGCGATTTTACAGGAATAATGTTATCTACTGTCCTCGATGGGCTCATCGGGCATGGCCCCCATGGCAATCCGCATTGGTCCCGCGTGGAGGGTCATGGCCCCTTCTCCTTATCCATCCATAAGGAAGGCTAGTGCCCCAGCTACCACCACGAAGAGAACCAAGTTTCTAATGATAATTTTACGTTATTGTCTTACTGCCTCGATGTTTTACATTTGAAATGAGTGCGCGTACCTACCGCAGCCACGTAATCTGCCACAATACATCCAAAATCAACTGTGAAGCTGAACATTTGAATATCTGTTGTCTGTCGCGGCAGTGTCACCATTGACGCCTCGTCACTCACGAAGAAGTGGTGTGCGTCAACAAAGATGTTATTGATGACTTGACTTTAAATGTAAGTTATCTAATTTTGCCTCCTCCGACGGGTAAAAGCAATGAGTCACGTCATTAAAATAAAAGGGCTATTTTACCAATTTATACGCAGGCAGAAACCAACTTAATACTCATACCTAAGTGTGATATAACAACTTAGGAGCAGGTCTGTCTTCCTTATGGATAGATAAGAAGAAAGGGCCATGACCCACCACTCGGGCTCGGGGACCAATCGGGGATTTTTTTAACGACTCATTAACGAGCCTTCAGTAGTCTTGGCATGAGCGGCATTTCACGGAGGCGCTCAAGATGACAAATTTTTGATCACCCATCATTAGGTACCATTAGGTCGTCGTCGTCGTCTCAGCCACATAACACAAACTGCTGGGTAAAGGCCTCCCTCAAGGATCTCCACTCCTGCGCTGCCCGGCGGCACCCCGCGACCTTCACCAGATCGTCGGTCCACCTTGTCGGGGGCCTACCCTCGGAGCGTCGTTCGGTGCGCGGTCGCCATTCCAGAACCTTTCTACCCCAACGGCCATCGGTTCTTCTCGCTGTGTCCCGCCTACTGCCACTTCAGCTGAGCAATCCTTGGAGCGATGTCAGTTACTTAAGTTCTCCTACGGATCTCCTAATTTCTGATTTGATCACGTTGGAAAACGCCGAGCATAGCCCTCTCCATTGCACGCTGGGTGACCTTGAGCTTTCATTTACCATTAGGTACTTGGACTATAAGTACGATGTTGTTTTGCCTTTGATAGCTTTTTGACTGTTAACGTGTTTGCTCCTAATCCCAATCAGGCCCAGACAGCCAGGCTAAGACAGGGTCCACGATGGAGCGAGCTAACCTCACCCTTGATTTGAAGATTGAAGATGGACAGGTTATTAGTACTCGGGAATACAGACGCAGGGAGGGTGCGTAGCCTGTGATTATTTAGAGGCGGGGTCACCAAATGGCGCACCGCGGTCCAGATCCGGACCGCCGACCTATTTTGTGCGGACCCAGAAGAATCTGAGAATCAGTATCAAATGTGTGATAATTCAAATTAGCCCCATTTAGAATATTAGTAGGAATTTTAAGTCTTGGTTGCTAGTTATTATCATAAACCAAACGGACTCCGATAGAGTTATATTTGTTACAAACGGACCGGCAATGAAAGTAATTGGTGACACTTGTTTTTTTTTTTGTTTTTTTATTTATTTAGGGACAACCAACATAACAAACGATATTCACATTTACAATAATGCACATTCTATAAGCATTTCAAATCGTTGTCATACTTAAAGGCTGCCACAACATGCGCTAATTTTTACTATTAGAAAGCAGACAAAAAACAACTGAATTTAAACACTTTCCTATTTCCACTTTCCTAATTTAGATGTTTAAAATCACGCTCTACGTATACCTACCTATAAGAGTTTCATATACTTACGTTATTTATGTTACATCTTACCATACAAAACTCGCGTTGTACAAAAACTGTTTCTCCAACTAATCCATCATAAAACGAGTGAATGAAAAGAATCTCGTAACAAAAAATGCCTTCACGATTTTCCAAACTAACCACCGTATGGCTCACAGCGGCATTATTAATTTATTATTGATATTATTATTCATAGTACAAACATTGTTCGTCGACCAGTGAGATGTTAATGTTATATTACAATGTAGCCACCATTTCTAACAAAATTGTTCCGAAAAACCCCAAATCTAATATTATGGCGGGCACGATGGTGCAATGAAACCTACAACATATCTACTGAGACCTAAGAGCAGTATCAGCGTTTGGGGGGCGGCGAGCACGGGCGATGGCCCCAAGGCGCCGGACCTTGGAGTAGTTAATTCGTCCAAGCGCCGGACAGAATAGGGCGCCAAAAGCGGTACCAATATTTATTTATTTTATTTTATTCCAGAATATACAAATAATAGTCGCTCTAAAATTCTTTTACTTTGACATTCGGAATCGACGCTGTAAGCTGGGCTGTGGGGCGAGCTCGACGCTGTTTTTTCCTCTGAATACCATGACCGACATCGGCCATCCATCAAGCCGTCGGCTACCGTTATCTACCAATCACTGGATTCTTATAAACTTTTCAACAATACACATATTTGCTGCTGCTTTTGAAATAATGACCGATTATGACACTTATGGCCCGATTTCAAACGCAACTGTGCGTGAAGCAAATAAAAAACCAAACAAATACGTGAGTACAGTCTGCAGAATATGAAGTTTTACAGTTTAACTACACTACGAAAAAATGTTTAGATTGATAAGTAAATAATATTGTTTGCTTTTTGTGCATTTTCTAAGAAGATTTAATCCAGTACCTAACTGATAGTATGACGTAATGTATCTCCTTTTAAGTGATAAGACCAAGACACAAAATCAGGTCCTTCGCCTAGCTATTTATACTTTATTGGTGTTATTTTGATTTGACCGATTTGAGTTTTGTGCATGTTGAACAAATAAAACGGCCCGTAAATACCAAGGTTAGGTACGAAGAAACTATTTACTAATCTGTGAGTTAGGTTAGGTACCTAAGCATAAATGTTGAAAATTGTGGGAAAGTTGTTTGGTTTTACTCTTCTCATTTTTTCCTCCTTGTAGCCCAACTCGTGGTGCTACCGCCACTATTTTATTAAGCCGGAGCAAACATTGACAGTCCTCACCAGAGCCGCGTGCGCAAACAAGCAACCACTCCACAAACAATTCTACGTGTTTATTTGTTTATTCAAATCCCGCTATTATTTGCGCAACAGGCTCGCCCCCACAAGAGCTTAAATCTGGAAACAAAAACATAGTTGGGACTCGAACCTCGGACAATGCGAAGTGTGATTATCACAACACCGGCGCGCGCGACCCGCGGGGCGCCAATTATTTTGCTGGCAACCCCATCGGCGGTTATGCTGGCAACACTGTTTCGTTCGTTATTTTGGTGCGTCGCGTGCGCATACGCCCGCCACGCGACCACCACTTTGATATTTTTAATGGGTTATGAATGATCATTATTGGTTCTGCCAACGTGCAAACTATATCTTTTGATATGAAATAAAAGAACATTACAACAACAATTAATAAAACCTTATTTGAAAAAATAAGAATGGGCAAATATGTAGGCAGTCGGCAGATTATGATATTATCCCGGTTGACCAGTAGAGTCTTTTTGGGAAACATTTTCTCGGAAAGTACTAAGGTTAAATAAATAACTATTTTTTCGGATGAAATACCTATATACCCTATAAATATGTTAGAAATAGAAATAGAAATATAAAAATATTTATTTTGACATGTGATGTCAAAATAAATATTTTTATATTTCTATACCTGCCACAAAGGTACACATTAACACAAACATATTACATCACAGTAGAAGTAGGAAAAAGAACCAATATAACAAAAAGAAAGAAAACAAACAAAATCACAATCAAATAAATACGCGTACAGTCGTGTGATGACAAAACTGTGCTCATACAGCTCAGTATTAGCAGCAAGCAGCAGATAGCTTGCTGTACTGATATTCTGCTGAGCACTTGTACTATTAAGTATTCTGTGGCTGAGCACAGAAGTGACATCAGAAACGGACAGAAAGAACATTAACAAACGAAATAAAAAATAAATACAAACGTAAAACATTAAAACATATTAAATTTGTAAGGGCCCCAATACATGTTGTATCGTTTGTGATATAAACATTTTCTGTATATATGTTACTTTAAAAACTCTACTGGTCAACCGGGAAGTTCCCAGACTGTACTGCTGTTGGATGGTTTTATCTATAGCCTTATCAACAAAACGACTTGTTGCTAATATGCTTCTCGAGATAAAAATAGTCCTACAAAGTCAACGCCTCAAACAGAAGTATTAAACAACTGAATATCTAATCAGTCGGCAAAATCGCAGTTTCCCAGGCTCGTTAGCATTATCCGAGCAACAACAAAGTATGCGACACACGAACAAGTTTTAAAGAGTAATTAGTGCGCGCTCGCGAGCGCCCAGCGATTGCCCAGCGAGCCGTGCGCGCGAACAATGCCGCTGTTTCACGCAAATAGCGTAATCTTCGGCGCACCCTCTGTTTGTGACGTTTGTTACTCGCGATTGAACACAATTCTCTCCAATTTCTTTTGTAAAAATCGCCACTCGATTCTTATTCCGATTCCTCATTCATCTGAACTGGATTGTGGGAAAAGACCACTTGTATATTGCCATTTGATTGTGGGAAATATTTCTTTTATAATTCGCTTCTCGAAACGCGATCGGACTAAGAATTATTCAATGCGATATCGTTAATTGTTAACGGAATTCTTAGTCTATTGTTCGACAGTTGTTGCGAAATCACAATTACTTAGACGAAGTTTCGATGGTTTCAATTAACTGTTTCTTAATTAAAACTGTACCATACTCACGTAATTGTTACTGAAATGACTACACAATTATTATTTCGAGAGAACAACGGTTTGAACAATAAAAAGCACTGTTACATACAAAACTATCGTTATTTTTTATATGTTTAAAAATATTATTGTAATATTTTACAGGGAGCTACTTATTGAACTTTAATAACCGAAAAGTATTGACTTTTCTCCAATAGATTATCATAACAATATTAAAGGGTTGCGGCACATTGTTGGCCGACCAGCGCCTGTTTGTCTAGCGTTCCATAATCCGGCAGAACAACACGTAGGTATGTTTCATACAAACTGTTTGCTTCCCAGATCGGTTACGCGCAACGCCTCTGGGCATTACCGCCAGCCTCTTTCAAAAACAATTAGAGGTAAAAAGCGTTGCAAGGGCGGTGTGGTCCCGCGGGGCCGCCGCCTGTGGGAATCACACCATTGTTTTTTACCACAACCATTGACTCTGCTCACGCGCTTCCGTGCTCACATTTCCAAACAACCCAGACATGCCCGATCACATATGGCGAATCTGAACACCGATTCAGAGTCAACGCATCGTGCAACTTTTTGCCAACAATGGTTTCTTTACAAGGGATTAATTGGGGAAATGAGTGAACTTATTGTGGACGTCTTTGTGGTGCAGATGGCGTTCGAAATTATCTTTAATCTTCGTGCAGATGAATGGACTGATCATACTTTAACTCCACCAGAGTTTTTTTACTTGTCTTGTTAATGGAAGGGCTTTGATATAGCTGCTTAAATTTGCAGAGTTATGAATGTTAAACGGCAAAGCTAATCGAGTCCTTGGAAGCATCTTAAGAGTTAAGAGATATCATTTCGCAAATAAATTTCGAGACAAAGCGTGAATCGCAAGTGCTTGATTGTCGTTTTAGACAATCGAGCACTTGCGATTCACGCGATTCAAGAGCTATCAATCAAATAAAAAACTCATCTCCCCACGCGATCTAAACGACTTAATCAATACTCAACCGCGAGTGCTCAGTGCTTGAGGCACGTGCGGAAACACCGGATGGCGCGTATCTGAGGATCGGGACAATCACCTCCGCCCTCTCGACGGAGGGCGCGTGCCGAATCTCCCGTGCCTCGCTAAACAACCCTGGAGAGGCTAATTGACGCACGTGTCTATCGTAGTGTCATACACTATATTTTTTGTCGTTACACAAATTTGAATGTCAGCGTTCCTTGCCACTAACGGTTGGATAGTTTTTACTAGTAGGTACTCCAGTCTACTATCTTCAGGACTCTCATTAATCGTCGTCAGTGTCAACAAAAAATATCTTGAGTGCGATTGATTGACGTCCAAAAACCAACACTAGAATCGCTGACTGGTCGGTTTTCTGATCAAGTTGAGATAATTGGTTTTTGAAATTCAAAAAAGATAAGAACCAACGTCTCAACCTCACTTATGATTTTGTATTAACATTTAGTTTTGAGATGAGTTTGACACATTCTTAACTTAAATTCTTAATTTAAACACCGACCAAAAGGAAAATGTTCCATAACATGCATGAGTGAGGTCTAAAAAGGGCGCAAAAGTTATATTTCTAAGTGAAATCCCTGACAATTCGTTTGTTTATTTCCTGTAGAATTTGCTTTTAGTAAGTTTTCTTGCCTTCAACAACTACTACTACACATTTCTAAACTCCATAAAAAAATAAACTATTTAATTAATTGTTAGCAATATTGCGAAGCCCTTTTTAGACTCTCAGAAGTTCTTAACTTGGAATTCTCAAATCAGATATCGTATATCTTCCCAGATTCCCCAAATTAGTACACCGGGTATAAACAATACCCATCATTGTTCAATAACAATATTTCTTCTAGTAGAAACTATCGAAAATAAAGCACGCAGTCTTTACGTTAGCTAATAGTAGGTACCTAGACCATTTTGAGGTAGGCCGCTAACGTTGATTATTATGTTAATTTCGTTAGGTACCGAAAACATAAAACCCATTTTAGTTGGTGGCGTGGCTTCGCCTTATGTAAGAAATATACTATGATAATTATGTGTTATTGTAAATGACCAAACATTGGTTAATCCTAGGATGTACCTACGCTTAAATCGTACTAACTGGCGTCAAATTGGTGCCAGTGGTAAGTACGGGGCGCAGACCCTGGGGGGCGCAGAAATGACCGACTGGTCTGTCATCAAAGCTTGAAAACTGCCGGGGTTTGAGAAATACAGTAGTTACGTACTTCTTTTCAATTTTGATGCATCGATCTAGTAAACGTCGAGCTTATGTTTTTTTTTATTTTATCACAAACATAACAAACTGCATTAATTTGTCGGCAAAATACAAATAGAGTAGGTTGGGGACGCAAAAGCTCGATAGGCAAGTTACGGCACTGAGTAAATTCTAGAATTTACTACTTTTTCAAACTAATGTTATAGTTATTTAACAGTGACATATGCATAGGTATATTTTGGTTTGCTGTACCTAGTAGGTACCATTAGCTTTGTCGATCTTATTTGTGCCAAAGACAAGATCCCAATGTACCTACCATATTATTTCCCAATTAAATCCTGGTTTAGTACGGGACCACTTCGTTATATTACTCGACTCAAATAAACGAAGTAAAATTTGTAAATCATAGCATTCATAGCCAATGTTTTTTAACTGATAACGCCATCTACAAAAATAAAGATTAGTTATCAGCGCCATCTTTTGTGGAGTAGCCATACTACTAAATAGTGTTGCTACTCCACAACAACAGATGGCTATACGGGTCGCTAATTTAATTATTATTTAGTTACGAAATTAAAACTAATTATAAATTTTAATTTTTCTATTATCCCCATTTCCCAAGTATAGTAAATTTCAATACATTAAATAAAGCTGTGTTCAAGTCCTTCGAATCCAACATAAACTCGATAAGAGTTTTCAGCTACACGACACCAATTTTCTTTTGCGACAAACCCCGTAATATTTTCTTCCAAATATCACCCACGAGTCAGCAAACAAGCAACCCGATCAGCCGTAATCTGCAAAAATAATCAAATTGCCTGCCCGACTCCGTCGACACAACCAAATAAGATAGACCTACGCGAACAAAATTTAGTTACCAAGTCAGAGTTCCTATATATTGGCCATGTTCGCCGGTCAAGTTACGAATTACGACTGCCAGAGGGCCAGCAAATATTTGATGCCCGGTAATTGTCACACGAGACTTGTCTCATTTTTCAGTTCCCCTTGGTTTTTATGTTTCCGCAACATGTATGTGGTGATATTTAGAGACTCGCAAGGTATTTGTAGGCTTATATTGAAATTTCAAGACTGAAATCTACAGTCTTGAAATTTCAGTATAAGTCTGGCAACAACATGTTTCTTTGTAAATTTTGTTGTTTGTGTAGCTGATCAAGTTTATTTTCCGTTTCGGCCGTTCTTCTTGTCAGTTATAAGATGTCCTGCTGAATGGCTGGTAAGGAAAAAAAATTATACGATTCGAAAGCACTGTCTATATGTCTATTTGAATAAAAATATTTTGACTTTGACTTTGAATGGTTATGCACCTACATAAGTTAGTACCTGGGCTGGGTAATTTTATTAAAATGTACTACAACAAGTCAAAAATACAGTTGATGTTTATTTAGTTTTTAACAGTTTTAATGCTTACGGCAATCATATAATGTAAGTTGCTAAAACTAGTACACGCCCCGAAAAAAATGGTTATAAAGCTAACAACTCTCAGGTTGAGAAAATGAGTTTGAGGTCTCTGGAAGAGATTTCTTCTTGAGATAGTCCTTATTTGTACGTGTTCCTCAAATTATTTGCGGAACTTTTTTTATAAGTGCAACTAAGAGTGGTTTATAAGACAATCTTAACAAACTCAGCATTGCCATAAATTTTTTATAGTCAAAGTCAAAGTCAAAGATTTTTATTCAAATAGACTTATAAATAAGTACTTTCGAATCGTCCAATTTTTTTTTCCCCTACCAGCCATTCAGGACATCTTTTAACTGATAAGAAGAAAGGCCGCAAGAAACTTATCAGCTTTAACAGAAACAACAACATTTACATGTTGTTGCCAAGCACAAATTTACAATTTTGAAATATATTTAATATAAGAGGAAAATTTTCCCATATTCAATTATTAGAATATTTTCCTTTTATCCAATTTATAATAATAATAATAATAAATAATAATGACTGGCTGCAAATGTATGGATATATTATGTGCACTACAGGAACTTCTCCGTTAACCAGAATTAAATAAATTAAAAATTGTTTATTTGCCTTAAAAACATAGAAATGTTGATATATTACATAGTTGAGAATTATTTTAAATGCATGTAAGTACCTACTTAAATTTTAAGACAAAAGGGTAAATGACTCAGTGACCGCGGGAATCCCACGGTCCCTGACAGCCTCACTACATACAATATTGATGTTGTGTCCTCATAGAGAGTGACACTACATACATAGCATTATATTTTGGAACATCGATAGAAAATAATTATAATTTTATTCTATGCCATATGTTAATGTACATATGGCATAGAATAAAAAAAGAAGAAAAAACAAAGATATAAGTAAACAAGTTTCGTGACCAATCCTTAAACCTAACGCAAGAGTTTGCTGTGTAAGCAGCCATTAGCGACAATGTTTACGAAAAGTTGGAAGAGTGTGATACGAATTGGTGGAGGCAAATCATTCCATATTTTAGCAGAAGCGAACTAAAGCAACCTCGTGCGCCAGCCAATCGGAACTTGGGTACACGATAACATTGGATTGGACCTCTATCCCTTAGAGATGGGATCCTTTTCTTGCTTATCAGTTTATTGTACAGGTACAGAGGAAATTTATCGTGTAACAGTTTGTAGAGAAGGCATGCATATTTAAGTTAACAGCTGTTTGACACATTGAGTAAATGTTTCTGTTGCAAGTCCAGTGAAATTCTACTTTTTTGGGTATAGCAAAGCAAAATCTCATACAAGCGTTTTGTACTCTTTGTACCCTCTTAAGCGTCTTTTTGTATAGACAGGGAGTATAAACTATATCGCCATAGCTTAGATGAGATAGTACCAAAGCATTACACAATAATAATCGTGTTCCTTCATCAAAGGACGCATTTTACGCACAGTAGAGTTTTTTAGGGAGCTCTAAAAAGCAGTAGGTATATATAAAAATATTTATATCAAAAATAATAGAACATTAACAGGTATTTCATTTGAATAATAAATAATTTTTTAACTTTAGTACTTTCCGAGAAAACGTTTCTCAAAAAACTCTACTGGAGTGTTTAGTGCGAGTTTTTCACCAAACTTACGCCGGAGTCAAGATTAAAATCCCCATGTTTTTCTTTCTCAGGCGAATGCTCGCAGTTGCTCCAAATCTTAAAAAGTTTTTAGAATAATGGACCTATTTTAATTATGCTTATCTTTACCTACCAAATAAAAAGAAAACCGTCATTATTGACATAAGTCATAACTAATCAAAGTGTGACGCAACTGTCGCGTGATTAATAAATACGTATTTTTGTCTTATAACAACTATGAACGTGCACAAACTCTGGGAATACAGGGAATATGTCAACGTCAATGGCATGATGCTGACCAGCGAGCTGATCTCGCTGTTGCAGAACTCTCTGACGCTGCTGCAAGTGGAGAACCACTTCACACACATCCAGTACTGGGGCCAGCTGTACGCCCTCGACGCCGACTACCACATCGCCGTGGGCATCGCCGGCGACGCCATCGCCGATCGCAAGTACTTCTACACCACTGACTTCAAGTTCTGGGGACTCCTCCCCAAGCCCAAGAGGAAGTACAAACTCTTGTCGCTCATCACCACCTTCCCGTTCCGAGGCGATCCCTCCCTCAAAATCAAGGTGTTAGATGAATCCCTCGAAGAAAACCACCCGGACAGATGCCACTTGATGAAAGAAGAGAGCCGCTTAGCTGCCACCATCAGCAACATTTCTGATGAGGCAGAGGTCTGCGCTCGAGGTCAGTTGATTCAACAGCCGGACGGACGCGTCGTCATCAGTCCCCACTACTACGGCCTAACCGCTCCGGAGGCAAAGCAATTGAAGTCCTACTTACACGTTCGCCAGCCACAGCAGCGTTGGAATACGAATCTTTTAACCAGGCCGGATTACAACTACAGCATGGACTTCCTCGACTCTGTCGACCAGGACATTCCGAATGGCTGCTGGAGCTTGTCCCTGGAGAAAAGCGGCAGCGTGGCGTATCTTCGCAGCTTGTACTGGCCAGGGATGACGTTCTTCCACAAAGTAAGAACTTGTGACGCCGGGTTTTTGTACGTCGGCAATGGTAGGAAGAATCTTGATGTGCCGTTCCTTCTTTGACTTTATTTTTGGTACTTAAAACTTTACTTTGATGCGTAACAAAAATCAAAATAAAATAACTGGTTTGTTTAATTTTTTACCGCTTTATAATTTGCTTCGTTTTGAAACGGTTTCCTGCATTTTTGCACTCTAAAGGTGTAAAAGTGTGAGTATTTTACGGATATCTTACGGATATTCAGCGCACTATATTACACGAGTAAGATCGAATTTACGGTGTTTTACCAGTCATCCCTTGACCACGGCTCATGAATAGGTGCCGAAACGTCGGAGAAAAAACCTTAAAAACACGGTAAATTCGATCTTACTCGTGAAATATAGTGCGCTAAATATCCGTAATAATAGTGTTATTTTTCTCAAACCTAGAACAAATATTTTTAAAATAGGTACAGTCACCATCAGATATATCGTAGCAGACAAGGTGACCAAATACATCTGAACAGTTGAAATGGCAAAAAGTTCCTTACACTCTCTAAACATCATTAATATCTCAACATTCAATACGTAATTAATACCTGAGCAGTACTGTTTGCTAATAAGCTTGTCAATAATTTCTATACATACAAAAAACCATAAATATCTGAACAAATAGTTTTTATACTTATGATAAATTTTTAAATAGAAAAATATTGGAAAAAATCATCTCATCATCATCATCAGAATCATCTTTATTCTTATATTATAAACTAGCAGAGCCTCGCGGTTTTACTTGCGTGGTGCCCGTTCCCGTGGGAATATCGGGATAAAATATAGCCTATGTCACTCGGGAGAAATGTAGCTTTCTAATGGTCTAAGAATTTTCTAAATCGGTCCAGTAGTTCCTGAGATTAGCGCGTTCAAACAAACAAACTCTTCAGCTTTATAATATTAGTATAGATTTGCATGCTGCATGCAACCAAGCATGCAGCATGCAAGAAAATATGCAGCATTGCAGCAAGCTTGCAGCATTGCAGCAAGCATGCAGCATTGTAGCTAGTATGCAGCTTGCAAGAAAACATGCAGCATTGCAGAAAGTATGTAGCATTGTAGCTAGCATGCAGCATTGCAGCAAGCATGCAGCATGCAAGCAAGCATACAAAATGCAAGCAAGCATGCAGCATGCAAGCCAGCATGCAGCGGCAGCGCAGGCAGCATGCACCATTCAAGCAAGCATGCAGCATACAAACAAGCATGCAACATGCATGGTTTCTGTCACGGCTCCGGCGCTGCGGGGCTCTGGCGGTCCCACGCGAGCTTATCGTCGCAGATTGTTTTCGCTCACCACCGCAGCTTCGGCTTCACACACACCCCTACGCGCCTGCGCGGGCTTAAATTACACTCTAGGGGTAGGGCATACAAGACTACGTGGTGTCGGTTTTGCAGGGATTCGTTTCTGTCACTATTATAGCACAAAATTAAGAGTCTACCCTTTATCGCGAACCTTTTTTGTCATAATATTATTTTGCATATCAGCGGCTGGCATTCAATTCATTAGAAATAGAATGCCTAATGAAATTATTCCAAATGAAAATCTGCCATCAACGTAGTATGCCAAGTGAAATTCTGCCATCTTAAAAGTATGCCATTGGAAATTCGGACATATAAACATTCGACCAAATAATAATTATACTAAACAATTTTTATGCCTTGAGCATATTCGTTTAAAGAAAATTATGCCAAGTTTGTTCTGCCAAATGAAATTCGGAGCAACGAAATTCTGCCAAACAGAGGGAACCCGTCTCAGTAAAGTCATGTCGCACTAAGGTTGTGCCGCGTGAAGTCGTGTCGAAGTAAAGTCGTGTCGTAGTAAAAACGTGTCGCAGTGAAGTCGTGTCACAGTTAAATCGTGTCGCAGTATAGTCGTGTCGCAGTGAAGTTGTGCCGCAGTGAAGTCATGTCGTATTGAAGTCGTGTCGCAGTAAAGTCATGTCGCAGTGAAGTTGTGCCGCAGTGAAGTCTTGTGGCAGTGGAGTCATGTCGAAGTAAAGTCGTGTCGTAGTAAAGACGTGTGCAGTGAAGTTATGTCGCATCAGTGAAATCGTGTCCAAGTAAAGTAAAAGTTTGTCGCAATTAAGTCGTGTGGCAGTAAAGTCGTTTCGCAATGAAATCGTGTCGTAATAAAGTCGTGTTGCATAGCACCGGTAAGAAGGCACCCTAAGCCCAGTGTTTAATGCATAGATAGATGCACTTGAGGTTATTTGTTCAGATATTTTTGTGTTTTATTATGTTCAGATATTAATGACATATTGAATGTTGTGATATTAATGATGTTTAGTTCGACTGTAAGGAACGTATTGGCATCTCAACTGTTCAGATGTATTTGGTCACCTTGTCTGCTACGATATATCTGATGGGGACTGTACCTATCCAAGGAGAACCCCAAAACTATGAGATCTATGCGATTTTATTTTCATCCCGACCTTACATTACATACATAACATAACGTAAAGTAGGTGAGGTACACTTAATTTTTTGTTTTCAATATTGTATTCTAGCACATTTCGGCGTAATAATGATTATTTCATGCGGAATTACAGCTTTCTATCTAGAAGTAATGGCTTGCTAAGCCGTGGATGGAAAGACAGACATGGCGAAACTATAAGGGTTCTTTTTTGACTTACTACGGCACCCTAAAAATAAAGATTGGGCTTATAAACCCGGCTGGTACAACATTTACAAAAAAACTAGTATTTGATTAGTCATGTGGAATGTTGCCCTGTCCCCTTATCGAAGCCCTAATAATGCTATGAAAATAAGCAAACCACTTTTTGATTTCAGTATTATTCCACTAGACTTCTTTTGCGACCCCTGTTGTTTCATTATATGGGCATGATAACACAGAAAATCGAATCTCAATTTCTCAACAATTAATCTGAAAAAACAAGGTACCAACATAGCGGCAAAATATGTATTGTGCGTCAGCCAGCCGGGCCAGCCAGCGCCAGCTGTCATGTTCTATCTAGTCAGTGGATAGTTGGCCGGCCGAACGACTTGGGTTTGGCGGTTTATCCGTTTCTGTTTGTAAAACCGGCTTTCATACAAAATTAATTTCTTTGTTGTTAAATTATTACTACAAACCCAGCACCCTGCCATAAACGCAAAATGTCGACTAACGGCATAAATACTGCCGACGAAGCTGGCATGACGGCGGAGTGCGATGGCGAAAAAGTTGTCACAATGATGGACGTCCTACAGGAACAAGAAGAATTCGAAGAGGACGCCAATGCAGTCCTGGGGGCCTCTGACGATAAAAACTGCACTTACTCCAAGGTAAATAGACGATGTTTTTACGTTCGCATACGGAAATTGTTGTCAAAATGGCTGGCCAATTTGACGATAGTATAGGACCTCAATGTGACGTCGCCATGCCCATTGCAACATTTTCTATTTTCGACAAGACGCACCGTACGCCAAATTTAATGAAATAGAAATGTTCACTAGGATCGGTATATATCTCTCTTCTTCTAGAATACTTTATTTGCGCTCGGTTACACCTTTACAATGGCTTTCACCATGATAAATTTAAACCTTGTTCTCTTTTCCGCACCTGTATCACGCTACGCTACTTTAAATTCAATATAATTTAATTTTATGAAAAGATTAAATAAAGACTTAAGTTATAAACAACAGTAAGAAAGTTAAGGAACAAAGACATCATGCTTTTGTTATTTTTTTGTATCTAAATGTGTATGTCTATTCTTACTTTAGTTAGTCCATCTGATCCATGCTAGTAGTATAATTTTCGGTAAGGCCACAGATTTAATTGTTTATTTTGCATGATATGTAAAGAAAATCTCAACTGTAATAACCTAAAACATAATCAATTAATCAGTTCCTAATTTTATACATACAAGAAAATTATTGTGAGTGGTAAATGTTTTTATTTCATGGTTTAATTCATGCTGCTTTTTTTTTCAGGGTTACATCAAGCGTCAAGCTATCTATGCTTGCCTAACCTGCTGTGTGGAAGCCAAAGATGATCCTTCAAAGAGGGCTGGTGTGTGTCTCGCATGCAGCCTCACTTGCCATGAAAACCACGATCTTGTTGAATTGTACACTAAGAGAAACTTCCGATGTGACTGTGGTAACCCAAAATTCAATTCTCATCCTTGTCAATTTACACCAGACAAAACTGAACTTAATGAAGATAACAACTACAATCAAAACTTCAGTGGCTTGTACTGCATTTGTCAAAGACCTTACCCTGATCCTGAAAGCACGTTTGAAGATGAAATGATCCAGTGCATCATTTGTGAAGATTGGCTACATTCTTCACATTTGGATGCAACTGTACCAACTAATGAACAATATGCTGAGATGATTTGCAAAGGATGCATGGAGAAAAATGATTTTATTCACGATTACAGCGATTTTGCAGTAAACAATGAATCAAATAATATTGATATTATGACAGTTGAAGGTGGAGAAGTTATTTCAGCCAACACTGTTTCTGAAACCAACGGCACTTTAGAACAAACGCTACTTAATGGTGAATTGAAATCTATAGAAACAAACAATGAAAACAAAACCAAAGAGGAAATGGATGTTGATACACCAGCAGAAGAAAAAGAAAGTGTAGATAAGGTATCTGATAGTGATAAAAATGATTTAAATGACAAAGTTCTAGAGAGTACTGTGAATGAAAATGCTATGGACACAGATAAAACTGAAGAAATAAGTACTACTGATATCAAGGACTCTGAAAATTCAGAAGGTACAAATCAATCCGAGACAGCTAAAGACATTGATGAATCATTGGTTAACAAATCTGAAAACAAAGTAAATGATAGTCTTAGTAATGAAGATATTGTCTCTAAAATTAATGATATTATTGACGAAACAAAGGAAACCTCAGATTTAATATCCATATCAGAAACTGAACAAAACATTGAAAAAAAAGTAAATAAAACTGGAGATGCAGAGCAATCACAGTCTAATTCTAAACATTGTGATAATGAGAAAGAAATTACAGATGAAAGTAACAGTAACATGGAAACATCAAAAACTGAAGGCGAACCCGAAAAACAAGAAATCTGTAGTAATATTGTTAATGATGATATAAGTAAAGACAATATTGAAAGCAAGTCTGATGAATCACTAGAAAAGGAAAAGTCTGATAACACAGAGGAATCAGGCAAAGAAAACGAGGAACAAGACACAGATGGTAGTCAACCTGCCATTGCAAATGATCAAAAGAATGATGATAACAATCAAAATGAGTCTGGTGAAAAAGAAAGTCAAGAAAAATCACCTATAGAAAGTCTTGAAGAATCTGCACAAAATGAAAATGGGGTAGAGTCTGCACCAAAAGAAACTGCTGTAGAGTCAGGACCAATAGAAAATGAAATTAAATCTATAGATAGTGCCATAGATACAGATCCTACTAAATCTGAAGATGACTGTCTACCTTCAGAGGGTGAAGCCAAATCTGTGCCTAATGAAACAGAGGACAAGTCTGTATCAGTTGTGAATGATGATGCACAGATCAACAGTGACCAATCTTCAAACAAAAACGACCAAGCTTCTGAAGATTTAGAGTTTTCATCAAATGTTCAAGAGAATGAAATGGAAGTCTCTACAGAACATGAAGAGGCTAAACAAGTACCTAATGAAACACAGGACAAGTCTGTGACAGTTGAGAATGAGGTTCTACAGACTAATGT
This sequence comes from Chrysoteuchia culmella, assembly GCA_910589605.1. Classification (NCBI taxonomy): domain Eukaryota; kingdom Metazoa; phylum Arthropoda; class Insecta; order Lepidoptera; family Crambidae; genus Chrysoteuchia; species Chrysoteuchia culmella. Next base: position 869,998 of record OU342649.1, read on the forward strand.
TGACCAATCCTCTAACAATCGAGTGTCTGCGGATTTAGAGCTTTCATCAAGTGTACAAGAAAATAAAAGGAAACTCTCTACAGAACAATCTGATACAGATGAAACTATTACAAAAAAAGCTAAATTAGACAAGTCTAATGAATGTGCGAGACCCAAGGGAATCAAAAGAAGATTCAAAGGCGCGACATTTTGGCCGTCTAACTTCCGCCAAAAATTATGTACTTGCAATGAGTGCATATCTATGTACAAAGATCTTTCAGTATTATTTTTAATTGATCCAGATGACACTGTCACAGCATATGAAACATTAGGGAAAGAAAAAATAAATGGAGCACCTGCCTCTCAGTATGAAAAGGGGCTGTTGGCATTATCGTCCTTAGACAGGGTGCAACAAATAAATGCTTTAACTGAGTACAACAAAATGAGGGACAAACTACTAGATTTCCTGAAAAGTTTCAAGGATAGGAAAGAGATTGTGAAGGAGGAAGATATCAAAGCATTCTTTGCTGGAATGAAGCCCAAACGTGAGCCAGATGGTGTATACTTTTGTCGGTAATTTAACAGTTATTTTAAGAATTAATTTTATATTATTTGGTTACTGATTGCATTCCCTGTGCTAAGTTTTATTTTTAATGGTTTGATAACCTTCTCATAGAAGTTACAATGTCTCATTATAATCTTTTCACTAACATTTGTTTTTTATTTATTTTTATTTCTACCTCAATTGTCTTTCCTTCCTTACTATAAAAAACCTCAAACCTTTTAGTTCTCTCATATAGAGCATCTCGCACTCATGTCACTAATTTTGTCACCAACAAGGGTTGGTTGGTACCATAAACATCTGCAAAGAAAACTGAAATGTGCAGTAGGACAGGCCATACATACTAATCACTACTTGACGCTAATGGCCGCGCTCATAAAATGTACTCTGTGGCCACACTTGACAGACTGTCCGAATTCGATCACTTTGGTGGACGGTGACCGTAAACTAGCATTACAAGTGAGCGCTTCCGTGCTTCGGAGGGCACTTTCACGTTCCACGTCTCAGTTGTTGGTCATCTGATAACAATCCAAGTCAAGGGTCTTAAAAAGGCGGTTGATAAACTGACACCAGAAGTGGCCACTAATCCTCATACGATAAAAAAGACTACAACAAATCATTACATTTCGCGAAAAACTGTTTTATGGTAAATGTCGTGTCACCTGTAAAGGTGTATGCATCAGAATTATGCTTTGTTGTTTTTTTTTATTTTTTATATTGTCTGTGTTAATGCATGCACTGCTGGTGTACCTTAAAAATAAATAAATAAAACGTAGATGATATCCATCTTGATTGATGATACAAGTATTTTAGGTGTAAGAGCGATGATTTAATAAAAACTTATATATAAAGTGATCCTAGAAGCATTTTTAATGTTAAGAGGTAATGAGTGAAATGCAATTTGCGTCTAACTGATGTATTGGCAGTTGATAGATATAATATGACACATGTCATATCGTCGAAAAAGTATTGAAAAAAAAAAACACTGGATAAGCTTTCTTAAAAAATACTAATCTCTAGCTATGCTGAAAATGCTACTTACTTTAATACATCATTTTTCATTTTTAGTTGTGTAACAGCATGTTTAATAATGAAACATCCAAATTGAGTAAGATAATAGCTTTATTGTAATAATGCAGTACTGCAGGGCAATCACGCATACAGAATATCATAGTGTCCAGGTCGGTACAGCAGATGGACAAGGGGTTTGGCTCCCTCGGGAAACACGTGAGCAATTACCTGTAGAAATAAGCAAATTTTCTATTATTAAACCTAAAAGCTAGGCGGTTGCGTAAAGTCAATTGTATTCATCTGACAGTTCATATTCTTCTTCTTCTTTTTATATAATGGCGGTGCCCTTTTGGATTTCGCCAGTATCCAGTTTTTCGGCTGAGTAATAATTTTCTTTCTACAAACTCTGCTTCTTCAAGGCGTCTCGTGAGAATTTCGTGAAGAAGTATAGAGGTGGCCAAATTTTTAATTTAGAGGCTGTAGATCCAGCTGTTGATAATTCTATAAAGGGGACAACACAATAAACTTAAGACCGGTTAGTAAGTAACGTGTACAGAATATATAAATAAGCTATATTATAATCTTATATTATTAGTGGATATAAAATCACAAAGGATTTCAATACATGGGGATTTAACATGGCTGAGGACAGCTTTTAAATTTGTAGGCTTGGGGATACATTTAGGGAGGATATCATACAAGGAGGTGGGATATTTAGGGCAGTTAAAGAAAATGTGGTCAGCCGTTCCTTCGTCTAGACCGCATTTGCAAAGTGAAGAATCCCTAGTCCTGATTTTGGCCAAAAAAACGGGGGTACATGCGTGGCCTAACCTAAGACGGCATATTGTGGAGGTGCACAATTTAGATGCCTTTTTGTACTTGAACAAAACAACAATGTAATGTCATCCCATACAAATTGCAGCAGATTGAATACAATATGAACTGTCAAATTAATATAATTACCTTACGCACCCCAGGTACTAATAAAAGGTTTGTAGTAAAATGGCAGAAATCAAAAGTAGCAGCTGATGTAAAACCAATGCGTTTCATAACATTATTACAATTGTTTAAATAATAATTTATTATTTACTACAAATTTGATTCATACCTGACTACCCTCCCCGCGATCCATGTACTCTACTTTGACTCCTACATGAAGAGCATTACTGAGTGCTATTATATGAATGTGGTCAGACTCCTTATACATTGGCTCTACCTCCTGAAAAAATACATAAACAAAAGTGTGAGGATCTTGTTTGATTGTAAATTACATCTTTTAATTCTTTGAAGTCTATTTTATAAGAAATAACAATTTATTATTCATTACCTGTCTGCAAAATTCAGTAACTGTGCGAGACCCTTCAATAAAGTTTTGGTAAAAATCATGCTGCGTTTGCAGCTGGCCAGAAGTGACGAGACGCAAGTAAACTACAATATAATCGGAGTAGCCTTGTTTGTTAAACTTATCGTGGAGCTCGGCGCGCACTGGCTCTAGTCCCTCGGGTGATCCTCCAGCCTGCTCACCCACTCTTTGCACTACCTCCATAAACTGTAAAATATAAGAGTTTATGAACATACCTTGGGCTAGATAATAGTGGTGGTTATGTGAAATTTATTTATTATTTATTTATTTATTCTCCGCAGATAGAAAAACATACTATAGTTCAAACGTCAGTATTAGAAAATAACAAAGAAAACACATAACCTAAAAATATGGAAATTCGCAACTTACCGTCTCGTAAAAGTCTTCGACCGTGAACTGAGAAAATCCTAAAGCCAGGAGAATTTCTTTGGAGTTTTTCGCTATTTCATAAAACTTTTCATATTCGTCTTTGTTTGTGAGAAGGTGCTCTAAGTATGCGTACGAAAAGGCCCGGAAAAAACAGTTTCCATCGGGACGAGTTCTCCTGATATGTTTATATTTGGAAGAGAGATCCTTTACTTTTAACAGATATACTGGATCTTCATTGTATTCCTTTTCTAGTGATCCTAGAGGTTCAAGTTCACCAACGAGAGGTATCGACTCAGAAATCTGAAATGAAAAACAAACACAAACAGACGTCAGTAATTACGTTTTCTAAAACCAAACCGTAGCGCAGAGTAAGATCAAATATACTGTAATAAGTAATTTACCTCTTTTTCTATCTCTCGTTGTTGTTTCATAATCAGTTCATCTTGATTTATTGAATTATCCACTAATTTACCGGCACAACCGCTACTGCTTGATGCATCGTCCGCCATTTTCAAATAAAAATTGACAGGTGACGACAAATGACAATCGAGCGATCGTAATTTATGGATGCGTTCTCCTAAAAATATTTATCGGCGAAATCCAAAAGGGCCCCGCCAATACAGAAAAAGATGCGTTCTATACACAAAATTAGGAGGTACAGTCGGGGACATTCCCGGTTGATCAGTAGAGTTTTTTTCAAGGAGCTTTATTTAAAAAAGTAAAAGATATATAGAAAACGTTTATATCACAAATAATAGAAAATAAAGAAGTATTTCATTTGAATAATAAATTATTTCTTTAACCTTAGTACTTTTCGAGAAAATGTTTCTCAAAAAAACTCTACTGATCAACCTGGAATGTCCCCGACTGTACCTACGTGGGTTTTTTACTAAGTGAGGCCGCACACCAGAGATACATTTGTATAACACTAAATTGTTTAGTGCCACTACAGCTGACAGCTACAGCTAGGCGCCACATTTGAAACGCGCCACATTTGTCGACCCCCTATAATTGTATGTAAACCCGCACATGTAGGACACATTTGTAGTAGGTGCAGTTTGTGGCGAGACGTTCGTTTGCCGCGCCACACGAATTCAAGATCGAACACGTTCGTTTTATTTGGCGCCAAAATGAAAGACAACATTGAATTGTATGTCGAGTTTATTACAGAAGGTGAAAAAAACGCTATTTTATATAATCACACACTCTATGACTATAATAACAGACAAATGACAGAAATTATTTGGACTAAGATCGGCGAAAAATTCAATTACAGGGGTAAGTAAATATGCCATTCATTAATCGCCACATCAAAAAATCGTCGTCGTCAGACGATGATGTCGACTAGTTGGTTAATATAACGCATAGCGCTATATTTTAACGCGCTGTCTGTACATCGCGTTTATAGCGTGTTATGTATGTAGCTTCGAATCCGCTATACGCTATAAAATATCGCGCGCGGCAAGACACAGGGGCCACAGCGCGCTGCCAGTCATCGCGCGGCCGCGTTTGCGATCGAACGCGCTCTACGTTACGTACGCAGCAGGCTCGTCTCGCTCGCTAGCCGTTATATTATCGCGCGCGCTTGAGTGTTTTGCGGTTATTTGTGTTATTATTATTGCGATGATTCTGTTCTTCTGAGAATGAGAGAAAAAAAAATAGAAATACATTCGCATTAAAATACTGAATTATTTAAGTAAGTATTCAATTATAGACAGTCATAAGCCTGAAAAGTATGAAGGAAAGTTCATTTTATTTAAGACTAAAATACACTACGCTAATAGTTTGTTTGTATAGCACGCGGCAAGTCTAACGAAACGAACGAATGAATGTTATGTAACGTGCGTACGCGAGATCTAGCGTGCTGCACGACTTAACGCGCCATTCGACGGCCCCATACGCTTTTTTTCAAACACGCTATATTATAGCGTATTTTAAAGTGCGCTAGAAATTTATGGCGTATAGCGGATTATACATTTATAGTCGTTTTGAACAACTCTAATGTCGACATTCTGTTGCTAGTGCATGTATGTGCATGCATGTACGACATGCATGTGCGCATACACGATACGCAGCGATGCCAGACGTACGGTAATTACCGTATTTGTACGGTATTTTCAAGCCTTGTACGGTAATCTATCGTGGTGCCAAAACCATACGGTAATTTTAAGAACTGCGCGAAAATTCGACAAAACGTACGGTAATTTTAAGTTGGCGCCTAATCTCTGAATTGACCCATAGATAAGTGAGGTGGACCTGACATTCGGACCGTAATTTCTCTCTATCACACTAATAATATCCTAAATTTGCCATCTCTTTCCTTTCTGTTTATCACGGATGAATGAACAGAACAACTGCCCCCGTGGCTCGGGAATGCTCGGCTCCCGACAGCGGAATGTATACGCTGTCTCTGTCACTCACTATAGAATAGACAAGGACAAAGCACAGAATTCGAATAAATAATTGCGACTTTTCATACAACCATCGTGTACGGTAATTTAGGGGTACATTTTACGGTAATTCTGGCAACATAGTCTGGCAACGCTGACGATACATTTGTCTCCGTGTAAATTGTGGAGCAATAATTGTGGTGCCGTAAATGTATGTTGCGTGTAGCGTGTGGCGCCAGTGTGGGACTCACTAAGCCGTATTTTTATGTTATAATGGGTGGAGAGGGGATGAGAAGTGGGTACACGTCATATTATAAGATGGACCTCATCATGTACGCCGTGTACTGTACCTTCCCTGTTAGTAATTTGTACTCACCAGATTAATAAAACAACTTATTATTTCATTAAAATTATTTTACTTAAATCATATATTAGATATTATTAACTAATCTGCAAACATATCTTCAATTTTCTTTTGCACTTCTTTTTCAGATTCTGAGTTAAGTTTGTCTGGTAATAGTTTCACTGCTTCCATATCTGCTGGCTCACCATCGTTAGATGGAGTCTGACCCTGGGCCTGAAAGAAAATAAGTTTTACTGAGGCTAAATAGCTAATTTTGTTAATTCTAATAGAAAAATACTAGAAAACAACAACCTCCTGCCTGATATGAGCTCGTGACATAAGTCAAATTTTTCTAATAGAATATATCATATCCTGTCAATCTGTCTGCTAATCGTGATGGTAAGATGCAAAATCAAAAACTCATAAAATGGCTAATTTTATAATTAAAATCCGTGTTACTTTGAAAATTAATTTCTTACAGTCTTATGATAAAGCTTACAAAGTTAGTGAATATTGACCGTACCTTCTGTAGTTGTATTTCGAGTTGCATGACAGCCCGCTCGAGCCTGTAGTTGTCGGAGACGAGGTGCGCCCAGCGCCGGCGCAGCGCCCGCAGCCGCGCCCCGCTCGCCGTCTGCGATCGCTTGCGCTCCCAGTTTACTGCAGCTATCTGTTTTCTGTAAATTATATAAGAAAAATATAAAGTCTCGATTAGGAATAGAAACACCTAAAACAACACAAATAAGTAGCTTTTACTTTATTATTAATGATAATAATAACAAAAAGTCCGAAATGGGAGAACACAACTTTAAAACATATTAATAATAAGAAAGCCTTTTATTTATAAATAAAAGGATTTCTTATTATTAATATGAATTAAAAATTTTCAGGCTTTACCCGTAGTCCCACCGGTCTGTTCCCCTGGTGGGACCACAGGTAATCCCGTTTTTTTCACCGTAGTCAGTAACTCAAGCGATAATATTCTTCCCTGTAGACCCACTGCTCGAGAAATGCCCTACTCAACCGTTCAAATAATATTTAAGTAAAAGTACCAGGAATACATAGGTAACCAGGAGTTCTTTTAAAATGTTTCGAGATTTTTATATGCAATAGCTTTTAATAACTCCTAGTTGGTTATGGGGCCCTGGTACTTTTCATTCAATATTTTTCTATTTTTTGTATACCAGGCAGTGGGTCCACAGTTAAAGACATTAATTGTGGATTCACCAGGAGGGCAAAGTGGTGGGACCACAGGCAAATGCAGTATTGTTGTTTCAATTACCCGTAGCTTCACCATAGTGCAGTGGGACTACGGGGAAATAAAATTACCCGTGGTCCCATCAGGGGACAAATCGGTGGGACCACAGGTAAAGCCTCAAATTTTTTGCTTTTGCCTACTTAAAAGATGTAACAAGTAACAAAGCATTAAAAATTATTAATCCAAGTATGAATTTTACTGCCCTAATATTTATAAGATCTTTTTTGAGCCATGTCATGTCAATAGTTAAACATCATACCTGAGTTGTGTATGCACATTTTGGGCCCTAGCAACTAATGCTTGCAATGTATTCAGGTATGATCTCCAGGCTTCAGAGCCATACTGAAGCTGTAGTTCCAAGTTCAGAACTCTTATAGCCTGGTGAGAGAGCTGCGCATGTGAATTGTCAACGGACTCTGCCCACGCTGTTGGCTCTCCTAGACGACCCGCTGGTGGAGGCGGTAATTCATATCTGTAAAATACGTTAATTATTATAATAAAATAGGTTTTTTCTTATCATTTTATAGCTAGTAAAACGGGGAAGTAAAGAGAACATACCAGTAGTGGGTCATTTAATTACACTGGTCAACTATGTTTGTCAAAACATGATTATGACTACAAAAATTGGGGCCTTTTCTTGAAAAAAAAATAGTCAGAAATATTTTATATGAAGTAAACACAAACCAAAAATATCCATATGCACGGATTCAGAACTGGCAGTGCACTGGTGGCAGCATGTCTACCCTATTGTCTTCGTCATAGGCTATTTATTTATTGCATGTCACAATGAATAAAGTTATTATAATTTTAGGAGAGAACATGAGATACCCTGCAAGGGCATAGCAATCACAATATTCTACAATACTTGTAATAATAATAATTAAAATTATACAGTTCAATTGGACGTAGTTACGCCAAAAATATCCATATGCACGGATTCAGAACTGGCAGTGCACTGGTGGCAGCATGTCTACCCTATTGTCTTCGTCATAGGCTATTTATTTATTGCATGTCACAATGAATAAAGTTATTATAATTTTAGGACAGAACATGAGATACCCTGCAAGGGCATAGCAATCACAATATTCTACAATACTTGTAATAATAATAATTAAAATTATACTGGTAGATTTAGATTTAATGAATTCAACTATATATTTCACATCACTGATCAATCGATTTAGACTTGTACTGATGCTACATCCCTAGTCCAAATTTCTACCCTCATATCATTTATATCCTTGATCCATGGGGGTAAACCAATATCTCGTCGTGTCGGCCATATTCAATAACTTCCGATCCAGCTGCCTTCGCGACAGGGCGTTTTGAGTCGAGCTCCGTGTTCCTCATATTTTCGGTCAAGTTCTATTCATCGTTCGTCATCTTCAAAGTGATCGCCGCGAGTTTATATATAGACAATATTGTGATCACAAATATTAGCTTGGAGGAGAGTTAAGGAAGAAGTGAGACGCGCGTCCATTTACAACCAGCACGCGGGAGCAACGTCGAACCAGGTTAGCCCCCTCAAATTCCTTCCTCTTTTCAAACGATCCACCATATACAGTTCAATTATACTAATAAAATTATACAATTATTGACTAATGGCTTTGGTATTCTTCTTCTCATTGTGTTTTTATTTGTTAAAATTTTTGGTGCATTCTCAATCATAAAATGATGTGAATTATGGATGTTTACCTACAACAAATAAATAAAACAAATACCTTTTCATTGACAGTGGTTCCATTGGCAACCGTTGCTGTACTCTTTCCATTTCCCTTAGCAATGCTTGAGTTTCAAATGAGGTACTTGGCTCAGGTCCAGTGTTTTCCAGATAGTTCTTTGTTGGTCTGTATCGTCTACATTCTTCTTCTACCATTGCCAACGCCTGAGAAAAACAAATAAAGGTCAGACAAGTATTACTTGCTGCCAACAAATGGTCGTAATTATTATTGGTACTGCCAATAACTTACTGCTTCTCTGACTCCTGGATCATCGTAACCCTGATCAATGTATGGTAACGCATCCACCACTACTTCTCCAGCCATATTTAGGACTGCCTGAATTGACAACCTATTTGAATTATCGAGAAAATGTACAATTTCACAATGAGCACACAATTCAACTAATCGTTTCTTGGTGATGAAAACGATACAGTAAAACACTAATAATGTGTAGTACTTTTGTTTTTACGAGTGGTGAGGTGAAAAAACAAATACAAAAAAAAATTAAACTTTTTTCCCTTTTTTTTAAATTTTTACTTTACAGCTTTGGTATTCATTTACCATACAGCCTGTTCGTCATTTCTACAGCTTTGTTGTAAAAGTTTTCTTCTGAACTCTTCGCGTTTCTCGTTTTCTTCTTTGTCTTTGATGAACATTATTTTAAGAATTTTGTTGTAATGTAATGTAAACATCTTCGTGTTTTTTATTAGCTTCTGTATTCTATCTCCTTTTTCTTTAAATGACATGACTGCATATAAAGAAAAAGAATAAGAAAGTAAATATATAAAGAGGCACAGGTAGTATAAATAAAACTAAAACTAGGTTGTATGGTCTCTGACCTTAGCAGTTCAGAACATAAAATAACTAAAACTTCATTTTGAGCTGTCACTGTCAACGTTTTGTCAAATCAAATTATTTTCTGATCTGACTGAAATTCTGAATAGTATTTTCAAAATAAAATACGTGACGATTCATTTATTTTAGTAAGTAGAAATCACATGCAACAAGTAATTATGACACGCGACGTGACAAATGTGGACCTTTCTACGGTACCTACCTATACGTTTGTTATCATTAAAAATGAAAATATTTATGCAAAACAACCAAATAAAAAAATATGGTTTTAGATTGCAGCTCTTCAACAAAAGAGGACACTTGCTTTTGTGAACCATTTCGTTGTAACTACGGTGCAGTTCCTGAATAATTTCTCAAAAAGATGTGAACAAAAGCTAATGCATTTTGAAAGAAAGTTGGAAAAAGTTGAAGCTGCTATGGTCCTTCTGGAAGCTCGAGTTAGTAATTAATTGCCATTAAGAAATATAGCTTGTCTTTGTTTGTTATATATTTATTTCAGTGCATTTCAACATTATCATTTGCATCTTTTATTACAGTTATCATCTATTCCTGAGGTAAACACTGCTTCAGAAGTCACAAAACCAGCCGAGCTTAAAATTGAGACCAAAACTGATGAAGTTGTGAATGTAACCGACACTACAGTTGAAAGTCTATCTGAGACTACTGAAAATATTCCACCTCCCAACTACCCTGAGTATGACAGATTTGTGAAGATGGTACAAGTTGGAGTGCCTTTACAAGCAGTCAAGTTGAAAGTCTCCATTGAAGGCTTGGACCCTAACATTTTAGATGAAATATTAAATAAATAGATTTTATGTAGAAGGAAGTGTCTTTGTTAAGTCATAACATTATTATTTCTAAACAGTGAAAAAATTATCTTGATATTGTTTTTTGTCAAACTTAAAAAAAAAACTGCATTGAGAATTTCACTTTTCACTACCTATTTAAAACTATATACACCTCCAATTATGTAGGATAGCTAAATACATGAATACTTTTCACAATTTCCAAACGAAACCTTTGTGCTCTGTCTAAGAACAAAGTGAAGAGAAATAAAACAAAGAAATTGTTAAGACTTATTTATTACAACCAGCCTAGAACTGGATCATCTGTCCTTTCCTCTTCTTGTCACCTCCAAGCTCGAAGTGCTTGCAACGCTTCAGAGCAACCTGTGATCGTACTTTGCAGTCGGCACACTCAAGACGAAGCACAATTTTCTTGGTAGTTTTAGCCTGAAATAAAAGATAATGTTAATGCTGACTGAAAAAATTTAAATAAATAAATATTTATATATTGTTATCTGTAAGGAACAAAGTGGTCAGTGTAGTAGAGAGTGTACTCCAAATTATTGCTGGAAGTTGAAGGCAAACAATATTAACTATACTAAACTGATTGGGAAGATAATATTACAATTTCAGCATTCGCACAACCTCTGGCCATAACATGATAACAGTCAAAGTCGACCGGTACAATAACATAACCCTTACCTTCTTTTTGAAGATGGGTTTGGACTGGCCACCATAACCCTGTTGTTTACGGTCGTAACGCCTTCTACCCTGAGCAGCATGCCTTTCTTTGGACTTTTTGTACTGAGACACCTTGTGGGTCTTATGGCATTTGCATTTTTTGCAGTAAGTCCTGCGCTGTTTTGGTACGTTCACCTGAAATGGACAATCAAAATAATTGAAATACCGTCACAGTTCCGCAGACAAAGACACTATGTTTCGTAACAGCATTCGTTTAGACTATTTTGTTAGGAAATGGCGATGATATTTACGGATAATTCTATAAAAATTAACCAACCATTTTTGTTTCGTTCGACACGATCTCACAAACGTCAAAAAAGAATTTTTCTCACCTCACTCACAGATTAGTTAGTTGTCATTGTCAACTGTCAACTGTAGGGATACCAGCGCAAAACACAAAGAAACTTCTATACTATTTGCAGAGCTTGTTTATCCGTTTAATTTTCAAACAAACCGGTACAGCAGCGAGTACATAGAAATCTTTCGTTAAGGTGGTATCGACTAGTGAGCTTATGTCTATACACGGATGGTCGCTATTAGCCTGATCGCCTCGCAAGTAGTAGGTACTTTTCGCAGTTTGGATTAAACCGGTTTATTTAGGTTTTGGATGCGCTCTCATTTCGAATACGCCGGAAGCGGTTTTTGTAAAAACAATTATCAAAAACCTCAATTAACGGCTCTTTTTCAAACCGGTTACAAGCCCTGACTTAGGTCGTTGTCGTTAGTTCCCTGGATCTCTGGAGGTTCTCTGCTATGCTATGTTATTGGAACACTTTGTTTCTGCAGGCGGGCAGGGGCCCGATTCTCACGCCTTCGATCTCGAATTCGACATTTTTTGGAGTAAAAAATCTGTATTAATAGCTCACTGAAAGCTGTTCGACATTATATGATTATCAAAGATAATTGAAACTAAAGGATTTTTTGACAGTAGTAGAGAATTCCCATCTGTGAATTCACTTGTGGCCGTGGCCGAGTTGTTTTTTTTTTCAATATTTTTCTACTTAAAATTTATCTAAAATTTTTAATAAAGAAATTAAGGATAAAAAAAATTGAATTCGATAAAAACATTGTTCATGACAACAAAAACGAAGAGAAACAAAGTTTTGTGTTTCGTTCTTTTCACACCACCACCACCGCCGCGGCTAGCTATATCGTATCGCAGCGGTATGCGGAACTGCTCTTGCGCGAGGATAATCTACTGGACCTCATTAAATACGAAAAGTCACAAATTTTCCATACATTTAGTTTATTTAAATCGACATAGAAAAAATACTATGAAAGACAGATAAAGAATTAAAAGAGAACAAATCACAATTTGACATTAGTTTTTCATAGACATAAAAAACGGCCAGCACATCACCGCACATCCTGCCACTCGAAAAACTACGAGACAAAAGTTATTGCCAAAACTTTTTGGGTAACTTAACCTGTCGCCCTCTACTAGTAACATAGGGCAACGGCAGCGGCGGCGGTGCTCCTTTTACCTTGTCCTCCACTTCATCTTCCTTCTTCACTTTCTCTAGAATGTTATTCTCCTCCAGCGCGGGTGGCGTACCAATACTTCCATGTGCCACGTCATCCTGCGACATTTCTAATAAATAAAACTTTTGAGCGGCCCTTACAAGCTCCCCACCTTCCGTTCTAACCTTGACCACCCTGACAACTCCATCTGGTCCAGGAAAAACTTCGGTTACTATCGCCAAAGGCCAGTTCACTCGCTTCACCTCGGCGGTCTCCACCAGGCCTATATCTCCCACCTTTATTACATGCTTCGCACTCTCTTGCCAACCCTTTTGGCGGTGCACGAGCAACGCCAGATATTCCACTCGGAACCTTTGTCTCAGGTCATGCCGTAACCGTTGCACGTACTTAATGCGATTATTAAAGCTCCGACTGTCAATCACATCTATATTTTGGATACCTCAAGCCATCTTTTTCTGTAATGCTCTGTCGAATCTTGGTCTTTTTCATACATTTCCATGTCTAAGTCTTCACTTTTCATACGTCATTAATTTGGTCCTCTAAACTAAATAATTTATTGGCCTTTTCTTCCAAAAATTTGTAAAGGCTTTTCACTTTTTGAGGTGGTCCTACTGAACATACTTCTTCCACCTCGTGTGCAGCCCTGGTAAACTGCCTTCTTGCCACAGTACGCAACTTTAAAAGTGTCTCCATATTGAAATGTACCTACTATGGCTGCGACTCTCGTTCTATGGTCTTCTATATAATTTATCCTCACACTTCTTCATTTAACTTGTCACGGTCGCCACTTGCGCGAGGATAATCTACTGGACCTCATTAAATACGAAAAGTCACAAATTTTCCATACATTTAGGTTAAAAAATACTATGAAAGACAGATAAAGAATTAAAAGAGAACAAATCACAATTTGACATTAGTTTTTCATAGACATAAAAAACGGCCAGCACATCACCGCATAGCTCTCGCTCTAATGCTAAGGTTAGAGCAAGAGTAGTTCTGAGTTCTGCCTACTACCGCTGCCTGCTGCGATATCGCTTACGCTTACCGCAGCGCGTCGGTTTTGTAAAAAGGTGGTTTATATCAAGCTGTATGCCTTTTGACTTTACCCTCAGCCCTCACGGAAGAAAAAAAGATTGTCACAATCACAATGTGACAACTGACAATCGAAGGAAAGGGCGCCAAAAAAAATTTTGACAGTTCAGTTACATTATTTTGCTATTGTTACTTTATTTATTTATTTTTTTACTCAATTACTCAATTTAAGTGATTATTAGTGCTTGGTACTTTAACACACAATGAAGTTTGCTATCCCCGAAATATCTTGGCACAATAGAGATCCTGTTCTAAGTGTAGACTTCCAACCGAAGTGCGAAGATAATGGTCCCTTGCGACTCGCAACTGGTGGCACAGATTCCCATGTTTTGGTCAGTATTTCCTTTAAAGAACATAATTACATTTAATACCTTACTCTCCAATATACTAATGACATTTGTTTTTTTGTCTTAGATCTGGTATTTATCTAGCACAGACAATGGATCTGTGACTATTGATGTGGCTGCAGATTTAACACGCCATCAAAAAGCTGTAAATGTTGTTAGATGGTCACCAAATGGTCAATTTTTAGCATCTGGAGATGATGAGTCTATTATATTTATATGGCAACAAAAAACTGATAAAGAATCTGCTCCTGCATTGGAACAGGGTGAAGAACAATATAAAGAAACATGGGTAATTTATAAGGTGAGAACTATTAATTTTAGTGTATGGTTTTGTTCTATATATTCAAATTTTGTGGGCTCAAACTCTGGCCCCTTCGTAAAACAATCAAGACTGAAAGCATTTATTTTTGCTTTAGACCCTCCGAGGACACATGGAAGATGTCTTAGATCTGTGTTGGAGTCCAGACTCACTGCACATAGCATCAGGCTCTGTTGATAACAAGCTGCTTGTGTGGGACATCACCCGCGGAAGATACAGCTCCATCATCACAGACCACAAGGGTTTTGTTCAGGGAGTGGCATGGGACCCTAAGAATAACCTTATAGCTTCTGCTAGCACTGATAGGTAATGATGGTTTCTATTTCATTGAAAAAAAAATCTAATGTGTTCTGCTACTTTCATAATAAACATTTTGCTTTACAAACTGTTTCTCTGCAGACACATATTTGTAGTGGACTGGTTTTTTATTTGCATAATGGTTTTCAATCAAGGCTCATTAAGACTTTTATTCTTCTCTTTACTTCTGCAATACCATCAACATTACATACAAAGTCAAAAGAGGCAACACTGGCCATTATTTAAAAAGGGGTTGAAGTTTTTTGTATGGAGCATGGTATACCTACAGTTTCTGTGACACATTAGGAGATTTTGCCAGAGGATATTTTGTATTTGTATTGACCTAAAAATTGATTTAAAAAGGTTTCAACTGTTTACCATAATCTCGAAACCCCTTTATGTAAATGATCAAATAAAGAGCTTTTTATTAAAAATACTCTCGAAATATACTATGTGGTTTCTTAAAATTCTGCAATTTTTTTATGTTTTAGAGTATTCCGCACCTTTGATGTCAATACAAAGAAGGTTGTATCCAGAAGCAGTAAAGCTACTTTGCCCTTCCCCCAAGATCACCCACTGAAGGATGTGAAAGTCCGTCTGTACCATGATGACACTTTGCAAACCTACTACCGTAGACTCCAGTTCAGCCCTGATGGCTTGCTCATTGCCGTTCCCGCTGGTAAAATTGAACCGGAACAAGGCAAGATGGACATGAAACCCATCAATGCTGTGTATATTTATACCAGATATTCTCTCAAAGTGTAAGTTACACTTTATTAATTACCTACTAGCAGTAAAGAATGCAACTGAATTCTGTTTATGATTTTGCATAAAAAGTTTTGTATTATTTAAATCTTTATTGTACATTATACACAAAGTTAGGTACCAAAGGCGGACTTAATACTAAAAGTATTCTCTACCAGTCAACTTTAGGGAAAAAAAGCATGATTATGCCTTTTAAGGAATATTTGTTGGGAGATTTTCTGATAGCATCAGGGAGGTGGTTCCAGAATCGTACAAGGATAAGAAATAGTAAATACATCCGATATTCTGATAGTCCCATCTGGGAATTCACCTGTGGCTGAGTTGTTTTTTTCCAATTAGTTTCTATTTCAAATCTATCATAAATAGTAAATACTTTTGAAAAATTGATATTTGTATAAAACAAATAGTTATTTTCACCTCACATGCTCTTAAAAAAAGGTTTTGACAATCAGTTTAGGCGTAGAAAATCTTGTACCTCATGTCAGTGTCAACATTTATGGAATCGTTTTTATTCTTATTAATAAGTAACAATATATTCCTACTATAAATAATTTTGAATTAACTATAATATGTACTCCCCTTTTTATTATTTTAGTTTTTTATATCATTAAAACAACGAAAAAAAGGTATATTTAGATTAAACTTTATGTTTAAAGATTTTTTTACCGGAAGTTGACTGCAGAAACAACCATAACTTATGATAAATTTTAAATAGAAAAATATTGGAAAAAATTAACTCTGCCACAAGTGATCCAATATTTTTCTACTTAAAAGTTATCAGAAGTATAAAAAAAGAATTGAAAAATGCAAAAATTAAAAAATCATAAACCATAACTTGTTCCTCGCTTTTGTGAGGTGAAAAATTGTGTGTTGCGCTCGGCAGAAAAATTTGTAGTGTCTTGTACCTTTGAAATCCTTGCTTCGCTCAGGATTCAATAGAGGTAACTCGCCGTTAAATAACCAACTTTCCAGCCTAGCATAACAAATAAGTATTATCGATCACAGTCCAGTGTGCGTGCTGCCGTGCAGCGAGGCGGCCCTCGTGGCCCGCTGGTCGCCCGTCACGTATGCGGCCCGCGCGCGCGGCCCGGCCCCCGCGCTGGCCGCGGCCCGCCGCATGCTGCTGGCCGTGGCCACCAAGCGGGCCGTGCTGCTGTACGACACGCAACAGAAGGCGCCGCTGGCGGTCATATCCAATATACACTATACGAGGTAACTGTGACCTGGCCCGGCCCCCGCGCTGGCCGCGGCCCGCCGCATGCTGCTGGCCGTGGCCACCAAGCGGGCCGTGCTGCTGTACGACACGCAACAGAAGGCGCCGCTGGCGGTCATATCCAATATACACTATACGAGGTAACTGTGACCTGGCCCGGCCCCCGCGCTGGCCGCGGCCCGCCGCATGCTGCTGGCCGTGGCCACCAAGCGGGCCGTGCTGCTGTACGACACGCAACAGAAGGCGCCGCTGGCGGTCATATCCAATATACACTATACGAGGTAACTGTGACCTGGCCCGGTACAGTACAGTCAATACAGTCAGTCTTAGTTGTTAAAAGCACTTCCTACTATTATTATAAATGTAAAAGTATGTCTGTTTGTTTGTTGCTCTTTCAGGCAAAACTGAAATTTGACACACAAATAGAAGATACTTTTTATCCCAATATTTCCACGGGACCACGCGGGTAAAACCGCAGGCAGCCGCTAGTATGATATAGATCTTGTTTTTTGTTATTTATACAAGCAAAATGTCCCTAGGCTGACGGACCTGAGCTGGTCTGCCGACGGGCGCCGGCTGGTGGCTTCTAGCACAGACGGCTTCTGCTCCGTCATCACCTTCTCGGAGAACGAGCTCGGGGAGCCGCTGCTCGAACAAGTGGACACTGTGCAGACGCCAGCAGGTTATACCAACAAATACAATTTGTTGTTACCTATGTTTGTGTCCATATTATTATCCTTGACTACAATATCAAATGTGGGTAATGTGGGTATTATTAAGGTCCGGTTGCTCGTATATTATAGTAAAGTTAAAGTTAAAATTTAACTGTTATCAATTTTGACTTCAGTAAAAAAAAGTCGGTTATATTCACATTCAGTTGGCCAAAAAAATTTTACGCGGCGGTTAAATTAAACAAGGGTTAAAAGTGTATTTCAAATAAATAACCTCAAAACGGTAGGCAAGCTACAAATTGTACTAATGTCAAAATTTTAAACCACCCCCTGTTGGTTATTTTTACTGCCGTTAAATCTGTAATCTGACTGCTCGGTAAAGTAACCGCTGCTTCGCTTTTACTTTAACCATAATTTAACCCTAAAGTTAGCGCAACCGAGCTACGAACAACTAAGTCTTCTAAAATTTTGTTTTTGCATGAAAAAGTTCCTGCAGGATTATTACGAGTTTGGCAAACTTGACGTTACAGTCAACGTTAACTGTAGCTGTCTCTTTCATGTGATAAAAAATAAACAAGAAAATATACCAGAAAAAAGCAACTAGTCTCATGTCGCCCTGACGGGATCTCTTTCATATTTAGCGATTGTTTACCGATATGAGCACTGTACCCGATCGTCCTGCAAATGTCATGTTTGGCAAACTTAATTAGTAAAAAAAATATACTAATCCAATATTTTCGTAATCTACATATTTTCGAAGTTGAAAACTTTTTAAATTTTTGGGATGGGTAAAAATGTTGAAGTGGCGTCAGGATACATGACCGTGTTCGAAAATTCGTAAGACAATTTACCGTTGACCTATTTCAAATTACATATAGTCTCACACTTGAAAGATCTACGTATATTAGTTAATAACAACCATTATATAAAGATCTCTCATTACTACCAACTTTCATATTGATGCTAGGTCAGTTTTAATTTCAAGGGACGAATATTCTTTTCTTTCATTACAACGTTATCTAGATATAGCTGCCACTAAGTTTTTGATACTTGATGACATTGAGTTGGTGCCTTGAGAGAGAATTACAGTTTCATACTACGGTACCAGATGGCGTTTATATTGTAGATTCATTATTCATAAATAACTATTGTATTAAATTAATTATTTCAAAGTTTTTATTATTTATTTTATATATTGCCAGTAAAAAAAACAACCCGTTGTTTTTTTTACTGGCAGCCTATTTTGTTGTACTGTCTTTTTACAAGTTACTCAGCTTTTGGTGGACTATCGAGTGACGTAGGTCTTGTTGGTGGTGGACATTCAGCCCAAGTACCATACTACTTTGTGTTTGTACTGTTGATTACAACTACAGTTGATAATTTTAAATATATATTTATTTCTTTATAGCACCCATGGAAGTTGAAGAAACAGAACCACAGAAAACGGAAACCAAAACGGAGAAGGCACCAGAAGAAAAATCAACCAGTAACTTGCAAAAGATAGACTCTTTCATCAAATTCAAGACGCCTTCACAGAAATCGCCCAAGAAGCAAAAAGTCCAAGCAGACAAACAGAAGACTCCTGTCAAAAGAGACGTTTTAGAGGACGCGGCCATGCCTTCATGGTCCGATAACTCTAACAGCGAAATAATGGCTCCAAAGCAGACTGAATCAATGGACGTTGACACACCAACAGCCGTTATAGAAATCGAGGACAGCGAGGACATTAAATTAGTGTACGATGAAGCAGAGACTAAATCGGCTGACAACCAATCACCAGATAAGAAGACGCCAGAGAGGAAAAATGAATCTCCTAAGAACCTACCGAGTACTCCCAAAAGTTCCACAAATGATAGTGATGGCAGTTTCCTGAAGAAGGCTAAAGTGACTGATATCAAAGAGCCAGTGACGGTGAAGGCCGCACCGAGCCCCAAAGCACCGCGAAGAGTCAGTTTCGTTACGCTTTCAAGTCCTAAAAATACAAAGAAGAAGTAATGAAGAAGCTTAGAAACTAGAAACTTTAGTTTAAGGAGTAAGTGAAAATACAATCAGTTTTAAAGTAAACATTTATAATAAATATTTACAATTCAATGCTATCACATTTCAAATAAAAGAGAGTATAATAATAACAAAATATATTCCATCAAAGTCATACTTACCTAAATTACGGGTGACTCATTCTGGGTTCATTATAAAATAAACTTATACAGATATCAAAAACAAAATGTTTAAATAACATCTGCGAGAAATCAACGAATCGTAACGGTTCAAGTCAAATTCAAACTGACAGGTTGATATGAGATTTTATTTACTGTATCTTTAGTTTATCCTAAAGCTACATTTTATGTCACATAACAATGTTCTAATTGAGATAATTCTTATAATATGATTCGTCACTTCGAAATGCACCAATCAACTATATATTTTTGGAGAATACTCTGTTCTGCGGCGTATGCGCATACGCCGTTTGTCCCGTTCAGTCTTGGTCGCGGCCGATTGCTCGACGCGGGATCGCTATGACTAATCGCTTATCTGTACAGCCTTGCAAAATCTCGTAGAAGTCGCGTTAATTCTTTGCATTTTTCTGCCCTGCAACAAATAAATTTCCATTTTAATATCAAAATATGGCGAGATATTATTATGGAGGTATTTGGTAAACACTTTTAACAAGAATAACAAATCCTATTCGTAAGAGTGATAGGCATGATTGTTAAGGGAAGAAATATGCAGACCAAAGAAAACAGAATTTAAGTGTGGCTGATTTTAAGTGAATTAAACTTGATTTTTCAAGTTTTATTCATAACCAACTAAAATAATGATAATCGCAAATGAAATAGAAATATGAACGACATGACAATTAACTTTCAATTTGTCCATATAATACAATGTTTAAAGAAAAGTTCATTATTGTCCGAAAATAACCTTTCTTCTTCTTTGAGACGGCTTGCTCTATGTTCTATACATAATTCTATAGATTTTGGTTACTTGATATACTTTTATCAGCAGCTGTAAGAAACACATTTTCTCAGCAGCCGGACTTTAATAATGATGTTCTAACTCGTTATACTAATCTCACGGCGGCGTACTGGTCGAACTGAGCGCGTGTCTTAGGCAATCTCCTTAAAGCTGATAGCAGCTCGCCCTGGGTTATGCCGCCGTTGCGACGTGATTAGGTCATAAATCGGTCAATAATCCAATGGTCGCTGGTTCATATCTGGCTCGAAGGACAACTAATGTATGAGCCCTTGCTAAACTCATACATTAACTTGATTTATCAGTCTTGATAAAAACAATATACCAACCTCATGGCCTCCTTCCAACCTTCTTAACGCTGACTGTAGCCAGTCCTGGTTATGCCGGCGTTGCCACGTCATTAGGTCATAAATCGGTCAGTAATCCATTTGTCGCTGGCTCATATCCGGCTCGAAGGACCACTAATGTACGTGCTCTTGCTACTCTCATACATTAACTCGATTTATCAGTCTTGATAATAACAATATACTAACCTCATGGCGTACTGGTGGAACTGCGCGCACTGTTGCGCAGTAGCGTGCGCGCGTGTAGTAGGCAATCTTCTTAACGCTGATTGTAGCCAATCCTGGTTGTGCCGGCGTTGCCACGTCATTAGCTCGAGCATAGCTTCCGCCACTTCGGACAGCATGTATGAGTGTAGGTGCAGAACGGCGGCTTCTATTAGTGCGTATGTAAGCTCCTCGCCGTGGGTTGCGAGGACTTCGCCAGCTAGAGCTGTAAGGACAAGTAAGTGTAAAATTCTTATTGATCTTCGTTAGGTGTTTGATATATATTAAAAGTATTTTTTGAGGTCTTTGGTGGTATTATCCTAACTTTTGTTAAGATGATTGATGAAAAAGTTTATGCTGCTAAACGGTTGAACAGAATGCCTACCAAAAAAACCCGTCTCATATGGCGTCATAAACTCCAGTAATATAATCTTAAAAATCCATCTCATATGGCGTCATTACTCCAGTAATATAATCTTTATAATGATACATTAAGTACTAACAAACAGAAATATAATAATAATTAAGAAGTACCTACATGTTCTTTTAACAAAACATCTCGGCTATTGAATTAGGGAAAAATTGAGATTTATCTGTAGCTAAAATAATTAAGTACATTTTGATAAAACGAACTTGAAAGTTGAATCTCATCCACTTATAATACCAAATCTAATCGATTCGATCAGGAAACAAACTTGAATCGACTTTTAAGTATCGATCACCGACTCGTATGGTTACATTACAAATTACGTCGCGATGACAGCTGTCCAAACGGGCTTCTTATTTTGAGACGACTGTAGTAAAAAGCAACTTGCCTCATGTCACTCTGACGGGATTCGAACCCGCATCCTTGGGAATACGGATCAATGCACTAACCAATTATGCTACAGAGACCTATGAGAACACGTCGAATTCTCCTGGTATATTCAATTCACCTTTCTACGGTGTTGGCCACCGTCGTTTCATCAATGAGAGAAATATCCTCGCATTCGAAAGAAACATTTTTATTTATTTATTTATACTTTATTATACACACAGAACTTAGATTGATAAAAAAAAACAAACAAAGAGAAACATACAATTGGCGGCCTTATAACATTTTTACAAATGTTTCAATTAGTTTTATACATGATGAATTTTAAATAGAAACATCTTGGAAAACATCAACTCGGCTACAAGTGATAGAGCTTCCATTTTCAGCCTTATCAATACTTAACATCAGGTATGATGAAGGATAAGAGTCTCACCGTCGTTCTTAAAAAAAAAGTAAATTCTCAGACGGGAGTTTTTTTCTATTTAAAATTAAACATGTTTATCTAATATATAAAATTCTCGTGTCACAGTTTTCGTTCCCATACTCCTCCGAAACGGCTTGACCGATTCTCATGAAATTTAGTGAGCGTATTGAGTAGGTCTGCGAATCGGCTACTATCTATTTTTTATCCCGAAATTCCACGGGAGCGAGGCCCCGGGGCACAGCTGTGCGTATCACCATAGCAATCTTACTGCTATTACAGTGCTGCCTCTACCGAACAATAGATGAAATATAATTTGAGTTCCTGTTAGTGTTATCGAATTGTTTTTGGCGCTAACCATCCACCGTTCTGCATCATGTCTATCTATAAATCTATCATAATAATGTTCGTGACTCGTGAGCCAGTATGCCAGTCGTACTCACTCGCGTGTTGGTGTCGGGCGGGCGTCTGGTTGGCGGCGGCGGCGAGGTCGAACAGGAACTTCATGACGGACGAGTTGGCATCGCGGTGATCCAGTTTGGCGGCGAGGCGAGCCGCCCCGGCTGCTGCTGCCGCTGCGCCGCACGACACGAACTCCACGGGGATGCGTTGCAGGAACCTACACAGGAGACGTTTGTTAATAGGCTATTTGACACTGCGAAAAATAAAGTGTCAATTACTGTTATCAGTATAAATTAGGAGTTTAAAAATGGTTTTTTATTAACGTAAGTTGAAAATAATTATAAATTTATTTAAAAATCCGTAAATAAAAAGGTATTTTTTAAACGTTTTGTCACGTGACACAAAACGCTCCTGATTCGTCGAGTTTATAATGACGTCACCTGCTTGTAAACCTCGTTTGACTACGTATGTGGATGATATGCAGAATACAGGCAAGTGACGTCACCGAACCCATTGCAGCGCCATATTGTCAAAGTAGCGTTTTGGCGCGCTATTTAAATATTGAGTTTTTAATTTGATATTTTTCAGCAAATATGTACCAGAATTAAAAAAAGCTACTATTACTGGGTTCCTTAAACTCCACTACATAATATAAAATGGATTTTCAAAAGTACTGGTAGTCGTCGTCAGTCATTTTTAATGTCTCCACTGCTGGGGCACTGGCCTTCCTTATAAGTGGATAAGGAGAATGGGCCATGACCCATCACGCTGGTGAGTACGACTGGCATATTAGCGCCCGGTTTCAATAATCTATCCCTAACAAGAGATAGGCATAGGTCGATTAGTGGGTTTTTGACGACTGAAAATTAATGCAGCCTGGACCAACAGCTTAACGTGCCTTCCGAAGCACGGCGGAGCTCGAGATAGTAAATTTTTGGTCACCCATCCCGTGACCGACCATTGCGAAAGTTGCTTAACCTCAGCAATCGCAGGCCGACCGAGCGAACCACTGTGTCACGGGCGCCTCAAGTATTGGTAGTACTGGTCTCCTTATACATACATAAGGAAGGACCAGTGCCCCAGCAGAGGGGAAAAAAATACTTTCATTTATCACTGACTTCGTCCGCGTGGTTCCCATTCCCGTGGGAATATCGGGATAAAAAGTATCCTATGTTCAGTAATGTTCAGTAAGTAACCAGGCTATTTACTATCTGTGTACCAAATTTCATCCATCCGTGCAGTAGTTTTTGAGTTTATTCGTTGCAAACAAACAAACAATCAAATATTTCCTCTTTATAATGTTATCACTGATAATAGCGCATGCAACTATATCAACCTCACAAGTTAGGTCCTGTCCTAATTGGCCATCGCTCGTGCGATTATGCGTCCGTCCGATGAAACTGTCGGGCGATCGTGCGATCAAACCTAGTGATATCTACTGAATGTCCTAATTGACGGTCGCACAATCATGCGTTGCAGCCAAATAGTCTAGTTTTCATTGCGCGACCAACGAGACCGGACGATCGTGCGATCAAACATACTTGAGCTTCTTTACTGAATGTCCTAATTAATTGACGCTCGTGCGACCAAGCGACGGCAAAGAGCAAGGGAGGGGTACCACGATATGCGCTTGACTTGGACTCACCGGCCGGCCCGACATTTTGTGTAACGAAGTTCCGTACGTTAAAATACTGATTGTGAAATTCACCGCGCTTATTTCTGTATTTATAGAGTATATTATGTGATCTACGTTTTCTTTTTTTAATACTATGTTTGCTTAAAGAAATATTACTCGAAAGCAAAAACTGTGCATTTCTGTCAAGAACAATTTTGAGAGCAATCGCATCGGCCGCATCGCGTTCAAAATAGGATACACGTTTTCTCATCGTACGAAGAAATCGCAACGCATCATCGCACGAGCGATGGCCAATTAGGATAGGGCCTTAGACTCCACAAAATACAACATAGAAATTTCTATAAAAGCCGAAAATTACTAAAAGCCCGCTTTCCTAGAAAATGTAGAGTTATTCGATGATCAACAACTGTACATTTATAATGTTAATTAAATTCCATCGATATTCATGATCATCATCACCATCGCCATTAAATATTAGAATTTTTATAATATTTATCAATAATGAAATCGTGAGACACGAAATACTAAATAAGATAACATCATCTAAATATACCAAAAGAAATCGAAATTGTATTATAAATATTGATTTTTTTTTCTGACATCATTAAAATAACACAATGATTATTTTATTACCCATTTTCCAAACATTGCATTAAAAATAACACGCATTCAATCACTCGCAAACAAAAATAACTACAAAATATCTTTTATACACATTTGATTATTACCTGATGCAAAGTCTAAAGAGGTCATCAACTGTGTCCGGGTTATCTTGAAGTCCGTTAGGCTGCTCCAGCAATTGGAATGCTTTAGGCATAAGTGCTTGTAACATCGCTATGAGGTCTGGCACACATTCTGGAGTAGAAGCTAATTCGTCTAGTAGAACTGATCCAAGGTAAAGTAGGCAGGAATGCGCCTGGGCTTCGTAGAGGGATGAGAGCGTTTGGGCGAGGGGTTGTAAGAGCCCGCTCGCGTGTTTCCCCGTGCATCGGATGGCGAAACGAAGCGCTCGGCATGAGCGTTCCATTACTCTACCATCGGAGGCGTACCTGACAAGTAAAATGTACCATTAATACATGCTTACGAGATACCATTAACACAAAAAATATAAAAACTAAACTAAAGGCATATTATTCAAGTAACTTAAGTTCCCAATAATAGTGTTGTTTTTCTGTTGGCATTGTTTTATTTGTGTAATTTCTGAAAATAGCACTCATTATAAACCTTTGTGGTTTATTTACAATATTATTATTTTAAGTGTTACTTAGAATAATAATATTGTAAATTAAATAAAAAATATATATAAAAAATAAGAAGGTAATTACCGACTGACAAGTTATGAATAGCTTAACTGGCACATAATTTTTAGCTTTTCAGCTGCCGTGGTCACGGGATGACTGATCATCCTGTGACCTCGTCCACTCATTCCGTTACCGCGGCAGCTGAAAAGGTGCCGAAACGTCGGGAAACAAAAGCCTTAAAAATACGGACAATATAAGTTCTAAGTTCGTGAAATAAGGTGCGCTTTAAATCCGTAAAGTTATTTTATTGTAATTAACAGTGCGCGCCAAAACTTAAGATGTACAGTCGGGGACATTCCCGGTTAACCAGTAAAGTTTTATTTGGGAAACGTTTTCTCGGAAAGTACGAAGGTTAAAGAAATAATTTATTGTTCAAATGAAATACCTGTTAATGTTCTACTATTTGTGATATAAACGTTTTCTATATATTTATTAATTTTCTAAATAAAGCTCCATAAAAAAACTCTTACTGGTCAACCGGAAATGTCCCCGACTGTACGTATAATTTGAGGTACTTTTCATGTTACAACTGTCAAATTATCTGCCAGTTAAGCTATCCAGAACTTATCTGTCGGTGGTGAAACCGGCCCTAAGAGTTAGGTGCTACAGAATCTTACATTTATTACGCCATTTTTTTCAATGACAGGCCAGGCGTCGGCCAACGCAGGCCTGCTTTGCCCCCGGTGGCGATATGTTCACATTCCGGATAAACCTCGCCACCTTGTCTAGCCACATTACTGGGTATTTCTCGAACCCGCAATCTTTGGATATCCGATCCACTGCTCTCCCAATGGCAGTTTGATAAAAAAACTAATCCCGCTTGGTGGCGCTGCTAGTGTAGATCTGTCAAACGTTGTTTAATTTCGTGCATGTGGGTTATTATTTATTTTTATCTAAAATTGCATTGCATTCGCTTCCCAACTACAAAAAAATTATTGCAGACAAGCAAATGCAATAAGAAACCACGAGAAAATGACAGGTCTACATTTACACTAGCATCGCCTTAAAATTAATTAAAATATCTGTCAAATTATCCTGCCATTGAGCTACCGAGACTTATGTGGAGACTTTCCGGTACTCCCTTACACATTTATCATTTTAAACGAGGTTAACTCACTTGTGCATAACGTCTCTTATAACAGGCCAGGCGTCTGCCAATGCAGGCAGACACGGGTGCTCCGCCCCCGGAGGCGATACATCCACATCCCGGAACAATGCTGCCACTTTGTCCAGCCACACCACTGGGTCACTGTCTGTCCCCTTCTTCAACTCTTTGTCGGACTTCACGAGTTCGGATAAGGGGGTTAACTGGACCGCTACGGCTTCCCGCATTGCGACGCTAAGCTGTGTGGGACAAAAAAAATTACACTATTTCATAATATGTTGTAGAACAATAAATTATGTCAATTATCAACATAAGGGGTAGTTTCGAGGTCTGTCTGTGCCCTCATTCAACTCTTTGTCGGACATTACTAGCTCCGATAAAGGGGTTAATAGGACTGCAACGGCTTCCCGCATTGCAGCGTTAAGCTGTGTGGGACAAGAAAGTTACATAATAAAATTTTATGTTTTGTAGAACAATTTACAACATAAGCTAATTTCAAGGTCACTGTCGGTGCTCTTCTTTAACTCCTTGTCGGATTTCACGAGTTCAGATACGTGGGTTAACTGGTTGCGACGCTAAGCTGTGTGAGGGACATGAAAATGAATTCTCAGACGGGAATCGAACCCGCGACCTTTGGAAATACGGTCAAATGCTCAATATTTTTCTATTTAAAATTTACCATAAGTATAAAAATAGCACTGAAAAATGCAAAAATTACAAAATCATAAAAAAAATTATGAAAATGAAGTTATTTTATAAGTTTTATAGAATAGTTTTCAATACGAGGATTAGTTTTAGGGTCTTTATCTGTGCCCTTCTTCAGTTCTGTCGGACTAATAGGTTATTCATTTCGGGCGCAAGAGTCTTCCCATCTTTTCTGAGAAAATTATCGTCTTATATTAAATATATTTGAAGATTGTAGATTTGTGTTTCGCAACATGTTCCATTGTAAATGTTGTTTCTGTTAAAGCTGTTAATGATACTAACATAGGTATAAGTTAAATCGTTACTAACAAATGATGGGACTTCCATGGTCTGAAATAAATGATTGATATTTAATTTTACATTACATCATCAGCCCCTGGACGTCCACTGCTGGACATAGGTCTCTCCTAGCTCACGCCTATTGTGGCGTTCATAGGAGGCTATTAGCGTACTGCTACCATGCTGGCCAGACGGGTTGGTAGAGGGTTTGTTTCAAGTTTTCCTTCTCTCGCACAGGTGTTCAATGCGTCGGGCTTCTTAGTCGACTCTTACGACTCAGGCATGTAAGGGAGTGGTGACACTTGTATTCTTAGGCCGTCATCAAACGGCACATATATTTGATTTTTTATTATTTATTGAAAGCAGACAAGTATTTCTTCTTTGAAAAATCTTTGACATTGGTTTTCTTAACCCATTTGTCACTACCGTAGTTTTAAAACAACGCATCAGTACAACACATAATTTATATTTAAGAAAATGTGGGTATTTAACATTTTACTAGCATTGCTTATAAACACAAATTTTCCGAATTCCCACTAGGAAAATATTTTTTCATATTTTTTTTCCCCACGTCATTTAATATTTATTAAGCCGCATACAAAAACCATTAAATTCAAAGAAGAAAAGAAAGAAAGAAATAGATTTATTTCAACACAGACTTCAGATACAGTAAATATGCTAAATTAATCATAATGTAAATAATAACAAAAAAAATAATATCCTGACCACGGCAGCTGAAAAGTTGCCGAAACGTCGGGAAAATAAAGAACCCCTAAAAATCTAAAAATACGGACAATTACAACTTAGTTCGTGAAATATATATTTTGCGTGTTTGATATCCGTTAAAAGTTGTTTTGTTTTTTAAAAAAAATCTTAAATTAAATACTAGTTTGGTATTATATAATTAATAAAGATGACCTGTTTGGCGCAGGGGTACTAACTTCATCTTCTGCGCCAGAGGTCCCGGGTTCGATCCCCGGACAAGACAAATATTTGTGTGCATGAACATTTCTGTTTGTCTCGGTCTGGATGTTTAATATGTATATTATGTATGTATTTACAAAAAAAAGTATATAAGTATGTTTATCCGTTATCTAGTATCCATAACACAAGTTCTTCATGATACTTAACGTGAGCTAGATAATTGGTGTGATTGTATGGAAATATTTATTATGCGATGCACCGCGCCCCGTCGCCCGGCCCTCCGCCCCGGCGGAGACGTCACGCGTGAGCACGTCGACCCCTCAACGTGCTTACGCTGCAGTCACCGCTGCTAACGGACCCGCTGTTCAACAACTCCAGCGGGAAACAATTGAGGGAAGAAAACAACGCCAGCCGGTCTCCAAACCACCTCCACGGAGACTGGACGGAGAGTGTGACAAGGACGGCTTCAAGAAGGTGGAAAGGAAGAGAAAGCCCACTCGCCGTAACCTGTGCGGCACCGCCCCGACCGGACACAACCACCTGCTTCGTCCGGCCATCCCGACAACGCTGCTGTACGTGTCCCGCTTGCACTACAGCACGAAATCTGATGATATCGTGGAGTACATCAGAGTGAAGACCAAGTACAATCTGAGAGTCGAGCGGTTGGAGTCCCGCCACAATGTGAACTTCAATTCATTTGTGGTGAGGGCACCGACCGAACATCTGTCGACCTTCATGAAAGAAGACTTTTGGCCGAAGGGTGTCTTGTTCCGACGGTTTCGCGGTCGGATACCGGACGCTGCATTGCGCAACACGTCGCCGCATTCAATACCTACGTGTAAACTAGTTAAATAGTTTTAGAAATGTAATTTTAAATATGTATGTTAGTCTGTAAGGTATATATTGTATGGGCCTAGATGCCTGAAACAAATAAATAAATAAAAATAAATAAAATTACTATTATTATTATAATCTGTAATTAAAACTGACTAAAATAAATGCAATATTTTAAGTCGGTAACATCTGGGTTAAAAAAAGATCACCTGATGCGGAGGCAGCGCGCCGAGAGCGGCGGCGAGCGCGCGCGCCAGCGCCGCGGCGGCCGGCAGCGGCAGCGCGCGCCGCGACGCCGCCAGCAGCGCGCCCGCGTGCGCCGCCGCCGCCGCGCGGCACGACTTGCAGATGTTCTGCGGGACCACACAGCCGATCAATAACTCACCTGATGCGGAGGCAGCGCGCCGAGAGCGGCGGCGAGCGCGCGCGCCAGCGCCGCGGCGGCCGGCAGCGGCAGCGCGCGCCGCGACGCCGCCAGCAGCGCGCCCGCGTGCGCCGCCGCCGCCGCGCGGCACGACTTGCAGATGTTCTGCGGGACCACACAGCCGATCAATAACTCACCTGATGCGGAGGCAGCGCGCCGAGAGCGGCGGCGAGCGCGCGCGCCAGCGCCGCGGCGGCCGGCAGCGGCAGCGCGCGCCGCGACGCCGCCAGCAGCGCGCCCGCGTGCGCCGCCGCCGCCGCGCGGCACGACTTGCAGATGTTCTGCGGGACCACACAGCCGATCAATAATAGAGAAATAATAAAAAAAGATTTTATTTAAAAAAAAAACGAGTTCTTTCGCTCCATCTGTATGTATATATATATATATATATATATATGTGTGTACAATATATACATGTATACACATCTTGGACGAATTAACCACTGGACGCGTAACGAGGACCGCGTTCGCCTTTACCCCTCTGTCACTTACCCTGCCTTTTAGACACAGTAAGCAATATGGCGTTCTCAGTATGACGCGAGATCTCGAAGTGGAACATTATCTCAAAAATGGGTAAATGCGCTGTGTTAATTTGCAAAAATCATACCGGACAATCAAATTTTTTTTCTTTTCACGCGTAAGTACAATTTCAATCTATTAGAGTAGCAATTTTTCGTAAAATAAATAAAATTTGGTACGTAAACAAAATGTAATACGTCATTTCAAAAAGTAATCATTGTACATGTAAATTATTCAAAGATATTGCATAAGTAATTTGGTTGGGTTCATTCATTCAATCAATTGTCATTTTTGTGTCGTATAGGGCTTGAACATATCGATAATCATATCGATGTATGTAAATGAACGAACGAATCCAATTTTAATGTAGGAACTATTCAAATTAATTTCAGATTTACAGTTGAACCCTTAACAAGAAGAAATTGGGTGGAAGCGGTACGCAGGGAGATAACATGGACGAGGACTCAGGTCTTAGATAACATCTAAGACCTGCTGATGGAGCCAGAAGATAACTAAAGGAACTCTTAATTAAACGACGCAACCCTACGAACTTTGAGCTCGTTATATTTTAAATATAGCTTCAAACTTAAAAAAAAAATTGTTTATTTCACCCGCATGGTTCCCGTTCCCGTGGTAATATCAAAAATCCTTCCTTAGTGCTCGCCAATATCGTTAAAAGAACCTGTATGCAAAATTTCAGTTTAATTGGTTTAGCCGTTTGGGCTGTGCGTTGCCTATCAATCAGTCACGGTATTGTTTTTTAGTATTAGACTTATGTTGTACATTATCATAGTGTGTTGTACATTAACATTTAAAATTTATCATAAGTATAAAAATAGCATTGACAACGCAAAAATTCAAAAATCATAAATTATTAGCTGTTGCATCATAATTGATCGTTAAACATTTGTTTTTTTTTCTCTTTCGAATGCAAGGAAGGATATTCTTACAGCGTATTAAAAATATAAAAGTATCGGAGAATTTCGACAGTGGTCCGCAAGTAGCGGTAGCTCATTGGTTAGAGCAGTGGGCCGAATTCCCAAAGGTCGTGGGTTCAAGTCCATCTGAAAATTCACTTGTGGCCGACTTCATTTGTACCAATATTTTCTTGTTAAAATTTATCATAACTGGTGGTTACAATTATTATTTGTTTCTAACATAGACCTTGTGAGGTCACAGCAAGAATAAAATTAATTATATTTATATTATATAATGTATGTACGTAAGCTATATTATACTATTTAAATTTATAATTAAAATAATTAAAGATTAAAATCTTTAATAATTTTTATTTTAATATCGTTTTATTATATTCAAGTAAAATAATCTTAAAACTACAATAAACTATTGGTTGAAATATCTTGCAATTAGTATTTCAGCTAGTAGTTGCCTTGGCTTTTTCTTAAATGTAGGTAATTTATATGCTATGTTTTGTTGATAACTTCTGGGAGTTTGTTGTTTAAAACTGTCATAGCGTATGCTAGACCATACTCTATCCAAACGCTAGTCTACTATTTCTAATTTAGGTTTAGGTTGTGCTAATTTTGTACGGTGACGTAAATTTTGAGATCTTTAATAAAGTGGAAACAAGTTTATATTTTTTCTTAAAAATATGCATATTTCTTAAATGTTGAAAACATTTTCTTAAATGGATACTAGAGTTGAAATTAAAATGTTTTAGTCTCAACGATCTTTGACAATCCTATAATGTCGATGGTTATTTTTAGTAAGTTTTAGTATACTTAGATTGTTGGCTTACGAGATATCACAGCTCGAGATTACCCATATTTTGTTTTATATAAAAAGCTCGAGTGATTGCAGAAGAAGTTAATGTAAATAATGAATTATATTATTAATAAACCAAATATTAATGTTTTTTACTCACTTAAAAAGTGTTAGTAAGTAATTTGTAAACCCACCTGGCTAGCGACTACCATCTTATCCGAGTCCGTTCCGACAGTAAGAGGTAAGATAGCCAGTTCCGAGATTCCGGGAGAGTCGCGCTTCCATCTTAAGCCTTATCAGTACTTAGTATCAGGTTGCATGTATCTACCCATTTATCACAAAAAAAAACCCAAACGCAAACGCTTTGGAAACCATATTTTATAGTTTTTTATGAATTTGAGGGATTTTTTTAAATGAGATTTTCAAATTATTAGGTGCTTTTTGTTTTTCTACGAAATAAACAATTTACTTACTAATTCTTTAAAACACACATGATTTATTAAACTCAATAGATTCATTCATTCACTCTTTACTTATCGTGCTTTTTATTTTTCCACGAAATAAACAATTAACTTACTAATTTCTTTAAAACACACATGATTTATTAAACTCAATAGGTTCATTCATTCACTCCTTACTTATCGATAAAAAAATTATCGATTACTTCAAGCACTACTGTCATTATTTGACATTAGTAATCGCCCCTCACCCCCGCAAGAATTGGTTGATCGTGATTTCATACATTCTTCTCGGGTTTCGTGTCCAGTGGTTAATTCGTCCAAGATACACATAGATATACGGAACGTATTTGGCTATGAGAGGAAGAGAGAAAGAAAATGTGCGCGCGCACTGCTGTCTATTACTTAACTTCCGTTCGCCTTGCCCGATCACACTTTTCGTAACGCTTACGTCACGCGTTCGCCAGCTTACTCCCCAAGTCAAGCGTGCGTAAAGAAGTTTCACTTCAAAAAACGACTCCAAAAACAAAACAAGATCGGCGCCCTTCACTATCGTAGCGAAGGCATCAGGGCCCGTAGACAAAGTAACATCGTTATCTAGCGAAACAATAATTCGCTTCGTTATTGTGTATATTCGCCAATTAACTTGCGGAAAGACCACGTGATTTAGCGCGGCTTATGTCAATGCGTCAATCCCATACGTTTAATTCTTTGCGAACTTCGTTATCGTTTTTGAATTGTTACTTTGGCTAGGGGCCCAGACGACTTCTAAACTGTCGTATTTAGAGGTTTGACAAGGCTATGTATCACCTCAGAAAATTTCAGCTTTCTAGCTATAGTAGTTCTCGAGATTGAATTATGCGCACACACGGACAGGGTCAGCACATAAGACTTCTACTATCGTATGCATAGCATAGTTTAGAAGTCTAAAAGTGAAAAATAATAATTTGGAGTCGCAGCCAGCCGAGGTAAGAAAATAAAAGTAATAAAAGTGCATTATAGAATTCCTAGGACGAAAAAAATTTGACGATTCGAATGCACTTATCTTTAAGTCTATTTGAATAATAATCTTTGACTTTGGCCACAGAATACTTAATAGTACAAATACAGAATGTTCACTTCGCAACTCCAATAAAAAAAATAGCTAGTCTAGCTCACGATGCAATAAATTCCAATTCATGTCGCACTGCGCTAAATGCCTAGCATTTTATTTACCTACAATTTACGTCTCTTTCTATCGCGTAACTCGTATTCCTTCTGACGCAGCTAGGGTTGCCTCTTTGTGATTTATTTATTTGTAGGTAGACTTTGTATAAGCATGTGCATAGTATAAACCTGCCGAATATGCCGAATACCGAACATAAAACGAATATTCGGCCCATCCCTACTACCTACTTCTTTAACCTAAAATGATAACGAAACGGCATTACCTACATTAGTGTGTACTTTGTGAAATTGAATATTATTTCAATATTTATGTGTTTATGTAGGTAGGTTGC
Source organism: Chrysoteuchia culmella (assembly GCA_910589605.1). Taxonomy (NCBI): domain Eukaryota; kingdom Metazoa; phylum Arthropoda; class Insecta; order Lepidoptera; family Crambidae; genus Chrysoteuchia; species Chrysoteuchia culmella. The sequence goes on from OU342649.1 coordinate 904,128, forward strand.
GTTTTAAATCGGAATGACATAATTACGAGACCTCCTTGGGGTGCACCCAATGAAGCGCACCCAAACTGTGAAGCACACCTTTTAAGTGCGCTTCGAGGAATAGTTTAGGTGCGCTTGGAAATAGGGGCGCTTCGAGGAATATCTCGTAATATTTATTTATTTATTTTTATTTTTACATGGAAAACAAACAGCATATAATACTAAAATATAGATAAATAAAGAATAGCACAAACATGCCTTTATCAGTTTTCACAAATAGAAACATATACATACAGAAAAAAGGTATTTAAAAAAAAGGATAATGTGCAATAACAAAGTTAACTAAACTTCTAGCAGAATGCATACAAAAAATATAAAATTTATTTAAAATAACAAATGAGTACTTAATCTGTAAGAAGCCAAATCAATAATCAATAAACAATAAAAGCAGAAGAAATAATAGACTAACTGTCAAAGAAACCCAAATTTATTTTCTTTTTGAAATAATTGGGTCTCACTGAAAACAAATCTGTATCTTCTGCGTGGTTGTGGTTAAAAATAGTAAATACCCTATAAAAATAACAATTTGATCTGTAGTTGGCAATACCTGCATCTACATAGAATTTAAGATGATTTCTCCTTGAGTTCGTACGGAAGGGTAGTTTAAAATAAATCAAAGAAAGTAGTTCAGTACAATCCATTGAGCCATTGATTATATTAAGAAGGAAAGTAAGATCAGATGCCTCTCTTCGCAAGGTCAATGGAAGTAAGTGTTGTTGTTTGCAATTGATCTCGTAGCTTGGGCTAAGGTTTAACTATGTTTAAATATGGAGGTTTAAATATGGAGGTATTCCTCAAAGCGCACGCAAGTATACTATCTAAAAAAATTTTTTTTGTTGTCAAACTTTCATTTGCAGTTGGTAATAATGAATGACGTAATGTATGCGTTAATTATATCCTTTTCAAAAAATGGAACCAACTTGGCAACAAACCCGATGTTATAAGTTTGAATCATTTCGACAGGTTCAGGCGTTCTCGAGTAAACGGTGAACAGACAAAAAAATATATACGCGACGAATTGATAAACCTTCTCCTCGGTAAAAAAAAAGTGTACATTGTTATTGAATATGCAAACTTAAGCACCTATTTACTATTCTTTAACCTGAAATGCAGTTGTGTAAACACAATCTATCAAACATAATCGTTAAACAACAATATGCAGTTATTATCAGTGATAAACATTATCAGAGCAAAATAAAATTTTATTCTATCTTGTTGTACTGTCAACGACAGGTTAGGCTTTACAACACATCAATATCTCCAATCGACTTTGAACTTTAAGCCTACGCGCAACTACGATTATTTAGAGTTTGATCGTTTTGAAAATAACTATAGACAGAGGTGCGTATACTTGATGATTAAAAACCAGTCTTCCCGGTAGTCGTATGATATCGACAAAAAATCGGAACAGAATGCTGCCTCTAACGTAAGCCGTTGATTTCGAAATTGTTTGTAAAAATTTAATATACACTGGTGGTCACATAATAACGACACTAGTCGATTTTCATACAATCGAGGTAACTTTCGAGCCTTGGTTCTCTGCTAATGATTGACCGAGCTGTCATCTGATGATGGCCTCCCAGGTAGTGAATGAAGGAGATCCAGATTACTATACACACCCGACAGATCTGATCAACATTCTAAGGATGTATGGATATGTTAACAAAAACCGCGAAGATAGCATAAAAATGTATGGAATTCCTGAAACTCTGATCCTTACATCTTTTAGAATGTAGATCAGGGGTGCGATTGCGTAAGGTAATCGTATTCATCTGACAGTTCATATCGTATTCAATCGGCTGCAATTTGTATGAAATGACATTTGATATGATACAATATGAACTGTCAAATAAATACGATTGACTTTACGCAATCGCCTTCCAGATTGGGTGTGTATAACAATCTGAGTCTAATCTATTCACTCCCTGGATGACCACTATCAGATCACAACTCGGTCAATCCTTGACAGCGAACCAAGGCTCCAAAATTACCTCGATTGTATGAAAATCGACTAGTGTTGTTCATTATGAGACCACCACTGTATATATTGTATCATGTTGGGCATTCCTGGGCAAGCTTGCAACACCTTAGACCACAACCTGTTTGTTAAGCACGGTGGTGGTCAAATGCCTACCCAGTTAATACTACAAAAAAAGTTACCTGCAGCGCTAAAGCAGCGGCGTAGGCCAGCGGCTCCTCGTCCAGCGCCCGCACGAGGCAGCCCAGGCTCGGCCCCAGCGCCTCGGAGTGCTGCTCGATCCACTCGCACAGCTCGCCGAGGAGCAGGATGCAGGTCTTGCGCACAGCGGGGTGGCTGTTGGCCGGCATCGACAGTATCGCCTCTACCACTTTGGGGACGTATTCGTACTCCTCTCTGTGGGTACGAGTTTTTGGGATTGGTATCTTCTGTATATGGTATTCAAGGCTGTTATTTCCTTACAGCACGCCACGTGTGTACTGATGTGTATTTTACCAGCTTTGTACTATTTGTTTTCTTTTTACTAAGGCATGCAATAAAAGAGTTTGTAATTTGCAAGGAAATAAAATAATAAAGTTCGCTCTCTATCCGGTAATCCCATTCAAATCATTAAATCAAAAATGCCTAGCGCTATTTAAAGTGGTTAATGCAGTAATAATATCTATAGTATTATTGCTGTCACTGTTTATTAACTTAAACTCAAGCATATTATTTAGTTTGACAGAGAATCAATCTCTTCTTACAGCTGAGGCCGATAACTCATTTCTTTAAGGTTATTATATTGTTACAAGATCTTTCTACATAAGCGAATATATTATTTGTAGTGTGGGCAATATATGTTAAATCAAAGCTAAAAAAAAGCAATTGACTCACGGCAATATGTTCTTGGCGACCGCTTGCATCACAAAGAGCGCAGCCTCCGTCTGCTCCCAGGATATGTCAGCCTGCAATGTTGCAAACATTTGCCGGAATACGGAACTTGACCCAACTATGAATACCACATCCTTGATGAGACCCATAACCTTGACACGAAAATCCTGAAAGGAACATGACATACTATTAATTTGATTAAATATTACAATTTTAGAACCATTTTTTATGGAATTTCTGTAATTTCTAAATCAAATGCTATTTATAATGAAAACATAGGAGATGCAACAGTTTTTAGTTCAGATTCTAAACAGGAAATTGCATTAATTAGCAAAAATTACAAAACTAAAATATGGAAAGAAGATTTCATAAATAAAGAAATCCATAAATTTTCTTCTACTCTGAAACTAATGACTCACAATTAACTAATGGAATGGAAACATAACTAACACTTACAGGGTGACCACTTTTTACTACAATCAAAATTCCCTGCCTTTTCCCAGTTTTCCAGGCGTTTTTTCAAGTTTTTCCCTGACCATAATCTTAAATGTAATAAATATAAAATATATAATTGGAATACATTTTTGACTTTTTGCAGAATTATCTGCTAGCAAATTACAATTTACAAATACAATAAAATAATACAAAAACGGAAATGATAAGAAGTAGTATCTGAATAGCTCAGTTTGTAAGAGCGAAAGCACAGTTAGATGGAGGTTGTGGGTTCACATCCTACGTCAGGTGACGTTTTATAAATTGTAATTTACAAATTTTGCATTTTACAATGCGATTTTTATGTGATAAATATTAAACAAGAAAATATACTAGAAAATACAACTTGTCTCATGTCCATCCCGTCAGGGCGACATGTCAACACTTTATCGAGCCTCTCTCGTCGGAATTCTGCATTGACTGCGATTGCGGGATCGAAACAAGATATTCCCTTAGTCAAAGCACCATGAATTGAAATTATGTGCATACAGAGATTTTTTTTATTCCCTGACCTCCATTAATTTTTTTTTATCATGTACTCATATGTATTGTGTAGGTACAGTGACAATTTTTATTCCCTGACCTCCATTAAATTTCCCTGACAATTCCCTGACTTTTCCATGACTAGCGGAATTCTTACACTTTTCCCGGTTTTCCAGAAAGTTGGCCACCTTGCACTTTTAACTAATTGCAAACTAGAAATTTAATTTACTCCAGTCGTCTTACGGAACATAATGGTACATAATGGTAAAATAAGCATACAAAAATAGGGGGGACAGTTTGTTTATTCTTGCCGTAACATGGCTGAAGTATAATTAAATACTTACAAAGAATTCATCTCCCTCATCGGGCAGCTGCTGATGGTCAGGCTCACACTGGCAGTGTCTTGCCAACGCCTCTATCAACCTCTCAATGTGTGGCTTAAATGCATCAGTCAGAGGCTGGTAGTTCCTCTGGTACACTTCATCTGATAATTTGTACCATAAGTTGAAAGTAATTTCAGCTACCTAATGAAGAAACAATATTGTTCATTGATTATTTTCCATCTCAGATGAATATTACTTAAACATATTTGCTAGCTTAATTACGAATACCATCTACACGCACACACTAAATAAAAAAAAAAAACTAATTACTTTTTAATTTTGCATTTTACAATGCTATTTTTATGTGATCAATATTAAAATAAGTTTTTTTTTTATTAAAGATGGGGAGACTCTTAGCCTTCATCATACCCGATGTTAAGTATTGATAAGGCTGAAGATGGAAGAGAGCCTCTCCCGGAATTCTCAATCACTGAGGAACTAGCTATCTTATCTCTCTGCCGGAACACAACAATGCTGAAAACATTGTTGTTATGGTGACAGACTTAGATAAGATGGTGGTAGCTAGCCAGGCAGACTTACAACAAGTCCTAACACCAACCCAACCGAATATAACTTGCCTCATAATCATGATGACCAACACACACAAGTGCCAACTCCAAGGATCTCATAGCAAAATGTGTGTTTCCATTGGCTGCTGCATTCACAATCTTGCTCAGGAAAGACTCTGCTAACTCAGTGAACACCCTGGCATAGTTGGCCGCCTTCTCTTCATCTTCATGAGCCACTGCCATATGATAGCTCCCTTCCAGAGCAGATACACTTTCAAATAACAGTTTTTCAACATCTTCACTGTTGTTGTTTTCCTCTAAGCAGTGCAATAAAGAACAAATACAATCACATGCAGCATCATGTAACATGTTAATTGAATTATGATCACCTAGAACTTGCAAGCTAAGCCCTACAACAGCATTCTGGGGTACTTCCTGCATGTTGACTGCCCTCACTTGTATCCAAGAAGTCAAACATTTTAAGACCTTCAAAGCTACATGAGTGCTTTGTGAACTAACAAGGCTTTCTTTTAAAAATAAGTTTACAATTTGTGTATTTGCCCTTAACTCTTGTTTGATGTCTTCTCTTCTATTTTCTCCGAGTTTTAAATTGGAAGAATCTATTTCCTGAGGTAGAACAGTTAAAATTTCTAAGAGGGCATAATCATTTTTGTTAGAAAATGATGTTATTAGATCTGTTATGCAGTTTTGCCAAGAGGACATTTGCAAAGCTAAATCAGCTAATGCTAGACTGAGTTGGGTGAGTATAGCAGCGCTGGTATCTGGCGATGTTCTTTCTAAGTGCGCCACTAAGGAGTCTCTCAAAGAAACCAAAGCTTCTGAAGGCAGTTCTGAGAGACTGTGTTGCACCTTAGATCTCATTGTTTGAGCAGCAAAATAACAAGAGTGAATGTCTTTTTTCTGTTGTAGTAACTCATCAGCTATTTTCCATGAGTGTATCTGTAAGTAAATTGAGTAATCTCATTAAATACGTGGTATTTTATGACGAAAGACAAATTTATTTATTTCACTGATCATTGTAACTTTTGTTACAAACATTATGCAGTTTAAATAGGAAAATGGAAACTAGAAATTTATTATGCAACAAAATACTTACAGATTTTTGCATATCTCCAAGCCAAAGAGATGCCTTTTCCTTTTCACTTGCGTTGGGGTTATCATACAGAGCGCTTATGGCCTGGTACACAGTTTCCATTGTAGGCGTATCCATCTTGTTTGCGTAGTATCCGATGAATTATCAACGTTTTACTTTCACTTGGGAAAAACCATACACTTTCATATCTGAAACACGGATTTTCAAAAAGAAATAACAAGCTGCAACCGCAAAAGCAATGCTTGACGATTTAATTTGACACTTGGTTACTTTCTTTACTTGGTTGGTGGACTGAGTGAGTGTTGCCAACAACTTGCCAAGTTATAGGTTATAGATGCCATTATTTTCCAAACCTTTTTCTAAATTAGATGTCGAAAAATCAATGCAGCTTGATTGATTGATGCGATGAAAGATTCAAATAAACAAATTGAACAATCACAATAAGATTGTTGAATCTTATATATCATCTTCAGAAATGCTAAGCTTTTATAAAATAACAAATAAATACAATACTTTTGCTTGACATAAGAAAACGTATTTCTTATGTCAAGCAAAAGTAAATAATTTTTCGTTTGCGACAAGAACATTGTACTATTATTAGACCCTTGCAGGGCTTGTATAACCGGTTAATTTTCAAACCTACTTAACAGCAAGTAAAATTTTATCAATAAGGCTTGGTTGGTATATATTCTACCTTAACCTTAAAAATACCGGTTTCATGAAAAAGCAAAATTAAAAGGGTTTTGAATCAATTAACCTCCTCTGTGGTCTAGTGGTACAACCATCGGTATCAGACCCAGGGGTACCGGGTTCAATTCCCAGAGGGGGTATATTCTATTTGGTTTGTTTGGTGGTAGGACTTGTTGTAAGTCGCGTGGCTAGCTACCACCATCTTATCTAAGTCTGACGCCATAACAATAATGTTTTCAGCATTGTTGTGTTCCGGCAGTTAGAGATAAAATAGCCAGTTCCTCAGTGGCTGAGGATTCCGGGAGAGGCTCGTTTCCATCTTCAGCCTTATCAATACAACACTTACTTAACAGGTATGACGAAGGCTAAGAGTTAACCCGGCGTCGTTCATAAAAAAAACCAAAAACCCTTTCTTAGTGCGAGCTCGCCTACATCATTAAAAAATCCTGTATGCAAAAATTCAGCTTCATCGGATCAGCTGTTTAGGCTGTGCTGTGCGTTGTCTGTTAGTCAGGTACTTACGTATATAATAAAACACAAAAAAAATATTATTCTATTAGTTTATGTTGACATTTTAAATTAAATCCCGCTAGATTTAGATTTTCGGTTAGAGATCTTAAATATCTGATAATAAGATATATATTTTTTCATTCATACCTTTATCTAGATTTGTATAGTTTCATGATTTTATGATTTTACCTCGAGACTTTTTCTTTTAGAAATGACGCTTTAAAATGTGAGTTTTCAAGATTATTCGCAAGTTTAGCAGCGAGTACTTTGAAACCGTTTTGTTAAGGTTTGGCTCTACCCAAACCTTAACAAAACGGTTTCATGAAAGAGCAAAATTAAAAGGGCTTTGAATCAATTAAGCGATTTTTAGAAGTTTATTCTGCTCTCTAAAATTACATAAACACAACGGAACGCGAGCGCACGAATGGCAAAGCGAAAACCAACCTTCCAGTTGTTGACATAAGCTCGCTATTTGCCTGAAATACCACTCTCCCAATGGAGCGCGCGAGTATTAAATCGACTAGCGAGCTTATGTCTACACATGGAAAGTCGCTATTAGCCTGATTGCCTCGCCAGTTAGTAGGTACATGTCGCAGCTTTGGATCAAACCGATTTATTTAGGTTTCTGAAGCGCTCTCATTCCGAATATATATAATATTGTTATGCCCCTCAGGGCCCATAAAATCCTAACACATTTTATAACACCTGTACCTACTTATGGAAAGCAATAAAATGATTGATTGAATGATTGAATACGTAGGAAGCGGTTTTTGCAAAAACCTATCAAAAATCTCAATTAACCGCTCTTTTTCATACCGGTGTGAAGCTCTGCTTAATAAAAAAACTCCCTATATGCTTGCTGCTAATTAGGTGTGAAAAGGGCGTTAATGTTCAAATAGTTTTTGTTTTTGTAATGGCTTTTTTCCGTTCATCGCTCACATTTCAAATAGTTACTGGGGCCCGATACTCGCGCCTTTGAATTCGACATCTGGAATTTAAAAGAATCAAACACCAGCAGAAATTTTTGGCATTCTTGCGCTGAGAATAAATGTCGAATTCGACATTTTTCAAACTATAATTTCTTTATTGAAAATGTAAGTAAAATCTTTAGTACAGTCAAAATATATTAATTTTAATGAATATAATCCTTGTCAAACAAGGATTATTAAAGACTAGGGCGGTTACAGCCCGATACTCGGGTTCGTCGATCGACGAAAAATTCCAAATTATGCGAAAATAATGACACTTTTTAATTGCAGTTTGTGATCATCACGTTTAACATTTTGTATATTTTATAGTTTTCGGAACAAATAGACTCGAGTACCTTTAATTTGACACCTTACTCAGCCGCGTACTACGCGCCAAAGTCCCTATCGAGTCGTCACAAATTTTGCGAACCTGAATTAAGTATATAGATAATTGAAACTAAGGGTTTTCGACAGTAGTAGAGATTTTACTTACATTTATCACGAAAATAAGTATATAAAAATGTCGAATTCGAGATGTCGAAGGCGCGAGAATCGGGCCCCTGAACGTTTTAAAAATATCAATCATACTGACATTGACATTAACCACTGTCAATCTCAATGACAACAGTGACCTTCATAAAAAAACAACCTCTGTTGATTGAGCGGGCGGATCGGATCGATAAACCGACTTGTCGAAGGATATAAATACTGTAATCAACTACAAATGTTTCTTCCGTGCCGGTCAATTGTACGCGGAATAACGGCATTCACTAAGCAACCTACCTGCCGTTCACTACATACGACTTCTGTAACTATGGCGCCTGTGAAGGTAGTATATTTTTTGTTTGTTTAGTACTAATTACATAACTGGGAACTTGGCGTATAATTAGATGTATGTTTGTAGGTTGGAGATCAGATACCCTCAGCTGATTTGTTCGAAGATTCACCGGCTAACAAAGTTAACACTTGCGAACTGACAGGTGGCAAAAAAGTAGTCCTTTTCGCAGTCCCCGGTGCCTTCACACCCGGCTGTTCCAAGACCCACCTACCGGGCTACGTGCAGAATGCCGACAAATTGAAGGCCGACGGTGTTTCGGAGATTGTTTGCGTATCTGTCAATGACCCTTATGTGATGTCTGCTTGGGGAGCCCAGCATAACACTAAAGGAAAGGTGAATAAAATAACAATTTAATTATCAAATTTAACATTCTTTGAGCTAGTGGGTTATTTATAGATAGTTAAACATCTATCTAATAGCATTGTACAACAGCTTGTATCTTGTCTTCACTGCCATTGTGAATATCTTATGAATATTGACTGACCCATGTCTAACCTTCACTCACAACAACAAGCTCAAACATAATTAAACACAAGCTGACCTTGAGACCTGTCAATAAATAATTTAAAGCTTTTACCTAAAGGTATTAATTTACTTGGAATGAATGTTGCAAAGTAGACACTGACTTCTTTTTTTTTTAATTAAATAAGCAGTGCTAGTTTATTTGTAGTGTGAAATTTATAACTATGTAACAGATCAATTTAAAGCCCCACTTAGAAATTATCTATAAAGTTGTAGCTCCTTCAGTTAAAGGTTACATTATCTGAGTTCATAACAAAAAGTGTTTACTCCATTATTGTTATGGTAAACTGACCTTTATGTGGTCAGTGATGTAAACAAAGACATTATATTATTATCTATATTGCATTGACCGTGACATCGTGAATGACATTGACATGACCATTATATGTCATTATAAAAGTCGAGAATGAGGTTGTGTTTCCATGAGGAACATACTTTTTATTATTTTATTGAGAAAGTGAATAAGTGATTGTGTCAATGTCAAGGTGTATTGCAGTTCTAAGACCTTCAACTTTTTTCTAATGGTACTGGAACTTGATAGTGTCAGCTAAACTAACTTTATGTTATAAGTCCAACTTTATACAGTGAACTGTGGCCTTACCATCAACTCTTTGCAATTCTTATTAGATTTTTTAGGCTTTCAGAGTGGGATGCTGCTACATGGTGCATATAGTGGCCTCTCACTCTTACTACCTGAAAATAATGTAAAATGAATCGCTTTACAATTCATGGTAGGCCCTCTGTTCCTTATAAAAACTTGTTATTCTTATTAATTTTGACTCAAAAAAATTTGTCATGTTTCCAGGTTCGTATGCTAGCAGACCCCAATGGTGTGTTCATCAAAGCTCTGGATCTTGGCACCAACTTGCCACCGCTCGGTGGCTTCCGATCTAAACGGTTCTCCATGGTCATCAATGACTCCAAAGTTGTGGAATTGAATGTGGAACCTGATGGCACTGGACTTTCTTGCTCACTTGCAGATAAACTCAAAATCAAAAAGTGAATTCTACATATGTCTCTGTAATTAGATGTTAAGATCCACTCTTGTGATTATTGTCAGCTTCACAGCTCATAGACTGTTTACTGACTCCTTGTGATATGATGCAATTTAATCAATTACAAAGTAATACTTTTATCACCACAAATGATTGTTTTATTTATAGCATAGTTATTTCTATTTGCACCCTCCTGCTAAATACTACCCTCTTATATCATAATGCTCTTTATTAAGTAGTTCCATAAGGAATATAAAGCAAATAAAAAGATGTAATGCTACTGTGCATAGTGCAATAGTGTAATTTTGCGAGTTTTTTGCCGCTTTATGTTGCACACAATATGAAAATTCTGTACATATATAAAACATATTTTAATAGCATTTTATTAGGGCTAATCCCACCATTCCCACCCCATCCAGTCAGTGAATTCAATAATCAATATTATTTGATCTTATTAAACGAATTATGATACGTAGACCGTAATCTTTTATTTTCACTAAATTACATTTACAATTTTCATTTAGTGATTAATTTAAATCTTTATTTTTTCAACTTTTCAAGATAAATAAAAAAGTAAAGTAAAATGTGCAACACGTAAAACGGAACGAAAAACGTCAATATTTCGTGATGTCAAATCAAACGTCAAATGTCAAATTGTCTACCAAAACAAACTTGGCCGTCCCTAATATTTATTTTCAAATAATTAAAATAATGTTATGACTAAGCACAATATGTATCAGCGTGTAAATTATTTCGGGACAACAATAGTTTTGTGTTCAGTTTTATATTGGGGACGAGTGGCTGTGACGGAGATATTTGAAGACGAAACCGCCTTAGTGGATGAGTGGCTGGATCAGAACGATCTTAGTGAATACAAGAAGCTTTTTAAGGAATATGGTAAGTTTTTGAATCATACCTCGTGTATATCATGCGCAGCTACATTTCCTAGAATCTAGTCCACGAAATAACTCATTGTTAGTAGGTTGAATTAAAGTTTAAACTACGTTCTTAGTGGCGTTAGTATTGCATGCTTAATTTATGATAATTAGGAGTCTCTGTACACTTTCGCGTGCGCTGCCAACACATTCGTAACTGCCTATTCTTTAAATGCCCTATTTTATAACAACTGCATTGAAGTACAGTTAGAACCTCTAGGTTCCAACTTAGGGTTAACTCCAATTTAACATAGAGTTGAGAAGCTAGAGCATGTCATTTCTATGTAAAATTGGAGTTCACATATGTAATTAACACTTAATCTTAATAGTAAATTAAAACGCTGGTTAATGATAAGGAAAACTATTATTAATTTAATTTTTATTTAAAGAACATAAGAGATAACTTAATGAGATACTTTTTAAATGTTTCCATAAAATCTTACCTGTTTCCTTTTCAAAGTACAAAAATAAGTCAAAATTCTATTTCAAGTTTTAAGTTTAAAGGCATATTGAAAACTAGCTTCCGCCCACGGCGTCACCCGCGTGGTTCCCGTTCCCCTGATCCCTGGGGGATATAACATAGCCTATATTACTCTCCGTCCTTTCATCAAAGTACATGCTAAAAATCAAGTTGATTGGTTGCCTAGTTAGGGCGTGAAGAAAGGACAAACACCCACACTTTCGCATTTATAATATTAGTTAGGATTAATATGACATTGTATTTAAAATTAATATGACATTGAGATTTTTTTTTAATTTATTTTAAGAAGATTTACTGTTTTATTATCTTGCTAGCAAGATTAACAGTTACCAATTACATTTCTTTACTGATTACAAATCTCCACTTAAATAAAATTTGACAAGTGAAAAATAATTTTGACTACATTTTGAATAATTAATTGTTTCTTCTCTTGTTTATCCATTAACAGTTATTATAATGCACCACCACACCATAGGCCTAATATGTTGCAAGAGAGGAATATGTTGCAAGTCTACCTGATGTATGTCAAAGTCAAAGTCAAAGTCAAAGATTTTTATTCAAATAGACTTATAGATAAGTACTTTCGAATAGTCCAACATTTTTTTTCCCTACCAGCCATTCAGGACATCTTTTAACTGATAAGAAGAACGGCCGCAAGAAACTTATCAGCCTTAGCAGAAACAACAACATTTACAATGGAACATGTTGTTGCCAAACACAAATCTACAATCTTGAAACAATATGGTAAACTAATTTTGTTTTCTGACTGTTATAATTAATAAACTTCTGGCTAGAAGTTGCACACTGTTAAAAAGTTAGTTATGTATGTATAATAATATAAAATGTGTAAGTATATGTATAAGTGAGATTAATCCTAGTCCCTTTAATCTTTACAAACAAACCAAATTTTCTACTTGAGTTGGTCATTGTTTATTTTTATCACTGACAAAATACTATTAAGTGGATGTAGTCCACTGTCCACTTAGTTAGGTGATAAAAGTTATAACATTGTTAACATTTTAATTTGGCCACAAATTGCATTTATAAATGAATGTTGGAATGATAGCCATTGATGTCCCTGGGGTTGGGCGGCGCAGAGCCCCATGACGTCGCCCCATCCCCCCGGACGCACGGGTGGGGGTGGGCCGGGGCCGGCCCAGTCAGTCGCGCCGCAGCCACCGCGCCGTGCGCACGTCTCCACCTCATGCATATCCCCGCACATCACTAAACATGATCGCTTTAATTCTATTTGTGATAAAACCTAACTAAACTACCAAAATATATTGATCTACTTACTGGCAGATAAAAATCTCTAATTTTCGTAAACTCTTTAACTTAACCTAGCGAAGTGCGAATCCTTTGTATTCGATGTAAATAAGTCCACAGAGCGTTCCGTTCGTCGAGTCTTTGACTGTGTTACGGGAATTAATGTTTCTCGGTTTTCAAATACAAAAATTGGACATTAGGTTCGCTCCCGGGATGTGGCAGTTCGAGGACTCGGAGATATGCTCCATAGGGATGATCCACCCGTCGCACAGCCGCCACTCCGGCCTGTCGATGCTGTCCAGCATATCACAGTTTTCAGGTATACTTTTATAGTAATTTTTAAGGAAGTTTAGTTAAAATAATGGTCGAGATAATGTCACATATTTGAAGTATTCTCTGTTGAATGTTGATCGAAAAGTTAAATAAGTTAAATTCTCAATACGAGTGTCGTGTTTGACAATAGCCGCCTAAACTAGTTAGTTTAGCAGAATAGAGTTATTCAAATGAAGGTTTAAAAGAGAATGCGACGACTAGCGACTCTGTCAAACTACAAGTTGGTCATAAAATCATCACGTCATGATCAGTTAGGGCGTTTAATTATGACTAGAACAATAAACAAAGTCACTTACTTATCGCCTATGCAGATTGTCTTCTTATACTTGTAATGGGTTTGCTTTTGATCCCAATCAAACCCGAGGGCTTAGACAGGATCGACGATGGAGCGAGTTAACCTAGAAGGTGCCTATTCACCCTTGCTTTAAAGATAGACGGTTTTAAGTACTCGGAAAGACAGACGCAGGGACGGAGTTCCTTTGCTGTGCGCAATATAAAGGTTGTTGAGTAGCGCTTTGTGCCAGATTTAAGAATATCAACCAAGAAGGGGTGGTAGCCCGCAGTGCGTCTAGATGTCCGATGGAAGAAGGGGGATGGCAGTATGAGCTCATGCAGCTCATATAAGCACTCTCTCCGAAGTATAGTCAAAAGACCGACAGACAGGGTTCTTCACCAGTTCTTTGTTTGTTAGCACCTCACCTTGTAAGCAGACTGTAATAGCGCCGTTTGAGTACCTATTAATCCTCAAAAGAGCCGAGGTAAAATGGAAAATGCAGCTAATTCATACTTCAATATTTCACTAGCTTGTTTAATGATACAAAAGACGCTACTAGCTGCTACTAAGTTTAGAAGCGATCCTCAATACAATTCATTTGATTATTTGTTAAATCACAATAAAATTGTTATTATTTATTATTATATTATAGTTATCAATTATCATCTTAATTATTATCTTTATTGTTGTTTTTTTATTTTTGTTACAATGTTTTTTTATGTTAATTACTTTTAATGAAATTGATTTGATTTTAATTTTAATGTAATATATTAGATTTTTGTCGGCAATGATGTATACACGTCCGCTATTGTTGCTCGTAGTCTCGCGCCCTTGATTTTTATGGGCAATGGCTGAAAACCAGCGTTTTGCTTTAATTTAGGGCAAATATCTCGCTGAGCTTTTGCCTTTTTGCATCGCTGTGACACATATGTTAGTGTAATTTGTAAGTAAGTTTTTATTGTATGTTTTAAATTGTTTGTTTTTAGGATATCATTTTTTTAATGTAATTGTTTATTTATTTAATGCATGTGTGTTAAAGATGCAAATAAATTTTTATCTATCTATCTACAATAAAATCTTTTCAGGCCAATTGAATTATTAAAACAACGATATGTTTTTTCACGTTTATTTGTCAAACATAACAATTAAATACATTTTAATTTAACTTGTCTCAGATATCGGAAAATGAGACACAATAAATATTTCATTGTTGTGAAACCGCCCGAGCCGGGGCGGTCTTGTTGAACTGGCAGTTCGATAAATCGCGAATCACATCATGTGGCGATGGCATAACTTATTTCATTAGCTATTGGAACATATTGACAAACACACACACGCACTTTTCAAATACATTTCCTGAAAGGAAAACATATAGTTAGCTAATGCTAACACCCAGTTCCTTCAACTTACGAACAGATCGATGCTACGGACAGTTAAATTTTGACATTTTATTATATAAATAAATAATTATAAATATTTCCCTACAATCACACTAATTATCTAGCCCACGTTAAGTATCATGAAGAACTTGTGTTATGGATACTAGATAACGGATAAACATACTTATATACTTTTTTTTTTAAATACATACATAATATACATATTAAACATCCAGACCAAGACAAATAGACATGTTCATGCACACAAATATTTGTCTTGTCCGGGGATCGAACCCGGGACCTCTGGCGCAGAAGGTGGGGTTAGTACCCCTGCGCCAAACATGTCAGATCAAACTTCAACATTTTGTCTCATGGTTTTCCAAATTAGTTGGTTGAACTTCTAACACGTAAAACATAGTATCTTCGCATACATACGTGAAAAGCAGCGTGTAGTTTTGTAATTTAATCGCATTCGAACGAGTAATCCCGTGGCTTAAGCTTTAATTGGGATTCGTGACACAAACCGGGCGTCGACGGCGAAGTCTTTCCTCAATGTTAAATATAAGCTTAAAATATAAATCAGCGTAGAGGAAACCGAGTTGTTTTTGACGTGTACTAATTGAAAGAAAGTTATTTCATTTAGTGACTTTTAGGATACCCAAAATTAGTTCGCAAAAAAGGTGTTAGTTATACGTATCACTTTTTTTGCCAGAAGTCATTTTGGGTCAGCCTCGGAATGTTTGGGATTTAGGCTTCAAAATTATAACGCATGCCGTGGTTACCAGTGGTGAGGGATCAAAATATGGACAAGTTAAGCCGGACCAAAAAGTGGTGGGATGTGATTTCTAAAAGGGGATCTGATGGGAATCGGTATGTGTGGACTCTGCGCCACTGGTTACCTATAATTGTAAGTGCAGTTAGCCATTAGCAATTTAGTTTCAGTTTTTCTTTTGCTGTAATTAATGTTGGTGACACTTTAAATAAATTAAACCAAATTAAAAAACATAAATCCAAAAGAATAACTTATATGGTTAAGGTCCGTTGAGTACTTAATTTTTCAAGATACATGTACGAGTATAGCAGAGTTCACAAAATGATCGTAATTAAGAAATTGCGACTATCATTCGTAGTTATAATTTAATAACGAAAATATATGTTTGAAAAACGCAAATTCTATGTCATCTTGATAAAACATTATTAGGAAAAACGCGTTAATTAAAGCGATAATTTTTACCGCGTTTGTATTTGTTTTCGAGTCCCCGATATTTCGGCGCAGTTGCATGCACCATGATCACGGAGTAATTGGTTAAAATCTTCATACAAATTGCTAATTTCATAGACAAATAAT
Organism: Chrysoteuchia culmella; assembly: GCA_910589605.1. Classification (NCBI taxonomy): domain Eukaryota; kingdom Metazoa; phylum Arthropoda; class Insecta; order Lepidoptera; family Crambidae; genus Chrysoteuchia; species Chrysoteuchia culmella. The sequence goes on from OU342649.1 coordinate 920,535, forward strand.
TAAATAAATAATTGCATACAATCACACCAATTATCTAGCCACGTTAAGTTTCACGAAGAACTTGTGTTATGGATACTAGATAACGGATAAACATATTTATATATATTTTTGTAAATAAATACATAATATACATATCAAACATCGGACCAAGACAAATAGACATGTTCATGCACACAAATATTTGTCTTGTCCGGAGACCGAACCCGGGACCTCTGGCGCAGAAGGTGGGCTTAGTACCCCTGCGTCAAACAGGTCGTCAAATAAAGATATATGAATAAAGGCATGTTAGTTTATTGTGTTTTAATTAAGGTTTTAATTTAAATAACACCAGCTATATTTATTTTCATGATCAGTCTAAAAGTTTTGACTTCCTTTGTTGAAATTAAGAATTCAGAAAGTAAAGTAAGATTGCCTAAAGAAATGGCTTTACTTAAATAAAACTCACGCCGTATGGACTATGGCATTTGCTCAAAATTTCGCAATCTTCGTATAACAACGAAATAAAAGTTTCTTTTAAAATAAAGTTTTAATTTTTATTATTTTTAGGTCCTTGTACACGTGGAAGCTTCGTAAACTGTTGGTTATCATCAGTATGTTATTTGCAATAATTAATTGCTTAATATTAAGTTTCATTGATTAGTAGTATTAAGTTCTAGCTTCCGCTCGCGGTTTCGTCTGCGTGGTTCCCGTTCCCGTGGGAATATCGGGATAAATAGTAGCCTATGTTACTCTCCATCTATTTGTCTTGGTCTGGATGTTTAATATGTATATTATGTATGTATTTACAAAAAAAAAGTATATAAGTATGTTTATCCGTTATCTAGTATCCATAACACAAGTTCTTCATGATACTTAACGTGGGCTAGATAATTGGTGTGATTGTATGGAAATATTTATTTATTATTATTTATTTATTTATTTATCTATGCCAAATATCAAGTCTAGTGGTTGCTTAGTTAGGCGATCAAAAAAAGGACAAACAAACACACTTTCGCATTTTTAATATTAGTTAGTATTAAGATTATTTTAAATCAATAAAGTAACATAAAAAATATGATATAACTAACTAAGTAGGTATATTATAACTGCATGCAATGATATTATATGCTGTACGTGTTGCGAAAAGGAACTTCAAAAAAAAATCTTTTTATAAAAAGACAAGGCATTCTACATTTCGCTTCTATTAACTATATTTTTATGAGGAGCCCGTGGCGCAGTGGTTAGCGCGGTCGGCCTGTGAATGTTGAGGTTATGCAACTTTTGCAATGGTCGGCCACGAGATGGGTGACCCAAAATTTACTGTCTCGAGCTCCTCCGCTTCGGAAGGCACGTTAAGCCGTTGGTCTCGGCTGCAAAAATCAGCCCATACACAGAATCAATGATGTCATCTAGGTAAACGACTACTTGCCAAAACGTAAATGATATTTTCAGGATTATGAAAAACTACTAGCCAGATCTTCGTAAAAAGCAGCAAACTTAAACTATGTTCTTTCAGATAAAAAAGAGCTATTAAAATCGGTTGACAACTGACGACGTTATATTAAAACATAATTATACAGTTGACTTTAAGATCCTCCTCCTTTTCGGATCGGTTAAAAAGGTGGAAAAGATGGTGAAAAATTGAATCAGGATCGGTTAAAATTTATAATTCAAACTAATATTATAAATGCGATAGTTAATTCATCTCTCTGTTAGCTTTACCCGGCTACTGTTACTTTGATGAATATATACAGCTATATACATTGATGAATATATATTGTGGCATATATACAGCTAAACCTTGGAGAAGAATGTAGGCAGCTTCCTCTAAAGTCCGCGGCAGCGTTGATCGTGTACCTTTCACGTAGATGCAGGCGCGGATGTCCGGTAGTTTGAGGTCGTGTTGGCTTGGCACAGTGGTTCTGAAGCGCTCATGGCCGCGCTTGACAGACTCATCGTATTCGATCACGTTTGTTAAGCAAAGTTCGGCCCGGTCAGGTGTCGGATGGGTGACCGTAAAGTGGCATTATAACAGCGCTTCCGTGCTTCGGAGGGCACCGTCGGTCATTTGATTACAGTCGTTAAGCCAAGTCAGAGGCCTTATAGGCGGCTTGATAAACTCTGACACCAGAGGTGGCCACTAATCCTCACTCGATAAGAAGAAGAAGTGGTTTGATCATGCCTACGTACTGAGGTACTGAGCCAAGGGTCGTGGGTTCAATTCCCACGTAGGACAAGCATTTAATGTGATGTTTTTTTAAACACTAGTGTTTGCTCTAGGTATTTTTACGATGTATATGTCGCATGATATAATATCTCAAATCGAGTGAACAGGGTAAAACTAGGAACCAATCAGAATAACAGTTAGAAAGCAAGCAACAATTAACCCAGCAAAGTAAATAATATCCAATGTTACTAACGCAACCCAAGTTTTTGAACCCTTTCTTATTTCAGAAAAATTGAGAAATGTCTACACCATTGTCTAATTATCCCTGTTTTCGCAATATCTCTAGGATTTTCGCGAAAATTCTATTTATCAAATCATCCTACGACCTCTTTATTTTTGTAAAAACTTCGTTGGTTCGATATCTGTGACACAAGTGCTAGGCTATCTCGGAATTAGATCAAAAAAAGTTAAATCAGTTAAGTGCACTTTCGAAATAACTTTCTTTTTCGAATTTCCGAGGGGTGGCAGGCGGTTCAGAGTAGTTTACAAATGCAAGTGTAAGTGTAGTCCAATTGTCCATCCGCAGAGGCGCGCTGGCCGGCGGCCAACGGCGGCGGCGGCCGGCGCGGTATTGAACATTTTACCGGCCTTTATGCTTCATAAAATACACCAGCATAATTTGGCTTTCCTTTAGTCATTAGTTTTGTTTAACTACACACTTTCATATAATTATCATTATATGAAAGTGTGTAGTTAAACAAATCAAAATTATTTGTTTATATACTGACAGCTGGGGTAAGATTATTTATAAATAAACGAAAAATTATCCGTATTGTTGCATATCGTACGGCCTGTTTTCAATAAAACGGCAGTTAATACACTCGATTATTTGCAAAAAATCGGTTCTTGAAAAAAGACGGTGACACATACGTATACTGTGATACTGAGCTATTGTGATTCGTGTCGTACGTGCGTGCGTGACTCACAAAACAAGTCGTAGTCGCTCCGATACTGCTACGCGACTACGACAAAATCAACGGCTCGTGCTACGAACTTTCGTAGCATCGTAAATTGCCGCAGTGTAGGGGGTTGTAAAGTAGTTAACAAGTTTCGAAGCAGAGCGATTTCTGTGCCAGATGCAATACAATGGAAGTGTTTTGTGATTTGTTTTGCGACAAACAGACTACGGAAAGATTAAACTACAAATAATTTTAATGATCTCGCTGTTACGTACATCTTATGTTTTGGCGCGCACTGTTCATTGAAATAAAACAACTTTTACGGATATCAAACGCGCTATATTTTCACGAACTAAGTTGTAATTGTCCGTATTTTTAGGGTTTTTAGGGTTTTTTTATTTTCCCGACGTTTCGGCACCTTTACAGCTGCCGTGGTCACGGGATGACATGTCAATCAAAAAAACCCCTAAAAACCCTAAAATACGGACAATTCGTCGCCAACGCCGCAGTGGGGCGAACCTCATTTCTTAAAACTGTACAGGAGAGCAAACAAACCGTTTTTTTTTCCGAATGGCGCTTTTATTTTAACCGTATTTCAAAGAAAAACTATTATAATGATAAACATTACATATAAGGGTACACTATGGAAACATGGGCACTAAGTTAATATAGTTATAACATTTTACAGTGCTGTGTTTGCCAAGGAAAATCCGGGAAAAAATATACGCCTTTTTGTGACGCCTCTTTTCCGTCAAGACGATCTGTTTCTGTACCGCTTATATGAGAGTTACGCCTCATGCATATCGATATGAAATGGTTGTTGTAATGAAACAAACTACTAAATGTAAATGAGTATTTATTAAAAACCCTAATTTAATGAGATCACTTAACTCGGGCTCGCACTTTGCAATAAACATCTATAATGACTTGAAAAATCACAACATTACTTTTAATAAGGTCGAGCGTGGCTATTCAGACGAAAAAAAGTCTTTACGTTGAATCGTAACAGCGTCGTTCCGGAAAACAATTCTAACAAATTTATTAATTACATTTAAGAAAGCATTGAATTTAAGAATTGTATTCATATGTTTCTGTTATAAATTACTGACAATAAGTATTTAAAAAGCGATTTTATTCGAGAATCTGATAAACGGCGGTTTAATTGCCCCGCCACGGGGCAATTACGACTTTTACTATATCTTCTTTATTGAAAAAGATACAAACATGAAACTCAGTGCAAGATACAGTTTGAAACAGTGTGTATTCTGTTTTAAACTTTACTTCTTGCTAATAACAAAACGTATTTTTATCAATTCCACCGAGCTCCCGTACATTCTAGTCTTCTTCTTAGCGTGTCGATGGCAGACACTTAAGTATTAAGACCCAGAATTCAGCCACTTGGACAGCCTTGTCGGATGCTGTCATGAGATCCTCCTGCATGCAGGACACGCAGGGCACGATGTTAGATGGACCATCTTTTGGACTACACTGCAATGGCATTCCGCGAAACCAACCGAAAAGCCCCACCTGATCATGCTTTCTTTGCTCCGGCCGGTCTGAGTTCGAAGCCTATAATGAAGACTTCCAGATCGGCCATGGTGGATCATTAATTCAGTAATTAGGACGTAAGTAGTAGGTAGAGTCACTTTTTCTTTAAATGATTCTATGCTATGTAAAATTTTACACAGCGTTTGTGCTACCTGGGAAGATCATCTGCATATAGAAAGCGGCTAGTGTTTGGGCTGGGTGGTTGGTCGTTGATGTAGATATTAAAAAGCAGCGGAGCTAGGACGCTGCCCTGTTTATTTGTGACCTCCAACGTCTTTTGTCTTAAAGAAGATGAACCTGAAAGCGACGGTGGAGAAGTTCCCGGAGAATTGTGACAAATTTGTAGTCACCACTTTCAGCAACATTCGCCTGAGGTTCAATGTATCGTGAGCTGCGGACAGATCCACGAATACAACGCCAGTTATTTTCTTCAGCTCAAAACCACTCTCTATGTGTTGTTCAGTTTCAGTATCTAGTGTAGCACAAACTTTTTCAAATTAGGTATACATATATTACACACATTATCTTCACTTTCCGACTCTAGCATTCCAAAACAAAATAACTTTAGTATTTAGTCTCGATTCTGGTACTTATATAAACCATTTATTTTATCAATAAATAACTGAATACAAAGTTTTAAAATTGTCGAACTTAAAAATTGTCGGATTAGTTAAGCAAGTTGAGATTTCTGTTGTTTTTTATGATTCTTTGTTAAAAGACTACACATTATACTTACATGGCTTTGTCATAAATGTCATAAGCGGGCCGGCACGAGGAAACTTTGTTTCAGTGAGGTCTTAGGAGCTATTTGCGACTATCCATACCCCAAAATTTGGGGGTTGGTTTTTTCCCTAGTATTAATTTTGTACTTGGCCAACTGGTTCGTATTATTTGCGCTTGACAAAAGTCCGCCTTTGCGGGAGTGGCGCTCGGCAGGGTATTATTTCTCCCTTAATTAAATTATTATACTATGTTCAGGGCGAAAAGGGCTTTCCCGTGGTGTGTTCAAAATAATTTTAATATTTATAATATTTAGCGAAAATTGACTTACGGCTTCTGCACTACTCGCGAGAAGTCGCCGCTAAAAGGCGAACTTCGAGTTTCGTCTTTTCGTGTAACTTTGCCAGAAGTGGTTTTGAGATACGCCATGCATTTATTTTCTCTTTTATTAGTGTTAGAGCAGCGTCCCTTTGTGACAACTAAGTGCGTGAAGAGTGGAGCATTTTTGTAAACTTAACTCATTTTTGACCATTTGTATGACGTTCGCCTCTTTGCGGCGTTGGCGACGAATTACAACTTAGTTCGTGAAAATATAGCGCGTTTGATATCCGTAAAAGTTGTTTTTAGTTCTCGCTGTTTTTCAATCTCCGTTAGGTTAAGTATTAGAAGGAAAGAAAAACGCCCGTCTCAGCATAATGCTTGGCTCTTGGCCAGCGCTCGTCTGTCGGTACCGTTTTGGTGGGGTTGACAGCTGTATTAACCGGCTTAAAAAATAATAATAAAAGAAGCAATAATTAAAATGACAATACCAAATTAAATTTTATTTATGTCGTATATTATTTTGTTATTATGTCGTATATTATTATGTTATTATGTCGTTATCCTTCCATAAGGAAGGTCTGCTTACCTGCAGAGGAGAGAGGTACTGAGGAGCGGGGATACTATGGCCCCAGCAGAAATCTTGGCGGCCCGACGCCAAGCGGAAGAGGACCTGATGATCAGGTGGGAGACAGTGCTGGACGCGGACCCGGCCGGTAGGCGAACGGTCGAGACCATCCGCCCTGTTCTGCGGGAGTGGTGCGCGAGGAAATTTGGGTCGCTGACCTTCAGGTTGGCCCAGGTGTTTTCCGGGCATGGATGCTTTGGAAGGTACCTGCACTTGATCAGGAGGGAAGCGACCCCGCAATGCCATGAGTGCAGCGCTTCGGAGGACTGCGGTGCGCCCCGCCTGGGCTCCGCAGCACGGTATTCTGGTGGCTGCAGTGGGGACGGATCTCTCGCTGCCCGGTGTGGCAAGAGCCATGCTGGCCAGCGACGGATCCTGGCAGGCGATGGTCGCCTTTTGCGAGGACGTTATCTCGCAAAAGGAGGCATCGGAGCGGATTCGCGAAGAGGACGCTCATGCGAATCGGCTCCGACGAAGACGGGTGAGGCGGAGGAGGCGGCGCTATGCGCACCTTATCCCCTTATAGCGGGGCGGTGCGGTGCGGGAGACGGCTTGTGAGTCGTCCGTCTCCCGGATCGCACGGTCCCTCCTCACCCGTCTGAGAGATGGCTACGCTTGCCCAGCTATCTCTTGTCGCGAAGAGGCCCAGACAGCGGGCAGACTGTCGGTCTAAGGGTACCACCAACCTGATCCCTCATGGCCTACGGCAGTGCGATGGCAAGCAGAAAAAAAAGTAAGCTCTGCTACCCAGCATTAGGGAAACAAAACATCTGACGATGATAATGACTTCAACGTAAATCTTAAAAAATATATTTTTCTAATCACTTTGACAGTACACAGAAATAATTCCAAAATACAAAGTTTGAGACGTATCAACAAATTATGACATTAAAACTTTATAAGTCATCTTGTTTTATATTTGTTGCGTGCATATTGAACTAGTTTACGCGGCGACGATGAGGTTTAGATCGTTATCTTAAGTAATTAAAATTTAATGGCCATTTTGAAGTTAGGCCTTCCGTAAAAGTCGAGAGTTTTAATGAACTTTTCAAACTGCCGTCTTGTTTATTTATTGCCTTTTTTATTTGTCTCTTAATTACAATCAAAACGATTAGTGGAAGAAGGCAAAAAGGTTTTATGTTATTGTATGGCATCACATATAGCTCCGTCTTTAAAAGTTATAATGGCACTTAACGGTCACCCATCGACACCTGACCGGGCCGAACTTTGCTTAACAAACGTGATCGAATACGATCACTCTAGGTACTAAGTTTAGTCCAATATTAAAGCATATAGTGCGTAATATTAAAGTATATAATCAGTTTTTCTTAAATATAATAATGTTTAGTTGTAACTCGTAATCATTATCATTTAACCGCCTCTGTGGTCTAGTACAAGCATCGGTATTAGGCCCAGGGGTCCGGGTTCGATTCCCAGTATCTGAGTCTGAAGGCATAACAATAATGTTTTCAGCATTGTTGTGTTCCGGCAGTTAGTGATAAAATAGCCAGTTCCGTGATTGAGGATTCCGGAGAGGCTCGCTGCCATCTTCAGCCTTATCAATACTAATAACATCAGGTATGATGATGGCTAAGAGTCTCCCCGTTGTAGGTAAATAAAAAAAAATACCATAAAGTTTACGATGATGAGCAATTCAATAAAAATCCAATTTAATTTCAATTCAATATTTATATTTAATAATTTTTTAACGCTTGTAACTTAATTCGTCAGGTATAGGGAAATAAGTCACAAAAATAATAAGTTGTTTATTTGCACATACAATATGTTTAATTATTGTCAGACTGGTGGCGGTCTTGTGATACTTTATATATCAAACTAGTTTAAGAGAGATCTAAATAAACAGTATTTCAACAAACTAAACGCACTAATTTCTCTTTTCTACCTACCACCAACTTTACTATCCACTAAACTAAAACATATTGAACATTTCGAACGAATAAACTCTGATTGAGGTTACAACCGCGAGACAAGACTTCCATCATCTAAACGTTAGTTTCGCACCACTACCTTTTAATAACCGCTCCGCTTTACATACGTACATCTTAAGGCGATACTCGAAAAACATGCTGAAGCGAGATAGCAATGAGAAAACGACGCGCACGGGAGCGAGACCGATTTTGCAGATTAGGCAAAAAAAAACACAAAATCACTTCTTTAAAGTTTTTATTAAAAAACTACAGTGATTTAAAAAAATGCTTCTATACGATCCTACATATTATTGGTGTCCACTTATTAAACCAATTTCCAATAGTGTAAGTAACCCCATTTAAGAATAATCTTGAATTTTCGTATTTTTTAGAGGTCTTTTCGAAAAGAAAAAGTGTCGAGGCAAAATCATAAAATCGTGTTTTTAAAACTATACGAATCTAGATAAAGGTATGAAGAAATATATATGTTATTACCAGATTTGTAACAACTGTAACCATTCTATAGTTTTATATCAAAAACTCCATACTTTTTCCGAGTAGCGCCCTAAGTTTAGGCGCGCGCCGTTCATTGAAATAAAACAACTTTTACGGATATCAAACGCGCTATATTTCACGAACTAAGTTGTAATTGTCCGTATTTTTGAATTTTTTGGTGTTCCCGACATTTCGGCACATTTTCAGCTGCCGTGGTCACGGGATGACTGGCTACTTTTAAGTCCTCCCTCGAAAAGTTAATTTATTTTTTCGTTCGGATAAGGTTAGACATTTATTATGGCAACAATTATTATGATATTTTGATTTAATTATTATTTTAAATATTTATTATTAACAAGAAATAAAACTAATGACCTACTGGCAGTTCACAAATTGGGAGGACCTTCGAAGAAAGAAGCTGTCAAGAAAACTTCGAAAGCGGGCCGACCTCCACCTTTATAAAGAAAATTAAGATATGGTTATCTCCACCTATACCTTTTGATATTTATCTACAAGAAGAGCCACCGTTCTTTGGGTCTTGCAGTGCGTGATTTGGAACCGCTCCGCTTTACATTTAGATTTTTTATTTTTCTATTTACAATGCTATATCTTTATGATAAAATAAGTACTAGAAAAAAATCAACTATTCCATGTCCAGTTTGAGCGACATGGAGACTAACGTATAAAATCCCTTTACATTTTTAAGTGGAACAAGTTTCAAAATCCTTATTTCCTAAAAAAGTATTAATGCCCGTCTCCCACAAGCTCCAAATCTCGCCCCAGGAATCATTACTCCCGAAGCTCCGCTGGCCTAGTTCGGGTGCATCGGCTGCAGCCCAGCGGCCCACCTGTGGCCCACTGCCCCACTTCCAGCAACAAGTGACGCCCTTACCTAACCCATTGACATTTACATGACAAATTATTGGGCTATTGATTCATTATCGCAGTGACATCCTCTTTGATAGGTTAATATGTTTTACTGAGAACTGCATTCTGGTTGTCATGTCTGTGCTTCTCTTGTGACTTTAACGATCGATATATATTCTCGTTGTCTTGCCACACTGAGATTTATAACGGATGTTACATTTATTCGGATCAGGGGTGTCGATCACTGGTGCGGCGACCACTGGGGGCCTAAGCCCGCTATTTTGCGGATAAAAACTACGTACCTACTTCATATTTTGACTTTAAGCTAAATAATAATTTGAAGCTAAAAAGATAATTTAGCATAAGCATTTGTCTTAAAAAAACATTACTTACGCAGCATTTATTTTATTTTATTTTATTTACCTTTCGCAGACAGAAGGCCTTTCAAAACTATATTACGAGATTTTAAATTAAATAGCGCTTTCTCTTTGGCTGAAATTCTTTGTAGACTTTAAGAATTATCTTAAGGCGCGATTAGAATTTTGATGAAACGAAATAAGGGAGCGAGGGCGCGATATGTTTTCCCCTCCCGAACCAAGGTATAATTGGTCCGATCTAATGGTTCAGATTTTTATTTGGCGAAAGAGTCTTATGTTTCATTTTATGTTATTCCGTATTTACTAAACTTATGAGAAATCCTATTTGTAGCACAATCTCTATAATCAAATTCTGTGCGGTCTAAATGATTCCAAACTTTGTAGAATAGCTTGTTCCAGTGGGCGAAGTTACATGGCCATAAATAGCCCTCTCGGATTTCCCATGCCACTCCAACTATTTGTGTTCGCATTACTAAACGGGGTTTGGAGGGCTGTTTATTCAGATACCGTTTAGGTCACAAATCACAACTAAAACCACCCCGTATTAATGCTATGTAAATTGTTATTGCAACTAAGACCGGATTGCTCCAACTTATCCCATCCTATTATAATATTACGGCTAAGATAACACTCCCGAAGTTCTCAATTGCCGTCCTGAAGTGTTCTTCATGATTATTAGTATCAGATTCAGATTACACAAGAAGGTCGTGGGAAGAATTGATTCCCCAAACGTTTCTAATTAAAATCGACAGATATTCGTGAATGGATCAAATATTGTCTCCGTGATCCTCTGGGCTTTGGCGAGGCGTAATATTTGAAGAATCCCCGAATCACGGACCTTTTTATTTCACTCGTCCTCCGACGACGGCTTCGCTTTGCATAATATAATCCTAAGGGTTGATTGCCGTAAATCTTTGATTCATTCTGTTGGCTTATTTCGAAAAGCGGTAAAGAATGAAGTTAGTTTATATTTCGTTTTCTTTGTGTGTAGGGCTTTTGGTGTCCTTTGTGGTATTTTGTACAAAAAGATTTCCTCTTAAACCACAAACACGTCTTTGAATGTATTCTTCCTCTATATTATGTTTCTATATTTTTCATAACAAAGTTCTATAACATTGGTTGTCGTATCAGTAACTCAATCAAGTATTGAGTAAAACTATTTAGCATGTGAAATTTCAAATTTACTCCTGTTTTACTGGTTTTGGTTGTAGGCAACGTTCTAAGGCTCGCGTGCTGCCGAGGTCGTCGGAGGCTCCGTATTTGCTGATAGCGCTCCGCTGACGTAGCGTAACTTAGATTAGAACATCGCGTGACTTATTTATGACTTTTCATACTACTAACACCAATTCGACTTAAATGAAAATTTTGAACTGCTACGCTGCCAGTAGTTACAGGTAGTCTACAGGTTAATGTAAACTTGTCTCTAAACTCGCTTTAAGTAGTAAAAACTTTTTTCATCTACAACTACTAACTAGACTTCTGAAGTTCTGAAATAAGGTCATTCTTAATTTCGAGGTAGAACGTTTAATTACATTGAGTTTCCGATTGATTCAATGTCAAATACCCAATTAACTAGACTTGTGTAACTCCTGAATGAATGACAAAAATGATATATAGCTTTTCAAAGAAGCTAATCATTCACTAACTTACTTGTATCTCAAATATATCTTTATATCCGACTTCTTTCTGAGCGACTGAAGTAAATGAACTGAACTACAGGACTGAGTGAGACGAAACGATATACGTGAATGAGAGAATTACATATATATGGCTATCGTTCATGGTCTAACCATGAAGTTATAGGTATAGGTGGAGCACCGAATAAGTACCTCATTGTAACAAAATTCTATGTTGCGTTATCACACTCTGTAGAGAATTGTTTTCCTATATTATCACTTAACTGTGAAAGGATAAGTTAGCATCTTGGATTCTATTTACTTCCGCAACCACGTAGAATACATTTAAGCACATTTTTTTATTGATTCCACTGTGTCTGTTTGTCTAGGTAAATTACGTTTGAAATCCATAACTATTTCTCACACTCACTTTACTTAACTAGCTCAGCAAAAGAATAAATCAGTCGTTGATCGATGATTCGCATGCTGTATCACTGAAGTTAAAGATATGAAGATTTATAAGAGTGATATATATCAGAAGCTTGTGGGGCGCAGGCCTAGCGCTCCAACATAAAAGATTTTTGGGAATCGAACCCAAACGAATAATTGTAAAAACGGCACAGCACGGCACAGTAGACGGGAAACAGCAATTACAACACACGGAGAACGAATAATTTAACGTATATTAGACACTCACAATAGACTAGATCACATACAAATAGAAATATCAACAATATATCACAATTAGCATTAAAACATCCAAGCGCAAGCGCAAGCTAGTAGCAAAGTCAATAAATATTGCGAAATCCCCCGAACTTAGCCGTTCGGGACGGATGCAGCGGGCACGTGCGATAGGGAGGTGTATACGCGCACGCGCCGGTTGAGTGATATCTCGCTGCAGCGGTAGTATGGCCCATAGTGCATAAGCAGAGCGGATTTTCCGAAATTATAAGGCGGTTGCCCAAGTTCATTGTGGGAGCGGATGTTCGCCATAAGCTCATTATGATATAAATCACTCTTTTCTTTTCATTGATATATTTTGCGCATCTCTACAATTGACAATGATTATTTGTTTCCACAGCGTTCTAGGAATCATAGATTATGAAGATTCTTTTTTACCCAGCCACCGATTAGGTATATTAACATTGGTATTGCCCGGTACGTAATTAGTATTGTTCCATCGTCTGTTTTAGTAGCAGTTTTATATGTGATCATCGTAGATTCCGTGTCACGTTTTTGTATATTCTAGTAAATTAGCATGTTGTTCTCGTATTCGAGTTGAAAGTTAATTACGAAGTCGCTGTCGGCAGCCAATTTAGTTGCTTCAAGCTGGCGGTGGCGTGTGGCACGATGAGCGCGTGCTCTTCTACTTTGGATTACCTCTGTTTTTGTTAATCTTAAATGAGATTTGTTTCAACGGATTTCACATGAAGATTGTTGCTGACTTATAGAAAATCAAAGTATAATTTAAAGTTTTGTGGAGCGATGCTTTTGGTTGTGAATATTGGTTAATAAAAATCCATTCTTATGAAATAAAGGTGCAAATCTGGAGTTTACGCACAAGAATGTCGAAATTGGAAAAAATCTAATTCTGGCTAAATTGTCTTACGTATGAAGTATATATTAAAGCGAGTGACAGTGGGGAAAAAAAAGGGTTTGTTATTTGGACGAAATAGCGAACGGCTATTATTTAGCAATGTTTTACAATTAAGATTGTAAACAATTTGTGTTTGTAGGTATAGATACTATACTGGCCTAATAAATAAACTAAAGTTTTGTCTTAGCACGATTTTCTTATTGAAGTATACGATAATATTTATTAAAAATGGCAGAAATGAACATTTCAATTTTCATAAGTTCACAAATTCAGCCGTTGAGCCTTTTCAAAGCAAATATTCCTTCGAGAGCGCTTTTCGTTGTTTGTTTGAATAAACTTGGTGTCGTGTCATGAATATACGAATTGCCAAAGACATGTTTTCGGGAGATAATAAAGAAAGCAAATAAGCTTGAGCGATATTAACGTGCTCAGAGTAGGTCTTTAAGATTATGCAATTATTGGTACTTAATAGGAATAAAAAAACTTTTTATAAAAAAAAAAACAAATGGGAAGAATAATAAAAGAGTAGAGCCGCAAAGTAGAATACCTCGGCAGGCACCGACTCCAAAAGGTTTATTTTTGCTTTTTAATTTTTTGAAGTCGGTTTTCTGTTTTTAAGTTTTTTATTTCACAATTTTTAAAGGTAGAAGAGGACTGCTCATTACTTTTTACAAAATGCTGCTTTTCCCGGTGTAGGGACGTTACTTATTGAGATGTTCTCCCGGTACTTCATCATCAGCTCCACTTTTTCTCTTGGCTTGAGTCGAGCATAAATTGCTTATGAACCACATTAAAGTAATCGTATCGCTTCCGTGAAATGCTAAGTATTTAATAGTTTCGATGACCATTTGTAGTCTTCATTATCAGTTTCACTTCACCAAATGATGCTTTCCGGAAGCATATGTATAAGTTACTGTAGAAAACACCAACATCGCTATATGAGTGCCTATAATATTTGAAGAGTTCCCTAGATTTCTCCAGGATACCATCATCAGATCCTGACACAATGACAATAATGGAACCACATGGGAAGTATACCCTTTCGAACAAAAAAAGAAATTACTCAAATCGGTCCAGCCGTCTTCGAGTAATCGCGTAACATACAAAAAAAAAGATTCCGTCGAATTGAGAACCTTCTCCTTTTTTGAAGTCGGTAAAAAAGATATTTCTGCCTATATGTTTGTTTTTTATCGTAATAACCTGTTTTTTTTGTATAACTTTACTCTTTTGTCCCTAAGAATCTCTTCCTTTTTTATTCTTTCTAATACAACGTCTAATTATAAGATCGATCGGTAAGATCTTTGGTCCCTATAGGTATCACTTTTACAATACTTTGACTCTGCAATTCTACATCATTTTGTGGTCTCTCTCAAATAGGGTTTTTCATTTACGCCCTTATAAATCACTGACGGCAAACAGGTAAAATTACAAGTAGGTATACAATATTCGTTACCGTAAAGCCTTAAGTATATGTAACAGAATTTGGCTGTCGCATTGATAAGCTTCCACGAGCAACATTAAGCTCTATTCTAATGGGCTGGCATAATGGCCCACCGGGGCACGATAATTTGTTCTATAAGCACCGGCGGGTGAGCAGCAGTCAAGGTGAAGGTTCGGTTCCCAGGCAACGAGCTAACAACAAACTGCGCGCAATGGCACGTTAATTATTGACAACTTGGCAAATTAACATGGAAAATGTAAATATCTATTTGGAGCACCACGTTGGGTGCCAATTTAGGAACTTGCTGCATTTTGGAATATTCGTTTATTAACCGAATAACAGTTAGGTTAGGTTAGTTAACAGTTACTTCTATGTGATATATTAATTCCATTAGCATTTCATTGTATATTTTAACACACACCAACTCACCAATGAGTAGTGACATGACCCCATGTCATATCCATCCTCCTTATCCATGCATAGGAAACACATGTTACCTGGCGAAATTAAAACAAAACAAAAATGTATCATTCGTATTTTAGAAAATGTACACCTCTACATTGTCATTATAATATCTATTTGGAGCACCATGTTGGGCGCCAATTTACAGGGTCTAACTGAATTTAGAAATTGTTACTTTTCTAATGAAATACGGCACTCTTTTTACCGACTTCAACAAAAAGGAGAGAGGTACTCAATTCAACGCGTATTTTTTTTTTTTGTCTGATGTATGTATACCGATTACTCCGGTGTTGGTGATCCAATTTTAATAATTGTTTTTTTGTTCGATCGGGTACACTGTCAATTTGGTCCCATATAAGTCTCATTGAGATCCGATGATAATCTTCGGAGATATGGGGCCTAATGTCATGGAAGTCATGAAACAATTATATCATCCAGGTAATTATTAGATTCTTGTTCGAGCTGAAGTTTCACGCAATAATTATAATTATTTTTTTATCTGAAAGAAAATGGTGTATGTGTGGTCCCATATAATTTTTACGAAGATCTCGCTAGTAGTTTTTTCATAATCTTGAAAAATATCAATCACCTTTTGGCAAGTAGTCGTTTACCTAGATGACATTGTTGTGTATGGGCTGATTTTTAGTGTAAGTAAACGGCACATGATGTAACTAAAAAATCTGAAATAAAAACATTTTATAAAAAAAAATCAAACCGACTTCAAAAAGTAAAAAATTTAACTTTTGGAGTCGGTGCTAGCTAGCTAAGGCCAAAAAAATATATAGTTAATAGAAGTGCAATGTAGAATGCCCTGGCTGGCACCGACTCCAAAAGTTTTATTTTTTACTTTTTGAAGTCGGTTTGATTTTTTTTTTTAAATGTTTTTTACTTCTTACATAGTATGTTCCTTTAGCACCTATATATTTTTATGACCCTCGTGGTAGGTCACTCATCCCACCTAGCTTTTCTGTCCATAAGCTTATAATGATGACGATATTTTTGTGACTTTTAAGTGTTGTTTATATAAAGGAGTTTCATATGTATTTGATTTCACAAAGAATCGTTTAGTATTGTGTGCCCTGAAATCGCAATATTCGAAAGACAAATAGCTTATACGTTGTAAAACCAAGTCCGTTTGTTGTAGGAATCTCCACGCTATCCGGCTGCGGGTCGCCGGACACGCTGGACCGGCTGCCGGAGCTGCCGGCGGCGGAGGAGCGGCGGCTGCGGCGCGCGGCGCACGTGCTCCAGCAGCGGCTCGTGCTGCGCCAGTGGCTCGCAACGCATAAGTTGCAGCATGCCTATACAAAGTATGTGCTCATCATCATCATCATCTCAATCACGTGACACCCACTGCTGGGTATAGGCCTCCCCCAAGTATCTCTACAACTATCGGTCGATGGTCTTGGCCTAACCAGGGTTTTCCGCCTAACTTGCTTTTGGATACTATCCAAGGAGATAATATGCTAGTTATGTTATGTTATGTTCGACTTTCGAGTGGCTTGATCGAAATAAATGCTTATTATTAAACTATTATTTTTGCCAATGCAAAGATTATACTATTGAATGCGGTACAACAGAAGTATGTTCGAGTTAAGTAAATAATATTGAGTCTGGTTGGGTGCTGAACTTGCTTATTTGTTCTCAAGGCGAAGGAATGTGAAAAAGGAGAAAAAGATACTTTAATATTTAAAGATTGCGCAGTATAAAGATACGCCCACTGTAAAAAATGTGTTGCATTGCTCTGTAACTTTTACACGGGATACCTACTAAACCAAGTTACTTCTTACTTTTAGGCGCATAAAGATGAATGAAATGTAATATTTTATCCCAAGATTTTAGCATGTTGAAATATGAAGGACAGGTAAAATAGGAATAAGAGTGAAATCATTTCATTCGAATGCTTTTGATGAATTTGGTTTTTCTTTATTTAGCGAATACAGACAACCTCTTGCCGGTTAAAAAAGTCTCGAACAGGTGGTAAGAGAAAACTTGTATTATCTGCTTATCGGAGCTGTATATTTACTACAGAGCAACGACAATCAAAACAAGTAAAAATCTAAATTTCAATTTTAATACTGTCTCAAAAGCCAATTTTGTTAAGTGGGTACCTACTATAGTTAACTTTGGAAAAAATATGCAATTAATTAAATAAAAATCAATGTTAGCATACACACTTCGAGTAAATTTCGCTACCATTATAATAATTGAAGTGTCTTGTTTAATAACAGATTCCGTAAAATATGCAACTTAATCTGACGGAGGCGATGTAAAAAGATACGAGAAAAATACATTCGGGTCCCTGACGCCGCGCGTTAACGAAGTGAGCCGTTTTGATATTCATCGCTTCTCCCTCGGCAACGGCTCGTAACGCCCACGGAGCCTCGTTGCTTACTGGTGAACTGAACTTACTGACTGTCTACTGTTTTTATTTAATACTAGCTGTGCCCGCAACTTCGTTCGCGTGAGAACCGGAACATCGTTTGCAATCCTTCCCGACTAAAGTTTTTTTAAGGCGGTCTTTTAAACCAACTTCAAAAAAGGAAGAGATTATTGAGTCGCCTATATTCTTTACTTTTTGAACAGAATACTTAACACGTGATACTATTTAATTACATTCTTATTATCTTATCGCCTTTAATAGAGAAGCTTATCAATTCATCAGTACCGATAATAGGAAGGTAAGTATGTAGGTACGTACTTACCTATATTTTATAATAGAACTAAAAGTACCTATTAAAATGCAAAGTAGCATCTTTTTGCCGTGTGGTGACGGCCTAAGAATACAAGTGTCACCACTCCCTTACATGCCTGGGATGTCGTAAGAGTCGACTAAGAAGCTCGACGTATTGAACACCTGTGCGAGAGAAGGAAAACTTGAAACAAACCCTCTACCAACCCGCTGGTCAACGTGGTAGCAGTAGGCTGATAGCCTCCTATGAACGCCACAATAGGCGTGAGCTAGGAGAAGCCTATGTCCAGCAGTGGACGTCCACAGGCTGATGATGATGATGATCTTTTTTAAGTCTTTTTTTTTGTTGTGATGAAAATAATGAGATAGCCGATGCCTGTGATTTAGTTTCATTAGTCACGTTTCACTGTGGCTTTGTAACGCCTTCAAAATTAACAGAGTAGCTCAAGATTGTTATTTTTGGTCACCCACCCCGCGACCGGCCTTAGCAAAAGTTACTTAACCACTATAATCCGCATAATTTCCCTTACAAAGGTTGTATACAGCTGGTAAAATAGTATACACGTATAGAGAAATAGGTAACACTACTTAAGAAAGTCTACTGGTCGACTCGGAAGTTCCCCGACTATATCTAAGTAATACTTAATAACTGCGCCTGTCTTTATACTGAAGAACATCTTTGAGTCATACCACCATAACAATCATGATTGGACAACATGAACCCATTCTTACCCCCTGTACCATTTGCTCTATCCACAGAACAAAACAACTTTACGGGCCGGTTTTACCACCTACAAATAAATTCTGGATAGTTTAGTTGACAGATCTTTTGACAGTTTGTTATATCAAAAAAAAATACAAATTATATGCCTTGTAAGCTATCCATAACTTTTCAGTAGTTGGTGAACCCGACCCTGAATGTAATACCTACATTTCGATTCGTTATTAACCATTTTAAGTGCTGAGGCCTGTCTTAGTAAAAACAAAAGGTCATGACGGCCATGTCAAAAATTCATTTACAAAAAATACGCCTGAGTTGATGCCAGTATGCTACTAACGTACCTAAGAAGTTAAAGTTAAGGTTAATTATTATTAAGTTCATATAATTTTAAAGGCAGCGAATTTGACAGCGTTTTCAAGATTTTCTGAAAACTACTGTAGGTACGGTATGTTAAGGTAATAGTGCGATTCGGAACGCATTATGACATATTTTTAGGTATTAAATTAAAAAAGTACTTAGCCGCGCTAGGCCGCAAAAAGAGATTTTCTACACCTAAACTGATTGACAAAACCTCCTTTTCAGAGCGTGTGAGGTGAAAAATATATTTTTCAAATATTTAAATCAAAAACTGTTGCTAAGCAACCAAAGCCTGACGACGCGTAAACTCCAACTCTGCCTTCTGCATACGCGCGTCACAATATAAATTTCTCCGTCCGTCCTCTCTTTAAAATGTAATTACTTTTGATAGAGTTGACTGATTTTGATGGAATAATGCCTATATGGTAAGTTGAGATACGGACTTTAAACATATAAACAATTCTGTGGACTTTGATAAGTGGTTTTGGTATGATGCTCATTCAAACAGACATATAAACAGACATTAATTCTAAAAATTGGTTCTGCTGCTTATTCTGAGTCCCCTTATAATTTTTTTTGCAAATCCAAGCAATGTACAGACACGCTGAACTTTGTATTTTAAGTATAGATAGATGAAACAGTATGTCTGTTTTGTTACTGGTTTATTCATGAAATAGTCGAGCATTTTCTGTTTAATTTCGAAGTTCAAGATGTTCCATTCTAGCTTTGTGAGACTTTATCGTCATCAGACATTCTAATGTCACAGACCTTCCTTATGGATGGAGAATGGACCATGACCCCACACGCGAGCATAATTATTATTATTTATTTATTTGTAATCAGGCTACAATGGCCCATAGATATATACCTTAAAACTAGACATACATAAAATAAAACGTAAAGTGGGTTTTAACGACTGCAATGTAAATACCGCTTTGAATGACACAATACGACGACGCATGTAGTATGAATTTTTTTTAAGCTACATGACTCATAATGTGACAAAAGGCAGTTTAACGTGAAAATGTGACTGTTATTTTCGAGGTCAGTCTCCCGAGTCCTCGTCATGACATGTCAAATCTATAAATAAATAAAATAATAAATAAATAATTAACACGTAAAGTTTCATGAAGAATTTGTGTTATGGATACTAGATAACGGATAAACATACTTATATACCTACATATTTTGTTTGTAAATACATACATTATATACATATTAAACACCCAGACCAAGACAAATAGACATGTTCATGCACACAAATATTTGTCTTGTCCGGGGATCGAACCCGGGACCTCTGGCGCAGAAGGTGGGTTTAGTACCCCTGCGTCAAACAGTTCGTCTATCTATACTAATAAAACAATAACGTAACTGACTGAACGCACGGCCCAAACGGCTGAACGCTGAACCGAACTGAAGCTGTAAATTTGCATGTACATTTCCTTTAACGATATAGGTGAACACTTGAGAAAGGATTTTTTTATCCCGTTCCCCCGGGAACGAAAACCACGCGGGTGAAACCATGTGTTCGCGGCCGGTGGTTCGTGGCCGCTAGTTCCATATAATTTAAGAGACAAATATAAATGGTTTATCAAGTAGATAGAGGATTAGTTATTGGTAAAAGATTTTTTAAAGTTTCCTAGTCGTTTCTTTGATTGTGTTTAAGAGGCTCTCGTGTCAGGCTTTTAGTTGAAGACTCTTGAGCCTGTGATCCACACAGAAACAGCGTATCAAAGGTTCTGCTGCGGTAAACCGCAAATATTATCAAGAATAGTTTTCAACATAGCTTTGTTACGTCATCATAAGTGATTGATGTTGGATTTAAGTAACTTGCACTAATGTTGAAATATGTTTAGTCGAGCGTTAATGGTGAACGGATGAAATGGACAATAAGTCGATTAATACTTGTAGTCTACGTTACTGAAAGAATTCTTTTCAGGCATATAATGCGTAGTCACACGGCGTGGTGTGGGAAGGAGAAATTGATTTTTTTTCTTCTTTTCATATAATAAAAAAGTAAAGAGGCCAAATCGGTACTTTTTGCTTTTATAACTTTTTGAAGTGAAAACTTCTTTAGCGGCGTCGTGCACATCAGAGTTTTAAATTTTTCGGGTGGGTAAAAAATGTTAAAGTCGCGTCAGGACACGTGACCCTGATAAAAACATTTTGCTTTTAGTTGAGTTGGAGACTATCTCAACTTGAAATTTTCAATTCAGAAACCACCCAAAGACATCAAAACAATAGTTGGTGAAATAGTTAATCTAAAGTTTTTCATTAGCAAAAGACTAAGACTAATTAAATTTTGGGTACTTGGGGTTACGTATGTATAGGATACTAATTGTTTATGAAAATGCAATGCGAAATGAAGTATCAAACAACGAACATCGACCGATGACGTGTTCGTAGTAGGCTCTTAATAAGGCTACATTAATATATATAGTGAAGTGTTAACATCAAAATTCAATGTCATTTATTCAGTCTAGGCCGTTACAAACACCTATGAACGTCATAGAAGGTATCGGATTACAAACCCTACGGCGGGAGACCTTGTAACGAGAAGAACCGGCAAGAAACTCGTCCTAAGCTATTTTTTTCACCCTGGAAGATCATCATGAAAAATCATCGTGTTAGGTAGAAGCTGTCAGTGATTCTGGCGTGATGTCGGTACCTGGATGACCCAGTTGCGGCCAGGTATCGATGTCACGGTCGCTGATCAAAAATGCACTGTACTTTACTAGCTATGAATGTGTCATTGTTGGACTGAAAGCTCTCCGGAAAATCTGATGTTTGCGGATGTTACTGTTAGATTATTAATAGCTTATTTTATTTGTTTTCCTTTTAGTAAAATGTAAAGTAAGATTTGTGAGCATTAAGAAATAGGCGATCACAGAGCTTTTTTTTCCGCCGCTGTGGTCTAGTGGGTCAACCACCGGTATTAGACCCAGGGGTCCCGGGTTCGATTCCTAGCGAGGGTACATATTGTATTCGGTTTTGTTGGTGGTAGGACTTGTTCTTAATCCGTCTGGCTAGCTACCACCATCTTATCTAAGCCTGACGCCACAACAACAATGTTTTCAGCATTGTTGTGTTCCGGCAGTTAGAGATAAGATAGCCAGTTCCTCAATGATTGAGGATTCCGGGAATGGCTCGCTTTCATCTTCAGCCTTATCAATACTTAACATCAAGTATGATGAAGGCTAACAGTCTATCCGTCGTTCATAAAAAAAAAGAGTAAGCGCTGCTGGTACTTTTAATGGTTATTAAAACGTCTACTGCTTGTTTCGCTGACTGCTTCACTACCATAACGGACTTTCGTATTTAACTAACGTTTATCCACGACTTGTCCGCATGGAAGTTTTCTCTTGCTGTACATTCAACTATTCATCGCCTATTTTGACCCTTTAAAGATAGGGTCCTTCCCCCAAGGGTTAACCTTTTTTAACCCAAATTTATCGAAAGACAACTGTTTAATTGTTAGTCCCAAGGCTTAGCACGTATAATAGCAAACTTGGATTTAACATTTTAATTTTCGGTATTTTGAACATAAGGATTTATACTGTTGTTGTTTTAATTTTCGTATTTCAAATACGTTTCCGCTCTCGTACGAAGTTCTTGCACCCGAGTAACTGGGCGTTCGATGGCCGTTGAGCCAGTTGGGCGCAAGAGAGCTTCGACTCCACCTGCATGCCCCGGAAGTAGGTCAACGGTGATTGTTCCCGCCGCAGACAACAGACTACATAATACGATTGTACCTGCTATCATAGCCGACAGACTATAATATTGTTACACTGCCCGCAGCCGCCACGACAACACAGACGATATTGTATTGTTGCGAACTCTGCGGGATTTTTTTATGAACAACGGGAACATTCTTAGCCTTCATCATACCTGATGTTAAGTATTGATAAGGCCGAAGCGAGCCTCTCCCGGAATCCTCATCACTGAGGAACTGGCTATCTTATCTCTAACTGCCGGAACACAACAATGCTGAATACAATGTTGTTATGGCGTCAGGCTTACATAAGGTGGTAGCTAGCCAGACGGACTTACAACAAGTCCTCTAACCAAACCGAATACAATATGTACCCCCGCTGGGAATCAAACCCGGGACCCCTGGGTCTGATACCGGTGTTTGTTACCACTAGACCACAAAGGCGGTAAAATAATTATATGTAATCAATGTAACTATGCATTATTTTTCGTTAACATGACAATACTTATTTGTTTTTTTACAGTTACAGAAACTTGCCTTTCTAACGGCATATACTTAAACCGTAATTTTCAAAGAGTTTAATAAGTATTTAAGGCTTATCAAACATTACGTTACTTATAGCTCATTAGGAGCATTAATCTCAAAATGTCTTGGCAACAAAATACATACATAGATTCATCATCATCAGCCTGTCGACGTCCACGGCTGGATCTGCTAGCTCACGCCTATTGTGGCGTTCATAGGAGGCTATTAGCCTATTGCTACCACGCTGGCCAGACCGGTTGGTAGAGGGTTTATTTCAAGTTTTCCTTCCCCGTACAGGTGTTCAATGCGTACAGCCTCTTAGTCGACTCTTACGACATCCCAGACATGTAAGGGAGTGGTGACGTTGTATTCTTAGGCCGTCACCACACGGCGCATACATATATTACCGCACGGCAAATTTCTCATGTGAGTGATCAGATCGAAGAGATTCAAAGGTGCAGCCTGAGAGTAAAAATTTTGAATATACCTAACTCTCATGGCCACACCTCATAGACGCCACATTTGTCATTAGTGGAGTCTAAGATGTTCTCTGGAAACAATAGATGTGCATCTATGTTTTTATTTCACCCCCTGACAGACAAAACAACATCAAAATCACAACGTTTAAACCTGCAAAACCTTTCTATTACACGTGTACGTACAGTGGGGCAACTTCCCGGTTGACCAGTAGCAGGCCTGTCTCACTTCCATACAAGCGGCGCAAAATCCCCGCGATATTTACCTACTATTCTGGAACACACCCTAATTTCAACCTTTTGCATTGCGTATAGCGTTCATAGTACAATAACTGTCTGCTGTCTCGCTTCAATCTACTAGGGCAGCCTATTGAGACTAGTCCGGTGACCGGAAGCTTGCGTTTATGGCCTGCGCAGACGACGGACATTGAAGGATTTTTTGTCCGCGACACGACCTTATTACTAAGAACATAAAGTTGAATAAATAACGAGGACTATCGCGTACTTTTCGCGGATATACGCGGTCTAAGTTGAATCTTATTTGGTTAACAATAAAGACGTGTCGCGGACAAAAAGTCCTCCGTTATCCGTCGTCTGCGCTAGCTCTTATCATACCTAAACTCGGGAGTGAAATTTCTGTACCGTAAGGTACTAATATATATTCTGTGCCAGTAGAGTTTTTTGGGAAACGTATTTTATTCAGAAAGTACTAAGGTTCAATAAATGATTTATTATTTAAATGAAAAACCTTCATTTTTAAATGTAAATGTTCTATTATTTGTGATATAAACGTTTTCCATATCTATATCAGTTACTTTTTAAATAAAGCTCTCTAAATCTCGTATGTGAACGAAAAATGAGACAAAATGATTTTTTTCTAGAAATAAAAAAAAAACATTTTTTCTCATGTCATGTCCCGTCAGGGCTTTACTTTTTAAATAAAGCTCCCTAAATCTCGTATGTGAACGAAAAATGAGACAAAATGATTTACTTCTAGAAAAAAAAATCATTTTTTCTCATATCATGTCCCGTTAGGGCGACATGAGACTAGTTGCTTTTTTCTAGTATATTTTCTTGTTTAATATTTATCACATAACTCTACTGGTCAACCGAGAAGTACCCCAACTGTACAACGCCCAATCACTTCTCAAATTACCTACAATATGTAAAGATGTTAAATAACAAGTGAGACAATAACGTATTGGCCATGAATACCATCGTTATAACTAGATCGTACGAATATAATATTGGAGGTTGCTCGGGTCACATCCGGCCTTAGTGGATATAAATGAGCCTCGCTTCATTGATTTGATAACACGCCAGATTTGGCCGCCCTCGTTACTCGGAACCTTTTACACTCCATTTCATCTCCTGAATTTAGGAGGTTCTGATACGCCTGGCCTGATGGTAGTTCGAGTCCTTTATAGACAATGGGATGGAGATTTGATGGGTATGACAGACTGTTGCTTTCAGAAAGTTTTGCCCTAAAATAACTTATCCATTTAAGTGAAATAAATTAAGTAGTTTTTTAAATAACTTATGCACTTTACGATTACACTTTAAGTAAATATATGTTGATTTTTAAACTACAAAAATTCGAGTTGTCTCATGTCGCTCCGACGGGACATGACATGAGAAAAAACTGTTTTTTTTTCTAGAATAAAATCATTTTTTCTCATTTCCCGTTCACATACGAGATTTAAACTTTATTAGTAAAAATAACATTGTAAAGGACATCAGGCAATCTCCATACAAAGTTGGTCCAAAAAAAAAAAGTGAGCGGCCAGACCCAAGATTATTTCTAATAGGTAGTTCATATTAGGACCTAAAAAAAAATATATAGACTTAACCCTGTAACCGCGTGAACTGAGAAGCTATTTAAGATAAGACATTCTGGGCAAAAACACAAGTAACATTAGGCGGACAGACCCGGGATTATTTTTAATAGGTAGTTCCTATAAAGACCTAAAAAAAGGTATATGGACTTAACCCTGTCACCGCATGAACCGAGTTGCTATTTCGAGTTCAAAAATCAGGACAAAAAAAAAAGTGAGCGGCCAGACCCAAGATTATTTCTAATAGGTGGTTCATACTAAGGCTTAAAAAAAATTATATGAACTTAACCCTGTCACCGCATGAGGAGAGTTGCTATTTCAAGTCAAAAAAATCTGGACAAAAAAAAGTGAGCGGCCAGACCCAAGATTATTTTCAATAGGTAGTTCAAATAAAGGCCTAAGAAAAATTATACGGACTTAACCCTGTCACCGCATGAACTGAGTCGCTATTTCGATTTAAAAAATCTGGACAAAATAAAAGTGAGCGGCCAGACCCAAGATTATTTCTAATAGGTACTTCATATAGTTCATATATTTTTTTAGGCCTTAGTATGAACTACCTATTAGAAATAATTTTGGGTCTGGCCACTCACTTTAATTTTTTACAGATTTTGTAAATCGAAATAGCGACTCAGTTCATGCGGTGACAGGGTTAAGTCCGTATAATTTTTCTTAGGTCTTTATTTGAACTATCTATTGAAAATAATCTTGGGTCTGGCCGCTCACTTTTTTTGTTCAGATTTTTTTGATTTGAAATAGCAACTCTCCTCATGCGGTGACAGGGTTAAGTCCATATAATTTTTTTTAGGCCTTAATAGGAACTATCTATTGAAGTTAATCTCGGGTCTGGCCGCTCACTTTATTTTTTTTGGACCAGAATGCCTGATGTCCTTTAAAAATAAAAGTCCTAATAAAATTGTGTTGAAGTTTTTTGAACAGTACCTATGCTCGAAAGTTTCAGATGTAAGTAGGTACCCATTCCCAAGTACTTACCTACTTATCGAGTTTTTGTTTTTTGATGCTAAAATACTCATCAAATGTAATAAGGTTAACGAAGTACTTAGGGCCGAGCTTCGACGATTACGTGACATACTTTGTTTTATGAAATTTCTTTTGATTTCTGCTTAAACCGTACCTTAATTGACATTATTTGCATTGTTTGATACATCCTACTAATTTTATCAATGCAAAAATTTGTGAGGATGTTTGAATGTTTGTTACTCTTTCACGCAAAACATACTGAAGCGATTTGGATGAAATTTGGCACACAGATAGAAGATAACCTGGATTAAAACATGGGCTACTTATTATTCCAATATTCCCACGGAAACGGAAACCAAGCGGGTGAAACCGCGGGCCGCCGCTAGTCTTTGATAAATAGACACTCCATTGATCTGACTGACATCATCTCCCAATGACCAGAAGTTGCCTTAAAATATTGTTAAACATTGCATTTCATAGCCGTGTGGTGACGGCCTAAGAATACAAGTGTCACCACTCCCTTGCATGCCTGGGATGTCGGAGTCGACATAGAGGCTCGACGCATTGAACACCTGTGCGAGAGAAGGAAAACTTGAAACAAACCCTCTACCAACCCGTCTGGCCAGCGTGGTAGCAGTAGGCTAATAACCTCCTATGAACGTTACAATAGGCGTGAGCTAGGAGAGGCCTATGTCCAACAGTGGATGTCCACAGGCTGGTGTGTGTGGTGGTTTGTGTGTGGTGTAATGCATTTCTACAACATGGGACAAGGAGAAGATTTTGCTTAAGCTTAGTTAACATTCACAAATATACACCCCGTCTAGAAACTTTCGCACTTAACTTTATTTTACGGGAGTTGTTAAGTTAGTGCGAGTTTTAATTCCAAACTTGATAAACTTAAACTAAACCTCATTCATGATTTACTTTATAGCATTTTAGCTGGTTAAAAAGCCTATTTTACCCGGACAAGACAAATATTTGTGTGCATGAACATGTCTATTTGTCTTGGTCTGGGTGTTTAGTATGTATATTATGTATGTAATAAAAAAAAGTAAATAAGTACGTTTATCCGTTATCTAGTATCGATAACTGAAGTTCTTCATGAAACTTAACGTGGGCTAGATAATGTGTGTGATTGTATGCAAATGCGGTGCGGTGCATTGTTCCTAGCTTCCTGGGCGTAAGCGCAACAGGATGTGATTATTTGTCGATTTTAAGTTTATGTAAGTCTAGATTTGTATTTACTAATATTTGTGTAGTATATATTTGTATATATATTTATGGTAATTAATTTTAAAAGCTTCGTGAAAATTAATTCTTTAATAATTATCTTTTTATCTAGTATGCGGGACTTGTCATATGAGCATTGCTAAATTAACTAATGATGGTTGGCATCGGCATATTTGGCATCTTTTTGTCAAAAAGAATGTCCAGTGGTCAATTGAAAATCAGCGCCAGGCTCTTTGGGTCCGGCAAAATGCTGAACTGACGTTCTTTTTGGCTGTAGCCGTGAGACTTCTGACAATGAAACTTTTGGTTTTAGTTAGTTTTTTAATTGCAATTGTCTCATGTATGCATCCAAATAAACTCTTATTCATTAATTCATTAATTCATTCGAATATTTATTATTTTGAAAGACAGAAAGCTTTTTCTGTTGACCTTCGTAATATCATTAAAAGTGTTTCTTGCGTACGACATTGTCTGATGGATATCGCATCAATTTCGTTGTTAAACCTTTTCGCAAAACCTTTGTATTGTAAAAAGATAACGCTAAAGTATGATTAATCGTTCTCGTGGCTAAGTAAAGCTCTTCATTCTCGTGCCAGCGACAGCTACCATTGATCGATTGTTGTGTCTTTCTATAAAATATTATAGAAATCATTTCTCCGATTAAATATTTGCTTGACAGTACGAATTAACTTACATATTTGTAACTAGCTTCCGCCTGTGGTTTCATCCGTGTGGTTCCCGTTCCCGTGGGAATATCAGGATAAAAATTTGTTGCTTAGTTAGGCCGCGAAGGAAGGACCGCCTCTGTGGTCTAGTGGTACAAGCACCGGTATCAGACCCAGGGGTCCCGGGTTCGATTCCCAGCGGGGGTACATATTGTATTCGGTTTGGTTGGTGGTAGGATTTGTTGTAAGTCCGTCTGGCTAGCTACCACCATCTTATCTAAATCTGACGCCATAACAACAATGTTTTCAGCATTGTTGTGTTCCGGCAGTTAAGATAAGTTAGCCAGTTCCTCAGTGACTGGGGATTCCGGGAGAGGCTCGCTTCCATCTTCAGCCTTATCAATACTTAACATCAGGTATGATGAAGGCTAAGAGTCTCCCCGTATTTCATAAAAAAATGGGCAAACAAACACACTTTCACATTAATAATATTACTTAGGATAAGGATTATTTATAATTCAATTCATAATTCAATATCATTTATTCAGTCTAGGGTGTTACAAGCACTTATGAACGTCAAAGAAGCTACGCCATCGGTTCACAAACCCTACGGCGGGAGACCTTTTAACGAGAAGAACCGGCAAGAATCTCGTCAAGGGTTATTTTTTTCCCTGTTTTATTTCATACAGAGTCGTAAAATTGAAAAGCGACATTAAACACAACGGCAAGGTCAATTTTCATCACAAAAAAAATACTAAAATAAAGTACATTATATGGTCATCCTAACCGTAAACAATTTTCAACTCGCAAGGAAGTTACATTATTATACTCATACATTACATTTCTCGCATTACACGTATACTGTACTTACAGGGCACTTATTCACTATGACCACGCCAATGTCGTACTTGGTTTTGACATTTTCAAATTTCGATATCTCTATGACACTTACAAATATTTATTATTTATTGTACAAGAAAATGATGCTTACAAATAATATAGTTAATGTACAAGTACAATAACTGTATAATTTGTGACTGTCATAAAGAAAACGAATTTTAAAAATGTCGTAACCAAGTACGAGATTTGCGTGGTTTGAGCGAGGAATCGATAAGTGGTCATAGTGAATACGGGCCCAGGTAAGTAATTTTAATTTATTTTAGATGAAAATATTTATGCTATAATAAGCACAACGTTAAGACAAGCAGACTGAAGTAGGCCCGTTTGCGCTGGCGATAATTATGATATTAGGATATCGAATTTCTACTTATTTCGGACTGGCTGTCACCCGCGGCTTCGTCCGCTTGGACATTCGGAAAGTCGATAGGCAACATTTTGACCGTAATAAAATCTATCCTTTGTTTTAACCCAGGCTATAAACAATCTGTATGCCCAATATCATCCCAATCCATCAACTGTTTTGGCATGTATTTGATAGAATCAGTTTTTGTATCTGTTTTTGCATGATTGAATCATCATTAGCATGTAGACATCCACTGCTGGACATAGGCCTCTCCTAGCTTACGCCTATTGTGGCGTTCATAGGAGGTTATTAGCCCACTGCTACCACGCTGGCCAGACGCGTTGGTAGAGGGTTTGTTTCAAGTTTTCCTTGAACAATGCGTCTTTGAAGTTGTTGATCAATGCGTCTCGAGCCTCTTAGTCGACTCTTACGACATCCCAGGCATGCAAGGGAGTGGTGACACGTGTATTCTTAGGCCGTCACCACGCGGCAAGTTTGAATATGTAACGAAAATCCAAACACTCACACACTTTAACGTTTATATATTAGTAGGATTGTAATAACTTAGAAACATAATCCAAAAAGTTCTTTATAATAAAAGCTTTAAAATAGTACGATTAAAGCAACATTTTAATGCAGTTGTAGAAAATTAGTTCGTATTTAACTTATCTCGTGTTGAACTTATTAATCCCGGTGCCCCGTAGTCCACTGTCGGGCCCCCAGGCCCGCGGGTCCGTTTGCTCAGACTGTTTGCCCAATCCCAACCGAAGTGGCACACACGACCCTTTCACAAACAGATTCACTTAGCAGCTAACTGGAGTAAGCAACGTTTGTGACATATTTGGCGGTCGTTGAAATCCAAATTCATTTCATTCCATTTTGGTTGGTGGTTGGACTTGTTGTAATTCCGCCTGGCTAGCTACCACCATCTTATCTGAGTCTGACGTAATAACAACAATGTTTTCAGCATTGTGTTCCGGCGGTTAGAGATAAGATAGCCAGTTTCTCTGGGATTAAGGATTGCGGGAGAGGCTCGCTTCCATCTTCAGCATTATCAATACTTAAAATCAGGTACCTAAGTATGATGAAGCGAAGAGTCTCTCCGTCGTTCTTAACAAGAAAAAATCCAAGTTCCAACTTCCATCAGATTCTAGTTGCAACTGAGCATTACACACATTACATAGCATTTTTTCACATTCGCCATCGCCAATAAGTAAGTTAAGCTTATCTTTGCTTCGTAACGTGCTACGGACTACGGCGTAGCAGTTCTTTGTAATTTACTGAGTAATGTTATATGATTTTTATTGAAATAAGTACCCTACTATTTCCAAAATATTTACATTATTATAAAGACAACAAGTAGGGTAACCTGTACTAATCTTGGCACCCCCCCAATCATTGGCACTCTGACATTTAAACGCAATTATTAGGGGTTTTCATGGAAATACAATGCGTCTTCTGATATAATTAAAATCTTACATTGCAACACTCAAAAAATTTCATATTTGATTTTTCTACCAGATTAATATGGCAACACAGTACTGAAAAAGAGTACGCGCTGAATTTTTTGTCGTCTTTTCATGAAAATTTTAACAGATCTGATAAGAAAGATACTATATTTCGCAACACCTATCTTGAGCAGGTTTTTTCAACAGTCGCAGTTCGGCAATGTATTTCTGCGCTCACATCTTCGCAAGTAGGACAGCATCATTCGTCAAATCTTATCGCGTGATATAACAGTGTTCATGCTAACGGGCCTGTTCAGCTATGAGGTTATGAGATTCTAGCGGCGCTGGTTCACCCGCGTGGTGCCCGTTTCCGTAAAAATAATAAGTAGCCTATGGTTTAATCTATCTGCGCGCCAAATTTCTTCCAAATCGGTCCAGTAGTTATTGCGTGAAAGAGTAACAAAGAAAAAAATAAACAAACAAACTGACATACTTACGATAAATTTTAAATAGAAAAATATTGGAATAAAACAACTCTGCCACAAATGAATTCTCAGATGGGACCCGAATCTTTTGTAAATCCGGTCCAATGCTCTAACCACTGAGCTACCAAGACTTGCGGACCACTGTCGGAATTCTCCAATACTTTTATAAGTATTCAATATACGCTGTAGGCCAGCGTTGTCACATCAATGCTAGGTATCCTTGCATTCAAAAGAAACGTCTATTCAGATGTTTAACTATCGATTAAGATGCAACAGCCAATAGATTATGATTTTTGATTTTTTGCATTTTTTAATGCAATTGTTATACTTATAACAAATTTTAAATAGAAAAATATTGGAAAAAAACAACTCGGCTACAAGTGAATTCTCAGATGGGACTCACTTGTGGCCGAGTCATATCTGACATATTTTCGCATTTATAATATTAGTAAGATTTACCGGTTAATGTTAATTTTCCTCATTAACCAGGCCATATAAATGTACCTTATAAAACATCCTGTTGGTGCTACCATCCGATGGGCGGTATCGGGCGATGTATCTGCGCGCACGTCGCCATCAGATACTAGCAGCTTACGACGTATCTAGAGCGAGGCCTCGATGTTAGAACTAGGTTGTTAAATTAAGACTTTAATTTATACGGTAGTGGAACGAGCTTAGACTAGCCCCAGTTTTCTACTATTTATTAGTTTTTTATTTTATGTGTTATCGTGCTAATTTTAAAGGCTATTGATACGAAACGATGGTGGTGAATAATCCACTTTTATATTCTTTACTTAATTTTTAGTATATATTTCGCCACATACGACATACCTTTTATCGTATTCACAATGCTATATTTGAAGATTTTATGCTAGCTAAACCAATTCGTTTACAGACTTGCTTAGACGGGCCAACTGTATTTGAGATGTGGTTATTTGGTTGGGGCAAATACTCATTATATTATTATTTATTTATATGATGACTCTTAAGTCATTTTAGTCAATCATCTAGCCCACGTTAAGTTTCATGAAGACTGTGTCATGGATACTAGATAACGGATAAACATACTTGTATACTTTTTTCATGTAAATACATACTTATTAAACACCCAGACCAAGACAAATAGACATGTTCATGCACACAAATATTTGTCTTGTCCGGGAATTTAATCCGGGACCTCTGGCGCAGAAGGCGAGTATATTATGGTGCGCCTAACAGGTCGGATCATAGTTTTGTGCAGTCTGAGTAGTCGTAGCCTAGGCTAGAAGCAATCCCGATCCCAACAACAGCAGACTGCCTTTTTCTTGAGATTGTTAACTTCTTTTATTTTAGATGCAGTTGATTTTGCCTAGACAAACCGCCACTACAAGAGGTCGCCTCACCAAGCACGGAGTTCAGTTAATGTTCTCGAAGGCGAGGCCGCATGAATAATTCCGGGCCTGTTCCGGGCCGGTTCCGGGCCAGCCGCCGGCTAATGGGCCCACGCAAATTACCCGCGCCCACCTCCTTCACTGCTCGTTTGCTTAATTTACTTACGAATAAATAGCCCGTAATTTGCCTCTATGTAAGAGATTAGGTCAGTTCCCTTTTAGTTTGGAAGTTTTTAAGAATCTGTAGGCAGAAAAAACTTAAATCAATATTTTCAATATACCAATTTAAGTGCTAGCTTTCCGCCTTCGTCTTTTTTCGTGCGCTATTGTTTCCCGTGGGAATTTATGGTATCTTCTTCTTATCGAGTGAGGATTAGTGACCACTTCTGGTGTCAGAGTTTATCAAGCTGCGTATAAGACCTCTGACTTGGCTTTACGACTGTAATTAAAGGACAACAGCCGGGACCGATGGTAGAACGTGCCCTCCGAAGCACGGACGCGCTCAATTATAATGCCACTTTACGGTCACCCATCCGACACCTGACCGGGCCGAACTTTGCTTAACAAAACTTAGCGGCTATGAGCGCTTCCGGTTCATGGCCGTGCCGGTTCCGGTTGACAGTACGTACGGTTTCATTTACGGTATGATAGACAACTGTCCGCAGTGGTTGAGCATTCCGGGAGGAACGCGATTTCACTTTCAGCCTTATTATAACTTATTTTTTTATATTTTTTTTATGAACAACGGTGAGACTCTTAGCCTTCATCATACCTGATGTTAAGTATTGATAAGGCTGAAGATGGTAGCGAGCCTCTACCGGAATCCTCAATCACTGAGAAACTGGCTATCTTATCTCTAACTGCCGGAACACAACAATGCTGTAAACATTGTTGTTATGGCGTCAGACTTAGATAAGATGGTGGTAGCTAGCCAGGCGGACTTACAACGAGTTCTTCCACCAACCAAACCGAATACAATATGTACCCCCGCTGGGAATCGAACCCGGGATCCCTGGGTCTGATACCGGTGGTTGTACCACTAGACCACAGAGGCGGTTAAAAATAATATAAGGTATAAGATGGTTAAACGATTTCCCGTTGAAGGAAAAATCCTGCTCTTTACAATTTCCAACTTACACAACCTCAAAGTGCGTTAGGACTGACGCTCAACTTTGATGGTTGAAAGATAGAGTTCCTTTTGCATTTAGGTATATCTAATTGCTGTTCAATTTCAGTCAGTTATCTCGGTACGGAAAAAATACGTTGAAAATGCCAGGGTTGTCAAAACTGCAATATCGAGAGTGGCCAGTGGTCTGTACATGGAACATAAAACATAACGCAATTACCGTCGTCCCAGTGACACACCACGACCGCCGCGACCTCGGCCGAATATCGCGCCGGCGATGGAGGCTAATGGCTTTGCTGATGTTTTTCTTTGTTATTTACTTACTATAATAATATCTTTTATTTTTATACAATCACAATCACAAAACTACACTTGGGAGCAAATAAATCGAGCCACTGCGTTATTTTCATACAAACATGCTCACTTTACGGTCTCATATTCAAAAAGTATAAGCAGTTATGTAAAATTTTGGACGTCGATGTATGAGACGAATACTCGAAGAAGAGAGAAGTAGAGCATTGGACCGGATTTCCAAAGGTCGCGGGTTCGATTCCCGTCTGAGAATTCACTTGTGGCCGAGTTAATTTTTTCCAATATTTTTCTATTTAAAATTTACCACACGAATACTCGACTTGCGAATAAAAGTCCCAAACATTCAAGAAAACCTTCAGTTTTGTGCAAAGTCAGAAAAACAAATAAACTCAATCTGGTTTCCTACAACTTTATATGGGATGAAAATTAAACATTTGTTTCCCGTCCCCATCATTGCATCTCGTATTTTAAGTCATGAGGAAAATTATTTAGTACATATTTTAGGAAAAAAAAAAAAATTAGCTTGTTGTCATTATGTTCATGAATTTTACTAACAAAATCATAATTTTCCTATGTCACTTCACTAAGACATTCCTAGCGAGTTCAGCGAGTGAAAACTGACTATTCCAACTTAAAATTTCAAACTGCTGAAAATGCTTTTCTCGTGTAGATACGTTGGTAAAGAAATGGTCGGATTTGTTAGTTTTCGCCGAGTTTGGCGGCTTTGGCTCCATTCGAATGTTTGGCAGCTCTTAGCCTGCGTCCTGTGCCAACTGAGATATCGGAAAGAAGACACCTCGGTTTAGTCATTTACTTTAAAATTTTAAAACCTTATTAGCTAGCTGTTATGTCGCAATCATATTCCTAAAAATTGGGTTTAACATCATTTTGGTGGGCCAAATTGCGGCGTCCTAAACCTTATTATTTTTTTTCGTTTTTGATATCTTATTTTTAGAAATCGTAGGTATTCTGTCCTCTTTGAGATACCAAATCTATAGCAAAATGATGATGTGATTTAACCTTCTATTTTTAGATACTTCTCTTGCAATATCAAGCTTTATATCGAGTTTGGTGGCACATCAATCAACGTGTGATAGTAATTGATTGATGGTAACTTGCCCTTTATCAAATGATAGCGAAAAGCTTTTATGAGGATTCTAACCTGAGCTGAAACGATGTGCCGAAGTTTGCTAAAGATAGAAAAATAAACTTTATTTAACTATAGCAAATTTCTAAATGCTGCTTTGTCCGAAATAAAGAACGAAATATGAGTTTCTTCGTCTATGCCTATCAACTTTACCTTTCAATAATATCAGTGTATTGAATCGATCGGGTGCCGTTCTATTTTTATAGAAAATAACTGTGGAGCATTATAGCCTTGACTTTCTTATAGAGGGTTACTGACTGTGAAGGAAAAACTTTTGACGGTGCGTTATTAACGGGGAACAAGTTTTTTGTTCTAATATAAATCTAGACTGTAATGTTAATCTTATTCGTCTCTTTATTAAAACATTTTGAATATAACATTGCAATGATAAATATGAAATTACATAATTTAAGTTTGAACTGCAATCCAAAGGTACTGATACTTATTTAGTTGGGTAAGTAAGCAAATACAGAGTAGCATTAGGGGCGGTCGCAGGCGAGCCAAAGTTCTCATTAGTCAGACAGATCGTCCTCTGATCTGACCCATGAGCTACGAGCACGGAGGTCGCCGACATAACAAAATATCGGATTAAAATTATGCATGTGTTTAACCATGTAATCGTATTCGATCTGTAGCATAATTCCTAAAACATGAAGCTGGCTCGAAAATTAACATAGTAATTGCTAATTGCTATTGCAAGATTTCTTGAAATTTTCTGCGACAAAGTTTTGTATTACGCTATTTTAAAACCGTTCTCTAAAACATTTCATTTGCACATCCATTAATTAAGTATGCTGGAAAATAAAAAATGATGACTGTTATTCTAAATCCATGATAGACAATGATATTATATGTGTGTGCTTAAAGCAGATATGTCATACGAGCTCGCATTGTGAAACATTGAGAAGACCCTAAAGGTTTGAAATTGGAATAGTTTGTTGGTCACAGATTTCAACAAAATTTACTATGAAGGTAACTGATCTATGTATAAAATATCATTGATGTGATGGGTGATAGACTTTTAAAGAAACAGGTTGTCGAAAGTACGCTGATATTAGATGTTGAATAAAACAAAGAAAGCCTAATACACCCACACTCAACTACGAGCTATTGTAAATGTGAATGTGAACCTTCTTCGAAAAGAAACAAACTTCTTGTCGGCCTGCTTCTAACATAGCCAGTACATTAACCCAACAATTTCTTCTTCCAGATTGCTGAGTCTCGACGTGTCATCCCTTGAAGATGTATACTGGTTGGAGGACTCGGCCGCGCGGCATGTCCTGGAGGCGCGGGACTTCGGCGCGTGGTCAGCGGCGCGCCAAAGCCTTCCCACCGGGAAGGAGGCGCTGCACACGCTCAAGGCCGACCTCTGGAGCGCAGTGGTCAAGAACAGCAAGCACCAGGACGCCTGGACATGGGGTACGTGACTTGACAATCAGATCATGTTATATCGTGTCCTGGTGGAGGACTCGGCGGTC
Organism: Chrysoteuchia culmella; assembly: GCA_910589605.1. Classification (NCBI taxonomy): domain Eukaryota; kingdom Metazoa; phylum Arthropoda; class Insecta; order Lepidoptera; family Crambidae; genus Chrysoteuchia; species Chrysoteuchia culmella. The sequence goes on from OU342649.1 coordinate 957,440, forward strand.
AGAGCCTTCTCACCGACTAGGAGGCGCTGCACACGCTCAAGACGGACCTCTGGAGCGCCAACTTCAAGAACAGCAAGCACCAGGATGTTTGGATACGGGGTGAATTACTAGATAGTCTAATCATAGTCGATACTGTCTTAGCTGAAGTAATCGGCAGTCAGAGCTTTCCCACCGGAAAGGAGGCGCTGCACCCGCTCAAGGAAAACCTATGGAGCGCCGTCGTCAAGAACAACAAGCACCAGAACGCCTGGTCATGGGGTGGGTCACTTGATAGTAGTCGTTAGTCTGATCATAGTCGTCTCATCGTGTACTGACGGAGATTTCGGCGGTCAGACAGAGTAAGGTGCGCTGCAAACGCTCTAGGCGGAACTCTGGAGCGCCGCCGTTTTCATGAACAGCAATGCTTGGTAGTTCGATTTTGATGCAAATCAATACCGTAGTTTACAAACGTTTACAATAAAAAATTGTCTGTATCAATTTTGTTATTTGAGGGTTATATGGATGAATATATAGAGATGGATATATAAAGTTAAGTTTCTACTCAGCAAATTACAATTTCTAGTATATGCATGTCAAACTAACTTTGACTAACACGCGTGCCCGATGAGTTAGCTATAAAAGCGAGAAGTTTTAAGTTATGGCCTCAGTCTCACAGACTGAATAGCCTTTGCGTGATGGATAAAAATGTTTATCTCCTTTACTGGTTGTCAATTGAACAGCAATCATTGTGGCTTTAATAAACACTAAATTGAATGGAAGTGTGCACATCAAAACGGAGAACGAGGTGAGATAGTTATTTTGAAATAGAAATAAAATTATTTTTATCGTTTGTTACAGAGATTTTTGTTCTTACTGTACCTAAATTGTATGAGCTGTGGCGTTTACTCAATGACATCCATCGATAAACGGTTTCATTAAATAAAACAATTTTACACTTCCATTCAATTTGGTGTTTGAGGTCATAATTTAAACTGAAAAGGTTGTGAATGTTTTCCTCATTAGTAACTGGCGTTAAAAAAATTGCATTGATCAGACAAAGTATTTAGCAACACCTATCTCACAATTTCGATAGGGTAGACGACTCCCTTGTGGCTATTTTGAACTTTAACACTACGTAAATTAAATTTAATGGCCACCACTGGGGCTAAGCTGACAACCATAACCGGCTCGTCAGCCCTACTTGGATAGACGACTCACTTTCACTTGTGGGCACTGTCACGGTTGTGGCCATGTTCAACCTTACCTCTATATAAACAAAGATTAGAGTGCAACAACGGTGGCTTAGACTGATCACAACTGTATCGTCCGTGTACCCTACATGTTGTATAATATAATATAATAATATTATATAGATTAAAGATTTGATTGTTGGTTTATGCGTTTATTGCAACGAATAAACTCAAAAAATACTACAAAATACTGAACGGATTTGGATGAAATTTGGTACACAGATAGTAGATAGCCTGGTAATGAACATGGGATACTTTTATCCCGATATTCCCACGGGAACGGGAAACGGGAATTCGTATGAAAGTAAGACGCAGACTAGCCCGCAGACTTTATGGCAAAGACATAAAAGTTGCGGACACTAAAGTTGCTTGTGCGGGCTCTCTTTAACGCTACGTAAATTAACCGGCCTGGTTGTAGTCTAAAAGTAGCCGTAACCTTGGTCTCATGATATAACTCGGTATCACGTATGCGGTGGCGGGCAGGCGGCATGCTGGTGGTGTCGGTGTCGGTGTGCGGGCTGGTGACGCTGGCGGCCATGACGCAGCCCGCGCTGGCGCCCGAGGCCAAGCATTCGCTGCTGCAGTACGTCACCGGGAAGTACCTGCACCCGCCCAGCTGCTCGGTGAGGGAACTAATACTTTTTGGTAGAATCAGCCGTTGTCTGGCGGAATTCCATATCTGAGTACCTACATAACCAAAAATATCTAGCTTAATTACGCGCAAGATTTTTTTCTTTTAATAATCTATTTTTGGTTTCATAGTTTGGAATTAAAACTTTGCCATATATTTTACATAGAAAGGAAAAGATGAATCCATAAATATTTTTCGAAAATTTCTATTTGGTTACTGATTTGTTGCACTAATATTTTGGTTGTTAAAGATTTCAAGTCCTATACATTACACCGTTATTCATTTAACTTATATTTTATACGTACTGTCAACAGCAAGTCAGGCTTTACTAACCTGTAAATTTTTTTTTATCGGGTTTGAACTTTAAAACGTAAGCCGTGAAGTTCGGAATTGTCTGAAGAAATGTTTATTCTGTAAAAACCGGAGTTGCCGTTGACTGTACCTATATAGCTAAAAATAAGATGGTGCAATTTAATCATAGTATACTCAGTTATCAACAGTAGGATAACTATAGCTAATAATTCTAGATAAGAGTGTGGTAGCATTGCTTGATTGATTTAACGCATGGGATGAATTCTGTGCGTTCATTTGAATGAATTTATTTCATATAATGACCTAACATGATTAACACAAAAAAATATTTATCTCATTAAAGGGTTTTTGGAAAGATCCTTACTAACGAAACATATTGATTATCACCTAATCATCTATTAACTGTGGGTGGTAGGGTAACGGTACTAACATCCCCAGGTGGAGTGGGGGTGGGAGGAGCCGCAAGTGGTGGGGGAAACCATGTGCTTCACGGTGTTCTGTTACCAGCGCAACGGGCAACCCTACCCCATCTGTGACACCGACGAGCTTACCGTCGTCATCTCGCATGGCACTAGGAAGGCAAGTAGAGTTTCAGACTTGAGATGATGTGCTTCACGGTGTTCTGCTACCAGCGCAACGGGCAGCCATAACCCAACTGTGACACTGACGAGCTCACCGTTGTCATCTCGCATGGCACTAGGAAGGTAATGATAAAGTCATGCAAGTAGAGTTTCAGATTTGAGATGATGTGCTTCACCTTGTTCTGCTACCAGCGCAACAGGCAACCCTACTCCATCTGTGACATCGACGAGCTTACCGTTATCATCTCGCATGGCACTAGGAAGGTAATGATAAAATCATGCAAGTCGAGTTTTAGATTTGAGATGATGTGCTTCACATTGTTCTGCTACCAGCGCATCAGGCAGCCCTACCCCATCTGTGACACCGACGAGCTCACCGCTGTCATCTCGCATGGCACTAGGAAGGTAATGATATAGTCACGCAAGTGGAGTTTCAGACTTGAGATGATGTGCTTCACGGTGTTGTGCTACCAGCGCAACGGGCAGCCCTGCCCCATCTGTGACACCGACGAGCTCACCGTTGTCATCTCGCATAGCACTAGGAAGGTAATGATATAGTCACGCAAGTGGAGTTTCAGTTTCACAAACTTCGGCGGGAGACCTTGTAACGAGAACAACCGGCAAGAAACTCGTCAAAGGCTGTTTTTTTCTCTTATAGGTAAAGTCATCTAGTTGGGATTGCAGGTGTTGAGATGGAGGGCATGATGGAATCCATTTTTATATTGCTTAGAAAGTACACATCGGTCCATTTTAATTACCAGCTAGATCGCTTGTTCCAAAAGATAAGTAAAGTCCTCTAGTTGGGATTGCTGGTGTTGGGATGGAGGAATGTTTAATATTGCTTATAATTTAGAGTTAGATAAAGAAAGCATAGCCCCATTTAAAATTTTATAGATAAACGCTTGCTCTAAAAGAAACATTGCAATTTTAGATGTATCGAATGTAACGACTGGAGTTTAATGGGTTTCGCGCTTTATATTTCCACGAACGCCGATTTCATTCTTCTTTGAAACTTCTTACTTTAGATATTTTCAACATTATATTGTTGACGAATCTTTATAAGATGGAGAAAGTAAAAATACGGGTTTTTTTTTCTTTATCGAGACTCGATAAAAGGCTAGTATAGCAGGAGGATGCTCTTAATAGTAACAGCTTATGATATTTTTTAAATTTTGCATTTTTCAATGATATTTTTATACTTATTATGATAAAAAAAATATTGGAAAAAGTCAACTCGGCCACAAGTGAATTCTGAGCTACCGAGACTTGCGGACCACCGTCGAAATTCTCCAATACTTTTATATTTTAAAAAAGCTGTAGGCCAGCGTTGTCAATGCTAGGAACATCCTTGCATTCGTAAGAAACATAACGATCGATTAAGATGAACAACCAATAATTTATGTATTTTAATTTTAGTCAAGTCAATTCGGCCACAAGTGAATTCTCATCTTGGATACCATCTGAGAATTCACTTGTGGCCGAGTTGACATTTTCCAATATCCTTCTATTTAAAAAAAAAATATTAACTGCTTAGTCTAAACATAATTGACAGTCGTTGCACACGGCCGATATGACGCGGTCACACACACATGCGGCGCTAGTTATCGCGAAACGGATCCAGCTGGTTTTCGCTGTAGTCCGAGCGAGTAACAGTAGCTAGCGAGCGTGTAGCGTATCTGCGTGAGAGTGCATAATTTCGGCCGTTCGTATGCAGAGCAAAGACTGAAATAAAACAACTTTTACGGATATTGAACGCGCTATATTTCACGAACTAAGATCTAATTGTCCGTATTTTTAGGTTTTTAGGGGTTTTTTGATTTTCCCGACGTTTCCGCACCTTTTTAGCTGCCGTGGTCACGGGATGACTGGCTACTTGTAAGTCTACCTCGAAAAGTTAATTTATTTTTTCGTTCGGATACGGTTACACATTTACTATGGCAACAATTATTATTGAATTGATATTGTGATTTTAAGTTTTGGCGCGCATTGTTCATTGAAATATTTAAAATAATAAATAAATCAAAATATCACATCAATAATAATTGTTGTCATAGTAAATGTCTTACCGTAACCGAACGAACTTTTCGAGGTTAGACTTATAAGTAGCCAGTCATCCCGTGACCACGGCAGCTGAAAAGGTGCCGAAACATCGGGAAAATCAAATAACCCCAAAAACACCTAAAATTCCGGATTATTAGATCTTAGTGAAAACGTAGCAAAAAGTGTTTGGAGTGCGGTAACAGTTCGGTGTATTGTAGTGTGTGTGCTATACCTATTTTCACACACACACTTCCAACCTATATATAAGCCTTTAGCACACAATTATAGAGAGCATTTAACCACTGATCCTGTGTATTATTTTTATAATCCGTTGCGCCATTGGGTAGATCGCGGCGGTGGTGGAGCTGGGGTCGGGCGACCCGCTGCAGGCGCACACGGCGCGCGTGCAGTTCACCGTGCGGACCGCCGGCCTCTACATCATCTCCGTCACTATCGGTATGATTGGTTAACGAGTACCTACTGCTTTGTTTGTTTTGTATTTTTTCTTAGGCTTTGTATAAGTATTTTGTGCATTTGGAATCCTCACGAAGCCAAATACATACTACTGTTGTAGAAGGTTCAAAAAGCTTTCCTTCGCTATTATTATACGAAATGTTGACGACCTGTTTGGCGCAGGGGTACTAACCCCACCTTCTGCGCCAGAGGTCCCGGGTTCGATCCCCGGACAAGACAAATATTTGTGTGCATGAACATGTCTATTTGTCTTGGTCTGGATGTTTAATATGTATATTATGTATGTATTTACAAAAAAAAAAAGTATATAAGTATGTTTATCCGTTATCTAGTATCCATAACACAAGTTCTTCATGATACTTAATACATGGGCTAGATAGTTGGTGTGATTGTATGGAAATATTTATTTATTTATTTATTATTATAAACGAATTTATGGTTATGGTAAATTTTAAATAGAAAAATATTGGAAAAAATTTACTCGGCCACAAGTGAATTCTCAGACGGGAATTCACTTGTGGCCGAGTAAATTTTTTCCAATATTTTTCTATTTAAAATTTACCATAAGTATAAAAATAGCATTGAAAAATGCAAAAATTACAAAATCATAAAAAATAATTGATGGTTATTAGCCATTTATGTATCCAACTAAATTCTTACTGGGTATGTTAGGGATGAATTCTTTGGAACTCAGAAGAGCTCGTATGGAGGTTGCTACCGCTATAGCACTTTGCGGGGTGTCATGGATTCGCCTGAATGTGTAGAGCAATTGTCAAGACTTTTTATCCCTGAGAACTACTCTGTGTCGCATGCACGAGGCACTGAACGCGCTCCTGCTCACGCACCCAGATTTGGACATATTCGCTGATAGTGCGGAATCCATCTCCAATAGTCTTACATGATTATGTAATTGGGTTTATCCCGTTTAATTATGTTTAATAAATAAATAAATAAGTTACCGCGTATAGTTTTACTTAGATAAATTCCAGTACATTTAAATCAGGTAGAAAATTACATAGCGGAATAAAGACGTGTCAACGTTGAACGCTGAAATAAAATATTTATTAATTGTAACATGCTTTCCCCGTAAACTAAAGAATCTAATTTCACTGTTGTTTCCCGTGCTCGTGCTCTGTATAGTATTTTTTCCCACTTGTACAAGCCATTTTAATATTAACTCATTTTATTAATTTTACATTACCGCGTCAATGTTGCACAATTTACCTACTTTGCATTATACGACATATTCGTATATTTTTACAACAGTGCATTAAAGGCATTCAACTCGCATTGACGTCTTTTATTATTTCCGCGTGTCGACCTCATCCTGTGACGTCAGTCATCTCATATTGACATTAGTGTAGAGCTTCAAGTAAGGGCTCGCACACCTCTTATATTTAAATATACACACAAAATGCTAATATAAGGCATATTAATTTACGTTGGCTAATAGATTATACTATTTTTAACCGACTTTAAAAAAAGAAGGAGGTTATGAATTTGTCGTGTATATACATTTTTTTATGTATGTTCACCGATTACTCCGAGTCTAAACGTCTGAACCGATCGAAATAATTTAAACTTCTAACATCGGATTTGCTTCCAAGTTAGTCCCATTTTTTGAAATTTTGAAATCGTTTTTGTAGTTTTGAGGAAATCTGGAAAAAACTAGTATTTAAGATCAAGCGGTTTGACTCAAACAAGTAGTTGCCTACATAACTAGTTTGAGTCAATCCGTAGTGCTCGACTTATTCTAAGTTTAAAAAGGTGAACAAATAACTATTTATAAAAAAAATGAAAACCGGCTTCAAAAATCAAAAAGTAAAAAAATAAGCCTTTTGGAGTCAGTTCCAGCCAAGGAATTCAACATTGCACTTCTATTACTTTTATTTTTCGTACCTTGGCTGGAGCCGACTCCAAAAGGCTAATTTTGGAGTCCATCAGGTCAGGGCGACATTAGACGAGTTGCTTTTTTCTAGTATATTTACTTGTTTAAGAATTATCAGGCTAATTAAAGTTCGGCTTTTTAAAGTTATGAAGATATGATGTACGTTTGGAAATGGAAATTAGATGTATGTTTTTAGCAACGTAGCTTAGTTTGATTGCTACCGAGGCAAGAGCTCCCATGCCTTATTGCCACGAATATAAAGTTACACACTTGCGCCTGCGCCTGCCTTGCAAAGTAGGTTTCCATCGAAATAAAACAAATTTTACGTATATCAAACGCGCTATATTTCACGAACTAAGTTGTAATTGTCCGTATTATTAGATTTTTTAGTAGCTTTTTTATTTTCCCGACGTTTCGGCACCTTTTCAGCTGCCGTGGCCACGGGATGACTGAGTTTGACCGCGTTTGATATCCGTAAAAGTTGTTTTATTTCAATGAACAGTGCGCGCCAAAATTAAAGATGTACATATAGGTCTCCATCTTTAGACCTTAACACGAGAGTGGTGTGTCAGGTGGCGCAGGCGTCCTCGGCAGCCCGTTCCGGCGGCGGTTCATGGCCGGCCCCGTCTGCGCGCGCACCTCCCGCGTCGGCCGCGCGCACGCGCTCGTCTGCTGCGTCGCCGCCCCGCGCGCGCTGCACCTGCACCCGCGCGACCAGTACGACAACGCCGCGCCGCTGCTGCACTCGCACGACCACGTGAGTGTGGCGGCACTGCAGGTGGCTCGTCTGCTGCGTCGCCGCCCCGCGCGCGCTGCACCTGCACCCGCGCGACCAGTACGACAACGCCGCGCCGCTGCTGCACTCGCACGACCACGTGAGTGTGGCGTCACTGCAGGTGGCTCGTCTGCTGCGTCGCCGCCCCGCGCGCGCTGCACCTGCACCCGCGCGACCAGTACGACAACGCCGCGCCGCTGCTGCACTCGCACGACCACGTGAGTGTGGCGGCACTGCAGGTGGCTCGTCTGCTGCGTCGCCGCCCCGCGCGCGCTGCACCTGCACCCGCGCGACCAGTACGACAACGCCGCGCCGCTGCTGCACTCGCACGACCACGTGAGTGTGGCGTCACTGCAGGTGGCTCGTCTGCTGCGTCGCCGCCCCGCGCGCGCTGCACCTGCACCCGCGCGACCAGTACGACAACGCCGCGCCGCTGCTGCACTCGCACGACCACGTGAGTGTGGCGTCACTGCAGGTGGCTCGTCTGCTGCGTCGCCGCCCCGCGCGCGCTGCACCTGCACCCGCGCGACCAGTACGACAACGCCGCGCCGCTGCTGCACTCGCACGACCACGTGAGTGTGGCGTCACTGCAGGTGGCTCGTCTGCTGCGTCGCCGCCCCGCGCGCGCTGCACCTGCACCCGCGCGACCAGTACGACAACGCCGCGCCGCTGCTGCACTCGCACGACCACGTGAGTGTGGCGTCACTGCAGGTGGCTCGTCTGCTGCGTCGCCGCCCGCGCGCGCTGCACCTGCACCCGCGCGACCAGTACGACAACGCCGCGCCGCTGCTGCACTCGCACGACCACGTGAGTGTGGCGTCACTGCAGGTGGCTCGTCTGCTGCGTCGCCGCCCGCGCGCGCTGCACCTGCACCCGCGCGACCAGTACGACAACGCCGCGCCGCTGCTGCACTCGCACGACCACGTGAGTGTGGCGTCACTGCAGGTGGCTCGTCTGCTGCGTCGCCGCCCCGCGCGCGCTGCACCTGCACCCGCGCGACCAGTACGACAACGCCGCGCCGCTGCTGCACTCGCACGACCACGTGAGTGTGGCGTCACTGCAGGTGGCTCGTCTGCTGCGTCGCCGCCCCGCGCGCGCTGCACCTGCACCCGCGCGACCAGTACGACAACGCCGCGCCGCTGCTGCACTCGCACGACCACGTGAGTGTGGCGTCACTGCAGGTGGCTCGTCTGCTGCGTCGCCGCCCGCGCGCGCTGCACCTGCACCCGCGCGACCAGTACGACAACGCCGCGCCGCTGCTGCACTCGCACGACCACGTGAGTGTGGCGTCACTGCAGGTGGCTCGTCTGCTGCGTCGCCGCCCGCGCGCGCTGCACCTGCACCCGCGCGACCAGTACGACAACGCCGCGCCGCTGCTGCACTCGCACGACCACGTGAGTGTGGCGTCACTGCAGGTGGCTCGTCTGCTGCGTCGCCGCCCCGCGCGCGCTGCACCTGCACCCGCGCGACCAGTACGACAACGCCGCGCCGCTGCTGCACTCGCACGACCACGTGAGTGTGGCGTCACTGCAGGTGGCTCGTCTGCTGCGTCGCCGCCCGCGCGCGCTGCACCTGCACCCGCGCGACCAGTACGACAACGCCGCGCCGCTGCTGCACTCGCACGACCACGTGAGTGTGGCGTCACTGCAGGTGGCTCGTCTGCTGCGTCGCCGCCCGCGCGCGCTGCACCTGCACCCGCGCGACCAGTACGACAACGCCGCGCCGCTGCTGCACTCGCACGACCACGTGAGTGTGGCGTCACTGCAGGTGGCTCGTCTGCTGCGTCGCCGCCCCGCGCGCGCTGCACCTGCACCCGCGCGACCAGTACGACAACGCCGCGCCGCTGCTGCACTCGCACGACCACGTGAGTGTGGCGTCACTGCAGGTGGCTCGTCTGCTGCGTCGCCGCCCCGCGCGCGCTGCACCTGCACCCGCGCGACCAGTACGACAACGCCGCGCCGCTGCTGCACTCGCACGACCACGTGAGTGTGGCGTCACTGCAGGTGGCTCGTCTGCTGCGTCGCCGCCCGCGCGCGCTGCACCTGCACCCGCGCGACCAGTACGACAACGCCGCGCCGCTGCTGCACTCGCACGACCACGTGAGTGTGGCGTCACTGCAGGTGGCTCGTCTGCTGCGTCGCCGCCCGCGCGCGCTGCACCTGCACCCGCGCGACCAGTATATTTTAATATTTTAATCTGCATTATAACCAGCATATTTTAATCTGTGGCTTTATTTAGAGCCTGTATAGAAGTAGTCCGCAAGCGCGTTGGGCGCCCCGCCCGCGTTATCGCCATGTTCTAATGTTTAATGTAAAATAAAGGCAGTCAAATACTAGCGACCAAACTATTTTATTTCGCTCTGCCCGCGTATTTAACAGTTCCGGAACATAGCGAGAAGAACCGATGCCCGTTGGGGTGGGGCGGTTCTGAAATAGGGGCCGCCCACCGGACGACGCTGGACCGACGATCGACACAGTGGACGACGATCTAGTATAGGAAGCGGGGAGGCTACACAGGACTGATCGTTGGTCGTGGAGATTTTTGGGGCAGGCCTGTATCCAGCAGTCATGCATGCGACTGGTATTATACATTTGCTCGATTAGATATTTCTTCCTCACAAAATTAGTGGATTTGTTATCATTACTCTTTAATGGGTCATCACCTTCCACAAAAAAGAAATATCATTGAGAAATAATATGAAAATAAATATGATTGACAACTATAGACTAAAAATTGTCGCAACAGTTAGACAGTTGTAATATGAAAAATATGTCAAATGCTCTGTCAAGTAGAAAAGTTTCTGGCGGCCGTTCTTCTTATCAGTTAAAAGATGTCCTGAATGGCTAGTAGGGAAAAAAAATTTTGGACTATTCGAAAGCACTTATCTATAAGTCTATTTGAATAAAAATCTTTGAATTTGACTTTGAAAAAACCTATTGATGATATCGTTATCTTTCCTCCCAGGGTTTCACAGTGGAACTAAGCCCGCTAGGAGGAATCCCCGACCCGAGCTTGTCCGAGCGTGCAACTTTCACGTACGACGCCGTCAACGAACGGGTGGCGCTATCACTCTGTTTTCCTGAAGCTGGCATCTACCGAGCTGCAGTTTATTACCGCGGAGTCTTGCTGCTCAACGGCGAGTTCGACTGCATCGTGCTCACGCGTGAGTATGACTCATGACCGACACTTGTTACTCTGTACACTGTGACACACACACACACACACTAGCTTTATTTTTAGTATGGGCCAGAGGGCTTAGTGTAAGTTTTCTCACCTTACTCGCTTACGCCGAAGTTTGCGAATATAGTTTAATTCTCAATCTCAACCTTATTTCCATTGCATTAAGGCTATCTGTCAAAATTTTACTCTCACGCGACGGCAACGTTTGGACATTTGCAAACTCACACTAAGTCCTCAGGTCACTCTGGCCCTGTACACTGTTGACACACACACTAGCTTCATTTCTAGTATGGGCCAGGTCCGGACACCGAACCAGGGTAGTAATACTAGAGTCTATTTACCTTCTCTTCCATACAGTCGTCCGAAGGACACGTTTTGGCAGAGCGATTTGCGGGGCGAGATGGAGTGCTAGCGAGACCGAACCGCAATACGCTCGGTCTATATAAAATACTAAGAAAGTGTTGACAAAAGAGGCATTGCGCGAGGTTTGAAGGGCGTTGTCCCACTGTTAGTTTCTTAGTTACGCTGTGTGTAGTAATTTGAGGTTTTAGCTCGCTACCTTAGTTTGAAAAACTAGTTTTGTGTATCTCGAAAATAGGGAGTTATCAGCAGTCGATTCCTAACCCGGCGGGTATTTACTAATAATGATCGGCTGTGCTGCCTCTTGCGGTGCCTCTGCGGCGGCGGTGGGCGGGGCGTCGGGCGCGGTCCCGTCGCGGCGCCACAGCGTGAGCTACGCGGCTGTGCTGCCTCACTCGCACATTAGTGATAGCGGATGTTGTCGGTCGCAGCGGGCGACGCGGCGGCGGTGGGCGGGGCGTCGGGCGCGGTCCCGTCGCGGCGCCACAGCGTGAGCTACGCGGCTGTGCTGCCTCACTCGCACATTAGTGATAGCGGATGTTGTCGGTCGCAGCGGGCGACGCGGCGGCGGTGGGCGGGGCGTCGGGCGCGGTCCCGTCGCGGCGCCACAGCGTGAGCTACGCGGCTGTGCTGCCTCACTCGCACATTAGTGATAGCGGATGTTGTCGGTCGCAGCGGGCGACGCGGCGGCGGTGGGCGGGGCGTCGGGCGCGGTCCCGTCGCGGCGCCACAGCGTGAGCTACGCGGCTGTGCTGCCTCACTCGCACATTAGTGATAGCGGATGTTGTCGGTCGCAGCGGGCGACGCGGCGGCGGTGGGCGGGGCGTCGGGCGCGGTCCCGTCGCGGCGCCACAGCGTGAGCTACGCGGCTGTGCTGCCTCACTCGCACATTAGTGATAGCGGATGTTGTCGGTCGCAGCGGGCGACGCGGCGGCGGTGGGCGGGGCGTCGGGCGCGGTCCCGTCGCGGCGCCACAGCGTGAGCTACGCGGCTGTGCTGCCTCACTCGCACATTAGTGATAGCGGATGTTGTCGGTCGCAGCGGGCGACGCGGCGGCGGTGGGCGGGGCGTCGGGCGCGGTCCCGTCGCGGCGCCACAGCGTGAGCTACGCGGCTGTGCTGCCTCACTCGCACATTAGTGATAGCGGATGTTGTCGGTCGCAGCGGGCGACGCGGCGGCGGTGGGCGGGGCGTCGGGCGCGGTCCCGTCGCGGCGCCACAGCGTGAGCTACGCGGCTGTGCTGCCTCACTCGCACATTAGTGATAGCGGATGTTGTCGGTCGCAGCGGGCGACGCGGCGGCGGTGGGCGGGGCGTCGGGCGCGGTCCCGTCGCGGCGCCACAGCGTGAGCTACGCGGCTGTGCTGCCTCACTCGCACATTAGTGATAGCGGATGTTGTCGGTCGCAGCGGGCGACGCGGCGGCGGTGGGCGGGGCGTCGGGCGCGGTCCCGTCGCGGCGCCACAGCGTGAGCTACGCGGCTGTGCTGCCTCACTCGCACATTAGTGATAGCGGATGTTGTCGGTCGCAGCGGGCGACGCGGCGGCGGTGGGCGGGGCGTCGGGCGCGGTCCCGTCGCGGCGCCACAGCGTGAGCTACGCGGCTGTGCTGCCTCACTCGCACATTAGTGATAGCGGATGTTGTCGGTCGCAGCGGGCGACGCGGCGGCGGTGGGCGGGGCGTCGGGCGCGGTCCCGTCGCGGCGCCACAGCGTGAGCTACGCGGCTGTGCTGCCTCACTCGCACATTAGTGATAGCGGATGTTGTCGGTCGCAGCGGGCGACGCGGCGGCGGTGGGCGGGGCGTCGGGCGCGGTCCCGTCGCGGCGCCACAGCGTGAGCTACGCGGCTGTGCTGCCTCACTCGCACATTAGTGATAGCGGATGTTGTCGGTCGCAGCGGGCGACGCGGCGGCGGTGGGCGGGGCGTCGGGCGCGGTCCCGTCGCGGCGCCACAGCGTGAGCTACGCGGCTGTGCTGCCTCACTCGCACATTAGTGATAGCGGATGTTGTCGGTCGCAGCGGGCGACGCGGCGGCGGTGGGCGGGGCGTCGGGCGCGGTCCCGTCGCGGCGCCACAGCGTGAGCTACGCGGCTGTGCTGCCTCACTCGCACATTAGTGATAGCGGATGTTGTCGGTCGCAGCGGGCGACGCGGCGGCGGTGGGCGGGGCGTCGGGCGCGGTCCCGTCGCGGCGCCACAGCGTGAGCTACGCGGCTGTGCTGCCTCACTCGCACATTAGTGATAGCGGATGTTGTCGGTCGCAGCGGGCGACGCGGCGGCGGTGGGCGGGGCGTCGGGCGCGGTCCCGTCGCGGCGCCACAGCGTGAGCTACGCGGCTGTGCTGCCTCACTCGCACATTAGTGATAGCGGATGTTGTCGGTCGCAGCGGGCGACGCGGCGGCGGTGGGCGGGGCGTCGGGCGCGGTCCCGTCGCGGCGCCACAGCGTGAGCTACGCGGCTGTGCTGCCTCACTCGCACATTAGTGATAGCGGATGTTGTCGGTCGCAGCGGGCGACGCGGCGGCGGTGGGCGGGGCGTCGGGCGCGGTCCCGTCGCGGCGCCACAGCGTGAGCTACGCGGCTGTGCTGCCTCACTCGCACATTAGTGATAGCGGATGTTGTCGGTCGCAGCGGGCGACGCGGCGGCGGTGGGCGGGGCGTCGGGCGCGGTCCCGTCGCGGCGCCACAGCGTGAGCTACGCGGCTGTGCTGCCTCACTCGCACATTAGTGATAGCGGATGTTGTCGGTCGCAGCGGGCGACGCGGCGGCGGTGGGCGGGGCGTCGGGCGCGGTCCCGTCGCGGCGCCACAGCGTGAGCTACGCGGCTGTGCTGCCTCACTCGCACATTAGTGATAGCGGATGTTGTCGGTCGCAGCGGGCGACGCGGCGGCGGTGGGCGGGGCGTCGGGCGCGGTCCCGTCGCGGCGCCACAGCGTGAGCTACGCGGCTGTGCTGCCTCACTCGCACATTAGTGATAGCGGATGTTGTCGGTCGCAGCGGGCGACGCGGCGGCGGTGGGCGGGGCGTCGGGCGCGGTCCCGTCGCGGCGCCACAGCGTGAGCTACGCGGCTGTGCTGCCTCACTCGCACATTAGTGATAGCGGATGTTGTCGGTCGCAGCGGGCGACGCGGCGGCGGTGGGCGGGGCGTCGGGCGCGGTCCCGTCGCGGCGCCACAGCGTGAGCTACGCGGCTGTGCTGCCTCACTCGCACATTAGTGATAGCGGATGTTGTCGGTCGCAGCGGGCGACGCGGCGGCGGTGGGCGGGGCGTCGGGCGCGGTCCCGTCGCGGCGCCACAGCGTGAGCTACGCGGCTGTGCTGCCTCACTCGCACATTAGTGATAGCGGATGTTGTCGGTCGCAGCGGGCGACGCGGCGGCGGTGGGCGGGGCGTCGGGCGCGGTCCCGTCGCGGCGCCACAGCGTGAGCTACGCGGCTGTGCTGCCTCACTCGCACATTAGTGATAGCGGATGTTGTCGGTCGCAGCGGGCGACGCGGCGGCGGTGGGCGGGGCGTCGGGCGCGGTCCCGTCGCGGCGCCACAGCGTGAGCTACGCGGCTGTGCTGCCTCACTCGCACATTAGTGATAGCGGATGTTGTCGGTCGCAGCGGGCGACGCGGCGGCGGTGGGCGGGGCGTCGGGCGCGGTCCCGTCGCGGCGCCACAGCGTGAGCTACGCGGCTGTGCTGCCTCACTCGCACATTAGTGATAGCGGATGTTGTCGGTCGCAGCGGGCGACGCGGCGGCGGTGGGCGGGGCGTCGGGCGCGGTCCCGTCGCGGCGCCACAGCGTGAGCTACGCGGCGCGCGCGCTGGGCCCGCGCCCGCGCCGCGTGCTGTGCTGCCTCACGCCGCGGCAGCTCACCGTCAAGGAGCACATCCTCAAGTTCATACCGAAAAGGATCACCACCTTTCGCCTCTGTCCGTCCACTAAGGTGCGTGTTAACTCCATTTGTTTACGTAAATTACATTGTTGGTATTGGTTTTAATTACATTATTTTTCAATTCAAGCAATTTGTACAGTCCTTCAATAAAAAAAAATATTACTTCAATTTAGTCAAGACGTATTTTCGCAATTGTAAAGTCGTGTATTCAAATAACGTGTTCAAAGATTTTTAATTCAGCTTTTTATAAGTAGATCGTTTAGTATCATAAGTTCGTTAATATTTTTTTCGAAAAGCTCAAGAAATATTTGTATGATCTTGATATTGATTTGATATTGATCCTTCTTCAGCTATTTTTTTTGATGAAGCAAAGTGTCAAGAGGGTCGAAGCTAATTACACCTTTATTGGACAAATAAGTATGAAATTACAAAAAAATTACAACAAATGCCAAATAAAAGCTCTTATGGATATGACGAAATAACGATACGTGTATTAAAAGACCATATTAATGTGTTGGCTGAACCTTTGGCGCTCTTCTTCAATAAATGTATTGAACTAAATTTATTCCCTCATGAACATAAGCTAGCTAGAGTTCTCCCGGTACACAAAAAAGGAAGTAAATTAGATCCAAAAAATTATAGATGAATTTCTTTGTTTTGTAAAAAATCTATGCAAAGCTTATAAAGGCAAGACTATCAGTACAGACACCTGCGTCAAAATAACATACTTAGTGATAGGCAGTTTGGGTACCAGACGTGTGTTGGAACCATAGATGCCATAAATAATTTAGTTGACGACATAGTACTTAAATTAAATAACAATTTGAAAGCTGGAGGACTGTTTCTGGATTTGAGTTCTGCCTTTGATACAATAGATCATGAAATTTTGCTACAAAAAAACACTACGGAATTAGAGATAAAAAACTTAAATCTATTTAGATCTTACTTAACGAATCGCAAACAGTTTGTTGAAATTAAAGAAATAGTTAATTTATTTATTTATTTAATAATGAGGAAACCATATGTAAATCGTAATTAAGGATAATCAAAAGAGGTGTCCAGCAAGGCTCAAAATTGGGACCTATTTTATTCATACTATTTTTGAATGACTTAGCAGATTATATGAGAGCAAAACCACCAGATGTAAAATTAACCATTTATGCAGATGATACAAACGCTGTTGTTTCGCCCAATAATATAAATGAACTTAGTATTAAAATACAAAATACGTTTCTTGACTTTGAAAATTGTCCCGTCTTTGTATATTCTTACCTTATTAACTTACCTAGTGAAACATTTGCACAAATTTGAATCATTTGATAACAAAACACGGAGAGAACTCACGCGTAGAAAAAACTTGCAAATCGCTGTAGTACCTAAACTAAATATCGCTAGTCACTGTGTAAGATTCTAAGCAATCAAGTTGTTTAAATGCCTTGCCAGTAGAGTATAAAACTATTTACAATTTAAATCAATTTAGAGATAAACTTAAGGCTTTCTTATTGGAAAAATGTTATGACTGCATTGATGATTACACAAATGATATGAATTAGTTAATTAATTAATTGTATAGCTGGGACAAAACGTAGTTATGTATTTGTTTTATTTGATTTTGCAAAATGTGTGTCTTGTGCGGTTTTAAGTTTTATGTTTTTGCTGTGTAATTAGTTATATTATTTGAATATGTTTAGATTTGTGTTTTTGTAATTTCCAATACAATTATTTTTGTTTATGGAACAAATAATTATGAACTATGGCAGTTTACACATTAGATCAGGCCCCCTACTCTTGACGCGATCACAATGAGATCGAGATTGAATAAATGTCAAACGTCAGTAATCATGACTAAAAATAAGTAATTAAACTAATACTTAATACTTGAAATTAGTAAATAAAGTAACTTTGTACACTATTAATCGATTTATGCGGCACTTAAAATCGAATCAACGTCGAAAATCAGTAATAATTATTGACATTCAATCTCGATCTCAACGCGATCCCGTCAAGAGTAACCCCCCAGTTCTATAATCCAATTTTTCTTCGTTTATCCTACTTATATAAGAAATGCGAAAGTATGTCAGTTTGTTTATTTGTTTGTTTGTAAAACAAACTCTTTTACGTAAAAAATATTGAACCGATTTGAATCGACCGAACCGAGATGACCTGGATAAAAACATAGGATACTTATTATCCCTATATTTCCACGGGAACATTAACCACGCGGGTGAAACCGCGGGTAGCCGCTAGTTTATACTAAAAACACAAACTTTGGTTAATTTTCAAATTCGGATTGGACACTTATGTTGAATCTACACAACCTGGTGGAATGTGCACAATTATTCGTGGCTGACAGTGTGAGTGCTAATGCTCGATTCAAGAGTCGCACTTGCCGGCAGTTACCTTGGCATTGTCATCAGGCTGTGTGGATCCACCATAAGATTAAATTAACAAATTAAGGTTCGGGTACTGTAGTTTGCGCGTGTGTTGTAGCTAGTGCTGTGCCCCCGCGAGGGCCCGGGTCCGGGTGGCGAGTTTACCTTAGAAGACGGCGTGCAGGAGCCGATGCGGCTGTGGGCCCCCCAGCGCGACCTGCTCGCCGCCACCTTCACGCAGCTGCTGCTCGCCAACTGCGGGGGCGAGGACACCTTCAAGGTACATTTGATTGGAAGTTGGCGTAGATAGGGCGACCGCGTTCAAGCATAAGCTGCAGAAGTTACTAGCGTTCGCTATCTCTTGGCCGCGTTTGCGGTCTCCTCGCGCTCACACTCGGCCACTATTTTCGGCTTCTTGACGATTGTGGCCGCTCTGCTCAGCAACCAGTGTAGCGATTTGTAGCCGCGACTATTGGATTGACTGAACCACTAGTGGTCGCGTTAAGTGGTAGCGATTAATGGCTCAAAATGTGCTGCAGCTATATAAGTTGGAACAGTAATTGTAAAAAAAAAACGGTTGTCTGTAAAGTCGGTTTACTGACGATAGTTGAACGTGACAACGTCATAAGAAAATACTGACTACAAGTGTGACACGCGGACGCATCGCTTACTCAAGTAGGAGAGAGACAGATGTCGAACGCTGCCGAACGCGGAGGCCGATTGTGCCTCTTTGTCGCTCGTTCCGCGCTCTCGCTTGCACTTCAAGCCTTGAATGGAACGCCTCAGAGCGAGGTAACGCCGCATGAGTCATGTTTTTTCGTGCGTGCAGCCAGCTTCATTGAATTAGAAGACGTTGTCACGTCAAAAAGTTTCCTCCAATTTTATTAACGCATACGTTTACCGTATCGATCGCAAATGCCAAATACATCCTTCTTTACATATAAACATAGCTTGTTCGTCTTGTGCAGAACAAGCAAGAGTACTTCTACGCAGCGTTACGCAAACTGCACGCACGGCACGCGCACGACAAGTTGCCGCTGCGCGTACGCCGCGCTGACTTAGTGCGATCAGCCTTACGAGCCACCAGGCACTTCACGCTAGCCGACTGGTGCAAGAGCTTCGACGTTACCTTCCACGGAGAGCAGGGTGAGCCTTTGTAAAGTGCGGTCGATGAGAGAATGCGTTTTTGACAGGTTCGTGTCGAACGTTAAGTCTATAAAATAAAGTTTATTTTCGATTATACAGTACAAAATTTTTTAGAGAACAATTATTGTAACGCTTGTAGTACTGTTTTACCTTAAAAGTTTGCTTGGTTTTCTTTCGAGATTTATGAATGTTATTTTTAATGTTAATGTGACTAGCTATAAGTTTTGGCTAATAATTTGCGCATTTTTTGACATATTTCTTTTGTTCTTTTTTTGTGACTGTATATGACTTCCATCCATAGTGTAACATCCATAATGTTTTGATTAACTTTAATTATGTACGCAATTTGACATTTTAAGAATTTGTATAGTCTCTTTTCAATTTATATGTAATTTTTTATTTAATTATAATTTGCATGCCCCAGTTGTTGGCTGTATGGGAGAGCCTTATTATAAAATAACAATTGTATTGTTTATGTACCTCAGTCAAATGCAAATAAAAGTATTATTCTATTCTATGCAAAAATAAGTTAAGCAAGGAGACATGATACCTGACCTTTCAGGAACGCATTCAGCAGCTGGACTTTAGGATGTATTCGTGATATTAACCTAAATTTTATGCATGTCAACGGATATACAGACTGTTACAGATACAGATTAATGAATTTAAAGTTACTGAAATGAAATTACTTAGGCAAAGCGTGTGTAATATTTAATTTCCTTTATAATTGATACTGAAGCAACACAACTTACCGTGGCATCTGCGATAACTCACCTCTTAATTACTGAGTGTGTGCGTGTTAGGCGTGGACTGGGGCGGCGTGCGGCGCGAGTGGTTCTCGCTGGTGTGCGGGCAGCTGTTCGACGCCAGCTTCGGGCTGTTCGCGCCGCTGCACGACGCGCCCGCCGCGCTCGTGCACCCCAACCCGACCCGCCCGCCGCATCTCAAGGTGACAGTCCGCGCTATGATACATGACGGGCAGCTGTTCGACGCCAGCTTCGGGCTGTTCGCGCCGCTGCACGACGCGCCCGCCGCGCTCGTGCACCCCAACCCGACCCGCCCGCCGCATCTCAAGGTGACAGTCCGCGCTATGATACATGACGGGCAGCTGTTCGACGCCAGCTTCGGGCTGTTCGCGCCGCTGCACGACGCGCCCGCCGCGCTCGTGCACCCCAACCCGACCCGCCCGCCGCATCTCAAGGTGACAGTCCGCGCTATGATACATGACGGGCAGCTGTTCGACGCCAGCTTCGGGCTGTTCGCGCCGCTGCACGACGCGCCCGCCGCGCTCGTGCACCCCAACCCGACCCGCCCGCCGCATCTCAAGGTGACAGTCCGCGCTATGATACATGACGGGCAGCTGTTCGACGCCAGCTTCGGGCTGTTCGCGCCGCTGCACGACGCGCCCGCCGCGCTCGTGCACCCCAACCCGACCCGCCCGCCGCATCTCAAGGTGACAGTCCGCGCTATGATACATGACGGGCAGCTGTTCGACGCCAGCTTCGGGCTGTTCGCGCCGCTGCACGACGCGCCCGCCGCGCTCGTGCACCCCAACCCGACCCGCCCGCCGCATCTCAAGGTGACAGTCCGCGCTATGATACATGACGGGCAGCTGTTCGACGCCAGCTTCGGGCTGTTCGCGCCGCTGCACGACGCGCCCGCATCTCGAGGTGATAGCACAGTCTACCTATACATACAGTCGTCCGACGGACACGTTTTGCCAGAGCAATTGTGCGGGGTTCCCAAGGCGTGAGGGGGTGCTAGCGAGACCGAGCTGCTATACGCTCACTCGGGAAAATGACATATGTCCTGTCAAATACCAAGAAAGTCTTGTCAAAAGCGGCATTGCGGGAGGTTTCGAGGGCGTTGTCCCACTGTTAGTTCCTTAATTACACTGTGATGATAGTCTACGCTACGATATGGTGATGGGCGGGCAGCTGTTGCAGCTACAGTTTTGATGGAATTTGTGGCACAAGCTTTTAAGTGTTTAATACAACATTATGGTTGAGGCCGGTTTAACAGATACTATTTGGATAGCTAATTTGGCAGATCATTTTACAATAATTTTATAATCACATTTGTCCTTATATTCTATCCAGAACTTATCATTCACTGGTAAAGCCAGCTCTTAAAATAAATTAAAAAATGGTAGCATAAAACTTTGAACGAATTTATGTTTAAAGTTTTTACTTCTTACATAACTCTCATATGTTTAGATTACAACCGTCTTTTATTGAAATAATAACATCGATCGTGACAATGTATCTCCTAATGTGTACAGCTGAAATACTTCGAGCTGGCGGGCAAGCTGGTGGGCAAGTGCCTGTACGAGTCGGCGCTGGGCGGCCCGTACCGGCAGCTCGTGCGGGCTCGCCTCACGCGCGCCTTCCTCGCGCAGATCATCGGCCTGCGAGTGCATTACAAGGTATGGTTGTTTAATATTAAACAAGATAATATACTAGAAAAAAAACAACTCGTCTCATGTCACCCTGACGGGATTCGAACCCGCATCCTTGGGAATCCGGCCCAATGCACTAACCAATTATGCTACAGAGACCTACGAGGACACGTCGAATTTTTCT
The DNA here is from genome assembly GCA_910589605.1 of Chrysoteuchia culmella. Taxonomy (NCBI): domain Eukaryota; kingdom Metazoa; phylum Arthropoda; class Insecta; order Lepidoptera; family Crambidae; genus Chrysoteuchia; species Chrysoteuchia culmella. The sequence continues at coordinate 978,887 of OU342649.1, forward strand.
AGTATATTCACCGTTCTACGGTGTTGGCCACCGTCGTTTCATCAATGAGAGAACACCGTAGAACGGTGAATATACTAGAAAAATTCGACGTGTCCTCGTAGGTCTCTGTAGCATAATTGGTTAGTTCATTGGGCCGGATTCCCAAGGATGCGGGTTCGAATCCCGTCAGGGCGACATGAGACTAGTTTTTTTTTCTAGTATATTTTCTTGTTTAATATTTATCACATAAAAATAGCATTGTAAAATTCAAAAAAAAAAAAAAATGGTTGTTTATCCGTGCGGTCGCTGAAAAAATACAATTCACCACCCCTTTCTTATTCCCATGGGTGTCGTAAGAAGCGGCTTAGGGATTTCAGAACCACCATCTGCTCTACTGGTGGTTGAACGCCTACCGCCCTTTTGACTAGTTACCATTATCATAATGCTTAATGTGAGTTTTCTCACCTTACTCACTCACGCCGCAGTTTGCGAATTGAGTTTAATTCTCAACCTTATTCCCATTGCATTAACGCTATCTGTAAAATTTTTACTCTCACGCAATTAAAACGTTTTGACATTAGCGAAACACACTCGAACTCACAGAAAGCCCTCCGCATAGTGAAAAACCTGTGAAGTACTCCCCCCGTCTTTTTCTTAGCGTGTCGATGGCAGACACTAAAGTATTGAGACCCAGAATTCAGCCAGTTTGACAGCCTTGTCGGATGCTCATTGGATGTCATGAGATCCTTCCTGCATGCAGGTGTCAGGACACGCAGGGCACGATGTTAGGTGGGCCATCGTTTGGACTGCACCGCAAAGGCATTCCGCGGAACCAGCCGAAAAGCCCCACCAGATCATGTATTTTTTGCTCCGACCTCGAATGTTTGGGTTAGACAACGGTTCGACGCACCTTACGAAGATGCGTCGGCTTTTCAGCCTCGGGCACGCCGCAATGTGACCGTACTAAAGGTGTCGTGAATCGCTGTCCATCTTAGCTCTTTCAGAGGAACTAGCTACAGCCCTACAACTTGTCACTAGGCTCTAGTGACGAGGCCTTAACCTAGGTATCTCAGAATTACCATTTTTATGCCATCTTTTCCCTAAGACAGCCTAGAGGTGGGTCCCAACTGCGGAACTTTCCATAAATAATCAGTAGTTATTTTTAAGGGTTTTCTTATATACCATTTTTAATAACATTGGTTCTCCGAGCCCGATTCAACTAGGCCGATAGCACCTACATTTCAAAGAATTTATACCGCGATTGTTAAAATTTTCCCTGATATTTCAAACTTATTTCACCAGTACTTCGAGCAAGATGACCCCGAGCTGTACCTGACCAAGATCAAGTACGTCCTGGAGACGGACCTGGACGCTAACGATGCTGGCCCCGAGATCTACTTCTGCGACGACGTGTATGAGAACGGCCGCCTTGTATGCACACACGACCTTCTACCTAACGGCTCAAATATAAGGGTGAGTGTTGCTTGATAACAAATTTTCTTTGTTGGTATGGGGTATTTTTTGGTTACCATTGTGCAATTACACAACATGAGAAAGAAGTGTAGAGTGCAGTACACTAGCAGCGGGCGGGCGGATATCGTTTCACCTCTTTTCGTACATAGTAGGTCACGATCACATCGCCAATTTCTGATCTAAGTTATGTCAGAGATAAAACAAAATACCAAAATATTCGGCAGTTCCAGCGAAGCTAACACTGTTCACGTTGTTCAAATCGCCAGATAGCTCGCTATCATCTTGCTCAAATTGCTATGGCTTCGCCCGTCTCGTTCAAGTTGCGCGTAACAATAGATGCGGAAAGCTCTTCAATAGGGCATTATCTGACAATGGTATACAGCAAGTGCATTTTATATAAATTAGAAGAACACACAATATTTTCATAATTGTTAAGGTATATTTTTACCGATTATTAGTTTTTTTTTACATTTGCGAACTCGCACTAGGCCTCTTGTGCGAGTTCGCAAATGTTCAATCGCAACCATTGCGTAAGAGTATTTTTTTACAGATAAACCCTAAAACAATGGGAATAAGGTTGAGAATGAAGTTTTAACGCAAACGCGATAGTTAGAATACGACTGCGACGTGTGTGCGATAAAATAGAGTTAAGAACGCAAACGTTACTACGTTTGGACATTTGCAAACTCGCACTAGACGGCCCTCATTAGTAGCCCTCATTAGTAGTAGGGCCACTGTTATTTGAACTCCATCTCAAAGAGGGCCGCCAAGTGTAAGTTTGCAAATGTGCAAACGTTACTATCGCGTTTACGTTAAGACTTCATACTCAACCTTATTCCCCTTGCGTTAAGGTTCATCTGTAAAAAAATACTCTTACGCAATCGTTGCATTTGAACATTTGCGAACTCACACCAGAGGCCTAGTGTGAGTTCGCAAATGTTCAACAAAAATTGTTTTTAATAAATCCTTTTAAACACAGTTTGGGTATCGTGTGACAGGTGCGCAACGCCACCAAGCTGCAGTACCTGGACCTGGTGGCCCAGTGGCGGCTGGCGGCGCGCGCGCGGGCGGAGATCGCCGCCTTCCTGCGCGGGTTGGCGCTGCTGGTGCCGGACACGCTGCTGGCCGCCTTCGACGAGACCGAGCTGGAGCTGCTCGTCTGCGGCTCCGGCGAGCTCAGCCTGGCCGACTGGCGCGCCCACCATCACCAGGGTATAAATAAATAACTGTCTTTATATATTTTTTGAAGTTAGAAACTGTTTTTAGGCTAAGATTCTATATTTAATTTATTATATTGTTAGTACATGTTTTTGTTGACTGCCCAATGCCCACGGTAAGTTTCACGAAGAACTTTTGTTATGGATATTAGATAACGGATAAACATACTTATATACTTTTTGAAAATACTTACATAATATACATATTAAACACCCAGACCAAGACAACGACGTTAGACGTTCATGCACATAAATATTTTGTCTTGTCCTGGGATCGAGCCTCCGATCGAAATTCCGCGCGCTCTTTTTTCAGTACTGTGTTGCCATATTAATCTGGTAGAAAAATGTAATTAAAACTTGAGTGTTGCAATGTAAGATATAAATTATATCAAAAGACGCGCGTATTTCCATGTTTTTTTTTTTATAATTGCGTTTATGTCGGAGTGCCAATAACTGAGAAGGTGCCAAAATTAGTACAGGTTACCCTATCCAAATAATGTCGGATGACTTTTGAAGGATACGATCTCGCGACACGTATCACGGATATGTCGTCCGTGATGTGGAGCGAAATGTCCTTATGTACTTAATGAAAACGGAGCTAGATAGTTCAGTTTTTAAAATTAATGTCTTATCCCAGGCGGTTCAGGGCGCGAGTGGGAGCGCCTAATGGGGTGGTTCTGGGCGGCCGTGGGCAGCTTCACGGCGGCAGAGCGCGCCAGACTGCTGCAGTTCGCAACCGGCTGCAGCCAGCTGCCCCCGGGCGGCTTCCAGGCGAGTCATACATACACACATACATGCATACACACAGCTCACGGCGGCCGAGCGCGCCAGACTGCTGCAGTTCGCCACCGGCTGCAGCCAGCTGCCCCCGGGCGGCTTCCAGGCGAGTCATACATACACACATACATACATACACACAGCTCACGGCGGCCGAGCGCGCCAGACTGCTGCAGTTCGCCACCGGCTGCAGCCAGCTGCCCCCGGGCGGCTTCCAGGCGAGTCATACATACACACATACATACATACACACAGCTCACGGCGGCCGAGCGCGCCAGACTGCTGCAGTTCGCCACCGGCTGCAGCCAGCTGCCCCCGGGCGGCTTCCAGGCGAGTCATACATACACACATACATGCATACACACAGCTCACGGCGGCCGAGCGCGCCAGACTGCTGCAGTTCGCCACCGGCTGCAGCCAGCTGCCCCCGGGCGGCTTCCAGGCGAGTCATACATACACACATACATACATACACACAGCTCACGGCGGCCGAGCGCGCCAGACTGCTGCAGTTCGCCACCGGCTGCAGCCAGCTGCCCCCGGGCGGCTTCCAGGCGAGTCATACATACACACATACATGCATACACACAGCTCACGGCGGCCGAGCGCGCCAGACTGCTGCAGTTCGCCACCGGCTGCAGCCAGCTGCCCCCGGGCGGCTTCCAGGCGAGTCATACATACACACATACATGCATACACACAGCTCACGGCGGCCGAGCGCGCCAGACTGCTGCAGTTCGCCACCGGCTGCAGCCAGCTGCCCCCGGGCGGCTTCCAGGCGAGTCATACATACACACATACATACATACACACAGCTCACGGCGGCCGAGCGCGCCAGACTGCTGCAGTTCGCCGCCGGCTGCAGCCAGCTGCCCCCGGGCGGCTTCCAGGCGAGTCATACATACACACATACATACATACACACAGCTCACGGCGGCCGAGCGCGCCAGACTGCTGCAGTTCGCCACCGGCTGCAGCCAGCTGCCCCCGGGCGAATTCCAGGCGAGTCATACATACACACATACATACATACACACAGCTCACGGCGGCCGAGCGCGCCAGACTGCTGCAGTTCGCCACCGGCTGCAGCCAGCTGCCCCCGGGCGGCTTCCAGGCGAGTCATACATACACACATACATACATACACACAGCTCACGGCGGCCGAGCGCGCCAGACTGCTGCAGTTCGCCACCGGCTGCAGCCAGCTGCCCCCGGGCGGCTTCCAGGCGAGTCATACATACACACATACATACATACACACAGCTCACGGCGGCCGAGCGCGCCTGACTGCTGCAGTTCGCCACCGGCTGCAGCCAGCTGCCCCCGGGCGGCTTCCAGGCGAGTCATACATACACACATACACACAGCTCACGGCGGCCGAGCGCGCCAGACTGCTGCAGTTCGCCACCGGCTGCAGCCAGCTGCCCCCGGGCGGCTTCCAGGCGAGTCATACATACACACATACATACATACACACAGCTCACGGCGGCCGAGCGCGCCAGACTGCTGCAGTTCGCCACCGGCTGCAGCCAGCTGCCCCCGGGCGGCTTCCAGGCGAGTCATACATACACACATACACACAGCTCACGGCGGCCGAGCGCGCCAGACTGCTGCAGTTCGCCACCGGCTGCAGCCAGATGCCCCCGGGCGCTTCCAGGCGAGTCATACATACACACATACATACATACACACAGCTCACGGCGGCCGAGCGCGCCAGACTGCTGCAGTTCGCCACCGGCTGCAGCCAGCTGCCCCCGGGCGGCTTCCAGGCGAGTCATACATACACACATACATACATACACACAGCTCACGGCGGCCGAGCGCGCCAGACTGCTGCAGTTCGCCACCGGCTGCAGCCAGCTGCCCCCGGGCGGCTTCCAGGCGATTCATACATACACACATACATACATACACACAGCTCACGGCGGCCGAGCGCGCCAGACTGCTGCAGTTCGCCACCGGCTGCAGCCAGATGCCCCCGGGCGGCTTCCAGGCGAGTCATACATACACACATACATACATACATACACACAGCTCAAGGCGGCCGAGCGCGCCAGACTGCTGCAGTTCGCCACCGGCTGCAGCCAGCTGCCCCCGGGCGCTTCCAGGCGAGTCATACATACACACATACATACATGCACACAGCTCACGGCGGCCGAGCGCGCCAGACTGCTGCAGTTCGCCACCGGCTGCAGCCAGCTGCCCCCGGGCGGCTTCCAGGCGAGTCATACATACACACATACATACATACACACAGCTCACAGCGGCCGAGCGCGCCAGACTGCTGCAGTTCGCCACCGGCTGCAGCCAGCTGCCCCCGGGCGGCTTCCAGGCGAGTCATACATACACACATACATACATACACACAGCTCACGGCGGCCGAGCGCGCCAGACTGCTGCAGTTCGCCACCGGCTGCAGCCAGCTGCCCCCGGGCGGCTTCCAGGCGAGTCATACATACACACATACATACATACACACAGCTCACGGCGGCCGAGCGCGCCAGACTGCTGCAGTTCGCCACCGGCTGCAGCCAGCTGCCCCCGGGCGGCTTCCAGGCGAGTCATACATACACACATACATACATACACACAGCTCACGGCGGCCGAGCGCGCCAGACTGCTGCAGTTCGCCACCGGCTGCAGCCAGCTGCCCCCGGGCGCTTCCAGGCGAGTCATACATACACACATACATACATACACACAGCTCACGGCGGCCGAGCGCGCCAGACTGCTGCAGTTCGCCACCGGCTGCAGCCAGCTGCCCCCGGGCGGCTTCCAGGCGAGTCATACATACACACATACATACATACACACAGCTCACGGCGGCCGAGCGCGCCAGACTGCTGCAGTTCGCCACCGGCTGCAGCCAGCTGCCCCCGGGCGGCTTCCAGGTGAGTCATACATACACACATACATACATACACACAGCTCACGGCGGCCGAGCGCGCCAGACTGCTGCAGTTCGCCACCGGCTGCAGCCAGCTGCCCCCGGGCGGCTTCCAGGCGAGTCATACATACACACATACATACATACACACAGCTCACGGCGGCCGAGCGCGCCAGACTGCTGCAGTTCGCCACCGGCTGCAGCCAGCTGCCCCCGGGCGGCTTCCAGGCAAGTCATACATACACACATACATGCATACACACAGCTCACGGCGGCCGAGCGCGCCAGACTGCTGCAGTTCGCCACCGGCTGCAGCCAGCTGCCCCCGGGCGGCTTCCAGGCGAGTCATACATACACACATACATACATACACACAGCTCACGGCGGCCGAGCGCGCCAGACTGCTGCAGTTCGCCACCGGCTGCAGCCAGCTGCCCCCGGGCGGCTTCCAGGCGAGTCATACATACACACATACATACACACAGCTCAAGGCGGCCGAGCGCGCCAGACTGCTGCAGTTCGCCACCGGCTGCAGCCAGCTGCCCCCGGGCGGCTTCCAGGCGAGTCATACATACACACATACATACACACAGCTCAAGGCGGCCGAGCGCGCCAGACTGCTGCAGTTCGCCACCGACTGCAGCCAGCTGCCCCCGGGCGGCTTCCAGGCGAGTCATACATACACACATACATACATACACACAGCTCACGGCGACCGAGCGCGCCAGACTGCTGCAGTTCGCCACCGGCTGCAGCCAGCTGCCCCCGGGCTGCTTCCAGGCGAGTCATACATACACACATACATACATACATACACACAGCTCACGGCGGCCGAGCGCGCCAGACTGCTGCAGTTCGCCACCGGCTGCAGCCAGCTGCCCCCGGGCGGCTTCCAGGCGAGTCATACATACACACATACATACATACACACAGCTCACGGCGGCCGAGCGCGCCAGACTGCTGCAGTTCGCCACCGGCTGCAGCCAGCTGCCCCCGGGCGGCTTCCAGGCGAGTCATACATACACACATACATACATACACACAGCTCACGGCGGCCGAGCGCGCCAGACTGCTGCAGTTCGCCACCGGCTGCAGCCAGCTGCCCCCGGGCGCTTCCAGGCGAGTCATACATACACACATACATACATACACACAGCTCACGGCGGCCGAGCGCGCCAGACTGCTGCAGTTCGCCACCGGCTGCAGCCAGCTGCCCCCGGGCGGCTTCCAGGCGAGTCATACATACACACATACATACATACACACAGCTCACGGCGGCCGAGCGCGCCAGACTGCTGCAGTTCGCCACCGGCTGCAGCCAGCTGCCCCCGGGCGGCTTCCAGGTGAGTCATACATACACACATACATACATACACACAGCTCACGGCGGCCGAGCGCGCCAGACTGCTGCAGTTCGCCACCGGCTGCAGCCAGCTGCCCCCGGGCGGCTTCCAGGCGAGTCATACATACACACATACATACATACACACAGCTCACGGCGGCCGAGCGCGCCAGACTGCTGCAGTTCGCCACCGGCTGCAGCCAGCTGCCCCCGGGCGGCTTCCAGGCAAGTCATACATACACACATACATGCATACACACAGCTCACGGCGGCCGAGCGCGCCAGACTGCTGCAGTTCGCCACCGGCTGCAGCCAGCTGCCCCCGGGCGGCTTCCAGGCGAGTCATACATACACACATACATACATACACACAGCTCACGGCGGCCGAGCGCGCCAGACTGCTGCAGTTCGCCACCGGCTGCAGCCAGCTGCCCCCGGGCGGCTTCCAGGCAAGTCATACATACACACATACATGCATACACACAGCTCACGGCGGCCGAGCGCGCCAGACTGCTGCAGTTCGCCACCGGCTGCAGCCAGCTGCCCCCGGGCGGCTTCCAGGCGAGTCATACATACACACATACATACATACACACAGCTCACGGCGGCCGAGCGCGCCAGACTGCTGCAGTTCGCCACCGGCTGCAGCCAGCTGCCCCCGGGCGGCTTCCAGGCGAGTCATACATACACACATACATACACACAGCTCAAGGCGGCCGAGCGCGCCAGACTGCTGCAGTTCGCCACCGGCTGCAGCCAGCTGCCCCCGGGCGGCTTCCAGGCGAGTCATACATACACACATACATACACACAGCTCAAGGCGGCCGAGCGCGCCAGACTGCTGCAGTTCGCCAGCGACTGCAGCCAGCTGCCCCCGGGCGGCTTCCAGGCGAGTCATACATACACACATACATACATACACACAGCTCACGGCGACCGAGCGCGCCAGACTGCTGCAGTTCGCCACCGGCTGCAGCCAGCTGCCCCCGGGCGGCTTCCAGGCGAGTCATACATACACACATACATACATACACACAGCTCACGGCGGCCGAGCGCGCCAGACTGCTGCAGTTCGCCACCGGCTGCAGCCAGCTGCCCCCGGGCGGCTTCCAGGCGAGTCATACATACACACATACATACATACACACAGCTCACGGCGGCCGAGCGCGCCAGACTGCTGCAGTTCGCCACCGGCTGCAGCCAGCTGCCCCCGGGCTGCTTCCAGGCGAGTCATACATACACACATACATACATACATACACACAGCTCAAGGCGGCCGAGCGCGCCAGACTGCTGCAGTTCGCCACCGGCTGCAGTCAGCTGCCCCCGGGCGGCTTCCAGGCGAGTCATACATACACACATACATACATACACACAGCTCACGGCGGCCGAGCGCGCCAGACTGCTGCAGTTCGCCACCGGCTGCAGCCAGCTGCCCCCGGGCGGCTTCCAGGCGAGTCATACATACACACATACATACATACACACAGCTCACGGCGGCCGAGCGCGCCAGACTGCTGCAGTTCGCCACCGGCTGCAGCCAGCTGCCCCCGGGCGGCTTCCAGGCGAGTCATACATACACACATACATGCATACACACAGCTCACGGCGGCCGAGCGCGCCAGACTGCTGCAGTTCGCCACCGGCTGCAGCCAGCTGCCCCCGGGCGGCTTCCAGGCGAGTCATACATACACACATACATACATACACACAGCTCACGGCGGCCGAGCGCGCCAGACTGCTGCAGTTCGCCACCGGCTGCAGCCAGCTGCCCCCGGGCGGCTTCCAGGCGAGTCATACATACACACATACATGCATACACACAGCTCACGGCGGCCGAGCGCGCCAGACTGCTGCAGTTCGCCACCGGCTGCAGCCAGCTGCCCCCGGGCGGCTTCCAGGCGAGTCATACATACACACATACATACATACACACAGCTCACGGCGGCCGAGCGCGCCAGACTGCTGCAGTTCGCCACCGGCTGCAGCCAGCTGCCCCCGGGCGGCTTCCAGGCGAGTCATACATACACACATACATGCATACACACAGCTCACGGCGGCCGAGCGCGCCAGACTGCTGCAGTTCGCCACCGGCTGCAGCCAGCTGCCCCCGGGCGGCTTCCAGGCGAGTCATACATACACACATACATGCATACACACAGCTCACGGCGGCCGAGCGCGCCAGACTGCTGCAGTTCGCCACCGGCTGCAGCCAGCTGCCCCCGGGCGGCTTCCAGGCGAGTCATACATACACACATACATACATACACACAGCTCACGGCGGCCGAGCGCGCCAGACGGCTGCAGTTCGCCACCGGCTGCAGCCAGCTGCCCCCGGGCGGCTTCCAGGCGAGTCATACATACACACATACATACATACACACAGCTCACGGCGGCCGAGCGCGCCAGACTGCTGCAGTTCGCCACCGGCTGCAGCCAGCTGCCCCCGGGCGGCTTCCAGGCGAGTCATACATACACACATACATACATACACACAGCTCACGGCGGCCGAGCGCGCCAGACTGCTGCAGTTCGCCACCGGCTGCAGCCAGCTGCCCCCGGGCGGCTTCCAGGCGAGTCATACATACACACATACATACATACACACAGCTCACGGCGGCCGAGCGCGCCAGACTGCTGCAGTTCGCCACCGGCTGCAGCCAGCTGCCCCCGGGCGGCTTCCAGGCGAGTCATACATACACACATACATACATACACACAGCTCACGGCGGCCGAGCGCGCCAGACTGCTGCAGTTCGCCACCGGCTGCAGCCAGCTGCCCCCGGGCGGCTTCCAGGCGAGTCATACATACACACATACATACATACACACAGCTCACGGCGGCCGAGCGCGCCAGACTGCTGCAGTTCGCCACCGGCTGCAGCCAGCTGCCCCCGGGCGGCTTCCAGGCGAGTCATACATACACACATACATACATACACACAGCTCACGGCGGCCGAGCGCGCCAGACTGCTGCAGTTCGCCACCGGCTGCAGCCAGCTGCCCCCGGGCGCTTCCAGGCGAGTCATACATACACACATACATACATACACACAGCTCACGGCGGCAGAGCGCGCCAGACTGCTGCAGTTCGCCACCGGCTGCAGCCAGCTGCCCCCGGGCGGCTTCCAGGCGAGTCATACATACACATATACATACATACACACATCCCGTCAGGGCGACATGAGACTAGTTGCTTTTTTCTAGTATATTTTCTTGTTTAATATTTATCATACACACAGCTCACGGCGGCCGAGCGCGCTAGACTTTTAATTATTGATTATTTTTTAATTATTGATTATACTCGAGTATACTTGAATAATGTTTTTTAAGTTTGACAAAACTTTGATTGGAGCTTATTTTTTAAAGGCCGTTTAAATTTTATAATACTTCTATCTTAAAAACATTTAAATCTACACGACTGAATTTTTATGTAAGGGCTTTTAATAACAAATAAACACGATATCTAAAATGTCACCCCAGTAATAGCAAAGGATTTGCAAAAAAAATTCTTAAAGTGAAAAAAAATACAAAACAACTAAACCTTGATTTCCCATTATAATGTGACTTAAACGACTGTATTCGATAATAGAAATTTGCACCATGGTGACTTTAATAAAAATAAATATTAACAATTTTTATGTATTTCGAGCAGTCGCATTAATTCTACAGTCCATTTTTTTCAAAATGTTATTGTCTTAAATAATTATATTTAAAAATATATGAATCCCTTAATAATAATTGAAACATTTTCTGTAAAAAAAAAATAACTTTGTAACAATCTTATTTCCGAAACCTCCCGAAATGTGGTTTTGATTTGATTAAAAAAAAATGTGATTTTTGGGTCTAAGGTATAGGCGTTAAAACAAATGAAATCCTACTCAAATCCCTACTGTAGATTTTTATCAGCAGAAATCATAGGATCATCCAGAGTTTCGTGTCCGTTTTCTTAATACGCTCAATAGGGGGAGGGGGGAAAACAAGAAGGTGGTGGGTTTCCAATAACCGCATATAATGTTCAGAAAAAAAATCCCCACTGTAGATTTTAATGTGAATTTTAATTAATTTTGACTGGATTAGTACAGCAGTCGTCAAGGCGCAAGTGCATTTGCATTTATTTATTCGGTGCATTTTGCAATATTTCTCCCTAATGGAGATCTAGACCACAACCCTTGTCTCAGTGGGCATGATTAGTGCCACAGCACCAAGGGGCACCAATTTTAACACTGCCAAATCTCCTTTGCCAGGAGCTGAACCCACGATTCCAGATAACACCAGCGCCGTCATTCGGTGCTCTACCCACCGCGCACACCTGCTTCAACCAGCTGTGCCTGCCCGACTACGACGGATACGAACAACTCGTACGTGCATTACTATGGGCCATTAACGAGGGTGGAGAGGGATTCGCCATGATATGAGCTACATACTACATATACTACACGCCAACATTACACCAAATACTAATGAAACTAGTACGACTTCCATACAAACTACATTGCACAATTATTGGTTCATCGTACGACCTGTTTGGCGCAAAGGTACTAACCCCGCCTTCTGCGCCAGAGGTCCCGGGTTCGATCCCCGGACAAGACAAATATTTGTGTGCATGAACATGTCTATTTGTCTTGGTCTGGATGTTAAATATGTATATTAAGTATGTATTTACAAAAAAAGTATATATGTATGTTTATCCGTTATCTAGTATCCATAACACAAGTTCTTCATGAAACTTAACGTGAGACTAGATAATTGGTGTGATTGTATGCGAATATTTATTTATTATTTATTTATTATCATACCTTAATAATTCATAAATACATGCGCAACTAACTCGTTTTAGTTATTTGTTTGCGCGAAATAATAAAAAAAATTACTTTCATACATAAATCACGCATAAACTAATATCTTATAATTTCAATTCAATTCTACGTATGTGTGTGTGACTCATCGCGTTTATATACCTCATGTATGAAAGTACATTTTTTTAATAATTTCGCGCAAACATAACTGAAACGAGTTAGTTGCACATGTATTTATGAATTATTAAGGTATGATGAACCAATTAATGTGCAATGTTTATTTGTATGGAAATCGTACCATCTTAATATGCACAGCTCTTGACCATTCTCATACATTTGTCTCATAAAGTGTCGCTTAGTTGCCAGAAACTGTGCATATTAACTCGCTAGAATGTCTAGTATTTGAACACACCGATTGCGACTGCAATGACTGGAGGCGGCAAAGGTTCGTCATGATCTGAGCTTCATAATACACTCAACACGCCAACGTTACTCTTATTACGACCGCTACGAACAACTCGTACGTTGGGTTATTAAGAGCCAAAATAACTCCTGGTTAGCTATACGACCCTGGTACTTTATTATAGGTAGTAAAATCAAACTTTCAGAAAATTTAACATAACGGGAATTCATCTGAATGGTAAAGGCTTAACGAGAGTAAGGATAAGTGCCACAGGAAATGAGCTTCATACTTCTTTTTTATGAACTACGGGGAGACTCTTAACTTTTATCATACCTGATGTTAAGTATTGATAAGGCTGAAAGATGGAAGCGAGCCTCTTCCGGAATCCTCAGCCACTGAGGATTCCCGGGTACTACATTCTACACACACTAAACGCCACAATTACACCGACTATGTGTCGCGTATTACTATCGGCTATTAATGAAAATGTGAGGGATTAGCCATTATAGATATGACCCGTTTCTTAACCCTACACGCCAATATTGCACTGACTACGACGGCGAATGTTCGCCCTGACAAGAACTGTATTCCATACTACGTAACATCGACCACATCTTAGTATGTCCAAATATTTATAAATATTTAGTGATAAGAATTATGGCAATACTCGGTGTTCAAATAACGGCATATATTGTCTTTGACTCATAATTTTAACGATATTAGTAATTTTAAAGTATAATTTAACTCTTGCATATTTTCCGCGGAATATATTTTACTATTTCTAGTGAATTCTTCGAGAAAACGCACATAGTCGATCTTTTAAATCCCTTATGGCTGGTATACACTTTGATTAGCCAAGTGCCAAGTGTTTAGTGTTAAGTGTGTAGAGTGATTAGTGTTAAGTGATTAGTGATGTCTTATACTGTTAAGTAGGCGGTGTTTAGTTCATTTAAAAAAAAAATAGACATTTTGCCTGTATACTTTGATTAGTAATAAATGTTTGTTTTTATATTCAGGACATTTTACATTATATAAACACGCATGTTAAACATACAACTCCACAAATTTGTGGGTTACGGATTCGAACCACCTAGTAGACATTTTTTTAAATATTTTTATCCATCACAACAACAGGAGAAACGAACACGAGACTTTGTTGATATAAACTAAACACTTAACAGTCACGTCCAGACGTGTTTAGTTCGTGTTTAGAGCAAGTGAGGGGTGAAGGCGGGACGCGCGGGAGGTGCTACTCGCAGAAAAAATAGAACGCGCTGTAAATACTGTACTTCGCTAAGCACTATACACTTAACACTAAACAGAAACTGTCCGAACGTGTTTTTTGCTAAACACTTAACACTAAACATGCCACTCGCACTAATCACTAATCAAAGTGTATACCAGCCATTATGCATGACTGATAGCGTCATGCACATATGAAAAATGCACGATAAATACGGCTCTAACATTCCGCTAACAGTGTACAAAGTGCATTTACTTATTTTCTCGCTTATTAGGATAAGAATATTTTAGTTAGTGACAAAATTAACCTCTTTGATCTCGAAAGTTACTTCAGAGGCTGATTGCAAATAACATTTAATGTCCAACTGTATTTCAGCTGCAATTTGTATGTTAGGGTCAGTGTACACTATGAACAGAACAGAGTTTTTGCTGATAACGCTGTAAATTAACGTAACGTTTTATATTGGCATACAGTGCAGATAAACGACAAAAGTGAAATTCTACTCTAGCCACAGCGTGCGCTAACTCTGAGTAGTAACTAAGTGAAACATTCCTTGTGTATACACGTAGAGCTGACTGTGAACTTAAAGGCCTAAATGTAAGTGATTTAGGTTAATTGATGGCCTTTCCATTTAAAACACTGTCAAGTCTTTGAGTTCTCGGAACTCGCTAGTCATAAGGTATTTGTGAAAGAATATTTATATTTTAATTTAAAAAACCAAATGCACATTGATGGTTTGAAAAATGTGAAAAATATAATGTGTAATAAGTATTTAACGCCATCGAAAAACTGATTTAAAATCCTCATAGGAAATGGCAATCTTTGTAATTAACAGTTAAAATGCGATGCGTAACGTAAGTAACAGATCAAGTGAATGTGCCTTCATTATATTCTTGCACCCAAAGATTCTAACTTTTAGTTCCTCGTATTTTCATTATGTGAAATAATACATTTTTCTCTCGCATATATTTATCATTGATCTCCGCGTTGCTATAACTAGATACCGCGCTTCGTACAAACGGATCAAAAAATGTGACCACAAATTTTGACGTTGTTTTTCAACCAACTGACTCGGTTGCTAGGGATGATTGTCGATGCCGTATGCCGTTGTCACAGTAGACAGTGCCGTTTGTGGTGAGCTAAATGTATGAGGGCGGTATCTCGTTGTATCAACGCGAAGACCAATAATAAATCTATGGTCTCTCCCCTACTTTTGGTCAACGTTTTGTTTGCCTACGCATCTGAACTTTGTTTCGGTACATCCCGTTATCCCCATTGTCATGATCCATTGAGATAGTGGAATATTATATTTATTTCTTATTATGTGTTCCTTATGACTTAAAATAGTAAATATTGTCTTCATAATTATATTCGAAATAGAATATCCCATATAAGAAAAAATATTTTGACAGGTAAATGCGTCAATTGTGTCCGATCTAGTGACTTTTGTTCAGAAAAAAGCAGCAGATTTAGTCAATAAAATTGTTATCGTGAAAAGTGCACCGGAAATATTATTGATATCTTTGATGATTAATTGATATTGAATAAAATGTTTGCAGGTTCTATTTCTTAATGTTGACAACTGGTAATTCAGAAAAAATACTAATGGGGATGCTAGGGATATCAATGTAATAAATGTTATTGTACGATCGATTGGTGTAACACTGCTAATGATGTTAATACAATATGTTGCGTTGGCGGGTCATAATTAGTGTAAGCAAAGGATCCTGCCAAACAAGCACCTGTTGTGGAACTGATAACGTTTGACAATAAATGTATTAACAACCATCTTGTTTATTGTCGGTCAGTGTGGTCCGAAATGTTAAATATACTTGGCCTGAATGGCACAAACATAACGGCTATAAATAATGTTTAATGGCATCCCATCCTTAGATGTATGTGGCTAAATCAAAATAACTTTTATGACTTGAAGCAGATATTGGAACTTAAGAATTAAGTTGATTTCTAATGTTGTTTCTTGAATTCTAATATTATTTTTTTTGATTTGCATGCTAATTATAGAATGGCAAAACTTGTGTACATCAAACTATTGATTATAAATTATTAAAAAATGCTCTGTGAATTGTTCGGTGATAAAAAAATACTCTTCTGATTGAAGAGAATGTCTGATAGTTTTTGGTATAACTAAAGTTCACTTGCCCTTAGGGCCTACTCTGAGTTTGCAAATGTCCAAATCGTTAATTCCGCGCAAGAGTAAAATTTTAGCAGATAGACCTTCATACAATGGGATTAAGGTTGGGAATTAAGCTAACGTTATTGCACATTTGCAAATTGCGAACAAGGCCCTCTGATCTCGTATAGCTAATAGTCCGGGAGGTAGCGTTGCATTTTAAGTAGTGATTTTATGCCGATCGAGGATAATCTTTTTCAATAGATCTCGGATGACTAATAATCGAATCAAGGGTCAGCTGGCGCACCCGCGGTGGGTGTGGGTGTGAGAAAGTCGTAAAAAAAAAATAAAAAAAATTGCAATAGTATGCCGACTGAAATTTTTGTCAGGGATAGTTTTGATCGTACCGAGCTGAAAAAACATCGTCAGCTGCATCTTGGAGGGTGAGGAGCTGCTTGCATGAACTTGTAAAAAAAACATCTTAATTAAAGTGATAGTACGCCGGATGAAATTGAACTGGGTGATTTTATTAATAATTCAAAGTACAAAATCAATAATCAGCTGCGTGGGTAGCGGTGGAAAGACCGTCAGCTGACGCAATACAAATTAGAAATATTCGAGCATTGCTATACTACGCTGTTTTTTTTTCAAGCACATATTTCGAGATAGTTTCTAGAGCTGCGTGAGCCCATATTTCAGGAAGTATATAACATATGTAAAACAATATAATACGAAAACATTTTATGTTTTTCTCTTGTTTTATTGTATATACATGAAAGAAATGCAGAATATGGAATAATGTACAGTAAAATGGAAATAATCTACAAAATATAAAATATAAAGTACAGAATCTGTAAGTTTGCCGAAATTATTCATCATCGATGGTACTATCGCTATCATTTTCGCTCTCTGAGGCATCATCATCCGAACTGTCCTGTGCTATGTTCTGTTCTTCAGCCTGTTCAATGTCCGTAGCTCGATCCTCTCCACCATCATCTGTAAATGATCATTTTATCCATAAAAATTAAGCTACCAAAAATATACACACATAAATAAAGTGTCACCGACAAAAATTCCATACCGGCAATATTTTCGCTGCTGTCGGTTATACTTGTTATCGATGGCGGTACCTGATCGCCTTCGAACCATTTGAATCGATATTTCCCTTCTCTTTCTTCCCATCCCCAGTCGTAGGAGATAATTCGGTTGGGTCTTGGTAATGAGAAATAAATAATAAATAATAAGTAATGAATAATAAATTTATGATAGGAAACTATTTGAGCTTTTGAATATTGTTCCTTAATTTTTGCTAACAAATCTACGTCACCTACTTCGCTCACGTTACGTTTCAGGTTAATAATGCTCTCAGCAGTCGTACACGTCTGTAGCTGTTCCTCGCGACCTTGATATTTTTTGCACTTTTTATTACAAAAAATGCACACGTGTTCCGTGGAATCTTGAGCCTCCTTAGCGCCAGATACATCTTGCGTGGTTCCTCCTTCCTCTTCAGCTTCATGAATTTCCTCAATTGTACCAGCGATCGAAATATCTTGTGTTGTGCTGGGTGTGACTTGATTATCAGCAGGATTTGAGGAATCATCGATGTTTATATTTTCAACTCCAGAACATTCATCCGATGGTTGAGCGTCTCTCTCCGAGCTACAAGAAGGTCTGTTATTATTTCACATGAAATAGTCTTGGTAAAGTTTGTATCGTTGAAATATAGAGAAATTCCATACAATAGCCTAAAATTTCCACGCAGAGTTTGCCTACGGCAATTAAACAATATTTTTTTTCAAGACGAGAGCAAAATCTGCTGGGAACATTAAGACGATAAAAAAAATGATAAAATAATGAATTGAAGAAATATTTTTCCTTGTTTATCAACGATGCGAACTTCAAAATTATTATTATTATTGAACAGTATAAATTGAAATCAAAATAACTATCAAAAAATAATGAAATATAACGTACCTTGACGCTGCAGATGTTGATGCAGTTTCAACAGCTATTCTGTATTTTGGCGGTAAAGCTGTGAATTGTCGATAACATTTGGCATGATATTTTTGAAAATCGTTCGATTTTGACGGCACTTTAACGCTTCTTAAAGATAAATTATTTTTCTCACGAATCTCCAATATAGAGGTACATTTTTGTACAGTTTTTTCAGAAAAAGATATTAATGTTTCTTTTTTTTTGCCACAGAATACACAAAACGGTTGAATGGCCGACATATTAGGATAGTGCGTCCGTTCGTTCGAAGAGCACAACCGAAACTGGCCGTACCAAAGGGCAGTGCTTAAAGGAAACAGCGAGTATCAATGCTCCAATATTTTTAATCTTTATTGCGTCAGCTGACGGTCTTTCCACCGCTACCCACGCAGCTGATTATCGTTTTTATACTTTGAATTATTTAAATAATCACCCAGTTAAATTTCATCCGGCATACTATCACTTTAATTAAGGTGTTTTTTTTACAAGTTCATGCGAGCAGCGGACGCATATCCCCCTCTCCACGATGCAGCTGACGATGTTTTTTCAGCTCGGTACGATCAAAACTATCCCTGAAATAAAATTTATTCGGCATACTATTACTTTTTTTTTTATTTTTTTTTACGACTTTCGTGACCTCCTACACCCACACCCAACGCTACTTGAGCAGCTGACGATCGGATCACTCATGAGTCATATAAGATCAACGACTGATGTCAATATCAACCGGCATACTATGACTTTCCCATTTGCAACGCTACCTCCCGGACTATAAGAACCTAGTACAATCGCTTCAAAGAATTATTTAAAATCATCTGTATGCAAATTCACACGAGTGAAATAAAGGACAACGTTGTTTACAAGGTTTTGCTCTGCCAAAAGTATATACAAAATAATTTGCTGATCATTGACTTTTTATCTGACATACTATTCAGGCCACGCCCTCTAGTATTATTGTTTAGACAAACACTAAATAATAAGATCAACGTGACTTAAACAAGCAACAACTAGATAATTAAATTTGTAAAAATGGCGATTTATGTAAATAAATACTCTTTAGTAGATTTGGGGTAATATTTCTAAACGTCGACCCCTTAGTCCAATCTTATATTTAAGAATAGTTCCACAAAGCAATCGTTATTATTCTAGTCAATAAAGTATTTTGCAAAAATGAGATTGTTAAGTATTTTATTGTTATTTATTCTGGGCTATACGAATAATTTAATTTATTTTTACCGCTAATATTAAGCAATATGTTATGTACCTTAAAGTGTCTCATTATTTTAAAGAAACAATTCCAAAGTAGATATATTTTCTAGTAGAATTGTTGATTAGAATTTAAGTAAGACTGAAATAAATTATACGATTCAAATATGTATATCTCTCAATCATACCCATAAACCCCGTACCTAGAGTCTACGACATTACGAAATTATAAAGATATGTAATAATTAAACATTATTTATTTCGAATACTTCGCAACAATAGAGCAACTTATATCTAAACGCAAACTTACTAACAAACTTACAATATCCCTACAAAATAAATGTATATAATAATACCATAATAATTAATAATAACTGAGAAAATACTTACCAACCTTAAAATTAGATCTGTCTTACTCTCGTGAAGAAGTATACTTGCTGTCGTTTTGGAAGAAGCATTCGATTCCCTAAACTACCCCTCGATGAGGCGTGAAATAAAGTCTACCAGAGGGCAGTTCTCTATTTAATCTTTCGAATAGCTTATATCGTTGAGCTTTGGTACTTTTATACCCAGCAGATACACTTGAGGTAGGTGCTTGCAGGAAGGATTCCGCAAGGAGGTATTCTAGGTCATATACGTTTCTGGTTGGCTATCAGCAGCCGTGTCGCGCGGGCAGTAGCGCGCAGCGTGCAGCGTGCGGTAGCGACAGCGGGTGTCGCAGGAACCAGCGAGCCGCGCCGAGCATCCTGTAAGGCATTGATGCATGAAATAATCAAGATGGGATAATAATAATTATCGAAATCATAACAGAAGATCGCAATATTTCAAGAGGTCTTCTTTACGTACATCTTAAGTTATGGCGCGCACTGTTCATTGAAAGCTGCCGTAGTCATCCTTAGACCACGGCAGCTGAAAAGGTGCCAAAATGTCGGGAAAATTTAAAAACTCCGAAAGAACCTAACAATAAAGACAATTAGATCTTAGTTCGTGAAATATAGCACGTTTAATATCCGGTTTTTTTTTTAATTCAAAGTTCTTTAGTTTAAGATAATTTGTTGAGGCAGGAACGTTTTTCGAGTAAAGTGTTACCCCTCGGCCATGACATTACCAGGATGTGGGTTTCTCAGTTCAACGTCGCATCGCGTAGTTGGAACTACGAAACAAGACACAGTGCGGTGATATCGTGACTGAGGCTTTATAGGTACTGAGTTGCAAATAAATTATTTCGGGTTCGTCATACTACATACTACTAGACGACTTAGGTACTCGACGACTAGGTTGACTATGCCTACATGATGCGCAACACCCTGCAAACGTATATGATTGACGACCCGTTCAGAGTGGCCACAACTGAGTCAGTGGGCCACAACTGTCACCCATTTGCACTAAACATCGCATATGCTTGTCTTTAAAAAGACACGCCTAACCTGTGTCTTATTAACTTAAGAATAGCTTCGCTCGATTTTGGGCCCGTAAGTTAAGAACAGCCTTAGTGGATTTAAGAACGTCTTAAAGTTATACAGCTAGTGCGACAAGGCTTTAATATGAACGTGAACGCTACAACTGTCAAAATTGACGTAAATACAAGATGATGAACGTGGCAAAAAAAGGAACTAATACCTGCCGTATTAGTTCCTTTTTTGCCACGTTCATCAAAAGCCATAACGCACGTGCGATTTCATGGTTTTCATGGTAGTTCCTTTTTTGCCACGTGCATTAGCTTTGTCGGACTGTACCTATATTAATTTTTTTTATTAAGAATGTCTTATGTTAGTTATGAATAGTCTTAGGCGATTGTTAAATTTAATGCAAATGAGTGTGTGGCTTCTATCCTATGTGATGGTTTCGTCACCTGTGAGCGGGCGCGGCCACCAGTCCAGCTGCTCTTGCGTGTGGCGCAGCTCGCGCGTAAGGCGCGCCATGTCCGCCTGCAGCTGCTGCAGCGCTATACCGCGACCGCTGCAGCGCTACAACACGACCGCTAGTCACCTGGTGAGCGGGCGCGGCCACCAGTCCAGCTGCTCCTGCGTGTGGCGCAGCTCGCGCGTGAGGCGCGCCATGTCCGCCTGCAGCTGCTGCAGCGCTATACCGCGACCGCTGCAGCGCTACAACACGACCGCTAGTCACCTGGTGAGCGGGCGCGGCCACCAGTCCAGCTGCTCCTGCGTGTGGCGCAGCTCGCGCGTGAGGCGCGCCATGTCCGCCTGCAGCTGCTGCAGCGCTATACCGCGACCGCTGCAGCGCTACAACACGACCGCTAGTCACCTGGTGAGCGGGCGCGGCCACCAGTCCAGCTGCTCCTGCGTGTGGCGCAGCTCGCGCGTGAGGCGAGCCATGTCCGCCTGCAGCTGCTGCAGCGCTATACCGCGACCGCTGCAGCGCTACAACACGACCGCTAGTCACCTGGTGAGCGGGCGCGGCCACCAGTCCAGCTGCTCCTGCGTGTGGCGCAGCTCGCGCGTGAGGCGAGCCATGTCCGTCTGCAGCTGCTGCAGCGCTATACCGCGACCGCTGCAGCGCTACAACACGACCGCTAGTCACCTGGTGAGCGGGCGCGGCCACCAGTCCAGCTGCTCCTGCGTGTGGCGCAGCTCGCGCGTGAGGCGAGCCATGTCCGCCTGCAGCTGCTGCAGCGCTATACCGCGACCGCTGCAGCGCTACAACACGACCGCTAGTCACCTGGTGAGCGGGCGCGGCCACCAGTCCAGCTGCTCCTGCGTGTGGCGCAGCTCGCGCGTGAGGCGAGCCATGTCCGTCTGCAGCTGCTGCAGCGCTATACCGCGACCGCTGCAGCGCTACAACACGACCGCTAGTCACCTGGTGAGCGGGCGCGGCCACCAGTCCAGCTGCTCCTGCGTGTGGCGCAGCTCGCGCGTGAGGCGAGCCATGTCCGCCTGCAGCTGCTGCAGCGCTTCACGTAGCGCGGTCGTCTCCAGCGCGCCGGCTATCACGCGCTCTTCTAGCGACAAGCACTCCACTGCGCACTGCTCGCGGGCTCTGTGGGAAGATATGAAAAGATGCGAGTGATTAAGAGGAATGCCGGTAAGTAGGCTTCATTTTACGCTAATACTGTTCTATTTGTACGGAAGGATTTTTGTCCAGTCTAATAAAATTTCGCCACCAATTTTACATTCTTAACACGATAGCTAGAATATAATTGTGGCGTACTCTTTCTCCCTTTGCAACTGGTCGGCGGCGTGGTCCAGCTGCAGTCGGCGCTGGTCGGCCTCCCGGCGCAGCGCGGCCACCTCGGCCTCCGCCGCCGCCAGCAGCGCCTCGTGTTGTGATAGCTCCTCCTCTATTATAGACAGCTGAAAAATCACAAAAATTGTTTGGTTAATTTTGTGTTCGATTGAGTTATTTCATGAAACGGAATTACTGTAAAGCTCATTGCGACTCTTTTGTGATAACTCAACAGATGGAACCAGCTTTACTGTCAAATATAACTAGTCCGCTTTTAATGGACGCACTCATTACACCAGGCGATTACTCAATCGAAACCGTACCCTGTGGTATATGCGGTCCCGCTGCGCACGCGTCTCAGCGGAGACACTCCACGAACCACGTGAGTACTTACCAGTGCATCAAGGAGTATACAGCATGTCAACAACCGTACGTACCCTGTGGTAGGCGTGGTGTCTCTGTACCGAGCCTTACGTGAATGTTAGTACGTGAACCAGAGTGGTACCCAGCTGTGGTAGGCGTGGTGCCTCTGTTCCGAGCCTTACGTGAACCAGAGTGGTACCCATTTGTGGTAGGCGTGGTGTCTCTGTTCCGAGCCTTACGTGAATGTTAGTACGTGAACCAGAGTGGTACCCATTTGTGGTAGGCGTGGTGTCTCTGTTCCGAGCCTCACGTGAATGTTAGTACGTGAACCAGAGTGGTACCCAGCTGTGGTAGGCGTGGTGCCTCTGTTCCGAGCCTTACTTGAACGTTATTACGTGAAGAGTGGTACCCTGTGGTAGGCGTGGTGCCTCTGTTCCGAGCCTTACGTGAACGTTATTACGTGAAGAGTGGTACCCTGTGGTAGGTGTGGAGCCTCTGTTCCGAGCCTTACGTGAACGTTATTTCGTGAAGAGTGGTACCCTGTGGTAGGCGTGGTGCCTCTGTTCCGAGCCTTACTTGAACTTAGTACGTAAACCAGAGTGGTACCCTGTGGTAGGCGTGGTCCCGCTGCGCGCGCGCGTCGGCGGCGGCGGCCCGCTCGAGCGCCAGCGCGTGCTCGCACACGGCCGCCGCCGCGCGCGTGCCCTCCAGCTCGTTGCGGCAGTTGCGCCAACCTGACATTTACACAACATATGAGCACAGCGTACATTGTATGCGCAAAATAACTAGACGACTAGACGACGTTAACTGCAAGTGAATTTCGCGCATTGTCCAAGTTCCGAGTGCTTCCGCCCGCGCCCCGTTCCCCGCGCACACCTTTATTCGTCTACTGAGCAGCATTCCGCGGGAAGTTCAGAGCCGCCAACTTATTTTGCGCGCAGAGTAACTAAGGAGCTAACAGTGGGACAACGCCCTTGAAACATCGCACCATGCCGCTTTTGACAAGACTTCTTAGTATTTGACAGGACATTGTCACTGTCCCCAACGAGTTCTATGGCCGATGGGGCTCGGTAGCACCCCTCTCGCCCCGCGAACCCTGCACGATTGCTCTGTCACAACGTGTCCTCGGATGACTGTATGGAAGAGAATATAGATAATGAGGTAATTGTTTTGTTCTTCCTATAGGAGTTCCTGCCCGTCTCGACGGGTTGTACTCGCTCTGTATATAGGAGGAACTCAGAGGTTACGACTGCAATCAGACAGAAGTGCACGACGAGTCAGTTGTACATTCGCCTTTACTTTATAAATCGCCATCATCATAGCCAGTTCCGTAACCCTTATTCTGCGGCACTAGCCTTTCTTAAGGATGGATAAGAAGATTGGGCCATGCCATGGCATGGGTCATGACCCATGCGTGCAGGATCGACGGCTTAACGTTAAGCTCGAGATACAAAATTTTTTGTCACCCAACCCGTGATTGACTACTACGAAAGTGACTTAACTGGTACAATCGCTGGCTAAACGCGCAAGCTATTGCGCCGACGAGCTTCTCCTAGCATAGCTCCTCCACAAAGATAGTATACTTCAATCGAATTAATTGAGCTCTTGTAGAGATAACATTATTAAGCTTTACTCGAGCGGATGATATATTTTTTAAATCTTGCTGGTTCACTCCTTCCACAACCGCATAAGAAAGTTACAAAATTCTCAACAGCACCATTATTCATAATTTATCCATACGGCTAACAATAAAATCGTTATCAAAAGTGCGGATTTCTTACGAAAAATAATACACAAAATGATAGCAGGTAAAAGAGCAATCACCTTAATTTTAATAGAATTCGACGAAAGATTTTGAATATCTTAGGTACATTTAAATTTTCGCCGAAAAGACACCGAAGAGAAGTAATTAAATTATCATGTCAAAATCACGTTACGAACTTCGAAGAAACTTGAGAGATCGAATTATAGCGAATAATTCCAACGATTAAAACTGAAATGAAACTAATATATAAAATACAAGATTCTAAGAAGCTTTTAAAATAAACCCCTATGTAACGAGTTCGCATATAAGGAGGTAATTATTAATTTTAAAAATGATAGTTTGATTAGAAGGGGTTACTTCCGAGTTACCAATAACTAAATTTACTAAACCTATTTTAATCAATTCTAATGTCCAAACAAGCCCTTAGCCCTAAGAGTAGGTAATTATCTGGAAACTGTAATATAATTCCTTTTAATAACATAATACCTACTATAAATAAAGAAAAGATGACGCAATGACGTCCGTTGTCGCGACCGGAATAATGTCGATCCGGCCGTACATATTCCTTTGCGGTTAGCTTTCCGAGAGGATATTTTTCCAACTTTATTCCGTGGCCCATTTCTGATGCTTGTAAGACGAGTCATTTTTACGTCATTGTTGCTTTGTTTTTTGAACTTTGGAGGAAATAAGTGCGACTTAAAGGATGTATGTAGGATGTGGTCGACCGGATACCTTTAGAAATCAATTCTATTTCTTATTTTATAGTCTCATAATAGCTACTAAAAATGGTGTTGCTGTTAAAAAACTCAATTCTATATTAAAAACTTCATTGGTTAAACCTTACCTAGTATGAGTTCAATAATCATCAATATTTGTTTTAAATTTCAAATAAAGTCAAATCGGATAATATTCGCGAAAGCTACCTACCTAATAAAGGTATCACTGTCACAAATCTTTAAACAGATGGTTGTGTCATCATATTATATGACTATGTTTGTGGTTTTGATCATCGAGAAATTAAAGAGTGATGATATCAACTTAATATAATGTTTGGGTTAACTCCCACAAGGGGCACGTGCCACTCAGCCTTACTGGAATTTAAGAATTCGCAATCAAGCCTCTCGTATAGCATCCATAACGAATCATATTGTAAAATATCTATTACAAAATTCTACTTTTTAAATATGTTAAGAAGCTAAGAAAGCTAAATAATATAAAAATCGGCACTTAAAAATTAAATAACTATCTTCTAGGTAGGTGTACGGGTTATGTACGATCTTTTGTTATAATTGATATGAATGAAAGTCTTTGATAGAAAATAAAATGATAATATATTGATAAAACGTAACTAATGCTATTAATGATATGCGGTAATGAGTACGACGATTGATGACGAACTAACATATGCAATAATAAAATGACCTAAATTATCGAAAGTGGCGTTAAATGCTTACAAGACAAAACTGTACGTGCTAGCTCGTACATGTTCCCGGGCCTGAAATGGGAGGCGAGAGAAGCGATGAATGATAACGAATGACGTGCGACAAGGTGATAAACAATATTTTACTAAACTAATAACAAACAGGTGATAGGCATTTTTACTAGAGTACAACTTAAATCGAAAATTGTCTATTAAAAGTAGGGGATGAATCAAAACGCTCAATTTCCAGGTCACGCACTCTACACCCCATTTTAGGCTATACGTTGAGTAGACTAAAAGCAAGAAAAAAGGAGTACGAAATCTTTGTACATTCTGCCGCCCACCGTCGACGTCGGTGTGGTTAGCGGATGTAGGCGGTAATCACCAGATCCGGCCCTCGACGGCGGATGTTAAAGAAAAAAAAGCACATTTATATTGTTAGTTTCTTTTTTGCATACATCAAAAGTTAAGTTAGGTAGTTCTTTTGGGATCACAGCAGCGAGATGTTTATTTTAATTTATTATTTTTTGTTGTAAAGGTCAGGCTCGTGCTTAGGTTGAAAACTTATGAAATGTTTATCCCCCGTATATTCTCGTCATCGTAACATCGTAACCTTGAACTTGTTTCCGGCCTCAGAAGGAAAGCGACGGCATATTCAAATGATGCGATGACGAGTTCGCAAAATGATGTTACTAGTTTCTGTGTGGGAGTAGTTTCTATATACGATTGTGCCGCTTAAACATTGCTTGTAACTATGGCCAGGACAGGAGATGGGTGACCAGAAGTGTACTTTTTAAGTATTTAATTTAGACAGAGCAAGTAAAGCAGTTGCGATCCCGCCTGAATTTTTAGTCAGCAGTTAACACCCAACAATATGAATTAGGTTTTCGGGGAGTGGGGACATCAAAACATGGCTGATGATGGTGATGATCATGATTCAAACTACTGTTTTCAGCTCACCTATACTCATCTCCGAGGCTTGGTCTTCCGCCGCGCACACGTCTCTCTCGAGCGCCATTTTTTCCTGTTGCGATCAAAAACATAATTTAGCTAACATTATCGTCGACGCGTTTGCTATGACACCGACACATTTTCCCAGCGTTAGTCATCGTGCCCAGATAATTGGAATACACAATTAAATCTTGCGATTTCAACTCCAAGAATTGCTCGATGCTAATACTTATCATATTTATCTCTCGGGTTCCGAAACACGTTTTTATAACTATGTTATTATTTAGTGTCTTTTGTGTTTTAATGTATGTTTCAGTTTAATATTTCAGTTTATTTTTCTAATTTAATTAACGAAAGTAATTAACTTTTTGAAGTAGTCCATTTTGCATGTCGTGGCGACCTATAGGTGGAACATAACTTAGTTGAAGTCTCAATTCGCATGTTAAAAACCTTACTTTGTATCCAGTCTATGTTTCGTTGGTTGGTTGTCCTATTTAATAAAATAAAATAAAATAAATGTTTATGTTAAAGAGGTATGCCACCAGAGGGTAGATATATTAGATAATAGCTTTGGTAAATAATTGCATTCGCCAGACGGTTTAGTAAGTTCCTTTTCCAGAAAAACAACATGCATGTAAAATTAATAATTTATTTATTTATTTGTTGTAGGTACACTTACAGATTAAAGTCATTACAAAACTTATAATCTATGCTAAATATATGAGACAAAACTTTAATCCAATTATAGCGTACACGCATGCACAATTATTTTAAACTTATGCGAACCAAAACAATAATACCTAATAGAATTACAAAACTATTTTTCAATCTATGATGTTTTTGTTCCAAGAAGCTAAATAAATGTAAATATCTGCCACATTTTCCGAGGAATTTTCATTGCAGCGCATCTAACCGCTAAATAAAGATCGTTCCAAGTGCCCTAATTGGCAGATTTTATTCATTTATGTATTAAAAAGGTGTTATTAATACTATTAATTTATAAAGAACTGTAAATGTAGGTAAATAATGATTGCTTTACTTTTTTACGGTAGAGTACGAACATGATTTTTGTTCATATAAAAATACTCCAAATTAAATCATTTTTCATCAAAACTAAACTAAGGTTTAAGGTTTAAGACATTTATTCTCATTAAGAATTACACATTAATTCACTTACATGAGAACAACACAATTAACAAACAAATAATACATATTCTAGAGATACGTACTTATGGACGGTAGTTTTAAAAACATTGTCACAACAATTACACGAGCACCGCGAGCCTCAGTCATCGGGCGCAATGATAACAAAACATTGATGTAAACAAAAAAAACGCTCAGCACCACGCTAGATGTGGCTTATTTAAAATAATTTGTTATGTTTTAAGACTAATTCATTTTTCTTTTTGTATTGTTTTAGATTAGATGTTTGGTATGGAAAGTAATCAAAGCTTTAATTTAACTAACATAAAAATCATTAAATAAATATATATTTATTTCGATTATTTAAAAAAAGAATATGTATATTATCCACATGTCCAGCTAATGCTACCCACAAAGTTGGGCTTATATCGTTGAGCGATAAAAGTGGCCTATTAGACATTGCAGATAACACGCTACTACTACATATAGTTTATTTTATCTGCGACGCAACGTAATTCCTCCAAATCATGAAATTTCTATTATGAATCAATTGAAAGGTCATAAGTCAAAATGTTAGGCATGTTAAAAAAAGGAAAATTTATTTCTAGTTATCTTATCTTAAATGTTTATATTAACAGTAGCAGTTGGAATAGGCGATTTTCGATCAACAATTTAATTAATTGATTTCTGTTTATTTTAGTAGGAAAAGTTTGTTAAAAACACAGCAGACGTCTCAACTTCGCTCACGTGGATTTTTACCGGATTTATTTCACTACCCCACCCAACCGTTATAATTTAACATTAACTTGATAGAATGAACTCTTTATATAAATAAAACAATACCGTGACTGACTGACAGACAACGCACAAACCAAACGGCTGTAAACCTTTTCGAACCGTTGAACTTTTACATACAGGATCCTTTAACGATGTAGGCGAGCACTAAATAACGATCCTGTGATATTCCCACAGGATAAGAAATAGAACGGATTGTTTTGTATGTAATCTAATTCCTCGCGGACGAAAGGCTAATTCAATAACTTTAAAAATTGGGTACAAGTTAATCTTTAGTTACTCTTCACCATTGTCTAATCTTTCTTTATAGTTTAGGAGACTGCTCTGAACTGATTTAAGAGAATCTAAAACTTAAGTTCATAGCAGACATAATAGGTCTTTGATATTGCCGATTTTTTCTTACACTTCTAGAAAACCTCACTACTTCTATGATTAAAAAAAACAATTGCTTGATTTTATATTAAATTAAGATCATACCGGTCATCAGTAGTCATAAGTTTATTATTTTCGTTTCTTATACGTTAAAAAATACATGGAAAGTAAAAAATTGTTTTGTTAGAGTAAAATTACACTAGTTCAATTGAGACTAGTTACAAACATGAATTGCAATTTGCAATAGAAATTTTGTACATGTCACGCAAATAACCTACTGGTATTTAGTACATAGCTGAACAGTCTTAGCTCTAGAGTTAGCAGGAACGCAAAAAAAAATCCTTTTGTTCCTATCGAGATTTCATTGAAATAAAAAAATAAACTTATACGTATCTATAGTCGTGGGTCCACTGGACCCAAGCGGAATTAATTACATACCTTTAGAGAATCGAGCGAAAGTCGGCTGTCCTACAGCATGCTTACCAGCCAAGATTAGGAAGGTACTGAGAAGCTGGGAAAGCTGCGGCACTCACAGCGCTTTAATCAAGGTGGGTCCAGGGGACCCACGACTACATTTAAGGGTTAATATATTTTTTTTAATACTCATTATTTATTAAATAATTATATAGCATTAAATTGCTTAGTCTTCATACAATGCTTGTACATAAAAGAATTGTGGCATTATCATTTGCGGAGTAACTATAGAAATTTTTTTTAGTACCCATGGAAAACGAACTTTCTTTGAAATTCTGCATACAAATCGGCAATTTCATAGTTAAAGACCTAATGTCTCTTTAATTAATGAGTCAACTATTGATGTCGAATATTAACTGACTAACACGTCACTATGACGTTATACAAGAGGAAAAGCAGTTCAAAGTGTTATACGATAAGTGATAAGTCGACAAAATATAATAAAATCTGTAATTAAATTGTGCAACACTGACGTATTACACAATTTTCACAATATTAACTATCATTGTGTTTTTAGACACGGGGATT
Organism: Chrysoteuchia culmella; assembly: GCA_910589605.1. NCBI lineage: Eukaryota > Metazoa > Arthropoda > Insecta > Lepidoptera > Crambidae > Chrysoteuchia > Chrysoteuchia culmella. The sequence continues at coordinate 1,009,330 of OU342649.1, forward strand.
CATCTATTTTTTTACGGCAGTAAGGGTAGGTATACATTACAAAGGTACGCTGCTGTTTAGAAAGTATTAGGAATGCATGTTTTATAATTGTTGGTCCTAGAATTTTAGCAATCGATGCAGGCATTTTTACGGACGTACCAAAATTTCGCTAAAAAATTTGCAACAGGTATAATTAAATATTTTATTTTCTATGAAAAACGTTACTAAATTTCTCAACGCCAAATTATAGACAGAGTTTTAAGTGTAAAGAAGATTTCAATTGCTCTTACAACGACCAAATTAAAAACGTATATGTAGGTATAACGTAAACTTTTGGAGATCGAACCGTAATGAGGAGTACATTTGTAGGCTACGTTTGCTGTATGGGCCGTGTATTCCAGGTAAGTCCAACAGTCGAATCGCCCCTGGGGGCGAGGGATGCGTAAAAGTATTTCTCCTAGTATAAAAAAAATAAAAAGGCTACGTTTGCTTCGTTTACTCTGTTGCTAACAATTCTAATTTGAAATTGATGAAATTATGGTCATTTTTCTCTAGGATGATTCCCGTGACACTTTAAAATTTTCCAAAAAGCGTACTATGTCAGTAAAATGTTTCTGAAAAGTCATTTATTTACTGTAGCAATTTAATTGAATACATAGTATTTTTTTTTGTATTGTTATGTGCAATTCGGAACAGGGTAGAGATGAGACAACAGAATCGACAACTGCTGCTGTTCATTAGTCAATTACATTGAAAAAGAAGATACCTTAGATTTTAATAAAAACAAAACCAGCGAGGTTTTCGATGCTACGAATTAAATGTTTCTGCTGAAATTAACATCGACAGCTCAATGTTTTATTTTACCAACATAAATAAGCACATACAATACTAGTAGGTATTGTTTTTGCGACCATGGAGTACGGTTGACAGTTCAAGTTGATAAGAGTGCTATTGTTGCACGCAGGAGGATCTCATGACAGCATCCGACAAGGCTGTCAAAGTGGCTGAATTCTGGGCCTCAATACTTTAGTATCTGCCATCGACACGCTAAGAAGAAGAGAGCTATAATTGTTACAACTGTAAAGCTGTTAATCTGTCCCAAAAAATTAACACAATTACCAAACTTTACAAGCCACAAAAATATTCTCAAACTCAATTAATCTTAACAAAATTGGCCAAGTGCGTGTCGGGCCACGCGCGGTTCCGTAGTCACAATACCACTATATTTTTTCGCTTGCAGATATAGTTTGTTTTTCATAGTGTTTGTATGAATGACAAAGTTATATCTGCGAAGTTTTATTTATAAAACAAATGTGCTATATTTCTAAAACTGCCCTTTATCTCGTTCAAACCAATTTTCATTTAAAGTTTTTATTAAGATCTACATTTTTTTTTAGATTTTTCACTTTCTTATTTTAGAAGTTAGAGGGAAGGCAAGTTACACATTCTTTACTAAGTTGGAAGTGTACATCTTTCAAACGATTGACTTTAAAAACTAATCCTTTTAGAAACCTCAATGTCATCTTTAAAGACCTATAGACACCCCACACGTATAGGTGTGATGAAAAATTTTTTTTTTCAGTTTCAGTTCCATGTCTGGGGATCCCCCTTAATCTATTATTTATTTATTTTTGTGTTAAAATCGTAAAGCGGTTTTCAGTATACCTACCTAGTTTCAACTGTGTAATCTTAATAGTTTCGGAAAAAAATTGCTGTTACATACGGACGGACGGACAGACAGACAGACATGACGAATCTATAAGGGTTCCGTTTTTTGCCATTAGGCTACGGAACCCTAAAAAGTGCTAACAGGGCCGATCGATATTGAAGTCCTATTTTTAGCATATACCTATCCTTTAGTACAGATGAAGGTAGAATAAGAGCTGGTACTAATCGTACCTACTTATTTTATAAGTATGTACGATGTTTGTCACTCAATACCACAAAAACGGTTGAACGGATTTGTATGAACTTTGGCACACAGATTTATTTATTTGTTTATTGAACAGTCAACAAAACATGTACTAACAATATGTAATAAATTAAATATAGAATCTTAGTCTAAGTACAGTTTCTAATTATAGACAGCCACGGCATGCAATCACGAAATTAAAGAAGAAAAGACAATGTAAAAATTCAATACATGTTGCGGAAATAGTTTAAATATATTTGATAGCATTATTTTATCTCGATGTTCCCTCTGGAACGGGATCTAGTATAAGTGTAATACTATGAGTTAGTGGAAGGGATACATTGCTGCTTACCCTCTCGAGAACCGCCTTCTCCAGGTCCTTGTCGCGCAGCAGCTGCTTGAGCCGCTCCAGCTCGCGCATGGCCAGCCGCAGCTTGCTGTTGTCGCCGTCCAGAAGCGCCTTCAGCGCCGACACCTGCAGCCGCAGCCGCTCCGAGCACGACACCTGGCGATGACGACACTTTATGTAACTACTAGTACTAAAGCGGCTCCAACTCGCGCATGGTCAGCCGCAGCTTGCTGTTGTCGCCGTCCAGCAGCGCCTTCAGCGACGATACCTGCAACCGCAGCCGCTTGATGTAGAACTCAAATTAACTCAATATGATTCCGCTATTATTTACGCCAAAAAGATACGAGAGCACTTTTAGTGATTTTCTTTTTTTTGTAATCATTTGTGAGGTTTATATTATACGCAATTTAATAAGTATTTTTTAGCAACTAGAGAAACTTTTTGGTTGTTTGTGTGTGTGTGTTTTTTTTGTGGCTACAACTTTATATTTTCTATATAAAAAGATTTCCTTCCCTCACCACTATGTTTTTATACTACTTACCATTAACGATGGCCCATATATGGCCACATGTCCTATTTTAATTGTTATATGGTTTATTTTTATTACATTAAATATTTAATTTAATTATTTACGATATCAAGTAATATTTCAAGATAAGTAGAGTATTGACAAGCAGTAGCTTTGATCAAAGTTTAGGTAGGTACGCAAACGTAACTCAACTCTTTTTATCCTGTTGCATAAAAAGGTAAAGTTGTCTTTAATTGTAACATTGGCGGAACACACTGATTCCTTTCAGTGATATGCTTGATTTGTGGTTCTATCAAAGACAGTAGGAACAATACAGTAGGTTTTTGTAAACGTTTTTACGGGATTTCTTTTCCCACCCATTTGTTAAATGGGCCTCGGTTGTAACTTTTTGTCCATGGTTTAAAAATTTTAAGAATTTTATCTCATCTTCCATTGCCATTGCATTATTCTATTGCCATGTCGCCGATTGTACTTAAAATTCATTTTTCCTTTTTTAACCGACTTCCAAAAGGAGGCGGTTCTCAAAGCGGTTCGTATGTTTTTTTTAACCCCCGACGCAGCGCAAAGAGGGGTGTTATAAGTTTGAAGCCTTTTTTTAATTGAAAGCTAAATTAATCGAGATGGTTCTTAGCCACGTTTGATGAAAATCCATCTGGCCATTTATGGAGATGGTCAACTGCCCGCCGAAACGGTAAAAGATACAAAGGTAGTGCTTTGACTAAAATAATGTACAGCCTGGGCAAATTTAGGTGCTGCAGAAAAGAACAAAATGGCGGCAATTTTTTTTTGTCATTCGTAGTGCTAAACGAATTAAGCGATTTCAATGTGGTTTTTTTTTATCATTTTGTGTGTAATTTAAAAAGGATGAAATAAAAATAAAAAATTAAAATTTTAAAAACCCCCTGACAAAAAAAAACCAAAAGAATAAAATTCCTCTCTAGGTCGGGGGACCTCCAACGTATAATATACAAATAATATACCCTTTTAGTACTTCTCTTTTTGTGTACCCTTTTAGTACTTCTCTTTTTGTGGTACCCCGTTTTAAAATTTTATTTTTTCCTTTTTTTGTACGATCTCCAATTGCACCGAGATTTGGGATCCGATTTGCGTTACTCTTTTTGTTCAATGGCAAATACTTGCCCTTTGGTCACATAAAAGTTCAATTCAATTTGACCCAGTAGTTATTATTTATGAGCATTTTTGCTTACTTGGACCTTGGATGATGTAATTTTCACGATACTTTTTAGTGTAAGTAAATTCGGACTACAATGTAACTTAAAAAATGTGGAGTTAGAAACTTTTTATAAAAAAAAATATAAAAACTGACTTCTCAAAGTAAAAAAAGAGTTGCAGTCGGTGTCAGCCAAGACAAGAAAAATAAATGTAAAATAGAAATGCAATGTAGAATGCCTTGGCTGGCACCAACTCCAAAAGTTTTATTTTTTACTTTTTTTGACAGAATTCAATTGAACAGGAATTCTGTTGAATCCCCTTCATTAAAGTGTTCGTTCCTCGGTATCATAATTCTTTCTTTTCTTTCACTTGGATTTATATAATAATTTATTATGGCTTCTTCCTCCTATTAGAGGAGCCCGTGGCGTAGTGGTTCGCGCGCTCGGCCTGCGATTGCTGAGGTTAAGCAACTTTCCCACGGGATGGGTGACAAAAAATCTAGTATCTCGAGCTCCTCCGTATCTGGAGAGCTCCGCGTGGTGGGTCATGGCCCGTTCTCCTTATCCATCCATAAGGAAGGCCAGTGCCCCAGCAGTAGGGATATTAAAAATGGTTTTGACGAATGACGAATGGCTTCTTCCTCGTCGTCCATTGTTTCGAAAATAGGTGTCCATATTTCATACTGAGTTACAAGTTCATTGATTTTACACAAGAAAGCACGAAAAATAACCTCAAACGTACTGTCAGAGAGGAAATAATCACTACGTTTTACGTACTGTAATTTTTACCTTACATTACTTTGATTTTAACACAAGAAAAAAAGCACGAAAAACGAAACTAACCTCAAACTTACTATTTATCGGTGGAATTAGCCGTTATCTGGCCCTCAAAGGGTCAGATAAATTGATTCCTCAGTTAAGCAAGATATTCGTCGAATAAGGCCTATTTGACCATTGAAAAACAGATGTTTTTGTTATCTGTCGAATCATCCATCATCCATCATCAGCCTGTGGACGTCCACTGCTGGACATAAGCCTCTACTAGCTCACGCCTATTGTGGCGTTCATAGAAGGCTATTAGCCTACTGCTACCACGCTGGCCAGACGGGTTGGTAGAGGGTTTGTTTCAAGTTTTCCTTCTCTCGCACAGGTGTCCAATGCGTCGAGCCTATTAGTCGACTCTTACAACATCCCAGGCATGTAAGGGAGTGGTAACACTTGGTGTAGATAGCCTGGTTATGAACGTGGGATTTTTAGAACAACTTTTTATCACGATTTTGCCATGGAAACGGGAACCACGCGGATGAAACCGCGAGCGGCCGCTAACTTTATTTTTTAAAATGAATGACGGGAAGTCTATTAAGTAACTATTAACCAACTAACTTAATTGACTGATAAACCTTATCTGAGCATTAAAAAATCGGCCCTAAGCTTACAATTAATATGAACATTAAGCAAAACTTAGGTTTTTTATGTGTCCACAAAGGGCTCTGAAGATTTTAACCCCAAAATAGGCCCCCATTTTCTTATTGAACTATAAAAAATTCTTAGGGCAAAGATTTCAAAAGATGTCAAAGCGTAAGGTTGTTCATCTATCGTGCCGTCTGGGTAAGGTTCAAAAGGAAAACAAACACTTCTTCTAATTTTATAGAAACATATCCATTTACCTACTTTCTAATAATATAAAACGTCTTTATTTTCTCGAAAATTATTAAATTCCAAGACATTGCTAAAAAGTTGTTAATTTCAAATCTCGGAACTTTCCATGATATCGAGAATTGAACCTGCAGGCAAGCGATTTAAAGGTTGCTTGCCCATAGAGACAGAGAAAATCATTGCTTATAAGTATGCCACAATAAACAACAACAAAAATCAACCACGAAACTTTTTCAATCCGTAGTATTCGCGAGCAAATTTTTTCCAAGTAGTTAATAGATAATCACAACCAATTTAGTGATGTAAACAAATGCATAAAACTTCGCGACCAGCAGTCCCATTATCTCACTATTCCCAAATGCAAAAATATAAGGAAAAACCCAAGCGCGTCGGCCGCGTGACTCATACGCGCGGCTCGGCTGCGCACGCGCCGACCGCGTCTCTCCGCACGGGCCGGGCGGTGCTCCTCGGAACGCGTCTGCGCGAGTTCCCACGACGGTACACGTAACTTATGTCATGTCATTAAGTTGCCTGACGTGTCTATAGTAAGATAAAAAATGTAAACGTGGCCTGTGCGTGCGGTGATAGGTATTTTTAACCGATTATTTTTTTAGGAACCATCATAAAGATTATTATAATAATAATTAGTTACCACGATCTTTTTTACTAAGTCGATGATTGATTTGCGGCTGTTCACGACTTACTAACCAGTGAGCTGGTTGGGTCCTCTAATCACGCAGTTGTCTCGATATATGGTCCTGTGGTGCGGCAGGCAAGACCAATGGACTTTTATTTTTTCGCAGGTGTCCCTGTTATGTTTACAACAGGACTAGTGTCTGTGAGTGGGACTTAAAAATACCATTAATCCTAGTTGAAATAAAGAATTGAAGAGAGGCAAGCATTGTGAGAAGGGCAATGTTTTCGCGATTGAGCCATTATAATCACACGGTTGGATCGGCCATGAGAGGTGGTGATGGTGGTGGGTTTTGTCCTGTTGGATATTCCCTAGACAGGGCTGATTTGACTTTAGACCAGACGTTAAAAAACTGATTTTTTTTATGGGCGACGGGGAAACTCTTAGCCTTCATCATACCTGATGTTAAGTATTGATAAGGCTAAAGGTGGAAGCGAGCCTCTCCCGGAATCCTCAATCACTGAGGAACTGGCTATCTAATCTTTAACTGCCGGAACACAACAGTGCTGAAAACATTGTTGTTATGGCGTCAGACTTAGATAAGATGGTGGTAGCTAGCCAGGCGGACTTACAACAAGTCCTACCACCAACCAAACCAAAATGATCAGAAGTGTGTTAAGCGACCACAACGTAGAAAGAGTAGTAATATACAGTGACAGTCAGGCCGCTATCAAAGCCCTTGACAAAACGGAGACTACCTCAGCCCTGGTAAAGGAGTGTAAACAAACCATTCAGGAACTTGCAAACCGGGTTGAGGTAGAAATTGCCTGGGTACCAGGACACAAAGGTAACATTGGCAATGAGGAAGCCGACGCATTGGTTAGAAAGGGGGCTGATGAACCATACATCGGGCCGGAACCGAGACTGCCAATCTCACACAGAATTACCAAAAACATCATTGAGATAAGGACAATCAAAGAAACTAACCAACGATGGATGAACAGAAAGGACTGCAGACAGTCCAAGATCTTCATCAAATCAATGGACAAAAAGAAAACCAGAGAGCTACTTAAACTGGGTAGGAGAGACATAAGAAACATTGTAGGAGTATTGACAGGACACTGTCCCCTAAACAGACACCTGTCAGTGATCAATAGAGCAGAGGACCCTATCTGTCCACAATGTAGAGAAAAAGAAGAAACAAGCTATCACTTCATGGCAGAATGCCCGATGTACGCATCGCTGCGCTGGGAACTCTTTGAAATAGACAAGCTGAAAGAAGAGGATTTAAAGCAGCTTACAATAAGCCAACTAAATAGGTATTGTAAGCGCACAGGTAGGTTCGAGGTCCCGACGCCGGTGGGGTAAATGATAACCCGCCCTCCCCCCTGTCTTTTTGTCAGGGGACTTTGGGGAACTGGGCGAAGTGGTTCCGATTATGGTGACTGATCGCCCGTCCGGCTTTGCCGGCGTCCCTCCTTCCAAATAATAATAATAATAACCAAACCGAATACAATGTGTACCCCCGCTGGGAATCGAACCCAGGACCCCTGGGTCTGATACCGGTGGTTGTACCACTAGACCACAGATGCGGTTAAAACTTTTGTAAGAGGACATGAGTCTTAGCATCACCATTTCCATTCAATCAAAGGGCTGCTCCACCATGGCAACTCTGTTTATAGACTATCTAAGTATACTATAGGCAAACTGGACCCACCTGGCATTCTAAGGTGCGGCGCAGACATCGCACCTCCTCGCGGCGCCTACGCCACGCGCACACCACCATGAAGCGAGCCACACGCGCCGCCGCGTGCTGTTCCACGGCACCCACGTACGGGGACCGCACGGGGGATAGTTCCGTGCCACATCTGCCAACCAACAACCAAGTAAGTTAAGTGCTCTTTTGAACTAACAAGTTTCATTTGAAAAGTCATTTAATAATCTAGCTAGACTGGTACAAGCACTTGTGAATGCCATAGAAGCTATGTACCATGGGTTCGAATAAGTAGTCATGGCTCGGTAGCTCAAATGGGTGAGCAGTGGACCGGATTTCCAAAGTTTGCGGGTTCGTCCCGCTCCCGCATAAACTTGTGAGTCAAGTCAACTTTTTCTATAAAGGAGCGTCCTCATTGAGAGCATTCTTTCGCGAGCATTTGTAACCGAGCAATCGGCGGCGAATAAAAAAATGCTGCCCATTGAACTCAACATTCACTTCCGAGCAAAACTATGAAAATTCGAGTCGAACATTCTTTTGCATGAAGCATTCGAATGCGATCTCGTTAAATATCATTAATTTCAAAATGTCAAATACTTGCGATAATTTACAAGCGGCCAGTAATATTCGTACATTCCATTATCTGAGTATTTGAGACAAGCGATTCGAAGGCGAGCACTTTCGCGTTGCGTTGGACGCCCATACCGGCCGAAGTTCGTGCTCGCGTTCGCATGTAAGCTTTGTAACGCTCGGCTCAATGTCCGCACCACTCGAATATTCGACGCCGAATGCTCCTTTCGCGCGAAAGCTCTCAGTGAGGACATTCCTTAAAAAATATCACAATGGTATTTAATCATCGTGGCGACGAGACGTAACAAATCAATCTTCGAACTTTGGATCTTGATGCATTTAGGAGTAAGGTCCAGCATGGAGAGGGCATTAGGCATGATACTGAGTGGGCGATTGGGCGTGGCGAGGCAGCTGCGCAAGAGCGTCAGGCGCGGGGTTGGCGCCGCCGTCTTCACTGGAGGAGAATCGAACCAATCCTCAAACCTTTGGACTTTCACCCGTTTAGGCGAAAGGTCCTCTATGAAGATGGTTTTAAGCCAGACCCTAGGCGGGTGGCTGGGCGTGGCGAGGCAGTATTCGTCGAGGCAGCTGCTCATGCGTGCCAGTTACGGCCTTGACTGGAGAGGTATCGACGCAATTTTCAAACCTTTGGATCTTCACCCGTTTAGGGGTGAGGTCCTCCATGGAGACGGCCTTAGGCCTGACCCTGGGCGGGCGGCTAGGCGTGGCGAGGCAGTACTCGTCGAGGCAGCTGCGCAGGCGCGCCAGATGTGGGCCCGGCGTCGGTGCCTTGCCGGTAAATTTGTTCACGGGGACCGAGAACAGCTGCTTCTTCGGGTGGGCGGGCTGAATGCGCCTGAGGACCAAAGAGACAAAATTAGGTCAGGTCAATAAAAATAAATAAATATTATTGACGACCTGTTTGGCGCAGGGGTACTTACCCCGCCTTCTGCGCCAGAGGTCCCGGGTTCGATCCTCAGACAAGACATATATTTGTGTGCATGAACATGTCTATTTGTCTTGGTCTGAGTGTTTAATATTATTAAGTATAATACATACTTATAAAAAAATATGTTTATCCGTTATCTAGTATCCATAACACAAGTTCTTCATGAAACCTAACGTGGGCTAGATAATTGGTGTATTGTATGCAAATATTTATTTATTGAAACAAAACAATTATGCGTTTGGGGAGAGAGGTTGTTTTAATTAAATGATACCTAAATGATAACCTATTAATAAACTATTATAGTTAACCTAAATAAACAATTAATTTTGTTAAACACGTATTATGAGAGAGAGAGAGAGACGAAAAGACGATACGGCACAAATGCACATTTTAACCAAGATAAAAACAAACAATAATACTAAGAAACAGGTAGGTAACAATAAATAAAAATAAAAAAGAAAATAACAATAACAAAATACGGTATTTAAGGTCGAACCGGGTCCCTGCCTCAGCAACGCAACGCTGGTATTCTGGCAGGGCCCGTTGGTTCATCAAACAAAGCCAGACATATCGGTAGGTACCGCAGAAAGTTAAGTAAGATTCATCAAGGAGCTGCCCGTTCTATTTTAGGCTTCCGTACCTCAAAAGGAAAAAACGGAACCCTTATAGGATCACTTCGTTGTCCGTCCGTCCGTCTGTCAAGACCGTTTTTCTCAGGAACGCGTGGAGGTAACAAACTGAAATTTATATCTAATACTCAGGTCTACTGTCCCTTGGAGCTGTGAAAAATCAAACTTCTAAGCCAAATCAATCAAAAGATACAGCCGTTTATGCCGCAAATTTCCGCAAATTTTCGAAACTCGTACGGGAATCAAAACCTACAGGGTACTTCCCGTGAACTTAGAATCTTGAAATTTGGTACGAAGTAACGTCTTATATTTATAGTTTTTTTTCTAGTATATTTTCTTGTTAAATATTTATTACATAAAAATAGCATTGTAAAATGCAAAATTAAAAAAGTTATAACGTCTTATAGTACAGATAAAGGAAAAATTGTGAAAACCGTAAATTTTTTGTTACATCATATATATATTCTTTAGAAAATTTTAAACGGAGCCCTCGGTGCGCGAGTCAGACTCGCACTTGGCCGGTTTTTTTATTTAGTTAGTACTCACCCTTTTTAGGTACCAGTAAAAACTGACTGAATTCTACAGCTAGGTATTCTCAACTCAGCGAATGAAATAACCATTTTTTTCTAGCACTGCTTACTAAACAAGACTGCTTTGACAAATTACTTACGTGGGAGTAGTCTGCATGTTGTTTCTCTCCCGGGACAGCTCCCGCTCGGAGATGTCCCCTGCCCCCGCGCGCATCACCGGCGCCGGGCTCTGGGGGATCTTAGGCACTACATTCTCAGGCATTTTGGTTGCAATAAGTATTTTCTTTGTCAAAATATCTCAAAACACACAGTCGCTATGGCTTTGCAACTGCGTTTGACAGATGTCCGATTCAAATTTGGAAGGTGGTTTTTTTGCGAAATGAGGAACCGCCAAAGAGTTTGTTACTTTATGGCCTACGAGAACGAATTTGCAATTGAAAAATTTTTAGGGTACCGTACCAAAATGGTAAAAAGGAACCCTTATGGTGCGACTCAGTCTGCCTGTCACAGCTAGATATTTTATGATTTTTTATTTTTTGCATTTTTCAATGCTATTTTTATACTTTTGATAAATTTTAAATAGAAAAATATTGGAAAAAATCAACTCGGCCACAAGTGATATCTCAGATGGGACTCGAACCAACAACCTTTGAAAATCCGGTCCAATGCTCTAACCACTGAGATATTACCGAGACTTGCGGACCACCGTCGAAATTCTCCAATACTTTTATATTTTAGGCCAGCGTTGTCACATCAATGCTAGGAATATCCTTGCATTCAAAAAAACATCTTTTCAGATGTTTAACGATCGATTAAGATGCAACAGCCAATAATTATTTATGATTTTTGAATTTTTGCATTTTTCAATGCTATTTTTATACTTATGATAAATTTTAAATAGAAAAATATTGAATAAAATCAACTCAGCCACAAGTGAATTCTCAGATGGGACTGGAACCCACGACCTTTGGAAATCCTGTCCAATGCTCTAACCACTGACACTGAGCTACCGAGACTTGCGGACCACTGTCGAAATTCTATTTTTTATTTTTTTCTTAGACCGCATAGTTTTCGAGTTTTTGATGAAAATAGAAAAAATCTGAAATTTTTCAATGTGATAGAAGATTACAGGAAAAATAAAATGATGTCTCTAAATAGCACACTATTTCAGAAATCTTAAAAAAGTGAATTTGTACTTATTTGCTTTTGTTCGACCTATCGACGATGAATGATGTCGTTGTATGGGGACAATTTATGATGGTACGGAACCCTCGGTGCGTGAGCCCGACTCGCTCTTGACCGTTTTTATTTTTACTTATTCGCCCTTTACTTCATACTTAGTTACCATTGTCTCGCCCTAATTTTTCACCTAACTGGAAGTTCGTATAGTTGGAACGAAAATGTGTTTGAAAATCAAGCTCAAATCTTTTTACAAATAAAGTAATGAAAGATAATGTTCTTTAACACTTTTTCATTTATGAAAATGTGTTAGATTTTACTGATATCTTGCCATACTTACGTAATCTTAACCAATAATATTGATAAAGTCAATTTTTTTATTAGGTATTCCAGATAAGTTTTCTCCTATCGGACATGGGAAAACCTATATTAAATCGTCAAAAACCCAGCATCTACTCTTTCAAAGTGGCCAGGCCCATTCACCTGATAACATGTGTGATGTGAAATGTTGCTATATATGTATAATTATGTTTTAAAGTGGAAATTTAAGTGGGAGTGATATACTTTATGCATTAAATAAAACTAAAGAGATGAATAACAACAATTATTATGGAATGTAAGTACTAAACCTAAAAAACTTTCTCTCTAAAGTAGTAGGTACCTGATGTGTGAGGCAGAGAAAACTTTTGGTAATTTTTTATAGTTGAATCAAATGTTTGATCAACATCACCATCAGCTATCTATATTTTGATGTTTCCACTGTTGGAGCCACGGTCTTCCTTGTGGATTGATCAGGGAGTAGGCAATGTTTGACTCATAAGTCATCATGCAGGCCAATTGTAGATTATTTGGTGTGTGTTAACCACTGCAAAAGTACCCGGGACCAGGGACCAATAGCTTATTTTGCATCCCCAAGCACGAAGAAGCCCCAAATAAAAAAAAAACATTTGGTCACCCATTCCTTAACCGACCATAGTAATAGTTTCTTAACAAGGTTAATTCTTCGAGCACCCTTTTTTGCGGTCACACGCTCTTTATTCGTAAACTATTATATCGTTATACGCTTAGTAACATATACCAAATAATTATTTGATTAAGTATATCTCTACACGATTTCATGAAAAAAATTGCGGTATACTTATTAAAATTTACAATTATTTTCGAAGGTCGAAAACGGGTGTATCCCGTCAGGGCGACATGAGACAGGTGGTTTTTTTTCTAGTATATTTTCTTGTTTAAAATTTATCACATAAAAATAGCAGTGCAAAATGCAAAATTGGGGAGTTATAATATAAAAAGGCTGTTGTCCGCGTGTCATACTCTGTTCGCGCTTAGAGCAACGTTTCAGAACTTCTTTGCCTGACAAGTTGTATGTTTGTTTTACATCTTGAGATGTAAAACAAACATAGCTAGTTTGAACTAGCGGCCGCTCGCGGTTTCACCCGCATAGTTCCCATTCCCGTGGGAATATCGGGATTAAAAGTATCCTATGTTCCAGGCTATCTACTATCTGTGTACCAAATTTCATCCAAATCCGTTCAGTAGTTTCGGAGCTTATTCGATTCAAACAAACAATCAAATCTTTCCTCTTCATAATATTAATATAGGTAAAGCGTTTTTTTCCATTTATTTATCATTTAAAAACTTAATTATATAAGGTAAATGCAGGTATTAACGACCCCCCCAAAATCTGCAGGTATTACCGAGGTATAATTTATTTTCTTGAATTTAACTATAAACAAAGTGTATTTTTATACAAATGAATATATTTACTTACTCTAAAATGGTTTGTTTGTGCGCCGCCCGCGCATCAAGTGCTTTAGCCATAGAAAGCGTTCTCGCCAAACGTAAGCCCATACTTACATTTTTTCTTAAGAGTTTTTGATCATTTTATGATATTTATGAAATTAGAAATTAGAAATTCATTTATTTGTAAACACAGGTAGTAAATTACATACAGATGGTGTTATAAAAAAATAAAGTATCACTATGCTTGGCCATTATTAGGCGTACAAACTTGGATTGTTGATTACCTATGCTTAGTAACAACAAGTATTAAATTAGATTGATAGACTTAAGAAGTTACATATTAATACATATAAATCAAGTCAGGCGTATCAAATGTCAATCCATTAAATTATTTAAATAAGATGTCAATAAAAGTAAAGTTAAAAGTATTTCATTATGTCACAGATACAGTAAATCAATTCATAATAACGGATAACAATTTAAAATTTGTCATTTAAAAATTTATGGTATAATAGGCTTTACTAGTTAATAATGCTAATAAGTCCCTACGAAACCCAGTCAAACTCGAGTCCTTCAACCCATTTGGCAGTTTATTAAAAATTTTAGGTGCCATACAGTAAAAGCTATTTCCTTTTAAACCTGTTTTAGTCATAGGTGCACTTAGCTTATTTCCATGGCGTTTGCTTATTTTTGACTGGCCAGTTGATATTGTGGGAAATAGATGTGGATTCCTCTTGACGAACATTGCAGTTTCGTATATGTACAGTGATGGCATTGTTAGAATCTTTAGCTCAATAAAATGTTCTTTACAGCTATCCCTACGTTTTAAAGATTTAATAGCCCTAATGCACTTTTTTTTGTGTTTTAAAAACTAACTCTTTACATGCAGAATTGCCCCAAAATATAATTCCATAGCGTAAAATAGAGGCGACATATCCGTTATAAGCAGTTAATACTGTTTCTTGATTAGCAACTTTGGATAGTGTTCGAAGTGCATAGACAAATTTACTCAAGCGTGTACACAAATCATTTGAATGAGTTTGCCAGTTGGTTTGATAGTCAATATGTAATCCTAAAAACTTTGTTGTAGTCACTGGTTCTATGGTATCATTGCGTTGACGTATGGTCAGATTTGGTGCTTTTGTATATTGTCGGAAATGCATTATTTCCGACAATATACAAAACTATGCCAACGCCTTTTTGACAAAGTCGTTGCTTACTATCTTGCAAATACAAAAGAAGCACGTTTCTTGTATTTTAATATGTTTGCTTTAAATAAAATGAATAAATATATTGCCGCGGTGATAGCTTCCAGGATTTGGCAGTTGCTGCTATTTACCGTGGTACCCGCGGTAAAAGCAACAACTGAAAGCTGAGTTTACTTGATTTTTATTTTAGAATACGGTATTATTTGTCAATAAAAACAGTGCCATGATACTTTAAAATATCTAAAAGAAGTTTTGAGCCATTTCCGTGGTACAGTTTATTAGCTAGAAATCTTAATTTTTGGCAAGAAACATCAAGCATAAACATATCATTTCTTCAAAGTTTTTAAACAAAAAGGACTTTTTACATTGCAAAAATAATACGTATTTTTACTAATTTTACTTCGACATTAATCTCAGATTGTAGAATAGACATTTTTGTTTCCATTTTTAGATTTTATATAACACAGCTGGCATTAAATAAAATAAAATAAAATCCATTTATTTCAGACTTTCCGACATGTCCATATAGTTGTTAGTAACATTATTTGACTTACAAACTATGTTAGTATTTGTATTGCTATTGTTAGTATTTTCTTACAACTATGTTAGTATCCAGCACATGAAGCTTTATAAACCTCCCCAGCACTAACAATTCGGGGCTGTCAACCATAAGCCTCAGCACAGCATTAGGGCTCCGTCTAAGACGGCTCATAAATGATGCCAACTTCTTGCCCATCATTGCATAAAAGACATCTACCCTTGCATCGGCAAACATGCCTGATGCACTACAGAATTTTGGCAATCTCAACAACATTCTTAAGGCATTGTTATATTGTACCCTAAGCGCACTGTAAGCCCGTTGCGAATAGCTAGTCCACAGTGAGCTTGTGTAGAAATTTTGACAGAAAGCTCTGAACAGCATAAGCTTCACCTCAACTGAGCACCCACCAAACCTGTGGACCAACATATTTGCCCGGACAGACAGCGCCCTTCGTTCTCTCTCAATATCTTCATCATCAGACAAGGTTTCATTGATAATGTGGCCCAGGTATTTGAACTGTGAGACTCTGGTCACTTTGTTTAAATAGACAGGTGGTATGAAATCAAGCTTTTTGTTATTGCCTCTAATTACCATAAACCCACTTTTTCTTTAATTATACCTGAGCCCTTGACTTTCTGATTTAAAAAAATATTTTTCAGTTCAAAAGATAAGTATATTGAGCAAATTTTAGTATTAATTAGATAGAGAATTAAATAAACTTTTGAGGAAAAATATTTGTATGGACTTAGCACATTTACTTATGCGTCTTTTTTTACTCCCAATTTGAAATATTGCTTAGCCCCCTCGTTAATACCTGCGTTTACCTTATTTTTTATTTTTTATTTTATTACACAGTAAAGTCCTTCGTTCACCGTATGTATTGTTCGCGCAGGTCGTACACAGACACAGTGATTCCGAGCGACCGCTCGAGTGTACACAGCGTTACTTGTACTATTTAGTATTCTATGACAGTGTACGGTCTGTTAACCCTACATAAACGGATTGTTACCGATGAATGTTAAATGTTTAGAAATCCCGAAATATCCCGATCGCGGTCGATGATAAAAATGATAAGAAGTTGTTGTTTCAATGAGTAATTTATTGCTACTGATTTTGTTACAATTATTATAATTGCCGATGCATATCAAGTGACGCGGCGAGCGCGCCGCGCTTACGTTAACTAAATAGTAATACAACACAAATGTACGGGTTTGCTCGTACATATTCCCGGGCAGCAGAAATACATTAAAGACAATAGTAAAGTAATGAAACTTAGGAAGTTAACATTCACATATTGATTGCTAGGTAAAATAGTTAATGCTTAAATAATAAAATTTTTGTCTTAATTATTTCATTTAGTTAGTAACAATGTTCTTACGGTCTAAATTAGTCATGAATCAAAGTAGGTGTAAACAATCTTATTAATTTTACATATTACAAACATACAGTCTTATTGTTCTATTTAGTATTCTGTGTCTTAACTGACATTTTGAAAATCATGCATAAGATATATTATGTTTATGATTACTTAATAATAAAAGAATGTTCATAGCCTTTTTTGTACAACGGAAGAAATTTTGTTGGAGCAAACAAAATACTGACCTTGGAATATATAGAATTAGAAAACATATTTAACGATGAATTAATGTCAGCTGTATCTGATATGGAGATCAGTTGGCATTTTAATGCGCCCTCGTGGCCCTCAGCAGGAGGCCTATGGGAGGCCGCAGTAAAGAGCATGAAACAGCATTTGAAGAAAGTCATAGGAGAACAGAAATTAACATACGAGGAGATGACAACCGTGTTGAGTCAGATAGAGGCCTGTCTAAACTCAAGGCCACTCGGTCCTATATCGGAGGATCCTGACGACCTGGATTTTCTAACGCCTGCACATTTTTTGGCTTCTGGTCCTGTTTTGACAGTAGTAGAAACGGAACGGGATTTGAGAACTCGTTGGCAGCTAACTCAGCGTATTTTTAATGATATATGGAAAAGATGGCGCACGGAGTACTTGTCAAAATTATCAGCGAGAGGGAAATGGCAGCAACCTGAAAGCAACATGCAATTAAATGATATAGTTTTAATACATGAAGACAACTTACCTCCGGGAAAATGGCTTATGGGAAAAATCGTGGAGCTGTTTCCAGGATCCGACGGATACGTAAGGGTAGTCAAACTAAAAACAAAAAACGGCTTTATCAAACGCCCGATATCAAAATTATCAATATTACCGGTGGACATCGAAACCAGTAACGACGCACCTGAAACATCGAATCAGCAGAATGATAAAAAACATGATGAAGTCATTGACCCGTATCAGTCGAATAAAAGGTCTCTTCGCAAGAGAACTAAAACTCAGCGATTTAACTTCACGAGCATGGTTGTATCATTATTATTATTTTTTATAACATTTATTTCGAACACGGAAGCTTTGCAAACAACCCCTTTTAGACAATATCAAGGTCTATATTTTGATAAGGTAAGTGACATGCGATTGGTAAGAGATGACTGGAAAATTATCATCTACTACGGAATGGAACCTTATTGGAATGGACTTACAGCTCTTAATAATTATGCAAACAACTTGGAAAAAATATGTAACGCAATACAAACATTTAGAGAGAAAGTTTTGGAAAAATGAAAAAATTGCACAAGATTATAAACAGTTTATTAACGAGTATAAAGAATTAAAGCACTTACAACCCTGTCACAGTAACACGAAGCCGGAATGTTACCTACCACACCATTGTGTGTTGAGGGAGGATTCCAGTACAACATCATTACGTGTGGTGTTCAACGCTTCCTCTAGAACAACATCAGGGAAAAGTTTGAACGACCTCATGTTCAAAGGTCCTAACTTACAAAATGACCTCCAGTGTCTTATTTTAAAGTTTCGACAATATCAGATAGCATTCACAGCGGACATAGAAAAAATGTTTCGCCAAATTTGGGTTCAAGAAACCGATCAAAATTTACAGAAAATTATTTGGAAAAACAATGAAAATAATCTTTTAGAAGAATACAAATTGTGCACGGTCACATACGGCACAAAGGCCGCCCCCTTTTTGGCCATGATGACGTTAAGGCAACTGGCCAGTGATGAACGAAACAGTTATCAAAAAGCAGCTGAGGTGGTGGAAAAATCATTTTACACTGATGATTTGATACACGGAACACACAGTTTGGAGGATGCCAAAAAACTACAACAGGATCTAATTGCATTACTAAAATGTGGTGGATTTAATTTACGGAAATGGTCGTCTAATGTCCCTGAATTATTAGAAAATATAGATATCACACAAAACTATCAACAAAACAAGAATTTTAAAACACCAGACTCAACAAAAACTCTTGGTCTTATATGGGATCCAAAACAAGATGAATTTTCATATCAATTTAAAAATGAGTCTTCAGCAAAAAAGATAACAAAAAAGAAAGAAAATCAACTAAAACCGGTAACTCCCTTGGCTGCTTCAGAGAGGCCGTGTACTCGTTGTGAGTTTCCGGGTCCAATTTTTGCGTCAATATGAAAACCAACAATGGGTCCCATGTACTGATATTGATACCCATATTTTTTATAGCATTCAGACTCTCCATTGTTGTGTCATGAATACGTTTGATAATGTTAATAGTAGGTTGTGACATGCTAGGTAAATTCATCAAAATACTGATGTGCGAATTAAAGATAAGTTTCTGATTGTTAAAACGGTGATTAAGTATCTCCCAACACACATTGTAATTGTCAGAGCTAATCTGAAGATGCTGCACTAAACGCTCAGCTTCACCTCTTAGTTTCGTTTTAAGAAACTGCATCTTTTGGGCATTAGAAAGTGAACGATTGCTATGGATAATCTCAGTAAAAAGGTCCTTGAAAGATACCCACTGGTGATAATTCCCTCCAAAAATAGGGATATCTATGAGAGGAGTTGATTGTTCTCTATGTTTTTCGGACCATAATTTGCTGTTAATTTGTTTCTTTATGCTGTTATATGTTGATTCATGAAAAGAAAATGTTTGATCATATCTTTCATCTTTTCCCTCAAGTTCACTGTCCAACTCCCAATGTAATGTATCTATAACTGACCATCGAGACTCAATTGTTTTCAAAGCATCTTGGAATTCCCATTTTTCTGATAACAAATCAATGTTAAAATTCGAAATAGTGCGAGAAAAGGCTCTAAAATTGCTAGTTTGCTTTCTTAGCATTTCGTCGAGCTTACAATTAGTACCTTGCGATTTAAATTTCGGAATACTATATGACGTTTCATGAGACTGCTTATTAGTTGATATTGGTAAATTAAGATGCTCCATCGAGACCGCCGGCGAATGTACCGGGGAGGCCATCGGTGTAGCTGGCTTCAATAAAGGTTTGGGATGAAGCAAGATGTAGTCTCGAGTTGTTTTATAAAAATCATGAGCTTTTTGATAGTGATTTCCAGCAAAATAATCATGAGACTCATCACCTATGTTGCATAATTGTAAATGATTTTTCTGGAACTCTTTCCAGTAATCATCTAAAAGATTAACTTTTTTCTTGATATAATCAGACGTTTTTCGATCGGCACCGTCTTTTTTAAAATTAGTGAGGAGCTGTTCCATGGCTCCATAGATTTGGCATTGATTTGCTAACAGGTCTTCCATTTTGTCGTTGCGATTGTTACGTAAGCGATAATATGGAAAGATCTTACTTGTTGGATCTGCTTAACTGCGACTGCCAGTAGTTCAGACTGTATCCCTTTGCTGCCGCTCCTCCAAGTAGGAAGCTCCGATATTGCTGCTTCAGCGGAAAATTCCACACAAAACGGTTTTGTTCACACACGTGTCGCGTAAAAGGTCCCGCTTTCGAAGCTCGAAGGACCATTAGTCGACATCCATAGGTCGCTGGTTCATCCGGCTCGAAGGACCATTAATTATGTACGGTCTGTTAACCCTACATAAACGGATTGTTACCGATGAATGTTAAATGTTTAGAAATCCCGAAATATCCCGATCGCGGTCGATGATAAAAATGATAAGAAGTTGTTGTTTCAATGAGTAATTTATTGCTACTGATTTTGTTACAATTATTATAATTGCCGATGCATATCAAGTGACGCGGCGAGCGCGCCGCGCTTACGTTAACTAAATAGTAATACAACACAAATGTACGGGTTTGCTCGTACAGACAGCGTGTAGTTTTTCGTTTCTAATTTCGTATCGACATACAAATGTTTGCAGAAATGCACATGTATATCTTTTTATTGATTACATCGTGAAGGGAACATGTTTATATGTAAATAAGGCAGTTGCTCGATTTAATTGCACCTGAATGTGTTATTACAAGTTGCCGATTAGTAGGATCGACATTATGTTATTTTACATCCTACTGCTCGGTAACTAGGATTTACTAGATATGGTAAGAGGCTGTGTAAGTTGGCATGTGCAACACAGTGCATTGTTTAGATAGAACGTTCCATTTTCAAATCACTTTACAAATCAAGCATAGGGTGAATGTTTGAATTATTGTGAAGTACACTTTACCATTTAAGCATGTAAACTCCTTGGTGAACCAATCTCTTTTCTTATAAAAAAAATCAATGAAAATGGTGGCATTTCATTTCAGTTCAAGCTATGCAAAACTCTTAGGTCAATTTTTTTTTTTATAAAATGATAATAAAACTTTTTACTGTAACCAAACAATGAAAATGGCGGCAATTCATTTGAATTAAATGCTTGTTCACTTGCGACGACTGTATTAAAATTTAAAATAAGTATATAATTATAAGTTTTTGCTAGTTAAAAGTGTTAGTTCATCATGTCAAGTACTTCATCCGATGAAGAACTGGTCGGGACGCCTGATTTCTGTCATCTTGAAGCCGAAGATATCGTACAAATGTTTTATTTACCTCGCATGAATGATGTAAAGTAGAATGCTTACCTCGGTTGTAAGTAGCTATTACAACCTCGAACTATATTCGCCCACGCTCGCTTCGCTCGCTCGGGCGTCTAAATATCTCGGGTGCACTCGATCCTTTAGCGCCCTTTGCGAGCTGCGTTCGCACAGGCGAGAATTTGGATCTTGCTCTGTAATAGCTCCCTTACGTCCCTTGTGTAACAAACTACTATTATCTATTGCCTAAACTGATGTTATGCTAGATCTTATGTTTTATAGTTAAATACAAAACAAATCTAGCCCAAAGTTTACTTTTACTTGGGCAAGATTTGTTTTATTCAGATAACAAAATATATTGACAAACTAGTAAGCCTGCTGTTCCTATGCCTGTTCAAATACCGTATCAACACTCAGCTCATAATATTTTATAAGTTAAGAAAGTGGTAGTAAAGACTGCTTACATATTTATACAGGGTATTAAAAGACCCATAACGAAAACGAAAACCACGTATTCTTCCCATTGTTACAATCTTTTTCTTGTATGGGGACAAATCTGGGAACCTGATAGTTAAGGAGTTATTGAGGATCAAAGTCAATATTTATTTTTAAATATTATCGTTTATAGTTACAAAACTGCAATGAATATTAAAACCAATCAAAGAATCTGGATCCCGGCTACCTACTCGTGCCCTCTAGACACGCATACGTTGTTGCACGCGTTTTTTTTTTGCTAGTAAAAATAACACCCATTTTTTTAAAACGAAAAATAAAAGTCGTTTCCCAGCAATTATTTTCACAAATTCTTATTTAGTTAGATGTACACTACGCAAATATTACGGCTTCGGTATGGGTCTTTTAACACCCTGTATGTATCACGGCGCGGCACTTTCCAGTATACCTATACCTATAGATGAATTGATATTAACTAAATGACTTTCTACATTTAATGGATCTTATGTTTAGGATTGACTCGGTATCAAACGCAAAGCAAGGCCTCACTATTTGACCATTTTCCGCAACAATACGCTGACGTTCAAATGGTGAAATGAGAACCAGTAACCCCCACCCTTTTTTAATAAGTCTCTTGTGGAGTGGATGAGTCCTTCCAAAGACTCATGAGTATGTATACGTAATCTAAGTATACATATTCATGTATTAACAATATAATCTGTATGATACATTTTTTTTGAAAAATATTGGAAAAAATCGTCTGAACCTATTAAAAAAAATATTTTTCTATTAAAAAAATTTCATAAGTATAAAAATAGCATTAAAAATGCAAAATCTTGAAAATCATAAGCATGCACTCAATTTGAAGGCACTCCGATCCCTATAATAATCTAAAATCTTTCTTTGGTCTTTTTTGTTCTTCAGTTTCGTTTTAGCCAACAGAATTTTCATTTGTCGAGTCTATCGCGCAGCGTAGACTCAAATAAATATTATTGATGTAGTGGGTGTACTACTCGACGACCTGTTTGGCGCAAGGGTACTAACCCCACCTTCTGCGCCAGAGGTCCCGGGTTCGATCCCCGGACAAGACAAATATTTGTGTGCATGAACATGTCTATTTGTCTTGGTCTGGATGTTTAATATGTATATTATGTATGTATTTACAAAAAAAAGTATATAAGTATGTTTATCCGTTAACTAGTATCCATAACACAAGTTCTTCATGATACTTAACGTGGGCTAGATAATTGGTGTGATTGTATGGAAATATTTATTTATTTATTAAAACTACCACGTGTAGTATACCAAAGGAATTCAGAAACAAATATGTAACATGAGACTAGAGAGATTATAAGTATGGTTGTCGGTATAGATCAAAGACATAGCTCTAGGAAGTAGATAGTTAAAAGGAAAACAGATTAAGTTCAAATGTAAACATGTTAAACACTAGACACCTACCCTGTACGACCTCCCACATAGTATTAAGATTGTATATAAGGAAATTAGTATTTTAATAACGGCAGTCAGTAATCGTCCGTTGTTATATTATTTCGTTCACCCGGTGTCCCATCATTGCTTGGCGACATTGCCAGTGCTGCCTTGTGGCAGCGCTGAGCTGATGGTTAGAAATACAGCAGTAATATGGCAGTAAGGTGTTTTGTGAAATAAATTAAAATAAGATGGACAATAGAAATAAAAAAACCGTGGAAGTGATAAACCGTTTTGTAAATGACACTATACTTATGATTTTAATTAACTTAGTTTATATTTAAATAATAAACATAAAACCTCAGTGCACCAAAAAAGACACCAAAAATAAAAAATTCTCAAATATTGGACCGCGCTCAAAGGCTTTACATGGTGGCCATGGAGAACAGGCGATGCAAAGGCAAGTAGGAGCTGGGCGCCGGGAGACGATGGTGTTGAATGTGGATGAAGCGGCAGATCATGGAGGCATGCGAGAGCAAGGAGCTAAACATACCAACGGAGAATGGCCAAGCCCAAGCAGTAGGCGATTGGAACTTCGAAAATGAATCAAAAGTAATTTTAAAGACCCCTTGTGCAGTTTGATTTATATTATTTGGTAAGATTTTAGGTTAATAAATGGTTAAGGAAATTATTCGCATTATTAATAGGTAGATAATTATAACAGTTTTTTTTCTTTTTGGGTTTTCGAGTCAGACTGATTAAATGTTGTCCTTCACTTAATCAAAGTTTGTATTCCAAAGTAAAGCGGATGTAACAGAAGAAGACTCAAAGCGTTGAAGTGATATTTTTTTAGTACTTTATAGGTTTAATCACACATTTATATATATAAAAAAATAATGAAGATGCTTAAAAGAAAATTGAAAACTATTTAAATAACTACGTATAAATTACCTACGTAAATAACTTTTATTAGTAATATTATTAAATAGGTAAGTAATTATTTTTTTCTTCTTATCAGAATTGAGGTTATCAGTATGTATAGATGTTATTAAATGAGTAACTTCATACTCGTTCTATAAATGTTCTTAGTTAGAAACAGCGTAGTAAAGTCAAAAGAAAAAACGTGAAAGTGATAAACCGTTTTGTAAATGACACTATACTTATGATTTTAATTAACTTAGTTTATATTTAAATAATAAACATAACACCTCAGTGCACCAAAAAAGTTTTCATTACAAAAGTAATGAAAAAGTTGGTTCGAAAAATTATTGATTATTTGTATTAATTTACGGTTTTTGCAATTTTTACTTTTTCTGTACTATAAGACGTTACTTCGTACCAAATTTCAAGATTCTAAGTTCACGGGAAGTACCCTGTAGGTTTTGATTCCCGTGCGAGTTTCGAAAATTTGCGGCATAAACGGCTGTATCTTTTGATTACTTTGGCTTAGAAGTTTGATTTTTTCACAGCTCCAAGGGACAGTAGACCTGAGTATTAGATATAAATTTCAGTTTCATATCTCCACGCGTTCCTGAGAAAAACGGTCTTGACAGACGGACGGACGGACGGATGGACAACGAAGTGATCCTATAAGGGTTCCGTATTTTCCTTTCGAGGTACGGGACCGTAACAAAAAAGCTTTTGCATCTGTTAGTTTGAAATAAGTTACATATAGGATTTGTAATGATGATTAGGATTTATTTATGGAAGTTAAGGAATATACGGTTTATAAAGTTTCACATGCGATTGGACTGATCACCCAAAAGCGATGAATTTCTTATTTACCTTATACCTATTCAATTTGGGATTGTTTATTTATTTTGATAGGTTTTGGAAAGACAAGGTAAAAATAAAAAGCTCGTTTATACGGTACACATAAAGTAAGAGGTACTATAGGGCAGGTCCTTCAGATTTATCAAGTGTAGACGAGTTTCCCCCTCGAAACTGTTTGGAGACCAGTAGATGTCTTAATTCATGATACTATATTAATGATGGTACACGGCGGGTCAAATCCTTCTGTCGGTCATGGTGCGAACGAGTTTCCTCTGTGAGATAGTCGGAGTCCAAAGAGGCTTAAAGTATGACCCCCAAATATAGGTTGTGCGCACCACCCTAATGGCACTTAGTTGCCCATTTTTAGGGTTTCGTATCCTAAAGACAAAAAACGAAACCCTTCTAGATTCGGCCAGCCCGATGTATATCACAGCCACTTTATTCCAAAACTATGAGGATTACACAGTTGAAACTTGGTAGGTAGATGTATTCTGTAAACCGCTTTACGGTTTTTACATAAAAATAAAAAAATATATGAATTAAGGGGGGGGGGGGGGGCTCCCCATACATGGGACTGTTACTGAATTTTTATTTTTCATTAAACCTATTCGTGTGGGATATCATTAGATAGATCTTTAAAAATTACATTGAGATTTCTAAAATAGTTTTTTCTCAAAGTCAACCGTTTGAAAGTTATACACTTCCAAAGTGGAAAAATGTGTCCCCCCCCTAACTTCTAAAATAAGTAGGGGAAAAATAAAAATAAAATATGATGTAGATCTTTATAAAAACTTTCAACCGAAATATATTTAGTAGTTTCAGAGCTATAGCACATATAACTTTGTCATTCATACAAACACTATGAAAAAAAAGTTATTCTTGCAGACGTAAAATTATAATGGCATTTTGGCAATAATAATAATAGAAACTTTATTGCACACGATACAAAAACAAACGCATACAGAGAAAATGACAAAAAAGAGGAACACACAATAGGCGGCCTTATTGCTACGTAGCAATCTCTTCCAGGCAACCTTGGGTGAGAGACGAAACCCTTCATGTGCGAGTTCGACTTGCACTTGGCCGATTTTTTATGTTTTATTATTATGAAGTGCAGTCGACTATGAATAAATATGTTAAAGTGTGTACCAATAATGATCAAATAAATAAAAAAATAAAAATTTAAATATGCAGGCGCCGGGCGAATTATGATATGTGAGTACCTAGTAGGAAATGTGTATTAGTGTACCGTACCAATAATGTTGTCATTATGAATTATTGAGACTATAACGAGCAATTATAAAACCATTTTCTCCATCGCAAACGACGCGACGCGCCTTTGTGCGAGAACTTGGTATAAAGTGTAAAGAATGTTAAGAGAAAAAAAGAATATTGTGGGATAGAAAGATTGAGAAATAGGAGATTACGAAATATTATAACATAAGAAACGGCTAAGGATTATTTAAGATTGATGAATCATTATATAGGTCGGTAATTTGATATGACGGTTTGAAGGAAGATAATAATACAGAAGGTTAAAAGTTTTTTTTTAAAGGGAAGTTATTAAGTGAAGAGTGTTTAAGAAAAGCTATGTTTTAGTATAATAGCTAAAATAAAAGTACCTTAAAGTAACTTGAAAAGATGAATATTTTTATAAAAGGTAGAATGTTAAAGAGATATTTAAAGTATTAATTATTTGAAGTCAGTTAGTAATCGTCCGTTGTTATATTATTTCGTTCACCCGGTATCCCATCATTGCATGCAATGCAATAGTAGGATCGATTTGTATTATTATATTAATTGTGATTTTTTGGGCATGCATGAAATATTTAAAATTGATTTTGTTTTGTTTGCAAAATTATGTTCTTTGTGGAAAAATTGAAATCAGGACAGAAAACTACAAGTGTAGATTTTATGTTTCTATTTACAAATTTCTTTTGGGAAAATCGTTAACTTAACGTAATCAGTTTATTTTAATATTTTTTTTTGGGTTTGTATTGTTTGCATAGAAAAAAAAATGTACCTAGCCTACGTTTAATTTACGTATTTTTTTTGCGTTCAGGGGGAAGGTGTAGTGGGTGTACCACGTGTAGTATACCAAAGGAATTCACAAACAAATATGTAACATGAGACTAGAGAGATTATAAGTATGGTTGTCGGTATGGATCAAAGACATAGTTCTAGGAAGTAGATAGTTAAAAGGAAAACAGATTAAGTTCAAATGTAAACATGTAACTAGACACCTACCCTGTACGACCTCCCCATAGTATTAAGATTGTATATAAGGAAATTAGTATTTTATTAACGGCAGTCAGTAATCGTCCGTTGTTATATTATTTCGTTCACCCGGTGTCCCATTATTGCATGACTCTATCGAGAGAAAACACATCGCGCAAAACATTTACAAACACAAACTAATGACGTGGTTAACTGAAAAATGCTATTTTGCGACAAATGACTATCTCATAGACAAAAAAATAGGTTCGGTACTCCATTCTAAATAAATAAATTTAATGAAATTTAATATTATGATAACATTAATAACATTTTGCATGCTAAATAAGCAAAGTATTTTAAGCAACATTATTGATAAGTTTTCCCATCATGTCCAACCATATCTTATGCAAATAAAAACCTATTCTATACTATAAACAACCGATCCAGGTCAAAACTCCCTCACCTCTACGAGCACCAGCTACGCTGTTACTTTAGCACAGCTTAGAGGGTTCACCTGTCCCAAATCCTGCTCCGTCGCCAGTGAACACTAAGCCATTTTATGGCGAAAGGGAAGAAATTACGGGTTTCAGCAGGTGAATTCGTCTTCGAACCACCTTTAAAACATATACCTTATCTATAATTTGACAAGAGTCATGTTCTTGGATATCTCCTTATATTTAAGTAGATATTAAAAATATTAACCGCAGGCTGTGGTCTATTGGTAACACTACCGGCATCAAACCCAAAGGTCCAATTTTTTATTCCCAGTGGAAGTGCATATTGTATTCGGTTTGATTGATGGTAGAACTTGTTGTAAATGCCTGGTTAGCTACCACAAGCCTATCTAAATCTGACGCCATAACAACAATGTTTTTTGCAGCATTGCTGGGTTTCGGAAATCGGAAATAAGATAGCCAGTTCCTCAGCGCTTGAAGATTTCGGGAGAACCGTGCTTCCATCTCCAGCCTTATCACGCTTCCCTTAATATCGGGTATGATAAAGGCTAAGCGTTTCCCCGTTCCTCATTAATAATTTTGTCAGGTGCTTTCAAGACAAAACTCCACCATTGGCGGTATTTTTACTTTCAATGCAATATTTTCCCGGGTGCATGTGAAGAAATTTTCCTTTTCGTTTTTTACATACTGTGCTGGCACTGCTTTGAGTTTGGGTACATCCGCAGTGTTTCAGTAATAGAGGAAGTTTGCTTTTTCTGAGCTGGAAATCATCCATTTAGTGTGTTCCCAGACAAGGGCGAGAAATCCAAATCGTGCTGCCGGAACTGCCGTACCCACTTTGAGCGCAAACGAGGTTGAAATTAAAATGTTATATAAACTGCCGACCGAACACCACTTCTTGTTCTCGATATAAAGTGATGTCAAAAAGATCCGTGTAGTCCCGGGTCAGAATTGGACTACCCCATTTGTTCATATGGATGTCGTACGAGACAACTTAGAGAGCATATCGGTACGTGACCCTGGATTACCGAAGTACTACAACTTTTTTTAAAAGATTCTTCCGAGTCTGTAGTACCCTATCTTTTCTTTGTCTACACCAATTCTATAATTATACTTTATTTTCGTAAGGCACAGAACGACCTTAGAATAGAGTAGAATAGATTAATTACTTATGATATGGAAAACTTATCAATAATGTTGTTTATCATACTTTGCTTATTTAGCATGGAAAATGTTATTAATGTTTTAAAATATTAAATTCATAATCAATTTCTAAATTTCATTAAAATTAATATATTATATTATATTTTACTCTTTTTGATAGCTTGAGAGTTTGGTTGATGGTAGTTTGAATTTATGTGGGTTTTGATAGTTTGGATTGTAAAAGCAGATAATAAAATATAATCACTCTAACTGTTTTCGTTTTTAAATTAATTACAGTCCTGTAGTCATCATTGTGGTCCATTCGTTCGCCTATCAAAAATTTAAATCACCTTTTTTCAAAACATTTTTCCAAGATTCCAAAACAAAAGGTGAGAGTGAACAAGCGCAGGCTGGATCCTCCGCGGAGACCCAGCAGCGAGTGCACTTGGAAGCTAGCACTAGCGCAACATGCGAAGCGCCAGGTACGGCACGTTCTATTGTTTCAGGTTCCATAACGTCATCCGCAACTGTCAAAGCTCGCTCCATAGCTGCTCAAGTAAAGACGCACAAAAGCTTTTGGAATTAGAGCCGCCATATACAGCCGTCCAGCTCTTTGTATGGGGAGGCCACACTGTATGACGTGCCACACACGATCGGGGCTCTTTGGACCTATTAACGCACCAGAATAACAAACTTGTAAATCGTTCTCGCAGCCAACGTGTTAAGAAACGCAATCTGTAATGTCAATGTCAATAAATTTTATTTGTAATCAATGATATTACCACAGCGTAAGAACTAACAGTGGGTCAACGCCTTTGATGTCTCGCGCAATGCCGCATTTATCTGGACATTCGTCATTGGAGCAGGGTTGTCACATTTCTTTATTTTTTTACGTAGTCTCTTATATCACACATATACGTACTACCTTATTGGTAGTACGTGTATGTAGTATATTAGGAATATAAAGTAAAAAGAAATATAAGTACACAGACATTATTCGTTTTATTATTAACAAAAATAGTTTATAATAAAATTACAAAGTAGTGAAATCAGTAAAACTTATAATACACACATATTGAGCTCGTTTCTTATATTTAGATTTTAGTTCAAATGGATATTTTTTTAATGAGTTAAAAGCAAAATTAAATTAGTATTCATAAAAAACCATGAAATAGTGAGACGTAATCAGCACCCCCGAAAACCATGAATTCGACACCCATTTTAACTTTATTTAAAATGTCGTATCCGCCATCTTGGATACTTAAATAGATGTTATATTCGTAATCGGCACCCCCGAAAACCTTGAATTCGACACCCATATTGACTTTATTTAAAATGTCGAGTCCGCCATCTTGGATCCTTAAATAGATGTTATATTCGTAATCGGCACCCTCGAAAACCTTGAATTCGACACCCATATTGACTTTATTTAAAATGACGGGTCCGCCATCTTGGATCCTTAAATAGATGTTATATTTGTAATCAGCACCCCCAAAAACCATGAATTCGACACCCATATTGACTTTATTTAAAATGTCGTTTCCGCCATCTTGGATTCTTTAATACGATAAAATTTATATTTCAAAAGTCAAAGTGAAAAAGTATGAAAAAAATCGTTTATGCATAATAAATTATTATACTTATTATATAAGTATCAAAATCATTTTTAAAAATATTAATGCTTATTGATTTTATTTAAAATGTCGTCTTAAACCTCCGCCATTTTGTTTATACCAAAATTAAATATTACAACAGAACACTTACAAACATTCTAACAAAATAAAATATTATTACACTTAACTTTTATCGGTGTGCGGAAACTGATGAAATTCTTATTTACACCAGATGATGACATGCGTCTCTCACAGCACGTAGTATGGACCATTATAAATAAAATATTTTAATATAATGCTTCACTAATAAAATGTGGCACTCCTGACCGGCGTGTCCCAATCGAGTGTATGGCAGATTGGGCTCGCTACCGCCCCTCCCTCGCCCCGCGAACCCCGCACGATTGCTCTGTCTAGACGTGTCCGTTGGCTGACTGTAGGGAAGGGAAATATATAGACTGTGATATTACTGTGTGTATTGAAATAAATAGAGATAGGTTAGACCTTGGAGAAGCACATGTGTCCGTGTGAGATTTTTTCGTTTCATTTTACTTGTCTACTCGCTTTTCCAAGTCCGGGTTCGAAACACGGATTCAACTAATTTTTAATGGCTTCTCAGCATCCGTTTCTTCAAATTATTATGCCTACTTTGGTCGTATCCTCGTAACGTGACTTCTAAAAAAACATAAAGTAACACAAAATGTAGAACAGTAATGTGTCAATAAAAAACGCGTTTTAATGCGTAAAAGTTTTTTTTAAAACAGTACCTAAGTATAGTACCTAGACCCCCCTAGGTTTAGTTTAGCCAACTAGTTTTAACACATGACTAAAGATAACGGGGTTTTTTTTAACATTATTTCAAACCTGAATACTCGTTGAAATAAATCAACTTTTACGGATATCAAATGCGCTATATTTCCACGAACTAAGTTGTAATTGTCCGTATTTTTAGGTTTTTTAGGGGTTTTTTGATTTTCCCGACGTTTCGGCACCTTTACAGCTGCCGTGGTCACGGGATGACTGGCTACTTATAAGTCTACCCTCGAAAAGTTAATTTATTTTCGTTCGGATACGGTTAGACATTTACTATGACACAAATTATTATTGATTTGATATTTTGATTTAATTGTTATTTTAATTCTTTATTATTAAGAAGAGAGAAAACTAAAGACTCTACTGGCAGTTCACAAATTGGGAGGACCTTCGAAGAAAGAAACTGCCAAGAAAACTTCGAAAGCGGGCCGACCTCCATCTTTATAAAAAAATAGGATATGTTGTCTCCACCTTTACTTTTTTATATTTATTTATCTACAAAAAGATAAGATGTACGTATCTGAATACTCGTACCTAGTTATGCATTAAATTATTCGGTACTCTTCCTGTTTCACGTAGGAACGCTTCTTCAACTGCAAAATAAATTTTATTTCTTTGTTTATTATATGAATAAAATAATGAGTGACATTTTATGTTTTGTATACATACCTTTAAAGATATATTGGCTTATGTTTATTTGATAAATATTAAACAAGAAAATATACTAGAAAAAAAGTAACTTATCTCATGTCGCCCTGACGGAATTCGAACCCGCATCCTTGGGAATCTACCCGCAAAAAAATCCGCAAAAAAAATCCGCAAATCCGCAGCCCGGAAAATATAGGTAATATAAGATATGGGTAGTGCATTGACACTACCCATAATATAAAAATAGCATTGTAAAATGCAAAATTATAAAGCTATAATGATAATTTCTTTTTTTGGCACGGCAGTCGTTTCATAATGATTTTTTTCAACGTTGTTGGTAGTTGAGCGGCTGGACAGTCCATCGCGGCCTCTGCTGCGGTACGCGACGCAGGGCGTGCGCGCGCGCAGCGGACACCTGACGCTCAACAGGCCCTACCGGTTCATATACAGGTACGGACACCTGTTGCCGCAGCTAGGGGCGGCGCGGTGCTCACCAAGCCCTACCAGTTCATTTACAGATGAAGTCACTTCAAGTGCAGCAGCGGACACCTGTCACCTCAGCTGGCCGTAGTTCAGGAAATATCTACGGAGGAGAAATAATTTTCTTTTTTTTTAAACGTTCGGAAACTTTTTTTTTTAAAGTCGCGGGCGGAAATCTTGTTAGAAATAAAATTAAGTAAATATCAGACAACCATCAACACATTGATGTGATTCTGAAATAAAAGATAAGTAATCACTTGACTGTGTTACGAATACACACATCTCTAGATAGCCCAGGCACAGAAATTATACAAAAGTTGCCTTAGAAAGGGATCAAACCCACAACCCCTGCAACGATCGACCCGCTTTCAGTGGACTCACGCAAGCGATCATCGCACTGTTTCATTCTGACGATTGGTACGAGTGGATATTTAGATATTTAATAGAGAAGAAACAAAAAGTAAAGTTTATTTCAATAGTTTTTTTAGGGTTCCGTACCTCATTAAGAAAAAACGGAACCCTAGGATAACTTCGTTGTCCGTTCGGCCGTCCGTCTGTCAAGACCGTTTATTTCAGGAACGCGATACCTCCATCAAACTGAAATTTATATCTAATACTCGGGTCTACTGTCCCTTGAAGCTGTGAAAAAATCAAACTTCTAAGTCAAAGCAATTAAAAGATACAGCTGTTTATGCCGCAAATTTCCGAAAATTTTCGAAAGTTGCACGGGAATCAAAACCTACAGGGTAATACTCCCCGTGAATTTAGAATCTTGAAATTTACAGATAAAGTAAAATTGCGAAAACCGAAAATTTTTTGTTACATCATATAATAAAAAATATTTTACGGAACCCTCGGTGCACTAGTCCGACTCGCACTTGGCCGGTTTTTATTTTTATTTTGAATTTAGTCAGCGCCCATCGTCTAGCTTCATGGTGTGAGTGGTGTATATGCAAGACCTTTAATGTGTTAAATATAGTCCAATCTCAAAAAGCTGGTGTTTGCAAATTAAATACCGCACTTATATATTTTTATTTTTCTTGCTTTGGTTGGCACCGACTCAAAAAAGTATATATTTTTTCTTTTTGAAGTCGGTTTTAATTGTTTTAATTGTTTTTTATTGAGAACTTATTCTAACTTTAAAAATAGTGTTTTAAAGTTAGAATAAGTTCCGCACTCACCTACACTAAAAATCGGAACTATGAATTTGTCAGCTATGATTATGACATCTAGATATATAGTGACGAAAACAAAACTATTTTCAAGGTTTCCTGAAAACTACTGAGCCGATTTCAAAATTTAAAAAAATGGGATCAACTTGGGAGCAAACCTGATGTAATAGCGTTTGAATCATTCCAATTGGTCCAGCCGTCTTCGAATAATCGGTGAACATACTTAAAAAAATATAGGTGACGAATAAACTCCTTCTTATACTTATGATAAATTTTAAATAAATTTTAAACCTTTGGAAATCCGGTCAAATGTAAGACCATTGGACCGGATTTCCAAAGGTCGTGGGTTCGATTCCCATCTGAGAATTCAGTTGTGGCCGAGTTAATTTTTTTCTATTTAAAATTTATCATAATTATAAAAATACCATTGAAAAATGCAAAAAATCAAAAATCATAACCTCCTTCTTTTTTGAAGCCGGTTAAAAATTGCGTTGCGTTAACTCGACAAACTCTCACTACCCTTCCGATGGCGTAGCGTAGCTTCTTCGAAGTTCCCGTTCTTATTAGGATCTAAAATTTTAAATTGAATTATAAATTTTTAAACCGACTTCCAAAAAGGACGAGGTTCTCAATTCGGTTGGTATGTTTTTTTATATGTATTACACCGATTACGCCGAGATTTCTGAACCGATTACGATACGTGGTTCTTTTTTTCTTCAATTTGGAATAGTTGCCACTTGGTCCCGTAAAAATTTTGTTCAGATTGCCCCAGTAGTTTTTATGTTTTGAGCATTTTGTTAACTTGGATGATGTAATTTTATCTTAGACTAGTCTTTTTCTCAAAGTGGGCGATAACGCCCCCTTGTGGGCGCTGGCGACCTAGGGGGGCCAGAAAAATAGTAAGATATGGTAAAGTAGAAAGAAATTGGGGGGCGCTGAAAAATAATTGCTTTTCAAAGTGGTCGGCAGACGAAATAAGTTTGAGAATCACTGTCTTAGACGATGTAATTTTCACGATACTTATGTTTATAATGTACATGAAATCTTATCTAATCTAGAAATAACCTTCCGTACCTATTACAGACACTAAAAAGTAAAAAACTGCGTTATAAAAACCGACATCAAAAACTAAAAAGCCAAAAATAAGCCCTTTGGAGTCGGTGCCGAGCCGAGGCAAGAAAAATAAAAGAACCTTAGCGTAGAATGCCTTGGCTGGCACCGCCTTCAAAAGGTTTATTGTTACTTTTTGGTTTTATTAATCATTTCCCAATTTCAGGTTGAAGAAAACGCCTCGATACAAGTATCCCTGTACATGTCAAGATGAAAAGACTTATTTGACAAGTAATTACAGAAACAATGAGAAAAGTCAAATATTTAAAGGTACTTATTAAAATAATCTTTACTTATAAGACTGCATCTCTCCTTATCTCATTATACAAAGATAAACAGATGGCATTATAGAATCAAAAATCGGTAAACTACCTCAAACTAAGTGGTCGTAATGGGCAGGCTAAGCTTGTATCCAGGAGGCCTTCTCTCTAAGCCCGTAATCATAATCATAATCATAATCATTTATTTTTTGTCAAACATGAGTGTACATTAAATGCAGGTGTCAGGGTTTTGCGTTGTTCATACATGTTTGGCCTGGTGAGGCATACAAAGATACGGGCAACTAAGATACGGGCCCCCGTCCGTAACTTTCCCGAAACTACGGATGGAGCCTACTTTCTATTGATTTCGCATGAACTAGTTTTGGACAAACGTCACAAACACATCGGGAGTAGGGACAATGTCAAAACGTAATCTCATTCATTTTTGGTTCGGGTTTCCGAACTATTAAGCTGTCCGTAGGTGATACGGAGTAGTAACTTCGGGTTTCGTGCTTAAAGAGTAGACCTCCAGTCACCGATTAAAATTAATGTGGCTCTGGAAGTATGAACAGTGATCTCTTCGAAAGTCAAACCGATGGAAGAGTGAGCATTATGCTTTTTGTCTTGCCTTTAAATTAATTAAATTATGATAATAAATATTTTTTCATACAATCACATCAATTGTCTAGTCCAAGGTAAGTTTAATTAAGAACTTGTGTTATGTATACTAGATAACGGATAAACATATCTTCTTTTTTTAATACATAGATAATATACCTAAAATGTCCTTTCACGCGCTCTGGATACTACAAGGACTCATTTACGGCGAAGTCAATCAGCCTTTGGAATAACCTCCCGTATGATATCCGTCATTCGAAGTCACTTGCCATTTTCAAAAACAAATTGCATTCACATCTTCTCTCTAAGTCCTAGTTTGCAACTACCTTCTTTTTTATTTGTTTATTATCAAGTATATATTATTATAATATATATATATATATTTAGTTGTTATTTATTTAAATATTTTATTTTTATTTATGACTATGTATTTAGTAGTTTATGTAGGTAGATTTATTTATATGTTCAGTAATATTGTTAAGTAAAGTTTGTCATTCTTGCTTGTTGCCTGTGCACTACCTCTCGCTCTCTCTCAATTTTTCCTATGCCTCAAAGGTTGTCTGGAAGAGATCGCTCGATAAGGCCGCCTTTGCCCACATTTATGTCAACTCTTTCTTGTGTTTCTGTCTGTATTTTTGTGTGTGCAATAAAGTGTTTTATCTATCTATCTATCTATCTATCTACCTATGAAACACCAATACCAAGACAAAGAGACATGTGTGAAACATTTGTCTTGTCCGGGAATCGAACCCGGGACCTTTAGCATAGATGGCAGGTATACCTACCCCCTACGACTACGACAGGCCGTTAAACTATTACTAGCTACCTGACAGACACAATGCAAAAAAAAATGCATGCAAAAAGTAAATAAAGAAATAATAAACTTCAAAAATTAAAACACCTTATCGCTACGATACGACTACGCGTGTCGTAGCGCGTATCCCGTCCCGCTTCGTAGTCCGTAGATGCATTCGTCGCGCGTTACGTAACGTGCACCCGTAGGCAACACTCGTAGTCATCTACGAAATATTTAGTTCTATTCTATTTGTATCTTTTAATTACCAAGAGTGATAAGATTATGTGAAAAAGTTATATTTTTTGAAGTGAAAACTTCTTTAGAGGCGTTGTGCGCATCAGATTGTGCGCATCAGAGTTAAAAATTTTTGGGATGGGTAAAAAATGGTAAAGTCGCGTCAGGACACGTGACCCTGTTCGAAAATTCGTAAGGCGGAGGGAGAGTAGAGCGCCGGCCGGCGCGGCGTAGGAGAGGAAGAAATATCCTCCTCTCTTTCTACCGCGCGGCGAAAATGTCTGCCTGCTCCTGCTATTTCGTTCAAGCGGTTTTAACTTCTGCCGGCACTCCCGGAGTGCAACCCGTTGATTTTTTAGGCATGCGCGTGTCTATTAATTGAAAACGAAATCTGAAATTGGCATCGGTTAATAATACTTAACTTCTCGTATGCTGAGATTCTAGACACAATAGAAAATCAATTGTGTCTCGCGTGTATCTACGTTCCGGCATACAAAGGGTTAAGTATAAATCCTTAAAACATTCCAACTTAAGTGTAAGTGTGAGTAAAAAAAAAACTATTATAGGACTAAACTACTGATTGGAAAAAAGGTATCATTTTGTGAATCGTATAATATCTATTTACAAATAAACACACGTACGCTATGCAGAAAACTTCAATAAACCTTACTCATTAAAACAAGATATGATACAGAAAATTAGTCAGCATTGCAAATTGCGTACAGAAAGTTACATAAGTTACAGCACACGCAAGGCCGGCCTACCCCAACCCTTCAATAACTAAAGATACTATCTGTACAAACGCGTGATAGAATCCAAAGTACAGTGCCAGCGATATTTTATTCAATACCTGTGTGCGTAGTCAGAAATTAGGGGCGAAAATGAGGGCGATAGCAGACATGCTACTTTTAGCATCGGCGATCGACGCTTCTGCGACTCTGTATCGACGCTGCATCGCGTTTTAGCAACTTTCTGTCTGTTCAGATTATGATCGGAGAAGCAAAAAAAATATATAAATAATAATTTTATTGAAGTGAAAACCTCTTTAGCGGCGTTGTGCACATCAGAGTTTAAAATTTTTGGGATGGGTAAATAATGTTAAAGTCGCGTCAAGACACGTGACCCTGATCGAAAATTCGTAAGACCATTTACCGTTGACCTATTTTAAATTACATAAAGTCTCACACTTGAACGATCTACGTATATTAGTTAATAACAAACATTATATAAAGATCTCTCATTACTACCAACTTTCATATTCGATGCCAGGTCAGTTTTAATGGATTTACCTGCCAAATCAAGTTGGTCTCCGTTTCCATCAACTTTTTATGAAGTTGTGGTCAAGAAATAGTGGATTTTGATCGTTATTTTCGAGCGGTTTTCACTTCTGCTGACACGCCCAGAGTGCAACCTGTTTAATTTTTTCATAAATTCACACATACAAAATTATAGAACAGACATTATGCAATTAAAGGTAAACCTTTTAATTTTGCCTGAGCTAGAAAATCCTGTGTTACAGGCAAGAGTAGTGAAAGAATATCAAATTACAACTAAAGAAAAACAAATTAAGCACTTACAAATAAATCAGCTCAAATTATAATAACGTCGTTTTAAAGATAAACATAAAACATTGCGTATAAACATAAAACATAAAATCTCTAAGATCTCTAAGACACGGTACCGGAATCGCACGTTTTAACGACCGACTTTAGCATTATGTCAAGTCAATGTGTCTGGTATCCCAATGTGTGTGGAGTTTAGCGTTCAGCCTCTGTTTCGAGCTTCTAAAAAGCGGCTAAATCGCCGGTCGCCGATGCCAAAAGTAACATGTCTATGATTTTTTAGTTTTTGCATTTTCAGTGCTAATTTTATATATGATATTTTTTTGGAAAAAACTGACTCGGCCAGAAGTTATTCACAGACAGTCTTGGTAGCTCAGTGGTTAGAGCAGTGGACTGGATACCCAAAGGTCGCAGGTTCGTATCCTGTCTGAGAATAACTTCTGGCCGAAGCGGTTTTTTTTCAATATTTTAGTTTTCAATAGTAGCATGTCTACTGTACACTGTTGCCTTTATCGCGTGCGGCGGCGGCGGCGCGGATGGCGGCAGCCGGTCCGGCGAGCCGCGCCGCCGGTGGGCCCGTCGGCGCCGGCGACCGACGCGCCCGCCCGACAGGCTGCCGCGCCGCGGTGACGCGCCCTTGCTTGCTTATGCAAACTGAAGTTCTTGATGTGTTCTTGTGATCTTGACTAAATTCAAAAGATAGGAGACCGTTTTTAAGCTACTTAGGGCCACTTGTGCCAAACTAGGTAAACATTTCGCATTTTGAAATTTTGAATTTTAAAAGTGCGGTAATATTACAGTACGGGTACCTACCTACTTAAATTGCAGTTTCCGTAAATCTTTTAGACCCAACCAGTGCAAACCCTGAACGTTATGCTCTAATAACCCCGCTAGCCGCTAGGGATTCTTGGCGTGAGGTTATAGATAGATGTACTTTATGAAACCGGTTTTTAAGTATTATTTGTAAAAAAAAAAATACATTCCTAGTTAGTGTCTCGAGGTAGTGGGAGCCTAATGACCTGTAACACAGATATTTTATATTTAGCTCAGGCATCAGTCTCACACAAACTAAATATGCAACAGCAATACCTAATGTTTCGTAAATTTACTTAAGTTTGTGATGAGAAAAATATTTTTTTATTTATTTATTTATATTATTCCTTCATTCACCTGAAGGTTAGTTATCGTTTTGAATTCGCAGCCGTCGAATAGGCGGGAAAGCGAGGCGCCTCACGCGAGCGCCAGTGGCGCCGCGGCGCGACGCCGGCCGGCCGCGTCGCGTCGGGGGTGTGTGTGACTCATATTCAACCCCTCGGCTTGACAAAGCCAATTAAAGTAACATTTTATATTAAAAAAACAAGAAATCTCCAGCTCTTTGGGTTCTCGAGTGGCCACCACGAACTTCGGGCCTAGTATCACGCTGCGACATACTCGATTTGGAAATGTTTTGGAGATTTTGGTGGTAGTAGAGATTTCACTTATATTTTGTCAAAAATGTCGAATTCAGATGTGACATCCTGAGGATAGCCCTCTGCGCCCTGGACGATGCACTAGGTGGACCCCACTAGGTGGACAGATGACCTGGTGAAAGTTGCGGGGTGCCGATGGCTGCAAGTCGCTCTTTGTGGCGTTCGAAAGAGGCCACTAACGACTGATGATGATGTAGCTCTTTGGAAGAAAAGGCAGAAGGTATTATATTAACCGCCTCTGTGGTCTAGCTCTAGTTGTAACAACCACCGGTATCAGAGCCAGAGGTCCCGGGTTCGATTCCTTCCCAGCTGGGGTACATATTGTATTCGGTTTGGTTGGTGGTAGGGCTTGTTGTAAGCCCGCCTGGCTAGCACCATCATCTTATCTAAGTCTGACGCCATAACAAAAATGTTTTTCAGCATTGTTGTGTTCCGGCAGTTATAGATAAGATAGCCAGTTCCTCAGTGATTGAGGATTCTCGGAACAACTTATTGGTCTATTATTTTGAGATTTAAACGTTTTCTATATATCTTTTACTTTTTAAAGGGTAGTATTTAACCGATCGACTAAAAAACTTTTTGAGCGACAAAAATACTAGGTGAGCGACTTACGGTCGGTTTCAATAACTTATCCGCAGTAAGAGATAGGCTTACTAGAGCTTTGTTGCCTAGATATTTTTGTTATTCAGCCCAAAATAAACCAAAATAACAGCGGTTGCTAAGTAACGTAACCAAGATACGCCTACCTCTTGTTAGGGATAGATTATTGAAACCGGCCGTTGGTCGCCAATCAAACCTAACCTAAACCTATTTTTCCGCATACCCAACCTACGTTTTTAGTCGCTCGATTTAGTAATTTTTAGTCGACCGGTTTATTATGTTCCCTTTTTTAAATAAAGCTTCCCGAATAAACTCTACTGGTCAACCGGGAAGTTCCACGACTGTACCTAAAGGATGAAGACTAAACATTCCGTCTCGTTATAAATGAGAATAAAACTTCTAATCCAAATAACCTTACCAAAAAACTTTTATCTTCGATATTTATATCGACATAAGTAAGTACCTATCGGTCGGTTTTAATAACCTATCCTCAGTTAAGAGATAGGCTTACTAGAGCTTTGTTGCCAAGATATTTTTGTTAATCACCCTAAAATAACCCAAAATAACAGCGGTTGCTAAGTAACGTAACCAAGATAGCCTACCTCTTGTTAGGGATAGATTATTGAAACCGGCTCTATAACTGTATGTAGAAACTATCTGCATGTTGTAAAGTTGATATTTTACTTTTGTTACAAAAGTGTTTTTTGTATGTCGAATATTAAAAACAGGATTGTTAATTGAAAGAGCGACAAAGGTAGGTACTTATCTATAGATACTTGTATACATCTCATTTATACATACAAATAATATAGATATAATAGAAAGACTTTAGTATTTGCACACGCATTATCACTACCTAAATGATAAGTTCAGCAGTCAATTAATTCCTAATCATTTATAAAGTTAAATTAACTAACCAACCTGTTTGTTTAAATGACGTTCTCCATAATGGAGCTTCAAAACCGACTCCTAAAAATTGATTTTGTAATAAGTAAGTATACGATGATGCTGGTTTGTTGTGATGATGGCTTAGTCATGTTAGCTTTAATATAATGGCTCTGATTGCGGGTCATTTAGTATACATATGACCGTGCGCCGGTATAGAAGCGTGTCGCGCGTGCGTGGCCGAATTGCGTCGAGAGGCCGCGAGATGGCGTATTCTCTTGCGCAAGCGCAGCAAGGATATTATGGATATTTACATCTTGATTCGATACCCTTGTTTATTGGTGAGCTACTTATTTTTATAAATTACTTAAGTATTTAAGAATATTAAAACATCTCATAAAATATTATAAAACAAAGTGGTAATTAAACAAGAAAACAAAGTGATGAATTAGCATACTTTCGTACCTAACTTAAAACTTAAAAAAAAAATTGAATCTTACTTTAATAATGTAATAAAACTTAGTATCTACCTACGATTAAGATTTTCTAAGCTGCTATTATAAAAATCTTGCAAAAATATTAGGGCTATTCAAAAGTACAATTTAACGAACATAAACACGACGACATCACTAGGGCAAAAGTTTATATTGGTAGGAAATAAATTATGTTATGAAAATCTGTTAAACTAATATTTCTATCGTCGCAAATAGGGACAGTCGGGTTAGAACAGCCCGGTTGATCAGTAGAGATTTTTTATGGAGCTATATTTAAAAAGTGACAGATGTATAGAAAACGTTTAAATAACAAATAATAAAGCACCAACAGGTGTTTCATTTGAAAAATAAATTATTTCTTTCAGGTACCTTAGTACTTTCCGAGAAAACGTTTCCCAAAAAACTATGCTGGTCAACCGGGAAGTTCTTAATTGATATTGTTACGATACGTTCCGCGTAAATTTTCTTCCATGTTTGCATTTAAACTAAACAAGTTCTAGGTAGGTACCTACAGTTATTCGTCCCTTTATCCTGTCCATATCCACTGTCAAACATAAACCTAAAGCTGAAGGTACAAAACATCATTCATTGATAGAGTGGTTCCGGTAAAATGAATGAGAAATGTAACATTCAGCCTTTATTAATTTTTGAATGGAAAAATATTTTATAAAGAGAACGTAAAAGTACTCGTGGTAAAAGTGCGTAAGCGTGACTCAGACTTTCCCCTGAATACCCACCTCCTCACCCCCCTGAAACGAATTCATTCTGAAAGACAGCTCATGCCTCCCACCCACGCATCGTAAAATTTCAGCAGCCTAAATTCATTCAGGCCTTCAGGGCCGTGACTCATAATTTTAGAAGTTCCTATTTTACTTTTAGACTATCTCTTTATATGTTACATCTAAGCAACCGTAACTTTAATGATACTAGCTTAGCTACTAAGTACCTACTACAATACCATTTTTAAGGAAAATGTTTGAATTATTTTGTTTTACCTATGTATAAAAATAGTTGTGAAAACGAAACGTAGTGTGAAGTCTAAATAAGTAATTAACCTTTTGAGTTTACTAAAATTCACAATTAATAAAAAAATATCAGAGTAATAAAATTTAATTGAAACTCAAAATACCCAACCCATTTGGTAATTTGGTTTAAGCGTTTAATTTTAGCTCCAGTTTAGAAGTGAGTTCGAGCAGGCAGCGTTTTGTTTCGCTCACTCTCATGTAAAAAGTTTTAAATTCATTGCGCGCATGCGCCGTGTCCGCATACGTCACAAATTCACAATGAACCACATGACACCTCAGTAGCCAATCAGCGTTAGTCTGTGAAGGTGTGGTGTTCGGCGCTCACTCACACCAATACGATTTTATCATCAGTTTTTTGACATTCACTCCGTGAAGTAGTTCTACTTCGTTTCGCATTTAAAAATTATA
This sequence comes from Chrysoteuchia culmella, assembly GCA_910589605.1. NCBI lineage: Eukaryota > Metazoa > Arthropoda > Insecta > Lepidoptera > Crambidae > Chrysoteuchia > Chrysoteuchia culmella. Next base: position 1,052,152 of record OU342649.1, read on the forward strand.
CTTCCATAAAATTATCGTGATCAATGTTACCCGTCGTTACCTAAACAATCGAGATTAAAGTGTATAAACATTACATTTTGCAACATAACCTGTGAGCAATTCTTGGAAGCGCGTTTGCTGCGATCGAGACGAGACCTTGATAACTACAACTAGTTCTTTGGACGGCCGAGAGACAGTTATTATAGGATCGTTCATGCCTTTGGAGGTATGTTTTAGTTTACAATTTGTGAGTTGATATCGTGTGTGTTGTTGTTGTTAATCCGTAATTAGTTAACCATAACAGTGGTGTGCAGTGCGTTCAAAGTTCATAGCGTAGATTTTTAAGCTTGGAAGTGCAAATGTACCAGCTATGACGGAGTTATTAATATGTGCGTTTTGATGTTGTCGCGTGCGGATGGACCGCAGTTAGTGTCCCCGAGTCGCATTCGTTAAAAAGTGCCATGGACATCGGAGGTAAACCGTGTCAACATTGCATGTGTCTGCCTTTACTAGTGCCGCCTGACAAATTGACACTGGGCGCTTCTCTTGCACGAACTTAATATCTTCTTTACAATACCTAAATCTGGGCTTTGGTATCACTGTAGTTCACTCGCAGATTCTCAATGGTATGTTCCAGCCAACACTGTAATAGCTTGCTCTGCGTAGCTCACTGAGTGTGGTTCTAAAAATAATCTTAAACTAGCCGCACACTGGTCATGGAAACTGGTGTATATGCTTATGATAGAAATGTTACTGCTGTAAATGCCAACAATGAAACGTAGATCATTTAAACTATAATTTTGACCTGCTGAACATAATGTGGTATAAACAACAACAGGTTATTTTTAAATTCAACAGTATGATTTTGATTAAGGTCGAAATTATTTGATATTGGAGTTTTACATCCATATATAAATGCCAATTCCTAGTAATAGCAGTATTTTTTGCAACTACCCATTTTATTTGACTTGTTATTTTTTTAGTTATTGTGAACATAATATATTATCATGCACATTAACCTCTCGATCCCCGGATTATGAGCCACAGTAGATATTATTGTTCTCTGGACACCAGTTCCCGGTTCGGGTTTGATAAATTAATATAAATTGACTACTGAATTGGGTCCCAAATATGTATATAAAAATCTAAAAGGACTAAAATATTAACACTAATATGGTATTCTGATTTTGCTCTTTTTTTACTTAAAACAACCTTAATTATGGTTCCAGTTTAATGAAAACAAAAATATTGAGTGGATGTCAAAATTACACCTTGAGTACAAACCAGAGACTCTAAAAAAGAAAACACCTTAATTGTCATGAATGTCATGATGGATAAATAATGTGATGCATTTGAATTGTCAATACTTTGAGACTAAGGCTGTGGAGCAAAAGTCATTAGAAGAGTTATTTGCTTATCCCCAAATAACAGTTTAATAAATTTTTTATACTCTGTGTAAAATCTAAATCTAAGATTCAAATTCAATTTATGTATTCAGTCCATGCTAATTAAGCTTTTAATAAGCTTAATTAGCATGGACTGAATAACACTCCCCAACCCGGCTGGTCCCCGTGGGGAGTTAGACCAATACCCTCCTACCAATAAAACATCACAAATATTAAAAATTGGCACATACAATGTGAGATCACTCTCTTCAGTCCATGCTATTGTCTGAAAATTATACTATAATTTTCTATATATTTACTTCATAGATTTGTACATTTATTGTCCACTTCAATAAAACACATATAGAAGTCGAGATGTTTATTCATTACAGTATTAATAAGATGAGTAAAATTAACTTGAAAAAAATCTACTTGCCTCTTATTATTTACAAAGGAACTTTGCAATATTTTTTTATGAACACAAAATTTTATACTTACTCTTATTCTTTGAATACTCAAGCATTAAATAACTAATATGGTAAAAATTATTTCTATTCAAGTAACTAACACAAATTAAATAAATATTGAGAATTAAGACTTACTCGACTGAAGCGGGATAGTAATGAGAAAAGGATGAGAGCGAGACTAATTTTGAAGATTAGGCAAAATAAAAAACACGAAATCACTTCGTAGTAAATAACTAAAGCAATTAAAAAGAAAATGAAACTATACATTCCTAAACATTATTGTTGTCCACTAATTAAAGCAATTTCTAATAATACTTATATGTAACCCCTTTTGAGAATTAATCTGGAATTTACGTATTTTTAAGGGGACATTTTAAAGAGAAAAAGGTTCGAGTCAAAAATCGTGTTTCTGAAACTTTACGAATCTAGATGAAGGTATGAAGAAATATATATCTTAATACCAGATTTGTGTAATATCTCTAACCATCCTATAGTTTTATACCGAAAAGTACATACATTTTATATATCAACATAATAATAATAATAATAAAGCCATTTATTCCGAGTTATTTACATCTATGTGACAGTTTGAATTATATTATACAAATACAAATACAAAAGCCTTTATTGCTGAAGTATACATAAAAAACACACCAATAACATTTTTTTCATTTATAATTCAGCGTGTCCTGCAGACACATAGGCCTCCTCCAGCCTTTTCCACCCCGATCTATCCCTGGCCAACCTCAGCCACAGTGGGCCAGCTACCCTTCTTATATCATCCGACCATCTTTTCAGCTGTCGTCCACGCTTGCGAAAAGTGTTTGGTCTGGGGATCCATTCGGTGGTCTTCTTTGCCCACTTCCCTATTTCATCTCTTGTGACATGACCTGCCCACTTCCATTTGAGTTGTCTACTTTTTCGAATGACATCCACAAGTTTTGTAAATTTTCTGATGTCCGTGGCTCTCTTCTTGTCACTCCTTCTGTATCCTAGAATACTTCTCTCCATGCCTCTCTATCAGTGAAAAGAAAACTCTTCGACACATGTATCTTGCCAATACTAACATATGGATGCCAGACATGGGCCATAACACAAGCACTGCAAAACAGAATTATATTATATAAAATAATAAATAAGTATCTTTTAACTCGGTATGCCTCTTGGCATAGGCCTCCTCCAACATTCTCCACTGTGTTCGGCCATTGGCCACTCTTCTCCAGTATGGTCCCAGAGTGAGACGAATGTCATCCTCTCATCATCTAATTTGGCGTCTCCTTCGTCTTTTACCATCTATGGGGTACCATACCATAAGCCGTTTACTCCACTTGTCCAACCTGCAGCAAAGCATATGGCCTGTTCAGCTCCATTTTAGGTGATCAATACGAGTAAGTATGTCATTTACTTTAGTTGTTCCTTATAACAACATTTGGGATATAGTCTCTAAGCTTCACTCCCAACATAATTCTCTCCATAGCCCATTGACACTTGGATAATTTTTGTCGAAGACCATCTGTCAGTGACCAGGTTTCACAGCCATAGGTTAGACAAGGCAGTATGGAAGATTTTTTCGTTTTATATTAAAATGTGATTCTTTTCAATATCAACATACGTAACTTCAAAATTACCAGTTAATAAATTATGTAGGCATATCGTACATATTGAAACTTAGTTATATATCTTGTTAAATATTTAATAACTTCCATTCATATAAAACTTTAAGTGAGTTTGTAAGCAAAATACATTTTTCCTGTTATGAAATGTAGTGAAAAGTGAAATGGCATAAATATCGTAAATTCGTTACGAAAATTCATATCTTAGCGGAGTGAAAATTAGCGTTATTATCGTTTGGCGCGGCGACAGGTGCGCAGGATTGGAAATCGTCTGAATACCGATGTAGTCGCCCGCATGCGCACTGACAGGTGAATGTGGCGGCCGCTGGTTCAGCGATCTCTCTCTATTATTTTTCTACAAATTGAGTTAGCAGAATCTTAATTATTACGATGAGTCAATAATATGCAAAAATATTAAATAAATAAAATGAACAAATTAAATTGCATTGAATAAAAGTAAATAACAACAATAAAAAAAATCGCATCTTTTAAAAAATATACTTAACTAATTGAAATCTTGTTTTGATAATCAATTCTGAGGAAAATCTTGGATATCATTTGAAAGATAACGAAATGGAGTACCCAAAACATTTTTTTTATTGTAATAGTACAAAATAAAATAAAATATACAAAACAATAAAAATCCTTAATTATGCTTTTTGTATTAAATCAACTTAAAAACTACTTGGTTTAAAACAAACCTAAAACCTAGTGATCCAAAATGAGAGGGCAGGGAGGGGCGGTCCCTTGCCCTGATTTTATGGATTTGTCTTCTTAATGGGATACTGGCCCATTCCTGACCAGCCGCTTCGAGTGCTGATTTTCATTATGTTTATTTATTGGGCTTTCAAACGAGGCTTATATTGGTGGGGTTAACTCTTTGCACGCATGTGTATAGGGTAAATAACGCTTGTATGTGTTTGGAGGAGGTGCGACTTTTTTATATTTAGTAGGCATATGATAGATGTTTTTCAAAAGCTAATCTCCCTGTTCTTTAGGATTTAACCCTAATTCATAGTATTTTATTAGTTTTGTTTTGTGAGTCATTAAATTGTGTTAATAATAAATATTTAATAATATGCCCAAAACCCTAACTGTGAATGAACCGTTAGTCGTTCGTATAAGTACCTATCCATATATTATGGCGTTACCACATAAAAATTATATGGTTACATATGGTCGTAGCGTAGTGGTTTTGAATTTTACACGATACTATGTCGTTTATGTTACGCATGTAACGTAATGCTTCTGTTACGTACCTGTATTTAAATTAGTTAAGCATTGCTTAAATCATATGATTCATCATAATTTAAAGTCACATAAAATAAACGATCCTAACTATATTATTAATGCGAAAGTGTGTTTTTTTTCTGAAGGAAGGACAAACAAACACACTAACAGACAAATACACCCCGCCCTAACAAAGCAACCAATCAACTTGATTTTTAATAAAAAAACACATTTTTGACAAGTAGAAAGAGCTCAGCGGGCCTTAATAAAGGTTATGTAGGTACTTTAAAAAAAACGCTACCCGACAGAGGATTTATATCACGAAAGCGACCTTTTATCTGTTCGTAAATTATATATTTTACAAATAACTTTGAAAAAACACAAATCGACAAGTTTTGATTCAAGTCTTGCACGCAAAAGAAGAAGAGACAAAGTAATAAAAGTTCCTTCAACAAAAACTGTCTTTGCTAGCATACAATATAAAAGTAATTCTGCGATTGTGTATAACAAAGTTAATAAAGTTCTAGATTTATATTCAAAAACTTATCATGATTGCAATGTTAAAATTATAAATTGGTTAAAAACATTAAATTACGAAGAAACAGATCATACTAAAAAAAATCTAAATAATAAACATGCATCACCTCTCTCACACACACACACACGAACACACACACACCCACACACACACACACACAATGTAAAAATAAACATTTTTTTTTCTTTTTTGTACATTAAATATATATATATTAGTTATGATAAGGTAATGTAAGATATGGAGGAGCGGATACTCCTGGCACAAGTATATATATACTTAAAAGGAATATCCAATATCTAGCTTTATTAATCATGTACCTTACGAAAGAAATAAAGATATTTTGTATTTTGTATAGTGAGCGATATCGTTGTGCTATGAGCTATAAGCTATATGCTATTATATTATAGCGTAGTCTGAAAAGCGCTTAACATAAGTACTTAACTACTTTTTATTCCCACGGGAATGGGTACCACGGGGGCGAAACCGCGGGCGTAAGCTAGTTAATCAATATTTTTTTCTGTGAAGTTTCTATCATTATGTTTGCACCTTTCTTTCCAGTTCAGAATTTCAGATGATTTTTTTTAATCAGTATCATTATTACTTATTTTTACGTAAACATCATCTTAAAAAGGCATAAGAGTGGGTTACAAGTGCACACTTTAACCGCGAGTTGTAATCAATACCTGGGCTCTTAGCCAAAGTAACAATTCATAAACGATAACGAAGTTCGAGAAATATTAAATGTATGTGATTGGCGGATTGGCATGAGCCGCGCTAAATCACGTGGTCTTACCGCAAGTTAATTGGCGAATATAGACAATAACGAATCGAATTATCGTTTCGCTACATAACGATGTCACTTTGTCTACGGACCCAGGTTAGTTGTGCTGATAACGAAACGACTTGTGTGTGCACTCTGCCCTTGGAAAGATAGCGTTTCCAGTGCCACTGACTTATTTATTATGAATATAATGGTTTTAATTACACTAATAATACACTAAATAACATTAATTACCAAAGCTTAAACTTCTTTAAAAGCTGTAACTTTCATAAATCCTGCCCCCCTATATATCTAAATTGTAAATAAATATCTAATATTGAAGTACTTAATCTTATGGCTCGTTTACAGTAATTAACTAAATTAAATTATTTCGTGTAAACAAGCACTTAAAAACTCAACACGCATAGTTAAAATTTTGTTAATTACCTAAGAAAGAATTTGATACATGTCAATGAGCCATATGATTACTCATAGTCCTAGGATAGTAGCTGATGGTAAGGATTTAAATCAAATATAAATACTTACGAAGCTTTAGACTGCGTATCCTATACTACACTAAAAGCTAGCGCAGACGACGGATAACGGAGGACTTTTTGTCCGCGACACGTCTTTATTGTTAACCAAATAAGATTCAACTTAGATCGCGTATATCCATGAAAAGTACGCGATAGTCCTCGTTATTTATTCAACTTTATGTTCTTAGTAATAAGGTCGTGTCGCGGACAAAAAGTCCTTCAATGTCCGTCGTCTGCGCAGGCCATAAGTATTATTAATTCCTTAACATAACGCTATTTTGATATTGCTCTAAAGTAAAATCAATGGTCGTTCGTAAAATAATATCAGACATGCCAACCGTATTTTTGATAAATTCGAGAAAAAGCCCAGTCGTACCATAGGTCAAATTTAGTATTTATGTCATAAAAAATAACCCTACATAATGGGAAAACGATGACCTTCGGTTTTTAAACATAATGGAAAAATTATGACGCGACCGAAGTCGCAGAATAAATATTTACAAGTATTATAAATATTTTCAATTTAGACTCGTGACTAAGTTGCTCCCGTCTCTCTAGTAAGATATTTCTAAGGGTCCCTTCACAAAACGAAACAAAAACAGACTACCTAAAGGTGTAGTCCAGTGTTTTTATTACAAAGAATAGTCATAGCGAAAATCTTAAAAGTTATTACTGAAGATCAAATTACTGAACTTGAGAATCATTATCTCTGGGTGCAGAATCGCAGAAAAGTTATCATTTGCTATTACAAAATTCTTCATAGCATTTTGTAGATATTCTATTTGAAGATTAATAAATTATATTATATAGAAAGGCTGATAAAATAGTTACGTACCTACTAATTAAATTACAACCTGACCCACGTCTATGCGGACAAAGGCGCGGGCCGCAGCCACTATGTTATATTCCGAATGATATTTCCTTACGTAGATGTAGAATACAGGTACATCTTGCTTGACCTGTATAATCTACACTCGCGGACAAATAAAGCGAGCAACTGTGATAATTTCATACAACTATACTCACTTCACGGTCTAAAAAATAAAAAAGGTTGTGTATTTCTGCATTGATTTGTATGTCGATGGCGAGGTAAAATGTTCTGACCAATAAGCATTTAAAACAACTGAAAAAATGTTCTTTATTTCCTAAACAAATAAATGTTTATTTTTAATTAAATTTAACGTTGTAGGTAACCAGATTGAGTGACTTTACCAAACTTCGCAAAAACTAGCGTTTTCTTGAAATGTTGGGACTTTTATTCATAGACGTATAAATTTTTACATTAATATTCATGTTGAATCGTTTGTATGAAAATAATGCAGGGGCTCGCTTAATTTGTCCGCGTGCATTTGCAGATTATTATCAATGTTTCCTGTTGCAATATTATTGATTGATTACCTATGTAAGGCAAAATCGTTTAAAAAAAATAGCTTTTTATTGATTGTTTGCGTTGTAGAAAAATCTTGGAGTTAGTCATAATAGGTACATTTTAAATAGAAAAATATTGGAAAAAATAAACTCGGCCACAAGTGAATTCTCAGATGAGAATGAACCCACGATCTTTGGAAATCCGGTCCAATGCTCTAACCGCTGAGCTACCGAGACTTGCGAACCACCGTCAAAATTCTCCACTACTTTTATATATTTTTTATTTTTTTAGTTCTTGTTGTGTTCTTGGAGTTAGCTCTGAAAAATCTTGGCATCCATACGTATTATAAAACTAGCGGATCCTCGCGGTTTTACCCGCGTGATGCCCGTTCCCGTGGGAATATCGGGATAAAATATAGCCTATGTCATTCGGAGAAATGTAGCTTTCTAATGGTCTCAGAATTTTCTAAATCGGTCCAGTAGTTCCTGAGACTAGCGCGTTCAAACAAACAAACTCTTCAGCTTTATAATATTAGTATAGATAGGAACTCTCGTAATAAGCTGGTAATGAAAATTATCCAGCAATGTCAGCTTCATACTCGTAGTGGTATCGTAGATAGTAAACCAATGTTGTTACAATATGTGTTTCTCTTTTTTTCTGTTTACTTGTCGAATTTACACTAACTACATTTAAAAATCTAAATAAGGACTGAAGCTAGTAATAAATAAAGCAAAATTATGTAATTTTCGGTTCCGTAACTCGCTTTTGGAAGTGATGTCATAGTTTTATCGCTGAAAATTGGCGCGATAAAGTTCCTGATGTCTGCGTTTATTTTTAACCGCAGACAGTTTCGATAATTTTTGTTCCATGGAATCGCTAATATCGCTATCGTAAGTCGATGATAAATTTTTCATATGTTTTCAGTTGTTTAAATGCTAATTGTTTAGTTGAGAATATTACCTCGCGATCGACACACAACTCTTTCCAGAAATACATATACTTTTTTATTAATTGGACCACGAAGTGGCCGAAGTGGGCATGTTTGTATGAAAAGTACCCAGTAGCTCGCTTTATTTGTCCACGAGTGTAGTTAGTTTAAGAATGGAACAAAAATTGTTTTTATAGCAGTTTAAAACCCTCAGCTTCAAACAATGCCTTATTTGGCACGTGCTTGAGTCGGCATCGGAACCTTTTTGTTACTACCAGGTTTTTTTTTACTCTAAACTGTATTAAGCGAATGCCCAAGTTTTATAGATGTACTTTTAAGAAAACAATATGTTTTAGTTGCGTCTCCTACTTGAAATCAAATAGTCCAGTCAAAATAAATTAAAATTCACATAAAATCCTACAGTGTTAATTTATTTTTCTGAACATTATTTGCATTTATTAAAATTTATCATAAGTATAAACATAGCATTGAAAAATGCAAAAATTAAAAAATCATAAATTATTTGCAGTTATTGGCAACCCACCTTGCTATTTCCCCCCCTCCCCCTATTAAGCGTTTTAAGAAAACGGACAAGAAACTCTCGATCCTATGACTCCTGCTGATAAAAATCTACAGTAGGGATTTAAGTAGGATTTCATTTGTTTGAACATCCTATACCTTAGGCCCAAAAATCACTTATTTATTGTGGGGGGTTTCGGAAATATGTTTTTTTATAGAAAATGCTTAAATTGTTATTAAGGATTTTTTATGTTTTTAAATATAATAAATTAAGACAATTTTGAAAAATAAATGGGCTGTAGAATTAATGCGCCTGTTCCAAATACTTACACAAAAATTGTTTGTTTATTTTTTGTTAAGTTGTATTTTTCTTTCATCTTTATACTTTTTTTGCAAATCCTTTGCCATTACTGGGGTGACTTTTTAGATATCGTGTTTATTGGTTATAAAGAACTTGTAGATTTAAATGTTTTTAAGATAGAAATACAATAAATTTTCAACAGCCTTTTAAAAATAAGCCCCAATCAAATTTTGGGAAAAATAAAAAAAATATTATTGCATACACAAGTATCATCAATAATTAAAATCAATTTGAGTGTAGGTATTAATGTAATTTTCTCGAAGAAAATAATTTTCCTTTACTAGACTAAAATGATCATAAACCTTTTTTTGGAAAATCATGAAATTGATAAATCATAAGTTCTCGACAGTTGACTAGATCGATGAATCAAAATCTCGAACGTCATAAGCTCGAAGTGGTGTAATTTTTTTGCACAATTTTCACAAGCTCTTTGACCACACACAGAGTTTTCATGGAGTTGGCTCTGATCTTGCTTTTTTTGCATTTACCTTAGGTACGCTCGGAATTGTAGTTTCTCTCGAGTTTTTTTTGTCCTCTTATTGCTTGAATGTCATGTTTATCTGTAATTCGCTGTCATTGCCAAGCCTTTTCCTTAGAAATATGAATCAAATTTATCCTTGACCAAAGAAATCAAACGAAATCTTTTTCTGCGTAGGAAAATAAAATGCAAGTCCGTAAAGTTTGTAGATAGTATTTTTTTTTGAAAATTTGGAAAATGTTTTTATGAAAATGAATTTATCTTTCACCTTAATTGAAAGAATTCATCACCTGTTTTTATAATTTCAATTCTAATTTATTTATAAGAAAATATCCACAACACACAAGAAATACGTGAGAAATAGTTGATGCCATTGCTAACCTTTTGCGCGAAACAAAGAAGAAAAGAAGCCCATTCAATTATGTATTATAATAGACTAGCGGCCGTGCGCGGTTTCACACGCGTGGTTCCCGTTCCCGTGGGAATTTTGGGGATCATTTATAGCCTATGTTACTACTTGGGGTCTAAGGATTCTCTATACCAAATTTCGTCAAAATCGGTCCAGTAGTTTTAGAGTTTATTCGTTACATACAAAAATACAAATCTTTTCTCTTTATAATATTAGTATAGATACGTGGGCTGTTCCAAAAATAGTGAAATGAAAATTTGTTAGAATTTAAAAAAGTTTATTTACATGATAAATATTAAACAAGAAAATATACTAGAAAAAAAGCAACTATCTCATGTCGCCCTGACGGGATTTATTTACAGCTTTTCAAAATATCCCAATTCAATCCCAATGCACTTATGCATTCGGGTGAACCAGCTTTTAAAACATTTAATAAACATGTCTTGCGGCGGTCGAAAAATAGCTGCCGGAAATTTTCGACGGCATCGTCTGCAGTGCTAAATTTTCGTTCACGAAGCATTTTTTTTTACCGTGGGAAATAAAACACAAAGGAGGTTTATGTTGAAATTAGCCGTCAATTCAAAATAGTTTCATGAAAGAAGATGGATGTTTTATTTATTCTCAACAACCTAGGTATGTTACCTTCATGAACTTACCTACAATACCTACTCTTGCGTTGAAATCTGTGTCGCAGACTGCATACATTGACAATTGACAAGTAGGACGAAAGTCACGAAAAAGCACGGAAATGTAGCAAAATATAGCAAATTGAATCCTACCCCATATAGGGTCTTCCCAATGTTTCACAAGGCGTATGACATATCTGATTCAAGTACAACACTGGTAATATCATTGAGCCCATTACATTTCCCTTTCTACGCTTTTGTATTTCTCTCTCCACGAGTTCGTGGTTTATTTCAGAATCTGTCAATTAGTGTGTCAGATATTGATACAAGCTAATTGCTAACTCAATCCTTCAGATTCTCCAACTCTTGGAATACAATAAAATTCGATCAAACATGAAGAACCAGAGGCACGTGACGTCAATTGTCTCAGTTCGAATATCGTGAGGTGCGTCAGCGTGCGCCCACGGATCGGCGCCGGCGCAGCCACGCGTCGACGATACGATGAAAGTGAAATTATGGTTTTTATGAACTTTATGGATGACAAGGTTTTATTCAACTCTCTCAAAGAACACAAAAAGAGCTAAGAAGGAGCAATGTAACGCATTTTGTCCTGAGAGTATTGAAGCCTCGTACACAGCCATGAACAACTGTTTTTTTTTTTATGGATGACGGGGAGCCTCTTAGCCTTCATCATACCTGATGTTAAGTATTGATAATGCTGAAGATGGAAGCGAGCCTCTCCCGGAATCCTCAGCCACTGAGTGTACCCCCGCTGGGATCGAACCCGGGACCCCTGGGTCTGATACCGGTGGTTGTACCACTAGACCACAGAGGCGGTTAAAACTTGAAATGTAATAAACTGCTTCTCGCTTTCTTCTGCCGTATCATAAATTTTAACAATATCTTTGAATGCCATATTTTTTAACCTATATGTCCTATCACCTGAATTGATTTAATTTTCTCGTACACTTGCAATTTAGTTTGACTAAATATCTTTTTTTTGTATATATATGAATAAGCAGTTTAAATTTTAAACACCAACGGAACTGTTACAAATATAAATAACAAACAGACAGACACAGGAATAGGATCGATAATTGTTTATCATCACATAAACATTTGTGCTGCTTGGGGATCGAATCCACGATCCCTGTCTATCATTATCACTGCACCATCACGCCCGACAGCTATCTGATTGTTAAACATTACATTATTTAGATTTTATTGCAACATACGCATCGGTAAACATCAATCAATACACTCAAGTATTTATGAATAAGAATGGATAATATTCAACGAAATAATTTCATAGTTCAATGGATGTAAAACAAAAAACTAACGATAGTTAAAAAGTTGTTTATATGTAATTAATTATTATCCAGTCATACAAAAGAAACGTAAATACAATAAGTGGCTCGTTTGTGCATCGTCATCACATGATGAATGCTGTGATTCATAGACAAATTAATTGCATAGAAATTACCTCTTTCGGGTCTTCTATTTAGTCTTAAGTCGTTTTGTTTTTACAGTCAACACTGGTAAACGTTGTTATGTTATTGATTGTACCGATAGTGTTCTTTAGTCGAACTTATCAAACGAACTTTTTAGTCGTCTTTTTTTTTGTCTACAACGGAGAGATGCTGTCTTGTCATACCTTTTTTTTTTTTTTTTTTGAGTGAGGGGAATCCAGCCTTTACAGATTCCTGCCTTGAGGATATGCTGGGGTCACCTAGCATACCCGTCCTGGTAAAGACCTAGGAACAAGCACACTATCTCTCGCCATCCCCGTTACCCCGTAGGCTCGACGGGGTTACGGGGTAGGATTCACCCACTCCCGATCCTCCACCGGGCCAAAGCCCGGATGGGAGATCGGGACTGGGGAGGGACGCTCGCCTCGCGACCCCCCAGTCCGTCTCGGAAGACAGACCGGAGGACCGGGAGGGGGGGGGCACTATCAGCTAAACCCCTCACTACTTGCCTTCTCACTGCCACAGGCCACGGGGGACCAGGATAGTACGCACCCCTTAGTCTTGTCATACCTGATATTAATTAATGAAAAACCCTCAACTACTGAGGAACTTGGCTATCTTATCTCTCAAATGCTGGAAGTGCAATACGAAGACTATTTAGCTGATAATTCAATTCAATTCAATATCATTTATTCAGTCTAGGCTGTTATAAGCACTTATGAATGTCAAAGAAGCTACGCCATCGGTTCACAAACCCTACGGCGGGAGACCTTGTAACAAGAAGAACCGGCAAAACTCGTCAAGGGCTATTTTTTTCTCCCTGTTTTATTTCATACAGAGTCGTCAAATTGAATTATACTATTACATTTTATGGTTATCCTAACCGTAAACAATTTTCAACTGGCAAGGAAGGACTACATTATAACATTTCTTGATCATATATTCTGATCTGATAAGATGGTGGTGGCTAGTTATTCTGACTTTAAGTCAGCTCAACTCCTACCACTAACCAATCTAATACGATGGCGAAAAATCGAACCCGGATCTCCTGGATCTGATTAAAGTCATCCAATGCCCCAAACTTTATCGATTATATTTTTAAAGGTAATGTACAAACTTCCCGGTTGACCAGTAGAGATTTTTAGGAAGCGTTTTGTCGGAAAGTACTAAAGATAAATAAATAATTTAGTATTCAAATGAAATACCTTTTAATATTCTATTAGTTGTGATATAAACGTTTTTTGTATATCTATAACTTTTTTAAATAAAGCTTCCTAAAAAACTACTGGTCAACCAACAGGGATGTTCCCCAACTGTACATAGATTTATCATTGGTCTCTGCGTTGCTACGACCACAGAATACTTAATAGTGCTACAACTAGATGCCGCGCTTCATACAAACAACGGATCAAAAAATGTGACCACTAATTTTGACGTTTTTCTTCAACTTACCGACTCGGTTGCTATGGAGACTTACAGTAGACTGTGCCCTTTTTGGTGGAGTAAAACGGTCACGAGCTACATGTAGGAGGCAGTATCTAGTTGTAGAAACGCGGAGACCTATGATAAATCTATGGTAATGAAGTAATCTATACTATAATATTATAAAGCTGAAGAGTTTGTCTGTTTGAACGCGCTAATCTCAGGAACTACTCGACCGATTTAGAAAATTCTTAGACCATTAGAAAGGTACATTTCTCCCGAGTGACATAGGCTATATTTTATCCCGATATTCCCACGGGAACGGGCACCACGCGGGTAAAACCGCGAGGATCCGCTAGTATCTAATAAGGCTGTATAGATACGCAGTTCATTTATATCCGTTAATGTAAAATACATTTGTTAGTCGTAAATCTTAACGACAATGACCATCAAAATGCTTCTATCATACATTCTAAATCCTTGTTTTTATTTTACCCGCGACGGTACGGAGACGGTACATGCATTTGGGGTGAGAGGTTTTTGTTTGTTTGTTTGAGCCAATGTAACCATTTTACTCCAAAACTACTAGTCCAATTTTAATGCGGTTTTCAGTAATTGGTTTTATATATTACAATGTACATATAATACCTATGCTCTCTAGAAGCTTTAAAATACAAAGCAATTTTTTTTTATCCTACGACGGTTAAAACGTAATTGAAACGGATAAAATAATTAAAAAACCCCCGAATTAATTATCCTTCGGGGGCTGCCATGACTACTTTAAATTTCAAGCTTCTTTCTTCGAAGGTCCTCCCAATTTGTGAACTGCCAGTAGTCATTAGTCTATCTTTTGTTAATAATAAATATTTAAAATAATAAACAAATCAAAATATCATATCAATAATATCATATCAATAATAATTGTTGCCATAGTAAATGTCTAACCGTATCCGAACGAGAAAAAAATAAAAATGTGCTCGCCAAAACTTAAGATACGTATATCAGTGTATTGTTCTTTTTTTATTGGTTCAATGAAAATCCACTCGTTCTATTTCTCTCTTATTGTATGAGGATTAATGGCCAACTCTGGTGTCAGAGTTTATCAAGCCGCCTAATGCCTCTGACCTGACTTAACGGCTGTTAATAGCCGGGACTGTTAATGCCCACCGAAGTTGCTTAACAAACGTGATCGAATACGATCAGTCTGTCAAACGCCGCCATGAGCGTTTCAATCGTCTATCTATCTGTGTACCAAATGTCATACAAATCCGTTCGGTAGTTTTTGAGTTAATTCGTTTCAAACAAACAAACAAAGAAACAAACAATCAAAACTTTCCTCTTTATAATATTAGTAAAGATAATGAATATGACATTCATAGCCGTGCTGTTAAAATGTACCTATTATTTATGAAATATCGATACGGCAGCAAAACTTAGCACGTTCGTGTCAATCGTTATCGATCAAGTTGATTTTTACAAGTACATATTGATTTGTACAAGTACATATAGGAAAAAAAAAGTTTTTTATTCGTCTTGGTAACACCTCTGAATTCCTCACCTCGCTTACATGTAATTACGTTTTGTTTGTTTTTTACTCGCCATTATTTGTTGACACGTAGATTATGTGAGTGTGGTAGGAGGGACACAGCTTGACACAAGGACGCAGAAATTGTGCTTTTACCTGTTATTCTGGGACCTCTTCCACATTAGAGAAATGCAACCAGGAGTTTAATTCTGCCCCTCGTCCTTAAGTCGTTCCCTCGGGAGGATCGTCAAGGAGGTCTCGTGTACGAGACTCCGAGCCAGGAGGTCTCGTACACGGTGTCTTGTTGCGGTCTTCGGCTTGATATAACGCTACATTCACTAGTATCTCTGACACCTAGTCATCTGGATTTTCTGACAGCTGGCCAGACCAACGTTTTGGGCTTCTGCCTCGGTCTTTTTCCTTCCATCTTGGCTGTTACGATGAGCCTCTATGTTGTCTGGGCCTTTTCCTTAGGCAAGCATTAATAGCCTGAGTCGAAACTCGAATGAATTTAGATAGGTGATAATTTCTACAATCGTTAACGATTCTCTGTCAATAGATAAATGAAATTCACTAGTCTAGGCAAGGGAACCATTATTAAGATACCTGTTTTTTAATTTCTTTCCTTCCATTCTATCATCTGGGAGGTATTGGTATTGGTGATGGGCTCTTTTCTCCGCATTTAGACTCCCATTTGGTCCGTTATGCGTGAACATAGCATCGGTATGGCTAGTCAAGCCATCCCAGCTCCTTCCAGAAGAGGAGAAGCCTCCTGGGGCGTTCACAGGCTTCTAGGAGCGACCTCACGTCTTTGAGGATTTCTGCCCGTTGTGCGGTCAAACCCACGCACTCCAGGATCACGTAGGCGGCTGTTTTCTCTGCGTCCAGGCATCCCCTACATAGGGGGCTGTCTGTCGCATTCATGATGAATAGTGTTCGGTTTAAAATTAGGTGACCTGTAAGTGTGCCTACAACTATTCGGAGGTCTGGACAATTAAGGCTGAGCAGTCTACAGGTCAACCTCGGCGAGACTGCAGTCATCGCCAACTTGGACTGTCTACAACTGAACGGGAGTGGCAGAATGGGTATGGGTCCAGCCACTTTTGTGGAGGATCCCCTTCTTGTCAGCTCATCGGCGGCATCGTTCCCGTGTGATCCACTATGCCCTTTAATCCATTGTAGGATTCATCTGGGAGATTCACTTTAAGTATAACGCACAAGTGATTTGGCACTTAAGGTTTAAGCGTACGACAATCAAATAAAAACACCGTGATAAGGCTTTTATTAATTTATCTTATGTATGACTCTTGCAACCTGTGCGCCAACAAATAGGGCGCCAAAATGATAATTTATCGATAAGATTATTTTAAGTATCATCGATTAGCTAAGAGTATTTATTCCACTGTATTACACATTTAATTTATTCAGTGGCTATACTTCAATAACGTCTCGATTAACATCAATGATCGCTTATATCATAAATTTATCATGCACGTGTTATTCAAATGTTTAATCGATTACAAGAGTACGCAATATTTCATATAGTTTTTAGCTAGGTAACTAATTCATCTTTAAAGAAGGTCAACTTGAACTTTGAAGAAACAAACAAAATAAAGTTTAATAAAGTGAAAACTACTTTAGCGGCATTGTGCACATCAGTTTTAAATTTTTGGGATCGGTAAAAAAAATAAAGTTGCGTCAGTACATGTGACCAGGTCGAAAATTCATAAGACGGAGGGAGAATAGACCGCCGGCGCGGCGTAGGAGAGGAAATAATATCCCCCTCTCTTTCTACCGCGCGGCGAAAATGTATGCCTGCTCCTGCTGTTTCGTTTAAGCAGTTTTCACTTCTGCCGGCACTCCCGGAGTGCAACCCCTTGTTTTTTTTAAAGATATTATAGATAGGGCATACGGTCTTTGTATTGTATTTATTCAAAGAATATGATAAAGACGTTTACAATAAAAGTCACAATCGATGTTTGACAATGTAGAAATATTTAAAACTTTCCACTGCTTTGCATTGTCTTGTTAGGTGCACCCAAAAACCTATCAAAATTATAATTTGTAGGATACAGCATAGAAATTCTATTTACATAAAACAGAATATCTATCTGCCATATGATTAAGTTTGTCAGACTTATAAAGACTCAACATCAGAAAAATCGCACCTTTTAAAAATACTACTTTTAAACTTAGTTAAACCTTATTTAAAATTTATTTAAGAGGGAAATTTTGTATATCATTTGAATTGAGAAGGTAACGAAAAGGAGTACCCAAAACAATTCAACATTTTGATTTTTTTCGAGTAGAACAAAAAAAAATTAAGTGTAAAAAACAATAACACTTCTGCTATACAATAAATAATATTCTATTCTATTCTTAATAATTCTTAATTATTAAAATAACTTACTATTTTTTTTACGGTTACATAACGAATCACCCTCTCTCTATTGAACCTGCATTGACCCTTTAACTGCTCGTATGTCGGGATTCTAGACACAAAAGAAAATCAATTGTGTTTCGCGTGAACCCACGTTCCGGTATACAAAGGGTTGACACATTGTAGCACAAAATTGCTCTACTACCAGCGGCCCTTAGAAGGATCAAAATTGTTTTTTTTTATGTCACATTTGTGTTTTTTTTTTATGCAACGCAATGTTTTTTATTAAGTTTATTTATTGGGCTTTCAAACGAGGCCAATATTTGTGGGGGTACACGCCGTACACGCATTTGTAAAGTGATACTTTTACTCTTTTTTTTTTTTTTTAAGATGCGATTTTTTTTACTATTAGTATATTACATACATATTTTTTTTTACTTAATCTTACACAGTGCATTTGCAACTGGCTTGCAAAGACAGCTACATACTATCAAGCGCCTACGACAAACAATGTATGTTGTAACAGATAGCCGCGATTAAAAAAAAAACAACGGGTTGCACTCCGGGAGTGCTAACAGAAGCGTTTAAGCGGTTAAACGAAACAGCAGGAGCAGGCATACATTTTCGCACGCGGTAGAAAGAGAGGGGGATATTACTTCCTCTGCTACGCTACGCCCGCGCCGGCGCTCTACTCTCCCTCCGTCTTATTTTCGATCAGGTCACGTGTCCTGATGCGACTTTAACATTTTTTACCCATCCCAAAAATTTAAAACTGATGTGCACAACGCCGCTAAAGAAGTTTTCACTTCAAAAATGGTGTCTTTAACCGATTCTCGATATGTAATTATGCTAAAGCTATTAGCGGCATGCTGCATGCTTTTCAAATGAAAATGGTAGATTATAATATGAACACCCTTCAAAAATTCGCCGCATGCACGTAGATAGAAGAGTTTATTGCTATTCTATTCATGCTCTCTATTATGTACAGACGTGTTTTGCCATTCAGCACTGATTTTCTCAAAGAACAACGAACCAAAAGCTTTGTTCAGTTGCTCTTCTTTTTATCGTTTAATTTAAATCATTATAAGTGTATTTGTTCTTATTTTGTAAGATGTATTGCAATTATTGTAAAGTAATTGTCTTCCTATATTCACAAATCATGCGACACTTTGTTATCTGAATCACAACACAAATGTGTCTTATCAAAGAATACCTACTAATTATTACTAACGTAGGTACTTATATCAAAGTAAAAGCATGTTAGTAATGGTTACGAGTCGTTAAACTCCGGTTTAAGGGTTCATGTCGTAACTCACGATGTCAACAA
Source organism: Chrysoteuchia culmella (assembly GCA_910589605.1). Lineage (NCBI taxonomy): Eukaryota > Metazoa > Arthropoda > Insecta > Lepidoptera > Crambidae > Chrysoteuchia > Chrysoteuchia culmella. The sequence goes on from OU342649.1 coordinate 1,071,473, forward strand.
ATGGTGTCTTTAACCGATTCTCTTTTCCAGGTGTGGATGAAAGTACGCACGTAATACACAATGTCGGAGAACAGGGCGCCAACTTGAGTGATGTTGGTAAGTTAACGCCGATCACAAATTAATAAGGTACTCATAAAGTAGTGTTATAACGCATTCACTGCCGGCAACGCATATATGCGTTTACGTTACTTTCACCCAGTGCCTTAAACGCGTCTGTGAGTTCATATACTCGTATTTTGCAAGCTTCGTCTGTCATCAACGCACATGTGAGTTCTACGAGTATTAACGCACCTGTAGGTTAATCGCACCTTTGCGTTTGCGGCACACAGAAAAGTGCGGCACCTGGCGAAGGTACAGGGAAAAGGACCGGCAATCAATGCGATGAGAGTTGTATCAAAAGCTCGTTCTTCTTTTTATCGTGTCGACTCAGATGACAAAAGCTCGTTGAAAAACTTTAAAACTTGACTTTTTTTATTAACGACGGGGAGACTCTTAGCCTTCATAATACCTGATGGTATTGATAAGGCTGAAGATGGAAGAAAGCCTCTCCCGGGCGATTATGCCTTGATCATGATCACAGTACCGAGTTGAGGCGAGACAGGAGATTGGTGCTGGCTGAAAGTGTAGAGTTGGCAAGTAGATGATGATCTTACATTAGTTTTAATCACTTATCTACTTGTTGGACATTTATATTTATATAGTAAAAGCACGATGCACGATACACAAACGAAGCGCAGGCACAAGCGAGTAACGAGTGACGATTGATCAAGGCATCATTACATCAACATTAGTAGTACCCTTTATTTTTTTAATGCCCTCTCACCGCCGTACGTCTTGGGGGACCCTTGTGGTAATCACCCCTATGACTGGCGGCCCGCCTGGCTACCCAGGCCTCATCGCGGCGGAGAGACGGCCGAGCAAGTGTGGCTATCCCTCCGACAGTGGGGATCACCCACCTCCTTCCGTCTGATCTCACTATAGTGGAATCAGGTGCGCATAGCGCTGCCTCCTTCTGCCTACCCGCCTGCGCCGGCTCCGATCCGCGTGAGCATCCTGCTCGCGGATCCGCTCCGATGCCTCCTTTTGTGACATGACATATTCACAAAAGGAGACAGCCGCCTCCCAGCATCTCTCGGTGGCCAGCATGAACATTAGTAGTACCCTGAGGTGTTTGGAAATAGTTCGTCTCGCTAAACAAAATAGCCGAGATCGTCCTAGTTCACCGTAGTGAAGTTTTCGGATTAAGCTTCTGAAGCTAATGCATGATCTGCCTCCTTCATTAGAAAAACGGTTTTTGTCACGCCAAACATCTATGCGCAACCCAAACTAAGAGCGTTCAGACGTGTTCCCAGGAAGCGATGAACTCTTGGCACGGGGCCCTTGGCCTAGGGCCAAGGTAGTCCCCGCGAGCTATCACCGATACAAATACACTCTATTATTACGGTATTAAACGTTGTCTTGCGTCACAATTTTATGACATCTTAAATATTTCGGATAATAAGCGAGTCTTCAGTTATTCTGACGTAAATGATCCCGTTCTTGAAGCTAGTTATTGATCAGCAGATTGTTATTTATAGAAATCCTTGATTGCAAGATTGGCAAGTTAACAAAGGGAACCTAGAGAAATGTGGAGGTGGAAATTCGAATTCTATATTAAGTCAGTTGAATATTATATATATATTAAAAATAATAGATTAGTCAAAGTAACGCTTTTTGCTGATAAACCATTTTCTGATGTTTTGTTAGTCATGTTTTCAGAAGTCTTGAGTCTTAGTTATAAGAAAACTGACTGTTTTCATGTGATCACGGCCCAAAATTGGATAAAGCTTTTTACTTTATATGACCCTGAACAATTGAGGACAAATCCAGTTCTCCTATTATTAAGTAAGATTCGTAATTTTTTGTCATGCTTCTGACACACTCACTGAGAAGGTCTTCCCCAAATGCGCGGGTTTTGTTTGCCATATCTCACCACACTTGGCAACTCTAGTCTAGTCTCGTCAACTCTTACGACACTTACCTATGTTATGTAGGTATGTTACGTCGTGTCGTAGTAGGCAAGAGTCAGTGTGTGTGTTCGTACGTACGAGAGAAGGCATCAACATGTGACTAAAGCTTACAATTTTGTCGTAATAGTGGAGCTGATCCTGTCGGAGGAACCGACGCTCGGCGAGGGTCTGCAGCCGGCGGCCCCGGCTCCGCAGACGCCCGAGTCGCTCCTGCAGGCGCCCCCGCCCGCTACCATGCAGGCGCCGCCACCCTACGTCTACATCGTCGAAGAGCCCGCGGCCAAGTCACTCAGGTTAGTCCTATCACAGTGAAAATGCGTATTGTTCAGTATAGTGTTTATTTAATGGGTAAAATAGAAAACATCTAGAAGTCTACAGGTTTTTCTGTGTAAGATTTATATTTACATCATTGTTTTATAAAATATTTTTGTGGACTAACGGATTAAAATTCTATGACAACGATATGACATTCAAATAATTATTTTTCAGAACTATCATAAAAAATTTATAAATAGGTTCGTAAACCACAAAGGAGGCTATAAAATACATAGCATAACAATATAGAATACGTAGAGTAGTTTGCAACGACAACGTTACAGTCCCTTTACATATAAATCTAGGGGGCAATAATAATGAATTGCCAGTGGTGGTCCCGCCATCTTAACTTCAAGATGGCGGGACCACCTGTTATGCTTAATAGGTACCTTTAAAACTATTAACGGCAGATTTTTATTACGGGCATCAAATAGGACCAAAATGTGACTATATCCTAGTCCCGAGATATAAAAAAAACCAGAGGGGATCCATCTTGACGTTCACAACCGAACGGTTGTCATCTGGTTGCAAAACCCCTTACTCTCAAAAATAATACTGAACTCTCATGCTACTTTTATTTGACGGATGGTGCGACCATTATCTTATCACTAACCACGAACTGCTGGGCAATGTCAAAGTTGTGTTAAGAAAGAGAGATTTTGGCGCGAATTCGATATCGTTTGCATTTCCCGCCTACAGTTGGATGAATTTTATCTATGGTTGGATCTACAAACATTTTTAAAGCCATGATAGCAAGGTTGATCCCTTTGTATGGATGGACAAATGTAGCAGTGTGGAGAGGCGAACAATTATCTACGTGACATTGGCGGAATTATGTTTAGAACATAGAACAAGTCATTCATAAAGAAAAAAAAGACGAACAGTTGCGCCAGAAACGTCCGAAAGTCCGAATAATATTGCAGATAATTTTCGGTTATGTGTATTATTTTTAGTTTAGGCATCGGTTTATCGGTCATCGGCCCCGCTAAAATTACATTTTACTACAACTTAAATGATTTTTCGTACGCTATTTGCTAGATCTGACCGGCACAGTGTGGCCAGTACTGAGTACTGGACAAAATAAAAAAATCGAAATGTAGGATAGGTGCTAAACTCAATCGTTACATAAACTACGATAGTTTCTGCATAATTATGGTAAGATATTACACATAGTTATTTTCTTATACACTTGAGATTGACACATTTAAACCTTGACAATTTATCACATGTATTTTTAACTTAAAAGGCACTATTTCAGTCGCGATTTTTTTACCTTGATTTTAAGATATTAATAAAATAATGGCATCTTTTGAAAGAGGTATTTTTCTATTTTGTAATCACGTTATTGTTACCTTAAAAATTATATGATATGATATGCGAATGGTAGAAAAAAAAATCAAAGTACCTTCATAAATAGGGGAAGACAGCTCAATGCGGCTATAGGAGGCAAAACGGCCACTGCTTATATGATAACTAAAAACGGTAGCGCCACGTTTGTCATTCTGCCCTATGACCAACCTCCCGCCCTGCACCGAGCAGCCATTCGGTGGTGATCGGAGCAAACCTGGGGCCGCGGCGACATCTGCAAGGTTTTTGAGCATTTTGTTCAAAAATGCATTATAATTACAACCTGTTTTGATCAAACCTCTTTAGAATTCAGTGTTTTTATTGCAAGTCTATTGTTACTCATCTATTTGGCTTTGTTTGTTTATTATTTATTCCGACATGGGATAAATAAAATGAGCTCAATTGATTTTTAAAACAGAATGGTGTAAAAAGACAAAGCGGTCCGGGCAAAGTGGCCAAGTGACCGCGCAATCCCGTATTCACATTAGTAAAGAACCACTTTGCCCTTACCCCCATGGCCGCTTTAAGCGCGTAAGGTTTTTTGACTAGTTTTCGTTATTTGCAAATAAGCTTAATAACAAGCTTTTAAATTATTTTGCGAAATGCGATTACATTTTACAAAACTTTATTAAATTCCCTATCCGTTTATCTAAAATACTTATTCAAAATCGATTCTAAAGTGTAATTTTTTTAAGCCAAAGTTAAGTTAGCCCCTCTGAGCTGACCTCCCCTACAACATTATTTTACATACCAAATGGGTTTTCGTTTAGTTCTCCACATTTCTCCACTGTGACAATAATATGTCTGTATTCTTAAGATCTTTTACAAGAAACAAAAAAAAAAAAGGCTTAATTATGCAACATTTTTTTTTTACAATTCTTTTCTATCGTAAATAAAATCGCTGTAACTGCTGGCGTAATTGGCCGATTTTAGGTTCAATCATCCTATTTTTTTGCATCAGGCAAAAAAAAAGAAAAAGTCGTAAGTTTTCCATTTGGAACAAGTAGTAAAAGGGACAAAAGAACTGCGCTGAAGATGGAAACAAAAAAAAACTTGCTAAGTAAGATCATTAAAACAGAAAAATATGGCACGAAAAATGATTTTTATGACATCTGGTTAAATTGATTAGAGATGTTTTCCCTATTTATTTTATGACGATACAAATTATATAAAAGCAAAAATGATTGTTAAATAATTTTGTCCAGCTCTTTGTATGGCGAGGCCACACTGTGCGCCGTTGAATTTTTTATTACGCGTAGTTGACGCAAAATATACGCGCTCCTTTTCTTACTTCACTATTAAAATATATTTGTCAGTTTCTTTCTACATTCACGACTGCCCAAAATAGTATAGTATTATGTTCATGGTTTGACGACCTGTTTGGCGCAGGGATACTAACCCCACCTTCTGCGCCAGAGGTCCCGGGTTCGATCCCCGGACAAGACAAATAATTGTGTGCATGAACATGTCTATTTGTCTTGGTCTGGGTGTTTAATATGTATATTATGTATGTATTTACAAAAAAAAGTATATAAGTATGTTTATCCGTTATCTAGTATCCATAACACAAGTTCTTCATGATACTTAACGTGGGCTAGATAATTGGTGTGATTCTATGGAAATATTTATTTATGTACATTTGAATGTTTGCGAGTTACTTACTTTATTATTATATCTTACGGATACTTTACTGGTCCACAATAAACGTTGAGGATAAAATCAAAAGTCAGTTACACTACATCCTTATACAATCATAAATATCAATCTCGTCCTTGTACAAGGAAAATCATGTGTAAAAGTTTAAGCGAATTCTCACATAAGAGGTGTTTAATATTCATACTCACGCCCAAACAAACATAAAGAAGTCAATGAACAGCATTTTGCGAGAGGAAACATGTTTCTCAGAGCAGTATGCTGGACAATTGACCGTCTTTACTAGATACCCAATTCTGTAACTCTATCGTAATCGCTTTCTGTTTGAGATTCACTGAAGTCCATTGCTGCGGCAACCAACGACTGTGACAACGCGTGAATGAGCAAGCCCTTGAATCGCAAATTGTAAAAATGACATTCAAACCATGTAACGGATAAGTACATTAGATATTGGTTAAAATAAAAGGGATAAATTGACTAGTGATTCTATTGCTACATCAGTATAGTACTTCTGTCTGCGTCAAACAGTAAATCAAAAATACTATGCGGCACAACAGTAGTTTCCTTTTCAGGTGCGAAACTCAATTCCATTATTAATTTTTCAAAACCACTCTAAATATTGGTATTTTGAATCTCCTTCGTCGTTCTTTTCCTTCTCGTCTTTTGTTCTGTCTAGATTGATTAATTATCGTCTGACTAACCTGTGATGTTTTTTCATATTTGAAAGTGTAAAGATATAAAATAGAATATAAAAAATCCGATGCAAACATTTACTGCCGTTAAAATTTGTAGCCTTACCACTGACCTGTCACTATAGCAAATAAAAAGATCACATTAACATCAATATTTACATGGACTGTTTGTCTTATATTCCCTGGTTTTGTTGCACAGCGCGATTCTTACATGAATATTATTAAAACAAACTTTTACAAGTTGTTAGTTAATCTCACTCAGTGATCGGACTCAATTCCACCATATTGAAATTTTCTTTAAAATCTAGGCAAACAAACCAAACGATTAGTTTTGCTGCAATGATTGGGAACTTGAGTGTCTTTTCTACTTATAATTCTTTTCATCTTGATATGAAACTAACAAATTATTTAACAATGTTGTTAAACTCCGTTACTTATCTATAAAGTTGGGTTTGTGTGGTCACGTCACACAACCGCGTCATCTGGAAGTAAGCTACGATAAACGACAGAATTGTAATTTCCTGAGCGATTCGTCGTGTGACGTCGTCGTCGCGAAACCTGTCGTGCGCTTGCCCACGCGTCGATCTACACCTGGCGAACTGCGTGTTTTTTTCTTACAACATCGCTTAATTGGATTCCACTGTTCCAATTTTGTAATGTGGCTTTCCATGTTTGTTAAAAACTTGCCATCAACATCATTTGACTGCGTTCATGAGTTTTTAAAGAGCATTACAATCATTCTCTCCTGAGTCCTGAGGACTCCTGATTCATGAATGGAATTCTGTAATTTTTGCTATTATAATGTTGTTAATTGAATTTTACATAACATAAGATATATAGTTCCTCAGTGGTTGAGGAATCCGGGAGAGGCGTGCTTCTATCTTCCGCCTTATCATTAGTTAACATCAGGTAAGATGATGACTAAGGGACTCCTCGTTGTTGTTTTTAAAAATAACACTGCCCTTAATCCATAGTGACTGCATAAATATAAGTAACGATTTACATAGTCAAAAATATTGGCTGCTTGTCCAACTGAATCTTATTATTTTTCTCCTAATACCTGACACCTTTGAGAAGCTTTATTTTCTCTGTAGGAAATTGCCCCACTCGAACAAAAGAGTGTTTATTTAAAAAAAATGTCTCTGCTATTATGGGATAAACCGAAGGATATAAACAAGTGTTATAGCAACAGGGTCAGGGTCCGTATACACTACGACCACTTACTGGTTCCTCGGCCAAACCACGCCAATGTCGTATTTGGTTACGACATTTTCAAAATTCGGTTTCGCTACGACACTTACATTTTTTAAAGTTATTTTACTTGTTTAATGACTAAACAAATTGTGACTGTCGTGTATTTGTACAATAACTGTATAATTTGTGAGTATCATGGAGAAAACGAAAATTTTAAAAATGTCAAAACCAAGTTGGCATTGGCGTGGTTTGAGCAAGGAATGGGTAAGTGGTCATACTGAATAATATCTCGCGCTTTCGAAATCTCGAATACGACATTTTTCAAACCATAATTTCTTTATTGAAAATGTAAGTAAAATCTTTACTACGGTCAAAATACATGGGCTGCTTGATAAGTTTCCGAAACGACAAAGAAAATCTTTAATAATCCATTTAAAATAATTTATTTCTTAACCTAGTATCCTTCTACCTCAATGCATTTAGTCTAGCGCTTCTCCAATGCCATTACACCAGTTTGATAAAATGTTTTCTCCAATCCCTCAACGTACTCATCTACGGCAACAATGATTTCGTCATTTTTTATAAAATCTCTGGCCACCTTACCCTTTTTTTAAGTTTGGGAATAAGTGGAAGTCGCATGGGGCGATTTGGGGAATAGGGTGGATGCAGTAGCAATTCAAACCGCAATTCATAACCATAGACGAGTGTAGAGGCGCATTCTTTCCATTGTCAAGAAAATTCACGACACAGAAAATTCAAGGTCCTGTCATACAAATTCCATAAGTTCGATCAAATCCAAATTTGGCGTTTTATTATCGAAAAGATGCCAGAATGTAATGTAATATTTTTTTTGTGTATGTTTTTTTAGTTCGTCGTTTCGGATACTTATCAATCAGCCCTCGTACTTTAGTTACAATGATCTTTGACAATCCTATAATGTTGAACACTGTTTTCTGTGAGTTTTTAATATAGATTTATGGCTCCAAAATTGCCGAATTCGAGATGTCGAAGGCGCGAGAATGGCCACACTGGAAGCCAGCCCGTGTCACGGGGTCATCGGAACCGTTCGTTATCAAAGCGTGCGCCGCTACGTCACCGACCGGCGCGGGCGCCGCGGTATTACCCAAACGGTCCAACGTAGGATTTTCTACATCAACTTTCTGGCTTACCCAATTCGCTTGACTGGTTTTTGGATAAACCGAACGTCTAGCTATAAATGAATGAGCTGATTTAACTGCTTATGAGAGGTCAGTTAACTTCTTGGAGTCTGGAGTTACGGTTCAGTTTGCAAAACTAACTGTAAAGTGACAGTGTGTCTATTTAACTACACTTGGGTGTTAATAATAATAATAAAAACACTTTATTGCACACAAAGACAAACAATATAGAAATAACAAAAACAGACAGAAAGCATACAAAAGGCGGCCTTATTGCTAAATAGCAATCTCTTCCAGGCAACATTGGGTAGAAAAATAATAACGACAAAGGGGAGTGGGTGCAATTATGGGAAGAATAGTTGATATAGATGTACATAATATTAATAAAATAAATAAAGTATAATAAAATGGAATTGAAAAGGAAAATAAAGAAAATACATAGTAAGAAAATATTAGGAAAAAGGTAGGAAATGCTTTTTAACTTGATCGCGAAAAGATTTCAAAGTACGAGCTTTCCTAAACCTTCTGGGAGAGAATTCCATATACGAACAGCGTTCACAGAAGGAGTAGGAGAAGAAATCTGTTGAGTGACAGGGTAGCGAGAGAAAGATTAGAGGAAGAACGCAAAGTGCGTAGTGAAGTTGAAGATAGAAAGTTAAATAATTCTTTAAGATAAGAAGGGGTAGTTGGGAGGAACAGGATGGAGGAAAGAAGAGAAAGAGTGTACCTGCGCCGGCGAATAGGAAGCCAATTAAGCTTGGAGCGAAAGTGAGATACATGATCAAATTTACGTAAGTTAATTTCTTATAGTCCTAAAATATCAGTTCGGAATTCAGAAAATCACAAATTAGCATACCAAATCCAGACAGACTACCTACAGAACGAAGCTAATTAAGTAATAATTAAGTAATCCATGCCAATTAAATAATATGACTGCAATGCATCTAGTAGTATAGTTTCGTTAAATTATGACAATCAGTTTTAATTCCAGTCAGTTTACTGTCGAACACACAACAGCAGATCAAACGTTACAGTTCGACCTTGAGAGCGGCTTTAGCTGGTAATAAATAGCGTGCAAGTAAAATGCCTTGCGTGCTGTTGACTGTACCTATGTAAACACACGAGGAGAAAACGAACGATAAACAATGACAAGTTTCAATTGAGCAGCAAGCTATTAATAGTACAATGCTAACAAAAAATCGTGGCATGAGCCGCATGAGTAATATGAAGTAGTATAAATAGAAAACATATCATTTGCATAAGGGGAAGTCCGATAAAGTATGAGACCGATGGGAGACTAAGCAAGACACATAAAAAATAACTTGCATACTTAATTAAATTTCTGTTTTGGGGAAACGGTGAATGGGAAATCCCCGGCCTTAGCACGTGCTTACGCCTTGCAACTTGGGTTTTGGCGCGTGTTACGATAATTACGTAGACTCGTGCTAGCGACAACTACTTATTTTTATTTAATCTGTGCTGATTGTCGCTGCGCGTACGTAGATTTTTTTATGAACGACGGGGAGACTCTTAGCCTTATTAACATCATACCTGGGGCCCAATTCTGCTAATGCTTAGTCACAAGCGTATAACCGCCTCTGTAGTCTAGTGGTACAACCACCGCTATCAGACTCAGGTGTCCCGGGTTCGATTCCCAGCGGGGGTACATATTGTATTCGGTTTGGTTGGTGGTAGGACTTGTTGTAAGCCCGCCTGGCTAGCTACCACCATCTTATCTAAGCCTGACGCCATAACAACAATGTTTTCAGCATTGTTGTGTTCCGGCAGTTCGAGATAAGATAGCCAGTTCCTCAGTGGTTGAGGATTCCGGGAGAAGCTCGCTTTCATCTTCAGCCTTATCAATACTTAACATCATGTATGATGAAGGCTAAGAGTCTCCCCGTCATTCATAAAAAAAAAAAAAACACTACAGTCTCAGGCCGAGCTCGCGAAATAATGCGCTACCGAGCTGATTATATCACATATTATTTTATTTTTAAATGTAATCAGTATTAACCTTGCTCTTTGTCTGGAATTTACTGTATACTTCTTAATATCTTAGCATTTTAGAAAACTCTACATTTGCATTAGCACTTTTAAAATCTATAGATAAAAAAAACAACGGGTTGCACTCCGGGAGTGCCGGCAGAAGTGAAAACCGCTTAAACGAAACAGCAGGAGCAGGCATACATTTTCGCCGCGCGGTAGAAAGAGAGGGGGATATTACTTCCTCTTCTACGCCGCGCCGGCGCTCTACTCTCCCTCCGTCTTACGAATTTTCCATCAGGTCACGTGTCCTGACGCGACTTTAACATTTTTTACCCAACCCAAAAATTTTAAACTCTGATGTCCACAACGCCGCTAAAGAAGTTTTCACTTCAAAAAATCTAGTTAGTTAAATATAACGAAGATTCAATATTAAACTCGTTTGATAGATTTAACACAACTATCCTGTTTATTAGTAGTAACAAAAGACTTATAAGATGAGTTGTTCAGTGTTTCGTCACCTTTCGTTGGGACAATGTAAAGTGAACATAATTAAGGAAAAATTTCAAGCAACAACAACAAAAAAACAATGTTTATTTGCGAAGAACAAATGGGTCAATTTTGGCTATAAAATGTGTTGTTAATACTTTAGGAAAGATTCGTTCAATCGTTATAATATCTGTGTGTGGTTCTAATTGTAATGCAAATAAATCGTATAGATAAATTGCATATACTTTTTGCTCTCAATTTTATCCTGCAGAATCTCATCCATCACAATACTTAAAGAACCGAGTATTTGATTTTTTTTATAGAACTAGTTTATAAATCATGGCAATCGCTGTAGATAAAACATAACATAAATCTAATGGAACAGGTTATATGTCTGTCTGTCAGACTCGTTGATCTTTTGTCAAAGCTACTGAATTAACGTTTAGAAACCCAAAATCATAGATATATGATTGGTTATAAATCTATGTCTAAAAATTATTAAAAGAAGGGATTCCCTCTTGTGCGACAAAAAAGGATAATATTTTCATGGTCATACATAGGTATTAGTCAGATCAGGCTACACCACTCAATAATCATAATAGTTTTGTATTCTTATCTTCCAGAGACTTCTAAAGATGATTTTCCGCCCGGCTTCGGTTTTTATTTACATATTTTGAAAAGGACTTACTTAATATGTAAAAAGCCTATGCTTTTTATTTGCAATGCAACTGAAAAGCTTAGCTTTCTTGTTAGTCCTCTGATTTTAAATCAAATCAAATCAAATTAATATCATTTATTCAGTTTAGGCTGTTACAAGCACTTATGAACGTCAAAGAAGCTACGCCATCGGTTCACAAACCCTACGGCGGGAGACCTTGTAACGAGAAGAACCGGCAAGAAACTCGTCAAGGGCTATTTTTTTCTCCCTGTTTAATTTTATACAGAGTCGTCAAATTGAAAAGGTCAATTTCCATCACAAAAGAAAATACTTATTATAATATTACATTTTATGGTTATCCTAACCGTCAACAATTTTCAACTCGTAAGGAAGTACTTACATTTAACATTTCTCGCATTACAATGTTACTGTACTGCAAGTGATAATAAGTGATAATAAGGCCAAAGGCGGAATCCTCAACCATTTAGGAATTGTTTATCTTATATTGATCTTGATCACGAAGTGGTACTCTTATTATAACATTGCTCTCAATATTTCTTGAATTCTGGAAATTTGGCCATCAATAGGATGATTTAACGAGCTTGATTGACCGTACGTAAAAGGATCAAATCAACATTGAATAGGGCATTTATTTATTTATTTATTTCCACACTTACATCTATCATTACATAATTATTTTATATGGTGCGGTATAGGTATAATGCATTTGATTACAACTCTGTTTGGGTGTGTTGTATTTTTCTAATGGTTGAAAGACCACAACACACGTTAGTGCCAGTAGTACAACGTATTTCTCGTTATCCCTGTAAATGCATGTTACGTCAGCTACTATGTGTTATCATTATTTCTCTGTGACGCGTGAATGGTGATGTTTCACTTATTTGCTTCGTTGTCGGTGTGTCATCGGCGTTGTGCAACTATGCTGTCACACATGTGAAAATTCCACACAAGTCTATACTATTCTCATTTCCATGTTCTTCTTGAGGATTATCTAATCTCGCTATTCAACTAGCGAGTGTAAAACTCGAAACCCGCGCTAAAAAAATATATATGAAAACGGAAGGTGCCAGGAGTTTCACGTAAGTCTGTTGACGAATAAGCCCGATCTCCTGACTATGATTCGTAATCCTAAGCCTATCTATCTTAACTTAATATTATAAATCCGAAAGTGTGTTTGTTTGTCCTTTCTTCACACCCTAACTAAGCACCGATCGACTTGATTTTTGGCATAGAGTTGGTTGAAAGAGGGGAAAGTAACATAGGTTACTTTTTATCCCGACGTTCCCCATGGGAACGGGAACCACGGGAAACCGGGTAGAAACCGTGGACGGAAGCTAGTAATTTTATAAAGAACAAGAGCTAGTTTATTTTTTACAAAAGTACTAATTTCTGCAGCTGCATTGCCGTCGGATTTGGAAAATCCCTTGATTCTTTTGGAGTGAACATTAAAAATTTGGAAAATATGATCAGCTAAAAGGGTAAATGTGGGTTAACACATCAAGCAATATTAAAACTTTACTCATAATATGAAATTTTCACGATGAGAACATTGTCCAGATGGACACAGTCCTCTAACAAAAATAGCTGTACCCGCTCGATAGAATGTGATTAAAAGGTTCTAGCACAGAGACGCTAATAAACCGTACAAATGAGAAAACTATGCGGTTTGATTAACCGTCAATTAAGGAAAATGAGTGAGGAAGTGCCGTTGACATTGTATTGAAAAAAAGTGCTTGTTTGTTCGCATTTTTAATTGCCGTAGATTGGTCCCGGGCCCCGGCTCGGTGAAGCTGCCACAGTGCACTCCATTACTCAGTAGTGACAGTGCATGACATTAGATTATTAGATAGATTCATTTGTGCCCCCATTTAAGTTGCGCGTGATCGGCGTGATTATCCTTAATAATAGGAAATAATATTACTTTTAGGGCCTGTTTCACAATCGCCGCCATTTTAACCGCCTCTGTGGTCTAGTGGTACAACCACCGGTATCAGACCCAGGGGTCCCGGTTTCGATTCCCAGCGGGGGTACAATTTGTATTCGGTTTGGTTGGTGGTACGAGTTGTTGTGAGTCCGCCTGGCTAGCTACCACCATATCTAAGTCTGACGCCATAATTACAATGTGTTTCAGCATTGTTGTGTTCCGGCAGTTAGAGATAAGATAGCCAGTTCCTCAGTGGTTGAAGATTCCGGGAGAGGCTCGCTTCCATCTACAGCCTTATCAATACTAACATCGGGTATGATGAAGGCTAAGAGTCTCCCCGTCTTTAATAAAAAATAAATAAAAAACTAAAAGTAAGTTCTGAGTACACAACTGCCAAATCATTTGTCAAGTACCTATTCAGAAGTTATTTTTAGATTGTGAAACCGGCCCTTAATATAGTTTAGTTTACCTATTGTCTATAGATGTTCTATTCTAATTTTATCAGTTAGTTATGCTTTCTCATCACTTTTTAAGCTATTGCATAGCTTTTATCGCGGGCTTTGAGCGCGGCGACCGAATCAAGAAATTCCGTAACGAAAAAACCTAACACCCCCCACTCCGTGGCATAGATTTTGGTTGCTTAGTTACGATTGTGAATAACAAAATGGTCAATGATGAAAAAAACTGTATGAAAATTTGTGTGAGAATATAATTTATTTTTAAAATCTGGTACCGCATTTTTTCCAGTTGTCGCGGAAAACTTATAATAAAAAATGCTATGCAATAGCTTTACCACGGCAGTCCCCGAGTGCCACACGTTTTTTTTTAATTATTTGTTTTTATTGGTGATTAGAATTTGCTATTCTTTTCTACACAAAACATGTGCTTAATCCTAATTCTAAATAAATAAGTAATTACTATATTCTGCCCATTCAATAGACAATATTCATCTAAAAATAAAGAATTTTATGCTTGAACAAGCAACGGCCCAAAATAATACCACCACGAACGTCGTAATTTAAAAATAAAACGTAGTTTAGTAACGAAAAAATCTTGAAATTTGTCCATAGACAAATTGCTGTAATTATAAGTACTTATCTATCTATACTATAGCCTCACGAACAGTCGAAGCCGGCACGGCCACCATTGATAAAGTTTTACCTTGACACGAGAGTAGCAGGAAACGTAATAATATCGTAATATAACAAGCCAAGTAATTGTAAATACTCCATTGGACAAAGAGGTTTTATCTTGCTTTGAAGTGATTATGTAACTTGATTATCTTCACCTTATATTTATTGTAAAATTTTCTAATGTTTAATTAAACCTGACTTCTCAATTTAGCATTAGAATTTGTACTAAATTATAGAACAGACCAAACCAAAGTCCAAATTCTTATTAAATACATATTGATTTGTGATACAATATTCTTATATCTCAAATCGCTCAAAACATTGTTCACAATTTTCTCTTGAAACAAAGTTGTCATATTAGATTTTGGTATTATTGAAAGCCGTCAATATTTTACTGGCTACACTCTGCTAAATATGATTTGTATTCTGTAATAACGGATTATTTTACATTCGAATTCCCATACTGCGACGGAGAATGCGTTGTTATGATTGGATTCTAATAACCTGTTTTCTCGGTAGTAAACATATAACAACAAAGTGGATATGATAGGGTTGTCGCATTTTTATGTTTGTAAAAAATAATTAATAAGAATAATTTTAATTTTATTTTGCAAGAAACACGGTTACATGGATGTTGTAAAGATACTATGGTCAACATGTTTCGCTGGTCAGACAGCATGCAAAGTTAAAAAATATAAATGTTGAGTTCCTAATTTAGAGTTATTAAGTACTTAACAACATTGGTATGTAGGCAATGTAGGTAAAATAAATAGCTAAAATTATACAATTGAGATAAAAAGTCATTAATCATTTAAATAGGAATCGAATATCAGTTATAAATATTAATAATGCTGAAGTTTTCATGAAAATTTAAAAATAACTATAGTAGGTTTATCTATATGGCTTAATTAAATTACTTATTTAATTACCATGCTTATGATGCAACGTTGTTAAGTTTTTAAAGAAAAATCGTGAGATTTAACTACTTACCTTAATTCGGAATTTAAGTTAGTTCAAAGTTTATAATAATTTTCCAAATATTTAAAAGTTGTAGTTTAAACTGTGACTTTCGTTATATTTTTATTTTACTTTACCAATTTACCACATGATGTTCTCAATTAATGTAATCTAATCTTAAAGTACTTCAATGGTCAACCCTACTGGATTGTAGGCGGAAACGTGCGTATTAATATTAAAATTTAGTGCGACCATACTTCGTTCGCATATTTCGGAATAACACGGTATCGAGAATTAGCGTTTTTACGTCAACCAGCGTCCCACATGGATTGTTTTTGTTTACAAACTGAGAGCCCACTGGGTGTTTTAAACCAGCCTTTTGATACCCCATAATCAGCGGTCGTAAACCTTGATGTATGAGTTAAAGTTAACGTGTGTTTTTTATGTATAGGTGATGTCTACATATCGTATGATGTTTGGAGAAAACATAGTTTTTCAAATGGAAAGCTATAAGTAATAGTGATGGGCCGAAAATAGATTTCACCGAATACGAACGTTCGCCCGAATATTCGGGTAAATTTTCACCGAACCGAATGTTCGGCCGAATATTCGGCATACCGGAGTAGGTTTATACGTGTTTACGCTAACCGCGCGAAATGGCGCGAATTGACGCCAGGCGCACCCGCCCGCTCCCCTCGCTTCCCCCGCTACACTTGTCAATACCTGTCATTATTATTGCATCATCCAGTGCGAAACGAAACGGCACCACTTGCATTTGTTTTAGTGATGGGCCGAACATAGATTTCACCGAATACGAACATTCGGCCGAATATTCGGTTAAATTTTTACCGAACCGAATATTCGGCCGAATATTCGGCATGCAGAAGCAGGTTTATAAGTGTTTACGCTAACCGCGCGAAATGGCGCGAATTGACGCCGGGCGCACCCGCCCGCTCCCCTCGCTACCCCCGCTACACTTGTCAATACGTGTCATTATTATTGCATCATCCAGTGCGAAACGAAACGGCACCACGTGCATTTGTTTTGTTTATGTGTTAATAGTGTTTTTAACGTTTATGAGCAAAAACGAAACAAACTTTTGCCCTTCAAAGCAGAGCAACTAGTGCTTTTGCACCATAATTTACCTCTCATCAATTTTAAATACTAAGTGAGAATTACATGCTACTGAAAAGTATTTTAGTTTTTTGTTTGCAAGGTCAATTGTTTTGTTATGATAATATTACAGTTTTGCAATAATGTGCTCAATGTAACTACTTTTCAATAGGAACTTTAAATAAATGAAATCTTTCAACGTAAGTTAATGTTAAAAGATTTCATTTATTTAAAGTTCCTATTGAAAAGTATTTAAAACGTTCCTATTGAATTTGATCACACAGTCATAAAATGATTATATTAAAATCAAATCTTTTGAGTTATGGATAGTTGATTTTTAAGTTAATAATTTTTTTTTTGTTTGATTCATCTCTCTTTTTCTGACATGCTATTCTTTGGTTAAATAAATGTTTAAAACAAAATTTAAGAAATGCTCGAAACAACAATGTTATTTTACTAATAATAACAAAACCAAAAATATGATTTATTAAGAAATCGTTGTAATAATGCAACTAATTCTTACCAATAACAGTAGGTTAAAATTGAGGATCCTGGATCAGAAGAGATCCAGGACCCTCATTTTTTCCATCGAAACAACACTATTCAACCATTACTTAACATCTTTACATAATAATGCAAGATGTAGACTCATTTTCAACGACACCTGCCTTATTTTTGCGTATGTGTGTCGCAGTAAGCTAAGAAGTCGACCGACCAGCACACACGTAACGGAAGTGTCTGCTTGGAACCGAACCGTGATTTGTTAATAAGTTATCTACGAGTATCACATGACAATCAGGAATGCACTACTGTTATTGATGCAAGTAATTACTTGTAATTTATTAATAGAACAACAAAGAAAAATAAGTTTGTGAAGCAAAGGATTGTCTTTTTTCAGGAAGGTGGTAGGTAAATAAAACTATTAGTAATATGTTTTATATGTATTTTTTATTTAAAATTCTTACACAAGTATTACATAGGTACCTACTTATAAAAAATTCTTATAAGTGCTACTACTCGTACCATGTACCTACCTATATTAAATGTTTACCCATGGGGTTATATCTAGTAAGTAAGAATAAAAGGAGAAATCATTGTTATTAAAATAATAACATTATTATTTAATTCATATACTTAAAGACGTTAAAACATTATTTTCTCTACACCATTTATCCAAAAAAAATACATTTTTTAGAGCACATATTTTATCATGATGAATACAACTCACGATATTCGATGAAGTATATTTTTCATACAGTGTTAAAAAACTAGGACAATGAATATCTTCTAAATTAAACAAGTTATCGTTTTTAAACATCTCCTTGATCCACAACATTTTTTCATAACCTTTAGTCAAAATACAACACTTTTTGTTTAAGTAGTAGTTTATACAGTCTTTATAATTAGAATATGGAACGACTCCTTCATTCCAATATATTCCTCTAGTTTTTTCGATACTGGCTACTTCTAATCGTTCTTTTTTTGTCAGTTCATAAAATGGGTATGGTGGTTTTATTAACAATACCAATAATCGACTTTTCCATAGAATTGCTATTTCTTTTGGAATAAACTGGTTGAGCTCGTTCTTAAATCCTTGCACATCTACTATCACATTCATGATAATGTTGTGGATAGGTTAGTGCAAAAAGGACCTTCACAATACAATTTGGAGAGACAAATGTTACATAAAAAATTGGTGTAGCCTTTTATACGGTAATTTGATTTTCACATACTAGGTACATATTATTAACGAAACAGTAATAATTAAAAATTCATACCGCATTATTATTATTATTATTACACCACATTTTTAGACATAACACATTTTTTAAAGCACACATTTTTTTATGGTGAACACAATTTATTTCTTTGTTTTCATTTTCATTATAATTATTGTAATCGTTATATAATTCTTTGAAGTTCGGACACCCTTTCTCACCTAATTCTATTAAATCACAATTTTGACATAACTCTTGAATCCATTTTACTTTTTCCAAACCCTTTAATAATATTTTTTTGTTTCTCAGATATGGAACCACTACCCTTCTGAATTCAAAATAATCAATGTATCCTTCACTCCAAGTGAGCCCACGATTCTTTTCCAACCATCGTATTTGTTTCTTTTCTTCATTTGATAGTGTTTTAAAAGCATAGGGTGGCTTAATGAGAAAAGTTTGCGTGTGCTCCTTATGCGCTATTGCTAGCTCTTTAACAATAAACTTATTTTCAAAATCTTTAAATCCTTGCAAGTCTACAATTATAGTATCCATATTCATGATATTTTCTTAACAATGCTGGTTAGTGGTTTGTATTCGAATATGCAATCGTTTAGTATGAGACAATATGCGGTGGTCTGATCAGGGATTTCTATATCTGATTCGATTTCAACTCGCACATCTATAGACCCCTTAAGTGTTTCGTGCTGACGAGAACAGTCAATCACAAATAAAGGAGCAACGTCTCTGAATTCTTTCAAACTCATCAACGGTTCTGCTCGACGCCCATAGTAAGACTGCTGAAATCTTACGTACTGTTCATATATTAATGAAAACTTTTGTTCCGAAAAACTAACATTCAGCCCTTCATAGGGGTAATACGATGAATTCAAAAAAACTCTTACATCGCGTACATTGCAATGGTCAAACTCTGCCATTGATCTTTCAGCATTATTTTTACGGTTGGTTTGTAAACCAAGAACAACATATCGTGGTTTCTCAATTTGTGTTGATGTCTTTATCGACCAAGTATGTTTACGTGTTTTAGGGAGTAATGGATATTCATACAAATCCCAATTACGGAACGCTAGTGTTATTGCCCGATCCTTTTCTAATTGCTTTAATAAATTAATTCTTTCACGATCTGATACTTTAATATGCGGAACTCGCCAAATGATTTTACTTAACGTTATATCCTCCACTGATTCCCCTGCTTTCAATTTTAAGGCATTGAGATTAGTATTATTTCTCAATAGCACTAACTCATGTTTACAGTTAATGATGATTTTTTCATAATCTTCTGCAAAACCTAATACTTTATTCAATGGTATTGAAACGGAAAACACTCCGCCATTGTCATTTGTAGTACCAGTAATCGACCATCCCCAATTTTTTGCGCTTTTGGATTCATGTTCATTCAATGATAGCAAAGACTTGATAGTAGTAGTGATGCCTGCATTCTTAATTTTATCTATTTCTACACCATTTAGTTCATACCGAATGTCTTGAAACAAGAATAACGCAGGGTTATTTACAAAATCCACACTTGGTACTTTCTCCTTAATAGTAGCGGTGCTCTTAAACACATTTACTGTACCCTCTATATACAATGTGCTGAGTGATGGTAGCAAATACAAATCTTGTTGATTAATAGGTATGCGTATTTCATCATTCTTGTTGAAACTTGTCACGTATGGTTTGTATGAATGATATTCGAAACTTTCAACGCTGTTATCGTAAGATGCTGGCTGAGTTATATTTAAAATATTCATTTTAATAAACCTACCAGCTTCAGAAATTCCTTATTACTTTTAGTAAGTTTCTTTTTTAGCTGAAACGGTGTTCGTTTACTAACTGATCTTTGAGAACTGACTTGAATACAAGACGGAGAGGGGTTTTTATTGAAATTTAACATTTTTTTCTGAAATGTAAATATAGCTGTACTTCTTCACCACGTAAATTGATTTTCTTATTTTCACTGTCTAATAACCTTATGTTAATAGTATTTATTGAACTTTGGTTAACTGGAAAATAGGTTATATTTTTAGGTATATCAATTATTCGATAACCAGGTGGTACACTTAACACAAATTCGTGAATTATATGACTTCTTCTTCCATTCACGAATGATCCACTAACCACATCACATTCAATGCGTATGATGGGTGTTGATAAAATGCTAACAGGATACCGTGACTCAGTACTTATATTAGCTTTTACTGTTTCCATACCAAAGCCAAAAAAAATTCCGAGTGAATCACTTTTGTTGAAGTGAACATCTTCAGAACAGAAAATACGAGTTTTCAGAGTATTATTGTTGCAAGTCATTTTCAATGTAGTATTAATGACATTATTCTTTATAAAATCACTAATATCTTGAAACTCATATGATCCTTCCGGTATTTTGATAACTTTGTCCTTACCATAGTAAAACTTATTGTTTTTTTCGTCTATATTTGGAATAGAGTTAAAAGTAGAAAAATATAAAAGTCCGCACTCATACTCTCCACATAATTCTAAAGTTGGTGAGTAGTTTGTTGTCAAAGATGCTCCTCTTCCAGTTATCGATACGGTGAAAGACATATTTATACTAACTTCGATTTCTAATGTTTTCTTTATATAAATGTTTTTTCCAATAGTCTCTTAAAAATGTTAAACAAAGATGACCACAATTAATAGTGCCAAATGTTTGATGCGGTATGTAATTATAGGTTATAGACATGTGTTGCAAATATTTTATTAATTCTAAAGGTGGTTTTAAGTTACCGAAACTATCAAAATATTCACAGTAATCATTTCGTTTAACGTAGGCTACCCAATGAGTTCCAGGATTATCAGAACTATCCAAATTTAGAATAGCACACTCTATTTTCCTAGGTTTCGATGGTAATGTGTCTCTCATAAAAACACCTCGAAAATAAGGAATGTATTTTGCATGTTCAACTATATCTACATTAGTGAGTGCTCTTCTGGGTAGCCGCTTAATTAGTTTTTTGAAGTATACAACCCAGCTCCTTTTTTATGAGCCTTTACATACACGCCTTTTCCTAGAGCAATAGCTTCCATAATCTTATTATGTCTTTGGGATTCTTTAAGATTTTTTTCAGCAGCCTTGTAATCATTAACTGCTTTGGCAATACCTGCAGCACCTCCAGCTAATGCACCCAAAGCTGATAATCCAGCAAAGATCGGAATGAGTGGTAGCACCCCACCGCTTTTTGGAATAGGAATAAAGCGTGGTATACGTATTCCTTTCTTATCACCGAACAGTTTTCTCGCAGCAACATATGCACACTTTATAGCTGCATGATTGTTCTTAGATTTTATTTTTTTTATTTGAGATTGTATTTTTTTCACTTTTGTCATAAAAGAACCCATTCCTGCACCAGCTTTAAGTTTTGCTTTCATTGATTTTTTTACTATCCATGAAGCGGCTTTCTCTCCCAGTCCAGCATCTTTCGCTTTTAATCTTTTTTTAGCCATATTCAAAAGTTCTAAATCCGCCTTATGTCGAACGCTCAAATCACTATTGTTATAAGCAATATCGTGGTACATACAAGCTTCATCCAATTTGTTTATACCTCGATCACCCCTCTGCAGTCGTTTTGTCAATTTTGTTCCAGGACCGCAGAATTGATATCCGGGTAAGTGTAACTCAAACGGTATATTATTTATTAGGTCGTTAACAATACCGCTTCCTTCCTTCATCGATGCAAATGAACTGAATGTGTTAATAAAGACGCTTTATTTATATTATAACACCAATGCAGTTTTGTCAATCCAACTGTTCTCGTCAGCACTAAGACCTAACCATTTTACATAAAGTTTATTTCCTTTTCTTTTAATAACTTTCTCAATTAGAAATATGTTCGGAAACTTTGTTTTCTGTAATTCGTATTCGTAAAAAGAACCTAAAATCTTCTGTTTATGTTTATCTTCTAAGTGGTAAGTTGGCGGGTTTGTGTGATTGACTTTAATCACATTAAATATTTCCGTCGACCAATTAGATGTATAACCTTTGTAAAAATCCCCTTTATGTTTACTTATACGAACGTGATCACCAACTTGAAACTTAGATTTTTTGCCAGTTTTGTTACTTTGAGATTTGATAATGTTTGATCTGGCCTCCATCTCATTTGTTTTATTTACATCGAAGGGCTTAAATTTTGTTATTCGGTGTCTAGTATTATTATAGCAATGGACGACGTCTTCCAAATTTTTTTTTACCCATTTATATTGACCGTGTAGGCTAAACAATTTAAAAAGGTCACTTTTTAATGTTCTGATTACTCGTTCTACAATGGACGCCTTCTTTACCGAGTAGGTAGAATAATGGTTAATATGATAGTTATTCATTAGTTGTTTAAAAGTGTCGTTATAAAACTCTTTACCAAAATCAGTTTGTAAATTTTCAGGCTTTCGAGATGAACTTAGTAATATATTTTGCATTGAATGTGTAACACATTTTTTCTCCTTCGATTTTAAAGGACTAACCCATACAAACTTTGATAAAGCATCAATAACTACTAAAATGTATTTATACCCTTTGTTGAAATGTGAGTACTTTTGAAAGTCCATTAAGTCAGCTTGCCACAAATCATCTATTCCTTTTATGATTGTGCATCGGCGAGGAAAATTTCTCCTTGCTGATCTATGGAGTTCGTCGACTACGTCTCTTTTGCTCATTTTTTAAACTTTGTATGATTCAATCAAATTATCAATTTCAGATTTTGAATAAAATAAAGTACTTAAACGTTCACTAGTTAGTTTTTCCAAGTTATTGAGGTAAATTTTAACTTCACTATTATTTTTTTTCATTTCATGTCTCAATTGCTGAACAGCTTCATCCACATATGCTTTATTTACAGCTTCATCGTCATTCTCAGGAGATGATACACCTTTTAATTTTGATGATTTTAAGTCGTAGTCACCTGTTTCCGACTTAACTAAAGTATTGTCTAAGGTATCAATGTATTCTGATAATCGTAAACGTTTATGAACGTGATTACCAAATTTATCTATATTCATTGCAGTGTTTGTCTGATCTTTACTGTAAGTCAACTGTTCATTTTTAACGCTGCATGTTACTTATATTTCTTAATGATGCCAGCTTCGTATAGTTCTTCGATGATTGCGATAATTTCATTATCTAATCCTGTGTTTCCAGCATCTCGTGATGCATATAATAGTTTTAACCGTTCTACTAACTCATTTGGATCATCCCAATAAATATAGTCCGTATTCTTTTTAACCTTTTTTAAAATTTCGATGCCTTTTCCGTGCGGAAGATTCTCCGAACTAGTAGTAATAGTTCTAGAAAATTTAAACATTGGTTTTATTATATTCATATATTTAAATCCCTTGTTGCTGTTGATTGGTTTGGATGGATCATAACTACGCTTGTGTGCGTTGGTATCAATGAGAAGGTATTTATAATTATGCATATCCTCATCTGTGATTAAATCTAGATTAGGTTTCTTTTTGTACAACAATTCTTTTAAACCAACTGTTTTCTCAAAATATTTATTTCCTATTTTCAGAATCCTGCCATCATCGTTAACGCGAGTTTTACCAAGCATAAGTTTCCCCCGTTCATTTCTTATTCCAAATGGGATGTTAGTCATTACTTCAGATGATGTTGACCATGATAATGATGGATTTGAAACGTTTGGTGATGATTGGAGGGATTTAAATGAGCCATCACTAACATTGTGGTTTTCAGAAGGTGATATAGTTAAGGTTTTATCATAGGGTTTTTCATTTTTAGCATCGTCGTCTTCTTCTTCTTCTTCTTCTTCTTCTTCACAAACAGATTCATCAAAATCTTCAATAGATGAATTCGATGTTACACTTTCATTATTTTTAGTCTTTTTAATTATTGGTTTGTGTTCCAAATTTTCCGTTGGACTCTTTTTATCATTTTTATTTGCTAACAGGTTTAGAGGCTTAATTATGGGTTTAAATATTGTTTCTAAGACCACATTATTTGTATTTTTTGCATCCTTTAACATTTCAACCTTCCTCTTAACAGCTGCTGCAGATTTTACAATTTGTTTTTTAAGGTGTTTTTCCATTTTATAAATTATAGCACTCAGTTCTATATCACAAATGAAAGTGATTCATCAATGATATAGCAATCTCTTATGTATTTTAATCTACAACTATAAATGTGTCAAATTCCATTCTGTAACAGCCTTTATTACGTTCACAATCCTTATTAATAACAAGATATCTAAAAGGTTTATTCCAAACAACTGAGCACATATCACGGAATTGTCGCCATGACATGTCAGACCCTACATGCTCATCATAAACGTGTCTTAGATTGATATCATCTTGTTTAAATAATATTATTAGATTTGAATTGTCTCTGACAAGTTGTTTGGGTATTTTTGTATATGTTTGATTTATATAAAAACAATCGATATTCTTGTGGCGACCCATAGCAAAATAATCTCGGATGCTACTTTGATTTTCACAGGCAACATCATCGAATATAATTATTGAATCGGGTAAGGCTTCGTGTGGACTTAAAATGTCACTGTTGTGATCGAATTTGTTATAGGAAATTGTAGGGACTATATTTAATACATTTTCTAAATATATGTATTTAGGTTGGTATAAAGACTTTGAATACACATAAACATTACTAAAACGTGGACCATCCTGATGTAATAATAAACTAATAACTAAGTTAGTCTTCCCACAATTTGATGGACCACAAACAAGACAACGTATACTATTTGGTAATAAATTGCCATGACGCTTCCATTCACTTAATGGGGTAAGATAGATGCGCTCTAGTTTTAAACTCTGTTTTTGTTTTAAAAATTTCATATCTGGTTATTTTAATTTGACTGTTTTGTTTCAAGGCTATCAATAAAATGATTTTCAAACATTGCACATACAATATTTAAATGAATTACCTATTGAATCGTACTAGTCAGCATCAGGTACTTTAGCAATAAATACAATACTAAAGCAGTGCTTTTATTTCAGCGTAGGTAATTATGTTATGGGACATTTTAAATAATAAATTATTTTAGTTACATACTGTTATATATTTTCAATAAAACATATTTCATTTATACATTTTATCGTTATCAACTATTTATTATTAATACTTAAATGAATCCATATTAAAATTAGAAAATTACTTAAGTACTATAATTCGATAGATAGGTAGGTACAAAATAATTTTAATTTGATTTTAAACATTGGTATACTCGTATATAACTTAAAAGCTATCTGTATTCCATAAAAACTTTTTTAATAGAACAAATATTTTTACAACATATTATATAATATACACAATTTTTTAATTATACTTACATCATAATAAATTAATTTTTATTTTATTCTAAGCCCCACTCATTGGCTTACAGATTTTGAAAATCAGAACTATAGTGACCCCAAGGCAGTGTCTCTATTTGATTTGAAAGGATTTGCCTTTTATCATCACATCTGTTTAATACAAGTTTATTTACTTGTTGAGTATACAGAGTATGTTTAATTGATTTAATCATACTCATTTTACATGTAAAATTAGTATTATTATACAAGGTTTTAGCATACTGTGACATTTTTAATTTACATGTCACTGATTTACATATTCCTTTAGCTTTCATTATTTTTGTTTTCATCGATGATAAAGCATAAAGTTTTGCTCTTAACCCGATAAACTCAACTATTATATCACCACCAAGTTCATCTTTGAATAAACCGGGTATTTTAGCGTTCACCTTAGACATTTCATACGGATTCTCAGTGCAAAAGTTGCTCGTATCAAAGTTATTTATATCATCTTTGATGTCTCTATAAATATCTTCAGTATGCACTAAATAAAGAAGACTATCCGTATCTGTATAACAAAGTTTAATATTTTCACCATATTTTCTTTTCATAAAATCGTAATGAAAATTGTACAAATGCTGTTTAGCGTATTCTAATACCGTGAAGCCAATATAAATCGGTCTATCAAGACATATTTTTTCACGGTTTAGTTGTATAGCTATAAAGTTTTCGTTGAATACTGTTATACTTTTTAAATTCGGACGTGTAATTAATTTTTCAGCGCCCAAATGTTTATTCGTTTTATTACAATGTTCATTCCAATTTGTTACTAACTTAACATCAACTTGTTTACGTTTGTTTTCTATAGTCTTCCCAAATATTGCATTATTTAATAGTTTAAAAAAATCTTTCTGAAATGAAGTAGTTGAAGCTTGACGTAATCGTGTGTTTAAATCAATATATTTTTGTAAAAAGTTATCCTGACGGAAACTTAAAATGCGATGTATTTTAAGTAAAATTAGTCCATGTTTAATGCATTCTTTTAAATGAACATAGTGAATTACATAGTTGTATTTGTTGTACAGATTAGCAATCAACTTTGATGTTTTTCCTCCTGGTGGAATAAGTTTTTCCGGAGCGAAAGGTAAATCACTATGCAAATCATGTAAACTATCAGGATAGGCTAAGTCAACTTCTAAAATATACCCGTAATCAGCATCATCCGATATGCTCATTACATCGAAACATTTAATTTCATCCATTGACATTAACCTGAACTCTGAAAGAGGCATTTTTTTCGTCATAGCATGACCATAAAGATTGTTACAATCAAGATATATTAAATATTGTGACTGTCTCGAGTCATCAAATGCCGGTAAGTACTTATTATTGGCTACAGCATGTCGATATGAACATTGTGCCAAGCCTCCGCGTACACCCTTTTCAAGCATTTGATATATTTCTGAATCACTAATTAACTCGAGTTGGACACCTGTATAGAGCAACATTGCATCCCAACTTAAGCTTGGTGCGGTAATATAATACGCACAATCCAGATTATAAAATATTAAACATAACATTCGGAACTTTTCAAAAATATCACACAATAATAACACATCACATTTCAAATATAAGTCTGTGTATTCACCGAGTGAATGAATATTGAAATATTTCCAAATAGTTTTCGCATGGTTATACTCTTCATCGGATATATCATTCATTTTCAAGTTATTATAAAAATGCTCTTTCGAGGGAAGTTGTGGTTCATCGTACTTTGACCACGAATCCATGTATTCATATGGATAGACACCCTTTTTTCTCAATAAAGAGCATTTAAATTCATCATTAAATTCTGAAAACAAATGTACAAAATCTTTTTCACATAAACTTTTACTTAAAGTGTCTAAGCTTGTACTTAGGAAATGGAAAGAATCAATGAACTTTATTTGAATTGGGTGATTTTTATCGTCTGATTTAATAATTTTCGTTATACTTAGATAGTTTTCTTTAGTTTTTGGTATAATCTTGATCGTACCTTCATATCTCGCCAACTCACCAATAAAAATATGTGAATCATAGCCAGACAGATTATGGAAAACGACCGGTATGAATGGACAGGTTCTATGCATTAAGTTACAATGGGAATGCACAGCTCCTCTATACTTGCCAGTAACATGATCGTGATCACGAACTTTGTCATCGAATAACAATTGTTTACAAATGTAACATTTTTTCGAGTCTTGAAAACATTTCTCTTGTTCAGTGGTTAAAGGATGCATATCCTTTTTGTCACGTAAAATAGCGTGGATTCTTTTGACTTCCAAAATTAATTTTTTGATAAACACTTCAACACAATCTTCGCCTCTATAAGATACATATTTATTTAAGGAGTCGTCATGAGAACAACATACATAATATGCAAAACATGAAGGCTTATGAATTTTATTTGTTGTTGTATTATTAGTTTGATTTTCATTATGATCTATTAATAAACATTCAAAGTCAGCATAAATAATAAAATTAATTCTTTGCTGTCTTTCATAGTGATTAAATTTAAGTACACTGTTTTTTTCTGGTAACACAGTCAACACATTAGAGCAATCATGAGAATGAAGCTTTGTTTCACATGGAAAAAATTGTAAACAGCTATCACACAAATATACTTTATTCTTGTGTAATGATACCTGCTTACGAACTAATCGTGCCAGGTCTTTTATTAAGCAGTAGTGAGCTTTATCATCACTTTCCAGATATAATAAATTAAAATGATTCTGTTTCTTTGTGTTTGTTTTATACAAAGGGCCTACTACGATGTGTTTATTTAGACCGTATATATTGATACTTATTTTAGAATTATTTTTCTCAAATAACTTTATATCACTGATCGAAGGTGGAAATGACATCCCTTCTATGTTTAAAACTCTAGAGTAATGAGGATATGAAGATGGCCTGCATACATTATTTTTGGCAGGAAACATACCCGCAACAACACTCCATAAAAAACAGCAGTTGTCAGAATTTTTTATATTTATACAGCTTTTAGAATTTCTTACACTTGGAGGTAATTCTAAATAAGTGCCACCTCTCATAGGGGTATATTTGTTAACATTGATTTCTAGATGGCTTATCGCAACAAAAGACCAACCAGACTCACAATGTTCAAATTCTGTAATTTTTTGATTAATTTTATCAATCATATTCATAAAAAAAATATTCAAGTCAGTATTTTTGTAAATAATTTCATATTTTGTATTAAATGATTTCAACTGTTGCTCATTTGTTTTATACAATATAAAATGAGCGAACAATTCAAAGTTAACTTTTATACAGACATTTTTAGCTACAGATTCATCGATCAGTTTTATCATGACTCGTTTGTTATCCTGCAGGAACGTCTCTATTTTATGGTACTCGTCTTCCTGCGAGGGGTTTAAACGATATGTCATGATTCGATTTTTAAAAGCAGTAGCAATAATGTCAATATTATTATATTCGGTCTTTAATAAACAATTAGATTTGTGTATATTACTTTTGGTATGATATCGATATTCATTTCTTGTTAATTCTGTATTACATTTTTCACAATATTTCATTTCGTCGGATGGGGCTGAAAAAAAAAGACCTTACACTTAATAATATATAATTTTATTTCTTATAGATTAAGTACAATAAAAATAGATCTATACAAAGAAATTAATTACACACTTTAAACGGTTATATGTTAATTAGTTTCATAATAATGTTCGTTAGAACTGCTTTTTATTTTGGGTGGCAGCCCTTCATAAAGACATATAATATGCAAGTACGATAATACTAATTCAAATACACTGTTATAGGTCTTTAATAATAATTGCTCACGAAAGTTGGCGGGCAGTCTTTAAAATCTTTGCGCGTTGCCGCAATTAATTGGGATAGCACACGCCAACTGTCACTATCCTCATTAATTTTATTTTTTATTGTAACGATGGCATGACGCCATCTATTCAAAGGCAGGACATGCTCTATTTCTTCGGTTTTGTATACCTTAATCTCGATATAATGAGAGCCTTTCTTGTTCTCATTGATTTGGCGAGAGTGCCCGTTCGCCAATCGTCGTGTGTAATAGTTATAAACTGGTGCTTTGGTTTTACCTTTCGGCTTGGGCGGTGGTTGTGGTTCTTCATCGCTGTCGCTTATGTCACCGAACAATTCTTGGGCGGTAGCTCTTGCACTTTGCATAGAAACAGGTCTTATCTTGGGCTTCTTTTTCGATGGACCGGCGACGGTAGCGGGGGCGGTGGTGGCAGGCGCTGCTACCCGTTTCTTCGGCTTGTCAGTTTTCTTCGCAGTTTCTTTCTCCGTTTCTGAATGACTAACATCTTCATCGGATGGAAACAGAGTGTCAGCAGTAGCGGTAACATGATGATTTGACCTGTCGAAAAATAAAAAAAAGATTTGAAATAATTACACAACAACTTCGAAGATAAAGTACTTATATTGTTTATCAATTAACTATTACTACCGTACACAGACTTTGAATAGGTACTTAAATAATTATATTTATTAATAAAATAATAAGTACTTATTCATTTAATACAACAATGACAGGTTAGGTTAGGTCCAGGCAACTATGAATACTTCGTACTGTATGGGACGCACATACAAATGCAAACATTTTCCTCTTGCAGGAATCGAACCCGCAATCGTAAGTTCAGTAGTCATATTCACCCACTAGTTGCAATGACTATAGGTACTTAGTTAAATAATATACTTGGTAGGTAGGTACTCACATTTTGTTTTATTATTAGGTTGATGATTTCTTGTAGAGTTGTTGTTGGTCCCTCAGGAGAACTGGATGTGAGGTGATCCAGGTTGGATGGGCTTAAATATTATGTTTCACACAATACTCTTCATGTAACGACACGGACGCACACTTAGAAAAAATGCTTACTTTATAATAATCCTAAAATGGATTGATGTGGATCTCAGTTTCTCAGTGCCTCGCAAGCAATATTTCGCGACATAGGTACTTTATACGGTGACTTACAAATTAATTAGATATTTTAAGTAAACAGGAAAACAAATTTATATCTAAAAAGTATAGATAAGTAAAAAGTAGAAACCTGATCGACTGATTTTTACCAAGCTATGATAATTTTATAGTACCCTAAATGTAACGTAGTGATTTGCGACCTTATTTAGGGGTTCGACTCCGTTATAAACATTAAACATAAAAAAACCACTGACTTTAGCCACCTCCAAATCCCGGGTTCGATTCCGATCGAGCCAATGTAGATTTTTTTTCTATTATTGTCTGTAGTCCGATTCTTTGTCGAGTTCAATATCCGACTTCTTACTTCCTACTAATATTATAAATGCGAAAGTTAAGATGTTTGGATGTTCGTTGCTCAATCATGTAAAAACGGCTGAACTGGTTTGGTTGAAATTTGGAACACAGTTCTCTATTGCAAATTTCATCCAGATCCGATCAGAGGGCCTAATGCGAGTTTGCAAATGTCCAAACGTTACTATCCGGTGAGAGTTACATTTTCAGACATAGCTTTTATACAATAGGAATAAGGTTGAGAATTAAACTCTATTCGCAAACTGCGGCGTAAGCGAGTTTTTGTGTGAATGAGTAACAAACTAAGTAGGATTTTAATAATTTAATAAAATGTATATTTTATTCCATTACGGAATCGAACCCGTGATCCTCAGTTTAGCAATCGGTTATGCCCATCAGTCATAGAGGGAGGTATACACCTACGTACGTTGATCGATAAAAAACAAAGCTATTAGAATCGTTTTTCTCTTGTTAAATAAGTATTTGAGTGGTGATACAAAAACAATTATAATTTAAAGTGACAAAAACTAACTAGGTACACTAAGATTCGTACTATCTGACGACCTGTTTGGCGCAGTGGTACTATACCAGCCTTCTGCGCCAGAGGTCTCGGGTTCAATCCCCGGACAAGACAAATATTTATTTGTCTTGGTCTGGGTGTTTAATATGTATTTTATGTATGTGTTTACAAAAAAAGTATATTAGTGTGTTTATCCGTTATCTAGTATCCTTAACTCAAGTTCTTCATGAGTGAAACTATCGTGGGGATATTATTGGTGTGATTGTAAGAAATTATTAGCAGCACATTAAGTTATACAAAACTGACAAAAATCTGCAATTTATTATGAACCTAAAAAGATTTAAATATTGACATTTAAGTATAAAACTGATCGAATTTGATTACCCTGTTGTGGTATCCCTGCGTGCCGTTAACTGTACTTAAGTATTTTTAAAACATTGCTTTCGTTAACAGTCGAGTAGAATAATTATTTTACAATAGTGCACGTGCATCATGTGGGTACCTACCTAGGTAGAGATGTATGGCGAAGAATTCATGCAGTGTTGTATTGTATGTCATCCCTAATATGGTAACACGATAAATAACTTGTTTTGCTATTCTATTTTGAACTTTATGATTAATTTTGAATATGTATAAATTGGGGGTAATATTTAAAAAATCAATCACTTTTCTACTTCGCCATTTACACTCTAGACTTCTAGACCAGCACGATTTGATATTCCAAATAAATTATGTCGGTAAGTTTTTAGTGATTTAATTAGATTTTATAATATAAGTATTTATTTATTTTACAAAACTTATTACTGTTTGTAGCAATTACTTACACTTATAATATAAAGTATTGTTCGGTACTTAACTGAAAATAAGGTGGTGAGGTGGTTTGTGTATTTAATTTTTATACTTAAATATATCTTTATTTTATTGCAGGATACTGAAGAATTATTCAACTTTGTAGATTTGAGCGAACTTCCTAAAAATAAAAACATTCAAGAGTCTCGTAAGCGACGATCTGATGAGAATTCCTTAACGACTAACTTTTGTTTTATTAAGACACCGATGCAAGGATATAAAATCATACGTATTGAAGTTTATGATGCGAAAAAATTTGATAGTATAGACGATACGATATGCAAGTGCAAAGCCGAATTGTGTGTACAACATGTGGTGAAGGGGGTGTTGTTTGATGAAATTTACACTAGCACGTGTGATATAATATCAAAAATTCAGCAGCTTATTGAGAGAAATAGTTTGTAATACAAAATAGTGGTATGTTTCATAAATAAAATTTAACATAATAAGTAACGTGTTTTATTTTTTAGACCCATTTTATAAGTTTTTAGCTAGCATCCTTTTAAAATTATATCATCAAAGGTTAAGTGTAAGCTACATCTTCATTATCATTAAGTACCTACTATTGTTATCCGTATAACGCACGTATTGCTAAGTGTGCTGTTTTCCATATAAAGAACATAGCTTTAATTTAAAACACCGAGCAACTGTTGTAACCTCGCAGTGAGACGATAGGTCAGTTAACTTCAATCAATACGTTCAAAAACTAACTAAATTAATTGGTAAAAAGTAGTTTAAAGTAAGCAACATGAAAAGTAATGGTTACATCACTATTCAATGTTTTGTTTCAATGGTAAAATTGAGGGACCTGGAGCTCTTCTGATCCAGGATCCTCAATTTTAACCTACTAATAACAATAAACAGTTATTATAATTTCGAATATATATTTCATTTCTTACACTAAATAAACCCTTCTGATTAAATTTTAATTATAAATAAGGTCCCAAATTACTGTATCTTGATATTCTTGTTCAATTATCATATTTTCATTTACGATTATAAAGAAATACAGCTACACTATCTTAAAAGTATAAAGTACTACACAGTGATTTACTTAGGTTAGGTCTACCTATAATATGCACATGCATCGTTCAATCAATCAATCTCAGTCTAATATAGTTCACAATAGAGAACCTGTTATTAAAATCGTTAAGTACCACTGTCCCGAATATTCGGCAGGTTTACCGAACATTCGGCCGAATACGAATGTTCGGTAAACCTGCCGAATATGCCGAATACCGAACATAAAACGAATATTCGGCCCATCCCTAATTTGTTTAAGTTTATTTTAAGTTTGATTTTTAAGTTTTATAACTATTTTTTGTTTGATTCATCTAGCTTTTTCTGAAATGCTATTATTTGATTAAATAAATGTTTGAGACAAATTTTAAGAAATGCTCGCCACACAAAATTTTTACTATAATAAAATAAAAAATAAGATTTATCAAGAAATCGTTGTAATAATGCAACTAATTCTTACCAATGACAATAAACAGTTATTATAATTTCGAATATATATTTAATTTCTTACACTTAAACCCTCTGATTAAATTTAAAAATAAATAAGGTCTCAAATTATCTGTATCTTGATATTCTTGTTCAATTATCATATTTTCATCTACTTGTATAAAGGAATACAGCTACACTATCACAAAAGTATAAAGCTACACAGTGATTTACTTAGGTTAGATCTACCTATAAAATGCACATGCATCGTTCAATCAATCATTCTCATTTTAATATAGTTCACAATAGAGTAACTTTTACTAACATCTTTAATTACCGCTGTCCCGAATAATCGGCAGGTTTACCGAATATTCGGCCGAATACGAATGTTCGGTAAACCTGCCGAATATGCCGAATACCGAACATAAAACGAATATTCGGCCCATCCCTAATAAGTAATGCATAGATTTATGAACACGATTGATCAATCAATCATACATGTATGATGGAGTGTTTGATTAGTTTCGAATTCAGCTAATTTTTATGTTGAGCACAAAATTATCATCATTATTTTAGTGCGTGTAGTACAAATAAAATATCAGACAAGATCACGTAAATTGATCAGGGGCTTTAGGTCTTACCTCGAGTTGTCGTAGCAATCTTAAAGTAATATTGTAAACAAGATGGAGCTTTACGCTGTGTAAATTCAATTCTATTCACTTATTTCAGGCATAGCCCATAATTGGATTGTTTATATGGATCTCGTGTCTGCAATTAAGAATTTTATTATTATTATTATTATTATAATTGCTTTTGTGTGCCAGCGCCGCCTCAGATTCTGTGTGAATTAAGTAGCACAAGAACTTGTGTTTGTTTACCAGATTAGCAAAAGTAGCCGGGGTATTGTTTATGTGTACTGTTTCAGTGGGTTCGATTATTATTTTGTTTGACGACCTGTTTGTACTAACCCTGCCTTCTGCGTCAGAGGCCCCGGGTTCGACCCCGAACAAGACAAATATTTGTGTGCATGAACATGTCTATTTGTCTTGGTCTGGGTGTTTAATATGTATATTATGTATGTTTTTACAAAAAAAAAAGTATATACGTATGTTTATCCGTTATCTAGTATCCATAATACAAGTTCTTCGTGAAACTTAACGTGGGCTAGATAATTGGTGTGTTTATATGCAATTATTTATTATTATTATTGTTATGTGTCTGTGTGGTAATATCCATTCTATACTTAACAGTGATAACGCTACTAGGTACCCAGCTGATTATTTATTTTAGAAAGAAAGACAGTCTCAATGAGTCTCCTCAATTGTACTGCACTACATTATTATATGTAGATTATTATCAAGTAATAACCTTCTCGAGTGCTTTCAATTATTATTTATCGTTTGGTGAAATACCACGGCAGTCATCTTCAGATTTGCAGTAGTGTAGTGGCCTGGTTAGGTTTGCGGTCAGGCCACAATAATAGTCCAGCTGCCCTGGAAATAGGTCTGGACTCAGCTCGGGAGGGAGAACATAAATATTTGTATGTCGAATAGCGTAGCTGTACTATTAATACAACTGTAGTCATACAGACCATGGATTTGTCTGCGTGGTCTCAGTCCAGGACATTTCCAATGGGTACTACTTTGCTTTTTTGGTGTTTTTAATAATTATTATCCTAAATATCGAACCAACTTAACAACGAATGTAACTTATGTCTAAATAAAATAATTAAAAATAATACTTATTATGTTAAAATCTGTTTAGTAGTTTTTCATGAAAGCGATAAGACAGATAGACAAAATAATTAATATCTATTTCTATAAGTAGTGTATTTTTCCTGTCTTATTTGTAAATAATTGCTATGTAAACAAAGAGTCATTGTTTTATTAAATATTCTCCTTTTTTTAAAAAAAATATAAGTATCACGGATTTGTTTTATCTGTTGTTTAGTTATATCTACGAGTTATTTACAAAACGTACTTCTTCATAAAATACAATGCTTATTTATAGAAAAAAAAAATCTCCACACCTAATTTATCTCAATAACCTTAAGCGCAGTACAAAGAATTGTAATCTAGTTCTTTAACTAACCAGTCCGCCGCATTATCGGCAAACAGTTTAAATCTTAATGATACCAAGATTAACCAGTATTCACCAGAATCTAGTCAAACGTGTTACCATCCACCCATACACGTTCAGTCGTTAAAAATAGTTCAGTACACATGGTAAAAAGGCGCGAAAGACTTTATAGGACATTTTTATGATAAATTTTAAATACTTAGAAAAATATTCAGCATTTTACCGGATTTCCAAAGTTCGTGGGTTCTAGTCCCATTTGAGAATTCAGTTGTGGCTGAGTTGTTTTTTTTTTCAAATATTTTTCAATTTAAAATTTATCATGACTTAGAGGATTCTGTAGGAATAGGTAATTTGTTTTTGTTAAAATTATGAAACTGTAAGTAAATTAATATACTCGTAATTGTAATGATCAATCACCCAAGTAAAGATAGATAGATAGATAAAATCATTTATTCGCATCACAAACATACATGCACATAAACAAAAGAAAAGAAAAGAAAAAATAAACAAACTATTTACGGACTAACAAAAATAAGCAGGCTCATAGGTCACAGAGACCTACCCATGAAATCAAACTATTGTTTATTTAATTATTTATTTATTACACACAAACTTACAACTACCATTACAGAAACATCAAAAACATGAAAACACAAACAATATTTAATTTCATAAGTACCTAATAATATTTGTGCATGTGTGTCATAGCGATGCAAACCGTCAACAGCTCAGCGTATATTTTTGCCCCGAAGGAACAAAACACTGGTTTTCAGCTTTCACTAGTAGAAAAACGCGTCCTTTTACCCGACTGCGCCAGAAGGAGGGTTAAGTTTTTCGAGAGTATGTATGTATGTATAATGGTTTGGCATGCTCTGCGGCCTGAACGGCTCGATAGATTTTAGCTTGAGAGGTGTCGTTAGATTCGTATTTACTGTCAGAGTGACACTGGGTATATCAAAATAAAAAACAAAATGGCGTATTTTTAGCTCCAAATTCAAATGTTTGGCACGCTCTGCAGCCTGAACGGCTCTATGGTATCAAATTAAAGGGCTGAACTTTAGGATTTTAAGAATGTATATCATGACCAATAAATAACTAAAAAGATATATAAATTAAAAAAAAACAAAAAACCTGCCTGCTTCAAAAATCAAGCTACATAGTAGGTACATACATACATCATTTATAATGTCATGCCTCCGACGGCATGTATTTTGATGAACAAAATATTTTTATTTTTGATCTTGTTTCCATCTTTCCAGTTGGCTTGTTTTTCGAAGTAGGCGGGTTTTTTAGGTTTTTTTTTTTTTACTTTTTAACCGACTTCCAAAAAGGCAAAAAAATTGCCTTTTGGAGTCGGTGCCAGCCAAGGCATTCTACTTTTATTTTTCTTGCCTTGGCTGGCACCGACTCCAAAAGGCAATTTTTTTGCTGTTAAGATTTATTGTTGTATTTTTTCACTGTGAATTTTTTCTGAAATTGCTGTTGTAGTAATAAAAACTAAGAGGAAATTATTTTAGGTATTCAATTATTAGAATATTTACCTCTTATACCGTAGGTCATTATGATAAGGATTAGAAAAAAACTAGCTTAAATAATGCTGCTTGTACAAACAATAAATCTTGTAAATAAGAGGAATGGATTAGCCACCCATTTTTTTGGAAAAAAATTGAGTAAGAAAAAATCATGTAACTATTCATAGTAAGTGATTTTTATGAAGTAAGTAAAGAAGAATTCCAAAAATTTTTAATTTTGTATTCAGCTCGTAACACAATAAATTAAACTTATGTTTATGTAAAAATGCTAATATCAGTTAATCCGCCACCCATATTATGCGCAATGTGGTACGCACATAATGATATATCGTTTCATATTGACAATATTGTTTTTCTCAGTCCTTAATTCTTATCAATAAAACTGATATTTCAAGTTTCTGGGGTGCGTTTGCGTAAGGTCTCGTAGGAATCGTATTCTTTTGACATTTCATATCGTATTCGATCGGCTGTAATTTGTATGGAATGACATTTAATATGATACAATATGAACTGTCAAATTAATACGATTGACTTTACGCAATCGCCTAGCTGATTGGATTACTGTGTTCGCAGAAACAATGTTGCTTTAAAGACCCTCACATAATTTTTTTAATTTAGCTCTGAGAATTTAACTTAAGTTGATTAATTGAACTGCTAATATTTAGTATTGTTTATTTACACGAAGAATAACAAAAGCTATAACATATGGCTTTTAAATTGTATTCTTTTCTTCAATGATTTAGTTCTTAATGTTGAAATAAAACAACTTTTACGGATATCAAACGCGCTATATTTCCACGAACTAAGTTGTAATTGTCCGTATTTTTAGGTTTTTTAGGAGTTTTTTGATTTTCCCGACGTTTATGTTCTTAATGTTGTTTATTAATTGCGCCCTATGTTAAACTGTGGGATTGATAATACATTTAGAAAGTGCTGTGGGGATATATTACGCACTCGCACTACATGCTGACTGATAAATCATTGTTAATCAATCAGAACCGAATTTGCTTTTATATAAAAAAATAAAAAACTAATCACTATATAAAAAAAAACAACTTAAGTAATCAAAACCGTTGTACTCCCAACTGTTCTAATATTTACTAAAAGAGTATTGTATTTTCCTTATTACCACAATAATATTAACGAATCTTTTTTTTGTCCAGGTTCCGGTATGAGTGCGAAGGGCGGTCGGCGGGTTCGATTCCCGGGGTGCACAGCACGCCCGAGAACAAGACCTTTCCCTCCATCAAGGTGTGCGGCTACAAGGGATGCATGGTCGTTGTCATCTCCTGCGTCACCAAAGACGAACCTTACAAGTAAGCCAGCAATATTCATGTTGGATCATACTGTTCTCATCGCAGTGATACTAAGTCAACGTACTGAGTAAGGGGTCGTAGGATCGATTTCTGGAGTGCATCATCAAGGTGTGCTGCTACAAGGACTGTATGACCATCGTCATGTCCTGCGTCAACAAAGAGGAACCTTACAAGTGAGTCAGCAATAGTCGTCTTATCTTGGATCATACCGTTCCCATCGCAGTGGTACTAAGCCTACCTACTGCGTCAGGGGTTGGCTCGTTCGATTCCCAGGGTGCACAGCACGCCTGAGAGCAAGACCTTTCCCACCATCAAGGTGTGCGGCTACAAGGGCTACATGGTCATCGTCATCTGCGTCACCAAAGAAGAATCTTACAAGAAAGCCAGCAATATTCATGTTGGATCATACCGTTCCCATCGCAGTGATACTAAGTCTACGTACTGAGTAAGGGGTCGTAGGATCGATTTCTGGAGTGCATCGTCAAGGTGTGCTGCCACACGGACTGCATGCCCATCGTCATGTCCTGCGTCACCAAAGAGGAACCTTACAAGTGAGTCAGCAATAGTCGTCTTATCTTGGATCATACCGTTCCCATCGCAGTGGTACTAAGCCTACCTACTGCGTCAGGGGTTGGCTGGTTCGATTCCCAGGGTGCACAGCACGCCTGAGAGCAAGACCTTCCCCACCATCAAGGTGTGCGGCCACAAGGGCTGAATGCTCATCGTCATCTCCTGCGTCACCAAAGAGGAACCATACAAGTAGTTTTCCGGGCCGGAAAATATTACTGTCTCACGCTAACTTTATATGCTAGAGCAAAATGTATATAGTTGCCGGCCACACATTTGAGCAAAAATATATCTCTCTTTGAAATTTTACAGCTGCGCTCTTGTCGGTGGAGTATTTTCCGTTCCTCTCTTTTTCCTGCCAATGACTTCACTTCCTGGTACGACACAACATTATACAAATACCATTATAAATATTCATATATATTGAAACAAAATGTTGAAAAGGGACAGTTATATTGTCAGGTTTCAGAACTTTAGTATAAGCTCAATTTTTACTAATTCAGTGATTCAATATTGAAAGAGGTCTCAGAAAATGAACCGACCGAAACCCCTTTTCCGTAGGGCTCGGAAATCCGGTTCGAAGGACCAAATATTTTAATTTTAATACAAAAACCAAAGATGGGTGTGTGGTGATTGATAATGAATAACATTTACATATATATATAACAAAAAGGTTACAAAGTATCGTTTTTAACACATCCGCGTCTTAAGTAGATAATTCACCCAAGGCCGCTGTCGGGGATAGTGAAAGTTATGAGTCCGCATTATTGGCGGCTCGGCACTAACCCGCCTCGTGGGAAAATACTTCTTTCAACTCAGTCACAGATCATCGCACACGCTAGTAACTCGATACATTTTGATGGCCTAATGGCACATCAGTCGTGAGGCCTATTGAGTCAGGAGTCATGGGTTCGATGCTCAACGGGACAAACATTCTTATTATGATTTGCTTTTGTTACCCGGAGGGTATTCAAAGACAATAATAAAGACGAGATAGAACGAGAATATAACGAACCAATCAAAGATATTTTTATGATAATTAGGTATATGGTTGATATACTCAAGTGTCGCACTAAGCGTTTTGACTCGACATTCATCATCCGCACCGCTAAAGAGTGGAACTCCTTGCCTCAGTCTGTGTTTCCTGACACTTACAATTTGGGGGTCTTCAAGGCACGAGTGAATAGGTATCTTCTAGGCAAGCGCGTTACATCCTAGATCGCATCTTCGCTTTCCATCAGGCAAGATAGCGGTCAAGCGCTTTACCTATCTAATAATAAAAAACAAAAAAAATATATATATAATTTTTATGCATGTTGTTTTTATTGCTTTTGACATCCGTCACACAGTACTTAAATAGTCTTGTTATCAAGTAATTACATTTACCTGATGTTGTCTAATATTTATTTGTCTATATTAGCGGTCAATTTGCTTCTTGGGGTAGTAGCTTCTCTTTGAGCTCGATACATTTTTCATCGCCTGACTACTAGACAAATAAACACCACAGCAAGTAAATATATAATTTATAACTTTTTAATTTTGCAATTTTTGTGTGATAAATATTAAACAAGAAAATATACCAGTAAAAAGCAACTTGTCTCATGTCGCTCTGACTGAAAAAAATAACTAACAGAAAGCTTGTTTGAAAGGAAAGAATACTCATAAAATACAAAGGTTTTTAACAGTTAGTTATCGATTGGTATTACAATTCAAAAGAGCTTCTTTGTTTCATCTACATACCTATATCAAGATAGATGGTAAAAGTGTACCTACCTTGCGTGTCAAAAGTTTGATCCACGGTCAAAGTTTTACGACCATTGCCATGAAAACACGCGTCACTCAGAAACGAAAATGGTTAATTGTGCAGTGCTTTCTTGCAAGAGCTCGTCAATAACATTTACACATCATTAAATAAAACTAAAAATTCGACACGCTAGGTTCTCATACAGTTTGATGCGCTCTTTTCGCGTATCTGGATATAGGTCTGGGTTTTCATCTATTCATTAATATGATCAGCTATTTAAATGTCCCCATCGCTGAAGTCCTTATAAAATGAATATCAACGACATGCAGAAATAAATTGTTTCCTACCTACGTGAACCACGTGAAAGTGGATGAAATATGCTGCAAGATGTATTGAAGGCATGTACGAGAATGAAGACTGTAATGAAGGTCAAGGAATGTTAGTGGAAAGTAGTGATCTCTACCTACCTTTAATCACCCGTTCACACGGAGACATGTCGGATTCGATTTTTAGTCACAATATAATTTTATTATGAATGAGTAGACACGGTTTTAAGATCGGATCCGGCAATACTTGCCATCCGACTTTGCGACGGCAATTAGGTCCGAGCGTCCGACAAAATATCGGATCCGGTACAGTGGAAATATAACTTTAATACATGCTTCACACGGAGATCTGTT
This sequence comes from Chrysoteuchia culmella, assembly GCA_910589605.1. Taxonomy (NCBI): domain Eukaryota; kingdom Metazoa; phylum Arthropoda; class Insecta; order Lepidoptera; family Crambidae; genus Chrysoteuchia; species Chrysoteuchia culmella. The sequence continues at coordinate 1,113,185 of OU342649.1, forward strand.
TTTCCGGATCCGATTTTTGCAGAATCCGACAAAACCGAATCTTCAAATGCAACCCAATGCTGCCAATCGGATCTCCGTGTGAACGTAGCGTAACGGTAGAAAAGCGTGATTGTATGTCTGTATTTAAGTATGTTGTGACATATATTTTTTTTTTGTTCCAGACCACACCCCCACAACTTGGTAGGACGTGACTGCCAAATGGGCGTGTGCACAGTAAAGGTGAAAACCGAAGGCGACGCCGAGCACTGTCAGGTGCAGTTCAAGAACCTCGGCATCCAGTGCGTGAAGCGGCGAGACATCGCTGAAGCGCTGCGAGTGCGCCAGGAGCTTCGCGTAAACCCCTTCAAGAGTGAGTACTCGCGTCAACATGTATGTATGTATACACTGTACATACATGCATATACCTCGGCATCCAGTGCGTGAAGCGGTGCGACATTATTAAAATGTTATTGAATTTAGCAAGCATTGTCGGTTAGCAAACTGCTCGAAAGCAGAAAAGCTGTGATCAACTTATCTAATCCGAGCCCGAGCTGCCATACGCTTACTCGGGACAATGACATATATCCTTTCAAATACTATGAAGGTCAAAGGCGGCATTCCGCGAGGTTGTCCCACTGTTAGTTACACTGTGCTATAGTGTTACGAAGCACTACCATTAAGTTCTTAAAGTTCTTAAAAATAAGTGTTTACTGCTTTGAGATGACATTAGCAGGTTACGCTTTACAAAACTATTAAATTTCTCCAATCGAATTTGAACTTTAAGACGTAAGCCGCTGAGTTCGGAGTTGTCTGAATAAACCGTTGTTGCCGTTGACTGAACTCAATTTTTTTAAATAAAAATATACTGTTTAATTGTGATGCATAGTAACTTCAATGTACTACTTTGAGGATATTGTACAATTTGACGACTCTGTGCGAAATTAGGCAGGGTGAAAAAACAGCCCTTGACGAGTTTCTTGGTTTATCTCGGTACAAACTCTCCACCGCGCCGCCGCGCCGTAGGATTTCTGAACCAATCGCTATACCACTTACTATTATCAAATACATTATCGCTATTACTACTACACAGATGGTATTGCGCATTTAATCAATTTGAAATAGATTATAAACTACATTATAAAAGTTCATTAACCGCATGTGAATTAGGGAAAATGTGTAACAGTGCCAACGTTAATTGCTTTATTGACATTGAAATACAATGGCAAAGTGATCGTTTCATTCATTGGAAATTGGAACTAAGCTACAGTCATGTGCATACATCATTTGCGTTTTGCGTCAAATTTTATCATCCGTACTGCCAGAGAGTGGAATGCTTTGCCTGAGTCTGTGTTTCCTTATACTTACAATTTGGGGGTCTTCGAGTCGCGTGTGAATACACACTCTCCACTTCGATTCAAGATGAATTATCTATCCATACAAATGTACCAATGTCCATCCCCCATTTAATTCTTGTTAATATTCTAACTTCAAAAGTTTCATCAAGGTCTAACCTACCTCTTCATCAACATTGATTTAGCCTTAGTTTATTCTTTCGCTTCTAAAGTATAGTTCTTCTTAGCATGTCGACCGCTTGTCTAGAAAAATGTTACACATTATCGGCGTAATCGCTGTTTTTCGAGTAGTGATTCACCCGAGGAACTGAAAGGTGCGTGCGAGGCATCGTTGCCGCGTCGGGAGCGTCCCGGAATAGCCGACGACGGGAATAGCAGCATTGTTGCGACACACAAGCGCACGCGCCGCTCCGATACTATGGTTTAACGATGCGATTAAAATATAGCATTAGTTTTGTACTAATTGTTAATACAAATACAGGAAAAAAGAAATCGCTTGTTGTGACATCTCGAGTTCAACATTTTCTGGAGCCACCCGGGGCTGTACCGCTCAAGTGGCGTCGGCATCGAAATCGGCTTCATTTGACAGATGGATGCGACACATTGCTGCTTCTTTTTGACACAAATGAAAAATATGTAGCATAATTCCGCAAGAAAAACTTACATGCAAGATGCACCGCCCGCCCGCCCGCAAATAGATGCAGATGCAGCACAGTGACACACCTTGCACCTTCACCGACTACTCTACACGTGTTTCACCAGCACCGAGCACTCGGTGCTGGTATTGCACGGTCTAACAACTCCTGAGGATGCTCCGTGTGTGGGCGAAACACGTGTAGAGTAGTCGGTGAAGGTGCAAGGTGTGTCACTGTGCTGCATCTGCATCTATTTGCGGGCGGGCGGTGCATCTTGCATGTAAGTTTTTCTTGCGGAATTATTCTACATATTTTTCGTTTTCTACTAAGATATGGATTTCCGCCAAGTAACACCTGATTCTATCAAATACAAATAAAAACTTACCAAAGACTAAAAGCACCATCTGTCAAATGAAGTCGATGTCGATGTCGACGACACATGCGCGGTAGGGCCTCTGTAGGTATTAAACATTCACTATAAACAATTTCAATTCAATTCAACGATTTCGAAGATCATTGATACTAAAACATTTTGACAGTTGTAGAGATTTCATTCCCATTTCTTATAAAGAAATATGGGTTAAAATGACGATTTTGAGATGTCGCATGGCGAAAATAAATAAATAAATATTTCCATACAATCACACCAATTATCTAGCCCATGTTAAGTATCATGAAGAACTTGTGTTATGGATACTAGATAACGGATAAACATACTTATATACATTTTTTTTTTGTAAATACATACATAATATAAATATTAAACACCCAGACCAAGACAAATAGACATGTTCATGCACACAAATATTTGTCGTGTCCGGGGATCGAACCCGGGACCTCTGGCGCAGAAGGTGGGGTTAGTACCCCTGCGCCAAACAGGTCGTCAAAAATACGTCGCAGTACGCGCGCTTAGTGGCTTCTTAGTCACTCGCTGGAATATGTCTGATTTACGATAATACGGTGAATACGTAGGCTGTTTACCTTGATAAACAAATTGGTGAAGGACGAAAGACTGTATGGAAATAAGACTTTATATAAACTAAAACGCAATTGTAAACGGACATGGCTAATCTATAACGGAACCCTAAAATGTGATTGATATGTACAACAAAACAACCACAGACCTATATCGCGATAGACGGCACAAGTGTACCTACCTTGCGTGCCAAAAAACACGCGTCACTCAGACACGAAAAAGGTTAATTGTGCAGTGCTTTCTTGCAAGAGTTCTTTACACATCACTAAATCTCGCTCGTGACGTCATGGTACATACGAAAAATTCGACACGCTAGGTTCTCATACAGTTTGAAGCGCTCTTTACGTCTATCTCGATATAGGTCTGTGAATACAACCTTATCATAAATACTGTATACAGAACCAAATTTTATTATCATATAGTTTAGGTGGTTATAAATTGAACTGGCTGGTAACTTAAGTTATGATTGAAAACCACCCCCTAATTATTAGCACAATATGAATTTTTGAAGTGAAAACTTCTTCAGCGGCTTTGTGCACATCAGTTTTAAATTTTTGGGATGGGTAAAAAATGTTAAAGTCGCGTCAGGACACGTGACCTGATCGAAAATTCGTAAGACGGAGGGAAAGTAGACCGCCGGCGCGGCGTAGTAGAGGAAGTAATATCCCCCTCTCTTTCTACCGCGCGGCGAAAATGTATGCCTGCTCCTGCTGTTTCGTTTAAGCGGTTTTCACTTCTGCCGGCATTCCCGGAGTGCAATCCGTTGTTTTTTTTTTACTTATTCTATTTATTATAAATAAAGGTTAACAGTATGTCCATATTGTCCACAGCGGGGTACAGTCATAAAAACCAGCCGCAGAGTATCGATCTGAATGCCGTGCGGCTTTGCTTCCAAGTGTTCCTCACCGATGAGTCCTACAAGGTAACCGCAACTACTAACTTACTACTGGTTGAGATATACACTTTATGTAACACGATGCAGAGCTCATATTTCAATGCAATATTTTAAGATGAGTTGGAAGAGGACGGCGTTGAGTCGGTGTTATTTGCGATAACATTTACATTGATAAAATTAGTTTGTTCATTCTTTAAGTTTAATCAGTCTATAATGGTGACTACAGACCAATGTTTGGTAAACCAATTTATAATAATACGGTGAAAATTTGTACTTTAGTCATTGCAGCAGCTAAGAGAATGCGATTCTGACAGGTCTCTGTCAATTGGTTGTCTATACTTACTAATTTATAAAGAGGAAAGATTTGATTGTTTGTTTGTTTGTTTTTTTGCATTGAATTGGCTCTGAAACTACTGAACGGATTTGGATGAAATTTGGTACACAGATAGTAGATAGCTTGGTTATGAACATAGGATAATTTTTATCCCGATATTCCCACGGGAGCGGGAACCACGCGGGTGAAACCGCGAGCGGCCGCTAGTCTACTATAAAGTTCACTTTCGATAATCCAGAAAAGGAAGATATTCGAGAAAATAAGCTTTATTTATCAGATATAGATAACTGACATGACCAGCCCCTAATTGTCTAATTTCAAAATTTATCACAATCCCTTTCAAAGGTATTGTGATTGCGATTTATGAAATTGTGTAACTTATGTCGCAATCCCTTTCGGAACTTAATTTGACACTTCTTTATACTTTTCAAAGATATTCCGCACTTTGCTTTTCCTTCATTCAAAAATCTTTCAAAACGCGTCCCGATCACAATCCTTATCGAATGTCAAATAGTGACGGCCTGAAGTCTAAAAATATCTTTCAAATTACGAATTGAAAGGGATAGCGATAGATTTTTAAATTAGACAATTACCCCCTATTTGAAGTAAGGATAGACATTCTCCTCCAGAAGAATTTGGACAAAAATTACTACATTTTCTTTCCAAATTAACATACACAAGTAATAAATTTTCATTTCCCATTGTCAAGATTAACGACATTGAATTGTATATGTCGCAGTCGCAGGATAATTAGATAAATCGTTTTTTTGCGAAAATCCTAGGGATATTGCGAAAACACGGATAATTGGACAATGGAGTTGTCATTTCTCTATACTACTGAAATAAGATAGGATTTTTGCGAAAAAACTGATTTAGTAAGATTGCGAAAAGAATCCCTGGCTATTATGAAATAAGAACACTGATTTGCTGGTCGGACCGTCCAAAACAACATCTCTGATTGGTTGACTTGACGTTTCAAATGTCAATCTATTCTCTCACGTGTAGTAACCTTTCTATTACCCATCAGAATAAGAGTTAGCAAGCAACCAAAAATTAAACCAATCAGAGTAAAGAATATCCAATGTTACTAAAGCAACCAGTATTTTTGCAAAAACCCTATACTCTTTTCAGTAAGATTGCGAAATGTCAACACCATTATCTAATTATCCGTGTTTTTGCAATATCTCTAGGATTTTTGCGAAAATTCTATTTATCAAATCCTCCTACGACATATATACAGGGACTTGTGTCATTTTATTAAAACATCTTTTACGGATAACTAGCGCACAGTTTCACACGAGTCTGGACTTAAATTACTTGTTTTAAGGTGTTTTTTGGTTTGACTTAGTGTTGTTTCCCCTCATCAGGTACAACGCGCGCTCCAGCCCGTGGTGTCGCAGGTGGTGTACGACAAGAAGGCGATGTCTGATCTCCTGATTGTGCGCTCCTCGCACTGTTCTGGTCCAGTGCGTGGGGGCACCACCGTCATACTGCTGTGCGAGAAGGTGAGCCGTTAAAATTAAAAGTTCCTAGTCTTTGTAACTCTCTCTCAACTCATATTTCCTCTGTTTCCTCTTTAGAAGCATTTTCATTGGATATCCATATTAAAGAGTTCGACAAAAACATATCTTCAGCATTGGACATTCATGTCATTAAATCAATTCAGAGCATTGAACCGGATTTTCAAAGGCCGTGGGTCCCATCTGAGATTTCACTAGTGGCCGAGTTGATTTTTTTTCCAATATTTTTCTATTTAAAATTTATCATCGACAAACTGGGCTAGAATATCATACATTTCCCACTTTAATATATAATTATGTAGAACCTAGTTTACTGTTCGTTTCGACGCGCGTTATTTATTTATTATTAGTTGTTACAGTTCTTATTTCGTGGACATTGGTGTGGGTTATATGCTGGTGTAAAAATGATGTATTTTAATTTTAGTTAATATTACTTAGCATATAACTGTTTAATGTCCCAAATTATAAAAATAAAAATAAAAATAAAATAAATCATGAGTATAAAAATAGCATTTAAAATGCAAGAATTCAAAAATCACAAAATATCTTCAGCATGTTATTGTGACTGAATTCAAGCAATGGTCACTCACGCGACTGGTGACACAAAATCTTATTTTACGTAATTCGTTGCTCGCTGGGTTACACCTACAATCGAACTTGGGCCTACGTGGGTTATTGCTTCTTTCCTTATCGATCCATCCATCCTTAGCCATATCGTTTTTCTAGAATTAAGGGTAGAATCTTGCCCTAGGGCGCTGGTAAATAGGTAGTAAAACCGTCAACGGTCTTCAGTCGCATTACACTATCTGTTAGGTTAGGCATCACCCGTAATGTCAGAGGGTGGTGTACGACAAAAAGGCGAAGTCCGATCTATAAAAAATAAAGAAATAAAAAAATAAACGCAATCGCACCTCTGGAGCTCTATTATTGATTCACTCGTCTCGAGGATTCTACTGATTTTCGTGCGACGTTTGAGTTTCGGTATTCGGAAAAGCGACCTTGCACGTATATGCATAGCTTCGCTTTTCGCCTGTAGTACCGCCTCCAACGCGAGCGCGCGAGGGGCAGAGCGAAAAGCGTGCTATGTCTACGCTTGCAAGGTCGCTAATTGCCTGATCGCCTCTTCGTTCGCCTCGCCACTCGCGCAACGAGTGATTCAAAAATAGAGGTCCTGGTCGTAGTCGGTCGTCATACTGCTACTCTATCTCTATCTATTGGTATACTGTTCACACCGTTCATTGCGTGATTCTGAAATGTTAATGTATGTATAGTATCAACCCTGTTACTTCATTTAAAGCAATTAAAGAACTTTGAACTTTAAACAGGTGACCCGCGAAGACACGGAGATCTGGTTCTTCCACGACGACTGGACGGAGCGAGTGCCGCCTGAGTTCGTGCACAAGCAGCTCGCGCTCGTGTTCAAGACGCCGCCCTACCGCGACAAGCAGCTCGCCGACCCCGTCACGGTACTACACTACACTACACCACACTACACTATACCCGAGTTATGCACAAGCAGCTCGCGCTCGTGTTCAAGACGCCGCCCTACCGCGACAAGCAGCTCGCCGACCCCGTCACGGTACTACACTACACTACACCACACTACACTATACCCGAGTTATGCACAAGCAGCTCGCGCTCGTGTTCAAGACGCCGCCCTACCGCGACAAGCAGCTCGCCGACCCCGTCACGGTACTACACTACACTACACCACACTACACTATACCCGAGTTATGCACAAGCAGCTCGCGCTCGTGTTCAAGACGCCGCCCTACCGCGACAAGCAGCTCGCCGACCCCGTCACGGTACTACACTACACTACACCACACTACACTATACCCGAGTTATGCACAAGCAGCTCGCGCTCGTGTTCAAGACGCCGCCCTACCGCGACAAGCAGCTCGCCGACCCCGTCACGGTACTACACTACACTACACCACACTACACTATACCCGAGTTATGCACAAGCAGCTCGCGCTCGTGTTCAAGACGCCGCCCTACCGCGACAAGCAGCTCGCCGACCCCGTCACGGTACTACACTACACTACACCACACTACACTATACCCGAGTTATGCACAAGCAGCTCGCGCTCGTGTTCAAGACGCCGCCCTACCGCGACAAGCAGCTCGCCGACCCCGTCACGGTACTACACTACACTACACCACACTACACTATACCCGAGTTATGCACAAGCAGCTCGCGCTCGTGTTCAAGACGCCGCCCTACCGCGACAAGCAGCTCGCCGACCCCGTCACGGTACTACACTACACTACACCACACTACACTATACCCGAGTTATGCACAAGCAGCTCGCGCTCGTGTTCAAGACGCCGCCCTACCGCGACAAGCAGCTCGCCGACCCCGTCACGGTACTACACTACACTACACCACACTACACTATACCCGAGTTATGCACAAGCAGCTCGCGCTCGTGTTCAAGACGCCGCCCTACCGCGACAAGCAGCTCGCCGACCCCGTCACGGTACTACACTACACTACACCACACTACACTATACCCGAGTTATGCACAAGCAGCTCGCGCTCGTGTTCAAGACGCCGCCCTACCGCGACAAGCAGCTCGCCGACCCCGTCACGGTACTACACTACACTACACCACACTACACTATACCCGAGTTATGCACAAGCAGCTCGCGCTCGTGTTCAAGACGCCGCCCTACCGCGACAAGCAGCTCGCCGACCCCGTCACGGTACTACACTACACTACACCACACTACACTATACCCGAGTTATGCACAAGCAGCTCGCGCTCGTGTTCAAGACGCCGCCCTACCGCGACAAGCAGCTCGCCGACCCCGTCACGGTACTACACTACACTACACCACACTACACTATACCCGAGTTATGCACAAGCAGCTCGCCGACCCCGTCAGGGTAAGGTTTCTAGCATTGTTGTGATCCGGCAGTTAGAGATAAGATAGCTAGAGCCAGTGGTTGAGGATTCCCGGAGATTGCGGAGGCAATTTAATAATAATAATAATAATAATAATAATAAACACTTTATTGCACACAATACAAAAGCAAACACAAAGAGAAAATTACAAACAGAGGAACATACAATAGGCGGCCTTATTGCTACATAGCAATCTCTTCCAGGCAACCTTAGGTGAAAGAGATATATATAATTAATAAGGTAATAGGGGATTGGGTGCATAAGAGGATGGAGAAACAGATACTTATATACTACAAATAAATATTTGATAATTCTATAAATAATAATTATGACAGAGAAAGTAAATGACTTCTGACTTGATTGCTAAAGGATCCCAGAGTCTGAGCCTTTCTGATACCCTCTGGAAGCGCGTTCCATAAACGAACGGCGTGCACAGCAAATGAATAGGAAAAAAAGTCGGAAGAGTGTCGAGGAATTTCTAGGGTAAGGTTAGATGAAGAACGTAAGGTGCAGATTGAGGACGAGGAGCGAAAAGAAAAGCAATTTTTGAGATAAGGAGGGGAAGAAGGTAAGAAAAGAATAGAGTAAAGAAGCTTGAGAGTGTGTAAGTCCCTGCGCCGGCGAATAGGGAGCCAGTTGAGTTTAGTGCGGAAATGCGACACGTGGTCATATTTGCGAAGATTGAAAATGAATCTGATGCAGACATTCTGCAGACGCTCCAACTTATCGAGCATTGCCTCAGACAGGTCAGTGTAACAGACATCAGCGTAGTCTAGGATAGACAGCAAAAGGGATTGTGCCAGAGTAATTTTGGTACTGGTTGGCAAGAAATTTCGTAACCGGTTTAATGAACCATACGCTGCAAAAACTTTTTTTCTAATTTGTTCCACATGAGGCTTCCAGGATAGATTTTCGTCGAAAATTACACCTAGATTCCTGACAGTGCTGGAGAAAGGGATAACTGTTCCGTTTAAGGAAACTACCGGAATTTGTTGGAAATCGATCCTCGAAACAAAATGAGAGCTACCAATGATGATGGTTTGAGTCTTAGCCGGATTAAGAGTCAGACCAAAAGACTTACTCCAGGAAGAAATTTTTGCAAGATCAGAGTTGGTTGTAGTAATTGCATTTGACAGTTCTGATAATGGTGCTTGTGTGTAGATCTGTAGATCATCTGCGTAGAGGTGATAGGAACTAGAAAGTGATTGAGTGATGGAATTTAGAAAAATTGTGAAGAGAAGTGGAGAGAGGACGCCACCCTGAGGGACACCGGCATTGATATCACACCACGCGGAGTAGGAATCCCCAGTATAAATACGCTGCCGTCGCCCTAGCAGGTAACTTCGAAACCAATCAATTGCAGTTGGAGATATGTTCAGAGAGCGCAGAACACCAAGTAGGATATCAGAGTCAACGGAATTAAACGCATTACTAAAGTCGAGTAATGTCAATACCGTAAGCTGGCGATTTTCCATCCCAAGGCGTATGTCATCCGCTATCTTGACAAGTGCTGTAGATGTGCTGTGACCTTTGCGAAAGCCAGACTGAAGAGGATTGAGAAGGTGGTTAATATTAAGGTGATCAGAAAACTGACGATGAACGAGTTTTTCAAGGACTTTGGACAGGAAGGGGAGGATTGAAATTGGACGGAAGTCAGAAAACGAAGTCGGCTTTGACTTTTTGGGGAGTGGAATGACATTTGCGTCCTTCCAGGAAGAGGGAAAAGTTCCGGTGGAAATGGATGTATTAAGGATATGGGTAATAATAGGAATGAGGAAGTCAAGGATAAGCAGGATCATTTTACGGCTAATTGAATCAGCACCCACAGCACTAGAACTGATAGACAGGATAGCTCTCTTCACATCACAATCTGCAAGTTGATTAAGAGAAAAGGAAGGTTCATGGGTTGGCAGGTTTGAAAGGTATTGTAAAGTTTTACTTTTACGAGGGCCATCTATTGGCACTGACGCTATGAAATGACTATTTAGTTGGTCAAAATTGACATTACTATCTGTGACATTAGTGTGAGATTTGCCAATACCAAGAGTTTTTAGAAATTTCCAGACCTTAGCTGGATCTTCTTCATTTTCTATTGACTGATGAATGTGGCGTCTTTGAGCGTCCCGTATCACCGTATTACACCTATTTCTGGCACGATTCATGCATCTCTCATTCCGTTCCGATGGATCAAGTTTGTACCTCGCTTTGGTCCTGTTCTTATTATTCATTAGTGACCGAATCTCATTTGTCAGCCATGGTGCAGGGAGATGTTTTATTCTGACTGGTCTGATAGGAGCGTGAATGTCGTATAGTTCCGTAAGCCGGTTATTGAACAGCTCGACCTGCTCGTCAACACAATTAGAGGAGAAAATTGCCGACCAGTCCATTTTGACAGCATCTTCCAATAGTCGGTCTTTGTCAATTTTAGTGAAACTACGCTGAAGCTGAACGGTCGGTTTCATCTTTGGAGGACGCACACGATAAGACAAATACAACAAATGGTGGTAGGAGAAAGCATCTGCCGAAAGTTGCCCATGTTTAACGGCTAGGGTTGGAGAAGAGACCATCATAAGATCAAGAAGAGAAGGAGTACAATTGGGGAAATGGTGAGTAGCATTTAGGGGTAAAATATGTAAGTTGGAGGAATTTACTACAGATATAATTTTTTTAGTACGAAAATCGTCTTTTAGAAGACACGTATTAAAGTCACCCATAATTATGGTATGAGGATATTGGGGGCAGAAATTTTCTAGGAGTTGTTCAAAGGACTCGAAATAGTCAACTCGTAGAGAAGGGCTATAATAGACACCTAGAAGAACTTTAAAATGGGATAGAGATATCTCAAGTAAGAGATGCTCGGCGCTATTGGAAGGAGGTGGCTGTGGAGAGCGACTAAGTATCGAAAATGGGATATGAGATCGGAGATAAATAGCCACTCCTCCGTGTGAGGAACTTACACGATCATTACGGATCAATTGGAACCCAGGTAATGAATAAGAGACAGAAGAAAGACAAGGGTGGAGGAAGGTCTCGGAAACTAAGATAGCGTGAATATTCTTGCAATCGAAAGACGCCAGAAAATCGGGAAAATGGGCAGGGATGCTTTGTGCATTTATGTGTACAACATTGAAGTTCTTAGGAACATCGACGAAGGTATCATCAAGGATCTCACTCAAGGGGCGATCAATGCTTTGAAAGCTGGAGTTGGAAGTCACAGAAGAAGAACAGGATAAGAAAAGGTCATTACTATTATCTAAAGAAGGATCCATATACTAAAAGTATACTTATTTATAATATATAATAACAATAAAAATAAATTAATTACGTATAAATAGTACCCACAGGTTGTCTGAGAGAAATGAAAACAAAAGAGAAACACGCAACATAAAATAATCAACAACACAAAACATTTAGGCACAGTTACGGTATATAACGAAAAAAAAATAAAAAAGTCGCAGTGACAGTATCAAGCATCACATGACAGCTTAAAGATACAATACAAGTCAATGCATGACAGCCGGTAATAATTAGTCTGTGAAAACAGATGACAGGATGATTAAACAATATTCTGTGGTCCGTCCGTCAAGTGAGTGCGTTGACATTTGTCACTGTCACATTTGTCAATAATAATAGTTGCGTTTTTTAGATTTTACTGTACAGTTTCAAAAATAAACTACAAAATATATTTACTTAACATAGGCAAAATTCGCAAATTTTATCGCGAGCAGGACATTAATTAAGAACGAAGAACATATTTTATAATTGCCGACATTTTTAACTAAATCAAAAGCAAGCCGAAACAAACTAATTACAGAGATAAATAAAAGAAGCAGAAGAAAGGACAGAAGTTCACATAACAAGCTGACGAACACAAAGTAAGTAACAAGGACTAATACAAAAAAGAAAGAAAAAAAAATTAAATTATTACAGACATGAAAACAAAAACAACAACTTACGCCTAATCATTCATTTCCTCTTTGCAGAGATAGCTCTCCTACTTCTTGAAGCTGAAGACGAGGGCTTAGATTCCTTCTGCAGAGCTGTTGAACTCGTCGCTGAAGTTGAGCCGGTTTCCTGTGTTGCCAGTACGTCGATGTCAGCAATGGACATGATGCGGTGTTGCTTACCATCTCCGCTGACTGCTATAATGCGACCAGCACTGGTCCAGCATTTCGTGATGCCTAGACGCTCCCGCGCAGCCAAGAACAGCTTGTGACGGAGTTTTGTTAAAAATTCCGACATAGTTATGCCGGTACCTTTAAAAGACGTCTTTGCCAACCACAACTTGTCTCGAAGCGTCTCAGAGTTGAACTTAATTAATAGGGGTCTCGGCTTATCTGGATGTGCTTTACCCAGGCGGCTGGCCCGAATGATATCAGCTTCGGTCACCTTAACAGTTGTCAGATGCTGAGACACCACTTTCAATATGGTTACCGCTGGGGATTCATTCTTGGTTTCTGGGACTCCATGGAGCAGCAGCATGGCCCGACGACTCCTCATCTCGGTGTTATCACACTCAGATATTAACATGGCCACTTGTTTATCAAGGTTCTTGAGAGTCCCGATAACAAAATCTCGGAATGCCTCGAACTCCAATGATAGAGACGACAGCGAAGGTTGATGTTCTTTAGTGCTGGAGTTCTTCAAATCGCTTTCGAACTTAGTCATCCGTTGGGAAAATGACAGTGAAAGTGCGTCAATTGTGCCTTTTAAACCTTCCATGTTTCAAGTAGACTGATAGTACAGTGTGTTGAGGTTGTGATAGTGGATTATGGACAAGAAAGGACAAAAACAACTGCAGGTACTTTTCAACGTTAGAACATACTAATAATACTTAAAATTAAATGGAAAATGAGTGCTTAATTAATTTTAAATTTAATAAATAACAGAGCTACTTCTAAAATACGTTGTATTATTTTCGCGGCCTACCCCCGAAAAAAAGTAATACTTATTCCTTCTAGCATTTCTCAATAAAAACAACAGTTATTCTCCACCCACAGGTACAGTTCCAGCTGCACCGAGTGTCGGACGGCGCCAAGAGCAACACCTACACGTTCGAGTACATCCCCGAGGGACAAGGTACCCGGAAACCGCTGCCCGACCTCGCCTCTCTGGCCGCACTTCTACCCCCCACTCGCCCCCTTTTAGACCCCCTCATAACCCCTTCCACCCCTCCTTCAGACCCCAACAACAACGAGCAAGCTCTAGTCTCCTCCACAAGCGATTCTTTAAGCCCCGACGATTCGGCTTCCGTCACAATCGACGTCAACGGAAACGGCGACGTTGAAATGCCAGACTCCAATGAACGAAGCTTAAATGAGCTCTTAGATCAGGTCGCGGAACTAGACGAGATATATACGGAAAACCGCACGCGTTTAGAAAACATTACTACGTTAAACGAAGATGATTTGGAAGATTTCAATGACGCCGGCACTTACACTAGCTTGCAACTCGCTTTCAGGAATCCGGTGCCTATTTCTGAACCCGAGCCGGAACCGTACGAAGACGCGCCGATTAGTTACCGCGGTCCTATTATAGAGTTTGCGCCTTTAAAGCGAGATACCGATGACAAAGCTCCACCCTTACCTCCTAAAAGAGTGCGGAAAGTATCCTCTACGGAACCTTTCAAAACGAGTCAAACTTCAGTCGATAGTATTCTCAAGCCGGGAAGGCAGTTGCCTGTCACGAGGAACCCTGAAGTTCTAGTCACTAAATCGGAAATGACCGTCGCTCGAAGCGAACCCGCCTTACCTCCTGTAAAGAAACGCTCGTTTTTCTCTCGTCTCTTTAGGAGAAAGGAAAAGTCTCCCGCGCCTAGCGTCAAATCCGAAGGTCGTAAAGAGAAGAAGTCTAAACCCGTAGGTCGATCGATCAGTAGCGTGTCCGGGCAAAGACCGTCGCGGTTCAAATCGTCCGTATCACACACCTCTCTAAAGGATAACACATCAAACGCCAACCTAAGTTACGCGGACAGTATAACTCACATATCGCTTCACGCGGACGAAGACGAGAAATCCGCGTCGCAACCGTGCCTGTATCCTCTCGGTGCGGAAGTTCCGGACGGAACTATACTAGTCGCGGAGAGCGTGTTAGCTTTGGATGCGAACGCTTTCCGCAAACTGCAGGATGATTTAGAACTGACGGAGGCGGAACATTACGCTTTGTATATGGCAGTCGCTCCGCATGCCACCGCGTCCGAATTCGACGAAACCAGTTGCTATTACTCCCCCGTCGATGCGAGCAAGTTTCATAATTGACGACAAATTCAAAACTGTATCTAAATTGTAATGGAATAAAGCTTACAATTGCTTTGCGATACGATTCATGTCAATATGACAAAAAAATCGTTGGTTATTTAAATTAATTTTGGAATCGTTTTGTTCCAATGAGTTACCATTTCTTTAAATTGTTGTTTTAGATGTTTAATCAACTAACGATACGAATACAATACTCGTTACTTGTAGCTTAGAAAAAGTAATAATAATTAATAAAGATAAGCAGCTATTTTTGTAAGTACTTAATGCTAACATACTATATTTTGTGTTGTCTGCTTTACTTTAGCTAGGGAATATTAACAACACAAATAGTTTCGTTAATAGGCCTTATCGGTAATAATATCAAACGCTATACTCGACTCATAACCATTACTGTAAAACTTAATGTAGGAATAAAATATCCATCAAATAAGAGAATAAAGATTTAAAAAATTGCGTACAGTTCAACTTCAAGAAGAGTGAAAACACATGACGATAATAACAACTCCCATTTTAAGTCTGACTCAAATAAACCTATCCTGCCTTACAACGTCCTCCCGTCCTAAAATGCCAAATTTTTTGATGATTTTTTACTAATTATGAATCCAAAACTGTCTTTTTAGTTACTTAATAAAATATTAATTAAAGAAAACTTTATCTCTTTGAGAAGAGACGTTGTGCAGTGTTGCGTGACTTTATATGAAAACTAGTAGTTGAAAGATCGTGATGTCTCTAGAGCTACGCGCGTCCGCGTGTAATTTATACTATATAAACATGGAATTGGAACGTTTTATGAGATTTTATAATACAAACAATTTCAACTCTAAGCTGTTGTGATAAAGATCACGCGTGGAAACGCGACTTAAGTCGCTTAAATCCAAAAGCTGACGAATTTACAGTTTTTATTGTACTTGTCTTTTAGAATCTCTTTTTATGACATTTTTGTTTCTCAAGCTTTAATAGTCATTCTAGTCCGTAAGACAATATGTTTGTGTTCGTTGTCTAATGTTTCGATTGGTGTGTTTCTAGATGTTTACTCGATGCTTTCGTTTAAGAGACGGAAGCTACCATCTAGCACTTTACACGAGTATGAGGAGAGTAAGTGTCCTCTCAGTTACTTTATTATGTTCTTTTGTGTTACACTCATGTGGGGCAAACGGTATTTAATACTTATTTATATGTATAATATCAAAAATATACGAATAATAAATGTTTTATGTTGACTAACATTATTATATAAGCATAAATTTAATATGAATATATTTTTAAATACACTTAATAATTTATTATATTTATTGCTGAACGGTGAAGGTATATTACCAACACTTTAGATAAATTGTAACTTAACATAATTATATGGCGGTGAAGGAGTGATTTTAATATGTTATTATATTACATTTACTTAAATATTATCTAAAAGTTGTGTTAAATCTTCGTCTCTGCGATTGTATTGTCAATATGCATGCGTATGGTAATATACGGCATAATTTATAGCTTTTGGATGCAAACAAACATTGAATTATTAGAATTGAATAATAGTCCCAGTAGGGAGGAGACTATTGATGATATAAAATATATTGGAGCCTATTTAACTATGTTAATGAATGTACATTCAAGCAATAATATCAAATCACTTTGGAAAGCAAAGTGATTTTACAACTTAGTTGGTATCAAACTTGCATGGTTCTTACGAATAATTATCTATTATCGAGATTTAAAACCAACGTAGTTGAAATAAACACAGGTGATTCCATATTTTGCTCGAAGTGTAATAATTTATTTAGTCATCAATTACATTTCAATTATTCAACTGAAGTGAAAAGTATGTAGTGAAATCGTAAGTTTTTATTAGCTAAAATAAAAACAAAAATATTTAATTAGTTACATTGACTAATTATTATGTGCAATTCTAAATTAAACATGCTGAGAATGACACTATTGGTTAGATATAGTGCAGTATCTGCAGCAAAACTGCTACAAGTACCAAAGCGATGGTTTCTGCGACGCTTCAAGTTAATATGGATATGTGTGTGTTACCCAACGTCTTAATTATATAGCTACCAAACGTCACTTGACTTTGTATTAATTTTATAAAATTGTAAACGATTCGACAACGCAAAATTTATCTTGTAATCATAGTTTATAATAAATGTATCATGTGATTCGTTATAAATTGAAATTATTTATGTTTTTAATCATGTATTTTTTTTTGAAAAATATTATAAAATTGTTTTCGTCCTGCTGTTCGAAATTTCAATATTGTTATTAAGTATATATTTTAAGAGATGCGATGCAAAACATATCTTTATTGAAAATTTTGAAATATATATCGAGGTTTTAGATGAA
Source organism: Chrysoteuchia culmella (assembly GCA_910589605.1). NCBI lineage: Eukaryota > Metazoa > Arthropoda > Insecta > Lepidoptera > Crambidae > Chrysoteuchia > Chrysoteuchia culmella. The sequence goes on from OU342649.1 coordinate 1,130,388, forward strand.
TTTACATCTCAATCAGCGTATAGTATTATAGATTGTAAAGTTTATATAGATACACAGAGCCGAAATATACCGAGTAACGAAATATTTCAACTTAATTTTCTAGAACTAAGGTTGAAGTATTTCGTCGCTCGCACCATTGAGAGTTTTACATTTTTATACAAACTATTTGACGATTTTTGTAGTGAAGCTTGATTGATGCGAATTCTATATTAATATGCTGATTTAAAACGAATATGTTTTTCATTTCTTTCGACAAGATATCCATGCACATGAGAAACAAAGGTACGGATCTATTTGTGGCATGGTTGTGATTTTGATATTGTTTATTTTAGTTCTTGTGTTTTTTTTTTCACACATATTCATGTTATCTTCGAGTGTTTTTTTTAACGCATGTGTAGCAGTTGTGCGAAAGTTATGGTTTTGGTATGTTTTCTTATCTAAATACATAATTTCTTTTAAGATTGGTTTAACATAAAACTGACATTATGTTGAATCTTAAAGTCTACGATTTGCATGCATGACATGGCTTTAATTTTTATCGCTTATCAATCATAAACACTGATATTTATTATTTACCTACTCAATCACTTGGTGTTTTTATTAGATTTTTAAGTTTTTTAATACTTTTGTTGTTGTAATGTTTTGTTTACGTAACAAATATTTACTTAAGAGACGGGTCTTATCTCTCATCATATCAATAAATTAAGTATGTAAAATTTAATTATAATATTTTACAGATTTCATGCAATGTTATAATGTTATGAGGAGCCCGTGGCGCAGTGGTTCGCGTGCTCGGCCTGCGATTGTTGAGGTTAAGCAACTTTCGCAATGGTCGGTCACGGGATGGGTGACCAAAAATTACTATCTCGAGCTCCTCCGTGCTTCGAAAGGCACGTAAAGCCATTGGGCCCGGCTGCGTTTGCAGAGGTTAAAACCCACCAATCGGCATTGGGCCCGCGTGGTTCATGGTTTGTTCTCCTTATCCATCCTTAAGGAAGGCCAGTACCCCAGCAGTGGGGACATTAAAAATGGCTGATGACGATACAATGTTATAATAAAACATAGTACCGTCCCAATTATTTTATTCACCAATATAACTATAAATTCATTGAAATCACGATAAGGCCCGTCTCATCCAGTGTACATAGTTTATAGATGGTAATATTGTCAGTATGTTTAGTTATTACATTTGATTAATCACTCATTGTTTCCGCCAGGACATATGGGCGAGATTCCGTCGATCAAAGCGGAGCCTCGAGGTAAGTGCAAGAACTTTTTGAAATCTTAGGGTAAGATTCAAAAGCTATACGAGAATAAATGACGCAAGAGGATTATATCTCAACCGCCTCTGTGGTCTAGTGGTAACAACCACCGGTGTCAGACCCAGAGGTCCCGGGTTCGATTCCCAGCAGGGATACATATCGTATTCGGTTTGGTTGGTGGTAGGAATTGTTGTAAGTCCGCCTTGCTAGTTACCACCATACTTATCTGTCTGACGCCATACAACAATGTTTTCAACATTGTTGTTTCGGCAATTAGAGATAAGATAGCCAGTTCCTCAGTGATTGACGATTCCGGGAGAGCCTCGCTTTTATCTTCATTCAGCCTTACTTATCAAGACTTAACATCAGGACCCCTACCTATATACATATACAATAATATACATATACGCCTTTGTATCACAATTAATCGATCGGAAAATATTAATTACTCATGTGCTGTGTGCTCTTCTATGAACATCGGTAATTATTTCATAAGTTATGTTTGTTCGCAGATAGGACGTCCCCTCACAATGTTACGAGCCAAGCGTACGCCGAACAGGTATGTCGAGCGCGCACTCTAAACTATACTATCTTAACTAATATTATAAAGAGCAAAGATTTAATTGTTTGTTTGTTTGCAACGAATAAACTCAAAAACTACTGAACGGATTTGGATGAAATTTGGTACACAGATCGTAGATAGCCTGTTTATGAATATAGGATTCTTTTTATCCCGATATTCCCACGGGAACGGGAAACACGCGGGTGAAATCGAGAGCGGACGCTAGTATGACCTAAAGCTGGTGTCACCCCGACTGGCTAATGTTATAGCTTCTGCTATCGCTTAGGCTATCGATTTCACTTTCATACTAAAAAAGCAATAGTGAATCCAATAGATGAATAGAAATATGTGGGAATTAGACAAAAACCCTATCGTTGAAGGCGATATCGTTTTATGAGAGTTTGAAGTTTGATAGCTATAGCGATAGCATAAGCCTTATCGATAGCAGAAGCTATATCGTTAGGCGGTCGGATTGCTTCCGCCACTTTACTTAAGTGACGTATAAAAAAAGTGATACAGGGTGGAAGAAAGACTGACCTAAACATTAATGGAAAAGGAAGTAAAATTAGCTATCATCAATATTACCTTATTAATTATACATATCTCTTTCACCTAAGGTTGCCTGGAAGAGATTGCTATGTAGCAATAAGGCCGCCTATTGTATGTTCCTCTGTTTGTAATTTTCTCTTTGTGTTTGCTTTTGTATTGTGTGCAATAAAGTGTTTATTATTATTATTATTTATTATTATTTAGGGTACTCCCTCCAGGGGTCTATCGCGTAAAAAATATGGGTATGGACATGAGCTTCATTTGACAGTTAAATGACCATATATGGTAATTTTATGAGCTTCAACTGTCAAATGAAGCCCATATCCATACCCAGATTTTTTACGCGATAGCCCCCCAGGTACCGTCTTTTTTCCCGACCTAGACAAGCTGTTAGAAGACCCATAACGAAAACGAAAAGCACGCATTTTCTCATTATTATCATTTTCTTGTATCCATATATCATTCATCCAACAACATTCGTAAAGATCAGAGTTTTCAGTTTCAGAAATTCCAAAAATGTTTATGCTATTTTCACGTTTGTTTTTTAACATATCCATACATTTATAACTTTTTAATTTTGCATTTTACAATGCAATTTTTATTTGATAAATATTAAACAAGAAAATATACTCGAAAAAAGCAACTAGTCTCATGTCGCCCTGACGGGACACATCTCTCAGAATGTTGTTCAGATCAGTTGGGTGTGTATGGTAATATGGATCTCCTCCATTCACTCCTTGCATGACCATTATCAGATCACAGCTCGGTCAATCTTTGGCAGACAACCAAGGCTCTAAACCACCACCACTGTATAACTGTGCATTTTTACTCAATAATGTTTTTGTATTGTAATGTTATGATTTTTATTTTACTTTACTTTGACATGGAATTACTAATGATGGGTTTGACATTTATATATATATACTTATAGATTGTTTACGTTTTCACACTTTTAATGTTATTAATATTTTATTTAAATTGATGTTTTAGCTTTAAATCTCAATTGTAATTTTTTTTTTATTTTCTATTTTTAGTGTGCAACATTCAGACACAATTGTAAAATATTGTTTTTGAATTAAATAAATTGAAAATTGAAATAAGCTAAATAACTAAAAAAGCATGTGTTTGTCGCAGTGGGCTGGCAGCAGCAGCCAGATGGCGTGGTACCCGCCGACTCCCGCCGACCACTACCTGTTGCCCGCGCAGGTATGTCACTCCTTCATACTCTATTATTTCTTCTTATTTCTTTGAACATATTTAATTTTTCTGTTTTTTTGAAGTGAAAACTTCTTTAGCGGCGTTATGCACATCGGAGTTTATCAGATTTTTGGGATGGGTAAAAAATGTTAAAGTCGCGTCAGGACTCGTGACCCTGATCGAAAATTCGTAAAAACATTTACCGTTGACCTACTTCAAATTACATAAAGTCTCACACTTGACAGATCTACGTATATTAGTTAATAACAACCATTATATTAAGATCTCTCATTACTGCCAACTTGCATATTGATGCTAGGCCAGTTTTAATTTTAAGGGAGGAATAATCTTTTCTTTTATTACAACGCCATCTAGATATAGTTGCCACTAAGTTTTTGATACTTGATGACATTGAGTTGGTGCCTTGAGAGAGAATTAGAGTTTCATACTACGGTACTAGATGGCGTTTATATTGTAGATTCATTATTCATAAATATCTATTGTATTTGTAATTAAATTAATTATTCCAAGTTTTTATTATTTGTTATTATTTTAAAGGCCGGTGAAACCTCTAACAAAAAAAAATATAACAGCACTTTTAGATTTATATGCCATCATGTAGTACATGAGAAATAAATAAATAAAATAAAATAAATATTTCTTGCACTCATACCAATTAACCTAGCCCCAAAGTGAGCACTGTAAGCCTTGTGTTATAGGATACTAGGGTAAGATATAAATACATATAATTATACATGTATTTATGTGCAGAAATATATATAAACGTCCATGACTCAGGTACAAATGCTCGTATTCATCATACAAACATTTGCCCCTACCGGGATTTAAACCCGGGACCTCAGGATAGGCGACACCATTAAACCGGCTTACATACCAATCTACGACAGAGGTCGTCAACAAAAATTAAAAAAATACTGCGTTTTTATTTTTTGTGGTATATTTCTAGAAATATTTTTTTTTTAACTTCGGGTCGGCGTTTTATTTTGTGAAGTCATTGTATAACACTGTATGCAGCTTGCGGCTTACGCTTGACCGATTTGATCAGAGAGTCGCCTTCCTTCTATGAAACGGTATCAATGACGTCTCGCAAAAAGCGCGCGAAACTTAAAGTTTCAACACTTGTAAATTCTTTTTGTATGTTAATTATGCGAAATAACTGCATTTAAATTAAAATCCTTTTAACTTTTTTCCAGCAAAACGTGGCAGGCATGCAAATGCACCACATGCAGGTGCCTACCCGCTCCCCCTTAGGGCACGCGACCCCGATGGGCCACGTGTCCCCGATGGGCCACGTGTCCCCTATGGGCCACGTGTCCCCCATGGGCCACGTTTCCCCTATAGGGCACGTATCGCCCATGCACGCTACCCAAATGGGGCACGTTTCCCCTATGGGGCAGGTGTCTCCCATGGGGCAGGTGTCCCCAATGCCTCAACAGTGCGTGTCACCTATGGGGCAGCAGTGTGTTTCCCCTATGGCGCAGCAATGTGTGTCCCCTATGGGGCAGCAGTGCCTGTCGCCGCTGCAGCAGTGCGTCTCGCCGCAGTTGCAGGGAATGCCGATGCAGATGCCCAACGTCATGCATATGCCCAACAATATGGGCGATGTGCTGGGTGATGTGCAACAGCCCACTTATACGCAGGTGAGGAAATAACAACTTGTGAAGTAAACGGTACTTCGTCCGATTCGTAGATTCGTAATTAAAGACAGCGTTGGAAACTTTGAACCTTGATTAGTGGTGGAGACTCAGAGATAGCTCAATTTTTGTCTAACATAGTAGCCTATTGTAGCTTGTGCATGATTATTTCAGAACAAAGTAGATGAAAACATACATAAACAAGTGACCAGTTAAAGGGTGTCGAAGAAAATGCTAAAATCTTATATTAACATATTTTGTAGAACTAAAATAACAATTAACTCGCATCTTTCTCGCTAGATGGACACGACGGTGAACTCCACCTCGTTGAGCCACCTGCTGATGAACCCGGACGGTGAAGAAGTACAGTTCACGTCAGGGGACCTCTCCAACCTGTCGTCCATGTTAAACGACCGCGGCGACCTCAGTGACAGCCTCAATCGGCTCTCCACTAGAGATCTACTGCAGCCGTAGTCGAGCCGACTATAGTCGCCAGACTTGTCAAACTTGTCGCTAGACTTATCAAACTTGTCGTCAGACTTGTCGAACTGGTCGCCAGACTTGTCAAACTTGTCGCCAGGTCGTCCGACTAGTTGACCCGATCAAGCCGTACGCACGCGACCGTGCGAACGAAAGACAATAGTTTTCAACTCTTTGAACAGCATTCATTGAGAAATTCTAGGTATCTCGAATAGCTGTAACCAGGACCAATGAAAGGAACAAGCTTTTTACACAACTTTTATCGAATGTTTTGTTTTACGTCATATTTTCTTTCAACGATTTGCTTCTTGACGTGTAGGTGTTTGTTGCAACCTGCACCTACGATTGTGGATGTTGAAATTAATTTTAATCTCTGAAAACTGCATTGTGTTGTGCTCAATTTGTAATGTAATACAATATGCTTCTTTATCAATGCGCTGTAAAATAGCGACTTGTGAATTTGGATCATTTCATTCAGAGTTTTGCTTTGATAATATCCCAGTGATAATTATAAGAATTCCGGTGCTAACTCAACATTTCGTGTTTACGCCTGATTATGATGTTTTCAGATGCGTACAGGTAAAAGTTTACATTTTTATACTGATTATCTTGAGTAGTAAAGCTAGAAGTTAAATAACTTGTTTAAAGTAACTTGTGATTTGGAATTCAGCCTTTTTTAATTATATTTGTAGGAATACGGTATGTTTTATGTGAACCCAATAGCGATTTGGGGTTAGACTTATTGTTTAGGAACTACTGCATGTATATATGTGATGATTTAATATGTTGGTTTTAGATATGTCTGTTGATGTGACCTCGATAGATTAAAACCTAAATATTAACGAATTTTCAGCCCACTGCTGGGTCTTTCCTTACGACGCCCTCGGAATGAAAGTATGGCTATTCTATGCTGATTTAAAGGTTTTTTACCTTTCCATAAGTCTTTATATTTTGTTTGTGGGAAATATATCTGAAACCAGCGTATTTATTTGTTTGTTAAAATACGAATTGAATTCATTAATGTTCTCAGATTATTATATTTAAGTTATATTGTCTTCCATCAAAATGGACGTAAGTGTTATGAGAGATTTGTATATATTATTAAAATAAATATAACATAATATTTTTTTGCTAAATGTTGTGCAGTTTAAGTGGTATTTCTTTTAATACTTTTTATCGATTTTGCGCTGAATGAAGTACTTATATAAATGCCTATTTTATATTAAAACATTTGGTTCATTTGGTCTACTGAATAAATAATTATGTTGTATGTATTTTTTGTAACACATGATTCTGGGTAAACAGTATCAAACATAAGTTTCTATAAAAAAGTCACACATTCCAATTTGAGATTCTTTATTTTTTTATTATAATTTAAATACTTGTGAAATATCAAAAGTGTTGTGTCAATCTATTTTTGTTATTTTTAAATAGGTACCTGACGAGAAAAATAGCCGAAAGCTATACCATTTCTATTGAATTAGAAATGACTATTAGAATATTTTTCTCTTACGATTGCTAATAGTTGAGATCATATATTTATGTAGGTATAATTTAATCTCGTCTCGTAGCGTTGGTATTTTTAAAGTAGAAAACCGCCTTATAAACGATGGAAACGAATATAAATCAATTTAAGTACAGAAATAGTACAAAATCTCGTACTGCTGTGTGCTTAGTGCGAGTTTTTTCTACTCACGGTCGACCGTGAGCGCGTTAGGTTTTTGTTTGGCGTTTTTGTAGTCCGTGGCGTATTCCGCTAGATGGCGGGCCGCTAATTTCATACAAAAATCTACGCGTTCACTATCGACCGTTAGTAGAAAAAACTCTCACTGAGCATTCTGTTCATGAACCATATTTTACATACAAACAAGTTCAACAGTTCGATCTTGAGCACGCCCTTATGGCTAAAATAGTACATTTATTTGCTGTAACTACTACGCGACCAAAACAATTAGGCGCATGACATGAATGCGGTTTCGTATTTTCAAAGCCTGCAACCCGCTTCTTTCAATGAATTTAACCTATTAGCTGATTGATTGGCACTACAGCGATTAACTGACAGTAATTAGCTTCTTGTTTTTATTAGTTTTCAGTTAGTTATTCTTTGTTTTTCATAGCTGTCACGCGCCTAAATGTGTTGGATGGTTAGTATGTTAGAACATTGTTTCATGATTTCGTTTCTCTTTGTTCTTCCATTATTGAAGCTCTAGAGTTAAGAACGCATAATCTTGTTTCCGATTTGTTTTCTTGGATGTGTAAACGATGAACTGATCTCTATCTGCTTATAAAATTGTATATGTTTATCACGAAACCTACAATTTATATTAATATCATAGTATGTATGGTGTTCAACTATATAGCACCAACATCCATTTACCTAATATATATTTTATCTCTGCATAGAATTTATTTTGCCACTGGAAATCGGGAGACGGAACATGTACTAACATTTTAAAAAAAACTTTCTACAAAAATAAAAATTAAGTGCAAACTGAAATAGTCCAATAACGCTAGGTGGACACCTAAGTCAAAATCGATCGTTGTTTATATATTTAATGAAAGTTATAATAATACGCATCTGCATGTTAGAGTGTAAAATTCATTAAAGAGATTGTTGTGGATATTTTAAGATTCATTAGTTCTTAAATTTAATATTAATTATGTAATATACTTAATGATCTTTGGTACCAAAAACGAAACTGTACATCACTTTATACTTTGTCCAATAATCATCACAATACTTCCCATGTGAACGATTCAATCGTTATTCAGAACAAAAATGATTATTTGTTGATTTTAAATGTATGTATTTTATGAATGTTATAGGTGCAATATCGTATCGAATGTCGGTTTAAAAATATGTTGTCATTTTTTATTCTATATTTAAAGAAATAAAATAATAGAAAGAAACCATTTTTTTTGTTTTATTAACAAACAAAAATGTAGCGCTTCATGGTGTCGCGTTGCGTTTGGCCTATTCACCACCGGAGTCCGTACACTAGGTAGCGGCTAATGCAGGTTGGTGGGTTTTTGTAAGCAGAATAAGAATAAAGTTTAATTCGTTAAAGTTTTGTGTTACAATAGCTAGTGGCTGGAATCTCCTTATAAGCTTAAGACCTGTACCAGGAGACTCTGCTCTTCCAAAAAGTACATGTTGTTTTATACGTAATACCAAGGCCAACTGACTAACGTGCCTTCCGGATTAGTATTCGTTGTTAGGCTATTAGGAAATGGAGCTGCGGTTTTGTAGTGTTGTCTACCTACAACTTGCCGCGTAAAAGCAGTCTTTCCCATTAGCTTGATGATTACAGATTGATGGCAACAGGTTTTTTTCCCCGTTTTAGGATTTAGTAAAGTACTGTTGAACACAAACACATGGATATCTTGAATTTTAGGTAATGAAGAGCTTATAAAACAAAAAATTGGCAGTAAGGTTAAGTACCTTCGCCTGTCAGGTATTCAGCAGCAGCACAGACAAAATCTGTGACATTGACACTGACAGTAGGTTTACTTTTAGCCATCATTAAAAAAAAATTCAATACCTAATACACAAAGTCAACAAAAAATATTAGAAATATTCTTTTTCACTTTGGTTTAAATAACTTTACTTAGAATGAATGATTCATTTGGTTCTAATATGCCTGAACCGAGAAAAGTTGGTGTTTGGGCCGAAGGAACACATATAGAAGCCAAGTTAGTTATCACTTTCAATATTAACAAAGGAATTATTCATTTTATTGATAAAATTTATTTGATTTCGTTACCCATCGTTTTAGGGAATTCGTCATACCGAAAAAATCGCCGGATTCCAGTGACGATATACCAACAATACCAGACTTAGATGACTTGCAAGACATTTTAGAAAAGGAGATATCAATGCCGCCAATGTGAGTATAATAATAGTTTTAAGAAACAAATAATGATTGAAAATAGATAACCACATACACATACGGCACACTACGAATAATTAATAATAAATTACCTCCAATATCATATTGTTTTAGGACTGATCGTAAAGACAGAGAGACAGTCAGTGTTCTTGCTGAAGTTGGAGGAGGTCTAAGTAGCTCTGTTGATGGAGTAGATGCAGTTCTTGAGATTCTCAAGTCATACATACCTCAAGTTGAGGCAGACACTGCAGACTCGGTGTGGACTGTTGATTTGTTACTAACACAACTGGCTGAGGAGAACCAAGAACCGGAATTATAAATTAAGAATAGTTTATAAGCTAGGTATAAATAATGGTAATAAATAAGAAACTTGAACTGTGATTTAATAATTTATTTTGTAAAAAATGATTTTTTTGTCTTGGTATTTTATTATTATACTTTAATAGTTAGCCATTAGTAGGTAGTAGAGGAAATAATCAATTCCGTCCATACTAAGCCTCACCTAGGGGAATGTTGCATTTGTTTCATAGAATAAGTTAATTAACATGCTTAAAAATAAATACAATTAAACCAAAGTAGTATTTCATTTCTTTTTCAATCATTTAAAATTAAGTTTTTAGTCATCACATTGGGGATTGAGTTGATAAAAGACAACCTAATCTAATTAATTAATCTAACTTAATACTACATAATACATGAAATGAAAATCAGTCATGCTGATCAAGAAAGGCAATAAAATTACTGGTATTACTACTGGTAGTAGGATTGGTAGTAACCCGGGCAATAAATGGGAACGATAAAACAAAATACAAAACAATAATGTTATGTGCAGTAATTAGGTAAATAAAGTTAGGTGTTTTTTACATATTAATAAATTGAAGCAAATTTGTCATCACTTTTTATACGCATACTGCAAAAGCAATGTCAGAAAGTTCCTTTATCATGAAATATTCTTAGATTTGATCAAATATTAACATTAGACATTTTCCTTTTTTTTAAGTAAAACTAGTGATTCTACCTATAAGTACTATGTTGAACCAATTATTTACAATGTATTTAATTTACTGATGTGATCTATCAACAAATTGTACAAATTTAGTGTCATGTCACATTTTAACTAATGCAGAGGTCAACAAATATTTACAAGGTATTCTATGACCTAACAGTGAAACTTTGGATAAAACTTTTGTATGTCCCACCAGCACATCGGAAAGCTATCACTGTGTTGATTATGAGGACCAGGTAAGATGGTGTTATCGTGACTGCATACAGCCCTTTACTGTTGAGTAAGCTTAGAGAAGACACAAAGAGGTGTGACATGACAACCCATCCTATTTTTAAGTAATTATTTTCATCACATCCATTGAAAAATATTACACTCCAAAATGTGTTGAGCAGTATCATACATAAGGTCATTGCAGCACTTGTGACAAAAAAGAATTCGCTGCCTCCATGGAGCCCCAGGGTACCAGGCCCAATCTGGAAATGATTATTTCCTTTTATAAAAAATTTTACATTGATGATAAAAAGATACTGCAGTATCATTAGTAATGTAAGCTAATACTTACAGAATCGGCAAGCACATTAACTAAAGCAAAGGCACCACTCATTAGTCCAAAACCTAGACCAGATACATAGGCCATTTCAAGTTTGTTGCTTCCAATTTCATGGTTCTCTGATATTTCTTTAAGGCCTGCTTCTGTTTTCCTCAGCAAGCGATACATGCCATATCGAAAGGCTTCCTGCAATTAAATATTGTGGTCAGTGTGCTTTGATAGTTTGTATGTTATTTGGCATTAGCTTAGTTACGTTTAATTGGTAATTACCTGAAATAATACAGCAAAGAACATCCCAAACACCAAATATGATCTAAGGGGTACAACAGCGAACCAAATCAGAGATGACAGTAGGAATGATAGCAGCCACCCGAACGCTGCAGCGATCATGATAATGATGCGTACTGGGTCGTTCGCTACCGTCATCGCGAACATAACTAATGGAGGCCCAAAGGCAAGCAGGGAACAACTAAAAAACTCTGCGACAGTCATCTCAGTCTTCAAAGAATTCTTACTATGTATATGTAATGTACGCCTAGCCGCGTGATATCGAGGTGGATGTATTTAGTCGTCGTGAGTCATTGAGACGATAGCATTTGTTATAGTTCTGAGCGACTTTACACTCTAAATTGCAAAAAAAACTCTCGGGCTATCTCACAATCTCACTGCAAGCTGCAAATTCAACCACACAAATTGACTTTTTGGAGCTGATTGATGCTGTCATCTCTTGACATTGATGACAGTACTTTTTTTAAATGAATCCCGGGAGTCTCACCCGTGTTCAATGGAGTGATTATATACTCTTTGCCGTGTTCTTTTCGTAATAACACGTGTTGTTGTCGGCAACACCGACCAATATTGCATTTTTAATTTGTGTAGTGGTAACACTAAGTCTTCCTTTTTGCTGCGATCAAAACTGCGTGTTGTGTACTTATGTGCTCTTTAAATTAAATATAATAATTATCAGTGAAACGGTGTTTCAGTGCATTAGTCCAAATCAACGAACCCTAGGAATGCTACAGTTGTGAGGCTCCATTTTTAACTCAATCTTATTCTTAAATATTACAAAATATTGAACTTGACATTGGCAAAATTCGCGTATTTAACGCGAGCACGCCATTAATTAAGAAAGAAGAAGTAAATGAATCCTTATCTGAGGCGGTGAAAAAAAATCGAATCTCAGTTGTGGGTCCCGTGGATCCATTTAGTTTAAAAATAATGGTAACCAACCATAATAAAAAATAAATAAATAACTGGCAGTTAGGATATAATCGAGCAAAAGTCGCTATCTTACATACAGCATGCTCACCAGCCAAGTTTAGGAAGGTACTGAGAAGCTGAGAGAGCTGCGGGCGGCACTTACAGCACTTTAATATGACTTTAATTATGACTGAAAAATCAAGGTAAGTCCAGTCCAGTCGATCCACGCACGACTACAGTAAAGGGTTCAGGCATTTTCACACCGAGCGAAGTGAAAACATTTTGTTTCAAGCGTTCGCTTGCGCTTGTTGTAAAAAAAAGCGTTTTGACACACCTACCACCACTGACATTGACAACTGCGTTTTATTCGTTTATTTTGTTCGTTGGTTGTGACATTGATTGACATGACAATGACAAGCAAATAACCTCTAAAACATTTAATTTTGACCGTGTTTCTATTTTATTTATATATAGGTTGAATTGAAACGTTGCCTATTTATTAACTTTACTTAAGAAAAATCAATCATGCCACCGAAACAAGCAAAGAAAACATTGTGGGTGGATTGTGAGCGTTGCGGCTGTAGTATAACCTCTAATGATAGAAATATTCATGTCGAGTTAAATTGTGGCAAAGATCAATTAAAGTGTCCTTATGTTGAGGATGGAAAGTTATATTCGTGGCTAGTGAGGGGCGCTGCGCCGCCTGAAGGCGTCCCGCGAGATGCTGTGTTGGTCCATCCATCTGCAGGCATGTTGATGGGCGCAGTGATAGGAGGAGCTTTAGAATTGAGCAGAGAAGGGGCTCCGAAGCTCGTGAAGCGTATGTGGCCTTCTAAGACCTCCGCACCGGCTGCTGTAGCGTTGCCTGCAGCAGGTATGATCAGTACCTTGCACTTTCTTCCATCTAACATTCTGTAGGTAACAATATTTTGTGTAATACATTCTTTTTCATCTATTTCAGATCTGTCTGGACCTTGGCGTAGTGACAACAAGAAAATTACTGTCTCTGTATTACAGGGTGAAGTACCAAAAGCAACATATTTAACAGTGAAAATAAAGAATCACAAAGTAGAAAATGATATAAGCGATATTCTGAGACACAATTTTAGTAATTACTTTGTAAGCATAGGTAGTATTTTAGTCTATTATTATTTTGGTAAGAAACTGGAAATAGAAGTAACAAATGTTAAATCAGTACAAGAAAGTCCAAATAATTGGTTTGTTTTGAGTGATAATACAATTTGGAGCATTGAGAAAAAAATAGTCAAAAAAGCAAATAAAAAGGCTGTGAGTTTTGGTGGAGTTGATGATATTGTAGATGAAGTAAGGTCTTTGATACAAATATCCTTTGATCCAGAGTTATCTGCTAACTTTCAACCTACCAGGGGATTATTATTGTATGGACATTCTGGAATTGGAAAAACTGCTATGTGTAAATTTCTGATTGAAAACCTTAATTGTTTTCACATTGAGATTAATGGTCCAGCTATCTTTAGCAAATATTTTGGAGAAACTGAGGCCTCGATGAAAAATCTATTCTCTCAAGCTATAGAAAACGAACCTAGCATTGTTTTAGTTGATGAAATTGAGACTATTTGTCCAAGAAGAACTTCTGGGAGTACAGAGCAGGAGAGAAGAGTCACTTCTGCTTTTGTTTCTCTGCTAGACAGCCTTCACCAAGAGAATAGCAGAGTATTCATTATAGCCACAACCAGAAAACCAGATGCCATAGATCCTATGCTTAGAAGATTTGGGAGATTAGACAAAGAAATTGAAGTGCCAGTTCCTGACAGGATAAGAAGGAAAGGTATCTTATACAGCCTGCTTTCAGGCTTACCAAATAAGGTCTCATCACAAGAGATTGATGCTATATCAGACTTAGCCCATGGTTATGTGGCTGCTGATCTGGTCAACCTCTGCACTCAGGCATCTTTGAAATGCATAAAAAGGTCAAGTAGGGTTATTCAACATGAAGATTTGGTAGCTGCCTTGACTATAGTGAGACCAAGTGCAATGAGAGAGTTGTTAATAGAAGTGCCAAATGTGAGATGGTCAGATATTGGAGGCCAAGACAACTTGAAGCTGAAGCTCCGTCAAGCTGTAGAGTGGCCTTTGAAGCATGCAGACAGTTTTAAAAGGCTGGGTATCAGGCCTCCAAGTGGTGTATTACTTTACGGCCCTCCTGGTTGTTCAAAAACAATGATTGCAAAAGCCTTGGCGACAGAGAGTGGTTTGAATTTCCTTTCAATAAAAGGACCAGAGTTGTTTTCAAAGTGGGTAGGTGAATCGGAACGCGCCGTTCGAGACCTTTTTACGAAAGCACGTCAAGTTGCTCCATCAATTATCTTTTTTGACGAAATGGATGCTATTGGTGGAGAAAGGAGTTCAGGAGAAGCAGGTGTGCATGAAAGAGTTTTAGCGCAGCTTTTAACTGAACTGGATGGTGTAGTCCCTCTTAATTCTGTGACAATATTAGCAGCCACCAACCGACCTGATAAGATAGATAGGGCGTTGCTGCGCCCTGGCAGACTCGACAGACTGATCTATGTTCCACTACCAGATTTTGAAACAAGATTACAAATCTTGGAGTTGAAATTAGGAAAAATGAGTACAAGTGATGATATCAACCCTCACAGCCTCTCTTGTAGGACTGAAGGTTTCTCTGGTGCTGAGCTGCAAGCTCTCTGCCATGAAGCTGCTTTGCAAGCTTTGGAAAAAGACTTGAATTGTCCTGCTGTCACTATGGAACACTTTGAACATGTGCTGAAAGATTTCATGCCAAGAACACCAGGGTCTTTGATAAAAGTTTATGAAGATTTTGCTTTAGGGCAAAAATCTGGATGAAAGTTTCAAGCATGATCATATTTTATACATCAAATTTATAAATTATTTACATTTTACAGTGGTTATTGCGATAAATAACAGTGCCTTTCTAAGTTATATTTTATTTATTCATATTTACGAAACCTATCACTAATGTATATAAATTAATTATATGCCTAATCCTTATTAAATAATAGACTTAATTGCCATTTAGTTTGAATGTTTGGTTACATGGTAAAGGAACAATAGGTATACAAAAAATGTCAAAACATTCCTACAAACAGGAAACATGTATGTTTTGTTCAACATAACGCACGCATCTTGCCACATTATTGTTATTTTTAATATGGATCTAGCTTACAGATCATCAATATTCAGTTAACTTCTTTTTAAATAAAAAAAAGGGTTTTGCGTGAGAGAAACCCTTGTCGGAAGAAACTTCAATACATCATAAATGCAATGACATACCAATTTTGAGACGAAATATACAAAATCTTATACTTTCACATCACAGATCTTATTAGCGACAGAATTCAATTAGAATTGTAGATATGTCGTAGGAGGGTTTGATAAATAGAATTTTTGCAAAAATCCTAGAGATATTGCAATAACACGGATAATTAGATAATGGTGTTGACATTTCTCAATCTTACTGAAAAAAGATAGGGTTTTTGCAAAAATACTGGTTGCTTTAGTAACATTGGATATTCTTTACTCTGATTGGCTTAATTTTTGGATGCTTGCTAACTCTTATTCTGATTGGTTCATGGAAAGTTTACTACACATGAGAGAATAGATTGACATTTGAAACGTCAAGTCGTCAACCAATCAGAGAAGATGTTGTTTTGGACGGTCCGACCAGGCAATCAGTGTTCTTATTTCATATTAGTCAGGGATTCTTTTCGTAATCTTGCTAAGCCAACCAGTTTTTTCGCAAAAATCCTATCTTTTTTCAGTAGTACTGAGAAATGACAACACCATCGTCTAATTATCCGTGATTTCACAATATCCCTAGGATTTTCGCAAAAAATCGATTTATCTAATTATCCTGCGCTGCGCTATATACATCATTCTTAACATTATTTAATCTCGCAGTTTTCCATCAGATAATTTCCCAAACAGTATTATTAGTGGCGCTACTGGGCGCTCTTGTTATCAATGCTTTAAGGGGGCGCTTAAAGTCCAACTTGTAAAAACTATAATTGCATCCATCCCTTGTAGCCAGTAAGGGAATACTGTCAAAAACAAACATTCTTAAATAAGTTTACTTAAAACTGCTTACATAAATTGTTTATTACTACGAATGTAATAAACCAAATATTACATAAATTATAAAATTTTGCAAAGAGCAATAATCAGAGGGTCTAGTAGTGTGAGTTTACAATTGTCCATACTACTATCGCATATGCGTTAAGAGTTTAACTCTCAATCTCATTACATTATGGTCTATGAGTCAACATTTTATTTTACGCTTACGCGATACTCTGATATACAAAAATAATGTTAAAACGATAGAACTGAAAATAAAAACGGAGGCCGTACCGCGCAAGTGTCATCGAAATCGGCTTCATTTGACAGATGGATATGACACATTGCTGCTTCTTTTTGACACAGATGAAAACTTACCAAAGACTAAGAGCAATATGTCACATCCATCTGTCAAATGAAGTCGATGTCGATGCCGACGATACTTGCGCGGTAGGAGCGCTGGAGTGCTTTTTTAAACAATAGTTTCTACCATAAACAAATCTACAGTGTCAACTTCTCTATATCACTATTCTAAGTTTGTCAATAATATTGGAAAGGTCAATGTTGGATAGTCAGACTTTATAACATTGCCAAATGCAGTCTTTCTCAATTTGAGTTACCAATATTTACAACTCAAACAACTAAAAATATTTTTTTTGTCACAATTTTTTTTTATAAATAAGTGTTTTTATTGTAATTTACAAATGTTGGCATATTATTTTTACTATGGAAAAAATCTACACATATTGCTTGTACACTTAATAATTATTACAATCAGCAGCACGTCAAGCTTATGACAATAGTTGCAGTTGCTCAAAGGCTCAATGAGCTGTAGAATGTACAAATTGAAATACTTTTAATTATGGAAGAAAAGCATTTAATACGGCAACACTAGTCTTCCAATCAAAGAAAATAGTAATTGGGATAGTTTCGAGGCCGATTTACAACAACATTAGAGCGTCTCTTCTCTATTAAGGACTGAGGCGGAGCGGAGATCTGCTACGCTATTTTCAACTTTATTTTATTTACTTCTAATAAATAAATAAATAAATATTTCCGTGCGTCTGGGAGCGATTGAAAGATATAGAATAGTCTTTCCAGTGTCTTTTGGGGAAAACGACAAAAATAATTAGTTAATTAATTTATTAACACAAACACAATATCATGACAGGAAATATCCCAATTCGATAAAGTGGTCCCTATTGCCTATAACATATAACATACTTTGGAAAATTCACTCAGAGAACACGAAAAAATATCAGTCATTTGGGTAATTTCGTTGAGTGTGTGCAGAGCGCGCGTGATCGGGGTTTACTAAGCAAATTAGTCCTGTGGTACCACCAGCAGCCGTGGCTGTCGCCTCCTCCCCACATAATTGTCAGTGTCAGTTATAATGAGTTAACAGCGTAGATGCGCAGTATCTCGGTGTAGTGATCTGGGGTGCGATTGCGTAAAGTCAATCGTATTAATTTGACAGTTCATATCGTATTTGATCGCCTGCAATTTGTATGGAATTTGACACTAATGACATACAATATGAACTGTCAAATGAATACGATTAGCTTACGCAATCACATAGCTGGTCTAATGCCAGGCTTCAATAATGCTTCTTCTCCTTATCGTTTCGATGACAAAGTTAAATTGGCTTGGCCCAGAATTTGGCCACTTTCATAATTTTGGGAACACCATGGGAATTTTATCAAATGCCATGGTGATCCAGTCGGGCTGCGTGGCGCGCCACTGGATCTGTGGCCCTACCATGCAAGGGTCGTCGACTCGTTGAATATGGGCACAGCTCTTCACACGCGAGCGCTGATGCTATAGCGCTGTCTCGGTTACACACATAATCTAATTATTGAAAGGAATCTTTTTTTATGAACTACGGGGAGACTCTTAGCCTTCATCATTCCTAATGTTAGGTATTGATAAAGCTGAAGATGGAAACGAGCCCCTCCCGGAAGCCTCAACCACTGAGGGACTGGCTATCCTATCTCTAACTGCCGGAACACAACAATGCTGAAAGCATTGTTGTTATGGCGGCAGACTTAGATAAGATGGTGGTAGCTAGCCAGGCTGACTTACAACAAGTCCTACCACCAACCAACAAATCTTATTATTAGAACGATACCGTTGAAGATACGCTGTACGAAAACACCGTTGGCTGTCAAAATGAAGTTGGCAGCGATGCCAACGGCAATTACGCGGTTGGTCTAGACTCTAGACTCCTTGGTGTATTTATCTCAGCATCGTTGGAAACATACTTAAGGGTGATAACGACAAGAAACGAGATAATCATCCTAGACGCGCAGTATCTCGGTGTGGCGGTTGTAGCAGAACAAGGCTTCGTGAATAAAAAAAACTCAATATGACTGTAGGTAATCAATCAACCAAGGAGTCGGCTGGTCCATTATTTAGGGGACACCCTGTTTAAAATGAGATAAATAAGAAATAAATGAATGTCTGAACACGCAGTATTGTGTTGTCTGGTGATTACGGCATGTTGAAAACAGACTTATATGGGGATCAATATCTCGGTGTGTTTATCTCCGCCTCAATGATAACGCAGTCTTTTGGGGACAACAACACAAAGAAATGACATAAACAACAGTCAGCCTAGACGCGCCTTATTTCGATGGCATACTCCATCACCCGCCTCGGTAGGAACAGACTTGGGAAAGAACGACAAGGAACTAGACGCGCAGTATCTCTGTGTGTCGGTTGTAGCAGATGGCGATCCAGTCGGGCTGCGTGGCGCCCCACTGGATCTGGTTGACCTCGCCCTCGGCGGCCGTGTACGCCAGGATGGGGTCCTCTATGGCGCGCGGCATCTGCTGGATGTCCCAGATTAGGGCTTGGTGATCGTCGCCCGCGGTGCAGATGTGGCACGAACTGCGACAATGTGAGCGATTAGGCTTTATAATATTTTAAACTTTAATTGAGCATCAGAAAAGATAATACAATGGATCTGTCTCTATTTAGAAACAGTGAATATGGTGTGGCTCGGCGAGCGAACCTCTGATTACAGCCACCGCGGTGCACGCTTTTTTATATGGTAGTAGATAATCGGAAAAAGAAGTCAAACCATTCGTTTACTTCTACTATTTTTCTTCGATCAACAATACCCAGTCCGGAGGAAGAGCTCACTATTTGACCTTCCTAAATAGTGGTTTCACTTCCATCCATACTACCCCCAATCCCCCTTACAACCTACAACACGTTTATTTGTAAATGTTGTTGCTTCTGTAAAAGCTAAAAGTTTCTTGTGTCTACTTAAAACATAAAAGATGGCCTGAATTAGAATATGAAAGTATTCGATTGGCACCTGGATCCCGTTGACGCAGGCGCGGTGGTTGTTGAGCCTGGCGACGGAGCCGCGGTCCCCAGATCGGGTCAGGAAGAGTTTTTTTTACAAACAACGGGGAGACTTAGCATTCATCATAACTGATGTTAAGTATTGATAAGGCTGAAGACGGACGTGCGACTTTCCTGGAATCCTTAACCACTGAGGAACTGGCTATCTTCACCCTTTGATTTTCCTAATAGTCGCTTCACTCCTCAATCCTATGCAACCTCCGCCTCTGTGATCTAGTGGTACAACCACCGTTATCAGACCCAGAGGTCCCGGGTTCGATTCCCAGCGGGGGTACATATTGTATTCGGTTTGGTTGGTGAGGACTTGTTGTAAGTCCGCCTGGCTAACTACCACCATCTTATCTAAGTCTGACGCCATAACAACAATGTTTTCAGCATTCTTGTGTTCCGGCAGTTAAAGATAAGATAGCCAGTTCCTCAATGATTGAGGATTCCGGGAGAGGTTCGCTGCCATCTTCAGCCTCCTCAATACTTAACAGCAGGTATGATGAAGGCTAAGTGTCCCCGTCGTTCAAAAAAAAAACAACGGGTTGCACTCCGAGAGTGCCGGCAGAAGTGAAAACCGCTTAAACGAAACAGCAGGAGCAGGCATAGGACATTTTCGCCGCGCGGTAGGAAGAGAGGGGGATATTACTTCCTCTCCTACGCCGTGCCGGCTGTCTAAACTCCCTCCGTCTTACGAATTTTCGGATCAGGATCACGTGTCCTGAGGCGACTTTAACATTTTTTACCTATCCCAAAAATTCAAAACTCCGATGTGCACAACGCCGCTAAAGAAGTTGTCACTTCAAAAATCCCCTGTAACCTTAAACCTAGTCCATACCTGTGCGGCGCCCAGGCGATGCCGTTGACGCAGGCGCGGTGGTTGTTGAGCCTGGCCACGGGCGTGCACGGCACCCGCACGTCCAGGATCACCACCTCGCACGCGTCCATGGCCACCGTGGCTAAGTAGTTGGGGTCCTGCTTGTTCCACGCTAAGCGTAGCAGTGGCGTGTGGGCGGGGTCCTAAGGTGGAGTTATAAATCAATCATCTCGTAAGTGTTGATGATAAATCCAAGTTGTAATTTGGTAAGTGGACGAATGAAAAGTCGAACAAGACGGTTAGGTATCATTTCGCCTAAGTCATTATTGCTATTGCTATCGATTTTTCAAACCCCCTACAAAGGCTCTCGCTCACGCTATCACTTTCATACTAAAAATGCAATAGTGAATACAATAGATTAATAGAAATATGTAGGAATTAGACAAAAACCCTTTCGTTGAAGGGTTTTATGAGAGTTTGATGTTTGATAGCTATAGCGATACCACAAGCTATACCGTTAGGCGGTCGGGGTGCTGGGGTCAGCCGACTCGAGGGAAGCCGGTCTTCTCCAAGCCGGGCTAATTTGGAGAAAATTCACAGTAGTTGTATCAACGCAGTGAACTGGAGGAAAAACGATGGTCTCAGGCCAAAGTTTAATTAAGCAGTAAAATTGAGGCGGTCGGGGTGCTGGAGTACACGACCTATACAAACATATAGGCCACGCACTCCATCCCACGCCCCTCCCGTGTCCCGTGAAGTCATTGTTATCTAACTAAAAAACTATACAAAAATTCTTAATTTAAGAACAAACATAAATTTTAAAAATGTGTTTTTTTCTATAGAGAATGCATATAGTAGATAAGCGTACGTTACGTAATCTGTGCAAGGTAGAGATCGCGGATAAATACGCGAGTACAAGGGAACACGAAAGTTTCATTTTGGTAAGAATTTCATTTCTATATAGAAATAGAATCGCCTCGATAGCAAGGTTATTGTTACTAGAAAACCGTGGTCCTTTTGGTCACAGTCGCGATATGACGCGCTTACACACACACGTGTCGCTCGCTATGGCTACACGGATCTCACCTCGCTGGTTTTCACTGTAGTCCGAGCCTTAAACAGTAACGAGCGCGCGTGTAGAGTCCGCGCCACGAAAGAGTCCCGTGGAAAATTAAGGAACTAAAATTACCGCCATAGTAATAAAAGCTTATTTTCGAATGTTGAACGGCGGGGCTATTACCTAAAAATTTGCAATTATCGCGCAGATAACGCGCGATCGCTGCGAAACGTCAAAATAAAAATGGTATAACGTATGTGATTATTGGCTAATCGCTCGCTGATGGTTCGTATAGCGGCGTCTCACTCTCGCGCTCCTACCTAGGTGCGAGTGAGACGCCAAAAACAATGTAGTAGCAATAACAGGAACTGAATGAATGCACATTGTAGTTCATCGTTTATTCGGTAGGGGCTGCACTGTTCATTTCTGCTGTCGCGTTGCTGTTGCAAAGATAAGTAATACTACTACTACAGCGCGGCTCTCAAGGGACTTCTTTCGTGGCGCGGACTCTAACGGCGCTTATCTTATTCACTATGACCATTTAGCGATTCCTTGCTCAAACCACGCCAATGTCGAACTTGGTTATGACACTTTCAATAGTCGTTTTCTCCACGATACTCCCGAATTATAGAGTTATTGTACAAGTACTTGAAGGTCACAAGTTCTATAATTATTAAACAAGGAAAATAACTTTAAAATTTGTAAGTGTCATAGAGAAACCGAATTTTAAAAATGTCGAAACCAAATACGACATGTGGTTCGCATCGCGTGGTTTGAGCAAGGAATCGGTAAGTGGTCATAGTGAATACGGGCCCTGTGCGAGTGCGTCATGTCGGACGTTTGCAGGCAGAGCAGACTATTTAGAGCAGGGTTTCCCAACCTTTTACCCTAGTCGCCTCACCGAACGTTTTGCAAAAATAATACGCCCCCCTAAGAGCAGAATATGAACAATTATTTAGACGACCTGTTTGGCGCAGGGGTACAAGACAAATATTTGTGTGCATGAACATGTTATTTGTCTTGGTCTGGGTGTTTAATATGTATATTATGTATGTATTTACAAAAAAGTGTATAGGTATGTTTATCCGTTATCTAGTATCCATAACACAAGTTCTTAATGAAACTTAATATATTGTTTTTTGTTATACAAACACACCAGTTATCTAGCATCTTGATTTTCGAATTATTGCATTTTTCAATGCTATTTATACACTTATGATAAATTTTAAAATAGATTTTTTTTTTATTTATCATAAGTATAAAAAGTAACATACAGCTGAAGCCGCCGCGCCTCCCCTTAAATAATCCTACGCCCCCAAAGTGGGGCGCGGCCCACTGGCACTGGTTGGGAATCTGGAGCCCGAAAAAAGGTCTCACCCCGAGGAATTTACTCATAAAAAATAACTACTTAGAAAGTATGAAACAAGTACTTACTAAAAGATTTAATTAAGTAAAAGAGTGAAGAGTGTTAGTTAGTCCTCTCGATGAGTAATCATGTAGATGTATGTAATCATGTAAATAAACATACCTCGTATATGATGGTGGAGTGCTCGAGGTGGCGCAGGTCGAACATACGTACGGAGCCGTCGGCGCCCACCGACGCGAACATGTCGCGCCCGCCGCCCGCGCGGCTGAACGCTATGTCGTACACTTCCTGATCGAGACACGAGATCGAAGTCAAAACATAGGTTGTCTGTAAAGTCGGTTTACTGACGATAGTTGAACGTGACAACGTCATAAGAAAATACTGATGACACGCGGACGTATCGCTCACTCAAGTAGGAGAGAGACAGATGTCGAACGCTGCCGAACGCGGAGGCCGATTGTGCCTCTTTGTCGCTCGTTCCGCGCTCTCGCTTGCACTTCAAGCCTTGAATGGAACGCCTCAGAGCGAGGTAACGACGCATGAGTCATGTTTTTTCTTGCGCCCGCCGCCCGCGCGGCTGAACGCTATGTCGTACACTTCCTGATCGAGACACGAGATCGAAGTCAAAACATAGGTTGTCTGTAAAGTCGGTTTACTGACGATAGTTGAACGTGACAACGTCATAAGAAAATACTGATGACACGCGGACGCATCGCTCACTCAAGTAGGAGAGAGACAGATGTCGAACGCTGCCGAACGCGGAGGCCGATTGTGCCTCTTTGTCGCTCGTTCCGCGCTCTCGCTTGCACTTCAAGCCTTAAATGGAACGCCTCAGAGCGAGGTAACGCCGCATGAGTCATGTTTTTTCGTGCGTGCAGCCAGCTTCATCGAATTAGAAGACGTTGTCACGTCAAAAAGTTTTATTCTTCCATTACAAATAAACATTACTTATACTAGTGCTTAATGTAAATAACAATTCTTATATTGGTGAGGAACTGGTGCCTGAAATAGGTATCAGCAATAGATACCTGAGCTACATACCGGTCGCCAATCAGAGTTAATTAAGCCAAGTTAAGAATATCCAATGTTAAATGTTACTAAAGCAACCCGTATTTTTGCAAACACCATATCTTTTTCAGTAAGATTGAGAAATGTCAACACAACTGTCTAATTATCAAATTTACCAAATTATCCTACGACATATATATAACCTGACACCATTATCCCTTGCGACGTTAGCAGAAAATCAAAGATGCAGCTTAAGAGACAATATTGTATATAAGACTCTCATAGCTTAGCACCTTACCAACCTTAGCAACGCCACATTTGGATTGGAATATAATAAACCGAACGACTAAAAATTAATAATTTGAGCGAAAATCTAGGTTAGGTTGTGGAAAAATAGGTTTAGGTTATAATTTTTAACAAGTAAATATATTAGAAAAAAGCAACTTGTCTCATGTCAATGCAAAATTAAAAAAGTTATAATTATATGGCTGTTTCATCTTAATCGATGGTCAAACATCTGTAAAAATGTTTCTTTCGAATGTCAGGATATTTCTCTCATTGATAAAATGACGGTGGCCTAGAAAAAGTGAATATACTAGAGAATGTCAACGTGTTCTTATAGATCTCTGTAGCATAATGGGTCAGTGCATTGGGCCGGATTCCCAATGATGCGGGTTCGAGTCCCGTCAGGGCGACATGAGACAAGTTGCTTTTTTCTAGTATATATACTTGTTAAAAATTATCACATAAAAAATGCAAAATTAAAAAGTTATAAGGTTTAGGTTAGGTTTGATTGGCGACTATAAACGATAGGTTTTATCCACCTTGTGAGAAGTGAGGACCTTACAACATATGTTGTCATGGGCAATGAGTTGGGTATTTGCATAGCTAGAGACCTAGTTGACGCGGCCCAGTAGCTCAGATGGTGCAGGTGGTGACTACCAGGCTGTGGATAAGTCACTAAATGCTAATGAAACTGTTCACTTTTATACATTACCTTGTCATGAGCAATGAGCTGGGTCTTCACATGGCCAGAGACCTCATTCACTCGGCCCAGCACTTGCCCCGTCTCCAGCCCCCAGATGGTGCAGGTGGTGTCGATGCTGCTGGTGCCGATCAAGTTGGGGTCCACCTCATTCCAGTCGAATGAAGTCAGCGGGGCACAGAAGTCAGAGTTCTTGTTGTTGTTTAGGACGCACTCGAATAGGGTGTACGGCTCGCCCGCCCGCCAGATACGGAGATAGTCACCTAAAATAAATTTTCTTTTTAATGAAGAGCATTATTTAAATAATCATACAAAGCTCATATTTCAATGTCATATGAGTTGAGTTGAGTTGGAATGGCTTCAGTATTGAATAGGTTATTATTTATTTATTATTTTTGGAGAGGGGACACCAGCAAGGCCGGATGGGTGATCAATCTCCCTAGTCAGAACCATTTCACCCAATTCCCTGAAGAAAAAGTCCCCTGAAAACAGGGGGGGGGGCGGGTTATCGTACACCCCACCGACGTCGGACCCTCAGACCTTCCTGTGCGCTTACAGTACCTGTTGAGTTGACTTGTCGTCAACTGCTTTAGATCCTCTTCTTTTAGAAGAAAGGAGATTAAGTAGTTGCAAAGACCTTTGGATCCCATCTGAGCAATATATATATTTTTTAGTTATTTAATATGATACAAATTGATTTTATCTGGTTTATTTTCTTTAGGGAGTCAAAATCTTTACAATAGGTATTAGGTTTTTGAAAATATCAGTGCCAATAAAATTACAGGCGGTTGCTAGTAAAACGTGACTGACAGTTGTACATTATTACTTTAAGATGCCAACACAATTTAAAGACACATTATTATGTCAAGCAATTAGAAACTATGATATTAGCTGGCCCATGTCCAATCACTTGCTTGTCTTGTCAAGGCCTGGTGACCTGGATAAGAGTCAGGAAGTACTCATTTATAAACTTGTCATTCTAAATAGAACTTCTCAATAATCTAACTAGATATTTAGTTCTTGTGTTATACATAAATATTATTAGTGTTAGTAGAAATCATTTCTGCAAAAATCTGGTACTTGGAAAATAGAACTTCTTTGTATAAACACTAAAATCTAAACAGTATACATATTTTTAACATCTTCATATTGGGTTTGATTACTACTTTAATCAATATTGCAACTATTTTTAATAATTTTATGGTGTTCTATTTCTTATTTCACTCTCTGAAAGTTCTCATCTTTCTGCACTGTCTCTTTTGCCATATTTGGAAACTCTGGCTAGTGGCTTTGAGTTAGTTACTGGCAGTTGGCAAGATTTCTGATGAGGAGTATGATGTTCCTTTAGTTTCTTCGATACCCATGAGTCCAAGTGCTATTGATATTTGAAAACACTTTAATCTTTAACCAACAAGTGAGAGTTACTTACCACTGGTGGCCAGCAAGTCTGGATACACTCCCTTGCTGTCCGGTATCCACATAATTTTAGTGGTTGGGTACGGGTGGTCAAATGTGCTCTTAGCACTGAACTCGCTTGTCTCTTCATCAAGGGAAATTATTTGTACCTGGATAGGAACATAATGGAGTAAAATTAAGTTTTCTAGATTATCAGTGTAGTATTAGTCTGTAAGGTATTGTTAATATCAATTGTATGAACACCCTAAATAGATTGATTTTTATTTATAATAATAATAAAAAAATGTATGCAACAATTTAAAGACAAATACAGAGAGATTACAGAACAAAGTGAAACATACAATAGGCGGCCTTATTGCTACATAGCAATCTCTTCCAGGCAACCATGGGTGAGGTTATATTGATAATTAACAGTAGCGAGGAGCCAAACATTCTTTTAACCATCTGGTGGATCGAGAAGTGCGATTACTAATAACAGGGAAGCCAATAGGAAAGAGGGGTTGGATTTAGAATCGTGCGGCACGATTTAGGGTTGAAAGTGGAAGGTTGTTAAGGGGGGGTCCACCCATCCCCCGAACACTATTCTTATTACAAGGTAATGTATCGTTTATGAGAAAATCAAAGAACAAATTTTTAATCTCAAAACGGTTAAAACCTGAAACAAAACGCAAATTCACCTCGCATTATCATTGTTTGACTTGTAAAGATAAATTAATTATTATTTCCTACACCTTACAAGGTAATTGTATTACCTTGTAAGGTGTAGGGAAGAATTATGGTACATACCTTGTTGTTGTATTCTTCCACAAAGCTACCAAGTGCAAGCCTGAACCTTTTATCTGGTCTTACTGACCAGTTCATTGAGTATAGTGGCCATGGTGCTTGATATCTGAAGACAATGCACAATATCTGTTTGTACCTTTATGCATTCATTTTACACTGGCTGGCTATTCTTTAATTTTTCTTTCTTTCTCCAAGTAAAATTAAACCAAAGAGAACTGGCCGAAGAGGCTACACTTTAGGGATATTTAAGATTATTTGAATCGGATACTTACTTGTATATTTCTTTACGTTTTGTACTTGAGCTAGTTGTACTCGAGCTGCTATGTGGCATCGACATTTTTAGAAACCCTGAAATAGCCACACTATTCAGATACCTAGGAATTTAAGATAAAGCATGTCACATACAGAAAAATAATACATCTGCTACACTTTCTCAGAAACAATGGTTAATTTCACAGGTAAATGTAGAATACCTTTTTCAACAATGTAGTCACTTTTGAGTCTAATTTATTTATTTAACGGCGTTACTTCTATTATAGGGATTTAATTTAACGTGCCGGTAACAATTACTAAACACCAAACTATATAAATAAACTTAGATTTCCATGCAAAACAAGCATTTCATTTTATTTTTAAGATTTGACGTGAGCGTGATTTTTGTTTGACAATCTCGTAATTTGACACATTACTTTGACATAGATACCGTTTTGTTACCACATTCGCAATTTTGAATAAATCTTTAAAGTAGAAAAACCTAATCGTACACCTCGATCTTTTCTATAATTATACTATATATATGTACTGAATGCAAAACCTTTTTCTTTGCGTTAAACTACGGTTCTTTGAGATCGCATAGATCTTACATAATGCATTAATAAAACGCAAACAATTATACTTGCTAGCGCCATCTTGTGTGACATTTTGTAACCGAACCGCGCCGTAAACTTGTTAAAATGCCAATACATACGGTAACAAAATATAGGTGGAGTGCCCTGTATTAAGTACCTATTCTGTGGTTCTATAATACCTAATTTTAAAGCAAAGTAACTATTTAGTGACAAATATTAAACATGGAAAATACTAGAAAAAAAGCAACTTGTCTCATCAGTAGCAGAATCCCGTCAGAGCGACAAGCGGCATGAGACAGGTTCTTTTTTCAAGTATATTTTCACATAAAAATAGCATTGTTAAATGCAAAATTAAAAAGTTATAGGTACCTATTTAGTGCTTGTTTTTTAGCTACTCTACAATAGATTCCAGAACAAATGTGTGTAGGTATTAGCGTATGTATTTACGTATTGTTCATTAATCTTAACTATCAAAATCAAACTCAATGATCTATTTTTGAGGTCCCAATGCTAGGGAACAGTCATTCATTACGCTATTATATACCTACCTATTTCGAATATTAGGCCAAGCAAACCGGGTAATTCCACGTAAAGCAAGCAATATCTTAATAAGTTTAAAATTATTTTGTATCTAGGTACTGTATTTGTCACCTAACTCCCCATAAACGGCTGGACCGATTTGGTTGAAAATTTGTATGTATATTTCATTGGGTTCCTGGCTGGTGATGTCTAAGCGGTGTGAAGTTCGTCGGGTTAGCTAGTTTTTTTTGTTTTTTAACCGACATCAAAAAAGGAGGAGGTTCTCAATTCGACGGGTATTTTTTTTTAACCGACTTCAAAAAAGGAGGAGGTTCTCAATTCGACGGTATTTTTTTTTTATTTTTTTTCATGTATGTTACGAGATTACTCGAAGACGGCTGGACCGATTTGAGTAATTCTTTTTTTGTTCGAAAAGGTATACTTCCTATGTGGTCCCATTGTCATCATGTCAGGATCTGATGATGGGATCCTGGAGAAATCCAGGGAACTCTTCAAATATTATAGGCACTCCTATAGCGATTTCGGTGTTTTCTATAGTAACTTATGCATATGCTTCCGGAATGCACCATTTGGTGAAGTGGAACTGATGATGAAGACCACAAATGGTCATCGGAACTATTCAATACTTAGCATTTCACGGCAGCTATACGATTACTTTAATGTAGTTCATAAGCAATTTATGCTCGACTCAATGCATGTGATGAAGTGCAGCTGATGATGAAGTATCGGAAGAACTCCTCAATAAGTAACGTCCCTGCACCGGGAAAAACAGCATTTTGTAAAAGGTGATGAGGAGTTGTCATAAGGTTATCAGCGTAGGCACGGGACCTCTTCTATCTTTAAAAATTGTGAAATAAAAACTTTTTATAAAAAAATGAAAACCGACTTCAAAAAACTAAAAAGCAAAAAATAAACCTTTTGGAGTCGGTGCCAGCCAAGGCAAGAAAAATAAAATAGTAGCGCCGCAAAGTAGAATGCTTTGGCTGGCACCGAGTAGAAAAGGTTTATTTTTTGCTTTTTAGTTTTTTGAAGTCGGTTTTCATTTTTTTATAAAAAGTTTTTATTTTAGTATGTAATTATATAGTTGTTTTTGGCCAGGAACCCTCCTCGCGCGCGTCCCCAAAACACACATCCCACAAGTTTCATGACAATCGGATCAATGGTTTCGGAACGCCTATAGATTGAGATTGTAACCTACATAAGCAGTTTAATTCCCTGCTGGCGCATATAATAGCGACCTTACTATGCTATGCGGTATTCTGAGCATGCATTAAGCCCGGTTAAGGACATCGCTTTCTTTCACGCATTACGTGTACGTCCCCTAAGGGCTTGTGATATAATTACTTGCGCAAGAGTGGTTCGGAATGCGACCGTTATAAAACTAAACTATTATAGGTCTGTGATTACACTTGCTTAGGCTAGCTAAAGTGGCACACAATTGAGTCTAGTACGTAGGATCGAAATTGAATCTTAAATAATTAGGTATGCGTTTTAGATTTATTTGTGTCGACTAGGTATTATCTTTAAACCTACCTACTCGTATGTGTGTTGAAGTTTTGGACCATAAAATATCTCAGTTGTCGTTGTCTCAGCCACATGACAGCTACTTCTGGTTATAGGGCCTCCCCAAAGATCTCCACGACGATCAGTCTTGCCCGCATCCAAACGGCTCCCCGCGTTCACATCGTCACTCAACCTTGTCGGGGGCCTACCCACGGAGGGTGCGTCGTCCTGTGCGCGGTCGACATTCCAGAACCTTACCGCCCAACGGCCATTCGGTTCTTTTCGCTATGTGTCCCGCCCACTGCCACTTCTGAGCGATCCTTCGAGCGATGTCGGTTACTTTAGTTCTCCTACTTCTAGAATATCTAAGTACTTAGGAAGAATACGCACGGTAAGGATAGGTCGTGGAGGGATCGTTGATATCTTTTGAGATACCATTTTTATTGTCGTAACTGTAATTTTGGGTTTTAAATAGTTTTAATCCAATGTTTTTTTAGTTTTAAGTGTATTACAATTTCCGATCTAGTCAATGACTAAAATTGGTTTACTCTAGTCGTGAGGTTTTTATAATACGTTTCTATGAAGAAAGTATTCATTTGCAAGTTACCTAACACTTAATTAGCAAGGTAGTTTATCGCAATAAGTATTCTTAATTAACGTAATAAATATTTCACATAGACTAAAAAGCATTTAGACCAGAAAACGTTTCGCTGTATGTTGTGAAGAACATTATAATTGATGTTGCTTCTTTTTATAATACCTAGGTACTTAATTGGAGTCCGTAGAAAGTAAAACTAACTAGTTTTTACTGGATTATTCGTTTCATTGCGTGAAGAGGGAAAGAAAGATTGGTTTAAAAAAGAAAGCGCAACTAGATAAGGTACTGATGTCAAATAACGCCTGGCGTCAATTACCGCCTATACTCTGAAACTAAAAAATTCACCCTTATTATCTATACTTACCCCTTTTAGAACGATATTTTTTTATTTTAATTTTGATATTTTTATTGACCAATACAAAGTCCTAGCGGACTAAGGTACTAGAAAAGTAATAAAAAATCTCCCCCCCCATACCTTTCTTTACAACCGACCCTCGCTCGACCGTGTGTTCCTGGTTTTACATTTAGTATTCTGTGGTTTTACTACGAACGTACGATCGTGCATAACTAAGAAATGGCGATAATTAAAACAGATTGTTGACACCAAAACATATGTATTGTTTTTCTACCAATTCAATAGTATTACAAATCTTTGAGATCAATTTGATCTATATTTACGACTTAGAATCAACGTTTTTCAATACTAATTGCATTTCCTATTCTTTGAATATCGTCGAAAACGGGGAATTTTTCAAAATTCTCTTCCCAGGTGTCTCGACGGATGGTGAAACTTGCTGATCGTCCGTCGTTTCATTGAAAGCGAGGCTAGAGCAATTCATAAGAGACTCTGCTAAATTCACCCTGAATCAAAGCAAGTCTTTAGATTTTCTAAATACTGCAATGGAGTCTTGACTTCGTTAGCACTCGGGAAGTAGAATATGGTTTATTAGCCGTCCTATAATAAAAAAACGAGCATTCATGTATCAATATTCAGTTTCATAAGTACAATTTCAAACGACAATGCACGTTCGTGCGTTCAAACTTCGTGGACTCATTGTTATTTCAAATATCATTCATTAATAGAAAATAATATCATATTACTGTAGTTTAACGTTTCAAATAACTATTGAAACTAAAAAAAGTACTTATACATTAAGTTTTAACGAAAAAATAAATACTTACGCCTACCGGTGACGTCCACAAACATAACCTCCATTTTGGAACACGTTTCCACTGGCCTCTATCGCCCCGCTGCCCCACAACTGCCTTTGCACTATGTACCTAGACGAACGCACGAACGAATGATCGACACCGTGTCGGTGCTGTAAAATGGTATATCGCGCCAAAATATTTTTTTGAACGTGAACGCACGCTTAGTACCTACGGTCAGTTCTGAAAAGGGGTAAGCTAAAGTCTCTCGCCGTAAAAAATCTCCTTCGTGAAAATCACTGGCCACCTTTATGTAGTTTTTTTATTTATGTTTAAAGATATCTGTCACTCTTATTTTGTTTGTAACAATGGACGCCTCGCAGGATGCTTTTCGTGCTATGATTTTTTATGATTATAAACGAGGGTTAACTGGTTAAATTAACTTCAAGGAATCCAAGAAAATTCACAAGCTGCTTTTGGGGAGTCTGCTCTTGCGTTAGCAACAATTAATTATTGGTTTCGTGACTTTAAACGTGGTCAAGAAAACCTAAACGATGACCCCAAACCCGTCCGACCACCAACTGCAGTAACTCATGAAAACGTCATCAGGGAGAGTGGCTATTGCGAGAGAATAGACTATTACGAGAGATACAGGCTGAACTAAACATTGGATCACAGGCAGTTTTCACCATCCTGCATGAACACCTTAAAGTAAGGAAGCTTGCTTCGCTATGGATACCTCATTCTTTCACCGAAAGAGCAAAAATGCCGTCGTGTTGATGGGTGCAAATTTATGTTAGAAAAGTTCGAAGGCAGAACTTCGCAAAACGTCTTTGCCATAATCGCCACGCTTGGCAGGCGGGTTGGCGACCGCACTATGGCAAAGTTTGTTGGAGACGCTGCTGCCCGTCTCCTGAAGGCTTAGTCAGTCGCCTTTTACGACCCCCGCGGGATGAGAGTGGGTAGTGCTATTCTAAGCCGACACTACGCAGCTAATCCAATATAGCTGTATGTTACTACGTATAACGTAAGCTCACGCATCAACTTGCGGTCAAGGTGAATGTCTTAAACGAATAATACCATAATAATATATCATTCATGTGATAATACCTTCTATGTGTCCGTGTGGGCCATTCGTCTTGTTATGACAACCGCTACCCAATACCTTTGTTGGCAAAGGTTAACATGATACCGCATAATAGCTCCAAGATTTTATCCTATGCTCAAACAAATTGTTCTGCGAAATTTTATTTAGTTAAGACTCGATTAGCAGGCATTTAATGTCAAGGTGCACGTGGCGATCCAGTTTTAATCTATGATTGATCTAATTCTAATGAGTTAGGAATAGTCTAACGAGATGGCCGACCGTTTTGAGGTGGAGGCCTCATGTTTAACCATTAGACCCCTTAATGATATACTTCATTAGGGTAATGAGTCTTGCTTCTAACCGTTAATAAGGTAGGTATTGTTTTCTTCTTCACGGACAGATAAATAGGTATTCTAGTATGAATAATTAAATAAATAATCTAGATTAAGTATGCTCATTAAGAGTCAAAGTTGAAAGTCAAGATTAAAATAAATAAATGATTGCATACAATCACACCAATTATCTAGCCCACGTTAAGTTTCACGAAGAACTTGTGTTATGGCCTGCGCAGACGACGGACATTGGAGGACTTTTTGTCCGCGACACGACCTTATTACTAAGAACATAAAGTTGAATAAATAACGAGGACTATCGCGTACTTTTCTTGGATATACGCGATCTAAGTTGAATCTTATTTGGTTAACAATAAAGACGTGTCGCGGACAAAAAGTCCTCCATTATTCGTCGTCTGCGCTAGCTCTTATGGATACTAGATAACGAATAAACATACTTATTTACTTTTTTGTAAATACATACATAATATACATATCAAACACCCAGACCAAGACAAATAGACAAGTTCATGCACACAAATATTTGTCTTGCCCGGGGATCGAACCCGGGACCTCTGGCGCAGAAGGTGGGCTTAGTACCCCTGCGCCAAATAGGTCCTCGAAAGATTGAAACATCTATAGAAGTCTTTATCGCGCAATTCACAAATGAGTAGAAAACAAAAAACAATCTATTATCGCTCCATATCGTTGTTTAAATATATCTAAATCGTAAGATTAACAAGACTTAGGAGCCTAAATTTAAACTGCAATGATTATTAAAAGCACCTGGGGGCAAAATTTGATTGATAGGAACTGCATATTGTACCATCCCATACACGGAGTGGCTGCTCTGATTGATTTGACATACTTAATAGTTCAACTAAACTTGTTAAGTATTTGAAGTTGAGATGTTATACACGAGCGATAGGACGTAACCGCTGCTGAAATGTTCTAGGAACCTATACTACGGCTGTCCAAGTTGGTTACAACTTGTAATCATAGGCATATGGTTAACAACCAATATGACGTAGTTAGGTAATAAGAGAATTTAATTCTTAAGACTGACGAACACAGTATACAATTTATTCTTGGAATAAGACGGACTACTCATAAGTATTAAAACGTTGAACCAGTAATTTGTCGGTCAAATTTTTTCTATTCTGAAAATTTTTCGAGAGATTAGGGCGTTCAAACCAACAAACGACCAAGCATCCAGTTTTCTATCTAGGATTAAGACGTAGAAATTACATCAAGAGTTGTGTGAAAATCGTTTACAAAAAAGCTTCATAATAAAAAAAAACATTTAGACATTATTATTATCTGCGAACAAAACGTCACAGGGAAGTGACCTCTAGTGATCAGATTATTTGAGCACAATACGGACTCGAACCTTGACCCGCGGCCTTTGCGCCTAAAACAATTACTGGGCGATGAAAGGCTGACCATTCGCGTTGGATGCTGCGTC
Source organism: Chrysoteuchia culmella (assembly GCA_910589605.1). Taxonomy (NCBI): domain Eukaryota; kingdom Metazoa; phylum Arthropoda; class Insecta; order Lepidoptera; family Crambidae; genus Chrysoteuchia; species Chrysoteuchia culmella. The sequence goes on from OU342649.1 coordinate 1,165,121, forward strand.
GATTATATTATAACATTGTTGCTCAAATAATAAGTATAGACTAGACGAATGCTCTGTGAAGCGGTATAAATCTCTATTTTTTACAATGGGCATAAAGTAACAGTAGGTACCTACAAGATAATGTGGGAAACGAACTGCTACTGCTGGATGTAGGTAATAACATAATTATTTAAACTAAATACTTAAAATGCTTGGAAACTCTAGACAATTAACGTTAAACGACGGTTTAATACTAAAAAAAGCAATTTGTCGACAACTGCAACTTGTTTAACACTAACAATTTGTCTTAGCAAATGGCAAAACTTGAAATCATATCAAAACGACTTCATTAATTTTAAGCGACGTATTTGGTTCTGCAATTAGTCAACGAGGAAATGTGGGCGATAATTAAATCTTGCGTTTTAAAAAGTTAGCACTTGGAAACTTATGAAACATCAATATTCAACATCATTATACTTATCCAAGTTTTTTAGGTTAAACAATGTTTTTAGGAAATGTGTGCATTTGGTTGCCTACAACTCAATTTAAAATTAAGCATTATCTGCCACTAATAAATGGAGCATAAAAGTTACCTATTTTGTCGGAAGTTCAAATTGCAGAGTGCTACCAAATTCAATTTGAGTGATTTTCATTTTGCTAAACACTGAAATTGTTCAATTAATAATAATGGCTTATGAGCTGTTATCTTAAAGTTTATGGCAATAATGCCTTAAAAGCATCATGGCAGGGTCAAGTCAGTGGCTAAGTAGGGTAAATTCACCTAGTATCGGCCATCTCCTAATATCGGCCATATCTTACGAATTCGGTCATAAACTATTAAATATTTCATCCATTTGTACCTTATATATTTGTCTTTAAATGTTAAAAAAAGGCGGCGATCTTCATTTGACAAGTCAATAGCGAAGGATACTCTGACCCGCGCAGAAGTGTGGTAATTCGGACCATTTTGTGGTCAAAATTGACGTTATTGAGCCGCCAATTCTTTAAATCTTTCAAATGTAATTGCCCAAAATTCTCAAAATTTTGTCATCACCTATCAAATTATGTTTACATAAAAGACGGGGGGTTTAAAAAAAACCGGATTACCCATTGGAAGAGTCGTAACGAGAGTGCTTTTATTTCAGATTTGAACAATGCTGAGTTCGATTTTAATACCCAGTTAATGCTTTTTGATCTAAATACGAATGAACAAAATTCTAGCAGATGAAGATCAGACTCACCGGAATTCCAGCCCGATTATTACAGACTTTAAATTGTATTGGCCTTAGTATTAATTCGATCGAAACTTTTGGGTATGGTTCATACTGTTATGCCTAGGTCGATATAAGGCAAATCAGTGGCCAATTTATGGACGCAGGTGGCTGATCTTAGGGAAATCGGGTGTTTTGAAACAAAATAATCATACAAAAAAGTTATTCAAATATTATATATCTTTTTACACTATAGTAAAGCCAAATCACTACAGTTTAGTGAAAAATACTTACCAAAAAGCCAATAACTTACTTGCCAATAAACGTAAGAATTACAAGCAAATGAATTTGAATTTTGGTTGACACGGCCGATATAAGGGCGGTTTACCCTATATGTCTCATAGGCGGGGCAGGAAAACAATCGTTGTTGTGTTGCGGAAACTTTGTGTTATCGATTAATTAAAATCGATTATCAAGCCCATATTAGGACGTCGGTGCATTAGTTTGAAGTTCAAGGCTTTGGCGAGATTAAATCGGAAATTATAGTACGTCTAATATTGTATGAAAATTAGCATTTAGCAATTTTTATAGTTACAGACAAAATGGTAGGAAATATGGTAAATTGATTGCGTTGAAGGAAGCTTTATTTATCTTCTTACATCATAAAGTTTATACCACTCCTATACCTATTTAAAATGCTTAAGTTACTTTGTACCTACATTTAATATTCAGCTAGCTAAAAATGTTTGTTGGTTGTTCTTTATTGAGCTCAAGGATGCTACTATTAATTTACTGTCGTGGTAATAAATATTATAGACAGTCACGTAATTCCCTAGAGTAACTTTTGAGAATACGATTTTCAAAAAATATAGTTAGGTAGGTACCCTTTTCCTGAAAAAAAAAGTGTTACCTACAGAGTTTCTACATTTAAAATAGTCGCACGAAGTCGCGGGCTGCTGCTTATATCTTGTAAAGTAAGTAATAAGTCTATCTTGGACCAAGAAGATGTGCTGCTTGTACAATAAAGAGCAGGTCAGGATTTATTCAGTTTTGAACTTAAGTTCATTATCATAAAGTTATTATTCCATTAAATCTTCGAGATCACAAATCTATTTATTTTTAATTTAACACATTTCACACTCCATATTTTAGAATTTCAGTTGATTCGAATGAATATTGATGAAAATTAATTTCAGATTGATTGCAAAGGCCAATTCGATAGAGCGATCAACGTCACGGTGACTCAGTGGTAATAGCAACTTCCGGGATTATGGACTGGCGTTCGACGCCCTGCCTGTTACTAATGGGAGTAGGATTTCCTCATAATAACTATGACAGAAATGTGTCTAACTAGTATTAATATTGATATTTTATGATGGCTTTTGCGAAGGCTGGTTCATGAGTCATGCTCGTGAAGGGGTGCTGCCAGTGGGATGGGTCTGCTTATGTCTGATTTTGTTAAAATGTGTTGAGATATTTATATTTTTGTTTCAATTTTATGTTATTTATGATGTTTTGAGTTGAGAGTGTAGCACTGCTTGATCAGAATAATTAAAAATAAGTAATGTTCTCCAATTTTATTATTCTAATTATATGAAAGTAATTATTATTATTTTACTTTATACGCTTTATGATTATTTATTTATTTATTTATTTACTGGAAACCCAGCTGGTGCGTCTTCCAGTAACATTTAAGTTGCGTCTTACAATAATGCACTATCTTTCTTTTTTGTTGTTGCCATTGTATTTTCATATTTATACACCTTAACATAAGTACCAGAAGTACCTACGTCATGCTCACTCAAATGTTTCTTTGGCGGTGTCGTGTGAGGCGGGTCGTTACGTTCTCAAATATGGTTGAGCGAAGCGATGGCTAGTTCATGCGTCATGCCCGTAAACGGGTGCCGCCAGCGAAAATGGGTCTACTTCTGCTTGTCTTAACGTTATGCTTAAAGCTTAAATATTTTCATTTAAAATAAATTGCTATTGACCTGTATGTACGTCACAACTTGCAGTACAGTAATCTTGTAATGCGAGAAATGTTATAATGTGTGGTCCTTCCTTACGAGTTGAAAATTGTTTACGGTTAGGAGAACCATAAAAGGTTTTTTTTTATTTTACTATTTTTTTTGTCACGAAAATTTATCTTACCCATGTGTTTAAGGTCACTTTTCAATTTGACGACTCTGTATGAAATAAAACTGGGAGAAAAAAATAGTCTTTGACTAGTTTCTTGACGGATCTCGTTACAAGGTCTCCCGCGCGCCGTAGGGTTTGTGAACCGATGGCGTAGCTTCTTTAACGTGAGTGCTTGTAACAGCCTAGACTGACTAAATTTTCCTCTTATATTAAATATATTTCAAAATTGTAAATTTGTGCTTGGCAACAACATGTTCCATTGTAAATGTTGTTGTTTCTGTTAAAGCTGATAAGTTTCTTGCGGCCGTTCTTCTTATCAGTTAAAAGATGTCCTGAATGGCTGGTAGGGAAAAAAAATTTTGGACTATTCGAAAGTACTTATCTATAAGTCTATTTGAATAAAAATCTTTGAATTTGAATTTGAATTTGAAATGATATTGAACTTTTAATTTTATTAACTTTAATCAGATAATGGTCTCTTCAGAAAATTCAAAGTTAAGTGTATTAATAATTAATGTATAATTGTTATGTCTCAGCGTAAATTATTAAAACCGGCTATAGAGTTATCAGGTTTCATTTCTCTGCCTACCAATAAATCAAGGATAACTACGGGATTTTGATTAAAAGATCAATGAAAGGAGAAAATAAATTGTATTGAAAAAGGAAGGAATACAAAAATCGAGCAAACTAAAAAATACCACAGGTCAAATAGTCCACAGCGAGATTTAACGGATAAAAACTGGCGAAAGTTCAATAACAACTTAGATTTAATCTAATTAAGAATGTAGGTCGAAACACAAAGCATTTTATGTCACGCGACGTCTACTCCATATCTAAGAAAAGGTTGCAACACAGAGATAGAAACCTCAACTCAACTCATTCATGACAAGGGTTGCCACCTGCCTTTTCCTGATTTAAGGGCTACCAACGTCTAAAATACGAGTTATTGTTTTTTTACGGGAGACAATTAAAACAGTAATGCTTATTTTGTTTCGCCGTTGTTTAATTAAACAGCTTTTAAACACTCTTCATTTTAAAAAGCAAATGTATAAAAATATTTGCATTTTTTATGATTTTGTAATTTTTACATTTTTCAATGCTATTTTTATACTTATGGTAAATTTTAAATAGAAAAATATTGGAAAAATTAACTCGGCCACAAGTGAATTCTCAGACGGGAATCGAACCCGCGACCTTTGGAAATCCGGTCCAATGCTCTTCACTTGTGGCCGAGTTAATTTTTTCCAATATTTTTCTATTTAAAATTTACCATAAATATTTGCATGTTCAAAAAAAATCATACATGGCCATTTTAGACCACAAAGCCTAACAAAACGTCAGCATTTGGTTTCGCCAACCAGTTCTTGGCTGAATGAGTAAAAATACGGGAGCATTACTTACTGTTTCTGTATTATCAATCCCTAAAAACGGGGTAACCCGTAAAATACGGGGCATCTGGCAGCCCTAATCATGACAATGCACGGTCACTTGATATTTAACTGTAATAATAGAGGTATGATATTATTAGTCACTGGTATGAAATTAATACAACCTTTAAATATGAGCGAAGGAATGCTGATCTCGAGAAAGACTTTATCTTTGGCAATCAAATGAAAGGAGTTATAAGTAATATTTGATAATTTAAGGATAAGTCTACACTATCGCATCAGTTAGTGCCTGTAATGATTGTTGTAAGTTGGAAAAAAAAAATTGCTCAGTTGTATAATGCGTAAGATCTATGGTAAGATGAACACTGACTTACGTTTTTTAAATATAAGCCCCGGTAAACTTCGTTCCGCCTAACAGTCAATAAATGATTAAGTTCGGTCACCTACTTTTTTCAGATATAGGTATATTGTCTTTTTTTTCTTAATTTTACCTTTTGGTTAATTGGAACACCGTTTTCCCTCCGGAGCGGGGCGTTAATGCTGCGACACAGTTTTTTTTATAACTAACCGCATACATTATCGTCGCTTCAAATTGTAAATCTGTTTGTTCCAAATAAATAATTTTTATTTATTTTATTAGTATATTCAATGAATGAGGAGATCTAGGATTTTAAAATACTTATACAAAATTGTTAAATTCAGTTTTTTATGGTAATACTATAATTAATGTAATACTATGTTTAATATGTATATTAAGTATGTATTTACAAAAAAATTGTATATAAGTATGTTTACCCCGTTATCTAGTATCCATAACACAAGTTCGTCATGAAACTTAACGTGGACTAGATAATTGGTGTGATTGTATGCAAATATTTATTATTATTATTATTAAAATGTTCCCATTCCAATTCTTTTTTTTTTGGCGCTGGCATTCTTAACCTGACTAATAAACTACACATAAGGTAACGCATGTCTTCGATCAAATATTATTTATCTCCTCAGTCATCTCAAGATCGGGATTTAATTGCAATGACACGAATTTGATTTAAATGCCTTCTGACTATAACCTTGTATTTGTGTCACAGGTGAGATGGTATTGATTTTGATTTGGTAGGAAGAACGACGAAATGAAGATAGCGAATAATGTGCGATCTTACTTGGAGATGCAGAGATAATTGCTTATAAGATTGTCGTGTCCCATTGGGTATCGTTTTCTAGCAAATTGAGTTGTTGACATGCAGCACGAAATGTTGGGTATATTGAACCATTAACAGTTCATAGTGACTTAAATAACGTTTGCCCACGCACATTTACCTGCAACAACTGCAAATCGAAGCATTCATCATTGTTTGGATGATCTGTATAAATACGACTAAGAGCATCGAATAATCTAGGCCCCTACCGCACAAGTGCCGTCGGCATCGACATCGACTTCATATGTAGTTTTTTATTTGTGTCAAAAAGAAGCAGCAATGTGTCACATCCATCTGTTAAATGAAGCCGATTTCAATGCCGACGCCACTTGCGCGGTACGGCCCCGGGAACTGCATCGTCTTGCTTCCGTCTTTGAAAATTCTTCGATGAAACATTTCAAACGTGATAACGTAGCATATCCGAGTAAAGCAACGTTCGAATAAACGGATCGCTTCAGCAGATCGCAAAGAAACTGGTCAATGTTGTCACTGGAGGTGTTTCAGCACCTTAGAAGGTAAGAAGGACGAAAAACATTAGAAGCGGTGAAATATACTCGTTGAGCATTCTCCAGCTTCACCTCTAAATGCACAACAGTGGTATGACGTTTGTGAATAGGTAATGAGAATATACGCCAAATCGTTTCAATACAGTTCATATATCGACCGTGTTGATAGCTCGTAATTTCATTGTTGGTATTGGAGGTTTGGATGCCAAATTGCTCCCTTTCGTGTCATATTTGCTTTGATGGACTTTACTGATTTGCAATACTCAAGTTAGTAGACATATTGGTCAGTGGACGGACATGCAACCATCGTTGCCAGTTACGATCTCCGCCGTTAGTTTCCGTGGATATCGTATGGAACAAATTCTGGAGCCGAATAGAAGTATTCAAAAGTAATATGACAATAAAGCTAAAAAAGAAAACTCCAGACTCGTGCATCCTACCTTTACTTGTTACGACAAAAATTTGCTTGTTGTTGTGCCAGAAGGGAATGAAACGTAATATATATATGCTTAGATCATGATAAATATATATGTGAATGAATGAAATGAATATTGTACTCTTGTGACCTCTTATGTACTCATATTTATGCAAATAAATAAATTGATATAATGAATACATGCTGTATTTACCTTTAAGTGTTTGTTGCGCCTAGATTTATATCTATTAAGCCAATAATTGTTTAAATGTATTGGTGTATACAAACGTTGGTAAATCGTTTATAAATAAATAAATCTATACTTATAATATTATAAAGCTGAAGAGTTTGTTTGCTTGAACGCGCTATTCTCAGGAACCACTGGACCGATTTAGAAAACTCTTAGACCATTAGAAAGCTACATTTCCCCCGAGTGACATAGGCTATATTTTATCCCGATATTCCCACAGGAACGGGCACCACGCGGGTAAAACCGCGAGGATCCGCTAGTAATAAATACATTGAAAAATTTTAATTGAATTAAAATATTTCTTTGAAAGTCAATGGACGATTTTAAATCTACACCATCGATTACGATTATGTTATACTAGCGGCCACTCGCGACTTCACCCGCGTGGTTCCCGTTCCCGTGGGAATATCGGGATTAAAAGTTCAATCCTATGTTCATAACCAGGCTATCTACTGTGTACCAAATTTCATCCAAATGCGTTCAGTAGTTTTTGAGTTTATTCGTTGCAAACAAACAAACAAACAATCAAATCTTTCCTCTTTATAATATTGGTATATTGGTGCATTGTTTTCCAGCGCGGTAGGCACTGTAGATCTAACTGGTAGCTTTGCACTTATCCTATCCTGCTAGTCAAAGGTATTGGTACGAATTAAGTTTCTTCTGTACGAAATAAGACGAGATAAAACAGCCCTTGATAGTTTTTTGGGGGTCCTTCTCATCTCATTCCTTCTTGATGAGATTGAATTGATAGTTAAGTATTTCGAATTACATTGAACTAAATACGACAAACCATTAGTTTAAAGTATATAATGTGAAACAATTTAATTACATTTTCAGACTTCGTTAGAATACAATTATCAATTCCATCTTTCACACATAGAGCAATTCATCATTCCATTATTGTTTCTGGTCTTAAGGTACAGAGACCGGAGTATCAGCAAGAGGATGAAGAGACCTCCAGTAACTATCACCAGCTGATAAATTTGCACGTTGCATGCGTCCAAGCAGTTGGTACAACCTCTGGTCTTGATGTAAATTGACCTCTTCAAACGGTTGAACCGAGTCGGCTTTCGCCACAGATAGTACATCAGTTTGATTTTCATCTAGGTCATAATAGTGTCCCAAACTAAAAGCAAAAAAAATGTAACTACAAATTCAAGAGTCGATTTTTAATTAACTTTGTTATCACAGCTAGATAACTTTAATAGGGTCAAATCTGTTTCAATAATAATTTTTGACAAAAATCAATGACAAAATACTATAAACTTTTTAGCTATTTTTCTGTTTACTAAGCATCAAAATTCACATTTTCACACTCGTCTCTTTCATTGTTTAATATTTTAGTAAGTATCATAACTAAATAAAGTTTTTTTTAGTAGATAACGAAAAATATGTAGCATAATTCCGCAAGAAAAACTTACATTGGGCGGGCGGTGCATCTTGCATGTAAGTATTTCTTTTTAGTTTTTTAAGTTTATAGTTTTTTGTCATTGATTTTTGTCAAAAATTATTATTGAAACAGATTTGACCCTATTAAAGTTATCTGGCTATCTAGTTATCTTTCCACTAAGATATGGATTTCCGCCAAGTAACGCCTGATTCTATCAAATAAATAAAGTTTATTATGCAGGACGCAACACTAAACTTTATAAAGGAGCAAGTAACAAAAAGCATCAGCTCAAAAGGTCAACGTTGGGCAGACAAAGCAAGAAAATTAAGCTAAAGCAAAGCAAAGCAAAGTAAACCACTTACTTTAGAACGATTTCCAAGTAAAGTCTTACGTTCCTTCAGGTTTCAAGTACATGAGGTACAGTGAGCGTAATATGATTGCAGTGATAACGAGCATGCCCGTCCACGCCACCAGATTGCACAGCTGGAGCTCATAGGGGTTCAGTTCCTCCTTGCAGCAGCCCAGGCCAAGGCATTTCTTTATCGCAGCCAGCCGACGTCTTTTAGGCTCATACCAGTAATGACTATAATGCCTTCTCTTCATTGGGACCTCGGTCTCATGTCCCACGGGCATGGGCCCATAGCTTGAGAAACCTTGTTTTTTTTAACTTTTGATTTTGTTGATCACATTGTTCCGGCTGTTTGATTGATGCTGTCATGACGGTTAGGTTTTTTTTGGTCAAACTTCATGATGTGATAGTTTGCACGTTTTTGCCACAGGATAAAAAATAGGGAGGTTTTGGTTCAAACAGATTGATAGAATAACAACTTTAAGAAATATTTCCGGCAGTGGGTTGTAACAGGATGAAGTCAAAGTCAAAGTCAAAGATTTTTATTCAAATATACTTATAGATAAGTACTTTCGAATATTTTATGATTTTGTAATTTTTGCATTTTTCAATGCTATTTTTAAACTTATGGTAAATTTTAAATAGAAAAATATTGGAAAAAATTAACTCGGCCAGAAGAACCCGCGACCTTTCTTTTCGAGAGAGAGAAGTCTTCTCTCTCTCGAAAGTCTCGGTAGCTCAGCGGTTAGAGCATTGGACCGGATTTCCAAAGGTCGCGGGTTCGATTCCCGTCTGAGAATTCACTTGTGTCCAATACTTTTCTATTTAAAATTTACCATACTTTCGAATAGTCCAACATTTTTTTCCCTACCATGGAATGGATAGTCTCTGCAACTACGTTAGAGTGCGTTTCATCCTAAATTCCCTTTTTGTAACGTTGGTAACCCTGTCGATTTCTGTCAAAGGTTAGGTTAATTTAAGAGTATAATTTGATGCAGATATTGTAAGTTTAATACTGTGCTAGATCATGCTCAAAACATTAGAAAGCGGTGAAAAAAAAATGGTTTTGATTTGATGTTTCTAACACATTCGCGCCTTCCTGACATACAGGATGAAACGCACGAGCATATATACTTCATTGATCTATTCTCTACAGAAGAAATATCTGTAAAAGCAAAAAAAAAGTTGTGTTTAACAAAAAAAATTACACTTTTTGAAACAACTTGGTGAAAATTCAGAGTTATGTACTCTCAGTGTGTACTACATAACGCATTTATAAAGTAGAAGTGTCGATTAGTTCCCATACATCTCGGCTTCATATTTAATATGGGTATGAAATTGTTATTAAGTATAATTTGTTAAAGCTCAAAATGACGTCGGAAATGAGATGATTTGTTACAATAATGGCTCTAAGGGTTTCCTCACCCGAGATTAGGCTGCGTGGGACCCCTGCCCGTCGAGAGTTATGAGTGTGGCCTAACATGGTGTAGTAATTGCCCATAATTATATTTGTTGGTGGTTTCAGGTGTAGTCAATAGCACGTCAGGCTTTATACTGTAATGGTGGGGCTTAAATTTAAATTAAAAAGTGACTTGCATCACTTACCTTTCTCTGCTAGGACAAACAACGGGTAAATGAGACAAAATACTATTCAGTGACAAATGAATGGATTATATTACCTAGTGCACTCTATATAAACCAAAGCTGAAAGGAACACAAAATCATAATAAAATATACCTATTGTGTAGTGATATTGTGATATTGTAATGATAACAAATAGGGCCTGCGCAGACGACGGACATTGGAGGACTTTTTGTCCGCGATACGACCTTATTACTAAGAATATAAAGTTGAATATATAACGCAGACTATCGCGTACTTTTTATAAGTCCTCCGTTATCCGTCGTCTGCGCTAGCTCTTTAACAGTTTAAGTAATATTAAATAAACTGAGGGTTCATGAATGCCTGCCCAAGGATATCAATATGCAATAAATACCTATTAAACAAGAAAATATACTAGAAAAAAGCAACTTGTCTCATGTCGCTCTGACAGGATGACATGAGACAAGTTGCTTATTTCTAGTATTTTTTTGTTTAATATTTATCACATAAAAATAGCATTGTAAAATGCAAAATTAAAAAGTTATAATTGCGACTCGCAATAGCGGCGTTTTTGAAGTGCATGATGTGTAGGTACACTTCGAAAATCGCCGCAATTACGAGCGACATAAGGTCATATTGTGGACCGTTTCCAGTTCTCTTAACACGGGATTCAGGTACAATAAGAGCTCACTGAATGTTATACATTAAAAAGGCCTGAACTGAATGTCATATTTGTGTGTAGTTGAAGCAGATAGGTATATCATACGAGCTCGCATTGTGCAAATTGGGAAGACTCTATATGGGGTCCAATTCAATTGCTATCTCTTTCATTTCCGTGCTTTTTCGTGTCTTTTGTCCTACTTGTCAAATGTCAATGTATGCAGCCTTCGTCACAGATTTCAACGCAAATTAATATGAAGGTAATCATTGCCTGAACTGAGTAAAACACCAATTAGGTAACTTTTTAACTTTGCATTTACAATGCTATTTTTATGTGATAATTGTTAAACAAGAAAATATACCAGAAAAAAGCAACTTGTCTCATGTTATCCCCTGAGCGAAATGAGACAAGTTGCTTTTTTCTAGTATATTTTCTTGTTTAACAATTACCAATTAAGTACTTTACGGATCGAAATACGTAAAAAGATAATGAATACTTGAGTATTATAATAACACAGGTAGCTAATATGTAATGAAATTAGGAATGGAATTGTATTTAGATTGTTGTGTTTGCATGCGGTCGTCGCCCAGCAGCGGCGGCGGTGTGGCACTGAAGAATCGCCTCGTTAGCCCACAATCACAATGGTCATTTGCACCGCGATCACTTGTATTGCGGTCGCTGGATTCAATGCAAAACAATAAACAAACAAGAGCTTATTACACCAACCATTTTACTCTCGTAAACTTCAAACAAGTGACTGACTGAAGTGCGTTGACATTAGAGAGTTAATCGTAAGCAGTGAAATTGGCCCTTAAAGTAACTTAAGTGATTTTCAGAGTGATGCTTGCATTTATTTAAAAAAATACTAAGCAAAATATACTTTCATTTTACCATGATATAATATAAAGAGTTAGTGCGAGTTTTTTCTACTCTCAGTCGATCGTGAGCTTTTGGTATAGCGTTGGTGTAGACCGTGGCGTAATCCGCTCGCAGCATATCGAGCCTAATACAAGGATGCTACAACACCATAAACAAGGCAGGTGCTTCAAGTAATCTCACTGTCCAGTGGATTAAAAGCCACAGCGACATATGAGGTAATTATATGGCAGATGAGTTAGCGAGGCGGGGTTCAGATTCTACCCCTCTTGGACCAGAACTTTTTGCTCCCGTCCCGGCCAACTGGTATGATGGTAAGATCCGTGAGCACACCGCTTACTTGCATCAAAACTACTGGGACTCACTAGAGACGCGTAGACAAGTGAAATTAGCACTTCCGCGCGTGGACGCTTGTCTCTCCAGAGATCTCCTTAAACTCAGTAGACCGCTGTTACGTTTGATAACAGGGGCCATTACTGGCCACGGTAACTTTAACAAGCACTTCTGCATGGAGGCAGAAGAGACAGCTGCTCGCGTCCTGTTGGATTGTGACGGAGTAGCCCCTTACCGGGCGAAGTACTTCGGCTCACCAGGTAGTCTCCGGGAAGCAGAACCGACGTGAAGGCGCTGGTAGCATTCCTGGTGGAGCTGGGATGGCTGGAGTGATCCGGCCTGACACCCTCTAGACGCAAAATAGGCGCAAAAAGTCGTCGAGTTGCGGAAACCGCCCGTAATGGATGAAGGAGATGAAGAAGAATCCGCTAGATGTAATTTCATACAAAAATCTACGTGTTCACAATCGACCGTGAGTAGATAAAACTCGCACTAAACACTCAGATAGCAGCATAATTATTCTGCTTGCGATAAGCGAATGCTCCTGCGCTTATTATGTTTGAAGAGAGCTTCATAGCTTATCTATAAAGTTTGACTACACAGCAATTGCCACTACCTATTCAGTTGCCAAAATATCGGATAAGTAGGTACTTATTGGAGTTTATTAATAAGATTATAATTAAATTCTAGAAATGCCAAACCAAACCTAAATCACTTGGAAAATATATCCAAACATCTTAGTATCGTTAGCGCAACTTACCTATTGCGCTTAACTACTAACACAAAAGCAGTTATTGTAGCATTTGTAGTGAACGTGAAACGTTTAACGTAAACAACAGGCGCCGCACGCGCACGCCCAAACGCGCATCAATGTTTGTTCTCGTGATTGTTTCATCTAGAACAATGCCGCATCCATTGCGGGTGATTGTAGCCCAAACAAATTCGTTCCTGATGCAACTCTGCCGACGCCGGTCACTTTAGCTCCAAGTTTGGCAATTGGTGAAAGTACATTGCTGCTTTTTAAAAGAGATCGATTACATTGATTAATTATAACAGACAATGTAGTTACACCTTATGCCTAATTCAGTTGCCCACTGAAGTTGTCAGAATAACAGAATAAGGGGGCTGACAGAAAAAGATATCGCTCTATTACTCTTTGGTGAAACTAGTGGAGTCTATGGTCTGTTATTTATGGTAGTTGCGTAACACTCCATGGTGGTCTCGGCGAGAATGGGCCGAGAACATTGCGAATGCATGAATATAACGAAGGGTGTGTTAGAATTTAAATTATAAGTATCAATGAATAATTTATTAAAAAAATTACTGGAAGGGATCAGTAGCTTCAATTCGTAGTCAAATTATTGTTCTACAAGGAGTAAATAAATAAAACTTAGAAGTCTTTCAATCATTACTCAAATTTATTAAACAGAAACAACAATTAGAATGTTCCTTAATTATTAATTCAAACCCAACTATAAACATCCAACACATATAATGAACAAAAATTGTCACAGACATCGTTAAGCATAACTTCGACAAAAATTAACAGTAAGAAACTACTTAGCTTTTAAGACCTCTGCTTGACTGCCCACACAAGACTGGCCCAAAATATGTGTCTTCTATATCATAGGGAGTCAAAGAGTAGGGGTTCTCACGCCAATAATTACAACCAATCAGAATCAGTATGAAAATAGCTTTGCTACAGTGGCGCCAACCGGTCAAATCCACCTTTTTAATGAAATATCAAAGATAAAGTAAACTATTTGTACTAACAATAATGTAATGATTATTTACATTAAATATGGTTTACTTAATCAAGAAAAACATTTGTTTAATATTTGTATTTCAATATGATTATGAATGAAACGGAAAGGAAATAAACGGAAGACAGCAATTCGAGTCAAAACACATCTTTTTAGTATAATACTGTTCTTAAAATAACACTTTTCATATTTTGAAAAACCAATAACGACAATTTCCATTAATATAATTAATTCAATACCAATTTTACAAAACAATTATCAAATATCTATTATATCGGATATAACCAACGTAAAAGTCTGGATCAAATAATCAAATCACGTCTTTTAAATCCTGGAAATGTTCAAATAATCAAAGTCAAAGTCAAAGTCAAAGATTTTTATTCAAATAGACTTATAGATAAGTGCTTTCGAATCGTCCAATTTTTTTTTTCCTACCAGCCATTCAGGACATCTTTTAACTGATAAGAAGAACGGCCGCAAGAAACTTATCAGCTTTAACAGAAGCAACAACATTTACAAAGGAACATGTCGTTGCCAAACACAAATCTACAATCTTGAAACATATTTAATATAAGAGGAAAATTTTCTTATACTCAGTTATTAGAATATTTTCCTTTTATACAATTACAATAGTCATGTTTTATGTTAGTATCACTTCCATGCATTTTGGTCTTTCAAATAATCTTCTACCTTGTAATAACCTTTGCTTAAGAGCGTTTTTTTAACATGTATTTTAAATTTATGCAAAGGCAGCTCAATCACTTGTTGTGGAACTTTATTAAAAAAGGCTATGCCTTTCCCCAAAAACGAGCGACTGCATTTTTCAAGTCGAAATCTTGGAACGGCAAGCTTATTCTTGTTTCTAGTATTAAAATTATGAACATCGCTATGCTTAATAAATAAATCGTGATGTTTCCTTACATATACTATATTATCATAAATGTATTGTCCCGCCAAAGTTAGTATATTAATCTCTTTAAACAATTCTTTAAGAGAATCTCTCTGTCGAAGGTTGTAAATGGCGCGCACAGCTCTTTTTTGAAGTATAAAAA
Organism: Chrysoteuchia culmella; assembly: GCA_910589605.1. Taxonomy (NCBI): domain Eukaryota; kingdom Metazoa; phylum Arthropoda; class Insecta; order Lepidoptera; family Crambidae; genus Chrysoteuchia; species Chrysoteuchia culmella. The sequence goes on from OU342649.1 coordinate 1,180,231, forward strand.
CATTTTCTATATTGGCTGCTGAGCCCCACAACAACAGGCCATAGGACATTACACTATGAAAATAACTAAAGTAAACTAGTCTTGCCGTTTCAATATCAGTTAGGAGCCTTATTTTCCTTATTGCGAAAGCCGCAGAACTAATTATGCTTTGAACATGTTTATTCTACAAAATCAGACTATTATTTAACTTGATCACAAGCAGGTATGTATTCCAAAATTAATTTAATGACTTTAGATAAAAAAAATAGCAATTTACTTTAAAATAAACTTGAATATTCTGTCAGGTCCATATTTGCCTACATGCATTAAGTTAGGAACTTTTTAGAATTTCAAATGTTCTAAAAAGCAGTAGCTAAAAGATAATTCTTTACAGCCCGAAAATATCGGAACAATTACGTGTAAAATTGCTACGTAATAAAATAATATATACTTTTTTCATTATCTATATTTACTACCTATTTATATTTATTAAACTACACTAAGATCGAAAAATAATGAAAAAAAATTATAGCTTAAAGAAAAAAGAAATTCAGAAACCTAAACAACTCTCTGCATGCAAAAGACATCAACGAGCGTTAAATAATAACAAGTGTATGCTTGATATTATGTTGTTTTATTTGACAATATTTTTGGAGTCTCAAAGTAACAAATCTCTGTACAAATTAAAAGTGGTAAAAACATAGCTTATCTATAGTATAAGCTTTAATTGTTGAAAAAATAATGCGATAGCACTTAAGTACTCGTTGTACTTAAGTGCTATCGCATTATTTTTTCAACAATAACATTTTAATGTAATGGGAGTTCGTTATATTATAAATCTCTAAAATTCTTCTGCTTGATGATAACCATACTTAAGGTGGTACGACTTCTATACAAACAAACATTACACAATTATTGGTTCATCATACCTTAATAATTCATAAATACATGCGCAACTAACTCGTTTCAGTTATTTGTTTGCGCGAAATAATAAAAAAATTGTACATTCATACATAAAACACGAATATACTAATATCTTAAAATTTCAATAATTCTACGTATGTGTGTGTGACCCATCGCATTTATATATCTCATGTATGAAAGTACATTTTTTAATAATTTCGCGCAAACAAATAACTGAGACGAGTTAGATGCACATGTATTTATGAATTATTAATGTACGATGAACCAATTAATGAGCAATGTTTGTTTGTATGGAAGTCGTACCACCTTAACAGGTATTTTCTTATTTTAGTCTAGCTGTTCAAAAAATTATTGTAATTTGCCTTCTTGGGCCTGCATTCCATCAACTTAAGTAGGTAAGCCCTTGGCCGTCACGCAACAAATAAACGAATGTAATCTGTTTTACTTATTGCCACAGCAGTGGGTGCGTGTTCCATTGCATTGTCTCAACACGACACGCAGCTTAAGGATGCGTAGAAGAAAGTATTTTCGCAATCATAGTCCTTGACACATCTGCAACGGCCAGCATTGAAGCAAATTAGACTTGTCGAACGTGCTGAAATTCACTTTAGACCACCTTAGCGTTAAACAAATAAAGTCTATTTTACATGTTTTCGGTTGCAAAGGCAATGTTGTAACATTTCATTTACGATGCGGCCCGCGGCGCTCGCTGGGTTAACTATTTAGTTTCGGTTTTGGAATGTATCGTAAGAGCGCATTGGTTGAATAAGCAATGGTTTTGCCTCAATTTTTTGGTTTGTTGAAATCATCATGAACGTGTTTGTACGAGATTTATTAATTAGATCTGCTGATTTAACTTGATTTGGTAATGTTTTAAATTGACACAAGTTTTAAAGGTTATCCTGGCCATAATGTTACATTATTCATTTGATTGGATGTCTTTACCATTTCTACTTAAAAAAATACCAAAGGAATTCCAGGAAATACAAACAGAAAAGATCTTTTGCTCAAAACTAAAGGAATATTTAATACAAAAATGTTATTATACCTTGAAGGAATTTTTTGATTGTACTTAAAATGTTTATGTTTAAGAATACATACTTTTAAAATATTTAAATTGCCATACCCTTGCAGGGTCACGTTTATGGGTCATTTTTTATGTATTTACCATCTGTAATAAAATAACCAAGATGTTGCAATAAATGTTATGTTATGTTATGTATCTTTTGCTTATTCTTCGACACTTTAATTTATGTTATTTGACAATAAATAGCTACTTGTTTTTTATTTCTAACATAATTTTGATTTAGTCGTCGTCGTCGTCGTATCAGCCACACAACACCCACTGCTGGGTATAGGCCTCCCCCAAAGGGAGGGTTTGCCATAATCGCCACGCTTGGCAGGCGGGTTGGCGATCGCAGTATGGCCAAGTTTGCAGGAGACGCTGCTGCCCGTCTCCTGAAGGCTGAGTCCCTTAGTCGCCTTTTACAACACCCACGGGATGAGAGGGGGTAGTGCTATTTTAATATTGATTTACTTTTATAAAAATATTATTCTTAGATCGTGCAGAGAACGTGGGCTAGCTACCACTGGTAGAAAAAAAACACCGTAAAACCTAATAAAAATCAGCAGTTGTATTATTACCTCTAGTATTTTTTGTACTCCTGTTATTGTACCGACCATTAATAAAGACATGTGAAGTAATTAAGAGTGATATAGTGTTTCTTGCCGGCGACAAGTTGCCAAATACGGATAGAGTGACAGTCTGTAATAGTACTCATGTGAAATGGACACCTATAATATACGACGACCTTCTTATGTGTAGTTAAGTTAATAAAATATATACCTATTTTTGATTCTGTGACTATTCTATTCTATGATGGAAAACTCGAGTATGTAAGGAAATGTGATTTGTTTTCCCAGTTTTCATCTGATTAGGTTTATGGTTCGAGTGTTAACAAATTCATGTACTCTATATCATTTTAATAATAATATATCAAGCTTGTTATTCTAGCGTTAAGACAAATTACCATCACTATTTTGTCAATAATGCTTATTTATTTATGGAACTTTCGCCCTTAGATACAAGATGACTACACTTCGTATGTCTCCTTTTTCCTAAAATTCAGGAAAAAACAAATAAATCATAATTGGAAATCAAATACACACGAAACGTTTCTAGTTACCTAATTCAGAAGAGTAAAAACTTTAATAAAAGTGTTGACCTTATATTTATTTCCGCGGTAGATAACGCGACAGTGATCTACAAAAAGCACCAAGTTTAATCTATGACATAATGGAGGTTCATTTAAATTGTAGAATGTCACAGCGAGGCAATTGTCTACGACACGGTCTAAAATAACGTTCTTTTTTAAGTTGGTAAGAATCAAAGAGACAGATCGTGGGAAGTTGCGTGTGGTCACTCGAGATTTGTAGGTATCTATGTATCATGTTACATTTACTTATCTTAAAGAGCAGTGAGAGTCTAATCAACTGAACTTTAAAACAACCTCAATCTAGATTTGCAATGAAGAGTGTTCCAATTTTAGATAGATAGATAGATATATAAAATATTTATTCAGAAACCACTACAACACATAACAACCAAAATACATTTTCGAGGCATTACTTAGGTACAAAAGAGAAAACAAACAAAACTTAAAACTAAGACATTCAGCTTAAAAGTAATATACCGGAGTACCGCCGAGCAGCAGCGGCAGTCTGAAAAGGAACTCAGCTCAGTGTTGATGGTTCCAAGGAACCAGACACTGATTTTCAGCTACGTCCCTGTCATCGTCTCATCGCAAGCAAAGCAACAACTCAATGCAAAAATTGTAGTACTTAAATACATACACATATAAGTATTGTGAATTAGTACCTATTTCAAAATTTTTTCACAAATGTTTTCACTAGGATTTCGTTTTCGTTTTCTCGTTCAATATTGGTTGGCCTGATTTTGGTTTTATCGTTTAAATTTTGAATTATTGGTACCCAAAGTTGTATTGTCTTACTACTTTCATTAAAAGAAGCACACGTACTCATGGATATATTAAACTTTTCAACTAAGTTGATCACTATTACCTATAATCAACAGCGAACCAAAATGAACTTGCAAAGTCACTTAACGTAACAAAATCAGACATCGTGCCTATACTTGATATTAATAAGTGTCAGCCATTGTGGCTGTTAAATAATTGTGTTAGTGACGCATGCGCACGCAGCCGGACGCGGCTGACCTTGCCGACACTCACGCTTGACGCTTTCTGCTTTAACCATACTTACTTATCGATTCAGCCCTAATCTGGATTATGAATCGAGAATCATAATGAGTAGTAAACTACAAAAGTCTTCCTATATCTAAGTTATTATAAATAATGGATAATGCTAACCAACCACTGTCTAATATTAAAATCTATCACAATCTGTTTCAATTCGTCGTTTGAAAGATATTTACATACTTCAGGCAGTCACTATTTGACATTTGAAAGGGATTGTGATCGGGACGCATTTTGAAAGATATTGAATGAACGAATTTGAACTGTCTAAGCAAAGTGACGGACGAAAATATCTTTCAAAGTATGGAGAAGTGTCAAATGAAGTGTCATTTAAAACATCATTCGTTCCGAAAGGGATTGCGACTGTAAGTTACAAATTTCCATAAATCACTATCACAATCAAAATACCTTTGAAAGGGATTGTGATAGATTTTGAAATTAGACAATTTGGGGGCAGTTTAGTTCATTTTGTAGGTTCCATGAGACTCTGATTTATAGCTGATCTTTTACGTATTAAGTCTGTTCTTAAGATAAACTTGCACTTTCCGAAAATTTATTCTTATCCTATTTCAACACAAACGGCGGTTCTAAATGATTTGTCTTTTTGTTTTCTTGAGCATTGGACCGGATTTCCAAAGGTCGCGGGTTCGATTCTCGTCTGAGAATTCACTTGTGGCTGAGTAAATTGTTTCCAATATTTTTCTTTTTAAAATTTACCATAAGTGATTTGTCTAAGTTTATTTATTCATAAGCCGCTAGTAGCCGCTAGTGCTTCTGTTAAAGCTGATAAGTTTCTTGCGGCCGTTCTTCTTATCAGTTAAAAGATGTCATAAATGGCTGGTAGGAAAAAAAAAATTGGACGATTCGAAAGCACTTATCTATAAGTCTATTTAAATAAAAATCTTTGACTTTGACTTTGAGTAGCCAAAGTGCATTAAAAGCAGCTGTTTATAAAAAAAAACGTAAGTTTCTGGTTTCATTATGCCACACATTTTGGAGGTTAAAAAGACTTAAAAAGCTGATCTTTCGTTTGATGACCTCTGACCCAGACAGTTGTCATCGTGTAAATAGAATTTCACCTTTATTGATTTATTGTAGGTAACCAAAGATCTATATCGAGATAGACGAAAAGAGCACTTGAAACTGTATGAGAACCTAGGGTGTCGAATTTTTCGTATGTACCATGACGTCACGAGTGAGATTTAGTGATGTGGAAATGTTATTGGCGAGCTCTTGCAACTGCACAATTTTCATTTCTGAGTGACGCGTGTTTTCATGGCAATGGTCTCAAGCGAAATTACTTAGGTCGGAAAACTTTGAACGTGGATCAAACTTTTTACACGCAATGTAGGTACACTTTTACCATCTATTTTGATATAGGTCTGTGATTGTAACTTACAGGAATCGAATACAAAGTAATACCTTGTATTGTATAATACGAATATTGAATTAACTATATCACAAGTTCATTAAAAAATTCACATTTATTTATTTATTTATTTAATGTTTGGAAGACCAACACCGAGTAGACAGAGTTGATTTTTGACATAAAAACAGTAAGGCATGATACATATTAAACAAGAAAATATACTAGAAAAAAGCAACTAGTCTCATGTCGCCCTGACGGGCATATAGTTATATAAAACATATTTTAAATGGTTAAGTGTAGACAATAAGATGCTATTGGAAAACTTAATCTAAAACTATTACAAACTAAGACAGTGCCTATAATGTGATTAGTTAAAGTTACTTAAATTGACATTTACTTGAAGAATTCCTCACATAATTAACGCCTCGCAATTGCTAAACTAGAGTGATATATATCAAGATTTTTAGATTTACACAAGTTATTAAGACTTTTGCTTGCTCGCAGCAGGAAGGAGTTTTGGCAGATAGAATAAATCTTTTGTTGTTTTAAGTAGTTTGACGTATTAAAAGCCAATAATGTGGATAATTACTTGATTACACAAGTTAAACTGTTTCCGCAAACTTAGTTAACCACGAACAATGCAAGGATAAAAGCTTTAGGAACTATGAAATTTATTTTAATATCATGAAATAACTCAATTTTCTAGTCTAATCATTTCCTTTAACATAAATTAAAGTAAAAAAGTAAAATTGATTTTCCTTACTTTCTATTGTCAAGACAATAGTTTTCTAAAATACAAGATTATTGAACAATGTAAAATCTCCAATCGTGGACAACACTCCAATGCTGTTCATTTAAAACAAATTCCATAAAAAATAACCCAACTTTGTCGGCAACACCGACCAACATTGCATTTTTAATTTGTGTAGTGGTAACACTATCGTCTTCCTTTTTTTGCTGCGAACAAAACTGCGTGTGGTGTATGTGCTCTTTAAATTAAATAAATACTAATTATCAGTGAAACGGTGTTTCAGTGCATTAGTCCAAATCAACGCAACCCTATGAATGCTACAAACTTGAGTAATTTAATGCAACTGGTAACACTTATTCGAACAAGCCACACCTCCTCTGAAATCCTATCAACATTTGGCAGTAGTAGGCCAAATCAAGCATTTTAAAACTTCCGGCGAGGTTTGATAAAAAAAATAGTATTTTCTTCTTACACTTGGATGCACCTGAGTCGTAAAAATAATATTTTTCCAAAAAACCCAATGAAGTTTATGTTTTTTAACTTATTAAGTATATATTTCTTATACAATAGTTAAAAAGCTGATAAAATTATATCCTTACTTTTCGTATAATGTTGTACCTTAAGCTGTCTCAGAAGATGTTCATGATTGGTTCAGTGTGCGCTAACTAACCCAATCTTGAACCTTTTATCATGAATAGAGCAGAAGCAAAATTATTATTTTATTTTAATGTAGTATTCCTATTGGTAAATGTGAGACATCTCATGCTTTTATCAATTTGGACTACAAAATGATAAATACATTTTGAATTTAAATAAATAAATTCAAACATAGCAAAATAAATCCAATTACGCAATAAGTAGCGTGAGCTCTTGTGCTACGAATAATTGAACATTAGTACCTACAAATATCTTAATATATAATTATAATAATGTCCTGAATTATCAAGAGTTAAACGATAAATCCTTTGAGTTCTATTGTCCATGACTAGGGGTTTTAGCGAACATATTTTTTTAAAGATTATATTAATTTAGTAAATATTGTATTTTTTATCATTTTAATACTCTTACACCTGTAGGTATTATGAGTTAACTGATATTTGGATAAGAAAAAAAAAACTGACCTTATACCAATTGGTGGTTTTACCTCACTTCGTTTGTATTCTCCCTATTAATTACCAAAACTTATTATACAGTTAGTGAGTATTTGACCGATACGTCTTTAAAATAATATTTGAAATTAGCAACATACACTCTAGCAATATTATGTTATGTTTTTTATAATAAATAATTTTATTTTGTAACAAAAATGAGTATAGTATACTTATACTTATATTTGTCATATCCAATCCGGACCCATAATGTTCTCACCTATTTTTAAGACCTTGTATACTTATGGAGTGCAATTAACTGATTTGATTTGATTTGATTTGAAATATGGCGAAGGAAAGCCGGAACAAAAATGACTTAAGAACAATCTCATAACTGTATGGTGGGTCAGCGAGGTGGGATTTAGTAAAGGGAAGCCGCTGGGAATCGACATGTATATACCTTACGTCACTGCTCTCTATCCATAAGCTACTACTTTCCAAATATGTTCGTTAAGGTGGTACGACTTCCATACAAACAAACATTGCACATTAATTGGTTCATCATACCTTAATAATTCATAAATACATGCGCAACTAACTTGTTTCAGTTATTTATTTGCGCGAAATGATAAAAAAATTGTACTTTCATACGTAAATACGAATAAACTAATATCATATAATTTCAATAATTGTACGTACGTGTGTGTGTGACTCATCGCATTTATATACCTCATGTATGAAAGTACATGTTTTTTTTATTTCTCGCAAACAAATAACTGAAACGAGTTATTTGCACATGTATTTATGAATTATTAATGTATGATGAACCAATTGATGTGCAATGTCTGTTTTTTGTTTGTATGGAAGTACATCCTTAACGCACATCTACTTGTCTTTTGAAATTAATAATTTTATAACAGAATACTTTAATCAGTTAATTAACAGCTTAATTAGCATATTGACGGGTTAGTGAGTAACTTTTTTGTGTTGATGCAAACGATGCAAATCGCATTGCATTTGTTGCGTGCTGTCCACGAGGGACGTGCATTCGAAAGAATTGCGTCTAATATAAAACAATGCGTTACCATAGTTAATTCAATGGCAGTATTGAAACCGGAGAAAAATTCTATAAAGAAAGCAATAAATACATAAATGGTAAATTTTAAATAGAAAAATATTGACTTCTCCAACGCTTTTAATACCGTCAGTCACGACATCCTTCTCTCCATATTGTCCCATCTTATGATCTCTGAAGAGGTACTGGAATGGTTCTCATCTTATCTTCGGGATCGTCACCAGGCAGTGCAGTTGGATGAAGCAACATCATCCTGGCGTAGCCTGGATACTGGCGTTCCCCAAGGCGGCATACTTTCTCCTCTCCTTTTCTCAATTTTTATCAACTTTATCACACATAAACTTCAGTGTTCGTATCATCTTTACGCTGACGACTTGCAGATATATGCTAAGGCAAGTGTTGATAACCTAGATGATGCAATCAACGCGTTGAATAGGGACCTACACAACATTAAGTGTTGGTCCGACTGTTTTGGTGTAACCGTCAACCCGGGTAAATGCCAAGCTGTGTTGGTGGGCAGTTACCGTATGATATCCAGAGTCGACTTGACCAATTTGTCTCCTATTATCTTCGATGGCGCTACAATTACAGTTGACCATAGTGTTAAGGATTTGGGTTTACATTTAGACTCCAGGTTAAACTGGCAGACTCAAGTGACAAGTGTTTGTCAGAGGGTCACTGGAATTTTGAGGTGTCTTTATCGCCTCAAAAACTTCTTACCTGCCAATATCAAAGCATTGCTTGTGCAGACTTTAATTTTCCCTATAGTCGACTATGGTGATGTGTGCTACCTCGACCTGAATGCAGATCTACTTAATAAGCTTGACCGTCTTCTAAATAACTGCATTCGATTCGTTTATAATCTCCGCAAGTATGATCATGTGTCCGCACACCGATCTCTGCTTAAATGGTTGCCCATTCGGCAGCGTAGAAGTATGCGGGCCTTGACCACCCTCTTTACTATACTAAACTCCCCTAATGCCCCCCCTTATCTTACTTCGCGTTTCCAGTACTTATGTACTTCTCACGATAAAAATCTCCGTTCTTCTTCTAACCGTTTACTTATTTGTCCTTCTCATCACTCCGATGTTATTCATTCTTCATTCTTCGTTTATCCTATTCTTCTGTGGAACGCCCTTCCTTTTGACATCAGAATGTCCACCAGTCGGTATGCGTTTAAAACCAGGTTGCGTAAATTCTTAACAGAGCAAGCAGAAGCTGCTATTCGTTAAATTGTGGCAAATCGTCTATAACAGTAGCTATCGTTTGTATGTATATAATACTATATATTTATATATAGTATCTATTTATTTAAGTAAAGTATTGTATAAGTATGTATTTATGTTCATAATAGTACTTATATTTTATTTAATTACAATTAATCATTTATTCCCCATGTTGTTTTTTTTTTTTACAATGGTTGTGCACCCTACTTCTTGTTGTCTCCACATCACCCTAAGGTTGACTGGTAGAAAATGCCTTAGGCATTAAGTCCGCCTTTGTACAATGTGCATAAAGTATTAAATAAATAAATAAATAAAAAATATTGGAAAAAATTAACACGGCCACAAGTGAATTCTCAGACGGGAATCGAACCCGCGACCTTTGGAAATCCGGTCCAATGCTCTAACCGCTGAGCTACCGAGACTTCGAGTCGAAACCGAAACCGAAGTATAAAAATAGCATTGAAAAATGCAAAAATGACAAAATCATAAAATACATAAATCTCAATTAGACTAGTTGAAAAATATTTCAACGTCTCTTTTAATCTTTAAAGCTTTGTAGTGCAAACGCTGCGCAACGCATTTCAGTTTTTATTTTATTTATTTTTTATTTACGACGGGGAGACTCTTAGCCTTCGTCATACCTGATGTTAAGTATTGATAAGGTTGAAGATGGAAGCGAGCCTCTCCCGGAATTCTCAACCACTGAGGAACTGGCTATCTTATCTCTAACTGCCGGAACACAACAATGCTGAAAACATTGATGTTATGGCGTCAGACTTAGATAAGATGGTGGTAGCTAGCCAGGCGGACTCACGACAAGTCCTACCACCAACCAGAACCACCAACCAGCTGCTAAGATTTAGGTCTTTGTAAACTACAAGCCTCAATCCACGAATTTGTTTGTGTAGATATTAACCTTGAGTATGTCGATATGCGTTTTAATAAGTCAAAGTCAAAGTCAATATCATTTATTCAGTCTAGGCTATTACAAGCACTTATGAACGTCAAAGAAGCTACGCCATCGGTTCACAAACCCTACGGCGGGAGACCTTGTAACGAGAAGAACCGGCAAGAAACTCGTCAAGGGCTGTTTTTTTCTCCCTGTTTTATTTCATACAGAGTCGTCAAATTGAAAAGTGACCTTAACATATCAGTAAGGTCAATTTCCATCACAAAAGGAAAATACTAATTAAAATATTACATTTTATGGTTATTGTAAACGTAAACAATTTTTAACTGGCAAAGAAAGACTTGTCTATCATACATTACAACATTTCCCGCACCACAAGACTACTACACTGCAAGTTGTGAGGTACATACAGGTCAGTATCAATTTATTTTAGATAAAAATATTTAGGCTTTAAGCACAGCATTAAGATAAGCAGACTGAGGTAGACCCATTTCCGCTGGCGGCACCCGTTCACGAGCATGACGCATGAACCAGCCATCGCTTCGCTCAACCATATTTTAGGGAACGTAACGACCCGCCTCACACGACACCGCCGAAGAAACGTTTGAGTGAGCATGACGTACTTCAGGTACTTATGTTAAGCTGTATAAATATAAAAAAAAATACAATGGCAACAGCAAAAAAAGAAAGATAAAAGTGCCTAAGACACAAAACAACCTACAATGTCACTAGAAGACGCATCAGCTGGGTCACAATCTCAATCGTAATTAAAGTTAAAAAAATAAATAAAAAAAAGCTTTTATATATTTGGAATAATTGAAAACATTATTTACCTTTGTTTACTCTGATCAAGCAGTGCCACGCATCTCAACTCAAAACATCATAAATAACATAAAATCCAAACAACATATATCTCTACACATTTTAACACAAGCAAACATGAGCAGACCCATCCCGCTGGCAGCACCCGTTCACGAGCATGACGCATGAACCAGCCATCGCTTATACTACACTAGTTCATGGTGTAGATTTGTACTGGTGACCGTGGGATGGAGTGCGCGGTCTATTTTGTATGGGACGCGTACAAAAAAAAGGTTACTATTGTCTTAACCTTTTAAATTTGAAATTTTAGGATTCGGAACTACTCCCAATTAATCATTACTAGGGCGGTTACAACCCGATACTCGGGTTCGTCGATCGACGAGAAATTCCAAATTATGCGAAAATCTTTAATTGCAGTTTGTGATCATCACGTTTAACATTTTGTATATTTTATAGTTTTCGGAACAAATATACTCGAGTACCTTTAATTTGATACCTTACTCGGCCGCGTACTACGCGCCAAAGTCCCTATCGAGTCGTCACAAATTTTGCGAACCTGAATTAAGTATATAGATCATAAACCATTTTAATTTTCCCACAGCTGGGGCACTGGCTTTCCCGGATGAGTAAGGAGAATACGTACATGATACACCACGCGGGACCAATGCGGATTAGTGCTTATATATGCAAAACAATTTCTACCAAATCGAGTTCTTGGAAAATTTTAGATTCCTCGCAGTTGTACTACTGCCTATGTATTCGTTATTGTTGTTATACATTAGCATGCGGGTGGCGGGTGTGGCGCAAGCGCCACCGCGGTCGATCACTAGTCTTGCTACAGCCGGATCGATAACAACTCGATTAAGCAAGCCGATAGGGCAGGCTTAACTAAATAAACAAATGAAAATTTTGAGATCATTCTAATTACTGTGACTGACTGTTGTGACCTTACAAAATTGATCCTTTGTATAGTACTAAAACTTTATAAGTACGTACGACTATGATGACCTTCTTCAAACATTTTATTTTATTATTTTATTTTAACCGCCTCTGTGGTCTAGTGGTACAACCACCGGTATCAGACCCAGGAGTCCCGGGTTCGATTCCCAGCGGGGGTACATATTGTATTCGGTTTGGTTTGTGGCAGGATTTGCTCTGTCCGTCTGGCTAGCTATCACCATCTTATCTAAGTCTGTAGCCATTATAACAATATTTTCAGCATTGTTGTGTTCCGGCAGTTAGAGATAAGATAGCCAGTTCCTTAGTGGTTGAGGATTCCGGAAGAGGCTCGCTTCCATCTTCAGCCTTATTAATACTTAACATCAGGTATGATGAAGGCTAAGAGTCTCCCCGTCGTTTTATAAAATAAAATAATAAAAAAAAACATCAGGTATGATAAAGGCCAAGAGTATCCCCGTGTTATTATTATTTAAACTAGAAAATTCACTATAAAAATCAACTTGTCTCTGTATCGCGCAGACGGGACTCGATCCTGCAACCTTTGGGTGTCCAACCCAATGCTCTAACCATTGAGCTCGGTACCGAGACTAACCGTCTGAGCGATATGGAGACGAGTAAAGAAAAAATAACTATGATCCGGCTGCTAAGAAATCTCTAGCTTGATTTTATTTATAGAATAAAAGTTTCTACTCTACATATTAAGAAAATAATTTTAAGAAAATTACGTATTCGCACAAAACATAATAATAAAAACATTGCTGAATGAATGAATAACTGGTTCACTGTCAAAAAACACGACAAAAAACAATTGTATCGAATTGAATAGCTTCACTTAAACTGTTTGAATATTTTGAGTCATTTACAAGTAAAATTTTTTGTAAAGAAACTTGTAAATTAAAGACACGATAAATACAATTATTTCTATTTCAAACGTGTCTAGTACCTATGTCATTGTGAGAAAAATATTTGAACATTGATTTCCTAGTATAAAATTAATAAAAAACTTTTTATAAAAAAATTAAAACCGACTTCAAAAAACTAAAAAGCAAAAAATAAACCTTTTGGAGTCGGTGCCAGCCAAGGCATTCTACTTTGCGGTCCTACTATTTTATTTTTCTTGCCTTATAATAAAAAAAAATACGGGTTAAATTGAGTACCTCCCTCCTTTTTTGTTGAAGTCGGTAAAAAATAGTAGTAAAGTGCATTTGCAGACCGCAAATGCACTTTTTGATACGATTACCAATTTTTCCGATTACCAATGTATATTTTGTTTCGCGATTTCTTAGTTAGCTCCGAGTTAAAAGTTGAAAGTATTGGTGTATATTAACTACCATCCCTTAAAGTATTTATGGTACTTAAATGCAAATCACGGTGTTTCATAAGCATAACATACCTACTCTAAAGTAAAGACAGACCAATAAATAAATAACTAATACAAACTGTGAAGGTGGCCGTGTCCGGTTCGGTGTTTGTTCCGGGATCCGGTAATTGTCACCGGGACTAGCGTGAATCAACATCGCTATGCCAATCGACCAGACAGACAGACACGCGGAACTGTTAATTAGAAGATTTGAGTTGCTATTGTTTGTCCATTGGATGGAAAGTTTTTGGAGATAGCGTAAAATCCGCAATATTAACAATCGTAGTATAGGCTGTTATTGTAAGAAATGTTGTAATGTTATGTCCTATAGAAAACTGTTGAATTTCTTTGCAAGTTGAAAATTGTTTAAGATTACCATAAAATGAACTTTTATTTTAGTATTTTCTTTGGAAATGGAAAGTGACATTACTGATACGGAGTCAACAAACCGGTACCGGCGGAAGATCAGCGCTGGTCGTAGACCATGCAGTATGCTGAGCCGGAACCGTTTTAAGACAATGCTTTTGTGTTAATTATTAATAATATTTTCAATTCTCCTAGTTTTTGTTGTCTCAATAAAATTTATTTTCTTTCTTTCTTTCTGATATGTTAAGGTCACTTTAAAAAAATACAGCCCTTGACGGGTTTCTTGACTGTTCAAAACTCAAAATTCAATATTATTTATTCAGTCTAGTCTGTTACAAGCACGTATGAACGTCAAAGAAGTTACGTAATCGGTTCACAAACCCTACGGGGCGAGAGACATTGTAACAGCCTAGACTGAAGAAATTATATTGAATTTGAATCAAACCAATATTCATATAATATATTCATGCAAAATGTATTATACCTGTCTGTTATCCTTTCGCGCTAAAATCACTGAATCAATTTCGGTGAATCAATATTGCCAATGCAAATAGATTGATCAGAAGATGGGGGAAAGAGATCGGTTAAGTCTTATATTAATCTAGCTACCACCACAGACCAGTCTATATACTATATATATATATAGTATATAGACTAGAGAGATATATATATATATATATATATATATATATATATATATATATAACTGCTCTTGCCTACTACCATCATTTATATTATTTAAATCTGTCGCCATAGCAACAATGTTTTCAGCGTTGTAGTGTACCGACAGTTGATTGATAAGATAGTCAGTTCCCGAGTGCTTGAGGTTTCGGGGGGAAAGATGATTCCACATTCAGCCTTATATTAAAGCATTGTTAATGAACGCTATTTCCACGTTTTTTGTGTGAAAAAGTCAGTTAGTTGGTGCGAGTTGTTTATTAAGTTTTTATTTAAGCAACGTTTATCTAAAAACCTGTAAGACAGTATAAATCATACTCGTAACGATAGTGATACAACAATACTTAATCGGAATATTGTTTACGACTCGATGATTCGCTTAGAATATACACGCATTACAGTTATTTGGAAATTAATTAAATTCAAATTTCTGTTACATATGGGGACGTAACGATATACGAGATTCAAATAATGAGTGA
Source organism: Chrysoteuchia culmella (assembly GCA_910589605.1). Lineage (NCBI taxonomy): Eukaryota > Metazoa > Arthropoda > Insecta > Lepidoptera > Crambidae > Chrysoteuchia > Chrysoteuchia culmella. Next base: position 1,195,493 of record OU342649.1, read on the forward strand.
GAATGTAACGTAGACTTTTACTATTACGTCCGGTGTGGGGTTAAATACAATTATTTATTTAACTAATAAATAATTGTATGACAACGTCATACACATTTGATCTGACTTCGAGATTAAAAGTTCATGCTCTTATGTTACGGATATCATATTTTTTTTGTTTCTTTTTTTTATGAACGACTGGAGACTTTTAGCCTTCATCATACCTGCCCCCTTACTCTTGACGCGATCGCAATGAGATCGAGATTGAATTAATGTCAAACGTCAGTAATAATAGCTTAAAATGAGTAATTAAACTAAAAATTTATACTTGAAATGAGTAAATGAAGTAATTTTGTAGGCTAGTAATCGATTTTAGCGGCAATTAAAGTCGAATCAACGTCGTAAATCAGTCATAATTATTGACATTCAATCTCGATCTCAACGCGATTCCGTCGAGAGTAACCCCCCTGATGTTAAGTATTGATAAGGCTGAAGATGGAAGCCAGACTCTCCCGGAACCCTCAATCATTGAGGAACTGGCTATCTTATACCTAACTGCCGGAACACAACAATGCTGAAAACATTGTTGTTATGGCGTCAGACTTAGATAAGATGATGGCGGACTTACAACAAGTCCTACCACCAACCAAACCGAATACAATATGTACCTCCGCTGGGAATCCGGGACCCCTGGGTCTGATACCGGTGGCTGTTACCACTAGACCACAGAGGCGGTTAAACGCGGTGCGGGTATAATTTAAAGAATAAGTAAGCCATTTTAGAATAAATAGCTTAATTATATAACGCACTTTTGTACCTTATAACGAAAAAACGCATAGTACTTACCTAAATAATAAATAAGATCTTAAGTTAAACATTTTAATAATGAAACTGAACATGCAAAATGAAAAAAACCAGTCTTAAGACTTATCAAGTTTAAGTTTCAAAAGTTATATTTCTGTTCAATGGTTTTGAACAGTTTCAAATATTTGTGATATTAACATGAAACTTCAGTCTTGTTCCTTTATTTATAATGTTTGAAAATGAGAACACTAGGTGCTGAAATTATTATAATAATCAATAATTGTCAATGACATTTCTCGAAGTAATCCATTATTTCACGGTGGCTTTCGTAGTCACACTGTCGCATGAGTTTCTTTACGAGCTCATATACTGTTATAATGCAAAACTACATTTGTTTCGCTTAACATATGGATTAAACATTTTGCAGTTAACGTTTCAAGTATTAACTTTTACTGAGAAACAAGGAAAGAATTCCCACCTAATTCTATTGTTTTATTTATAACTAGCGACCCGCCCTTCGCTTCGGTGTAATGTGGTATTTGACACCATGTATTATACATATAAACATCCCTCTTGAATCACTCTGTCTATTTAAAAAAACCGCATCAAAATCCATTGCGTAGTTTTAAAGATCTAAGCATACATAGGGACATAGGGACAGACAGCGGGAAGCAACTTTGTTTTATACTATGTAGTGATGTAAACATTTATAGTTTAAGTAATAGAAATTTTGATATATTAACCTAAGTATATCTTTTGCTTGATCTTATTTATTGTATTGTATAACATCCCTAATAGGATTAGTTTTTATATTTATAACAGGCAGAAAATATAGAGAACATCATAAATTAAACTGTGGTTTTAAGTATAAATGGGAAAAGTATTTTCTATTTGACAAACTAATTATGTAGTTTGATTAACAACTATGTGTTTATAAAGGTAACTTATCCGAAGCAAGATTGTCGAAATTTGCGTTTTAATACTGAGTTATTCAAAAGTTCTTTGAACCTCTAGCTTTCTTAGTCTAATTGATATTCGGGATTATCTTTACAGGAAACAGGCGATCCAGATCAATCCGATCGGATCGTTCAGTGAAAATATCGATTGTAATTAATATAATATCAGTTGGGGGGGAGGTTATAAAGTGCGCGCGCGGGGTTTGGCGCCATTCGCCGCGCGATCTCACGCGCACGCGCCTCGCGAGTGTAAGTTCAGTGACAGTTGACAGTTAACCCCCGAAAATGGCGGCCAAATTTTACGTAAGTGTCAAAATTAAGTGTAAAAATAAGGCTGTATATTTTTTTTGAGTGGTGTGTTTTTTTGAGTTAGTAAAATAAGTGTCATAGAACTGTGGTATTCAAATGAACCGGATTTGGAACACACGGATAACAACCCCAATGGAGTGCTTAAGTGATTTTTGAGTGTTTTCTAAACGGTGGCATTGTACCACATTTCTATGTCTATTTTTATTCACGAGTGATTAAAATATTATATAAAAAACATATATATTATTTTTATATCAGCCATGACTTTTATGTTACAAGGTAACGGTTATGAATCAAGCTCAGTAATTGAGCAGGTAATATTTATCTAGTTAGGCAATACGTGTAATGCCTAGGTCTGGTCTAGACTGTGCACTAGGCGTGCTTAGAAAGGACATTCATTGGTCCGGGTCGTCGACCCTACGGAGGGCTGTGTGAACATCACAGCTTTTTGAGGATAATTACAATGAGAAATGTATAAAAAAGTACGTTATGATTATTGTATGTAACTTTGAAGTACCAGAGCTTTTTCATATCATGTTAAAATGTTAACTTTCAATTCGTTTTTTTTTTATAATACCATGAATTGTATGTATTTTATCAGGATTTAAAGACTTCTTGAGTTAAGTTTATTTTAGAAAACTGGTTATTACTTTCTTATTAATATCAAAGTTTAGTCTAATGAAAAATCTGAAAAAGTCAAGGCACCTACAGTTTACCACATAATATTATAATACTATTAAAAATTATATGATTTCAAAGTCATGTATCGGGGTCAGTCTATCCATAAAATAGTGCTTAAAGCTCTAAAATAAAGTAATATCATTTGGCTTTTGGTTACGTAATTACCTTGCAATTCTTGTAGTCTCTTATTGTTGATACACATATTTTACTACCTATAAATTGCAATTGGATTAAGCACAGAAAAGATAAATAAAAAGCTTTTTCACATTCCGTAATAATAACCTATACAATAACCTATTTTATTGAATCCTACTACAAAATACCAGTACCTTTATAACCGCCTGTGGTCTAGTGGTAACAACCACCGGTATCAGACCCAGAGGTCCCGGGTTCGATTCTCAGCGTGGGTACATATTGTTGGGGGTTGGTGGTAGGACTTGTTGTAAGTCCGTCTGGCTAGCTACCACCAACTATATCTTATCTAAGAATGGCGCCATAACAACAATGTTTTAAGCATTGTTGTGTTCCGGCAGCTAGAGATAAGATAGCCAGTTCCTCAGTGATGAGGATTCCAGGAGAGGCTCGCTTCCATCTTCTGCCTTATCAATACTTAACATCAGGTATGATGAAGGATAATAAATAATAATAATAAGGCTAAGGCTTTTATTAGAGTGAATCTGTTAATGGTTTTCTGTGTCATATTTAAATTGTTATAGTGCTTAGAATAACTGTTGATTCACCTGTGAATATAAAATAAAATAAATAAGACATCACTTTTACGCATTACTTTTACGTGTCATTTTATTGTATAACTAACAACGATATCACCGTGATACGTCTAAGTGTTTCTAAGTGAATATATTGAAAGTGAAACTGCATGTGCCGTCATCACGGAGGAAAGTGAAAACGGTGCTCACGGCCTTCTCGGGAAGCCAATTTATATGTGCTTAGCAGTACTTGTACCTACACACTTGTAAGATATCTTGGTAATTGTACGAATCTGTAAGTCATGATATTTATAGCTTTTCGAAGGCTTACAGGCTTGTATATAGGTGGAATTAGATTTATATACAAAACTATTGTTTACAGACTCTTGTTTTCTATATAGGCTAGCGGCCGCTCGCGGTTTCACCCGCGTGGTTCCCGTTCCCGTGGGAATATCGGGATAAAAAGTCCTATGTTCATAACCAGGCTACCTACTATTTGTGTACCAAATTTCATCCAAATCCGTTCAGTAGTTTCGGAGCCTAATCAATGCAAACATTTATAATATTAGTATATATAGATATGGATAGAAAGTTTCCATATTACATTGAGGTTGCTATCCTAAAAACTTACAATATTTCGAATCTCCAAAAACTAAAATTGACTAAAGTTGGTACGTTGAGATAACACAATCAAATAAACCCATTTTTAACAAGACACGAAAATATTTAGGTCAGTACTTTCATCCATACTATTTGGGCAATCTGCTTTTTAGTCTTCAAAATTATGATTATTGTTGAAATCATTGCAGTTTATAATATAATGTTTTTTTTAATAAAGAGTATTTGATTTTTTGTTCCAATACCTACTCTCTTGAAAATTATCACACAAAAAACATCGTGAGAAAACAAGTAATGCAAACTCATGCAAAGCATTCGAATTCATGTAATAAATAGGCATGTTTTGTTTCGATTAACTCGTTGTCCTAAAAGAAAAATAACTTTAAATATATTTTTTACATAAATAACTATTAAACCATGTCAAATTTTTTTCAATAATACTTTTTCCCTGTTCTTACCTGTAACGATACTGCAAGAGTGCTAGAGTTTAAATTAAACCAATGGCACCAAAAATTCTATACATCTTTATAATCTGTGTATAATTTTAACGATAATTTTCAAGTTACCTGATCACTTAATCGTTCGGTGTGAAAAATCGCTTCCATTATTTTTTTATAACGATCCATACAATGCGGCCATTACATTGTTTATTTTTAAGCTCGCCGTCGGCTGCGTATGCGCAAGGACGTCTACTTGGACCAGAGCTGTACATACCTTTCTAGAAATACTTGTCTAATTGTAATGTTTTACTCGTAAGTTAATATGAAAAGTTGAAAAATGTTACACACCGCTTTGAGTCCAATTACGAAGAAGATATGATGACACTTATTATTGGTAATGATTCTTTTTTTAGTTAAAAAAGTTAAAAATAGATTATTGCTTTATAGTAGCTTTATCGTAGCCTAGCATCATCATCATCGCTTATTGTACAAATTTAATGTACAGCTCAAATCTATTGATTCCAATTTCGAAGCAAATAACACCTACCTAATAACAAATAAACTTTGAAGATTTTTATGGCACAGCGCAGCATTAGGAATACCTGATAAATTTTAATAAAAATAAAACAAAAAAATACCTGATTTCAAATCAGATATTGCCATTTTGACAATTAGTGATACAATTTAAAATACTCTGACTTTAAAAAGTTAGAGTTTTGAACTAACATCAACTTTCTTTAAAAAGAAGAAGAGAAAAGCATAACTCGGCTGCTGCTAAACATGTATAAATAGCTATGCAAACATACTTTTTGGGGTCAAAAAACCATTCGAGTCTTGATATGACGACAGATATTTTCGTCAGCGGCAGGCGGCCGCGGGTTGGTCCGCGTGTCACGACACCGCTCACGTTTCGTGGATCTCGTCCGTGTCACGCACGAGTTGCACGCTGTTCTGGATCAACGTGTTCCAATTGCGTGTTAGCTCGTTATTAATGATGAACAGGATTTAAGCCTGTGGAGTTGTGATTGCATAATTTGAGCGTTGGGCAAGACGGTTTTAGTCCCGTCAAAAAAAACTGTACATTCTCATTGATTCTAATAAAAGATAATGATGTTTGTAACAACCACTTGGAAATGCTAAAATTAGAAAAGCTTTCACAAACCTATAGCATGGCTACATAATTAAGAAGAAATTAAGTAAATTACTGAATTGTAATTCCAATTTCTTTGATATTTGAGAGTGATGTAAGTAAGATAAGTACTTACACTAATCTTACTTAGATCACTCACATTTAAAAATATCGTCGAAATACTTAAACGCTTCCAAGCTACAGAACAGTTAAAAGTCCATGACAACCAAAGTATTATAGGCAAACCAACTACACTCAGGTGCAAAAAATCGCACAGTGGCGTTATTTTCATACAAACATGCTCAATTTACAGTCTCATTATTTAAAAGTATTATCAGTTATGTGAAAATGTATACGTCGATGTAGGAGACGAATACTCGACTTACAAATAAAAAACCCGAAAATTCAAGAAAACCTTCAGTTAAGAGCATAGTAAGAAGAACAAATTCACTCAATCAGGTTTTCTACAACTTTATATGAAATCAAAATTAAACATTTGGTTCACTGAAAGTTTAGGAAATCAAGAAGTTTTAAATGTTAATTGCTTTGTTGAACATTTGACACTCAAATCTTCACAGAAATACAAATACCTACCTTTTTATTTTTAACGCCATGAATTGTTTGTATGAAATAACGCCTCTGTGCGATTTCTTTGCACCCGAGTGTACATACTTCAATAACATTATTTTAGCATAGCAACACCTATCAGCTAAGATTCAATGCCAATCAAACTAGTATCTCTATAAGCATACAATGCTTGCAATATTACAGCGTTGAGTAGTTCTGATTTTTGCAAACCACTAATAACATGTTGCGACGTTACGGAGATAGGAGCGATCTCGACGACCCACATCCCACGAGAATCATTCAAATTGTTGAACCCTTTGCAGCCTTGAGTAAGACCTGTCTCACGGTAAACGTAAAGTTTGCGCCGAATACACTCTTCATGAACTTCGTTAAGATTTTTGAATGTGTACAATAAAGGGTAAATTAATGCTGTCAAAGTTTAATTTGTGTCAAACATAATAATTAACACGTTGATTGTCATCGGTCTAGAGATAACAGAAAGTCTATTGTTACTACGAGTATACTTGTAGGTTGGAAGGCCACGTCGTATTTAGACTAAATTTAAGTTTAAGACTAAAATTATCTTTAGTATGCTACTAAACTAAAAAAAAAAAATACTTATAAAATCGATTTAAACATTGCGTCGACTCCGCTGATTTCGATATTCGGAAACAAAAATGTTTTTAAATTTGTTATTATGTCAGAATCAGATCAATGTAACTATGTTGACTGTTATTTACCCATATTTTGTTTTTGGTCCATCGAGCTCAAACCTAACAAAATATTCAAACAGCAGTAAGCAGGACTGTTTGTTAGCATAAGTTCATTCAGTTTCGAATCCATTGCGACATTTGCCTCGTAGGTCACGGAGGCTAAGGGCACTGGGACGGACTGGGACAGCACGATAGCTGCCTCTCCTTCTGCCTGTCGCAAGAGGCTCCGTTCTCAGAGGACTAGGAAGTTGGAATTGGGTCCAATTGTGGCTAACAACATGGTGGAATTGATGGGAGCCCAAATAATCACAATAATATTGATAGGCCCGCGTAGGTTATGGTAGTATTTTATATGTTATTTTATGGTCTTGAATTACTTAATAAAAAAAATGTTAGCCAATTATCGATAATATCGTCGAAATGCTTAAAAGCTTCAAAGTGTTTCAAATACGTACAAGTGTATCAAGCACAATGATACACAAAAACTGGTTTATGATTTTTGTTTTTTTGCTTTATTCAATGCTATTTTTATACTTATGATAAACTTTAAATAGAAAAATATTCGTAAAAATCAACTCAGCCACAAGTGAATTCTCAGATGGGACTCGAACCCACGACCTTTGGAAATCCGATCCAATGCTGTAACCACTGAGCTACCGAGACTTGCGGACCATCGTCGAAATTCTCCAATAATTTTATATTTTTAATACGCTGTCGGCCAGCGTTGTCACATCAATGCTAGGAATATCCTTGCATTCGAAAGACACATCTTTACAGATGTTTAACGATCGATTAAGATGCAACAGTCAATAATTTATAATTTTTGAATTTTTGCATTTTCAAGGCCATTTTTATACTTATGATAAATTTTAAAAATATTGGAAAATATCAACTCGGCCGCAAGTGAATTCTCAGATGGGACATTTTGGCCTCAAGTTACAGTTGTCATGGACTTTTAGCTGTACGTTACGTACGTATTAAAAAAATAATTGTTTGTCTTGATTCCGCGATATGATCACGGCACGTAACTTAACCTTTGCGCGGCGACTTGGCGAAAACATGCCCAGTGACTAGTGTGTGTAGTTACTGCACATTTTTGTCTCGCAACACATTGGTCATGTTATATGCCGGCACCTATGTCTTATGCACTTTAATTAGATAAGTATGATACTAAATTTCACAAATGAGCCAGTCGCCGCAACTCTATGGTTCTAAGATACCGAAATGGCCGCCATATTGATAGTTATGTGGTTAAAATATTTTTCCATCGTACGAATTAGTCATACTAGAAAAAAACGCAAACAAATTATTTTCCAACATTAACCAATACATAATACACAAGGCATATTCAGTAGTTTCACGTAAGATTATACGAAGGATTGTCTATGATGTCAAGATAGAGTTTTTCTAAGGGGCTTGACATCCGTGAGAATACCAAGTAAGGACACAAAAACTAGTGAGCGGAGTTGAGAACAGAGGCGCTCCATAATGAGTAACAGTTGTGCTATATATTGTATAACTGCAGTAATCATGATAGAAAATAATAGTAGAATTATCAGCTTTTTCTGTCTCTTCATCATCAGTAATTTTTAGCCCCCTATGGTTTACTAGGCTTCCTTACGTATGGATTCCACCGCTTCTGTGGTCTAGTGGTGACAACCACGCATCAGACCCAGGGGTCCCGGGTTCGATTCCCAGCGGGGGTACATATTGTATTCGGTTTGGTTGGTGGTAGGACTTGTTGTTAGTCCGCCTGGCTAGCTACCGCCATCTTATCTAAGTCTGACGCCATAACAACAATGTTTTCAGCATTGTTGTGTTCCGGCAGTTAGAGATAAGATAGCCAGTTCCTCAGTGGTTGAGGATTCTGGGAGTGGCTCGCTTCCATTTTCAGCCTTATCAATACTTCACATCACGTATGATGAAGGCTAAGAGTCTCCCCGAAGTGAATAAAAAATAATAATACCTTTACGCCCGTAACTGTCTCCTCGTGGTATTGGGTTTTATCGCGTTCCTTGGAGTTAAATTTCAAATAGAAATATATTATTAAAAAAAATCCATCTGAGAATTAACTTGTGGCCGAGTTGTTTTTTTTTTATTTAAAATTTATCATAAGTATAAAAGTTGTATTGAAAAATGCAAAAATTAAAAAATCATAGACTTTTCTTCTTTCGTGTTTAGTGAGTTTACATGGGTACTCGAAATTCTACAGTGACGACATATACGAATATATAAGTACAATAACGATATGTTTTTTAGTTAAAAATAGTAAATTAACGTATTGGCAATATCGATTATTCCTTATAGTGGCTCTATCGAAGCCTATAATTATTACTTATTGTACAACTCTAATCTACAGCTCAAATCAACCGTTGTATAACGACTAATGCTATTTAATAAAAAAGAATTGGGGCAGTTATTTGTGTGCAATCACTGATTAATAGCAATATTCACAATACTAAAAAGTAGCGCATTAATTATTTCAAGAACTTACTATGTCTATTTATAAACAGGAAAATATACATAGACTTATGAGGACGCGTCGAAATTTTTCTAGTATATTCACCTTCCTACGGTGTTGGCCACCGTTGTTTCATCAATTGATGAATCTTTCGAATGCTAGAATATTTCTCATATTCTCGCATTCGAAAGATTAAGATGGAACAGTCATGTATTTTAAGTGATAATTTTTAAACAGGATAATTATATTGTTTAAAAAATATCACATAAAAAGCATTGTAAATGCAAAATGAAAAAGCTATACAAAGACTTTCTGTTCTGTGAGTTACACTAATTATGACTTTTTGCATTCAATTCTGTCTGTCAATCTTGTCCCGTGAGTCAAGGTCAAGACCAATGCATGACCATGAGCCATTTTGTCAATTATTTTTTCTACTATAATATTTTAATCAAAGTTTACATTATTTATGCTCTCATGAAAGTAGTAATTAGCTATCATTGAAGAAAAATGCGTTATAAAAAAAAATAACTTAAAAGTCACAGTCAACTGATAATTTAAAAAAAATGAAAATAGTCGTAAATGAATAAAATTAAGTGAAAACTTTTGATTGATAAGACAGCTTATTGCTTAATATTAAAGCAATATAAAATATATGGCACAAATTGCAATTGTTACCAAATAACCATTATGAGCAGGATATTATGAATGAATTATAGAACTACTAATCTAATTAAATAATCTTAAAATGTAGCATTCGTTTATACAAGAGCATTTAGCATAACTAAATAAATAGTCAGTGAGCGAATTCGTTCTCGTGGTATTCGGTTAGATGTAGATGGTTATATCGCGCTATTTTTTCAACCGAAGTAGGCCCAATTTCTAATCTATCTCTATGCCAATTGGTTCAATAATTTACGCTTAAACTATTTAGGATAGGAAGTTACTTTAGCATTTATTATACTAACTTCCTTCCGCATCCTCGAAGATTCGAAGATTCCTATTCTTAACATTTGTTAGCAACCACAGACAATAAACGATATTTATGGTCCATAATGGTTTATACTTGTTAATCTGTGAACGCGGCAACACTGGTCTGTGAGTGTGACAGTAGTCATTCCCGCCAAAAACAAAGGGACGACCATGTGGTCGTCCCTTTGAAAAATATCCGTTAGATATAGATTATTTATTCAAGAATAAAGGAGTTTTGGCAGTTATATCCAGGTGTTTTACTACTGCTCGCTATCACTTTTGACCGGGAATATAAATCCATATCAACATACATACACACACACACACACATTCACACACACACACACACACACACACACACACACACACACACACACACACACACACACACACACACACACACACATATTTACGGTTAGTTTTTAGTGAATTACCTACTTATTGTTATTCTTATTAGTTAGTTGGCACAACTAACTAACTAACTAATAAGAACTAATAAGCTAACTATAAGATAACTAATAAGCTTAAGCACATTTTGTATGTACCATTACAAATACTGTACTAGTTTTTTTTTTTTTTTTATGGAAGAGCGACTCCATCTGGCACAGGTGCACTATGCACTTAATAGAGGGAGTCAATCACCATGCTGTGACAATTATTGGTACCGAAATAAATAAATTTTGAAATTTGAAATTTTTTTGAAATTTTTTGAAATATCCATTTAGTCGTTTTTGGAGTAATAGGCACCCAAACTTTCAGGATTATTACAGTAACAATTTATTCAATCTAGTATTCACTTACAATTCTAGACGGAAGTTTACCTAAATTTCTAGGCGGAAGTATCTACTCAATTGCGGTACCTATACCAAAATCTTTGTTTATTCTTTTTCCTTTAAAAAAAGTGATCTTGAACACCCAAGCTCCGTTAAAGCCATTAGCCAAAGGTCGTTGGCAAAAACAATGATTGCTTTTCCTATTGACCTTTGCGAGGATCTTGATGTATTGAAACAAGTTGTACCATGTTAACGCTCACAATGTATGGAAATTTACAAGAATTGTTTTGCTTATTATTAAGCTTAAAGTGTTTTTATATAACTATTTTTTTTTAAATAATTGCATCAACTACGCACTGCCGAATCATTTTTCGTTTTCTATATGTTTCACACGATTTATTTCATTTAAGAAAAAAGCTTCAATAAGCAAACAATGACCGTTTTAATCAAAGGTATTTGGCAACTCCATTACGATTATAGTTTAAATGGAAAAGCTACTCAATTATTGCAGCATACACGCGTTGGATGTAACTATACTAATATTTATAACTTTTTAATTTTGCATTTTACAATGCTATTTTTATGTGATAAATATTTAACAAGAAAATATACTAGAAAAAAGCAACTAGTCTCATCCCGTCAGGGCGACATGAGACTAGTTGCTTTTTTCTAGTATATTTTCTTGTTAAATATTTATACTAATATTATACTAATATTATAAAGAGGAAAGATTTTATTGTTTGTTTGCATTGAATAGGCTCCGAAACTACTGAACGGATTTGGATGAAATTTGGTACACAGGTAGAAGATAGCCTGGTTATGAACATAGGATACTTTTATCCCGATATTTCCACGGGAACGGGAACTACGCGGGTGAAACCGCGAGCGGCCGCTCGTTTTGAATACAGATGAAGCATGAACCGGAATAATATCATAGGATGCATTTAATATATAATTGAGATATTTATTATTTAACACCAGTTATAAATATTAAACAAGAAAATATACAAGAAAAAAGCACCTAGTCTCATGTCGCCCTGACGGGATACGAACCCGCATCCTTGGGGGACTCCTAAGGATGCGGGTTCAGGCCGGACGGCCCAATGCACTAACCAATTATGCTACAGAGACCTATCAGGACACGTCGAATTTTTCTAGTATATTCACCGTTCTACGATGTTGGCCACCGTCGCTTCATCAATGAGAGAAATATCCTCGCATTCGAAAGAAACATCTTTACAGATGTTTGACTATCGATTAAGATGAAACAGCCATCTAATTATAACTTTTTAATTTTGCATTTTACAATGCTATTTTTATGTGACTAGTTGCTTTTTTTTCTAGTATATTTTCTTGTTTAATATTTATCACATAAAAATAGCACTGTAAAATTAAAAAGTTATAACCAGTTATAAACTTTACATTTTCTATGATTTCCACATTTTGACGGTAATAAATGAGTTTGGAACTGTTTTATTTATTAGATCTTCCATATTTAGGTACATATTTATGTTCAGCCGCTTCTACATTTTTACTTGTTTAAACTCTATGACCACAGATCACTTTCTAACGCGGAGCGCTCTCTTTATGTTTTCTCATTGTTTCGCACGATTTTACTTCCTACATTGTGCACTACTGGCTTTTTAATTGTTCTTTGATTCACGTCGTTAGACTTAAATTTCGACGATGCATATCACATGATAGAGCATGTGTTCGACGACAGTTAAAGATAATTCGCTTATCATATTATTATTAAGATGTTATTTTAATCTTGACGATGGTTATTAATACATATAACTACTAGGTAACAAGCACTGATATTGGTAATAGATTTTAGTATTTTTTTTAATATTCAACGGGGAAACGATTCTTTATTATATAAGGGACATGTATCTCCAGCTAACACACACAAAAACTCCTATTAATGAAGTTGTGGTTGCACCTAAAATATTACTGACACGTTTGATTGCTTTAAAATATGGCATGTCTAGAATTTCTGTATGCCTTATGAGGAAGCTGTAGACACACACATGTTACTAAGTAGTCATCATGCTATAGGTGGAAAAAAAGCGCGCCTCTCCCAGAATCTTTAAACACTGAGGAACTGGCTATCTTATGGCGTCAGATTTAGCTAAGATGGTGATAGCTAACTGTGGTAGACTTAAAATTAAACTTAAAATATCTAGAGAACTATTGTTAAACATAAGTGTAATTTATTTAACTAACTTCTATTTTATTATTGAGAATAAATTTGTAACAATAATAAAGTCAAAATAACAAATAATTATGTTCTTTCTTAAATGTTTTATAGCAACAAAAAGCTAATAGCAAAGCCTATTTATATTCTAAACAGGAACAGTTATTCGTGAAGCAATTAAAAAATCTCATAAGATCAAAACTATTAAAAGTTAATGAGTAATAACTTAGTTTTTTTCCAAAAGTCTAGGAATTAGTGGTGGCCTTGTATATAATGCATAATTATGCGTTCATTACGCAGTGGTAAGATCTGACTGCCTAAACGGAGATATATCGGGGATGTGAAATAATGCGTTTTGTTCGCAACCGAGCGCGTGTGAAATCGAATTATGAATAGGTAATGTGAATGTTTTGTTATTAGTTTGAATATTTCACAGTACGAAAACTTAACTGTTACTTGCCAAATAATGCTTTTTTTTTGTTAATAAGACCCTTTGTTTAACTATTTATTTATACTCGAAAGTTATACTACTATACTTGATTGGTTAGATTGGACCTGAAGAAACACAAAATAACTAGGTACCTTTAATTGAGTGAACCTTTAATTCTATGAAGTTTGTATGAGAAATTGGAACAATGTTAGGTACATGGCTCGTAAATAAAGTCATATCAGGGTTATTATGGTTAGTGCCCTTTGAAGACCTCCGTGGTAGAGTGGTACTACGTACACCGGATTCATCCCGGTAGGGGCAAATCTTTGTATAATTAATACGAGCATTTGTACCTGAGTCATGGACGTTTATAATAGTTCTACACCTAAATACTTATATATGTATAATTATATATGCATTTATATCCGTTACCCTAGTATCCCATAACACAAGCCTTACAGTGCTTACTTTGGGGCTAGGTTAATTGATGTGTAAAAGAAATTACTACTACTTCGCTGGCTCAGCGACCCGAAGTGGATCTTGGCCTCCGACATCAAATTACGCCATGCGTTCCTGTTTTGTACGAACACTGACCAATCGTGTACTTCCAGTTCCTTTAGTAAATGTAAAAAAAAAGCTTCCTTATAATAGTTTGAACACAAAAGCAGAGTTTAATGACTGTACTTAGTTTAGGCTTACCTTTACCTATTACATAATGTTCAGAATATTACCGTTTGACATTTAAGTTGTAAGCCGGACGCTAACCCGCTGTTTGCCGCAAATCCATATCTATTTATCGGTATTGTAATCGCAAATCGATCAACAGTAGGATGTATCAATCAATCGATTAAATTACCGATTTATTAGAAAGTTAATATGTTGCCTTTTTTCTCTTTTTACGTTCTACTTTAACAATCGTTTCGGACGTATCTAAGACAGATCTGGCCGTATATACAATGTAATTATGAGCTGTTTTAATAACAGGTTCAGTTATTGCTGGTTTATGTAATCTGTGTTGGAACATAACGGAATGTTTCAAAATGTACTTTAATAATATTAACCCTATTTAAAGTGTTATGACTAGTTTGGAATTTTAATATTATGAAGTTAAGAAACTATAATAAACATCTTGACGACCTTTAAATAAAGTTTGACTATTAGACTAATAAAAGGCTACAAACTTTCACTAAAACTTACTGTTACAGTTATTATGGATACTATTAGAGTTAAGTAAGTGAGATTATGGCCCGTAGTGATAATTTAATAGAAACCACTAGTCTCCAATTCGGTCTTGCTTTAAATAGAGGTAAGACGAAAGTCATGATAGTAGAGCTGAACATAACACTACGGTCATACTAAATGTAGCCAATTGCGAAGTAGTGTAACGGTACATCTACCCCGGTTTTACTATCTCGAACTTTGGAGGATGCAAAGACGAGATTAAGGGTCGTAGCGCTATTACCAGATCGGCAGTGGAGCAATTATGAAAGATTGGAGAGACAGGAGGATAACCAAGAACACAAAGGTCCGCCTAATGAATGAAGAGCCTCGTTCCAATCTTTCTGTACGGAGCCAAAATCTCGCTAAGACTCCAAGACCGCCTCAAAATCGATGCACTGGATATGTGGTGTTGGAGACAAGTGCTAAAATACCCTGGGCAGCGTTCCGCACCAAGTTATCCATCCTCATAGAACTTCACATACGAGATAGGTTACCGTCGATTGTGCAGTTGTGAATTCTGAAGTTCTTTGGGCATATCTTCAGAAACGAGGAATCGATGAAGAGGCTCGTAGTAGAAGGCCATACAGAGGGGAAGAGACCACGAGGCCGCTCTCCGACTCGTTGTATCTACCTCATAAAGAGAATTACGCAGTCGACCGTAGTACAGTGTGCCTCGTGTGTGCATAGAGGAAAAAGGAAATTTTACCGCCCTTGCTTAAGATGAGGCATTGGATGAGGAGTTGCATAGGATGCTTACCAGTTCTTCGCTGAAGTTGGAGAAGGTGGTTGTACCCGGCACGGATGTATCCATTTACTGCGACTCGTCAACGAGTACGCATAGACCATACCTGACTCCACCTTTTCGTCGCGTACACTTCGACAAACTGCATGGACTTACACCCATATTCTAAGTCGTTCCTCATTGAAAACCTCTTCGAAATACTTCAGTTCTTATTTGTTTAAAGTTTTAGTTTTAAGTTTTATTTCTTTCTTTTTGATTTTTTTTTTACTCCGTAGGGGGGTGATGTGGGGGTCGGAAGAGGTTTTATACCTAATTGTTTTCGACCTCCTACAAAATTAAAAATGATATAACAACTGCTTGTCAATCTTGACAGACAAATTATAAGTAGATATTTTCACAGAACGAATTTCTGATTATATTAATTGTACTTATTGCTTCCTCTATATATCATTATAAATATCGTGCACATAATTATATTACATACGTTGTAAATACATTGCAAACAGTTATATGCTACAATTCCATATTATAAAGTGCGGGATGAAAATCCCGTACAAGTGTTTTCGCAACGCTGAAAGTCACCAAAACTGGAGAGACATATCGCGCGTCGTGCGGCCGCCCTGGGGCCCGATTCTCGCGGCCTTGACATCTTGAATTCGACATTTTTATATCCTTAATTTCTTTATTAAAAATGTAAGTAAAATCTCTACTACGGTCAAAAACCTTTAGATTCAATTATCTTTGATAATCCTAAAATGTAGAAGATTGCTTTCAAAACAGATTTTTGACTACAAAAAATGTCGAATACGAGATGTCGAAGGCGCGAGAATCGGGCCCCTGGAAGCGAGTGGCGACGGCGAGCCGCAACCCTGTCCATCAACAGCAACGACCACTCTGTCAAGAGTACCTGACTGCGAAGAGATTGATAATACCACAACTAATGGACCATTACATGAAGAATGTCAAGTCTAAATAGATACATCAAAATATTGCGTCGAAGTAGAAGAATAACTAAAAAACAAACTCCTTTTTATTATCCAATACCAATTTCATTATAATTTAAGCAGTGGTTCAGACGATAAAAAGTAAAAAACCTAGATCTATTAATCATTTTGTAAATAAATCGAGCCATTTAAAAAGTACACATGAAAGGAAACCTTCCTCCTAAGACCGCGTATCAATGATCACATTTACCTAAATTGGAACACATTCCCATTGTCCCAGGTTTGCTAATTGCATGACATAAGTGTCTTAAGTGGGCCGAGGTCGGCTGTTAGTCATGTAAATTTCTTTGGACCTCATTGTCTTGTTATCTGCCTTTCTGCCTACGCGACACCTACGATACTGTACTACCTATAATTGTTTAAAAACATTCTAATGATTTGCGTGTGAAAGTTAAGGCTGCTAGTATTTTTGACTTTTGAGATTGCTTTATCATAAGTCAAAGTTAAAACCGTCTTTAATAAAATGATCTTGAAAGTTTACGATAAATTTTAAATAGAAAAATATTGGAAAAAATCAACTGAATTCTCAGATGACAGTCTCAGATGACAGTCTCGATAGCTCAGTGGTTACAACATTGGACCGGATTTCCAAAGGTCGTGGGTTCGTGTACCATCGATTCACTTATGGCTGAGTTGGTTTTTCCAATATTTTTCTATTTTAAGTTTATCATAAGTAAGTGTAAAAATAGCATTGAAAAATGCAAAAATTAAAAAATCATAAATGATCTTGAAAGTTTTAGCGCTCTGTCAACTTATTTCTAAATGTCTTAATTTGCCAGTTTAAACATTTTTAACCTTTTGAATATATTTTACTGTAATAAATACGAATCTTCTAAAAATGTTGATTCCGATATTAGTTACCGCTCCACGAAATTTCGTTGAAATCCTTTTAGAAGTTTTTGCAAGAAAAGTGAACTTACAAAAATTCAAAGAGATTTTATCTAGCAAAATATACGTAGTAGATTTTATTAGAAAAAACATATACAACAACATACATAAAATAGAACTGGGATGCAACCCTAAACAATGTACAAAGCAAGATATATCAAAATACAAATGACAATTTAAAAGCTTTTTTTTTTTTATTTTATTTATTTATTATTATACGGACAACAAAACAGATTACAATCAGAATTATATGTATAGGTACATTAAATAATTGTTAAGTGCTAGACTGTAATCCAAACTATGTTGACACATCATTTACAAAGTGATTTAACAAGTAAGATCTACTCTTCAAAACAAATTGATTAACTTAGACATTAATTTTATTTTAAACTTATTTTTTTTTAAATAATTTACTTAATATGTAGTTACACTTATGACAGCGAGCGGTATGGGCGTATGATGTGTTATTATGATAGATTTAGTAAATCTTTTAAATATTAAAAATGATTAAAAGATTAAAAATGTAATTAAAAAATTGTTATTCTAGAGAACTGCCTTCACTTTTATATTATGTGTACGACTACCAATAAAGCAATAAAAAGCAGAAAATGCAATAAAAAAAAAATATAACCATCAAGTTGACAAGCAATGAGCAGCATATAAATCAGTCCGATTATAGGTCATCAAACCAGCCGATCTGCGACATAATCGGTTACTTAAGCGTGGACAGAACTGGAACGGTTTCCTACCACCATTACTAGAAATGGGCACTTTCTCTGATGACGTAATGACTCCTGGATTATCCTACCGACGTAACTGTAAAATAATTGTATCAATTATATTAAATATACGGAGATATGAACGTGCTGGCGAAGAACAAGGTACAGTCGTCAGAGCATCAAGTAGGTTCATTTACGCTTTTATTAGCTAGGAACAAACGAGGCACTTCCCGGTACACCTAGAGTATTTTTTTATGAAGCAGTGTTTCAAAAAGTAAAGGATTTATAGAAACGTTTATATCACACTGTGTTTATTAACTTTATCAACTTTTTATGTAACATTTTATTTTATTCCATTAGTTATTAGCCAATGCGCTGGCGCGCGGTTTGATTCCCAAGATGATTTGGGCCCTAAATCTTTATATACCGTATATTTTACTTCATTGCTTATAATTTTTGTGGTGCAGTAGAGAGAGAGATATATTCAGTTTCAGAATCTAGCTCGCCAAATGTTAAGATAACGCTTTCAACGCTTTGTAACACTTTTTCCTTGACCTTTTCTGAAAACTTTTTTTTTTCATAGAAACATTTTGATTCCGGATTTGTCTCTTTCGCCACTTTATGTGACTTTTTGTGGCGCTTGCGCTTCCTGTTCTCTCTGTTTTCCTGAAAATTTTATATATTATTTATTTTAGTTATTTTTTGTAACTTGTTTTTGTTTATTAATAAAATATTAATAAATAATTGCACAAAATCACACCCACGTTAAGTTTCACAAATAACTTTGTTATGATTAACGGATAAACATACTTATATACGTTTTTTGTAAATACATACATATTAAACACCCAGACCAAGACAAATAGACATGTTCATGCACACAAATATTTTTCTTGTCCGGGGATTGAACCCGGGACCTCTGGCGCAGAAGGCGGATTTAGTACCCCTGCGCCAAACAGGTTGTTTATTGTACGCATAAATAAAAGTTCAACATATTTTCCACTGAAACGAACAGTGTAATTGCATGCAACATTTTTGCAAGTAGGAAAATGTGTAATCGCATTCCAGAGCGACGACCTTCGCCGACCTAGCCCAGCTGACCACTATAACTCTTTTACATGGGGTACCTACATTTACAAATATTGTGTTAAAAAAACAGTTAACTAACTTCTTAATAAAAAATTGTTTTGCAATTAATAACAATGTGCAGGAGGTACGTACTTTGCCGAGGTATGGTGTTATTTCGAAAATCATCGTCGGGCATTAAGTTAGTGATATGAGATTTCAAATAAGTGGCAGATAAAACGGCTAGCAAATATTATTTTCTTTTATTTTTCACGATAAATAGAAGTATGTAAAACAGCAGGCCGAGATCTTGGTCTCAATATTACTACACGACCAAAACAACTAGGCGCATGAAAGGAATGCGATTTCGTATTTTCAAAGCCCGTATCCCGCCTTTTTCATTGCATTTACCTAACTAACTGATTTATTAGCACTACAGGGATTAACTGATTAATTAGCGCTTCTTGAAGTTTTGGTTTTCAGTAAGTTATTTTATGGTTTTAATAGCTGTCATGCGCCTAAGTGTGGTGGACGTGTAGTAGAATCATTTCTTATATAGAAAGCAAAAAAGGTTTTTCATGTCTCATATTCTGAAAGTAACTCATAACTTGCCTAAAATGCGGGTTGAAAGTGATATGTGGCGGCCCTAGGGCTGTAATAAATTTGAAAAAAGAATAGGGGGTGTCATGTCAAATCGATATCTGTAATCTCTTTGGATTTTTATTTACCAAAGGTATGTAGGCAAAGGCACAGAAGCCTATACAGCTTATTTTGCTACATTATAAAATAATTTTGTAACATTTTTCTTATTAAATATTTTTTTAGAATATTCTGTTTGTTTTTACTTTCCTCATATTCAAAATGAAAAGTAGAGTGTTTACTTCGGGTGTATGGACCCATAACAGTCTCGAACTATCGGCGCCCTCACTTCGTTCGGGCGCCAAAACACTCGACTGTTATGGGTGTCATACAGCCCTTGGTAAACAATCTACTATTAAATCCCCGAGGTATGCAACCTCTTTGCTTGGATACATTTTTATACGATTGTCAATTGTTTATTGGCGCTTGTTTCAATATTTATCTTATTTAACATGGAGAGTTCTGGGAAAATCATGCAAAAACGGTTATGTTAAAAAAATCGTTAACTTATTTACGACCTAAAAATCTAAATAAGAGTTGAAATTGATAAGCTTAGCTTACGGTCGAAGGTAAAGAGTATGATTGTTGGTATATTGTAAAAAAAAATGTAATTTGCCCTACATACTGCCCTTCGTCCAAGACTGGTTGGTTTGCACGTAACAACGCCTTGAGACAGGTGTTACAAATGTTTTTATTGCATTAAGTCCTCACGTAGTCGGCCCACACCGGTTAAATCATAAGGACAAATCTGGTTTAATCGACATTTTGTAATCAACTAGCTTTGTAAAGTGTTTGGTAACTCATTTCTTTGTTGATACTATTTCTTGAATTTTAACCTGAAAATCAGCTTTGGAGTTTTCAGTCTTGTTTTGTATGCAGATTTGTCAATTTAACTGTTAAGTTACGAATTATTTATAAGTAAGCTTGGTTTCAGTTATCAGTTTGGTGGTATGAAAAATATGCAGTACATTAGTATGTATACATACAAAGACTAAAATGTATGTATTACATACATTTGTAGTCATAGTAATTAGGAAAACACTTCTTCCTCAATTTTTTTTATGACCGACTGTTAGCCTTCATCATACCTGATGTTGATAAGGCTGAAGATGGAAGTGAGCCTCTCCCGGAATCCTCAGCCACTGAGGAACTGGCTATCTTATCTAAAAACTGCCGGAACACAACAATGCTGAAAACATTGTTGTCATGGCGTCAGGCTTAGATAAGATGGTGGTAGCTATCCAGGCGGAATTACAACAAGTCCTACCACCAACCAAACCGAATACAATATGTACCCCCGATGAGAATCGAACCCGGGACCCCTGGATCTGATACCGGTGGTTGTACCACTAGACTACAGAGGCGGTTAAATTTTTGAGGAAACAATTACAAAAGTGATGCTGAAAGAACTTTCACGTATTAAAACTCATTTTGTCATTTATGGTTATTTTTCTATTTAATATTTACCATAAGTATAAAAATAGCATTGAAAAATGCAAAAATTACATAATCATAACTCATTTTGTCATTTTGTTCGGATTTTTGAATTCTGGATATATCGGAGCCTTTGCAATAAGTGCAAATATTTTTTTGAAATTCAATATCATCAGACACAAACACAAAGACAGAAGCACAAGCACTTGTATCGTTCAAAGAAGCTACGCCATCAGTTTACAAATCCTACGGTGGGAGACCTCTACTATTAATATTTTGTCTTTGTGATTCTGACATACACTTACGTCAAATTTACATCACCAACGGCCATCCTCATCGTTTATTCGTGACAGGTATCGATTAATTAGTCGTGTGTTCCGTAGATCATCGCGTGCGTGACTCGATCGCCGTGTGTAATCGATTATCGAATGGGATGAGTAACGATACTTAGGTACGATCAACTGATCTGATCGTGCTAGTGGTGTTAATCGAGCGTTTTCTAATAGAATTCGTCTAGTGTTCGATTATAAAACGAACGCTTATTAATTTACATATTTTTTTATATTGCCTTTTATTTTTGATTATATTTGTTCCAATGATTGAAATTCAAACTGATTTCAAAAATCTATTTCTGTATCGAATCGATGAATAAATCAATATGAAACACAACTTGGTTTCTATGCAATAAAAATTTACAATATTAATTTATTCAAACATATTTACAAAATCGAAATGTCACAATATTTCATTGTTATTTCTCTAAATAAAAATAACCTTTCACTAGCAAAAAATTAACACAATACCTAGTGATTTGGTCGCGTTAGCGGCGCGCGCAGCGGGACATGTTCGCGCCTATTACGTGCTGTTGGTTGGTTACATATTATGTAAATAGTGTTCGATTGTTTGCGCAACGCACTGGACTGTACAAGTCCGATTGTTTGTCTGTGTTGATTAGTTGTTGTGTCCGTTTTTAGTGTAAGAACTTTCGGACGGAGGTTTTTTGTTCCTTGGTTACTTCTGTTGTTAGATCAAGTTAATTTTTTTTTTCAATATTTCATAATCATAATCATAATCACAACATTTATTTAGTACAGGCGAAGGACATACAAGTGATTTTAACATAATACAATAAAAAAGATACTTAACAAAAAAAAATACTTAATTTTAAGTTACAGTATTGAATAAATTGTCCCACGGCTGCACTAAAAGGGACCTAGTTCAGCATTGTGTCAGTATTACACTGACGCTGGTTTTCAACTAGACCGCTTTTAGTTTATTGACACCTGGATGTCATATACATAAAAATGTATAAACAATAGTGCAGATGTGCGATTGTGTGTGTGGTTTTACATAGGTATGTTTGAATGAGAATGTTTGTGCGTGTATGTGTACGTGTGAATGTGTGTATTCATCTCTGTGCGTGCGTGTGAAAGAGTGTTATTATATCTGCGCGTGTATCGTTAAATGTAGGACATATCGATATTAATATTTCCCAGCTCCCGCTGCGCATCGGTAAGATGTTGTCGTAAACGTTTTCTAAAAACATATATAGAAGTACTATTCCTTAAATTATATTAAACGTTGTACTCGTAGCATATTTTTAAGCAATTGTTTTTTGAAATAACTATAATTTGTATACTTATATATATTTTTTTGTGCAACGATAGTAAAGCATCGGTTCTTTTACATTGGCTTTTCTGAGAAACTTTAGTGCTTTGATCATTGATCAAACAGCGTCTGTATACAATACAATTAGCCTTCAAAGAAACTACGGTATACCTATGGCTTTATTTTCCATTCTATTTCTCTTCTGCGGTATTACACGGAGAAACACAATATGAATAACTACATGCATATATATATATAGACAGGGTGGGAAAAATTTATGGGCCCTGGAGAGGAAATACCTAAAATCCTTAACTCATTTAACTGAAAGGAAACATTCCTTTATTTTCTAAAAGAAAAAATATTATATGATGTAACAAAAAATTTACGGTTTTCGCAATATTTCCTTTATCTGTACTATAAGACGTTACTTAGTACCAAATTTCAAGATTCTAAGTTCACGGGAAGTACCCTATAGGTTTTGATTCCCGTGCGAGTTTCGAAAATTTGCAGCATAAACGGCTGTATCTTTTGATTGCTTTGGCTTAGAAGTTTGATTTTTTCACAGCTCCAAGGGACAGTAGACCTGAGTATTAGATATAAATTTCTAACCTCCACGCGTTTATGAGAAAAACAGTCTTGACAGACGGACGGACGGTCAACGAAGTGATCCTATAAGGGTTCAGTTTTTTCCTTTTGAGGTACGGAACCCTAAAAATGCATAATGATAAATTTTAAATAGAAAAATATTGGAAAAAAACAACTCGGCCACATGTGAATTCTCAGATGGAACTCGAACCCACGACCTTTGGAAATCCAAGGACGGAAATGCAAAGATATTCCTAGCATTGATGTGACAACGCTGGCAAAAAGTAATACTTGCGGCCATTCGCGGTTTCACCTGCGTGGTTCCTGTTCCCGTGGGAACATCGGGATAAAAATTATCCTCTATTCATAACCAGGCTATCTACTATCTGTGTACCAAATTTCATCCAAATCCGTTCAGTAGTTTCGGAGCCTATTCAATGCAAACAAACAAACCATTCCTCTTTATAATATTAGTTTAGACTAACAATTTGTCGTATAAATTATGGCAACAGCTATTTTTAAGCTTTTGAAACGGCAGAACTTTAAAAAGTGGAAAATAGTACATTACTGCAGCGGTCAGCAAAAGAGGCATTGATGGACGAACGTGTAAATGTGGGCCGAGACGAAGCCTAGTTGTGGCCAAGGCTTGTATAGTACTTTTCTTATATAATGCGCGGAAATTAAAACTACTTTTTGAAATCAGACAAACAACGAACAACAATATTTTTTCCCGCGTAAAGTTGTTGTTTATTTTTTTTTAAAACAGCTTTCTATTAGCAAGCCAGTTCGAAATTTAAATAAAATCTTTGATTAGTTACCTCCTTGGTTGCCCTGTTTCGGAGTAAAAGATCGTTCCATTTTTAAATTACACGACAGATATGAGTTTCCTATGTAATTTATTTGGCCGCTAAACACGACAGATATGGATTTTCATACAACTTTCGCCGGCCGCTGCTCGCATGTATGTGGCCAGTACAGCAATATCGATTTATCTCGAAGAAGGTTGTCAAAATAATGCTCATATTTCCAAGAATGTTTGAGAAAACAACATTTTATATCTAATAATTGCACAATAGCTCTTTGAAACAATCATCTGTTGATCAAACTTTTTGTGAGCTAAGGTTAACAGCTAGGTAATTTGATTTGGTAAACAAAAGATCTCAATTGCTGAAAATTGCTACTGTTGGTAAATTACACATAATGACTACGTCGAGTGTGGTTCGCGCGATATCGCGGGTCGAGACTACATGGTCAGTGAAACTATTCATTTATTGAAAGACCAAAAGGAAGGAATGAACGAAAATGAAGGTGATGATGACTAGACTATGCTAATAAGTTAAGCCACCGATTATACTTATACTAGCGGATCCTCGCGGTTTTACCCGCGTGGTGCCCGTACCCGTGGGAATATCGGGATAAATATAGCCTATGTCACTCGGGAGAAATGTAGCTTTCTAATGGTTTAAGAATTTTCTAAATCGGCCCAGTAGTTCCTGAGATTAGCGCGTTCAAACAAACAAACTCTTCAGCTTTATAATATTATTATTAAGTATAGATATTAAACTGAAAAGTTTGTACGTTTGTTGAAGGCTGACTGTCTGGCTATTATTTGAATTGGTATTGATGAAATTAAAAGTTAAATTCATGGACAGGTTTTGGTCATATATAAATAAAAATAATAAAAAATAAGGATGAACATGACGTGAATTTTGCTTTATAATTAAAAAAAATACTTTCATTCTTCATTCAGTCTCACCATTCATAAAACCGAGTATTCACTCTATGAATTAGTATAGTAGTGAGCAGAGGTAGTTATGCGTAATCTGGTAGAGCATTCCAAACTTTTATTTATGAAACTCAACAACAATCACAAACAAATCACAAACAATTCTAACAATTCGCTTTTTTTGTGTCCATTTATTCGTATGATTCGAATGATTTTAAAGTTTAAATAATTTAAACACACTTATTAAATAGAACGATTGATCTTAATTCTTTTATCCAGTCTCTACACGTATCCAAAAATATAATTTGTCTCAACAGTATGGCTAACCATGAACATACTAGTTATACGTTTTTATTTTTTTTACATAGTTTGAAGTGTAACAAAAAAACTTGCAATCATTAACAATCTCTTTTTTTTTACTTTTTTTGTTCACGACGGGGAGACTCTTAATTTTCATGCCTGATGTTAAGTATTGATAAGGCTGAAGATGGAAGCGAGCCTCTCCCGGAATCCTCAACCACTGAGGAACTGGCTATCTTATCTCTAACTGCCGGAACACAACAATGCTAAAAACATTGTTGTTATAGCGTCAGACTTAGATAAGATGGTGGTAGCTAGCCAGGCGGACTCACAACAAGTCCTACCACCAACCAAACCGAATACAATATGTACCCGCTGGGAATGGAACCCGAGACCCCTGGGTCTGATACCGGTGGTTGTTGATACCGGTATGTTACCACTAGACCACAGAGGCGGTCCACGGAGGACACTGTAACCCTAACACTGTAACCCTAGTTTGGAAACTTTATTTTTTATCGAAAACTATCGCTCTGTAGTTTTCATATATCCATCGACTGCTTTACCGACATGAGCAGTGCAGTGCATCTAAAAGTTTTTGATAACTTTGGTAGTTATCATCTCGTTCTAGAGGTCCGTTGTCTTTGCCACACGTCACCCACTGCTTGGTTTGCTAGGTTGGCTCCCCCAAGGATCTCGCCTGCATCCAGCGGCTTTCCGCGACCGCGCACCAGATCTTCGGTCCACTTGTTGGGGGTCTACCCACCGAGCGTTGTCCGGTGCGCGGTCGCCTTTCTAGAACCTCTTTACCCCGACGGCCGACGGTTCTCCTCGCTGTGTCCCTCCATTGCCACATCAGCTGAGCAATCCTTCGAGCGACGTCAGTAACTTTAGTTCTCATCTCGTCTAGGGGTCCAACCTTTAAAATAAAAACAAGTGGTAATAAAGTGGTCGTGCGTTAGTTTGCAGTTTGGGAGCCTCTGTCTAATGCTCAATTCAGAGGAGCAATCACATGTTGCGTCACACGTGCTTATTGTATCGGAGATTCCATGCTTATTTGCTTTGTAATATTTTCACACACGTTTTCACTCGAGAAGGCCGCGTTGGGAAACTGGCTAAGTCGTATTTTTATAGGTGTTAGATGTTCGTCTGATGTTGCGGCTTTGTTTCGGGGTTGTTGCATTACACGATGTTGCTAAATGCACCTGTTTTATTAAAGATTTAGCTTAAGGCGCTATTCGACTAAAGCCAGATATTAATAAGAAAAATCCACGCGCACTTCGTAATAAATAACTGTAGCGATTAAAGAAAAAATTAAATTACACGATGCTTAATATTAGTGGTGTCCACAAATTAAACCAACTTCTAAAAGTATATGTAACCCAATTTGAGAATAATCTTGAATTTTCGTATTTTTTGAGGTCCTTTCGAAAAGAAAAAGTGTCGAGGCAAAATCATAAAATCGTGTTTCTTGTACATTACACATCTAGATAAAAATATGAAGAATTGTATATGTTATAACCAGAATTGTGACATCTTTAACTTTTATATTAAAAAATTAATACTTTTCCGTATAGCGTCTTGCTAGAATCTACTAATAACATTAGATTAATTTCATTAACTATAAGATCGTAAAAGAATCCGTCCATTACTGATTTATGTTTAAGTTGTCACTAAATTGTAATAATATTATTAATTTCTTAGAATTTTCCGTGTATGTATCTGTTAAAATTGAGGGAAGAAAAAAATTCAAAAAAATTATGTGAATACAAAATATCAAATAGGTTGCCTTAGAATTCAGAATAATAGAAAATTGAGTGTTAGGTCAATGAAAAAATGAATTGCTTAGAGAATCTGCGTATCAATCAAATATCTGAGTATTTTTGTATACATACCTAAATAATATGTATTTTTTTTATAAGGTTATATAGCAATTTTTTTCCAGATAATTTTCTTACCACCTTTTTTAGACACCTTTATATGTAACTCTTATGTGGTTGTTTAAATTTCAATTTTTCCTTTTCCAGGTAAGTACCACCGTCTACTGAAGGTCGATGTGAATTCTCACCACATCTCCATTTAGATGTTCTAATGAGGGTTTTGACGAACTATTTGCTGGATAAGGCGAGGTAAATTAGCTTAAAGTCTGTGAACCGGTTGATTGACAAAATTGCACTCAATTGCGTAAGTATTAAGGTTGTTTCACACTGAGGATTTTTATACTACCTTTGGCAATTTTTATTATTATTAACGAAAAATTGTGTTTTAGGAAACACACGAGTTTTACTGCTACATTAGTAATAGTTAACTGAAAACTTAATAATAATAATACAAATCACTTATTTACAGTTGCAAAATGCAGCCATACTAAACAATTGCCGAACAGTCTGTAAGTTCCTACAATTCGATGACCACATTCAAACATAAAAAAAAAACATTTAGGTACTTGGCCTTGTCCCGTAAATGACATAAAATACCAGCGTACTTTATTGCACATAATAAGAATACAAAGAAAGCAAAACAGACAGTAAAAGGAAATACACAAAAGGCGGCCTTATTCCTAGGTAGCAATTTCTTTTAGGCAACGAGAGCAATTTCTTCCAGGCAAAAGAGTAGAAGTTACTTGTAAAATATTGTAGCTATGTTTATTTTGTTGACTAAGTCTTCATTGTGACTTTATTTCAATTAAAAGCAATTTTTTTATCATGATCTATAGCTTGTAGAACCTACTATGTTCAGCGTTAGATAATTTATATATATATATATATAATTGGCTTCCTGCATTCCTCAAGTAAAATGAGGAAGGAATACCGCCGATATCATTTAATGTATACTTGAGATAACTAACTCACTCAAAGTGGTCATTTAACTAGAAAATGCAATTAAAAATTTTTTACTGAAATGCAATTTAAAAAAATACGTATTACGTCTACCTATACGTAATCAACGTTACTTAGTTTATTAAATTTCTTTTCTCATAATTTTGCAATGCATAATCTAATCATAAGCGTTGCTATGAACATAGTGCCATGTTGTCTAGCCCATAAGGCTTCGTCGTCTGCCACCGAGACCTTTAGACCGTTTTCCGGTGATATTTAAAACCAGTTTTCAGTGCACTATAAGGTTATACCGGTGATTTATGTCGAACATAATAAACCTATCTTTTAATAGTTATTTTTTCAACAAACACGTTAAAATATAGCTATGCGTATAAAATGTTATTGATTCTACGATATCAATCAATGACGTGAACGTCAATAACAATTGATTGATTAAACAGACCTAGCTGCAATCGTGAGCGTTTTTTAGTTATATTGATCGACCGTTATTTAACTTTGTTTAATATTATTTTTTACTACACACCGTAAAACA
Source organism: Chrysoteuchia culmella (assembly GCA_910589605.1). Classification (NCBI taxonomy): domain Eukaryota; kingdom Metazoa; phylum Arthropoda; class Insecta; order Lepidoptera; family Crambidae; genus Chrysoteuchia; species Chrysoteuchia culmella. The sequence goes on from OU342649.1 coordinate 1,224,526, forward strand.
AGTAAGAAGTTTTATTTGATATCTATTATTTGATGTGAGATTGAAATCTTATACACAAAACAAGAATGAAATACACAACACATAAAATTTTTTATTAGCATTTACAATCAACAGAAATCGTGAAGACGCAGAAATATAAAAAGCTTTGAAAAATAGCCTTAATATGGAGGATAAAAAGTTTAACAGTATAATAATCTATAGTGTACTAATAAAACAATACCGTGCCTGACTGACAGACAACGCACAGTCCAAACTGCTGAAGCTTATTTAACACATCTACCAGTCTCAACAAAAAAGGGTTGTCTGGAAGAGATCACTGCTAAACGATAAGGCCGCCCCTTTGTACAACTTATCGTATTATTGTTTCCATGTATGTTTCTGTTCTGTGTGTGCAAATAAAGTATTATCTAATCTTATCCAATCTGAAATTTTGCATACAGGATCCTTTAACAAAAATAGTTTTAACGAGTACTAAGAATGGATTTTTGATATTCGCACGGGATAGGGAATTACGCAGGTGAATCCGCGGGCGGCCGCGAGTTTTGTCTAAAACGATCCATCGACGATTTTCTTACAATGATCTCACTCCAATAAGGGAAAGCCTACATAGTAGTGATTTACAGTAGGAAACAGTAAAATACGAGTTGTATCTAAGACTATATCTAAGGCTGACTTACGGCCGAAATTAATAACCTATTTGTAGATATGGATAGGTTCATCTAAGATAGTTGCCTAGGATACTGCCTTCGTTGCCTAGCAACCGTCTTTATTTTCGGCATATTAACAAAAATATCCTAGGCAACTAGCTCAGATAGCCCAACCCATATATAAAGGTAAATAGATAGGTTATTAATTTCGGGCGTTGGACTATATCTAAATCAGTTGCCACAGTTTCGTTCCGTTAGATAAAAGATAAGGGGGAGGGGGAGACGAGCGATTTATCAGGTTCAGGATCAGAGGGATTAAAAAGGACGCAAACGCAATATTACTAACTGAATTCCCTTACAATTAATTTAAATGTTTATCTTCTATGGAGTTTAGAACTGTGTCAGTGCCGGTGTAGCAGAATTTGCTTTAAATTTTTTGAAGGCAAGAAAACTTATTAAAACCAAATTCCAAAGGAAACAAACAAATATATGAATTTTTCTTAGCAATTCACTTAGCAATATTGCGTTTCCGTGCAGAGCTAATAGCTTTGTAATTAAAACTGTAACACCACTAAATTAATGGGATCAACTGGGCGAATGCGTTTGGCATTCTAGCGGCGCGTCTCAGCTGCAGCGGCCTCGCTTGCAACAGACATGCAAATGCAATCGGCGAAAGCTACGCGACAGAATGCCGATGCATTTGGCCAGGACTCCGGCCAAAAATCCCTTGACATGCACGTTGGGTAGTTGCGTCACATTTGATTGACAAGAGTCGAGTGATATGCATCTTTTATTGGTAAACGTCGATGGCTTAGTTGGTAGCCCTGCCTACTGTACCAGGCGGCTGGTGGTCAACCCCGAAAGTTACATACGATAATCAGACGAAGTTCGACAATCGATCGAAGACTATTCACCCGCATTAACTTCAGTTTCTTCGTGATCATGGCGCATGAAACTGAGCCGATATATCAGGGACTCGAAAACACATACAATCATATGATTTTGTAATTTTTGCATTTTTCAATGCTATTTTTATACTTATGGTAAATTTTAAATAGAAAAATATTGGAAAAAGTTAACTCGGCCACAAGTGAATTCTCAGACGGGAATAGAACCCGCGACCTTTGGAAATCCGGTCCAATGCTCTAGTGCATTGTAAGTAATGTAGAGCATTGGACAGGATTTCCAAAGGTCGCGGGTTCAGTAAATTTTTTCCAATATTTTTCTATTCAAAATTTACCATAAACATACAATCATCCCGTTTTTCCTAATAATGTTAGACGAAATTCGTTTAGATTCAAGACTTTATCAGCATCAAAATTGAGTCCAATATTTGGTATGACAACAAACATCCGGCTGTCGTTTTCCGATTTTGTAGTAGACCCCCAGGCTTCAGGGGTTCGAACTTGGGTACAGTAACCATTTGTTGATCATTCGTAAATTCTCTGTGTTCTATGTGACATTATTAATATTTGTAATATCTTCGTTCTCCAACGAGTCTCCAATGAGTCTTCACCCGAAATACAAGTTCAAGCCTTTTATCTTGGAATCAGACGTAATTACCCACCACTAGAAGTTTTCTTAGAAATAAAACAACTTACATTTAAATTAGCTGATCGCTTAGAATAGTCATTCAACATTATCTGTCATGTAACAATAGTTTTAAAATAAGCAAATTGTTTCCGCTCTTAAAGTCAGGCTTTAAATAGCTTTTGAATGCCACTTATGTATAATTTACAAAGGGCCTTTAGACAACAGTTATATTATCGTAACCGTGGGCTGTCTGTGAGTCACGGTGACCGCCGCCCACCAATAGCGTAAAATTGCTACAATTTCATCGATATCAGTACAGTACAAGCTATCTCAGCTTTAGAAAGGATCGGACCAAGGCCCGCTTGCAAAGGACATGGTAACAACGCTATAGAGTCAACGTCGATTACTTTTAAAGTTCTTCAATGAACGTTGCAAGGAATCTAAAATTTGGTTCGGTAGTTATTAATTTTTTTCTTGATGTCTAAAATAAATACCAGATGTGAGAATAACATATTGCTGTGTGGATGCTAAAGGCGGTGAAAGCAAAGTTGCTTCTGTGGTCTAGTGGTACATCCACCGATATCAGACCCATGGGTCCCGGGTTCGATTGCAAGCGGGGGTACAGATTGTATTCGGATTGGTTGGTGGTAGCACGTGTTGTAAGTTCGCCTGGCTAGCTATCACCATATTATCTAAGACGGACGCCATAACAATGACGTTGTGTCCCGGCAGTTAGAAATAAGGTAGCCAGTTCCTCAGTGATTGAGGATTCCGGGAGAGGCTTGCTTCATCTTCAGCTTTATCAATAAAATCGTCGCTCATAAAAAAGTGAAAAGATTAACTTTACACATCCTTTGATCTGTTATAGTTCGTTTTCCTCAGTCAAATATGATTGGAATGTACGCAGAATGAACTTGGCATCTTGTCAGTAACCAAGGTCTCAGTGAATGTTGTAAATCAGGCTTTTTCAATTAGATTAAAAGCTTATTTACTTAGTTATGCTACATATTTTTTGTTTTCTACCAAGATATCAAGATATCAAAAGCTTATTACGTACTTACATACCGAACAGAAAATTGTAGCAAATCGATGTTCATTTACTTTATCTTCATTATTATCATCAGCTATTTTATTGTCCCAACTGCGGTGGTTATAAATATTAAACAAGAAAATATACTAGAAAAAAGCAACTAGTTTCATGTCGCCCTGACGGGATTCAAACCCACATCCTTGGGAATCCCGCCCAATGTACTAACCAATTATGCTACAGAGACCTATGAGGTACTGGCCTTTTATATGGGTGGATAAGGAGAATAGGCCACTACTCACTATGAGGGCCTAATGGGGGTTCATGAGTTTTAACGACTGCAAATACAACTTTAAATTCTTATTTAATGAGGAAAATCCGGAGTGCCCTACCTGTCTCTAAAGTAAAAGAAAACTGTAGTCGCGTGAACACAAGCAATTGAAACCGCCTCTGTGGTCTAGTGGTACAACCACCGGTATCAGACTCAGGGTTTCCGGGTTCGATTCCCAGCGGGCGTACATATTGTATTCGGTTTGGTTGGTGGTAGGACTTGTAGTAAGTCCGCCTGGCTAGCTACCACCATCTTATCTAAGTCTGACGCCATAACAACAATGTTTTCAGCATAGTTGTGTTCCGGCAGAGAGATAAGATAGCCAGTTCTTCAGCGATTGAGGATTCTGGGTGAGTCTCGCTTCGATCTTTAGCCTTATCAATAGTTTACATCAGGTGTGATGAAGGCTAAGAGTCTCCCCGTCGGTCATAAAATAAAATATATAAGGAGAATAGGCCATTACTCACCATGAGAGCCTGGTTCGTGAGTTTAACGACTGCAAATACAGCTTTAAAGTAAAACAAAGCTTTTGTATATAGCGTGAACACAAGCAATTGAAACGAGTGTATTGATAATAACGTTACATAATGCATGTGAGATCGCCGGACATCGCGTGCTCCGCCGCGGAAGATGACCGCGCGCGCACGCGACATTCCGCCCCCGATGTTATGCGATCACATGTGACGGACTCGGCTTCCAATGATGCAGTGAAAGAAGACAGTTTTTTTTTATTTCTTTCATCTCATAGCTTTTTCCTCATAAGTTTATCTTTATGAACTTGCTCTTCTTAGGCTTTGTTAAAAAAACCTTGCGACTTGCTCTTTATCAGCTTCAATCGTATGAACAATGAGTTAGGAAATAAAAAAGAAAATTCCGCTAGACCTTTCATTGATATTGTAAAATAACTAATATCACTAACTGACATGATTTAGGACTGAAAATGACAGTAACAATCGCTTCCGAATGTATGATTTTGTATCAAGTCAAGCGTACACATTTGGAATAGTACTTACGTGTAAGCTAGCTTGTTTTTTGTTTGATACTTAATAGCATTTGGGAATTTCAAATACTCTACGGAACCTCAGTTCCTTCCACTGATATCATTACATTACCTGACAGTTTCTATATGTTAATTTGAGCTTGATCATTGCACTTCATCCATCATACACATCATCGGTGCTCGATCGACGTAACAGCTTCACACATTTTATCGAGATAGCCGCGCTGCGTCCGCGCCGGCGCAGTTTGCAAATCATCATGCCAAAAGTAATGACTCTCCATTCTCATTAAGGATTCCGACAAATGTGACTTTCGTGAGCATAATGTAACTTTCACCGAATTTCCGCAGCGTAATAACTTGTGTAACAATATAACATTTTTGATACGCACGTTTGAGGAAACAATGGAAGGCAGCCTTAAAATGTTTATTGTTATTAACTGGAACTGTTGTTAGCATAATTTATTATAATTATTGTTATTTATTTCGTTATGACTGACGTGATGTGTTAATGATGATTATCTTTACATTAATTCTAAAACCGCTTATGGCTTAAGACGTACCTAACTAAAATTATGAATTTTGTTAAAAATGCCTATTTGTGAGAAGAAGTCGGAGCGTAGTTGAAGTTCATTTGAACAATATTAAACAAGAAAATATACTAGAAAAAAGCATCTAGTCTCATGTGCTACAGAGACCTATGAGGACACGTCAAATTTTTCTGGTATATTCACCTTTCTACGGTGTTGGCCACCGTCGTTTAGTCAGTGAGAAGGACATCCTCGCATTGGAAAGAAACTTTTTTTTTTTAATGTTTGAGTATCGATTAAGATGAAAAAACCATCTAATTAGTTGTTCTTTTCTAACTAGTTGCTTTTTTTCTAGTACCTATATTTTCTTGTTCAATATTATTCAAATAAAAATAGCATTGTAAAATGCAAAATTAAAAAGTTAGGTGTAGTTAGTTAAGTTACGGTGCGTAAAACCCGCCAAAACAGGAAAAGAGCCCCGCAGCTAATTTTTGTTAGTAATAGTGTCATATTTTCAATTACAGGATATAGTGGCAAGTACAAGAGTTCTGTGCGACGTGATAACACGTCGTAATATGTGTAATGATGCACTTTCTCTTGCGACATGACCCTGGCAACTTGAAGTCCGGCTACAACTTGTTAATCGACTCCATAGTGCAAGGCCTGTGTTATGGGAATACTGATATTGGTTTTATCACACGCCCTCCATAGTATCTCTACGTTACGACAGCATTTATAACTCTATATTTAGAAAATGTTAATAACATGCTAATCTTTCTATAAAAAGGAAGAGGAAGGCATAAAATATTTTCTAATCGATCGATGTTACCAGATTTTATTTCCGTTCTGTAAGTAGTTATTGCTAAAATAACAAGAAGAAAAATGAGATTTAAAACGTTTATGTACACATTCACAAAACATTAAAGTAACTACTTAAAATGATTTGTCGCCAATATTGTCATGTGCGTTTCTTAAAAACACTTAATCAAAACCTTTGATGAAAAATACGAAGGTTATCTTTTTTCACGAATATAATGAATGCAGTGGGTGAAATACGTAACATTTTGTGAGGGAAATTTAAAACTACAATAAAACGCACATAAAGTGTAAAAATAACTATAAAAAAAAAGTCAATAGCAAAAAGCCTATAAAAGCCAATTAATCATGTGAACAAAACAAAACGGCGCTAATTATCCAATATGGCCGTCTGTCAAGGCCAACTGTCAGTGAAAGCGCGCGAAACAGATGAGTATCGATCGTACTCGATTGTTCAGTGATCGATTTGCCGATGCAAAGGTCGAGGTCGACATTGACTTAGATTAATAAAGCTTTATTGTTTTGGAGATGAAATTGATATTATGACGCTAATCGTTGTTTAAAACATTATAGAAATTGAATTAAAGAACAGCAAGAGTTACAAAGTAAGTTTATGTAAAGAATTTCATTAGAGATATTAGCTTTGTTGTAAATGCAATGATGACTTGCGTGAACACATATAGAAGTAACTTACAGTTAAAACAAATCATAAAACAGCTAGAAACATAAATTATGAGTGTGTACATTAGAGCATACCTATATTTAAAATAAAAAGAATTTGCGTTACTCTATTTTTTTTTAATCTAGAACATGATAAATGGTATGTCTCCTATGAGCCACTCTAAGGGCCACTGTCAATGAACACATTTAGTGCTAAATATATTTAAAATCATATTGCTATTCAGTCATTCGTTTGAAGTCAAAAGTGACAGAGCGGTGTTTTAAATATGTTAAAATCAGTTCGTGAAAGTCCGCCTCAATCTTAAGGATTATTTAAACACATGTTAGTAAGACAACTTTTACGGATATCAAACACGCTATATTTCCACGAACTAAGTTGTAATTGTCCGTATTTTTAGGTTTTTTAGGGGTTTTTTGATTTTCCCGACGTTTCGGCACCTTTACAACTTAGTTCGTGGAAATATAGCGTGTTTGATATCCGTAAAAGTTGTTTTATTTCAATGAACAGTGCGCGCCAAAACATAAGATGTACGTACATGTTAGTAACTTTTTAATTTTGTGATCGGTGCTACAGTTCACGAAATAGTGCTTAGAATATTATGAACTACCAAATGTTACCAAATGTTTTTTTGCAAATTATAGGATCACCCAAAACATTGTTTAAGTACCACATGAATATTTGTCCCGGTCAGATATCGAATCCACAACCCTGGCGCAGTAGGCAAAACAACAGCATTACCACATGTGCCATCAGGTTAACAATAGCTGGATTATAGTTGTTAATTAATTTCAAGAATGTATCAGTAGCAATATGCCACCTACTACGTTCATACAAGCCACGTATCGCACATTGCGCCAACGCAACACATTGTTTCCTAATACCACTTCTGTGGGATCTACGCGCGGGGTTAATTCACATGACGATACATGACGATTATCGATGTATTATCGATTTAGTCCGAAGGGAGGCGCGTGAACGATTGCCATCTAAACATTGAAGGTCGCTTAATTGAAAAGCCCGTAATGATTGTTAAATGCGTATTGGTCAATTGTTCACTGAGAGCTTGTAATGTTTTGTTATCTTTGGGGGCAATTAAATGGTTTCGCTCGGTTTCTATATTCGATAAGTGCTACAGGCTAGTAGCAGACAAAATCAGTGGCTAATGTTCTGTTTAATCTTTGGGGGCTATTAAGTGGTCTCGATTTCTGTTTTCGATTTAAGTGCTAATAGTATAAACTGTCTTATAATATAAAATTTCAATAAAAAGTAATTGTCTAAAGTTATTCTTCGAAACTGTATGCAGTGTTTTATATAAAATAAGGTTACTTATTTCTACCTCAAACTCCTTTCTTAGATTCGGTGGTTTCTAGTAACACTTAACATCAGGTATGATGAAGGCTAAGAGTGCCCCCTTGTTCATAAAAAAAATCAAAAGTTGTATTTTGGTATTGCAGTTTCCGAACCCAATATTAATCCTTTTCGTATACTGTCAAGCCTCGGCACGCTTGCCAGATCCTGTCGTAATCAAGTGGTTATCGATCCACGATCGAGATTTGTGTAATCGATTCATAACACACAATGTGCAGACGTCGATCCTGCGATTAGACCACCGCTGCTTAGTATTCATAAGTTCGAACGCAAAAGAATTACAATTATGATTGTATGTGTGTTGTCGATGGTATCGCGCAGCTATTGTACAGATTGCGAAGTTACGGTTACAATTAACATTTTTAATGATTACGTCAGTGATTTCCTAGTTTTAAGTTTATCTAAATATTTTTTGCGTGTAAAAAACAAAGCTACTGTGAGTTCAATAGTCGTCGTTGTCTTCTCAGCCACATAACACTGTTGGGTATACGCCTCCCCCAAGGATCGGTCCTGAGCTGTCCGCATGCAGCGGCTTCCCGCGACCTTCACTAGATCGTCGGTCTACCTTGTCGGGGGCCTACCCACGGAGCGTCGTCGTTCTGTGCGCGGTCGACGTTCTACAACCTTTCCGCCCCAACGGCTATCGGTTCTTCTCGCTATGTATCCCGCCCACTGCCACTTCGGCTGAGCAATCCTTCGAGCGATGTCGGTTACTTTAGTTCTCCTACGGATCTCCTCATTTCTGATTCGATCACGCAGGGAAACGCTGAGCATAGCCCTCTGCATTGATTCTCCATTGAGTTCAATAGGTGCTCAATAAATTTGACGTTGGAATGTTTAGTTAACAAGGAAAAAATCTTGAATGGAAAAATGACTTGAAAAGCACTTCCCCGCTGATTAATACATATAACTTATTTGACTTAAAGCTTACCCAGTAACTTTGATTGTTATTTTGAAAGTAACTAAATAAATTACTTACTTATATAGACTTTCATATAAGTAATTTATGTTTCTATAGTACACCAATATTGCTTTTGGAACAACTACAGCTGTAGTCTCAGCAAATTTTAATTAGCAGCCCTGAAAAGGTTTTCCTTTTCATGCCGTGGGTTTTGTCTGAATGAGCATGAACACAGCCATAAAAGACAGCCAGTATATAATATTTCGTAAGATCAGCGGCTTCTTTGGAAAGGGACCGAAGGCTGAAATAATAGTAGTATTTTCACACACAATAAAAGACATATATGCCTCAATGGTGGGGACATAAATAGTCTGACACTGATAAGAAAGAACATGTGATCAGACTGTAAATATTTAACATGGATCCAGTTACGTGAATCGTGCCAGCGCAGCGTCGCCGTGACACCGGCGTAGATGCACTTTACTTGCAGTGCGCCGATGGGAATGAATAAAACAACAATGTTGTCTTGCTCGCATTTAATTACATACACGAATTTGGTATTTGCTTGTAAAGAAATAGTGCTTTTATTACAACTATTGATTTAATTTCTGGGAAGTTGGTGTGTAGCAAGTAATTGTTTGCAAGAGTTACGAAGATTGTTTCAAGTACATAAATAATTTATTTGTGATGAAAATTGATCTTACCCATGTGTTTAAGGTCGCACTTTTCAATTTGATGATTCTGTATGAAATAAAACATTGAGAAAAAATAGCCATTGACGAGTTTCTTGCCGGTTCTTCTCGTTACAAAGTCTCCCGCCGTAGGGTTTGTGAACCAATGGCGTAGTTTCTTTGACTTTCATAAGTGCTTGTTACAGCCTAGATTAATGAATGATATTGAATTTTGTATTTTTTTTATTATGTTGGAAACTTCGTCGGCAGGCTGATTTGCTAACGAAAACTGGGTTCAGTTTCAGTTTCGTCCTGTCATTACTGTCATATGTTCATACTGTATGACAGCCATACCAGCGATGAAATTGAAACTGAATCGAGCTTCCTTTTTTTTTCTACAAGTAACTAAAAACATTAGGTCAGACATTTGACCACCATCGTGCTTAATACACAGAATGTGGTCTAAGGTGTAACATGTTTGCTGCCTATTCACTCACGCCTTGAAGAGACCAAGGTTGTAGGAATCGGGGAACACATGAGCAGGCAGCGCATTCCATTCTTTAGCGGTTCGCATTAGAAATGAGTCAGCAAAGCGCTTGGTACGGATCGCTGGAATATCATCGAAGTACGGATAATACCCCGATGGTGAAAAGGTTTCCTTTAGATAATCAACCCTCGATTCCTTTGTTTTACAGATCTTGCTCGCTTTTTCACGTGGAAATCCATTTTCCGTGGAATCTTCAACTATTCCTAACAGACCGTACAAGTACGTCCCATGATCTAATGTAAACCAATATTTCGTCAATATTGTTGTAGCTTTTACAATATGACACGTTTCAAACCAACAAACGTCTACATAACTTTTTTTTAATTTTGAAAAAAGGCTACAAATTAATTTATGCATCTAAATTATTATATTTTATAGTTTGTTAAATAGTCATACATAGTCATAGTTCAAACACTAACCATCAGTTAACAAGCCTAGTTATTTCCGAATCATGGTGAAATAGCTGAGGTCTAGGAGAAATCATTTCAGACCATTAATTATTTAATCAAAGTTTATTATCGTAATGTCGGTCCCAAATCACGACCGACATTTGCGTCACCGTCAATTGAAGACATTGTCATTGGTGGTGCAATGGCTAGTTTGCCCATGTCTGATGATTAATAGATTGAAATATCTAAGACTAGCGGCCGTTCATGGTTTCACTCGCGAGGTTCCCGTTCTCGAGAGAGTATCGGGATAAAAATTACCCTTTTTCAGCAGGTTCAGTAGATTTTGCGTGAAAGAGTAACAAACATACATTCATTCAAACATCCTCACAAACTTTCGCATATATAATATTAATTATAAGGATCTTTTTTGTGAACATTTATAGTGAGATTAAATAAGCGTTATTTATATATAGCGCAATCATCATTTGGATGCAAAGACTTTCTTAATTTTGCATTTTACAATGCTATTTTTATGTGATACATATTAAACAAGAAAATATACTAGAAAAAAGCAACCAGTCTCATGTCGCCCTGACGGGATTCGAACCCGCATCCTTGGGAGTCCGGACCAATGCACTAACCAATTATGCTACAGAGACCTATGAGGACACGTCGAATTTTTCTAGTATATTCACCGTTCTACGGTGTTGGCCACCGTCGCTTCATCAATGAGAGAAATATCATCGCATTCGAAATAAACATCTTTACAGATGTTTGATTATCGAAATTTGTTTGGGTTCGAATCCCGTCAGGGCGACATGAGACTGGCTTTTTTCTAGTATATTTTCTTGTTTAATATATATCACAATGCAAAGATAGTTTCCTAAATGGGTTTCTAGAAGCGAGTAAACAAAGTGCATTAACAAGTCAAGAGCGAGTCGGGCTCGCGCACCGAGTTCCGTACCATCATATAATGTCCCCATACATCGACATACCAAACCAAAAGCAAATAAGTATAAAATCACTTTTTTAATATTTCTGAAAAATTATGCTTTTTAGAGACTTCGTTTTATTTTCCTGTAATATTTACATAAACTTCTATCAAATAGAATAATTTCTGATTTTTCTCTATGTAAACTCCTTTACAATTTTTATCAAAGTCGAAAACAATGCGGCCTAAAAAATGTTTGAGAATGTGTAAGCAGCGTTCTTTCATATGATACCCACATGCCCTAGTTGCCCCCCTTTTAATTTTTAAGACCCCCTTTCAGCCCCTGTTGCAAAAAAAAATATTATTTCTCTCTTATTTGCATAATAGTTGGGCAAACGTCTTCTAAAACTATTCCAAATTATTCCTATTAAGGAACCCTAAAAACAAGTTGGGCTTTTAAAATCTATGTTTCGACTGTGCTATTATTAAACTTACCACAATTGAATGAAACGAATCTAAAATATATTTATATCATCATTGAAAGAATTTATTCCTGGAAATTAATTGCCTTGTCACGAGGGATTTTATAATATCGTTTTAGATTTATATTAAAAATATATAATGCGAATGCGGCCTCTGACTTGGCTTAACGACTGTAATCAAATGACAACAGCTGGGACCGACAGTTTAACGTGCCGTCCGAAGCACGGAAGCGCTCAGTTATAATGCCACTTTACGGCCACCCATCCGACACCTGACCAAGCTAAACTTTCTTAGCAAACGTGATCGAATACGATCAGTCTGTCAAGCGCGGCCATGAGCGGTATATGCGTTATTTTTAAGAAGTTATTAGTTCAAAGGTTTAACAGTAAAGATTCATGCATGCGCTGATGTGAACGCACGTTATCCGCCAGCGTCTACCACAAACAGTCTATCATTGAGTTACCCCAAATCCGCAAATATTTTTTAATATTCAAATGTCAGTATTTCAAATACAGCGGCAATAGCTAGAATTACGCCACCCGTTCTGAAAACTGACATAATTATAGACGGGGCCAATAAAACGAAAGGCGCCTGCGACGTTTCGACACACGCATTATCGTCACTGCCTAAATGTTAAGATATTGCTTTATTGAGAGCTAATTTCAGTTTAATAGCTGTGACCAGGCGGTTCGGCAGCGTAAAGTGGCTTTAGACGTTTGCTATTTTATTGGTAAATAATTAAAATTACTTATATTCAAATAAAAAAATAAAAATAACCTAATTATGTCGGAATAAATTTACCTATATTACAGAAAAATGGGTTGTCTCCTTGTTGCACGTTGCGTGCTAGGAGAAACGTGTGATTTGACATAGTTAGAGTTCATTAGAATCATTGATGAAAGAGACATTTTAAAATATGGTAGGTAACATTTTTGGCTAAATGATGACAACCAGTATAATTTTCCATACCTAGTTCTATAACTAATAACTGCTTATTAATAAAGCTTTTAAGCATTTTATATGTCTAGTTTTCGTTGCATTATCATAAATCAACATTGGCAAGTCTACAAACTAGCGAGTGGAATGTCCTCCTTACATTAGACATCAACGAGCTACCACAATGTAAGTAAAAAACTAACTGTGAGACAACGCCCTTGAAACCTCGCGGCCATGCTGAGTAATATACTACTTGGTTTTGTTTGTTGTTCTTATACATAGCGCCTCTTTACTGCTATAGAGATTTCAGACCTGTTATTGTTTGTAAACAAATAGTGCCAAATAAAGTGTAATGGTAAACGCTTCCACCTCCACAGGACAGGCCCAGCCTAGTGTGGAGGCTAGGTAGATGTAATATGCCTTGTATTTATTGTTTTTTGGGAAATAAATTTATTATTATTATTATTATTATTATGCCGCTTTTGACAAGACTTTCATAGTATTTCACAGGACATATTATGTCATTGTCCCGAGTGAGCGTATGGCAGCTCGGGCTCGCTAGCACCCCCTCTCGCCCCGCGAACCCCGCACGCTTGCTCTGGCAAAGTGTGTCCGTCGGACGACTGTATGCACAGGTAGACTGTGGGGCTACGTTACGTTCTTGATGGAACTCGTATTCTTGTTACGACTGCTCTACTATATATTATCAGTTGTCATCGCAATTAATGATAAGATGGAGCTACGAGTATAATGCTTCGCTTACAACATTATTACAACAAAAATCAACTTATTGTGTATTTCGTTTATTATCAACATACTTTTAGATTTTGAGTTTCTGGAAACCAAGACTCAAAAAAACTTACTTAATAGTTTTTAACAATTTTTTACTTTTGTTTAACATATTATATTAATTAAAATCTATATATTTTAAAGTGTAGTAAATGAGAAAGTGTAAGTAAATAAATAAATTCTTTATTTGTATGAATATGGTTAAAATAAATTCTTATTAAATACTCTCCAACATATTCTATCGTGCGAGGACGATGTACAAGTATTTGATTTTAGTTACTTAGAATTATTAATAAGAGTGTAAAATGTCAATGAAGAATATAAAATAAAATGTCAAATATTTAAAATTGGATGTCAAAACAATGAAAGTATGTCATGTAATGTCAAAAGGATAATTGTTTGCCTCTATTGAGCTCAAATCGATGTCTTAGCTAATACATACAAAACCAACCAAAGTCCCACATTTAGTACAACTTCCGTGTTATCGCTGAACTTTAAGAACAATGTAGTGAGGTCTTCGCGCCGCGCGTGAGTGTTCGATCTGCAGTAAATCACTGCAACAACTGCAGCAAGACTGCAGTAACTGCAGTCGTGCGGTAATGCACCCTAAACATGCCCCATTAGGGACACTATATTATTCGCACTATGAAATATCTGAGAAAGATAAATAGAAGCGACTTTGTAAGCTCATGTCTATAAGCCAAGCATTTGTTTTGTGGGAACTGATATGGGACATAATAATGTTTTTATGTCATACATTAGTTTCTTCCTTTACAAAAGAAAGATATCCAAAATTTTAAAAGTTTATTTGTTAAATAAAAAAATCTCTGCAACTATTGTTAAAAGTTTAGAAGCTTTTATGAAATTTTTTTTATTCGTTTTTGGAGATACTTTATTTGTAATTACAAAACAGAAATTGTAACACAATTTTGATTAAATTTTGCAGATGTAATGATAGAATACTTTTCTATATCAATATTGGTACAGAACGGGAACCCCGCAGAATATCCGCAGGCATAGCTAGTCAACAATAAATATTTGTATAATTATCGACCTGTTTGGCGCAGGGGTACTAAGCCCGCCTTCTGCGCCAGAGATCCCGGGTTCGATCCCCGGACAAGACAAATATTTGTGTGCATGAACACATGTCTATTTGTCTTGGTCTGGGTGTTTAATATGTATATGTATGTATTTACAACAAAAAAGTATATAAGTATGTTTATCCGTTATCTAGTATCCATAACACAAGTTCTTCATGAAACTTAACGTGGGCTAGATAATTGGTGTGTTGTATGTACACTTGGAACAATGTGGTATCGTCACATTATGCTGGAATTCGATTAGGACTTTGACCAACCACAAACAAGGTATGGAGAAAGATTCCAGGAGAAAAACTTTATTGGCAAGCCATGCACCTGCACCTCTGGTGTCGTAAGTAAAACGGACACTCAAATTGTAATATGATTAGAGTTATTTATATGTCGTTTGCAGCTTTTCCATTGTGGCACGTTTCGACATGGTCGTTGCTCGTTGCGTAGGGAAATTGCGTGGATAACGAATTAGATGTATCTGGATTGACAGCTTATTGGAATACGACCAACAAGATATATAGGTACATCTTATGTTTTGGCGCGCACTGTTCATTGAAATAAAATAACTTCAGCTGCCGTGGTCAAGGGACCGGGCCAGTCATCCCGTGACCACGGCAGCTCATATGGTGCCGAAACGTCGGAAAAATCAAAAATATACCAAATAAAAACAAAAAATACGGGCAATTACAACTTAGTTCGTGAAGTATAGCGCGTAAAAGTTGTTTTATACATAGGTATCTTTGGAAATTTCATCATAATTTGGGCGAGGTAAGGCTTACAAAGTAAGCTAGGCGAGGCCTATGTCCAGCAGTAGACGTCCAGAGGCTGATGATGATGATGACGAAGGCTTACAAAAGCATTTATTAGTTTGAACGATTAAAAACTTACTGCACAGGCTTAAACTTTGAAAAATCGTTGGAATTTAGACGAAAAGAAGCCTAGTAACGGCCGAAATTAATAACCTATCTGTAGATATGGATTGGTCTATCTGAGATTGTTGCCTAGGATACTGGGTTTGATGCCTAGCAACCATCGCCATTTTAGTCATAAGTATCTCAGATAGCCCTATCCATATCTACAGATATGTTATTTAATTTCGGATGTAAAACGGTACCGAATTTAAAAAGTATAGTGGAAAATAATAACTTGGTGTTTTTATTTAGATATCTAATTTTAAGTATATTGCGAGCTATTTTAATTTTTTTGTACTTCTCGATTTTCCTGGGATGTTATTATTCGAAGTAATAAAGCTGCTACTCGAAGGTAACATAAAAATAAAAAATATCCAGAACTAAATATGTCTGAATAGTATTCATCATATAATGTTACAAAGGACATGATACCATCTTAATTTAATCATAATCATTTTTTTTTTATGATTTTTGAATTTTTGCATTTTTGACTAGGCTAGAGCATTGGACCGGATACCCAAAGGTTGTGGGTTCGATTCCCATCTGAGAATTCACTTGTGGCCGAGTTAATTTTTTCCAATATTTTTCTATTTAAAATTTTTATAATCATACTCATTTATTTTTTGTCAAACCATGAGTCTACATTAAAATTAAGTGCAGGTGACAGGGTTAATAATTGTTCTTACATGTTTGACCTGGTAGAGCATACAAAACTAAAATTCTAATTCAGGATTAATTTTAACTATTTCTCTAACAATAAAAATAAAGGTATCAGCACAGAATATATATTAGTACCTTACGGTACAGAAATTTCACTCTCGAGTTTAGGTATGATAAACGCAAGCGTCCGGTCACCGGACTAGTCTCAATAGGCTGGCACTCGCTCGACTAGTCGCACGGCAGCGAGACGACAGACAGTTATTGTACTAAGAACGCTATACGCAATGCAAAAGGTTGAAATTAGGTCGTTTTCCAGAATAGTAGGTAAATATCTCGGGGATTTTGCGCCGCTTGTATGGAAGTGAGACAGGCCTGGTATCAGTAATATAAATGATGTCATCAAGCTAATACAATTAAATTAATGTCAATGTTTACTTAAGCTCATTTATATAAAACTAATGTCAAAGACTTCAAGTACTTGGTAAATTTAAATGAAATTTCTGTCAAAAATAAAAAAAAGTAATGTCAATGCAATGATTACATAGAAAATTTAAACACAAGCCATTCGTTAAGCTTAGCAGAACAATGCAATATAATTTCTATGCTGTAGCAATTTGCATAATTAATCACAATTGACTTTAATGCAAAATGTATTTGAAATTTTAGATGCAAATAATTATTGCATCTACAAATGGAGACCTTGGCTGGTGTTATTGGAGCGAATTTTAGTACTTTTTTGCTTAATACATAGTGAATAAATGTTAATGTAGCGTTTAATTTGCCATATTTATTTGGTTCGTAAATTGAGCTGTGAAATAGTCATCAAATTGCTGCCGTAAATTTAATTTAATTGTATGTAATTTCATATATAAATTGGTTCCTTCAATACAAAAATAAGTAACTAACGTTACTCACTAAGTTGTTATTTGCTTACATTCCTGTAACAATTAGAATAAAATAGATTGATATAATAAAATTGCCACTCAAACGGAAAAATAAACGTTATACAAATTATGAACACACTACGGCTGAACTGCAGCAGTTAACTTTAAACGATATTTTGTTGTCAAAGCTGTCAAATCCTATACATTTTTCCTTTTCATTTTTAAAGTTATAGTTATCGTTAAAGTTAGATGGCGCAATCCACCCTAAGAGTATTAATAGCGGTTGACATAGCTCTGTTTTCTCTAATTTGGGTCATTATTCAACTACATTGTAAGTATTATCTTAATCTAAACCGTTTAAAAGCTATTCCAATTTCCATCTCGTACTTATTGTATGCGCAAGCAGTTGACTTACTGCGTCCAGCCAAGATTATAACATTTGGCTTGCTGCATATCTGTTACTTACTAACAATGACATAGGTTGTCAAAAGATAATTATATTCATAAATAATGCGTCCTAGGCTGGCATTTCATTAAAACATTGCGTTGTTTATACGACCTCGGTCTGAGATAATCATATGTGTGATTTATGTTCGCATAATGCTATGAAAGAATTTTTATATGCTGATTCAATTGCAAAGTGGATTGGGCAAGGCATGAAAATCGACGGAAGTCGTTTGAGAATCGCAATCGCATTGTTTGGATGAATTGGTGGTTACATGCAAGATTCAAATGATTTTTATTTGAAGCACTTTATTTATTAATAATTTTATTTTAAACTAGCTTCCCCCCGCGGATTCACCCTCCGTTCCCGTGGGAATATCGGGATAAAAAGTAGCCGATGTTTTAATCCAGGCCATCTTGTATCTGTTTGCAAAATATCATTCAAATCGGTTCATTAGTTTTTGCGTAAAAGAGTAACAAATAAACAAGCAAACAAACTGATATTTATACGAGAGTACGATTATAATGATGAGGAGAACACTTAGAGAAACTGTATCGTTATAATGTCAGTGAGAAACCTTACTTAACTTAATAAAAAATCTGTTAATGATTGCCATTTTCATTGCATTCAACTGTTTATATCTCTTCAAATGGAACATTAGTAATGTCTTAAAAGATTATATCTAAAACATGCTGAAAAATCTTCCCTCTCCAAAAAATCTGATGTCTGAAAATTTATATTCATTTATATTTCTATATTTTACTTTTAGCTACCAAACCCAAAGAAGGTACCCTAATATTAGTGATCTCAATAAATAATTACTATAAGCACATTGGGTTAGTTTTGAACTAGCTGGACCAGTTCTAGTATGCAATACATGTTGACCCAGGTCATCAAAATGCCCAATGAAGCGTCAATAATTGCGTTATTGAAGCTCTAGTATAAAAAATAACAATATAAATACTGCTACCGTTATGTAAGTAATTAGTACACAGCGTAAGTTTTATGTTAGGTAAGTCCAACTTCGAGAAAGAGATCTCCCATCGAATCCAACTCGGTTGGGCAGCATTCGGGAAGCTCCGTAAAATCTTCGCGTCCAACTTACCGCAGTGTCTCAAGACGAAAGTCTATGACCAGTGTGTGTTGCCAGTGATGACTTACGGTAGTGAAACGTGGTCACTAACTATGGGTCTGATAAGAAAGCTTAAAGGTCACCCAGCGTGCAATGGAGAGGGCTATGCTCGGCGTTTCCTACGTGATCGAATCAGAAATGAGGAGATCCGTAGGAGAACTAAAGTAACTGACATCGCTCGAAGGATTGCTCAGCTGAAGTGGTAGTGGGCGGGACACATAGCGTGAAAAACCGATGGCCGTTGGGGCGGAAAGGTTCTGGAATGGCGACCGCGCACAGGACGACGCTCCGTGGGTAGGCCCCCGACAAGGTGGACCGACGATCTGGTGAAGGTCGCGGGAAGCCGCTTGATGCGGTCTGCGCAGGACCGATCGTTGTGGAGAGCCTTGGGGTAGCTTATACCCAGCAGTGGATGTCATGTGGCTGAGACGACGACGACGACGACGTTAGTTTATGTGATGGTGATTAAAAAGTAAAATCGTAAAATATTTTGAAAGATCCCGCCGACAGGTTGGGTGTCGGTCCGGGTTTCTAGTGGTCCCGGAGCCGGAGCCGGCAGCCCGGGCTGTCCTATCCATATCCATGGAAAAATATAATAACATTGTTAACTATAAACTTGTATTCACTTTCGTAGATTATCTTGTATTAAAAAGACATGAAGCCTTTACTTAAAACGATTACTCCTTTTTTTATGACTTATGAATTTTTGCATTTTTTTTATGCTATTTTTATACTTATCATAAATTTTAAATAGGAAAATATTGGAAAAAAATTAACTCGGCCACAAGTGAATTCTCAGATGGGAATCGAACCTTTGGAAATCCGGTCCAATGCTCTGATTACTTCTTGTTGGTAACACAATATATAAAAGTATCTGAACTTTTACAAAGGTGCGTATTTTTTTAAAACGTAATCGTGTTAAAAAAGAAACCTTATACGCAGTAGGTACTTAATTAAAAAATAGAGTAACAGTTCCAATTTAAAACTTTTATTCACTTTCGTAATGAATAATGGCAAATTACTCCATAATATTACACAAACACATTCCGCACCGCAATTACCCGCAATTAAGAACGAGATCACATCACAGAAGCCCCCGGCTATGGGTTACCAGCTTATCTGCGCAGGCACAGATAATGTCAACTTCACCCGCCTACAATGTTAAATTAATTTATTCAAGGCCATATTACATTAGCTTTGGCAATATAATGTTTATAAACTAAGTAACTTACTTCAAACTTGAGTTATGAGTTATTACTTATTACTTCTAGAATAAATTACTTGAAGGTTTAATGTTGCAAGTTGCAAAAAGTAGAATATAGTAGTTATTGAATAGTTTCTAGATTGGTGCTAAAAAGGAGGTATTCTGCAAAACGACTCAAATGTTCTATACTTCGAAAAAGGATTAAACTTATTTAGCAATAAACACGGTCCACTGGCAGGAAAATTGGATATATCTCGATTTTGTTCAATCGATTTTAAATCTAGATTTAATATTTTGACACTTTCGTATTTAAATCTAGATTTAATGAAATCGATATTTAAAAAAATTTGCTGCAAGATCTCACTGGCAAAAAAAATGTTCTTTATACAGTGAACAATAATCAATACGTCTATATTTCTCTCAGTTATTCATTCGTCAATGGCAGGACTATTTTCTTTAATATAGACATTGCAGAACACAAAGACTTATTATAATTAAAAGGCATGTCTGTTTACTAAAGTAAAGACATAAAGTTTCCTGACACTTCAGAGTTTCAGTTTGTGCCTGTGTCACATCACAGTTACAAAACTATAGTCCATTTGGCTTACATTAAATAATGAAATAATTAATTTTAGAGTTAATTCATCAGTTCAGTTCATTTTCAATTTGAAGTGTTTAAAATCTTTACACTACCGAACTACGTACGAGTGACTCATGAAATGACATTGCCAGTAAAAACGCAATGTTGTCAACAATGAAAACAAAAAATCAATTAAAAAATAACTCATTTATAATTGGTCTAAAACTTTATATAAGATTTCTTTTAAACTATGTACTTTAATATCTTATTTACTTATGAATTTAAGAAATTCAAATATATTTTTGAATTATTTAAGATATTTTGTCTTAATAATAGCAATGGTATAGCATTAGATGTACCCAAGCTTAATTTAGCATCGGTTGCGTAGGCGCATCTATGCGACATTTCGAACAATGCGTCGTTACACTATCGGTTACTCTCATCGAATTATCCAGATTATCTTCTTGCGTCCAGGCACTTATAGCTGATGGGGTCCTATCAGTTGTATGGACGCTTCCTCGTATATTATTTGATATTGACCAATGATTTTTGGACTAAGATATGTGGACATTTATTTTGTGTGTGTGATTGTGTCAATAATTTTTTTTCTATCTTTATTTATAATTTTTTTTGTTTGTAATATTTTCGATTTTGTTGTTTATTTTCCAAATAGTTCAGTATATGTAAAAAAATTAATGAACTTAGTGTAACTTTCAATTTTGATCTTATTAACACAAGTGTGGCTAGTGTGAGGAATGATCAGTGGTCATTTTCTCAATACTTGATTGTTTTAAAATATGTAACAAGTAGTTTTTGATGCATCTTTCTTTTTGTGTAATCGATTCCAGTGTGTGCGATGCGTGTGACTTAGTTCGTAAGTGTGTATTTAATATTTTTAAATTACTATTTGTGAGGACCTTTAATTGGCCATCTACTTTTATTTGTATTATTTATTACTGTTTGTTGCTGTTGGTCTTCCTAGAAATAAATAAATAAATAAATATTTAAGAAATTACAGACTTTTATTGGAATTTCATCCTAATAAAGTGTCTGTTAATCTTCTACTACTTCAATGATAAAGGAATTATAATATCTTTTTCTTCTTCTTATCTTATTACATGCAAGGCACGAATATGACCAAAACATTTAAAATCATAATGTAACGTCTAATGTAAATAATAGGTGTACTTACAACATTGCAAAGCTGAATTTTAAATGTAAATTAAACTTACAGTAAATTAAAAGTGAATAAGTTTCGTACTTTTTCAGCGGTCATATTTTGTTTTTCCCTCGTGATGTAACAACGTGTTAAGAAGTAAAATATTCAAACTGTAAGTCTAGAAGGCAATTATTTTTCTCAATAGTATTTGACTGAACCGACTTTCCATTGTAACATATTTGTTACTTGGTTTGTAATGTGTAACATATTAAATAAATAGCTACGATTTCGCCAGCCGTTGCCTAACTAGAGAAAGTGACAACGCGTTTTAAATATTAAATAGTACACGGATAGGTGCACTAAATATAGTTAGTACCCAGAGACAAAGATGCGCTTCAATGGAATTGCAACACTGTTGGCGAAGTATTAAGGATCAGAACTGCAGTCATACTACTTTTAAAATGATAAGTTTTAAATGTCATTTGTTTTAATCACGGCTTTATAAAGGTTTAGTTGGATTAGCGATAATTATGTCACACTCTGTGAAATAAATTAAAGAGCGAGTTACGTCGACTATGAACAATTACTTAATTCGTCATAAGTACCTACGTACAGGGGAATGTTGTAATTATGTGCTTTCGTCGTTTGCTTAAAGACGAATCATCATCATCATCATCATCAGCCTGTCGCAGTCCACTGCTGGACTGAAGACGAATAAATCACAACAATAACTAATTATTGTTTTATGATATTTGATTTTTTGCATTTTTCAATGCTATTTTTATGTTTATGATAAATTTTAAATAGAAAAATATTGGAAAAAATCAACTCCGCCACAAGTGAATTCTAAGATGGGATTCGAACCCACGACCTTTGGAAATCCGGTCCAATGCTCAAACCACTGAGCTACCGAATCGGTAGCTTAGCATTGGACCGGATTTCCAAAGGTCGTGGGTTCGAGTAATGCTATAAATAATGTTAAAAAAAATGCTATAAATTTTAAACAGAAAAATATTGGAAAAAGTCAACTCTGCCACAAGCGAATCTTGTAATGTATAATTTTGAACCTTAAATAGCATTATAAATACTTTTTTTCGGTCAGTAGCTATTCAATTGACGCAACAAAGTCGTAATTGAATCACAATGAAAGTTGGGAAACGAAACAAACGGCGCAAGAGACGATTGCAAAATGGAAGATTAATAGCTTAATTAGGCTTAAAATTAAAAATTTAAACATTGGAAAAAATTAACTCGGCCACAAGTGAATTCTCAGACGGGAATCGAACCCGCAACCTTTGGAAATCCGGTCCAATGCTCTAACCGCGAGCTTAGTGAGCCTAGTACCTAGCGAGCTAGGGCCTATTAACCCTTGCTTTGAAGATGGACGGGTTATATATAAGTACTTGGAAATACAGACGCAGGGAGGGTGTTCCACTCATTTGCTGTGCGCAATATAAAAGATGATGAGTAGCGCTTTGTGCGACATTTAAAAACATCAACCAAGAAAGGGTGGTAGCCCGCAGTGCGTCTGGATGTCCGATGGAAGAAGGGGAATGACGGTATGAGCTCATGTGTGACGAGGCATACAACCTCGTGATAATCCTGGCAGTCCCTTTTGGCTTTTTCGTTCGACATTCTATTTCTAAATTAAAAAAATACTAGCAGATCGTCTTTTGACTTCTGTCAAAGAGATCTTTGTAGGCGGTACCCTGACCGAAAGTGGCGCCGCGTTGAATTTTATTTAATATCGTAATTCTAATTCACAATTTTAATAAAACTTTACGTGGAATTTTTAGAGCCCATATTCTAGAATTTTTAGACGGTATCATTACATTCCCTCGTAGTCACTGCTAGAAGTAGATAGCAAAACTGCTAAAAGTGGCCGTTTTTGACACATTTGCGATACCTTCTAAAAATACAAGACAATGGGATCTAAAAATTCCACGTAAAGTTTTATTAAAATTGTGAATTAGAATTAAGAAATTGTGAACACGATTTTTAGTCATATATAAAACAAACCCCATTTTAAGTCCAATTGTGAACATGAATTTTTGGTCATATATAAAAATAAAATCCTAAAGTGTACTCGAATATTGTGTTTATTGAAATTATTTATTTATTTATTTGCATAAAATATGGTCATACAAAGTTGTTATAATTAGGTTTCCAACATATTCTGTCGAGTGGTTCGACGTGCAAATATTTTGTTAAAGTGATACAAGTTATTACGAATGCTAATAATCCAGATACAATTAATAAAAATACAGTTAACAATAAGTCAATAATTAAATTGTGGATGTCAATGTGATTAAAGTAAAAATGTCTGAAATTTAATTACAATTGTCAATCATAACTACAATTATTATATAAAGTTCCTTCTAGTTTTCTAAATGTCAATGATTGTATCGTTCAAATAGTCATTTATACAATAATATGTTTTTACAATTAGGATGTGAAATAGTTTCCCTTTGAATTTATTAAGGGGCAGTTCCTTAATATTATTCGGCAATTAATTAATTATACTTTAGTGATTAAAGTGCTCTCCGCGTGCTGACCGTCGCACTGAGCTTCTGAGCACACTCTCCTGAGCACACTTTTCCTCTAATTGTGTTATAGGGTATTAGGCAATAGCTATATGTTATCTTATTTTGGTAAGAACTAATTCATAATTCCGACATAACATTATTATGTGAAGTGATATAATTTTGACATAATAACGCACTTATTTTTCTACTTTCTCCACATTTCGTGCGTGAGTCGGATAAAATTTAGGACAACCGTAATGGTCGAAATGTACTCGTAATTGTTGCAGTAAGCCATGGATGGCGCAGTATACTAAACTGTACTGGGACTTTCCCATCAACTGACGACCTGTTTGGAGCAGGGGTACTAAACCCGCCTTCTGCGCCAGAGGTCCCGGGTTCGATTCCAGGGCAAGACAAACATTTGTTTGCATGAACAGGGGGTCGATTCTGCTATTTTTTTGTCATAATCGTCTCTCAGTGGTGTTTCAATAGTAGTGTTTATTTAAACTGTTGTAACAAGAACTGTGTAAAACAGCACTACCATTGAAACACCACTGGAATACCATTGTGACTAAGCATTAGCAGAATTGGGCGCCTGGTCTATTTGTCTTGGTCTGGGTGTTTGACATGTATATTAGGTATCTATAAAAAAAAGGACATAAGTATGTTTATCCGTAATCTAGTATCCATACACAAGTTCTTCATGAAACTTAACGTAGGCTAGATTGGTGTGTATAAAAAAAGTATTTGCGATTTCTTTTAGGTTATTTTTAGGTTGTGAGAGTGGGATGCTGCCGTACAGTGCGTATAGCGGCGTCTGACTCAAAGTAACCTAAAATGAATCGCATTAAAGTTAATGGTAGGCACCCCTGTACTATCTTTTTTGTTGGCACAGATAGATTTGACAATTTTGCTGTAAAAAAAATATGAATAGGTAATATTTATGCAGGTAATTCATAAAACGCTTGACTGAATACACAATTTTCATTACTTAAAAAAGCATTTTCTATATAAAAAAAACAGATATGGGACGGAACAAGACGGAGAGTAAACATTGATTTTTCTTTATTATCAAGTTATGATGAATGTTAGGCAAAACACAATTTAGATACTCCCAGATTCGATAAAATGTATAAAAAAAGAAAAACCATTCATTAACAAATTAAAAGAATTTTTGATATCCAAACACTATTACACCTGAAGTGAATACTTCAATGATAAATCATAAAATTAAATACATAAATACTTACTCTTATTCCACAATGATCCTCCCCTCTCCATATTTTGCCCATGATGTAATTTTATTTTAAACTAATCATAATCATAATCATAATCACAACATTTATTTAGTACAGGCGAAGGACATACAAGTGATATTAACATAATACAATAAAACAAACAAAAAAAAAATACTTAATTTTAAGTTGCAGTATTGAATAAATTGTCCCACGGCTGCACTAAAAGGGACCTAGTTCAGCATTGTGTCAGTATTACACTGACGCTGGTTTTCAACTAGACCGTATATTACATTATAAATAAATTGTGTGTACAAATTGTGACTATATATACTGAATTTTTTTAATGAATTGTTTGTTTTATGGTATATTTATATGCTTTAATGTGCTTTGTTTTTAATAAGTTATCAATTTAAATTTTAGATTTTATAATGTACATTATGAATTTGTTTTATTTCAATTATGGGTGCGCGAAGAAGCTTATGATATGCTTATTGTTTATTTTAATAAATTCGGTAAATGATTTTTCAAATGTTAATTTTATTGTATTTGCGATACCTTTTCAAGGTAACTAAGTTTTAAGTACGAGCAATATGTAACACCTATGTAACACTTAGTTTGCAAATAAACAGTTTGAGTTTGAGTTTGAGTTTAGAAATATGGCGAATAAGGTAGATTTTCGTATTCGATTTTAGCGTTTCGCATAAGCGTATATATTCTTTGCTAGCGTCTAACGTGTAGACATTTGTATGAAAAATTGTTCAGAGCCTCCAGCGGTGAGTAGACGAACTAAAAATGGTATTATGAGTTGACAACGTTACATGAGGTGAGACAAAGGGCCGTAGCTACAGTAGGAAGTTGCATCAACACTGAAAAGTGTTGAATTTTTATGGAATCCTAATCGTAAGTAAATATAATCTTCAATTTTCCCGTTGAACCTCACCGAAGGACGCCAGAAGGTCGGTTGCGTTTCGATTACGTTGTGGTTACGTTACGGCGCGCGTCGGAATGCAAGTGTTCGGTGTGGTCGACGACGGAAATTACTCGCCCACATGAGCCAGCTCAGTTTACGATCGCGAAAACTACTTTAGAAGTATAGAAATGGATAATAAAGTTAGAGTGAAAAGTGTTTTCAACTTTCTAGAATCTGTATCATGCTATAATATTATAAATGTGAATGTTTGGATGTTTGTTAGTCAATCACTGAAAAACGGCTAGATGGATGGAGATGAATTTTTGCACACAGATAGTATATGGCTATAAATAGCCAGGATTGAAACTAGGATAATATTTACGGAATCAGGAAACACGCGGATGAAACCGCAACCAGCGACTGGTAACACCATAATAGTTGAATCAAATACTTTAAGTTGAATCAAACAAATGGCGGACTTCATACTTTTAGTATTAAGTCCGCCTTTTGTACCAAACTTTGTGATTATTGAACGATAAAGATTAAAATAAACGGCCAAGTGCGATTCAGACTCGCGGACGAAGGGTTCCGTGCCATTATCTATAAAAACAGCAAAAATATTTTATTTTTATTTTTATGAACAACGGAGAGACCTTCATCATGCCTGATGTAAAGTATTGATAAGGCTGAAGATGGTACCGAGCCTCTCCCGGAATCTTCAATCACTGAGGAACTGGATATCTTATATCTAACTGACGGAACACAACAATGCTGAAAACATTGTTGTTATGGCGACAGACTTAGATAAGATGGTGGTAGCTGGCCAGACGGACTTGGAACAAGTCCTACCACCAACCATCACCACTACCACCAAATCACGTTTGTAGTTTACCCCCTTAAATGTAGTTGTAGCCCCTTAAATATTGTAGTAAGTTGTTATAGCTGCAACAGAAATACTTAATCTGTGAAACTGTCTAATTATGACAGTTCATGAGATTAACAGCCTGGTGACAGACGGACAGACGGACGGACAGCGAAGTCGTAGAATAATAGTCCCGTTTTACCCTTTGGGTACGGAACCCTAAAAAGGGAAGCAAATACAGTGTTGTGCCTAAATTATAAGTAAGAAAGGTAGAAGTCCTGCGGACCATCATCTATTGAAACCATCATGTCGTAATAATGTTTTGTTGGCGTTTTGTTTTTATAATTGAAGTTGTCACATTTTGACAAACTTCACACTATGAAGGCAATATTTGAGCGAAGACGTCACAAAACTTCCGTCAAAAAACAAGCTTACGTTAAGAGATTTAGAGTACGAAATAGCATGGTAAGATTGAAACAATACTGCGCTAAGAGTTGGCGGTAGGCCCCCAGGTTGTGGCCATTTTGATTCTGAACTATTTAAGTAGGTACTACTTCACTAAGTTACACTAAAATGGTCGCAAAAGCCGCACAGTGGATATAACAATATATTTCATAAAAAGTTTAAAGAATATCTGATGATGAATTGTTTTTTATGAATTCAAAGATTTTTTCTAAATAGATATTAATGAGTTAGATGTTTGTTTGGTTTATTAAAAGAATATGTTACCTACTAATTATAATATAATATAGTAACATATTTTTTATTTACTACTATTAAATAAATAGTAAGGTACTATTGTACACCTGGTCCAGTGATGGAGAGGCTGGTTATCTGTCATACAGGTTTTCCTAGTGCAGAGACCAGTCTCTTACATAGATAAATTTAAATATTGCACCTATTTAAGATTTTGCGAGTTTTATGTTTTTATCTATGTGAGAGAACAAATAAGGTTTTTTTTTTAGTTTTTAAGATTTGTAACGCCCTTGCAGGTTCATCTTGCGAGCTATTCTTGTCCTCCTTATAAGATCAAAATGTATCAATAGGGAGCAATAAATATTATGACTGTGTCTATGACTATTAAATTGAAATAAGAACAAAGATAGATTGTCGAACTTATATTAATATATATCTATTTATATTTATCTATATTATTAACAAATATTTAACTTTTAGGGGATTTTTGATTTTCACGACGTTTTGGCACCTTTCAGCTGCCGTGGTGGTTATCCCGTGACTTAAAAATACGGACAATTACAATTTTGTTCGTGAAGTATAGCGCGTTTAAAACTTAAGATGTATGTAAATATTTATCTATCTCTTCTATATGTATATCTATAATATTTATCTATTCTACTCCAATCACAGTTATGCTCACCTCCGTAACGCGCAGATGGCACTCAATAATGATCTAATAACCGAGGTGAACGGCCGAGATGAGCCGCGGTATTGACCCCCTGGCCTTGTCAACGGATGATGAGATAATCGGTGACGACTCAACCTTACATCCGGACGTACAGTCAACGGCACGTCGGCTATTACCCTTGCTTTATGAAAATAAATAAATAAAATCAACTTTATTGCACATAGTTACAGAGAAATACAATACAAAGGAGACACAAAACAAGACAGTAAACTCATAATAGGCGGCCTTATTGCTACATAGCAATCTCTTCCAGGCAATCTTGGGTGACAGATAGTATAGATAAAGGATAGTAGGGGAATGGGTGCAAAAAGAAAGTGAAATAAGATAAAAAGTAAGTTTAAATTCATACATAAATAATGATGGGGAAAAAAAGGCCATATAAATTAGAAGAGAGTGATGGGGATAAAAAAAACTATAAGTTAGGAGGAAGTGATAGGAAATGACTTCTAACTTAATCGCCAAAGGATCTTAGAGTTTAAGCCTTAGCGGAAAACTGCCGCTATTACGGGGTGTTGGTTATCGTTATAAGAATTATTTTTATTTTGTTCTTTATTGGCACTTGTAACGGCTACATAATCCTTACCTACATTCCTCACCTTACATGCACATAAATATGGATGTGTATACGCACCCGATGACGTCTCGTCGGTCTCTCTGTCTCGATCGCGAATTGATTGTCAACGCGCGTGTGCAACCGCTCCTATATTTTTATTGGGATTTTTTTTATTGTTTACAATTTTACACGAACTTTCTACTTATACATGAAAACCATTGTGTCTGCAAATTTTATGAACTGATAAGTGTAATAAAGACTTAGCTACGTCGAATGAACACTTGAAAGCTACCGCCACGTGGTGTGAAGTGCTGCACAATTTCATCCAGGACTGAAGCTATTCTACGAGTACGTAAGTGCATGTATTTTTCCTTATTTTTCAGCTGTTTCCTCTCATTGCCATAATTACCTAAAACAGCTGAATTCCGTCTAAATAGTTGTTACAAGTGCCTAGCGTTACGATATAGTTTTTCGTCCATATTAGCTGAAATTAATACACTTATTTAACTCTCAACTCAAAAAATACAGTCCACTAAAATTATTACTTTACCAGCGCACAAATTCAATTTTAAATAGTATAAGTACTTTAACCGCACCATTTCTTTGGTACCTTCGAGCCGGACGACCAAATATCTTTGGTCTATCGGACGATCAATTATTTCTTTTGCAATAAATACTCTGCAGACATAATAATCTAACTTCGTAATAAATCATACATATTTACTGTTTGGGTTTAAATATAAATCGTATTTTATACTGGGTTGGGAAGTGGATGTCAAGTTTTTTGTTTTTGTTTTCTCCCGCATTCGCATTGATATCCATTTCATTTTTACTTTTATTCGCATAACCCATATAAACTCGCAATCATTGTATTTGCCTATTTAGTGAATATTAACTTTGATTTCTAGAACCTTGTTCCATTTTTTTCTCGCTCGTTTATTTTTTCTTCCACCCGCATTAAAATATCTCCTCGAGTGCGACGCGAACTCGTCGCTCGCTCACGCTTACATACAAGTAAGGTTGCACGCATATTTCTCGTTTCACTTTCCCGCATAATATTAATCATATGAAATTAATTTCATTCGCAGAATTGTTTATTTATTTATGTATGTTTCGTAAAAACAGACTACAATCATCTGTCACCTTTTTAACGTTTTTTATTAATTTTATTGTTTTCCTTTGGACATTGCTTGCCAAAGTAACAATTTAATTGATTCAATTTAATTTCTATAAAAATGGCTAAAGTTAAAGAAACAAAAAAGATGGAAGAGGATGATTTACATGAGTCAAAATTTCGCATAATTCAAGCGAAACGCGATGCTTATTTTTCAAGAATGCAAAATATTTATGATATGTCAAAAAATGTTCATGTAGATGACATCAGCAAAGAAGCTTTTTTGAATAATGTCATTAATGTTGACATGTTACGATCCGACTTTGAGCGTATAATAGACGAGTTTAATGATGTGAATTTAAAAATAAATCCTCAAGTCCCAGTTAATTATCAGACTTGGATATCTTTCGATCAAATGTATTGTTTTGTTAAACGCGTAGAAAATTCTATTATTCATCCTACCGCATCTCAGCAGCAATGTTCCAAAGGAATTAAACCGCAAGTACATAATCACCTTCCTAAATTGCCACCGATTGAATTAATGTCATTTAATGGCGACATGCGAAACTGGCCTATGTTTTATCAGCAATTCAAAAATATTATTCACGAAAATCCTACTTTATCCGATAGTGAAAAGGTTTACTATTTAATTGGTAAATTAACGGAGAAGGCGTCATCTGTGTGTATGGGATTGTTACCCACCGCTGAAAATTACCCTATTATTTGGAATGCACTTATACAGAAATATGATGACCCTCGCTCACAGGCTGTTACTTATCTAAAACAAATTTTAGAGTTCAAGCCCTTGTATAATAACAGCGCAGCTGGCCTTGACCTATTTGTTAACGTATTCAATTCGTCGGTTGAGGCCCTTAAACAATTAAAGTTATCTGATTTGTCTGATTTTATATTCTTACATATTGCACTACAAAAAATAGATCCAGAAACAGTCAAATTGTTCGAAATTATGAACGGTAGAACCGATATTCCCACTTATACTTGTTTAGTCGATTTCATTAAAGAACAGTCCAAAGTACTAACTCGATCAAATAAAGTTACCGATACAAATAAAATAAAATTACATAATCAAAAACCTAATTTTCCATCACAAAAAAATATTACTAAAAATTTTATGAATACTGATCGACAAAATTCCGTTCATAATAATAAAAATACATGTTCTTTGTGTCAATCTAATCACGAGCATTTGTATCAATGTTCTCATTTCTTAAATCGCATGTCTCCGCACGATAGATATAACTTTGTTAAAAATAATCGCTTTTGTAATAATTGTCTAAGTTCTAAACACAGGACATTATCATGTACGTCACAACGCAACTGTTCCATTTGTTCAGAAAGGCATCATTCACTGTTGCATTTCAACCCGCAAAGTTCAAAATCTAATATTGTTTTAAACCGCACCGCATCGGAATCGAACCTCGGTTCCACTTCTAGTACTAATACCACGCCGCCAGCGCGTGACTCACCTCGCTTGTCGGACCGTTCTCAGTCCGACAGCAACAACGCTCCTTGCGTTGCCGCAATAAACGACCGTACGCCACCTGCGCGTAAGGTCAATACTTATTCCTCTCCGCAAATGAATTCTAATATTTCGCAAAATACTTTTGTTTGCAACAACGCTAGTTCACAAGCGACTACTACCCTTCTAGGTACCGCAAAAATAAAGATCATTGACAAATACAATAATACGCATTTTGTTCGTTGTTTAATTGACCCAGGTTCGCAAAGTAATTATATCTCGGCCGCCTGCTGCAAGCGTTTATCGCTGCCAATACTTACGCAGAATCGTTTTTCTAAAGTCCATGGTATCGGCGGAGTTTCACAGCGCGTCCTTGGAATGACTAATGTGACTTTTACGTCTCGTTTTGATAGCGGGAAGAACTATTGCATTCAACCTTTGGTAATAGATCAAATCACAACACAGTTACCGGACTCGCATGTTGATTTAAAATATTTTGATTACATTAAAAATATTCCGCTTGCTGATGATAGTTTTAATAATCCTGGGCCAATTGACATACTTTTAGGAGTAAAACTTTACTGCGAAATTTTATTGTTTGACCGTAAAGTTGTTAATAATAGGTTACCTTCCGCTTTCGAAACTAGTTTAGGTTATTTAATAATGGGCGATGCCCCTATTATTGCGTCACCGCATAAAACACGTAGTTTTTGTTCATACTCGCGTGAACCCCTAGAAGAAAATCTAGAAAAGTTCTGGCAACTAGAAGAAGTGCCTTCTAGTAAGTTTTTAAGTCCAGACGAACAACGTTGCGAAAACATTTATTGTTCAACAACAGTGCGTAACTCTAACGGTAGTTACACTGTTGATTTACCATTAAAGGAATCCCCTATTATTTTAGGAAATTCGTACATTCCCGCTAAAAGACGATATTTATCGCTCGAAAAAAGATTTCTAAAATTTCCTCATTTACGTGAACTATATAATGATGTCATTAAGGACCATATTGAAAAAGGTATTCTTACCAAAGTTTCACAGGAGGATTCTCTCCAACCTGGATTTTATTTGCCGCATCATCCAGTACTTCGCGATGATAAAAGCACCACGAAAGTACGAGTTGTCGTAGACGGTAGTGCACAGTCCGATACTGGTACTTCTTTAAATGATATTTTGTATACAGGTCCTAACTTACAGACTGATATTTTCAACATTCTTTTGAACGCTCGTATCTTTTCAATCGCATTTTTTGCCGACGTCCGCCAGATGTATTTGTGTATTTTTGTTAATCCTGAACATCGTAAATACCAACGCATTTTATATCGATTTAGTCCCGAAGATCCCATTGACATTTTTGAATATACTAGGGTCTGTTTTGGTCTCCGCTCATCACCGTTTTTAGCGCTGCGTACCTTACGCCGTTTAGCAGAAGACGGAAGACCTCAGTATCCACTAGCTTCTCAAGTTTTGGATAGAGATGTGTACATGGATGACATGGCATCCTCGGCTTCTTCACTGGGAGAAGCCGTAGAGACTGCCCATCAGTTGCTTCAGCTTTTTAAGTCCGGAGGTTTCGAGTTAGTCAAGTGGACTAGCAACTCTCCGGAACTGCTCGCGCACATTCCTGAAAGTCATCTTTTAATTGATTCAACTTCTTTTCAACTTAATGATGAAAGTGAGTTCAAAATTCTTGGTTTACGTTGGCTTGCGGCGTCGGACAGTTTTTTCTTTACTGTTTCACCCCCAGACTTCACATGCACTAAGCGTGCTATTCTCTCCGCCACCGCTCGTCTTTATGACGTTTTGGGTCTAGTGGGGCCAATCATATTATATTGTAAATTATTAATTAAAGAGCTTTGGGCTCTTAAGATGGATTGGGACGACGAACCACCATCTCATATAATAAATTTATGGCAAAATCTTGTTAAACAATTACCATTGATTTCCGAGCTTCGCTTTCCTCGTCATTTAGGTATTCAAAACCAATCAAAGGTAACTCTTTTAGCTTTTTCTGATGCCAGCGAAAAGGCATACGGTTGTGTGATTTATGCGCACGTTGTTGGTGACAATAACCAACCCATTATAAGATTAATTTGTTCAAAATCGAAAGTTTCTCCGCTTAAAACGATTACCTTAGCTAGACTTGAGCTATGTGCAATCTTATTAATGTCTAAATTACTTCGTGTTGTTTACGACAATATTTCTAAACGACACCCCATAGATAAAGTAATGGCCTTTTCGGACTCAAAGGTCGCTCTGTGTTGGGTACATTCAAGCCCACACAGGTTTAATACCTTTGTATCGAACAGAATCGCGCAATGTCAGAGTTATTTTGACCCTGATTGTTTTTATTTTATTCCTGGAGTGCAAAACCCAGCAGACTGCCTGTCACGTGGAATGTTACCACATGAATTAAGTAAACATGACTTGTGGTTTCATGGACCTGATTGGATGTCATTACCTTTCAATGAATGGCCAATTTGTAAGTTTGTGCCGAATTCTAATGTTAAGATTGCTGAAGAAAAAACCGCTACTTTTACCGCGTGTCAATCTGATGACCATCCTCTCTTAACGTTGAGTTTAAAGTTTTCTTCTTGGAACAAGTATTTAAGAGCTTGTGTTTATTTCTTACGTTTTATTAAAAAACTCCCACGCAGTCATGTTATTACCTCCAATGACTTAGATGTTGCTGAAAATAACGTCATTGAAGCTGTTCAAAATTATTCATTTTCTGAAGATATTAGTAATATACGCCAAGAAAAATTATGCTCCCCTAAATTAAGAAAATTAGCTCCTTTTTTGTGTAATAATATATTACGAGTAGGCGGACGCCTTAATTACGCCGATTTAAATTATTTTCATAAGCACCCCGCAGTTTTACCTCGATCTGGTCATATTGTAAATATTTTAATTGATTTTTATCACAAGGAAAACCTTCATGCAGGTCCACAAGTTTTACTTGGTATACTTAGACAAAAATTTTGGATTTTATCTGCAAGACGTTTAGTTAATCAACGCGTACATAAATGTAACAAATGTTTTAAGTTTAAACCAAAACCAACTTTTCCGCCAATGTCTGATTTGCCACAGTGTCGGTTAGATATCGAACAAAATAAGTCTTTTACCCATACTGGGATAGATATGGCTGGTCCATTTCATATTGTCATGACCAGAAAACGTGGTGCTCGTACTCAAAAAGCATATTTATGCATTTTTATATGCCTCGTGACGAAGGCAGTTCATTTAGAACTGACGTCAAATTTGTCTTCTGCTTCATTTTTGGAAGCCTTTAAAAGGTTTTTATCTCGTCGAGGTCCATGCAAGGTGTTGTATAGTGACAACGGCGGAAATTTTGTTTCCTCTAAATCTTATCTCAAAGAGTTATATGAATTTTTAAAATCTGATGATTACTACAAATCATTCAGTACCGAACTTGCTAAACACCGTATTATTTGGCGTTTAAATCCTCCTAACGCCCCCCATTTCGGAGGAATATGGGAGACGAATATAAAAAGTGTAAAATCCCTACTTTTCCGTGTTGTAGGCAAACAAATTTTGTCATACGAAGAATTACTTACTATTCTTCACCAGATAGAGGCTGTCCTTAACAGTCGCCCTCTGTATACACTGAGCACGGATCCGTCCGAGCCTACCGCGCTAACTCCCGCACATTTTTTAGGCAATACGACTCTACAGTTCCTCCCCGCAGCTGACGTGAGCGACGAGCCCGTTAGCTTACTCTCTAGATTTTCATTGATGGATTTACTGGTGCAATCGTTTTGGAAACGATTCAAATTAGAATATTTCCATAATTTACAAGCGAGGGCAAAATGGAACACTCCTTCAAATCCAGTTACTGTCGGAACTGTTGTTTTGATTAAAGTTGATAACGCGCCGCCCTTACAATGGCCATTGGGCGTAGTAACTAAAGTTTTTCCTGGTAAGGACGGCGTTATAAGAGTCACGGAAATAAAAACTATCAGCGGAACATACATCCGCCCTGTTGTGCGGTTATGTCCGCTTCCTAACCAGTAGTATTTTTTTTATATTTTTATGTTTAGTTTAACTTAAGTACCTAGCTTTCGTATTCACAATTAAGTTGAACTGCAGAGTATTTCTCTTTCTTTTTTTTGTTGAAGGGAATCCTTCAAGGGCGGGGGGATGTTGGTTATCGTTATAAGAATTATTTTTATTTTGTTCTTTATTGGCACTTGTAACGGCTACATAATCCTTACCTACATTCCTCACCTTACATGCACATAAATATGGATGTGTATACGCACCCGATGACGTCTCGTCGGTCTCTCTGTCTCGATCGCGAATTGATTGTCAACGCGCGTGTGCAACCGCTCCTATATTTTTATTGGGATTTTTTTTATTGTTTACAATTTTACACGAACTTTCTACTTATACATGAAAACCATTGTGTCTGCAAATTTTATGAACTGATAAGTGTAATAAAGACTTAGCTACGTCGAATGAACACTTGAAAGCTACCGCCACGTGGTGTGAAGTGCTGCACAATTTCATCCAGGACTGAAGCTATTCTACGAGTACGTAAGTGCATGTATTTTTCCTTATTTTTCAGCTGTTTCCTCTCATTGCCATAATTACCTAAAACAGCTGAATTCCGTCTAAATAGTTGTTACAAGTGCCTAGCGTTACGATATAGTTTTTCGTCCATATTAGCTGAAATTAATACACTTATTTAACTCTCAACTCAAAAAATACAGTCCACTAAAATTATTACTTTACCAGCGCACAAATTCAATTTTAAATAGTATAAGTACTTTAACCGCACCACGGGGGACTTATTATTATTTGGAGGGGTGACCCTAGCGAAGCCGGACGGGTAATCAGACCCCTTAGTCGGAATCATTTCGACCTGTTTGGCGCAGGGGTACTAACCCCGCCTTCTGCCGGAGGTCCCGGGTTCGATCCCCGGACAAGACAAATATTTGTGTGTCTTGGTCTGGGTGTTTAATGTATATTAAGTATGTATTTCCAAAAAAAAAAGTTTATCCGTTATCTAGTATCCATAACACAAGTTCTTAATGAAACTTAACGTGGGCTAGATAATTGCTGTGATTGTATTCGAATATTTATTTATTTATTTATTTCACCCAGTTCCACGAATCCCTTGAAAGCAGGGGGAGATGGGTTATCATTCAACCCACCCTTGAACCTACCAGTGCGCTTGCAGCACCTGTTGAGTTGACTTATCGTTAACTGCTTTAGATCCTCTTTCTTTAACTAATCCGCGTCAAAGAGCTCCAAGCGTACTTAAGGGCATCCTCAAGTTTGAAGTGTAAAACTTGGCCGCGGTATTGTACTCTGGCCTTATCAACGGATGATGCGATAATCGGTGACACTGGACCTTGCATCTGGACGTACAGTCAACGGCACGTCAGCCTTTATATTTAAATTATGAAAACTGCCGCTTTTACGAGGGACTTATTATTATGTATCTATACTTGATATTATAAAGAGAAAAGATTTGATTGTTTGTTTGTTTCCATTGAATAGGCTCCGAAACTACTGAACGGATTTGAATTAAATTTGATACGCAGATAGTAGATAGCCTGGTTATTAACATAAGATACTTTTTACCCCGATATTCCCACGGGAACGGGAACTACTCGGGTGAAACCGCGAGCGGTCGCTAGTATTATTATATAGAGGTCGCCAGCGAAGCCGGTAATAAGGCTCCCTCGTTGAACCCATTTCACTCAGTTCCTCAAATCCCCTTAAGCAAGACGCGGGTTATCATTCACCTTATAGCAGTTTTTTGAGTTGACTTATCGTTAACTGCTTTAGATCCTCGTCCTTTAGCTTATCCGCTTCAAAGAGCTGCCAGCGTACGAAGGGCAGTCTCAAGTCTGAAGTGTAAGACCCCTGGGGGTCAATTCTGCTAAATTTTTGTCAAAATCGTCTCTCAGTGGTGTTTCAATAGTAGCGTTTATTTTCACTGTTGTAACAAGAACTGTGTAAAATAGGACTACCATTGAAACACCACTGGAATAAGATTGTGACTAAGCATTAGCAGAATTGGGCCCCTGGCCTTGTCAACGTAATATGCAATAATCGGTGACGACGCAACCTTACGACGTACAGTCAACGGCACGTCACGCTTTACAATTGTGCTACAAAAACCTAGGCATTGCTATTACGAGAGACTTAAGGGCGCTATTGAATTCGAAAATAACTTGATTTGTTGACTGCACATCGGAATCCATACTACAAAACTATAAACGTGAAAGTAAGTCTGTTACCTGTTTACGACGTCTCGCGTAAATAAAACTATTTGTATTGCGTTTACTTGTTTAAAACTAATAGTTACTTAAAGTTGTTAATGTCTTTTAAATATTCACAATTTCCCGTCCAGTCCCGTCTGAGAATAACGTGTGAGACGAGTAGATTTTTCTATTAAAATTTATCTTAGAGGAGCATTAAAAATGCAAAACTTTAAAATCGTAAATTTACAAATTTATTTTTCCTTAACTTTCTTTTCATATTTTTGCACGTTGATTGAAAACAAAATCACTAATAATTATTATAAGTAAGTACTTTATTTTTTATTTTTGTGTCGTTAATAAAATATTTCAATAAATACGTACGCACATATAGGGAACCCATAGGTAGATACAGAAAAGAAAGTAGCAACTCACAAAATTATTGCTAGTATCGCGTAGGCCTAGCACGAAAAACTTTCGAATACGTATCGAGGACGTAACGTAAAAAATGTATGACATATCGAGCGTTCCTGCCGGACGTAGATAGATAGATAGCCAGTTCCTCAGTGGTTGAGGATTCCGGGAGAGGCTCGCTTCCATCTTTAGCCTTATCAATACTTAACATCGGGTATGATGAAGGCTAAGAGTCTCCCCGTCGTTAATAAAAATAAAAAAAAACGTAAACGGAACTACATTTTCCTTAATTCTAATAATACACAATAGTGTGCCTGTGTTATAATTATCCTTGATTAAGTTTCAGGGTATCAAGTAATTGAGCAAAGTAAATGGTCATATCTCAATTTAACACGCACGCTAAGGCGAGGTTAATCATGTGAATTTAATTTAGTTGTCGCCTTCATGTGCTATAATATGTAATTATGGCAATCATGACCAGCTCACATGGTCATCGCATTAAACTGACTAATAGCATAATAGAAAACTAAAAAAGCTAAAAGATTTGTTATTTTTAACCGACGTAAAAAATTAGGAGGTTCTCGAGTAGACTGTATTTTTTTGAAATAAAACAACTTTTACGGATTTCAAATGCGATATATTTTCACTGTAGATGTAATTGTCCGTATTATTAGGTTTTTTAGGGGTTTTTTGATTTTCTCCAATTACAACTTAGTTCGTGAAAATATAGCGCGTTTGATATCCGTAAAAGTTTTATTTCAATGAACAGTGCGCGCCAAAACATAAGATGTACGTATGCATATTTTTTTTATTTATTTATTTACGTATGTTTTAATAAAACGTCGTCAGTTGTCAACTGATTTTAATAATTATTTTTTTCATCTGAAAGAACATAGTTCAAGTATGGTCTCATATAATTTTTACGAAGATCAGGAGTTTTTCATAATTCTGAAAAATATAATTACGTTTTGGCAAGTAGTCGTTTACCTAGATGACATCATTGTCGTGTATGGGCTGATTTTTAGTGTAAGTAACGGCACACGATGCAACTAAAAATTGTGAAATAAAAAAACATTAAAACCGACCAAAGAAAACTCAGGACATGACTTTTTAGTCATAAATTAATTTATAAAAAAACCGACTTCAAAAAGTAAAAAATAAAACTTTTGGAGTCGGTACCAACGGTCGCCGGTCGGTCAAGTAGGTTTTATTTTTTACTTTTTGATGTCGGTTTTTTTATAAATTAATTTATGACTAAAAAGTCATAAGTTTTCTTTTATTATTTCTAATTTTATAAGGTAACATAAAACTGATTTTTATTTTGACATGGATTATCATGATTAGGCGTGGAGGATCTCTTCCATACGAAATTTCTTATAAAGTACTTATACTAGGAGTTTATTAAGTAATCCAATTTACTAAAAGTAATTAATTTTCTATGTTGATTAATTCAAATATTGTTAAAGATGTTTAGTTTTCTGTATTGATATTCTCACACAAAATACCAAGTGAAAAGTTCAAGACCGCTGTCATACGAGTAATTATGTTTGTAATTACTTTGTTATGATTGTTTCAAGGGCAGTCAACAGTAATTATAAACTCGGTAATTAATAGGTCTTAAAGTACTAGGGAAATTACTATATAAACATACGTGAAAAATATTGGAAATCCGGCAAATGCTCTAACCACTGAGCTACCGAGACATATTCTCAGATGGGACTCGAACCCACGACCTTTGGAAATCCGGTCCAATGCTCTACCACTGAACTACCGAGAATTCACTTGTGGCCGAGTTGAGTTTTCCAAAACTTTTCTATTTAAAAATTGTCATAAATATAAATATCATTGAAATTTGCAAATTTACAAAAGTGCTCTACTTTTTCATTTAAATTAAAACCACGTATTACAAAATATTAATTTCAATCGTCCTTGAGGTTCAGTGCCATCGTGCCATCTTATCGGACTGCTTTCATATTTAGTCGAAACTTATAAAGTCAATCGACGTGTCGAAACGCCTGTGTTTTTATAGAGACGTTTCAAAACGCTGCTCTTAAAAAATAAATTACATCGATTAAAATTGGTTAATGACTATATACGTGTATGTTGACGACATTTTAACACTCATAGTATGTCATGATTAACAACTTTATGTGTAATTTGAAATATTTGTCTCGTTTTAAGTACGTAATTAAGATTTATGTCAGTTACTTAAATTGTAGTTTTGACATTCAACTAGAAATAATTTTTTTTTTTTAACAAATGACAATAATGCTACAAAGTTATCAAGAATTCATGATAATATCCAATCAGATAGACAAACTCCTCAAAGTAGAATAACATATTTCAAAATTAATTAAAACGCTACAATAGACTGACCTATATTCTTCTCTTTCCTACAGGTGCTATGTGTGGTGCTAGTGACAGGGATGGCGGCGGGCGCACGCCCCCGTCCTCGCCTGCAGCAGCAGATCGAGGAGTATGAATATGAGCCGCAGGCGCAAGAGAGGAATGCTGGCGACCAGGTTAGTACTTTAAAAGTAAAAAATTACAATGCCAAATGTGGCGTCGTTATTTTTGTAAAACCTTTATATAGTACCTAACTTGGAAAATGGACATGACAAAGATTGCTACTTTTCGTTCATTTTCATTTAATGAAATGTTGATTTTTTTCATATGATTTCACCTGTGAAAATTCGCAGATTGTGATTTTTGTTCCACAGTGGGCTAATTTCATATTTGCTACTATTTGCTCCTTGTAATTATACATATTAAACACCCAGACCAAGACAAATAAACATGTTCATGCACACAAATATTTGTCTTGTCCGGGGCTCGAACCCGACCTTTAGCGCAGAAGGCGAGGTTAGTACACCTCGCCTTCTGCGCTAAAGGTCCCGGGTCCCAGGTCCCTGCGCAAACAGGTCGTCATAATATGATTATGAGGTATGGCTGTGAGGGTGGTGTTTATACATTTCACTACCTTGATTCTCTCCCAGCCGTGCAAGGGATTTTTGGAGTGGCTGTATGTACGTATACCTACACATTTTCTTCTTCTTCTTTTTATTTAATGGCGTCTCCCTTTTTGATTTCGCCAGTATCCAGTTTTTATAAATAACAAATTGTACGGTAGACTGAGTTTAAATGGAGTCTCACAACAAGTGTTGTTACGAAAAGAACTCGAGTGAACTCAACCATTTTCTTACCGACTCTTCCTCGTCGTAGGGCTTTGTCAAAGTCAAAGTCAAAAAATCGTATTTTTTTTCTACCAACTATTCTGGACATCTTTTAACTGTCAAGAACGTATTGCGTATGTTTATTGCGTAGCTTTTTGTATACACACAAGTACTTGTGTACAAGCCTAGGCTGAATATTATAGGAAATCAAATTGAATCGATTATTTTTATTTCTACTTCGAAAACTGAGCAACCACATTCGGAGGTCATTTGATCCGTTTCGTAGCAATAGATTATGGCTTTCTTGTTCTGAATAAGTGATATTGGTTGCTGAACATTGTCGTACGTAAAAATAGCTAGGTACATCATCTGGCCCAACGGCTAGCGATAACAAATCTTCTGGGGTTATCCTCTTACATTCAGACTTTCCAGGATAAGCACCACATTTGTTCAGTGAATTTCTTCATTGTATCTGGTTTTAATAATATTCATTCGCTTCGATGTTAACAAGAAATATTGTCTTGCTTTATCAAAAATAGTATATTCACACAGATCTTCTATAAATTTTCAGGTGGTTCTAGTACCGGCTGATGCCTATGACGCGCTGTACCGAGCCTCCGACCGGCTGGATGACGAGTACGAGCCGCGAGCCATTCAGCGACCTTCCTCCAGGAACAAGCAGCAGCAAATCCAAGAGAGCCCGAAGCAACCGCCGGTGCAGACCATCAGGAACTATAATAAGGTCTTTATGAGTCATCAGCTCATTTTCATTGTCATCATTAAATACAAAGGACCGAAAGTGGATTGCTGGGTTTCTTATAGACATTAACTTCTTCTTCTTCTTCAATTTGTTAATTGAATAAAATAATTTAAAGTTTTATAATCAATCATTGTTCATATAATAAAGAAATAAATATGAATGTTCGATCTAATTGATAAATGTTACTAGTTTTCTGGTTCCTTACAGCTAAATAAAAATGCGTTTTCTCTCATTCCAGGTGAACGATGATGGCAGTTTCACCTTCGGCTATGAAGCCGCCGATGGTTCCTTTAAGGAAGAGACCAGAGGCACTGACTGCGTAGTCCGCGGCAAGTACGGCTACGTCGATCCCGACGGTAACAAAAGGGAGTTCACCTACGTGTCGGGCAACCCCTGCGACCCCAACAAGCCTGACGAGGAGGACCAGGACGTCCCATCCGCCGACTCTGCCGAGAGAGACGACCCCGAACCCAACTACCCCGTCCGACCCGCCCACAGACCCACGACCCCACGCCCGACCACCACCTACTTCCAAAACAACTTCAGAGACGCCGACGAGGACGAGGTCGAAGAGGAGCCTCTCCAGCACATCAGACAAAGAGTTGTGCAGCGCCCCGCTATCAGGAGACCGGCCTACCAAGCGCAACATATCGCTATCACACCTCGTCCT
Organism: Chrysoteuchia culmella; assembly: GCA_910589605.1. Lineage (NCBI taxonomy): Eukaryota > Metazoa > Arthropoda > Insecta > Lepidoptera > Crambidae > Chrysoteuchia > Chrysoteuchia culmella. Next base: position 1,267,525 of record OU342649.1, read on the forward strand.
CTCCCCGTCACTACCCCCCGCGCTTTGCCCCCGGCGACCACTTTCAGGCCGCAGCTCGTTCAAGTGACGGCCAAGCCCCAGATTCAATACAGCCCCGAGCCGAGCTATGCGCCGTCCCCGGCACCGAACTACTCGCCGTCACCAGCACAGAGATACTCGCCATCTCCCGCTCCGATCGCGACCACCTCCAGACCCGGCCAGATCGATTTTGCCGCCGAGTTCGCCAAATTCCACCGCGAGAACCAAATCCAATCGACTACTCCTTCCTTGACGCAATCTAAATCGACCGCCGCCGCGTCCCCGGCGCCCAGCGGAAACCCACTATACTCGACCGAACTCGTCTACGACCCCTCGAGCGGCTCGTACAACACCCAGTTGTTCCAATCGCTGCCCCAGACCAAGGGAGAATTGAATTTGAACCAGCGCCTGCAGCCGTACGTCGCTCAGCAACAACCTTCCGCCAGGCCGTTCATTCCCTCGCAACAGATTCCGTCGGCGCCTTCGTCACCCAGCGTCCCGCTGTTCAGACACCAGATTCAGCACGCGAATCCCCAGGAGGTTTACCAGAGACAGCAGGCGGAGAACCAGTTCCAGAACTCTCAGCAGTTGTTCGCGCAGCAGCAGCAGCTGCAACAGAGCCAGCTGCAGCGGGATCGTGCGGCGGCGCGCGCGACGGCACAAAGACTAGCGCTATCGCAGCAATCGCAGGCGCCGCAACGCGCGGCGTCGCCTCAGTACTACTTCGTGGCCCCCCGCGGCGAGTCCTCATCCTCCGGACAGATCGACGCGTTCCTCAGAGGGCACGGCATCCAGTTCTAGTTAGATTCTAATGGATGAGCTAGATAAGGCCCAGAGCAGACGAGCGACTTTAATCGACCGCTTCGAAAACGGAAGTGTATTTAATATTTTTATCGTTGTGTATATTAAGTTTTTCTACTCCGAGTGTCGTCAGGTCGATCGTCGCCGTGTGCGCTGGGCCGATTCGCCGCCGATTGCGTTCCGAGTAGGCCATATTCCGTTCGAGCGATACAGTCGAGTGCGCGAGTGTCGTGTCTAGTGTGGACTGGGCGGCCGCCCCTGTACATACGCTGTGTCCAACAGTACCTTATCGTTATGCTAGTAAACTTAGTCGTAAGTATAAATATACAAAATGGTTTTTGTGCGTGATAGTCCGCGACGCGCTCCGTGGAGCGATATGTAAAAACTGACAAATGGTAATTTGTAATTTTTGTTTTAATAATAAATTATATTTTTATAATAAATTTTATTTCTTTTTTGTGTTACTTCCAAATCAATTGAATAACGAAATATTATAGGTAAACAAATTGTTTTACACTGAACTCATATTATTCGGTAAAGAAGATTACTCAGAAGGCCAACTTAAAAGTCAGTCAGTCATACTCAGGTATTCAACCGCCTCTGTGGTCTAATGATAACAACCACCGGTAACAAACCCAGGGGTCCCGGGTACGATTCCTAGTGGAGGTACATATTATATTCGGTGGTAGGACTTGTTGTAGGTTCGCATGGCTAGCTACCACCATCCTAACTAAGTCTGACGCCATAACAACAATGGTCTCAGCATTGTTGTGTTCCGGCAGTTAGAGTTAAGACAGCCAGTTCCTTAGTGGTTAAAGATTCCGGGAGAGACTCGCTTCCATCCTAGTCAAAGTCAAAGTCAATATCATTTATTCAGTCTAGGCTGTTATGTTACAAGCACTTATGAACGTCAAAGAAGCTATGCCATCGGTTCACAAACCCTACGGCGGGAGACCTTGTAACGAGAAGAACCGGCAAGAAACTCGTCAAGGGCTGTTTTTTTCTCCCTGTTTTATTTACATAAAATCGCTTCGATCAACCATATTTTAGGGAACGTAACGACCCGCCTCACACGACACCGCCGAAGAAACGTTTGAGTGAGCATGACGTACTTCAGGTACTTATGTTAAAGTGTATAAATATAAAAAATACAATGGCAACAACAAAAAAAAAAGAAAGATAATAGTGCATTAATGTAAGACGCAACTTACAATGTCAGTAGAAGACGCATCAGCTGGGTCATAATCACAAAGCATATTTAAAGTAAGTTAGCGAAAAAGAATACTTTTATATAATTGGAATAATTTGAAAACATTATTTATTTTTATTTATTCTGATCAAGCAGTGCCACGCGTCTTAACTTAAAGCAACATAAATAACATAAAATCAAAACAAAAATATATATATCTCAATACATTTTAACACAAGCAGACATGAGCAAGCTGGCAGCACCCGTTCACGAGCATGACGCATGAACTAGCTATCGCTTCGCTCAACCATATTTTAGCGAACGTAGCGACCCGCCTCACACGACACCACCGCAGAAATGTTTAAAGAGAGCATGACATACTCAAGCCTTATCAATACTAAACATCAGGGTATAGTGAAGACTAACACCCATATTATAAGCCGTTCCTCCAAAACTTACTCGTCCTCGACTTAACGAAACCTCATTGAAAACCTCTTCGAAATACACCTCGAAATCGGTGTTCTAAGTCATAACTCCGTAAGGACCTGGAGGAGCCAAAGAGTACGTAGCCACTCCGTGTTAGGCCTAGCGCACACTACTACACTACCAGTTTTACCCACGACGAGGTTGAGTGGAGTGTAAAAAGTTTTGGAGGAACGACTTAGAATATGGGGATTAGAGTTTCCCCGTTGTTCATAAAAAAAGTATAAGATTGTTACCTATTTAACTCAAGTTATAAATGTTAGAGGTTGAATTTCAACAAAGTCGTTCTTAGGGTTCCGAACCTCTAAAGAAAAAAGGATCACTTTGTTGTCCGTCTGTCCGTCCGTCCGTTCATTCTCGTTTATCTTCAGAACGCGTGGACGTATCGAGTTGAAATTAAAACCATATAATTCAGGTCAACAGTCTTTTAAAGGGGTGAAAAAATTAAACGTTTATGTCGCAAAAAAACGTAGATTTCGACACTCAAGGGAATCAAAATTCATAGGGTACTTCCCGTTGACATAGAACTATGAAATTTGGCAAGTAGTGTCGTCTTTTATTACAAGTACAGGAAAAAATCTGAAAACTAGACATTTGTAATTAAATCATGAAAAATTTAGTCTTAAGATTTGGAAACTGAATTTCGGGAAACTTCGGGCTTCGCGACTGCAAGGTAGGTATCTTAATTTTTTTGGAAAATGCGTTACACATACATATGTCGCCTGGAAGAGCAAACAAAAGGTTATGTGGGACTCTGCGCCGATGGGCCTACCCACTAAAAACCACTTGCCGTGTCCTTCTTCCCATAGTGTCTCGGCCAAGGCCATCGTTGTATCATTGGTCCATAGCCTCAACTAGGTTGCTTGCCGAAGCAAGCCCACCTTGGAATGCAGAAACTACTTCTGCCATCTTTTGGGATTTCTCCCAAACGCCAGAAAGCGCACTGCACGGATGCACACCAACCAGCTTGGAGTCCATAAACTTAAAGAGCAGGGTCTCCCAACCGATCATTTCGGTGCGATTGCCTATTATTAGGATTTTTTAAATATTGACTTTGTATTATTGTAATTTTTTATATCGTTTTTTATACTTAATGAGATCAAAATATCTAAACTTATGCGAAATCAGTGTTTAAAATGTTCATGGCACTGAAATGATAAAACATCATCAATAGTTAAAACTTTTTAATTTTGCATTTTACAATGCTATTTTTATGTGATAAATATTAAAGAAGAAAAAAAAGGTTGCTTTTTCTAGTATGTTTTCTTGTTTAATATTTATCATCGTGAAAAGTTGTTCTCCTAATTTCCATTCGCTGTCCAGAACCTAAAATCACACGTTCTACCCTTAAAAGTTGCAAAACAGCTATGATTTTTATATTACTGTCTTTATATTTTGAAAGTAAATTAATATACATAGTGACTTCTGTTATTAAAAAAATATCATCAGTTCAACAAGTGTATTTATTAACGAAAAATATCGTTACGTACATCTTATGTTTTGGCGCGCACTGTTCATTGAAATAAAACAACTTTTACGGAACTAAGTTGTAATTGTCCGTATTTTTAGGGTTTTTAGGGGTTTTTTGATTTTCCTGACGTTTCGGCACCTTTACAGCTGCCGTGGTCACGGCAGCTGTAAAGGACGAAAGCTGTAAAGCTGTAAAGGAGAAAAAATACGGACAATTACAACTTAGTTCGTGGAATTATAGCGCGTTTGATATCCGTAAAAGTTGTTTTATTTCGAAAAATATCATTGTCCATTCATTGTACCTAATACCTAATAATTTTTGTAACGGTGAAGGAATAGCGAATACCTCACTAGCTTAGTAAATTATACCCATCTTCGGAATACTCAGTAGTGCCGCGGCAGTCAACCAAAGCCGTCAATGTTGTATTTAATTTTATTAATGCCTGAATTTTTTGCCAGTTAAATGATTATTATGCGGAAATGTATCGTTAAATTCATTCTTAAAGCATTATTCAAAATTCTTTTCCAATTTTTTTGAATAAAAATACCCGGTGTCCCTTATTTCCGTCACTTTATTCCGACACGCTGCCTATTAACTTTAGTTTTTTACTACTATAGTGAATGAATTTGTCATCTCAAATTACTCTACTGATTTAAAAATCCGACATTGGGACTTTGACTTTGATTTGACTTGTACGCTGATAATTTCTATGTATGTCTTTTTACAAAATAAATTCATAATTTATTGAGCAATTTGTTTAACTCTCGCCACCGCGAATCTAATTTTTGTCACGGGCAAATATTCATCGCTTCGTACATCCAAAACTTAATGGTTTTTTGAAGTGCCAAATGAACACAATTATATAGTTCAATGTGTTTTGCAAGTTTTATCGTGTCGGTAAGAACAAAGAATTGAATGAAAAATAAAAATCGTGAAGGTACATAGATTTTTAATATTGGGTTTGATTTATGACGTTTTAAAATATCGCTAAATAATTTATGTAGCAAATGGGTGTTCAAAATGTTAAGGTCGAAGCGACCAGTGTGGGTAAAGAATTGAAATAAATTATTCGGCTATTTGCAAGGTTATTTGCAATTGAAGTTCATTTATTATTTTTCAATAAATCTAGCAATTATACCATACATTTTTATTAGACAGATGCATGGTCTTGTGATCAGCGTTAAATTCTCAGATTTAAATAAATCCAGAGTTCATACCTATAAAGTGTTGTTTTAAATCCCATAACTTTAGCTTTTTAATGTGACCATGTAAAAGATCCAAGTGGCATACAAATTATTTTTCAAATAAAAAGTTTTTTTTACTTTTTCATCTTAAAACGTAGTTTTGCCGAATGAACAAGACTCGTCAAAATAAGCCCAAAAAGTATGCAATATTCTACAATGTGGAGATTTAATATAGAAGTACCTAAATGGCTATCATGGAAATATTGAATCAAAAAATATAAGTTAAATATGTGAATAAGTACCTCTTTTTCTAACACCCATATTCTAAGTCGTTCCTCCAAAACTTACTCGTCCTCGACTTAACGAAACCTCATTGAAAACCTCTTCAAAATACTCCTCGAAATCGGTATTCTAAGTCATAACTCCGTAAGGACCTGGAGGAGCCAAAGAGTACGTAGCCACTCCGTGTAAGGCCTAGCGCACACTACCATTTTTACCCACGACGAGGTTGAGTAGAGTGTAAAAAGTTTTGGAGGAACGACTTAGAATATGGGGGTAAGATGCTAGCTTATCCTTTCAATATTAGTGTTAAAAACCCACAACGGTTAAAACGTATTTGAAAAGAATGAAATAATTTAAAAACCCCCGACTTAATTATCTGTCGGGGGCTGCCATCACTATAATAAATTTCAGTATGGATATAAATAAATCCAATAATTCACGTTAATATAAAACTGCAAAACTATAGTTCAGTTAATGCCAGCCCTCGACGGACAGCGCCCCCTGGTGAGTTGTCACCGTAACACCTATCTAAACATGCACCAAAAACCCGAACCCATCACTGCAAGCCGCATCAAAATCGAACTAGTAGTTTTGGAGATAAAAGTTTGCACAATCAAACAAACAACTTTTCACCTCAAACGCATATACCTACCGTCTCCGTACGTCGTCGGTAAAAAAAGGAAAACAAAATTAATTAGAAAGAGAGAGAATTCATTAGAGCTTGAGATAACGCTATATAGAATTTTGCTTCAAGTAGGTATTCGGAGTGTTATCTTCACCTTCATGATTAAAACAAAACTTTGAGCTAAGAAGTGTTAATTAATTTAGAACTGATAAAATATCCAGATAGTTTTTGGGTCAACTCTTTTGTTAAGAGTCATAGAAAATATTCATTTTACGACAAACCTAGAAAAACTAAATACCATAGAAAACAACATGGCAACGATTTGCTGCGAAAATAAATCACAAATAGGTTTGGAATGGGATAGAATGGGAAGGGAGAGTCTAAGTACTTAATTATGTAGCTTATGATTTTTTTAATGGATTTATCTACTTTAACCTTTTTGTGTACTTAATAAATTAAGAAGTAAGTGCTTCTGAATCGACACATAATTAATTTAATTAACGAAGTATCATCTGTTAATTAAAATTAATTATGTGCCGATTCAGAAGCACTTACTTATTAATTTATTAAGTACACAAAAAGGTTAAAGTAGATAAATCCAAACTTTAAGTTAAAACTAAACTTTAAATTACTCAGACCCGTTCTAGCTATTTGGAGACTAGTATAAAAATAATTTCATAGCCGTGTAGTGTCGGCTTATAATAGCACTACCCACTCTCATCCCGTGGGTGTCGTAAAAGGCGACTAAGGGGCTCAGCCTTCAGGAGACGGGCAGCAGCGTCTCCTACAAACTTGGCCATACTGCGATCGCCAACCCGCCTGCCAAGCGTTGCGATTATGGCAAACCTACCCCTTTTGGGGGAGGCCTATACCCAGCAGTAGGTGTTATGTGGCTTAGACGACGACGACGATAAAAATCATTCATCATACAAAGCCGCACATTAAAACGAGGAATCGAACTCGAGAATCCGGAGTTAGCTACTGCTACAACAGCTACAACGCTACGGAAACCATAGACAAAAACATGTAGCTAATAGTTTTTGTCTATGGCTTCCGTAGTTTTCGTATTACTTTAGTACCTATTTATCAGACATAAAAATAATTGCTAAGATTGATCGTTTACAAAGCTATATAGTGTCTCCACTCAAACTAGTTTAGTTATGTAAGTGATCAAAGTTATTGAAATCCACGTGTTTGAGTCAAACCGTTTGACCATTTTGGGAGCCGTATAAATCAACACAGTAACGCCATCTCTAAGAACAGTGTGAACTAACTTTTGCCATTGAGACAAATGCGTGCCTTTCACTACAGCAAAACTTTATAAGCGCATCGTAAATAAAATTAGTCGCTACGTTATTTTACCAGATGGCGCTACATTTAGCATATAGCTTATAGCTCATAACACAATGATATCGCTCACCATACATTTACTTAAATAGCTTATAGTAAGCCAATATTATAAATTATAGCTAAATGTGAACGTGTTCTAAGTAAATGTATGGTGAGCGATATCATTGTGTTATGAGCTATAAGCTATAATATTATAGCGTAGTTTGAAAAGCGCTTTTACGAAGACGAAATGTATACAGATTTGACAGCTTTGACCACCGTAAATCGGTGAAAGTAACTGGTGCAACTCAGCCTTAGCTGTGTGGCTTTAACCGACCTCTAAAAAGAGGTTTCTAATTTGAAAGTGTGGGGTGTATATTAGCAATAATTAGTGGTAAGAAAATATTGTCGATTCAAAAGCGCTTAATTAAAACCTGTCCAATGAAAAACAAACAAAACAACTAATTTATTTTCTTCTACTGAATTTGCCATACGTAATAATAGAAATGTAAAAGTGGCACCCCGGGCCAGGTTATTTTGTTAATTTTTAACCGACTTCAAAAAAAAAGAAGGAGGTTCTCAATTTGTCGGAATCTTTTTTTTATGTATGTTACTCAATCGAGTAACATACAGTAGTCGAGTCGAGTAATCACTCGAAGACGGCTGCACCGATTTGAGTAATTCTTTTTTTGTTCGAAAAGGTATACTTCCCATGTGGTCCCATTGTCATCATGTCAGGATCTGATGATCCTGCAGAATTCCAGGGAACTCTTCAAATATTATAGGCACTCCTATTGCGAATAATCGCATACAATCACTCCAATTATCTAGCCCACGTTAAGTTTCATGAAGAACTTGTGTTATGGATAACTGATGCATATGCTTCCGGAAAGCATCATTTGGTGTAGTGGAACTGTTGATGAAGACCACAAATGGTCATCGAAACTATTAAATGCTTAGCATTTCTTCGTAGTATGCGAAATGGTACTAAATAAAAGGTATGCAAAACAAAATTATGCCAAAGGTAATTATGCCAAATGAAATTCAGCCATCTAAACAGTATGCCTAATCCTAATTATGCTAAATATTTTTAATGTCTAAAATATTCGTTTGAAAAAGATTCCGCCAAGTATGTTATGCCAAATAAGTTTCTGCGCATCGAAATTCTGCCAGATAGAGGGAACCCCAATTTTGCATTTACAGTACAGTACTTTTAATGATATTTTTTACTAGACTAGAAGTAATCGACTCGTCTCACAAAAGTTACTCTCTGATGGGACTCGAACCAACAACGTTTGTATTGGAGTCGATTTTTCCTACTGATTCATAAATGACTAGCGGCCACCCGCGGTTTCAACCGCGTGGTTCCAGTTCCCGTGGAAATATAAAATAAAAAGTAGCCCGTGTGTTAGTCCACTACTTCTTCGTTATAAGGTTAATAAATAAATAAATAAATAAATACTTGAAGTCACTCCATACCAAATTTCATCCTAATCCATTCAGTAGTTATTGCGTGAAAGAGGAACAAACATTTCAAACAAACTGACTTTTTTTAATATTTGGCTTACTAAACTGGGTACAATCCACAATAATCTAGGCAAATAATAACGTATGAAAAACTAACTTACTAGGATTTACCCTACTCGAAGTAAGCACAGCATGCTTAAAAAAACAAACAAAATGAAGACTAAGATCTAAAAGACCTAAGTCTACTTTTAGAAACTAAAATTTACTTTTAATTTTAAACTTAACTAAAATGTAACGATCACACATATATAACAACTAAATACCCATTTTTATACAACGCTTGGCTGAGGCGATCAAATTTAAAACGTATGGAATTATAAAACACACACATACGATACAACGGAGAGTGACGCTGATGACCGAGACGAGTCTTACACACAGGAAGTGAGAAAGTATTTCGATTATGAAGCCGACAAGCACTGCGTGGAGTTGAAAATAGCAAACTCTCTAAGAAAAAAAAAAGTAAAAATCTTTATTCATCTCATACTACTAAACACCATTTCAAGGTTTAACATAACTGTAGACATTGTTTACTATGAGATTTGGAGCCCGAAAAAAGTTTGAAATAATCTTGTGGTACGGGTCAACAGGTCTCACCCCGAGGAATTTACTCATAAAAAAATTACTACTTAGAAAGTATGAAACAAGTACTTACTAAAATATTTAATTAAGTAAAAGAGTGAAGAGTGTTAGTCCTCTCGATGAGTAAACATGTAGATTTATGGATGTATGTGGAGTAGGTGTGTGTGTGGCTTTTATTACCGCTAGGTTTAAAATGTAAATGGTGTTGTCTTTAAACGTAAATTATAAGTAATAGATATGTAATTTAAAAAAATATATATATGTAATAGTATGGTGACCTGCCGTGTGGTGACGGCCTAAGAATACAAGTGTCACCACTCCCTTATAAGCCTGGGATGTCGTTAGAGTCGACTAAGAGGCTCGACGCATTGAACACCTGTGCGAGAGAAGGAAAACTAGAAACAAACCCTCTACCAACCCGTCTGGCCAGCGTGGTAGCAGTAGGCTAATAACCTCCTATGAACGACACAATAGGCGTGAGCTAGGAGAGGCTTATGTCCAGCAGTGGACGTCCATAGGCTGATGATGATGATGATGATGAATAGTATAAAACAGCAGCTTTTAAAATATTAGTAGGATTCTTTTAACTTAAACCAAGTACAAAACTATGTTGTAATACTTCCAGCGCACCATATAACATCTTGATTTAATTCGTTCACATAATTTTATTGTCTCATCACAGACCACTTTAGAAACACATCGGGTGAGAAATATGGAAGGTGCAAGTTATAACACCAGATGTAATCGTGTGTTCAATAAGCGTATGCGCATTCTAAGTGATAGTTTTTTTTATATATTAAATGGGCTTACTCTTGACCTCAATCTGGCCGAAGGGCGGAGATGAGACCTAAAATGGAGCCAGTTCGCCCAGAAGAAGCCTGTTCAGTTGCACCTTGAAGAGGTTTGGGTTGTATGTGCTCGGGAAAACAGACGGCGGCATAAAATAGGACATAAAGCGCTCTGTGCTTAAGTTTGGAATGAATACCAAGAATGGATGGTAGCCTGTAGTACGTCTGGCATCCCATCCCTGTGGAAAAAGGAGAAGCCGGAATGAGGTTATGCCTCAGATGCACGATGCAAGTCTGTCTCTAAGTATGATGTAAGTCTGTAGAAAAGTGACAGACAAGCGAGATATGGCTTTAGGTAATGCAAAAGTCAATGCCTGAAATTGCGTCTTTTTTTTCGCGCAGTTACAACCAAACATTGTTACTTAATAAAGTTGGAAGTTCAAAAATTGAAATATTTAGGATATTTTTCTATTTAATTTATGGCCATTTAACCCAGATTTAACCTCAACATTTATGTATCACTATATAGCAAAACAAAAGGGTGTATAATTAGGCGTACCAACCTAATTATTTTATTCCTTAATGGCCCGAGTTAGGCACACATATTATAGGATAAAAAAAAAAACACACAATTGTTAAATGACCTAAATTAGTTTATCATTAGGCATAACCATTCATTAACCCTACTGTTTCCAAGTAATAAATTACGCTTTGCCCAACACCGTTACGCTAACCATTTCCGTATGTCAAATTGATGAAATAATTCATTCATATGACGAGCATGCAAGCAAGCAGCAAGCAAGCACGCATGCAAACTGGGGGTCAATTCTGCTAAATTTTTGTTAAAATCGTCTCTCAATGGTGTTTCAACAGTAGTGTTTATTTACACTGATGTATCAAGAACTGTGTAAGATAGGGCTGCCATTGGAATACGATTGTGACTAAGCATTAGCAGAATTAGGCCCCAGGCATGCAAGCAGGCATGCGAGCAGGCATGCAAGCAGACGTGCAAGCAGGCATTCAAGCAGGCGTGCAAATAAGCATGCAAGCAGCCATGCATTCGAGCATGCTTGTAGGCTTATATTACACTCTAGGACCAATGATTTTAGGCGTGTCGAAGGGCACCCAAACAAAAGCTAACGAAAAATCACTGAATGAAATGTAGTTTATAAGTTTTTGTTGATTGAACTAAATTCGATAAATATACTATCGTCAAAAAAACGATCCTACGCTTTGCATAAATTCCGTAGAGAACGTACACAATGTAAAGAACAAAACGGATTGTTCCAGTGATGATTGTTTTTTCTATCTAGTAAGGAACTATTAATTTAGGTATTTTCTTTTCGGTAAATGACTACAAAAAAGGAGAAAATATATGAGGCACTTGGAAAAGCTTTGAAACTGTTTTGAATAAAATTAAGTCTGTAAACTAATATCAATATGTTTTTGAAGACCTGTTTGGCGCAGGGGTACCAGAGGTCCCGGGTTCGATCCCCGGACAAGACAAATATTTGTGTGCATGAACATGTCTATTTGTCTTGGTCTGGGTGTTTAATATGTATATTAAGTATGTATTTACAAAAAAAAGTATATATGTATATTTATGCGTTATCTAGTATCCATAATACAAGTTCTTCATGAAACTTAACGTGGGCTAGATAATTGGTGTGGTTTTATGCAAATATTTATTTATATTTATTTTTATAGGTTTCTGAGTTTTGCTATATGACACACTGAGCATTTTCAAAAGAAGCTTCTTTATTTCCGCATGATGATTCTTCCGGCGCACCCTGGGTCATGGTCTGTGGACGGCAAGTCGGTGATGCAGACTAGCCGATCCTTCAACCACGACCCAAATGGAATTAAATACATAATAATCACATTTAGGGCCTGCGCAGACGACGGACATTGGAGGACTTTTTGTCCGCGACAGGACCTTATTACTAAGAACATAAAGTTGAATATATAACGAAAACTATCGCGTACTTTTTATGGATATACGCGATCTAAGTTCAATCTTATTTGGTTAACAATAAAGACGTCGCGGACAAAAAGTCCTCCGTTGTCCGTCGTCTGCGCTAGCCATTAACAATATACCTAACATCTCTAACCATTCTAGTAAAAAAGAACATACTTTTTCCCTGCGTCTTAAACCATGTTAACTTTTAAGTTGCATCGTATCTTAGTTAGACCCCTAATTGTGTAATTTCAAAATCTATCACAATCCCTTCCAAAGGTATTGTGATTGTGATAGTGATATGCAGAATTGTGTAACTTATAGTCGAAATCCCTTTCGGAACGATTGATGTTTTAAATGACACTTTATTTGACACTTCTCCATACATTTGAAATATTATATTTTCGAGTGTCACTTTGCTCAGACAGTTCAATTTAGTACATTCAATACCTTTCGAAACTCCTCCCCCGATCCCGATCCCGATCACAATCCCTATCAAATGACAAATAGTGACGGTTTGAAGTATGTAAATATCTGATAATTTTTTTATCAAGTAAATATACTAGAAAAAAGCAACTTGTCTCATGTCGCCCTGACGGGACTCGAACCCGCATCCTTGGGAATCCGGCCCAATGCACTGACCAATTATGCTACAGAGACCTACGAGAACACGTTGAAATTCTCTAGTATAATCACCTTTTTCTACGGTGTTGGCCACCGTCGTTTCATCAATGAGAGAAATATCCTCGCATTCGAAAGAAACATCTTTTCAGATGTTTGACTATCGATTAAGATGAAACTGCCATCTACTTATAACTTTTTATAAATAACAAGTTGCTTTTTTCTAGTATATTTACTTGATAAAAAATTATCACATAAAAATAGCATTGTAAAATGCATAATTAAAAAGTTATAAATGTAAATATCTTTCAGAAGACGAATTGAAAGGAATTGCGATAGATTTTAAAATTAGAAAATAAGCCCCCAGGTTTACAGCGTAGGCTGTTCTAAAATGAACCCAAACTTACAAATGTAGAATAAAACCTATATCAGTGCTATTATTACACTAACAATTGCTTTTCTCAATGAACATACAATTTACTTTGTAATTTCGTGTCCCTAATATTATTTGGGCATTAAGTATTTTCATTTATACTATTAAAAAGGCATTTACCAATTATTTCGCAGTCTGTTCGAATAAACATAACAATAGTAGCTTTGTTTAAAAACACAATGACATGGCCAGGACCTGCCTTACAAGGGATAATGTACAAGAATTACCTGCTAGTTCCCACGAATGGAAACGAGAGAATATTCTAAATCACGCTGTCTAATGAAGGAAAACCATGGGAAGGACCCATGTCATTTATGGAAAACTTTGACAAGAACACTTGTTACAAAAACCGCCGAATGTAATGGAACATTGCGGACTCTAAATCTATATGCAGTAGCTCAAAATTAATGTCGACCATATCCCAAAACCGCAGCTCGCAATTAAACGTGACATTGAGCGGCGTGAGAACACCGACACAAACACCGACCCAGCGCTAATTAACCAACAATATTTTAGGAACAATCGCCCAATGAAATCTCTAGACAATGGTAAAATTTCAACCAAATATGACCTTCTTATTTGTAACATATTCGGTGTCATCAAACGACTGCAACCGAACATATCCACATACCGATTTACAAAACGACGTGTACAATTAAACAATTGGGAGCCCAGAGTGGATAAGTAGATGTTAAGAAAAAAAGATTTTCCGTTTCAGATAATGAAATGACAACAATAGAGCGGTTTGCGCAAGGCGTTCGCACGGCGAGGACTCGAGTGGGGCGTATTTTATATAGGTGGGTAAGGTACGGCGGCGCAGCCGTAGCGCCGACATGCCGCTGCGGCTGCCCTAGCGCGATGATCCTCCTCGTGCTGCTCGCGTGCCTCACTACCGCCTCCGCGACCAACTCCACCGAAGATGCCACCGCTAACCTACAGCCGGCATCTAACGCCACCAAAGAAATCCTAAAGGCCAGCGAAACGTCTGACCCAGCCAAAGTAGGAATCGTGAAACAAATTCGACGGCTGAATGAAGACGGCTCCTACACCATCGGCTACGAAGCTGATGATGGAACATTCAAGATTGAAAGTAGGGATGTTTTAGGAAATGTGAAGGGAACATTCGGATACGTTGATAAGGATGGGGAGATTAAGCGAGTGACCTATTCATCTTCGAGTGATGTTACACCTGCGCCGGTACCGGTGACCACGAGCACGACGCCTAGCCCGCCTACAATGATTGTAAGAATGAATAAAACAGTATCCTCGACTACTAGAAGACCTTTAGGTACAGTTGTGTATCCTACTAGAAGTAGTTTCACTACCAGAGGAACTGTCATCCAAAACATCCCCAGAAGGCGTCCCATACCGAGCTCCACCAGAGCAAGTACCAATACAATTGAAACCACTACAGAAAAACAAACCGCCGAACAAACAACCAGTAATATTCTGAATCTCTACAAGCCAAAGGCTGAAGAAAGTGATAATACTCGCACTCAAATGTTAAAACCAGTTGCAGTGACAGTGAACGATGATTTGATAACTAAACAAACAACGACAAAGTTACCTCAAACTGTGAAACCCGTTTATGAGCACATGAAGGAAGAGAACGATTCAAACAAAGCCAATACGATCCGAAGGGAACTGACGGGTACGAGCCCCAACCCTCATATGGTGAGCCTGCGGCAGTCAGCTGGTGACGATTCCACTGATGTATATGGCAGTCATTTATCTCTGGGGACTGTTCGGCCATTGTTTACAACCACGACACCGCGCCCACGGCTCGTGCCCATACATTCCTTAGTAGCTGCGAGACAGAAAATACAACAACAATACCAAGAGGTACCTGTCCAAGAACAGGAAACCACAGTGGAGGCCAGTACTGGACGTGTTTTCGACCATGAAAATGTAGTGACATCAAATCCTGTGCCAGTGATCCATATCCCTCCTGAAAGGTATGACGAAAGACTATATCAGCAGCCTATTTATAGAAGACCATCAGCTGCAGTTCAGTTTCGAACTAATGAGTACTTAAAAGACAATCCTGGTGCTCCTGTTCCTATTGGTAACCAGCGGCCCTTTCTCCACTATGAATATCAGAACAAAGTATTGGAGCCGCAGTTTGTAAAGGAAACTTCACCACCTCCTCAAACCAAAGGGACTACACCCGAACCTGTAACAGTGCCTTATGATCCGAGACCTGTGACTAGAATCATACCGATACCGGTGGATGAGAGGGGAGTTCCCATTCATGGATATCAGGCAAGGTTTATCAACCCTTACAGACCCACCCCTCCTCCACCGATGGTATATCAACAAAGGTATGACGCGATGGACGAAATGAACTCTATCTCAGCTCCCGTGAGTACCAGAGACTTGAAACGCCTGCTGCACATTCTGATTTTACGGCAGAATCGACTGCAATCGTTAATGGATCAGCTGATGGCACCGGGTCCACCGTATCAGCCAGTGCAACTCTTTAGGCAAGAACCACAGTACTACAACAGGTACGAGAACGTAGCTCGTAACTATCAGGATGACGACCGCTACGATTATCGTTACGAACAACAGCAATACAGGCAGCAAGAGTATTCGAATCAGATGTCGAGTTACGATGGCCCTCAGTACGAAAGTCAGCGTTATGTGCCCAGAAGGAGGTTGTATAACAGAGCATATGATACTGCGAGTTCGTCGTCGAACCGTATCGAGGAGCAGCCTGAGTATCTGCCACCGGATATTCGCGAGGCTTTATTGCTGAAGATGCTGGTGCTGGCTATCAACCCTGACTTCATGCCGACCCCGGTGCCGCCCACGGAGCCGACCACTGCAGCTCCTACAAGGAAACAAGTGAGGAACGTGCAAATCTTAGGAGAAGAAGGATCCGCTGATGAAGCGAAGAGAGCTTCTCCAATGCAAGGGCACTGAGGTATTTACAATTTGTAATTTATTCAGTGATAATTATGTCAATAGAATACTCAAGTAATTTGTACATACATAGGTGTTTCTAGTAAAGACTTTTTATACTTTCAAAGTTCTTTTATTTTGACTCATAAGATGTTTTCATTTTCATGGAAATAATTTTATTGCTACTTAAAATGTACTACCAATCTGTTTAAATATCGACTTGATAGGACTCTATTAAGTACAGTTAGTGAATAGTTACAATCCAGTTAAGATAATTATTATTTTCACATACAAAAAGATATTAAAATATGGCTATAAATATACGACTATATATGGTACTATAATTTTTCGGTTTATTTGCGGTTTTTTGGTTTCCCGACGTTTCGGCACCTTTTCAGTTGGCGTGGTCACAGGTGACACATATTCCTTCTTATTATCATTATGAGTCCGCGAAGAAACTTAAGATGTGCTTAAATAAATAAATTTCTTACAACCACACCAATTATCTAGCCCAAGTAAATTTCATAAGAACTTGTGTTACGGATACAAGATAACGGATAAACATACTTATATACTTTTTTTGTAAATACATACATAATATACATATTTAACACCCAGACCGAGACAAATAGACATGTTTATGCACACAAATGTTTGTCTTGTCCGGGACGCGGGACCTTCTGCGTAGAAGGCAGGCTATGTACCCCTACACGAGACAGGTCGTCAATTAAATACGTCGCGGCTATATTTTCATTATGTTTTTGTAAACTCGCAGTTTTATCCGCGTGGTTCCCGTTCCCGTGGGAATATTAAAAATAATTTCTTAATGCACACCTACATCATTAAAGGAAATTTCAGCTTGATCGGTTTAGCCGTTTGGGCTGTGCGTTGTCTGTCAGTCACGGTATCGTTTTATTAGTATAGATTATTTTTATTCGATCTCTTTAAAAGGAAGCGCAAATAGTAATTATAGTAAATGTTTGTTTATTTATTTATTTATTAACTTTTATTAAAACGGTTACACCAATAACATTAATTAAAGACAGTAATCAATTCAATTAAATAAAAAACTAAAATTTGGTCATTTTTATAATTTAATTAAAATAATGTAATTATTACATTATTACATTATTTAAATTGAAATAATGTATCAATAAATAAAAATTGATCCATTTGTCCCTTACATCCAATAAATCCTCTCACAAAAATGCAGACACTCGGACAACATCTTCCATGAATCCGCAAACAGATCACTAAATGACAAATTGTGCCTATAATTTGTTGAAAAGAAAAATGGTGTACCAGTTATCAAATTGTTAACCAATTAATAAAGTAAGCCGGTTATCCCACTATATATACCATGTGACACCTTATAAACATAACAAATCTGCCTAGTTATCTCAAAGAGACATTGTTTAACGTAAGACGTTCGTATGCCAAGGATGACCACGCAACGGCAACAATGGGCAGCCTTCACGGTGTGCGTGTTGGGCAACGGTCGTAAGGGTGCGACAGGCCTAATTAACACGGCTAACTGTTGTGACGAGCCTAATATACGGAGGCAGCCAGTGATGAGGATCAGGGCCCCTACCCCGCAAGTGTCGTCGGCATCGACATCGACTTCATTTCACAGATGGATGTGACTTATTGCTCTTACCCCCATATTCTAAGTCGTTCCTCCAAAACTTTTAACACTCCACTTAACCTCGTCGTAGGTAAAAATGGTAGTGTGCGCTAGGCCTAACACGGAGTGGCTACGTACTCTTCGGCTCCTCCAGGTCCTTACGGAGTTATGACTTACAATACCGATTTCGAGGTGTTTTTGAAGAGGTTTTCAATGAGGTTTCGTTAAGTCGAGGACGAGTAAGTTTTGAAGGAAAGACTTAGAATATGGGTGTTAGTCTTTGGTAAGTTTTAATTTGTGTCAAAAAGATACAGCAATGTGTATGTCTGTCCATCTGTCAAATGAAGCCGATTTACCGCCCCAGGGTATGCTCGTGTGGTAAAGATCAATAGGGGCTGTACATAACTCATCACCAAACTTACTTATAAAAAAGGTAAAAGATACTGAATTGGCATTTAAAACTACTAATATTCATATTCATTCAATATCACTTATTCAGTCTACGGCTGTTACAAGCACTTAGGAACGTTTCGAATTCACGCGAAACAACATTGAAGTTAATAGTTTTTAGGTGTCATGCATATTGTTATAATGTTATTACTTGTCGTGCATACTTAGCGTAACTGTGCTAGGATTGTGGGTTGAATCCCACGCTTCCCTTGCCATGTCCCATTTTTATTCTGTTACTTCTGATGTTTGTAACACAACACAAGTTCTTCTTATCAGAATCAGATGAATGTACCTATCTTACGTCGGATGTTGTTGTTAATGTTTTTTATAGTTATTTAAATATGCAAATTGTCTCCAACTTTCTCAGACGGGACCAAAAATTGCCGGTTCAAGTTTCGTTGGATCTAAGATACAAACTAAAGATACAAAATTCATCCCTTAGGTCGAAGTTTGTCTGTAAGCGCAACATAAAATTGAACTTCGTGTTTACAGATAGATGAAAAACTAATAATAATCTGTTATTACAATACATAGGAAATTGCCTTATCCATCAATGGTTTATGGAATGTAAAAATATGTACTAAAACTGAAGGTAAAATCACATCGGCAGAACAGGCAGACCATTATTGAATAAGGAATGAAAACAACGTGACGTGAGACACCCAGGTGTATAGTAATTTAAAACATGTACTATTTGGTAAACATACAAATTCTAAAACAACTTGTTCAATTAAAGTTTAATTAGACGACCTGCTGGGTGCAGGGTTACTAAACCCGCCTTCTGCGCCAGAGGTCCCCGAACAATACAAATATTTGTGTGCATTAACATGTCTATTTGTATTGGTCTGGGTGTTTAATATGTATATTATGTATGTATTTACAAAAAAGTATAGAAGTATGTTTATCCATTATCTAATATCCATAACACAAGTTCTTCATGAAACTTAACGTGGGCTAGATAATTGGTGTGATTGTATGCAATTATTTATTTATTAAAAAAATATATAATTAAATCTACTGCAATTCTATCTTATACAGGTATCAGTTAACAATTAACATAGGTAATGCTAATGATATTTTAAATATATCTTATAGATCTACTTAATAAACACAAGCTAATCATAAATTAGATGTACTGAGATACATCTTCATAATAAAATTAATTTTCGAACAAAAACTAATTTCCACGGAAGTAATACAACACAATACCCTCGGAACTAAACCGTTAAACATTCAAACGCATAATATACTACAGTAATCAACTAACAAGGCTATCAAACCAAAAGCAATTAATAGCCAAGATTTGTATATTCTGACAGAATCTGAAGGCGGTTGATTGATCAAACAATTGAATAGACTTTCAACTTTATTGCGATAGTAATAGCTTCCTAAAATCATCTAAGATCTGAAAGACAATATTAAGGTCACAGCAGCCGATTTTTTCTTGTTCCTATAACAATCTATTGCGTAATGGCTGGGAAATGTAGCACATATAGTTGTTCCCATGTGGTATTGTGTAGACGAGGGTGTCCCACGGCCCTGTTTGCTAAAGCATGCAACAATAGAGTGCGTTATTAAAGTATGTTGCGCAACAGTTGCGGAGATTAATACATTGACAACGTTCCGGCGCGTGCCGACACAGTAGTGCCATCTGCAGCGATTTTTCAGTCGTTAGATGGTTTTTTCGGTTAAATCGTTCTACGAATAAGTATAGAGCTATAAGGAACATTGGGAAGATGCTCAGCCTTCATCATACCCGATGTTAATAATTTAATTTAATTCTTTATTTAGATAACAGAGATCCATAGGTGTAAGTAATAAATATCTTATAAACTATGTTAGTATTCTATAACTAACTTCGATGTAGTCGCCTGACTCAAATACCACATAATGGGGCAGACATCTTGCCTGCTAGCAATAACCTTCAGAATGCTGTTGGTGCTACTCCTCACTCTGTACAATAGGGATGTCATTTTTTTGCGCAGTACGGCTGAAAAACTATCAGTGCGAGCCTCTGCAAACATAGCAGACGCGCTACAGAAGCGAGGCTTCCTCAACAACACCCTGAAGGCATTGTTATATTGGACCCGCAGAACGTTGAGCGACTTTTGGGTATGGTTGACCCACAGACCACCGGAGTAGAGCGACGTGCAGTATGCTCTGAAAAGTGTTATTTTGACTGCGTCCGTACTCCTGGAAAATCTGCGTGCCAACATATTTGCTCTAACCGCCAACGATCTGCGTTCCCTTTCTATGTCCACATTGTCCTTTAGGTCTTCGGTTACCAAATGATAAGACCAAGGGATAGTGTACCACCCTGATCCCCCAAGACCTACGGCAGTGTGATGGCACGCACTGAGGAGTTTAGCTGGTAGTACCGCCCTCCGGGCCCCCGTCATTCAGCCTTTTGAGGCTGAATGAACCTTCCTTCTCCCGTCCTCCCGCCACGGTGGGGGGAAAGGGAGCTGGTTTGATCTAACCCCAAACCCCCGCCCAGCCTACTAGGCTTGACGGGTTGTCGGGGGGCGGAAAGGGATAGGGTGCTGGACTCGCGAGTCCGATATTCTAGGAGAGCCCAGCATAACCGTTTGGTATTGACCTGTATGTACGTCACAACTTGCAGTACAGTAACCTTGTAATGCGAGAAATGTTAAATGTAAGTCCTTCCTTACGAGTTCAAAATTGTTTACGGTTAGGATAACCATAAAATTTTAAATTATAATTAGTATTTTCTTTTGTGATGGAAATGGACCTTACTGATATGTTAAGCTCACTTTTCAATTTGACGACTCTGTATGAAATAAAACATTGAGAAAAAAATAGCCCTTGACGAGTTTCTTGCCGGTTCTTCTCGTTACAAGGTCTCCCGCCGTAGGGTTTGTGAACCGATGGTGTAGCTTCTTTGACGTTCATAAGTGCTTGTAACAGCCTAGACTGAATAAATGATATTGATTTGATTTGATTTGGTATACGTAAATGCATTCCCCTCACTCAAAACAAAAAAGAAGTAATGATAAGGCTGGAGGTGGAAGCGCGCCTCTCTCGGAATCCTCAACCACTGAGGAACTGGTTAACTTATTTCTAACTGCGGGAACACAACAATGCTGAAAACATTGTTATTATGATGGCGCCGGGCGTCGATAAGGTGGTGGTAACTAGCCGAACTTACAAGTTCTAACACCACCCACCAAACCGAATACAATATTGTACCTCCACTAGGAATCGAAACCAGGACACTATTGTATATTTTGGAGATATGTAACTTTAAAAAAGCTAGTGACTGCTCAAATTCTAGACAACGCAGACACCCTCATAAATTTAATTCTGAAAGAGCCCTAAATCTGCTTGTTATGTGAACAGTTGTTTAGTAATGTGTGTCAGAATTTTCAATAAAATTCCTAGTGAGTTTAAAAACCTACGACTTGCATTATTTAAAAAAAAAAAAAAAAGTGGCTTGGTAAAATAAATTTCTATAGCCTTAATGAGTTTTTTGACCAGCGAAATTTCTGACTTTAAATAATAATAAGTTAC
Source organism: Chrysoteuchia culmella (assembly GCA_910589605.1). Classification (NCBI taxonomy): domain Eukaryota; kingdom Metazoa; phylum Arthropoda; class Insecta; order Lepidoptera; family Crambidae; genus Chrysoteuchia; species Chrysoteuchia culmella. The sequence continues at coordinate 1,289,324 of OU342649.1, forward strand.
AATAATAATGATATTTATTAATAATCCGAATTTGAATAAAAATATATATGTTTATAATTATATAAATATTGTTAGATTGTTCATTATGATATTGACATTCACATTTCATATGCCTTATGTTAGTAAAATAGCAGAGCATTGTGTTTATACCACCACTCTATTTACGCTATTTTATGTGAAAAATGATTTCTTTCTTTCTTTCTTTCTTTCATTCTGTGTGTATTAGCAGTGGCGAGATATGGGTAGTGCGCGCATTTGGCGATTATAATTCGGTCAGTTCCCAGTAGTCTTACGATTGCGACTAAATGATCAGTCGACAAGAAATCGCAAGTATGTGCTAGCTCTAAGACAACTTTGAGCCAAGTTCGCCAATGTCGATTAGATAATCATGGTTTACAATATCGTCCCTTTAAACTTCATACAAACGTCTGAAATCAATGACATTTAAATTATGTTATGGTTAGTGAACTCGGGCCTAAATTGAACATGGATTAAAATCAGACAGGAACAACTACTTAATTCATTTTTCTTATGATAAATATTAAACAAGAAAATATACTAGATAAAAGCAACTAGTCTCATATCGCCCTGACGGGATATGATATGAGACTAGTTGCTTTTTTCTAGTATATTTTCTTGTATAATATTTATCACACAAAAATAGCATTGTAAAATGTAAAATTAAAAAGTTATAATTAGATGGCTGTTTCATCTTAATCGACAGTCAAACATCTGTAAAGATGTTTCTTTCGAATGCGAGGACATTTCTCTCATTGATGAAGCTACGGTGGCCAACACCGTACAACGGTGAATATATTAGAAAAATTCGACTTGTCCTCATAGGTCTCTGTAGCATAATTGGTTAGTGCACTGGGCCGGACTCCCAAGGATGCGGGTTCGAATCCCGTCAGGGCGACATGAGACTAGTTGCTTTTTCTAGTATATTTTCTTGTTTAATATTTATTACTTTAAGATACTTGTAGTACGAAATAGCATGGTAATATTGGAACAATGCTGCGCTAAGAGATGGCGGTAGGCCCTCTGAGGCCAATTAAGTTTCTACAATAAATTTGAAAAACTAACAATGACTATATTATGTTTTTTTAAGTTTCCATATTCAATGCCATTTATGTGTTGTTTTAATAGAAAATACAAGAAAGAATCGACTTGACTTACAATTCAGTAGGCTTATTACGAGTTTGGCAAACTCGACGTTACAGTAAACGTTAATGTAAAATGTAGCTCTGTCTCTTTCATATTTAGCGACTGTTTTACCGACATGAGCAGTGTATCCGATAGTCTACGCTCACGAGTCCTGTAAATGTCATGTTAAGCAAACTCGTAATAAGGGTACAGTTTCATGGTTATTTTTTAAATACATACCCCAATATTTCCAGAAATAGCAAATTGTAACCAAAGAGAATAACTATAGGAGGCTGAAGTGCCAATGGGCTGGTCACATCGCACGCAGAACCGACAGCCGTTGGAGCAAATGACCGACATCGAGTGGAGACCGCGATTAGGCAAGCGCAGCGTAGGGCTCCCGCAACCCGCAACCAGTGAAACAATAAGTATCTATTGGCACGTGACTTCTTTATGCTTTTCAACTTACCGAGTCAGATGGCAGATGACAGAATCAACAGATGGCATGTTACAGAAACATTCACCAATATTTCACACTACTACGCCACTGATAACTTAACATTTTGTTTAACTTTTGTTTGATATTATTGATTTTGTGTTAAAATAAACAAAACCTCATGATATTTAGTAACATCTTTATAATGTGTATGTGAAAAAAAATTGTTAACACAATACAATATGATCATAAATATATTAAAATCCATGACTGAGCTCCCTCATTTGGATTGAAAATAAATGTTGAGTACTACCTTCAAGTCATTTCAGTTCTAAATTGATCAATGAAAAATTGTTTGATGTGGCCTACTTCATTTCCATATTTCTGGATAAAAAATATTGATATGGACATGGGCTTCATTTAATAATTAAATGACCATATATGGTAATTTTTTGAGCATCAACCGTCAAATTGAGGCCATATCCATATTTCTTACGCGTTAATGGTGCTGTTCTTTTAGCGGCAAAAAATTATGTTTTTTTAACAGAGCCTGGTGGGTTTTCATTTGCATTTATTCGAAACAATGATGCAACTTTAAAATAAACCTAAAAAAAACAAACCAAATTTTATGTAAACTAATTTAATATTTTATAATAAAAAAAGTATTTACTACATATTTACAAAAGAATGAGATTATCGCTTAACCTAGTAGGATCCGAAGGTGATATCATGGAGGGGCGCAGCGCCACCTTGCGGCAAAGCGTACTCTTTGAGAAGCTGGTCTAACATTGAGAAGGGTTGGCTCCTCTGGTTCTGGATCTGGTTGAAGCGGGGTTGGGGAGCTGGGGCGAAGTCCTGGGAGTAGTCTATCTGGGGCTTGGGGAACTGCGGGGCTGGTCTGAAGTCCTGCTTGAACTGCCTCTGCTGAGGAGCAGGGCTGAAGAAGGCAGATGTCTGGTCCTGGGCGGGTGAAGGCGCAGCGCCGGCGAAGAAGTTGGGCTGCGAGGAAACATTTAAAAGTTTAATAAAAAAAAAATGAACGTGAATATTTTAAGCGTGTCATATGGAAATCAAAAGATTTTATAAAAAAACAAGGCAAAGGCACAAAGGTTCGGTAGCTCAATTGGGAGAGGTATTCCTCGAGCACCTAACTAAGCGCACCTTTATTTTTATGAACGACGGGGAGACTCTTAGCCTTCAGCATACCTGATGTTAAGTATTGATAAGGCTGAAGATGGAAGCGAACCTCTCCCGGAATCCTCAATCACTGAGAAACTGGCTATTTTATATTTAACTACCGGAAAACAGCAATGCTGAAAACATTGTTGTTATGGCGTCAGACTTAAGTCTTCAGTTATCTTATCTAAATAAGATGGACTAACAACAAGTCCTACCACTAACCAAACCGAATACAATATGTCCGCTGGGAATCGAACCCGGGACCCCTGGGTCTGATACCGGTGGTTGTACCACTAGACCACAGAGGCGGTTAAACCTAAACATACTATGCAAGGTAGGAACGACGCCTTCAAGTAGTTATGATGACTATGAACTGGTGTGCAAGTCATCTCGTAACGAACCGTCTCAACAGACCGATCGTAACATTCAACCGTTGGTGTATTTAAGGTTATTAAACGATTTACACTGCGCGCAAAATAAGTTGGCGGCTCAGGATCTCTATTTTTTGAATCACTCGTCGCGCGAGTGGCGAGACGAACGAGGAGGCGATCATGCGATTAGTGACCTTGCATGCTTGGGCATAGCACGCTTTTCGCCTTGCCCCTCGCAGGCTCGTACTACAGTACTACAGTCGAAAAGTGAAGCTATGTATATAAGGGCAAGGTCGCTTTTACGGAATACGGAAACTCAAACGTCGCATGAAAATCAGTGGAATCCTCGAGACGAGTGAATCAAAAATAAAGCTCCTGAACTTCGCGCGCAACGCTGCGCAGTAGACGAATACGGGGAACGGGGCGTGGGCGGAAGCACTCGGAATAATGGAAGATGCGCGAAATGTCACTTCTATCATCAGCCTGTGGACGTCCACTGCTGGACATAGGCCTCTCCTAGCTCACGCCTAATGTGGCGTTCATAGGAGGCTATTAGCCTACTGCTACCACGCTGGCTAGACGGGTTGGTAGAGGGTTTGCTTCAAGTTTTCCTTCTCTCGCACAGGTGTTCAATACATCGAGCCTCTTAGTCGACTCTTATGGGAGTGGTGACACTTGTCCCCCGCTTTTCCCCCTTTTCTGCTTATTTCTTCACCACTCAAGGTTGCCTGGAAGAAATTGCTACCTAGCAATAAGGCCGCCTTTTGTGTATTTCCTTTTACTGTCTGTTTTTTATTTTTCTTTGTGTTCTTATTATGTGCAATAAAGTGTTTTATTATTATTATTATTGTATTCTTAGGCTGTCACCACACGGGAAATGTCACTTGCAGTGCAGTTAACTTTCGAGCTGCAAAGTTACTTTGCGTCTACTGTACTTCGCAGAAGATACGAAATTTACACATGGATGGATCGTAACGACCAATCATTTGTGTGTGAGCGGCAAACTGAACGATCGGTCGTTACGATTCCGTTTATGGGGCCCTTATGAGAAAACACCACGGCCGTATTTCCATACAAATGTAGTGCTCTGTTTCCTCACTGGATAATGCCGGTAGCGTATTATATTTTTTTCCTGAATATTTAAATATTAGGAAAGGAAATCCCTATAATTTCTGTGTTTCATAAATTAATAATTAATAGAAATATGAACGTTCTAAAACCTAAAAAAAAGGCTATATTTTCCGCTGTGTTCAAACATCCAGAAAACATTTGATAGATTATACAAAACAATTAAATCATAGGAACACAGCTAAAGTCTTTATAAATTTTTAATGAAAAATGTACTTAAATTGGTTAAGTCTTAGAGAAGGAATCAGGGGACAGGGGCAAATCGTTGATTTGTCTACTTTTCATAATATGGTTTTATATATTCCTTCGCCCGTGAGGTTTCTTCTTAATAGGTTATCTTGCGCGCAGTAGGCGTAGGCGAAGCTTGTTGTGGTGCAGGCGCTCTATTTTTGATTCACTCGTCGCGTTTTGAGCGCTTCGTATTTTTGAATCGCTCGATCGCAGCAAGTGCCCTCACCCTCTCGTTGCAGTCGAACGAAACAAGCGTGCAACGCGGGACTTAAGTCGCATGCGTTTGACGTAAGTCATACGAGCGATTGAAAAATAGAGCTCCAGGTCTATACTATGGCAGCTACGGCTGCGATCGCATTTGTTGGGGTGCAGGCTGGTACCTCTGGGGGGGTGCGGGCGCCGGCGAGCTAACGGGTTACCTTAAGCGGTGCTGGCGCACCGGAAGCTGGCTGCGGTGCAGGTCTGGACGGCTCCGGCTGCGACCGGTACTGCCGTTGTTACTGCGTCTGCTGCGGTGTAGGCCGGTACTGCGCGGTGTGAACGTCAGCGACCTAATAGGTTACCTTAGGCGGCGCAGGCGCAGGAGAAGCTTGCTGCGGCCTGTACTGCTGCTGCTGCGGCTGCGGCCGGTGCTGCTGCTGCTGTGGCGCGGGCCGGTACTGCTGCTGCTGCTGCGGGCGCGGGGCGGGCGCGCGGTATGGCGCGGGTGAAGGCGCGGGGCGGGGCGCGGGACGGGGCGCGGGCTCCTCGTAGTCATAGTCTATAGATTGGGGCTCGGGGGCGCGGTACTGGGAGCGGCCGCCCTGTTGACGGAATAGAGAATAACATGAAATTTTAAATATTCATTGGTTTCTTAGAGACACGTGATGTTGATATCTGGAGGCCTACTCTCTAAGCCCGTCAACGATAAGGGCCTCCGTCCGTAAGTTTCTCGAAACTACGGATGAAGCCTCCTGTCTATTAATTTCGGATGTACTAGTTTTGAACAAACGGCGCAAACACATTGCGAGAAGGGACCATGTCAAAACGTAGTCTCATTTATTCTTAATTCGGGCCTCCGAATTAATAACTTGTCCGTAGGTGACACGGAGTAGGAAACGTCCGTAACTTAAGCCAAAACTACGACTTTCGTGCTTAGAGAGTAGACCTTCTGGACACGTGAAAGAACAGATTGTTCTGGCTAATTCCTAGCACGTGATACATGTGCATGCGCATCCAGTGTGACACATCTGTAACTATTCGATTCGTCGATTTCTACGCGTGCTTGAATCATATAAATTTTTCAACTGATCTTTAGAATGTTGGGCGCCTACTGACATATTACGTACTTTATGGTGTTAGGCTGCAGTTGTATTTGAGCTAATGTATGATTTAATAAAGCAATCTTAGTGGTACAAATCAGACACATTCTTAACATCGTAACTTAGCTTTAGTGGAAGCACCTTTAGTCTTTACTTGTTTGAAGACCAGCCCCACAATTGTCTAATTTCAAAATCTATCACAATACCTTTCTAAGGTTTTGAGATTGTGATAGTGATTTATGCAATTATGTAAGTCGCAATCACTTTTAAAACAATTTTTAATGACACTTCATTCATTCAATTATCTTTCAAAACGCGTCTTCACAATCCCTTTCACACGTCAAATAGTGAAGGGTTGAAAGTTTTAAATATCTTTCAAATGACGGATTGAAAGGGGTTGCGAAAGATTTTCAAATTATACAATCAGCCCCCAGAATTTTAGCCTGTTCGAGGCGAGAGTGAATAGGCATTTCCTTGGCAAGCATGCAACACCTTAGACCTCATCGAACATTTAAGCACGATAGTGGTCAAATGCCTGCTCAGTTATTATAAAAAAAAAAACAAGATCCCTTTTTGTAACGATGGTGTACCTGTGAGTTCTGGGCGCGGAGTCCCTCCCGGCGCGTGGTGTCGTCGACGAGCGTGGGCGGCGCCACGGTGATGCCCTCGCCGGCCGGCTGGAATCCGAACTTGTTGGCTCCGTACTCGACCACGCGGACCTGTAACATAAGGATTAAAGAGTGTTTTAACACCAGTATAGTATTAAATACTTATCTATAATATCTATGGTTTAAACGGGCCAGGACCTCGACCCGTTTAAACCATAGATATTATGTACGCCTCTATTCGAAAATAGAAGTCCTGGACCTCTATTTTTGAATCACTCGTCGCTCGAGTGGCGATTCGAACGGGGAGGCGATCAGGCGAAAGGCGAAGCGATATACATGCAAGGTCGCTATTACGAAAGTACAGAAAATAAAACTCCAGGAACTCTATTTTTGATTCACTCGTCTCGAGGTTTCTACTGATTTTCGTGCGACGTTTGAGTTTTCGTATTTCGTAAAAGCGACCTCGCCCGTATATACACAGCTTCGCTTTTCGCCTGTAGTACCGCCTCCCAACGCGAGCGCGCTAGGGCGCTAGGGGCAAATTGAAAAGCGTGCTATGACCACGCATGCAAGGTCGCTAATCGCCTGATCGCCTCGCCTCGCCCTCGCGCGACGAGTGATTCAAAAATGGTATCCGATATCTTTTTATATTTACTTATATTGCCCAAGTATTATTTTTATGTGATCAACACTTGTGTTTTTCGTGTAATATCTCCGTTGGTTCTGTTATTTCTTTAACAAGTACATCAAATACTATTTCGAAATCAGATCAATGTGTGTGTTGTTGTTTGATGTTTATTCAATTAACGGACGCAAGAAAGTACCTGTTTCCTCTAGAAATATCTGATGATTTTCTAGCATATTTCTTTGTTGGCCAGCGTCGTTTCTTCAATGAGAGAAATAGTATCCTCGCATTCCAAAGAAACAATTTTACAAGTTAGCCAACAAGAAGAAACAAATCATATCACTCAGAGACGGGACTCTAACCCGCGCCCTTATGAATCCGGCCCAAAGCACTACGAAATATTAAGAAAAAGACTTTCTGTGTTATGTGTATTATGCTACCGAGACTTATGAAGACCCGTCGAAAGGGGAATATTCAAATTTTGACAGGTCCTCATTTGGGCATGTTATAGGTATTGGAAGGTTTTCAATTCCGATATTGAGACTGATATTCGATCTCAATATATCGGAATTGCACAAATTCGTTAAAAACTGCACATTTCTTTTTAATTGCACATTCCGGCCGCAGGTTATTGATCTCGACCGTTAGTAAATCAGATCCACTGCTTGCTAACAACAGTCGATAGGAATCTCTGCCTTGTGCCTACCACTCCGGGATAAAGGCTTGATATTATGTATTTATATATGTATGCGCTTGTATATATTAAATCACGTTTTGTTCTATAAATATTCTCGCGGGCAAATAAAAATCATACAAACAAACAGGTATGTGTATTTCTCAAATGTTCAATTAGCATTTAAAAGAACTGAAAAAAAACTTGATTTGCTTAACTTTCAGTGGAACAAATGTTTAACTGTGATTTCATACAAAGTTGTAAGAAACCGGATAGTGTGATTGTGTTTATCTCACGTTGCACAAAACTGAAGGTTTTCTTTAAGTTTTGGGACTATTATTCTTATTTCGAATTTTAAATTATGGAACTGTAAATTGAGCATGATTGTAAGAAAATAACATCACTTTACCCAGAATCAACATTAATTGAGTATTTTAAATTGTGTTTGTAACATAAAAAAATTAATTAAGAACAACAATTATTTTATGATTTTTTGCATTTTTCAATGCTATTTTTATACTTTTGATAAATTTTAAATAGAAAAATATTGGAAAAGTTAACTCGGCCATAAGTGAGTCCCATCTGAGAATTCACTAGTATTTGTATTATAATGCAAAAATATCTGGTCCACAAAAAGCACGCTCACATTCAACACTGGTCGGAAAAAAAAATGTAGTATACCGTTTCCCTTTGTTGGATGAACTTCCAGAAGATCGAATTATGCCCAAATTAGCAAATATAAAGGCTTATCGACGCACAATGGGCAGGCAAGTGGCAACAGTAATATAGCTAAGCGCGCTATGACTGAAATGAAAGACCAAAATGCATGGATGTGATACCAACATTAAACATAACTATTGTAAATAGTGTAAGAGGAAAATATTCTAATATGAGTATGAGAAAAATTTCTTTAATTAAATATATTTCAAGATTGTAGATTTGTGTTTGGCAACAACATGTTCCATTGTAAATGTTGTTGTTTCTGCTAAGGCTGATAAGTTTCTTGCGGCCGTTCTTCTTATCAGTTAAAAGATGTCCTGAATGGCTGGTAGGGAAAAAAATGTTGGACTATTCGAAAGTACTTATCTTTAAGTCTATTTGAATAAAAATCTTTGACTTTGACTATATCGTTTAAAATCCTAAATTTTACCTTCGTGCGTTGACTCCGGGTTTATTTAAAAACTCAAGTAAAAGTTATTGTACGATTACGTTATTACGATATTGGATCACTCAATATCGAAATTGTAATATCGGAAATAACGTTCCGAGATTCCGAGATTCATGCCCTAGTCCTCATAAGTGGTTTTTTTCTAGTACCTATATTTCATTATTTATATTTATTACATAAATATAGCATTGTAAAATGCAGAATTAAAAAGGTCTTATATCTGATGATGTTGAACATATCAATATCTCACCTTGCCAGTGTCGTCCTTGTACCCGTACTTTCCCTTGACCTCTCCCGCGGGGGACTTGGTCTCGATCTTGAAGGAGCCGTCGGCCGCCTCGTACCCGTACGTGTAAGAGCCATCCTCGTTATGTCTGAAATATATAAATAATTATAAGTTGACATCAAATAAGTACATTCGTCTGATTCCGAAACAAGTCGCGAATTAACGAATAATAAATAACAATTAACGAATAATAATAAAGTGTAATAAATTATTATTTAGTCAGTCTTTGTCTAGTACCTCATGTCAGTGTCAACATTTACGGAATCGTTTTATTGTTATTTATAAGTAACAATATATTCCTACTTTAAATAACTTTGAATTAACTAAAATACTCCCTTTTTTATTATTTTAGTTTTTTATATCAGTAAAACAACTAGAATAAGGTATATATAGATTAAACTTTATGTTTAAAGTTTTTTTTTACCGGATGTTGACCGCGGAAACAACCATAAAATGTTCTTCGCTCTGTTGTGAGGTGAAAAACTGTGCCTTGCGCTCGGCAGAAAACTTTTTAGCGTCTTGTACCTTTGAAATCCTTGCTTCGCTCAGGATAGAATCCTTCACTTGCTCAGCATTCAATATATGTAACTCGCCGCTAAATAACCAACTTTCCAGCCTTGCATAACAAATAACTATTTTTAACTACTCTACTTCTGTTAAATTACCTAAGATATTTAGAAGGACTGACATTTCAATCTGTGTCAAATCACTAATACAGTATAGTATATATTGAGTAATAATTTTAAATTATAATTCTAGGTAGCCACACCCGCACTTACGTGCGCTTAACTAGGGCAGGCTTAAAGTTAGTTACTAGTTACGACAATAAACTAAAACACATTTATTAGTACAGTGTGCTTTGTGCGTGTTTTTTCTACTCACGGTCGATTGTGAGCGCGTTAGGTTTTTGTTTGGCGTTGGTGTAGTATGTGGCGTAATCCGCTAGATGGCGGGCCGCTGATTTCATACAAAATCGACGCGATCAAGATCGATCGTGAGTAGAAAAAAATTGCACTAAACACTCTGTTGTGCTGCAGAAAAGGGAAGACCCAGGGTGACCCAGGCAAATGTTTCTTGATTATTGTACACAGCTTACCAGAGGTTAAGAGTGCCTACGCTAGTCGTCAAGTATTATGATTATGAGGAACGTGATTAAAAGAAGAGGAAGCAGAAACTGTCAAGCCGGACTTGGCAAAATTATGATTTCTGTCTGAGGTTCCTTAAACATTTGTTTTTCTTTTCAAGGTAATATTCATCAAGAACTTGTGTTATGGATACTGGATAGCTTAAAACATACCGACATTTACGTTTTTTTTTAATAGTAAAGACACACCCAGAGCAAGAACCAACCAGTCTTGTGAGGGAAAATAGGAATCCAGCCTACAAAGGCTCGATTCCTAAAGAGAATAGAAACTTGTACGAATATCTTCTGCGCAGAGGTTGTCTTCTGCGCAGAAGGTATTCGTACAAGTTTCTCTTTTTCTTTCAAGGGAAAATGCCCATGCAAAGCCCCAGTAGGCTTATCCTGGCATTCGGTTGTCCACGGAAGTTTTCAGAGTTACAGAATAGGCGTACAGGTTATCAAACCTGCCTGCTCATGTGTTCCTCAATTCCTTAAACCTTGGTCTCTTCAAGGCGAGAGTGAAAAGGCATTTCCTGGGCAAGCATGTTACACTTTAGACCACATCCTGTTTATTAAGCACGATGGTGGTCAAATGCCTGTCCAGTTACTTGTAAAAAATAAACATTATAACCATAGGTACACACACACTACATAACCATAGGACAAAGATTGGAGTCCAGCATTTTTATTTTATTATTAGATAGGTAAAGCGCTTGACCGCTATCTTGCCTGATAAAAAGCGAAGATGCGATCTAGGATGTAACGCACTTGCCTAGAAGATACCTATTCAGTCGTGACTTGAAGACCCCCTAATTTTAAGCGTCAGGAAACACAGACTCATTGATCGATAGTCACCTGTTGATCTGCTTCAAGATGGGCACAGGCGTGGCGGTGACCTTCGGCTCGGACGCGATGTACCGCGGCGCGCGCTCCTCCGCGTACTGCGCGCACGCGCACGCGCACGCCAACGATAGCACCATCTGGAACACGAGGGAATAGTGTCTCAATAGCTGACTGAAGTAGAGCGAAGAAAATATGTTATAAACAAGAAATAAAACCGACTTCAAAAACTAAAATGCAAAAAATAAGCTTTTTGGAGTCGGTGCCAGCCAAGGCAAGAAAAATAAAAAGTAGAATAGCTCAAAGTATTAGTAGCAAGCCTTGGCTGGCACCGACTCCAAAAGATTGATTTTTTTCTTTTTAGTTTTTGAAGTGGTTTTTTAACGCAGTGGTTTTTTTTTAGCGTCTGTAATATGTTGTTTTGTCAACTACAGTAGGATTTTTATAGATAAGATAAATTTTATGTATATTTATGTTTTATAAACAAAGTATCGTGGAAATTACATCGTCCAAGTTTAACAAATATGCCCATAAAAAAAATACTGGATCAAACTGAATAAATTTTGGCAATGAATTTTGAAAAAAATGGCAATTATTCCGCATCAAATAAAATCTCGGCGTAATCGGTGTACATACATCAAAAAACATAACGGCCGAATTGAGAACCTCCTCATTTTTGGAAGTCGGTTAAAATATAATGGAAAATATTAACTTGTCTACTATCAAACCATTGGGAGTCCAGCCTAATGCTCTAACAAGACTTCACTCTGTAACATCGATACAAAACGACCGAGAATGGTTAGAGCATTGAACCGGACTCCCAAAGATTCGAGTCCCGTCTGAGCGATTGATTATTTAAAATAATATCGAAAATAGTATTGTAAAATGTAATAATAAAAAATCCTAAAGAAAACATGGCCAATTTGTGGTTTTCGAGTGTTCCGCTGACTGTTCTTGCTGTGCAGTCCAAATTCAAAATTCAATATAATTTGTTCAGTCTAGGCTGTTACAAGCACTTATGAACGTCAAAGAAGCTACGCTACGGCGGGAGACCTTGTAACGAGAAGAACCGGCAAGAAACTCGTCAAGGGCTATTTTTTGTTTTGGCGTGAAATGATGGCCCATCTATCATCGTCCCCCACGTTTCCTGACACCTGCACGCAGAAGGACCTTAAGACATAATCCGACAAGGCTAAGCTCTGGGTCACAACACTAGTGTCTGCCATCGAAACGCTAAGAATAACCTAACTATAGTGAAATCTGGGAATACGCAATACTGGACGTCAACCGACAGCCTGTACACAAACTTGTAGCGAAAGCTATAAATCGATTCGTTATTGTCTATATGCGCCAATTAACTTGCGTCAAGACTACGTGATTTAGCGCGGCCTATGCCAATCCGCCAATCCCGTACATTTAATTCTTATCGAACTTCGTTATCGTTTTTGAATTGTTACTTTATCTAGGGGCCCAGATGGGCTGATGAACTTGTAAAGGTGGCGAGAGATAAACGAATGGCACAAGTTCGGACTAAGTTGATAGAGGTCAAGGACGAAAGAAAAGAGTTTGGTATGTACTTAATTACTTAGAGCGCTTTTACGAGTAGGTATCACTGTCACCACCAATATCGTGAGTAGATCTAAAAAAACTAGTACGAAGTCGTCAACGAATGCAAGTTTTAAATAATTAAATAAATAAATCGGCCATTTGAAAGACACATTTGTATTTTCCAATCAGTATTGCACTTAACAGAAACGCTGTTATTTTCTTTACCACTTAACCTACATAATTTGTTACTTCACTTTATGCAAATGAAATAATAACTAATTATACAATATAATGTAACTCGAGTGACCTAACTTCCCTAACAGCCTACATTTGTACCCGATTGTGATACGCGTTATCATAGGGCGTGACGAGTTGGGAAATGTGGCTCATGCATGATACATGTTGTCACTAGGTCCCGATGAGAATTTCCGATTACTTCATTCAGAAAGCTATTTTCAAAGCGATTGAAAAAGGCAGATACAGCGTAAATATTATAAAAAAAATAATTGAAAGCATAGGTAATATAAATCTTATTGAATTACTCGAAACCGATAGCTATGTATGAGGGATGAAATGAGAGTACAAGCAGCAAGAGAAATATGATTTCTCTCTACATTGCAGGAAAAAGGTCTTGAAAACTACCTTCTGGTAAGACAAATGGAAATAAATGCTATCCGTACCGGTGCAGATGCCTAATTTCTTACCGGTAGCCATAAATTGGAAACATACTCCAAATATTGAGTGATGACATATCAATAGAGATAAAATTATCCCTTTATATGTGGAATAGAGAGTAAAGTTTTGGCATAACGCACTTAACGTGAGTCAAAACTAAATTTAATAACGACCAACAATGAAAACCGGCATTGTTCTGCCGTTAAATTATTTATGTTCCATTAGTAAAATAAAAAAATGGTGCAGTTGCCTAATCCGTGAAACAGCCGCGAACAACCTTGACACTACAATTGGTTACATAAAACTATAATATGCACTTTAAATGAAAAACGATTTGGTGCAATGCATGAGAAACGGCGAGTGAAAAATATTTAAAAGTATTGAGTGCAAAGTTGTGAGGTCGTCTGAATGATTAAGTATTGAATTATGCAGCAAATGGAATTGATTTGAATGTTTTGTTCTTTTTCTCCAAAAAAATCTCAAAAAGTGAAACCATAATTTAGAGGGGTAAGCGACAGACGAAGATATTACGACCACGCCCAATATACATGCACGTACGAGTATATTTTGTAGAAACATGTCACATTATTTTAGAGATAGGTTTTTGCCTAGGCATTTTAAATGTATTAATTAACAAATGTCAAATATACGTCCTTTCACGTCCAGTTAAGGCATTTATTAGTATGGAAAATTAGGCATTTATTCAAAACTAGTGGTCTCTCGCGGTTTCACCCGCGTGGTACCCGTTCCCGTGGGAATATCGAGATAAAAAGTATGTGTGTGTGTGTCCTATGTTCATAACCAGTCTACCTACTATCTGTGTACCAAATATCATCCAAATCCGCTCAGTAGTTTCGGAGCCAATTCAATGCAAACAAACAAACAATCAAATCTTATTATCCTATGAGTATAGATGTCCGTAACTGCCCAGGCAGAAAGCCATTACTCTAATGTTTCTCACATTAAATCATTATCTGACACAGCTGTATTAGTAATATCTTCAAAACGTAACGCTACAAGCTTCGACATTACTCTTGCTGGGAATACAAAATTCTAGTAATCAGAATACAACTTGCAAGAAATCGCTAATCGCTTCTCAATTGGACCACGCAGAAACGTGACGAAAGTTTACGGCTTGGTAGCTTTACGTGTCAAATAACTTTACTTTTTGTTTCAAACTTATTGTAGCTTACTGTACGTTAACCTTGTGCTATACATAACATATAGAGATAAAAAAGACAAATGCTACAATACCTACACATTTATATGTTTAATTATATTTCTTTGCTGTAGTCTTACATTTTCGAATTCGTATTGACGATATTTCGTATTCGTATATCGTGTGACAACCTGTTTGGAGCAGGGGTACTAAACCCGCCTTCTACACCAGAGGTCCCGGGTTCGATCCCCAGACAAGACAAATATTTGTGTGCATGAACATGCCTATTTGTCTTGGACCGGGTGTTCAATATGTATATTATGTATGTATTTACAACAAAAGTATATAAGTATGTTTATCCGTTATCTAGTATCCATAACACACATTTTTCATGAAACTCACCGTGGGCTAGATAATAGGTGTGATTGTATGAAAATTATTTATTTATGTATTTTATTGGGCGTACTCGTATGGCTTATTTTATTAAAGAAATGTTTCCTTTTTTAGGTATTTAAACCGCCATATATTTATTACGAGCAACGAAAGGCTCACAAAGTCAAAGCGTAAAGCCGTAGCAGATGTTGACTGTACATTTACAATTAATAAAAGTATTCTTTATCACCATAGAGCTATTGAAATACTCATTAAACCTTCACAAACATGCGATATGATAGCGGAAACAGCAATAACGCACAAAGGAGTGACAACTATGAAAGTGAACTAGGTATTTAGAGGCCGCCCGCTCACCTGTTATCATATTGCAGTGGAACCAGTCCTTTGATAGATACTTAGGTCACCATTGACTAATAGATACTAGCCAGATAACAGAATAAGTTATTCATACGAAAAAAAAACTTTCGAGAAAAAAAAATGCAAATAATTTGAATTAAATATTATAGATGCAATGTAAAAGAGCTATTTCTTGACAAACAACTCTATCAATATATTCAAAATACAGTAAAAGTAACAATACAGAAATAAACTTAATAATTAAATTGCAAAATATGATTCAAAATCATTACACATGATTACCAATTTCACAATCAATGCAATTGCCGTATTGATCTCCACAAAACCGAATACTTAAATTAATTTGTAGCTCAAATCACTTATCAATATAACACAGACACCATATTCACCATATTCCAGTAATACATAGTATTACAACACTTTCACTGCAGAAACAAAAAAGTACAGACGTCCCAATAATTAAAATCAAAGAAGTAATTAAACAAAAAAGTACGTAAACAGAACCAAGGAGCAACGACAATTAAGTGATTTTTTTTTTTGATAATCCTTCCTTTTTAAAACGTGAACAATTGCCAAAATTTAAATTTAGAACACAGTTTTGAACGTACCAATCGCGCAAGCACAGCCATGTCGACAAATCGGAGGCGCGGCGCGTAGGCACACCGCTTTTATACCGCGGTCACGGGGTAGCCTTTCACTGAATTTAATTGGCCTAGGGGATGGTTCGGGGGTTG
This sequence comes from Chrysoteuchia culmella, assembly GCA_910589605.1. Classification (NCBI taxonomy): domain Eukaryota; kingdom Metazoa; phylum Arthropoda; class Insecta; order Lepidoptera; family Crambidae; genus Chrysoteuchia; species Chrysoteuchia culmella. The sequence continues at coordinate 1,305,302 of OU342649.1, forward strand.
AATGACCCGAAAAAACATTTATTTATTTATTTATTTATTAACCTTATAACGAAGAATGTTATACAAGGCAAGTCATTTACATAGCTCTTGAAATATTGAAAAAATAATATATTAATAATATAACTTATTACAGTATAAATGAAAATCTGAAAAAAAAAATATAAGCTACACAATCTGTTGTCATTATTAGTTTTTATACTTCAAAAACATGTCACGGACTTATAGTATATGTCATAAAAATGCCCTTGGGTTGTCATAATACTTAAAAATAACAATAATAATAATAGTAATAAATCAAACAGTATCAGAATTAAAATAATTACACTTAAAAGTATATAAAATTATCAAATAATATTAGTCATAGACTTGCAATAACATCATCATATCATATCATCTCTTTATTAAGGTTAAAAAGAAGCTCTTTATGAAACAATATAACTTGATGAATGTTATAAACTGCAAATTTATTAACAGCATAATGACCTCATTTTTATTCCTCTTCATTTCTATGCCCACTACTTTCTCAATTTTATCGGCTTTTACTAGTAAATACGTTTACATACACAGTAACGTTTGATTTTTTTTAAATAAAGAGTACCAGAATCGTATAAATGTAAATAAAAACTTTCTTACATTTTCCAAAATTTTATCCAAAGTATTATTTTCATAAAACAATAATGCCTTTTTTATGATTTTAGAATTTTTGTCTTTTTCAATGCTATTTTTATACTTATAATAAATTTTAAATAGAAAATATTGGAATAATCAACTCGGCCACAAGTGAATTCTCAGCTAGGAGTTCCATTTGATTTTTCTAATATTTTTCTATTTTAAATTTATCATAAACAATAATGACATTCAAGCAACTGACGCATAATATGTCTAATCTAAGCAGTTTTGTTTCATCGACAGCATCATTAGGCCGCAGCATCTTAACAGATTGTGTTGATGTTAGTGATCTGGTGCAGGGTTCCACAGAATAGTTTAGTGGTTATGGTCTCTCCCGTTCCAGTGTACTAATGACTAAAAGGGCTAGTGAAGACGCTAAAGGAAAATGAAATTGATTTGAAGTGACAACCTCCGTGGTAGAATGGTACGTATGCCGGTTTCATGATGTCGCCATCTCTGGGGTCCCTGGTTCGAATCCCGGTAGGGGGCTAGGGGCAAATGTTTGCATGATGAACACGAGCATTTGTACCTAAGTCATGGACGTTTATATATATTTCTACACATAAATGCTTAGTTATGTATAATTATATATATTTATATCCGTTTTTTTATGGACGACAAGGAAGCCTCTTAGCTTTCATCATATCTGATATTAAATATTGATAAGGCTGAAGTTGGAAGCGAGCCTCTCCCGAAATCCTCAGCCACTGAGGAACTGGCTATCTTATCTCTAATTGCCGGAACACATTGTTGTTATGGCGTCAGACTTAGATAAGATGATGATAGCTAGCCAGGCGGACTTACAACAAGTCCTACCACCAACCAAAACGTCACCTTAGTATCCCATAACACAAGCCTTACACAGTGCTTACTTTGGGGCTAGGTTAATTGGTGTGAGTGTAAGAAATATTTATTTATTATTTTATTACTAAGTTCCACGTTTTACGTATCTTCATTTAAACCTCTAATACCCGGTGTATGAGCTGACATTAACTATCAACGTTATTAATAAATCAGGGCCCTGTTTCATAAAGCTTGACAAGTCGACAATTTGTCAACTATGTTCGATCATACTTTTTTGTCACTAAGTAATCTACTCAATTTGGACCTTTGTCATCAGGTAAATTTTCTATAAAAAGCAACCATACATTATAAAGTTCTCTTTTTTACAATCCTAATACGAACTATTTCTATCATGAGAGATTTCCCTCTTACCAAAATTGTTATTTATTTATTTATTTATCAATTTACATGCAGGCTTACAGAGCTGAAGCTTCCAAAACACCAGCAAGTTATACAATAAAAAAAAATACAAAAAAGTCAAATCAAACAGAATCACAATTAACAATTAATAATAGGAAAGGAAAAGAATAAAAATATAAATTCAATTAAGGAAATATCATCATATTAACAATGTCAGCTTATACTTAGAACGATGGTCAATTAAATTACAAATAATAAAAAGTCATACAAAATTGCAAAAGAAATGTGAAATAAATAAAATCATAAATTCAAATAAGTGTCATCACAACAATGTCAGCCCATGAATAAAATTATGGTAAGTTAAATAAATAAAAACAGTCATGTGTCTAAAGAACCCAAAAATTGCCGAGCAGTGGCCTCTAATTATTGTCCTATGCCATCAAAGAATAAGTCTGATTGACCCCCAGGGCCCATAGGATCCTAACACATTTTGTAACACCAGTACCTACTTATGGAAAGCAATAAAACGATTGTATCGAATTGAATAAAGAAAAATAACTGTCACTCCTCATCCTGACATAGCCCAAAAATGCCTATAAAAAAATGTGCGACAATTTGACAAATATGTCAGATTTTCCGATTACGATGAAACGCTAAATTGTATATTTAACAATTATGTCGGCTTTTCTTATAGCACCAATGTTTTATGAAACGTACAATTGTAAAATCGTCACCTGTCACTGACAATTGTAACCTTTATGAAACAGGGCCCAGATCGACTGATGCGAGATATGAATGAGAAAAAGACGCGCGCAGGAGTGAGACCTATTTTGCAGTTTAGGCCAAAAAAACACGATATCACTTCGTAGTAAATAACTTTACTATAAATCGTAACACCATTCGAGAATAATCTTGATTTTTTTAATTTCTAAGGGGTCTTTGTGAAAAGAAAAAGTGTCGAGTCAAAATCATAAATTGTGTTTCTAAAACTTTACAAATCTAGATAAAGGTATGGGAATATAATGATCATCCAGGGAGTGAATGGAGGAGATCCAGGTTACTATACGCACCCGACTGATCTGATCAACATTCTAAGAAATGTATGGATATGTTTAAAAAAACAGCGAAAATAGCATAAAAATTTATGGAATTCCCGAAACTGAAAATACTGATCTATACATCGTTTTGAATGTTGATCAAATCAGACGGGTGTGTAAAGCAACCTGGATCTCCTCCATTCACCTCCATCCCTGGATGCCGATCACAGCTCGGTCAATCCTTGGCAGAGACCCAACGCTCCAAAGTTATCTCGTTTGTATGACCATCGACTAGTGTTTCTAATTATCTGACCACCACTGTATATACTTATATATCTCATTACCAGATTTGTAACATCTCTAACCGTCAATTTTTTTTTGTACAGGGGGAAATGCCCGTGCATACACCCCGTCCGGGGAGACAGAGAGGTTATGTGGGACTCGAACCCACTAAAACCCCCTGGGTGTTCCTTCCTCGCGTATGGCTGGAGACTACCGGGGCAAGGGTTGCAGTCACCGGTTCTCCGCCCCGCGTTTGCCCCCTTTTGGCCACCTTCTTCGGGATCTCTAACCGTCCTATAATTTTATAACGACTAAGCCCGCCTTCTGCGCCAGAGGTCCTGGGTTCGATCCCCGGACAAGACAAATATTTGTGTACATGAACATGTCTATCTGTCTTGGCCTGGGTGTTTAATATGTATATTATGTATGTATTTACAAAAAAAAGTATATAAGTATGTTTATCCGTTATCTAGTATACATAACACAAGTTCTTCATGATACTTAATGTGGGCTAGATAATTGGTGTGATTGTATGGAAATATAAAAAAAAAACAAAAAGCACGCACTTTTTCCGTATAGCATCTTAAGATGTGCTTATCTCTTAGTAATTCTTTACAGTTGACGTAAGCAGCTATGTCCTTAAAACGCCAATGTTTTTCTTTCACAAAAACCTCGTTAAAAAGCGATCTTCATACGATAGCCAATAAATGTTATGCATGAAAAACCAATAAGTCGTGCAGCCATAATGCAACTACTGGGCAGCCTCGCCTTTCTCTTCCTGATGCTGCGATGCAACATTGATATTTTCATTACCATTATTGAAAGCACCTTATCCACCCTTGGTAAACAAACAAAGTACTATGCAGACATTGTTTATATAAGTAAATATTTTGACAGGCGCTTTGGTTTCACCATCTTTTTAGGGTTCCTAACGGCAAAAAACGGAACCCTTATAGATTCGTCGTGTCTGTCTGTCTGTCCGTCCGTCCGTATGTCATAGCCACTTTATTCCGAAACTATTAAGAGTACACAGTTTAAACTTGGTAGGTATATGTATTCTGTAAACCGCTTTTCGATTTTCTTTAAAAAAAAGATCCTCCTCATACATAGCACTGAAACTGATTTTTTTTCATCAAACCAGTCGTCATTCATTCATTAATCTTACGTGTCGGCTGTCTATAGATATGATATTAAAAATGACATCGAGGTTTCCATTTTTTCACAAAATCAACCGTTTGAAAGATGTACACTTCCAAACTGGTAAAATGGTTCCTCCCTCCCCCTTCTAACTATTAAAATGAGAAAGTGATAAATTGAAAAAAAATATGCTGTAAATCTTAATAAAACTCTCAACAAAAATGTGTTTGAATTAGAGATGGGCCGATGACTTTGGCCGACTAGTAGAGTGGTCGACTATTCGATTGCAAAAAGACCGAATAATCGACCGACTAGTCGGCTTAACCGACTGCTGCCAGATAGGGCAGAGACTTTTTTTTCTGATACCAAAACTTGTCCCTAATTAAAAAATCTTAATTTATAAACTAAACTCACATGGTCTCACTAAACTTATCATTTTTGTTAACCACTTTTTAATCAATGATACTCGTCCATGTACCTACACTACAGACTTACGAGACGAGTGGAGATTTTTTGAGAAACATTTTTTCGAAAAGTAATACAAAACCGAAACTAGAAAACATTAGGTTACGTAACGGCATGTTCTTAATTCAGAGTTAAAAAATATATTAAAATTAGATACATAAATAGTCATATCATACTAAACACATCGTACGAAAAAATGTTAGACCGATTAAAAATAAAAATTAATAATCATAATATTTATTAATCAAATGTTTTAAGTATAAATTAATAGACCAATTAGTCGCTGCTTTTTGCCGAATAGTCAAAGAAAAGTCTTTTTGTAGAAAGTCGGCTTTCCCGACTACTCGGTATATCTCTAGTTTGAATGAACTATAGTTAGCAGTTTGAAAGATATAGCAAAGTTTCCGTAACCGCAAATATAACTTTGTCATTTATACAAACATTATGAAAAACAAAGTCATTTTTGCGGATGAAAAATGTTCTTCGTAATTTGACTACGGACCCTATACTGCGCGTGGCCCGACACGCACTTGGCCGATTTTATTTCTTAAGCAATGAATAAATATCTTTCTTAATGTCCTCAATGTAACTGCTGAAGGCCTACCGTTTCTTATGGATGGATAAGAAAAAGGGCATTACCAACCATACAAGCCCAATGCGGATAAGTGGGTGTTAAAACCTGCAAATGTAGCTGGGATCACCGGTTGGTTAACCGGTGATCCCAGCTACATTCCGAAGCAGAAAAAAGCTCGATATAATAAATTTTTGGCTACCCATCCCGCCCCACGTGACCGACTATTGCGAAAGTTGCGAAGTCTGACGCTTTCTGAGCCACAGGTCTCTGGTTCGATCCCCGGACAAGACAAATATTTGTGTGCATGAACATGTCTATTTGTCTTGGTCTGGGTCTTTAATATGTGTATTTAGTATGTATTTCCAAAAATAGTATATTAAGTAAGTTTATTAGAGATGGGCCGACTATGACTTTGGCTGACTAGCCGACTGGCCGTCTAGTCGATTGCAAAAAGGCCGACTAGGCGGCTGAGCCACCTGTTGTCAAACTTTAGCTTTCTTACGCCATAGCTTGCCACTAATTAAAAAAAAATATTTAACATGGTCTCATTGAACTAATAATGTTTGTTCATCACTTTTTAATAAATACTATAAACTAGTAACATAATTCTATCTCAAAATTATTGTAACATTAAAATACTTTTTGTTGTTTTTTTCCAATAATACTAAAACTGTATGTACTGTAATAATAAGCTTTATGGAACTATAGGTCTCTAAGAACATGATATTTTGTTTGTATTAATAACTTTGAATGACTTATATATAAATAAATAAATAACACCTGAACCTGTAACTACGCTACACACTTACTGACTTCCTTACATACTTATTTTTTTATGTCATGTAGATACGTAATATCATTTATGGTTTCATCTAAAACATGTATTTTGTGTTTAAATTGAAGTCTTTGAAATGTTTCATTTTCATTGCCAATTACTTAGCTATAAATAGCGATCGGTTGCGTAGCGGTATGTTCTTAATTCAGGTTCAGAGTTACAAAGAATAGTATTATAAAAAGATTTAATTATAATTTGATTTCTGGATTTCAGTCTAATAATTAAAATTTTATTAAATTAATAATTATAATACAAACGATTTCATTTAATCACCTACGTACATACATTTTTAAGCATTAAAATAAGAATAACATAATAGGCCGACTATTCGATGCTTTTTGCCGAATAGTCGGCTTTCCCGACTAGTCGGCAGCTAATCGGTACATCTCTAATGTTTATCCGTTATCTAGTGTCCATAACAAAAGTTCTTCATGAAACTAAACGTGGGCTAGATAATTGGTGTGATTGTATGCAATTATATTATTTATTAATTTATTAAAGTTCCAAACTCTACGCCACCGAGCTTCTCAAACGCTTTTGTTGTGTTGGTTAAAAAAAAACAACAAATTGTTGCCCTCAAGACTTAGGTCCAGTCCAGTGTAACATTTTAGAAGGAATGATTTTATATTACCAAAACTTAATAAGTAACTAACATCAACGTATTGGCGGGACACATAGCGAGAAGAACCGATGGCCGTTGGGGCGGAAAGGTTCTGGAATGGCGACCGCGCACCGGACGACGCTCCGTGGGTAGGCCCCCGACAAGGTGGACCGACGATCTGGTGAAGGTCGCGGGTAGCCGCTGGATGTGGACAGTGCAGGACCGATCGTTGTGGAGATCCTTGGGGGAGGCCAGCAGTGGGTGTCATGTGGCTGAGACAATGTATTTGTGTGCCAGCGCCTGGTGCGACACAAGGTCTTGCATGACCTTTTATTTTTATCTATTTGTATCGTGTTTGCTTACAAATAAAGAATAATTCTATTTTATTCTATTCTTATAATATAATCCCCTATTTGACCTCTTCGGTTTTCTTTATAATGTCTAGGCTTTCTTCTCGAACGTTGAAACAAAAATAAAGAAATTGTTTGAAACAGAAATTATTCAGGTGTGAAGAGAGTCAATGTTACTTCCGTATTTTAGTATGGTTGTATTGGATTTCATTACTTCAGTATTCTATTTAAAGCTGTTAAGAGGCCGGCGACCGGTCACCTCCCTATACTAACGTAACACCAAAATTATTTGCAATTACAGTATTAGCTGTGTAGTGTAGCAGCAATAGCACTACCCCCTCTCATCCCGTGGGTGTCGTAAAAGGCGACTAAGGGACTCAGCCTTCAGGAGACGGGCAGTAGCGTCACCTACAAACTTGGCCATACTGCGATCGCCAACCCGCCTGCCAAGCGCGGCGATTATTTCAAACCCCCCCCTTTTGGGGGAGGCTTATACCCAGCATTGGGTGTTATGTGGCTGAGACGACGACGACGACAGTATTATTTGCTGTTCTTGTGTTGTGTTTCAGATTAAGACGTTCGCAGTAATTACGTTCATAATTCTATTATATGTCGTCTCCAAAAAACATATAACTACTTATAGGTTTGCTTCGCCAGATATATTCTGCTCATCGTTTGATATATAGCATATATATGATAAATAGCATTAAAAAAAATATATTGGCAACTTACTTTCCACTTGAAGTAGTTATTTATCTATTTAATATATGTATTTATTTATTTTACGTATGTTGTCACGACTGTTTCCCGGTCCGGCTAAGGTACGGAGAACAGAGTGAGCAGATAAATATTTACAGGAAGATATTCGATTGTAACTTAAACTAAACCTAAGTTTAGTTATAAACAATAATTAATCTTTTGCTCTCTTAAACATAAAAATAAAGTAGGTAGGGACATGATTATTTATTTTAGTTCATGGAATTAAAACTATTTACACTAATCGTCGGTCGGTAGCTAGGGAACGGTGAAAAATAGTGATCGCTGCCCGAAGTCGCGTCTCCTCGCCACAAAAGGTATAAAAAACAGGAACGGCCACCTGATTCTGACGACGCTCTTGTTCGACTATTCGTGCCTTTTAACTACAAACAAGTGACCGTACTTGTTTGTAGTTAAAAGGCACGAGTAGTCGAACAAGCGCATCGTCAGGATCAGGTTCTAGAACTACAAGCAATACATGGCTTCGTGCCATGAAAAAGTGAAAATCTTTTCAAAGCGCGGCACGAAAACGCGGGAAAACTACGAAAAAGGCCATCGCTAGAAAAAAATAATTAATGATACTATGAGTGTGTGTGTGAAAAGGATAGGTGGAATACTTGAATATTTTTAAATGAGGTCTAACATGATTTAAAACTTATTTCAAATATTACATAGATACCAAGGAGTTTTATACAATGAGGTTGATATTTTTAAAAAGAGTATGGATGAAATGAGGTCGCAAGTACGAAATAAATGTAAAATAAGGAAAATTATTGAAATATAATAATAAATGATTGTGATTAAATAAATAAGATGCAATATAAATAAATATTAAAATGAAACGTTGTTTTGAAGAAACAATACGTTACAATGTATGTTTACCTTAGCCTATTAAAATAAATAATTCATTATTTCTACTCACTTTACATGTGTGCCTCCTCTTACCTATAATTTTATTTAGATAACTTAAGTAAAAGCCGTTGTTTGCTGTATGTGTTGTATTTAAGTTTTATAAGTTTTAATTAAAAGCTGTGGATTTTGAAATAATGAAATAATAAGTAACTATCTAGGTCGCCATTTAAAAAAAACAAAATACTTACCCAACATACTTATAAACAGAATGCCTATTGCAGTTATTAACTAAATCGATTCATAACGATGAAGATAGAAGATCATTCGTATCAAAGCAACGAAAACGACAGGATTTTCGAAATTTCCTGAAAATTAAAGAATCGATTTCAAAATATAAAAAAATGAATTGTTATAATTGAAAATCTGATGCATGTTGTATAGTTAGTTTTCTTTAGTGTTAGATTTAAATCGATATCGATATCGATATGACGAAAACGTAACGATATGACGAACCGCGATAGATCTTCACGCTATCGCGGTTCGTCATATCGTTACGTTTTCGTATCGCATTACCGCGGTAATGTTGTCGCAGCATGATAGTCTAAGGGTTAAGCAATCACTTAAAAGTTATTATCCCAAAAAAAAGTAGAAAATCCAATCAGGTAACCGAAACATCAAAAGTTGTGTAAGATGCACTTTATCTCCCAATCTAGAAAAAAAAACATTTAAATTGAACAACCTTCTAGTATTTGTGATCTAATCTAGATTCCGCACAGACGACTTTATTATGCAAACTTTGATGCCAGGGGTAGCAACAGTTGCTAAAATAATAAAAAATTAAGATATGTAATGTTACTTACCATTTAATCTTCCCAAATATCACAAACAAAACACGCTCACTTCTTAAAATCGCTCTAAATCAATTTTTTCAGACAGCAACTCGCTTAGTAATTTCTTACCAAACTTGTCAGAACTTGAATGCCGGCTGTCAAAACATAACCGCCAATTTTGTCGCTAGTGTATATAGCGTTAAAAAGAAGTACTAAATGTATAGCCAAATCACTAAGGGGTGCTCATTAACTGTCATAGATGGCGTACTTTGTTCATAGCGCTTATTTTAATCGGATGACTTCCCCGTTGGCTAGTTACTGACGGTGGCTCGTTACACCTTGTTTTACCCTATGTTTTCTAAAACTTCTAATTATTAAGTAAGAGGTGGGTTTTTCTTCTTTTACTGCATTTTTACTGTATCGAAGAACTTGACACTGTTTCGCTGACACCATAACCTTCAAACTAAAAAGACCTGCTAGTATTAATATTATTCATCAAAATATTCAGGGTCTGTCTGGCAAAGATTTAGAATTAGAACTTTTTGTTGAAAGTAACAATATTCAAATCATTTGTGTTACTGAACACTGGCTGGAGCATTGTAATACGTCATTTAACTTAAACAACTTTCAACTATCTAGTGTGTTTGGTAGAAAGTCAGCGATTCATGGCGGATCTTTAATCTTAGTTAATAATAATATTCAGTTTAAGGAAAGAAAGGATATTGTGAAACTTACGTCAGAAAGCCATATCGAGCTATCATGTATAGAATTAAGTAGTTTAATTATAGTATGTGTATACCGACCCCCTAAGGGTAACTTTGAAACCTTTGAATCTGTAATGGAAGATGTACTTAATAAATTAAAATTAAGAAATAAGTCAGTGATGGTATGCGGAGATTTTAATGTTGATATTCTAGTAAGCTCTCCATTGACTACTCGTTTACTAGCATTATTTAATTCTTTTAATTTAACCAACCAATTTTTTGAACCCACTAGAGTGACAAGCCACTCTGCTACTTGCTTGGATAATGTTTTTTCAGAATGTGATCCGGTAAGCAAAGTGATTTTTAGTAATATTTCATCTGACCATTATGGATTGAAAGTAGCATACGAGTTAAATGTTGTTGACGATACAAAAATTATAGAATGCAGGCCTATAACTAAGAAACGATTAGACAATTTTAAAAACGGTGTGGAATGTAATATACCATTAATGCCTTATACCCACGATAATGCCAATGTTCTATACGGAGACCTCTTTAAACTGATTGCTAATGAGTTTCAAAATTGCTTTAAACCTAAGACTATTAAATGTACTCAAAAGTTAAAGTTCTGTGACTGGGCTACGACAGATATTTATAAAAGTAGAAATAGACTGTATGAACTTTATAAATTAAGAGAAACTAACCATAGCCCAGAGTTCCTAGAATATGTGAAACAATATTCTAAGACGTTCAAAAATATATGTTCTGTTGCAAGGTCTAAATTCATAAAAGCAAAAATAAAACAAGCCCAAAACAAAATTAAAACGACCTGGGAAGTCATTAATCGTGAAACTGGTAAATATAAACCACGTGACCGTAGTATGGCGCTTAAAGTCAATAATACAATAGTAAAGTCGGACAAAGAAATCGCTAACATTTTTGACAATTTTTTTGTGAATATTCCTTTAGAAACTACTTCGAATTTGGATTCTTCACCAGCAGCTTCACTCTCTATGCTTAAAGGGAACGTAACGGAATGCGGGTCATTGTTTACTTTTAAAAAAATCGATGCTATAGACATTGTAAAAGCTTTTAAATCACTAAAAATGAAAAATTCTACAGACTTGTGGGGCATATCTGTAAATATAGTCAAAGAAATTGTTTATACTATTGCTCCTTATCTTGCTGACATTTTTAATCTGTGTATTGATCAAGGAATTTTTCCTGATCTTATGAAATTAAGTAAAGTAATACCATTATTTAAATCTGGAGATAAAGAAGACCCTAGTAATTATAGACCAATTTCAATATTACCCGTCTTAAGTAAAATATTTGAAAAAATAATACTCGAACAGTTATTAACGCACTTTAATATGAATCATCTCTTGCATAATAAACAATTTGGTTTTACAAAGGGTCGGTCTACAACTGATGCTGGGGTCGCGCTATTAAAGCACGTCTTTAAGGCCTGGGAGGGGTCGCAGAATGCTCTAGGCATTTTTTGCGACTTATCCAAAGCTTTCGATTGCGTAGATCATCAGACGCTGCTGTTGAAGCTTAACCACTACGGTGTAAAGGACAATGCTGAGAAGTTGTTACTGTCGTATCTCAGTTCGAGGACACAAACCGTTGATATTAATGGCGTAAAATCGTCCGGCTGTCTTGTAAAGATGGGCGTGCCTCAAGGCTCTATCTTAGGTCCGTTCCTATTTTTAATTTACATAAATGATTTACCATTCTTCGCAGAGAGGTTTTGTGAGATTGTCTTGTTTGCGGATGATACTTCCCTTATTTTTAACATTGACAGAAATCAAACTCATTTTGACGATGTAAACATGGCACTCTCTCAAATTCTTACTTGGTTTGATGCAAATAACTTACAACTTAATGCAAGGAAAACCAAATGTATCCAATTTTCTTTGCCTAATGTAAAAGTCCTGCCAATAGATGTTGAAATTAAAAAAGAAAAATTAGATTTAGTCGATTCAACTGTTTTCTTGGGTGTAACTCTAGACACTAAACTCCAATGGGCCCCACATATCGCGGCATTGGCTGGTAGACTTGGCTCGGCTGCATATGCTATTAGAAAAATTAGACAGTTAACAGATGTTGAAACTGCTAGGATTGTATATTTTAGTTATTTCCATAGCATCATGTCTTATGGTATTCTTTTGTGGGGGACAGCAGCTGATATAAACACTATATTCATTTTACAAAAACGCGCAATAAGAGCCATTTATCAGCTAGGGTCTAAAACATCTCTTAGGGATAAGTTCAAAGAGATAGGTATATTAACAGCTGCATGTCAATTTATTTTGAACTGTATAATTTTTGTTCGTCGCAATCTATCAGAATATACCAAACATAGTGATGTGCACAATGTTAATACGAGAAATAAAAATAAACTTGTAATACCTCGATACAGGCTAAAAAAGGTTCACGGATCTTTCTTGGGTCTAGGTGTAAATTTTTTCAATAAAATTCCACAATGTATTTTGGATTTGCCTTTTGAAAAATTTAAGATTCATGTAAAAGATTGTCTACTAAAGAAAGGATATTATACTATAAAGGATTATTTGAATGACAAAACAGCTTGGTCATAAATGTTTTGTTTTATTTTTTCGAAGTTGTAGCCGTGTCATTAATTTGTTTAGTATAATTATTATTAGATTAAACTTTTAACGCAGGTAGCTTGAGTATGTCATGCTCTCTTTAAACATTTCTACGGTGGTGTCGTGTGAGGCGGGTCGCTACGTTCCCTAAAATATGGTTGAGCGAAGCGATGGCTGGTTCATGCGTCATGCTCGTGAACGGGTGCTGCCAGTGGGATGGGTCTGCTCTTGTCTGATTGTGTTAAAATGTGTTGAGATATTTATATTTTTGTTTCAATTTTATAAATTCTATGTTATTTATGATGTTTTGAATTGAGAACGTGGCACTGCTTGATCAGAATAAATAAAAATAAGTAATGTTCTCCAATTTTTGTAATCAAGTATATGAAAGCCATTATTATTATTATTTTTAATTTACTTTAAATACGCTTTATGATTATGACCCAGCTGATGCGTCTTCCAGTAACATTGTAAGTTGCGTCTTATATTAATGCACTTTTATATTTCTTTTTTTTTGTTTTTGCCATTGTATTTTTTATATTTATACACTTTAACATAAGTACCTGAAGTACGTCATGCTCACTCAAACGTTTCTTCGGCGGTGTCGTGTGAGGCGGGTCGTTACGTTCCCTAAAATATGGTTGAGCGAAGCGATGGCTGGTTCATGCGTCATGCTCGTGAACGGGTGCCGCCAGCGGAAATGGGTCTGCTTCAGTCTGCTTGTCTTAACGTTGTGCTTAGAGATTAAATATTTTCATCTAAAATAAATTACTATCGACCTGTATGATGTACGTCACAACTTGCAGTACAGTAACCTTGTAATGCGAGAAATGTTAAATGTAAGTCCTTCCTTACGAGTTGAAAATTGTTTACGGTTAGGATAACCATAAAATGTAATATTATAATTAGTATTTTCTTTTGTGATGGAAATTGACCTTACTGATATGTTAAGCTCACTTTTCAATTTGACGACTCTGTATGAAATAAAACAGGGAGAAAAAAATAGCCCTTGACGAGTTTCTTGCCGGTTCTTCTCGTTACAAGGTCTCCCGCCGTAGGGTTTGTGAACCGATGGCGTAGCTTCTTTGACGTTCATAAGTGCTTGCAACAGCCTAGACTGAATAAATGATATTGAATTTGAAAACTAAAACACTAGTATAGTATAATTACTATTATTTAGAGCGAAAAATAAAGTAGTCTAACTATATAGACTACTAGATGCCGGGCGCGGTTTCACCCGCGTGGTTCCCGTTCCCGTGGGAATTTTGGGATCATTTATAGCCTATGTTACTACTTGGGGTCTAAGGATTCTCTATACCAAATTTCGTCAAAATCGGTCCAGTAGTTTTTGAGTTTATTAGTTTCATACAAAAATACAAATCTTTCCTCTTTATAATAATAGTATAGACTACGTAGCCGGGGTAGATTTAAACAGTGTGTTATGGATCTCTTATTCCAGTCTAAACAGAATTAAGCTATTTATATAAGCAAAATTTTATGAATATAGTTGATTAGATTAAGTGCCATAAGATCATGATCAGGTCACAAAGTTTTGGTTTGTAATCTAGCTCCTAGAATGTTTTGTTACTTTAAGTTTATGCTTTGGTTGTAAACTGTATTGTGTCCTTACTTTGCAAATAAATAAATATATAGTCCATAACTCTACGGTCAAATATTTTGTACCGTTTTCGTAATTATCTGTTTGGCTAAAGATTGACTGGCAGACAACACTTTTAGTATTAAGTCCGCCTTTTATGTATTTTGTACAAGAAGTTTAATAAATAAACATATCATTCCTTGAAATGTAAGTAGGTTTATTGATAATACTTTACTATGACAACAAAAACCAAACTCACTTCCGAAATTAAATACCATTAATTATGCACTACATAAAAACAAACAATTTATTAAAAATAAATAGTTTTCTTTTACCGTTTTTTATAACTGCCTTTAAATTTATTGTACAGGTCAGGCAGCCCTGACACTTTGTCTAAGCCCGCCGAGCCCTGAATACTCGATCGGTTGGCCCAGAATTTGGTTGTTTTTCGTGAAATACGTCTCATGCAATAACATAGAAACACTAAGCAACCTTGTCACATTACAATATTGAATGACATTAGTCCACAGAGAGAGCTTTGTTTCCGTGTGCGTTAATGCGATAAAGTTGTAAAGTGTACACATGTCATTGCAAGTGACTGTACATATGTAAGAGCACATAGTTAAGACGCTATATCGAAAAAGTGCGTACCTTTTGGTATAAAACTATAGGATGGTTAGAGATGTTACAATAAATATAAGATATATATATATATATATATATATATATATATATATATATATTTATCCCGCAAACAAATGGCCGTCCCCTGAAGGCCAAAGTGCATTTAAACTGGCGTCCACCTGCTTTTGGCGTCCGCATACCGGACGCCACTTTTTTAGCCGGTGGCACTTAGGTCTATGTATATATATAAGGTGTTAACCAAGGAAATGGGTGATTTAGCTAGCTATTTGAGTCGGCGGTCGAAATCAGAAAATTTAATAAAAAATAATTAAAACCAATTTTTTTTTGCTACTATTGTGTTCTATGTCGTTGACCTGAGCAGCCCCTGCTCGATCGGAACTTGATAAATTAACACCTTATATTTATTCATATATCTAGATTTGTAGTTTCAGAAACACGATTTTAAGATTTTGACTCGACAATATTTCCTTTTAAAAATACGAATTTTTAAGATCATTCTCAAAGTATATGTATACTATTGGAAATTGGTTCAATTAGTGGACACCAATAATATTTAGGATCATATAGTTTCATTTTCTCTTTAATGGCTGTAGTTATTTACTACGACGTGATCTCGTGGCTTTTGGCCTAATCTGCAAAATCGGTTTTGCTCTCACCAGGTTTGTCTCACTTCCATACAAGCGGCGCAAAATCCCCGAGATATTTACCTACTATTCTGGAAAACAACCTAATTTCAACCTTTTGCATTGCGTATAGCGTTCTTAGTACAATAACTGTCTGTCGTCTCGCTGCCGTGCGGCTAGTCGAGCGAGTGCCAGCCTATTGAGACTAGTCCGGTGACGCGGTGACCGGACGCTTGCGATTATCGTACCTAAACTCGGGAGTGTTTCTGTACCGTAAGGTACTAATATAAATTCTGTGCTCTCACGTGCGTCCTTTTCGGCATAGTCCTTTATCCTTTTCTCTTTCTCGCTTCAGTCGAATATCCCTGCTGTAAGAGTAAAGATATTTTGGAATATTTTGCGACTTAAATTTAAATGACGTAAAACAAAAATTTAATATTTTGGCTCCAAATATTAAAATAGTTGACAGTAATTCCCTTTACCTTTTAGGTTCTCCAATTTTTGATGAATCTATTTCTGAATATATTAATAATTCAATGACTAAATTTCAAAATTCAGCTGACCGTCTCCTTGAAATAAGCCCACATTATGCACTTTGCATTTTTAAATTCTGTCTTTTTGTCCCAAAATTTACGTATGTGCTCCGTTGCTGCTCCTTTTGGAATCACCCAGGTCTTTTGTCACAAGTAGACAACTTAATCAAAATTAGCTTAGAATCGATTCTCAATATGCAGCTGAACGAGCAATCTTGGACCCAAGCATCCCTACCCATCCGTTATGGCGGTTTAGGGATTCGCAAAATTTCCAGTGTCGCTTTACCAGCCTTCCTATCTTCTGTCCATAGTTCAGCAAATCTCATAAGTAAAATTTTAAGGGTATCCCGTTCAAACTTTGAGATTGCTGGCTTGGAAGAAGCTAGAAAAGCTTTTTTAATTGCATGTCCAGGTCAAAATCTTCCAATTTCTCCAAATTCACAGAGGAGCTGGGACGACATAAACTGCAAATTGACATACGACAATCTTGTGAGCTGTAGTACAGGTTCGGCGCGTGCTAGGCTTTTGGCCGTGGGTGCGCATGAGGCCGGTTACTGGCTTCACGCGTACCCTTCGTCAAATACAGGAACATTTCTTGAGCCTGACACGCTCCGAATCGCAACCTGTCTACGGCTTGGGGTTCCGGTCTGCGCTCCTCATAAATGTCCCTGTGGCAGTGATGTCGACAAGCTAGGACATCACGGACTGTCATGTCAAAAAAGTGCAGGCCGCTTCTCGAGACATGCCGCACTTAACGATATCATACGCCGGTCCCTTGCCACCGTCAACGTGCCAAGTTTACTTGAGCCGACTGGTATTGCAAGAGACGATGGCAAGAGACCGGACGGTATGAGTTTGATTCCATGGAAGATGGGCCGGGTGCTGGTATGGGATGCAACCTGTTCAGACACGCTGGCCCCTTCCCATCTACATGGAACCAACAACAGAGTTGGTGCGGCTTGTGAAGCGGCTGAAAAAGCAAAATCATGCAAATACAGGGGTCTAGGCTCCGAATATGATTTTGTCCCATTCGGTGTCGAGACCCTTGGTCCGTGGGGTCCTAGCGCTATAAGGCTTTTTAAGGAAATAGCAAAAAGGTTAGTCGACATCACAGGAGACCGAAGAGCTGGCAGCTACCTCGGACAAAGAATTAGTCTAGCTATTCAAAGGGGGAACGCTGCCAGTATCTTCGGAACCTTGCCTAAAGGGACTCCTTTTAATAATATATTTTAGTTATTATATTATATTTTTAAGGTTTTAGTTTTAGGGTCATTGTTCTAGTATATATATCATTTTTAATATTACATTTTGGAATTTAAGGAGGAAACATTGCTTTTTCTGTTCTTGATAGTTTTTGCGTACTTTCACTTTATTCCAATATTTATAAATAGGTGTAAATCCATCGTATTAAAATTATTATAAATTAATCAATAAATCTTAACTAATAGTTAGCCGCTTTTTGCTTCGAAGTTGTAATGGGTAAGTAGTGATTTCATTTTTTATGATTTTTGAATTTTTGCATTTTTTCAATGCTATTTTTATACTTATGATAAATTTTAAATAGAAAAATATTGGAAAAAATTAACTCGGCCACAAGTGAATTCTCAAATGGGAATCGAACCCATGACCTTTGGAAATCCGGTCCAATGCTCTTGTGGCCGAGTTAATTTTTTAAAATATTTTTCTATTTAAAATTTATCATAGTGATTTCATATTTGCAGTTGTATACCTACAAAACGAAAAACAGTTTTTTATTCCTTCAACGTAATTATAATATTACTTTTTGCAACTAACTTTAATAGGTAGTTATTTCATATTTTTAATAAGTTTAACTTAAAAAAATAAATTATTCGTACAGAAATAACAATGCCCTGGCCATTTCGCGTTATACAAGGTCGGCTTTTTAATGCTGAGGCTTTAGGCATCTGCTTCTTTAGTAAGCGTCGTCATCGGTCAGACCCAGTTCCTTCATGTCGCGCTTGACATTCGTCATCCAGGCAGTAATGGATCGTACAAGAATAACAATAACAATATAATTATTGTATAATGGAACGTTCATATTTATGTCCGGTCTATCGATTTCACGTCTCTGTCAGTGCAGCGTAAGGTCACGTAGATCGAATGCAATCAGAGCGACGCGCGCACCAGACACCTAAGACAGCGTGCTACGAATGCAGCGCAGCGCTCGCGTGCTTGCAAGTCAGCTAGAAGGCCACAGGTTCTACACCTTTAAATTTGTCAATTCTTCAATAGGTCACGGGCTCAATTCCTTACTGGCATAAAAAAACTAAATTTCTAAAGTAGTTTCTTGAAAATTTCACTATAGTCAAAACTTTCGATAAAATATTTTTTTAACTTTAAGTCACTATAATTAATAAACTAGTGTTTTTTATTTGCAAACAAAAAATATGTTAATAAAGCCTATGTAATGGAGATTTCAAAAAATATAACTTTCTAGTACCTTTACCAAGCATTGAAAAAAAAAATTGTGCACGTCATGCGCCCTCAATTTTTATTTTACCGCTAACAACGAAGAGCGCATTCTGGGGGTCTATCCAAAACGATTTTAATGAAACTTGGCAAAATAAGCCTCCAGGCCCCCCTTCAGGTGTCGGTCAGGTGCCTGGTCAAAGCACCAAGTAGTTTTTTGAATATTACACTATAGTCAGAACTTCCGAAAAAAATATTTTGACTTTATTTCACTATAATAATCCCCCCTCTGAGTTGATTAATTACAATGACTTAAAGTAAAAATATAATTTAAAGTTTTTAATATAGTGTAATTTTTATGGAACTAATTGTGATATTTTTTTTTATAGCAGAAATGAATTTCTTGTCATGAATTTATACGAAAATGATACCAAAATTGGCCTGTTAGCTAAACATGGACGGTTATAATTTTTGGAATGAAGCCGGGCGGAGAGTTACTTTGGCCTGTCCCCCCCCCCCCCCCCCCCCCCCGGCGCCAGAGGGGGGGCTACAGGCGGCTACCGATCTTAATCGGCTTTTTTGACCCAGGGAACAGCTGTACCAAGTTTCATACTTGTGTCAAAAAACGGAAGGATAATGCACTATACTACTCTACCATAAGAGATAAGTGCTGACAGAGACGCGGAGGAAAGAAATTACCTGCTAGGCCGACCCCGAACACACTGACGAGTCACTAGACACTTTTATTTAATTTTATTACAAATTACAAATAGCTAAATCACCCATTTCCTTGGTTACTTACTTAAAACAAATTTTGTTTTACGTTTGGTTTTGCTTACCTGTGCTGAATATTCAATAGGTATCTAATGCTTAAAATATGAAAGTTAAAATAAATTCTAAATGTTATTTTTTCATTTTTTATATCGTTGACTTGAGCAGCTACTGCTCGATCGGCACTTGATAAATTAACAACTTATATATCCTAACTAATATTATAAATGCGAAAGTGTGTTTGCTTATCCTTTCTTCACGCCCTTAATAAGAAAACAATCGACTTGATTTTTGGCATATGGTTAGTTGAAAGGGCGGAGAGTAACATAGGCTACTTTTTATCCCGATATTCCCACGGGAACGGGAACCACGCGGGTGGAACCGCAGGCTGAAGCTAGTTTTTTTTTATAAACCGGTACAGAAAGTTTTTAAAGTGTTTAAAGTTTTGTTATAAACTTTTTCTAGTCAGAGTGGTAGAGTAGTAATGTTGTAGACTATTATTTATTAGACATTACAATGTAACGCATATCCGCCCTAACATTCTTATAAGATACAATAACTGTCTTGCTAATAAGATAATAGGACTTCATGTAACTATCCACATTTAATTGGCTATGATTATTCAGCGTCCATGTTCGTGCTTTATCAGAAAAGAGTCGAACCCGTCCACCTCGGTCGGCATTCCTGAGGCCGAGACTATCGAAAGTACAGTAACTATTTATTATTTTATTTGCCTTATCCTTGCTACCTGATAGTTTACTTAGCAACGATAAAGATAGTGCTCTGTATCTCTTCAAACTAAGAATACTATGCGAGGCAAAGATTGATACCTTCAAAACATGAATTTTATTAGGTATATTAGAATAAAATAAATAAATATCAAGTCACTCAAGCATCTGTTTCACTAATTACTTTTGTGCATGTCGTATATAAGAAAGCTAAAGGTCACCCAGCGTGCAATGGAGAGGGCTATGCTCGGCTTTTCCCTACGTGATCGAATCAGAAATGAGGAGATCCGTAGGGAAACTAAAGTAACTGACATCGCTCGAAGGATTGCTCAGCTGAAGTGGCAGTGGACGGGACACATAGCGAGAAGACCCGATGGCTGTTGGGGCAGAAATGTTCTGGAATGGCGACCGTGCACAGGACGACGCTCCGTGGGTAGGCCCCCGACCAGGTGGACCGACGATCTGGTGAAGGTCGCGGGAAGCCGCTGGATGAGGACAGCGCAGGACCGATCGTTGTTGTAGAGATCTTTAGGGGAGGCCTATACCCAGCAGTGGGTGTTATGTGGCAGAGACGACGACGACGACGATGTCGTATATGCTTTATTTTTATATTTATACATATTATATTTTATTTTTATAGCTGATTCTAATTCTGTCCTGTTCATGCTGGTAGCCAACTTGTAAGGTGGCACTGTGGCACATGTGAACCTCACACTTCCTACTAATAATATTATAAATGCGAAAATTGGTGAGGATGTTTGTATGTCTGTTACTCTTTCACGCAATAACTACTGAATCGATTTGAAAGACATTTGGCACACACAGATAGAAGATACCCTGGATTAAAACATAGACTACTTTTTATAACTTTTTAATTTTGCATTTTACAATGCTTTTTTTATGTGATAATTTTTAAACAAGTAAATATAATAGAAAAAAGCAACTTGTCTCATGTCGCCCTGACGGGACTCGAACCCGCATCTTTGGGAATCCGGCCCAATGCACTGACCAATTATGAATGAGATAAATATCCTCGCATTCGAAATAATTGGTCAGTGCATTGGGCCGGATTCCCAAGGATGCGGGTTCGAGTCTAGTATATTTATACTTGTTTGAAAATTATCACATAGACTAGTTTTACCCAGATTTTCCCACGGGAACGAGAATCTCGCGGGTGAAACCGCGGGCAGCCGCTAGTTTCCAATAAGCCGAACTCTACACTTACATTAACCACAACATTCAGACACTGAAACTAACACAAATGTTTATTGCATTTATGTTTGTTTGTCCCCAGTTAGGGGTCGAAAGTCGTACCCCTGGCTCAGTAGGCACAGTCAGTACCACATGGCAATACTTTAAGATGGTAGTAGCTAGCCAGGCGGACTTATAAACAAGGTCTGTTATCAACACTTTAACCTGCACCGACAAGCCCTTAATAACACAAGTGTTTTGATGACCACACAACTTAGTGGCGAGCAGTTACTCCTTTTTTTACCATTCACGGGGAAGCACCTAGCCTTCATCATAAGTACCTGATGTTAAGAAATAATTAGACTGTGGAAGTGCGCCTCTCCCGGACTCGAAAAAACAACAATTGTTGTTATGGCGTCAGAGTTATATGGTGGTATAACTCCCGCCATCTTATATAAAGTCCTTCCACCAACACTACACCGAGGTCCTCAGCAACACAAGGTGTTTTGATGACCTGATATCTTAATTTGGTGTGTAGTTGTATGTATGTAGTTCTCTGTTGTAAATCAGGTTGTGTCGCGGAAGTTGCAGCTGACCTTGAGACGGCTTTCGCTGGCCGAAGCCGCGTGCATATATACAGTTACTAGCTGTAGAGGAATGCACATACATTGCCAATGCACTAACCACGAAAGGCAACACACTTAGAAATTTACACTTAGCATAAAACTAGCGGCTGACCGCGGATTCACCAGAGTGGTTCCCGTCCCGTGGGAATATCGGGATAAAAAGTATCCTACATTTGAATCCAGGGTATCTTCTGTGTTCCAAATTTTAACCAAATCTGTTCAGTAGTTATTGCGTGAAAGAGTAACAAAACAAACAAACATATAAACAAACTGACATACTTTCGCGTTTATAATAATATAAGTAAAAGTTTCAAAATGAAAAATGTTTGCAAAAAAAGCATCTGTTGTTCCTCAAGGCACATTGTGGCAAAATAAATTTTGAATCGTTACGTATTTTCGAGTTTTTATGTTCAGTCAACAACACTATAGGCTTAATACTTACACATCAGTAGAGTAGCACTAATAACTATCGAAATAGTATCGAGTAAGTAACGAGCACGTAATGTCAAAAAATGTATAGAAAAATGTAGTGCCGTTTACGTCCGGTAGGAACTCTGCTCGATGTCTCATATATTTTTTTACTTTACTTTCTCGATACTTACTCAAAAGTTATACGTGCTAGGCCTACTGAACCCGCTTTTACGAGTGACATGAAGGCTGTCTCAAGGTCAATCTGTAAAGTTTTACAGAAATACTACCTTTTGTGTGTACCTACAGGAAAATTGGATACCAACTTCTTCTTCTTTCTTAATGAATGGCGTGCTCGCGATAAATTTCGCGAATTTTGCCAATGTCAAGTAAATATATTTTTTATTTTATAGAAATTGTACGGTAGATTGAGTTAAAAATGGAGCCTCACAACACGTGTTGAACAAGTGAAAAGAACTCGGGTAAAACTCGATATCAACATTTTTTCGCAAAATGTCAATAACAATTTTTCGTAGGTTCCAAACTAATCAGTCAAGTACCTACATACCAAAATATTATGTTTTCAATGTTTAAAAATTCAGATCGAAAACTTGTAGTCAATGGTGATTTAACATTTTACGTACATCATTCAGAGAGCCACATTGCTCTAGATTTAAAAAGGTTAATTGATTCATACATATTTAGATTTTAGAAACATGTACATAGCTAAACTCTACTTCTAATAACATTAACATAAATGAAAAAACTTGAAACCTTTAATGTTTATTTTAAACTGGTAGCGGCAATTTCGATATCAAAAATGATGTTTAAAAGTTATTAACTTCATGCAATTACCTGTTAATTTGACATTTTATGACAGAACCTAGTCGAAATTAAAGTAACTACTTTTTTAACAGCATTATGAATAATAATGTTGTAAATGGTCGTACTAAAAAACATCAAGTAATGCCAACCAAGTTAATAAAAGAACAAAAATATTGTGCTCCATATTGAATGTGACATTTAAATAAGTAGGTATGTACCACAGTAAAAGCAATAAGGATATCGAGTCACCAATGTGTTGATATACTATACTTTGATGTAGATGTGTGTATAGCTGTATTATTTTAATTCAGGAAGTGACATTTGGTTTAAAGCGAACACTCGTTTTCAGACATTGAGTTACAAAGATTAAGCAAGCGCAGAAGACACCTTTTGTGGTTAGCCATACCAAATACCTACAGCAGCAACTCTAATCGGAAGAATCCAGGCAACTAAGCAACGCCGACGCGATGTCAGCGGCAGAGGTGAACGATTTTCTCAAGCTATAAAGAACCAACGAATTAAGTAGCATCCCAATGTCACGGTTCTTTATGGCCGGTAACAGAGGCGCTATGTTTAAAGGGAGGAAAATAAATGTATGAAACACGTCAATAGCAATAAAACTATTTTTTTTTACAATTTATAGAATAAACATTGTTTAAAGGCTAATTTTCGTTGCGAAAATAATACCCTTTATGGATAACTTTTTAGATACCCAAGTGGTTATTATGCGGTCATTATTATTGTTATTAATTTATTATTGTGGTAAAGCGACAGAATATCAATTACATTTACCAACACAAATACAATTCAAAACTATAAAGTTAAAGTTGCAACAAGGAAATACTAGTCCAGGATTATTGATTGTGATTCCTTACAAAAGCTAGTTAATCTTTAGTTTTTAAACATTTAATTACAGATATAAAAATCAAAGCAATAATGGCACAAAGTGAAATAGTAATTTCTAACAATCTCCACAGGATTATAGTCATTTTGGACAGGAGGCTCATGAGCTTTACCACGAACTGTTGAACAATGTTAAAGTAATTTTGTTAGCGATAAGGCGTATAATACGCAGTGTATTGTTCCGTGTTTTAAACAATATTAATTCAATATTGCGATGACAGTGTTGGTAGAGCCTCAGAAGTACTCTGGAGAGTACAGATTTTTAAGAGCACCATTTGAAGGTTCATAAAAAAAACTTCAAAATACAACTCACGCCTCAAACTTAACATGATAAAAAAATCTGTGAAGATTACTTTTTTTTCTTTCATTGATAGGCAGGTCCATATACACTGATATAATGGCGCTTCTGCAAGCTCTACTCTATGTATAGTTAAAAGCTAGGCGTGGTCCAAAGTGGTCGCGCCATTGACCGACCCAGGGGCCTTGATACAACCTTATCACTTATATTAATTACACACATTTGGCTATTGAAAAAGCTAGACAGACATTACTTCTATTTAGACCCATTTTTATTTGAATTAATTATAGTCTACTATGAGATTCTTTATGAACTAAATGTAATTACCTACCAAAAACTTATTCAAACAAACATATATAAGTACTTTCGAATCGTGTAATGTTTTCTATCACATTGGACATATTTTGTATTATAAGAAATTAATTTCGCCTTACTACATATTATACCATAAAAACAAGGAGTATTCCTTCCCATAACCTAAAGTTAATATTGTAAGCAACATGGCGTTATAAGCAGTTTTGCTCCGTCATCTAATCACCATTCTTACTTTAATATTATAATAACAGCTTAATAAATTCCCTTGGTCTTTTGTATTATCTGTAGTGCACTCATAAGTTGATATTTAACACTCAAATATACGTATTCAGAATCGTGATAATGTTGTTTTTAATGTAGACAGACTTATGTCGTGACTTAATATTTATTTCCAAGTATCTATTGAAGTTAAAATTCGGCTTGACGCATGCTGACTAACTACGAATATAGCTATAAATAGACGGAGAGCTAGCTACGGAAATACCTTTGCAATTTATAGAGCAACGAAAGCCCTCTATATAGTGAGTGTGCCATAGTATCATATTAAGGCGGTACCCTGACCGAAAGTGGCGCCGCGTTGAATTTTATTTAATATCGTAATTCTAATTCACAATTTTAATAAAACTTTACGTGGAATTTTTAGAGCCCATTGTCTTGTATTTTTAGAAGGTATCGCTACATATCGTCATAGTCATTCGTAGAAGTAGATAGCAAATGTGTCAAAAACGGCCACTTTTAGCAGTTTTGCTATCTACTTCTAGCAGTGACTACGAGGGAATGTAATGATACCGTCTAAAAATACTAGACTATTAGCTCTAAAAATTCCACGTAAAGTTTTATTAAAATTGTGAATTAGAATTACGATATTAAATAAAATTCAACGCGGCGCCACTTTCGGTCAGGGTACCGCCTTAATGAATCCGGGCGCGCCTGGCAGCTGTTCAGCGGTGGGTGTGACAGTAGTTGGGCAACAACGGGGTTGTAAGATCAACAATGAAGATGCGCAATTTATACAGCTCTGCGATTGGTGTGATATTATAGCTAATTATGTATTTGATTCGAATATTACATTGCCAGGCATTTTATTTGGGGGAAAAGTAGTGCCAGGTGACGACCAAGATGATCGAAAAAGTGCCAATGTCATCTCATTTATAGAGGTCGGCCTATACTTTTCCGTTAGAGTGGACCTTCAAAATGGTGTATGCAAAAAGACAGGTACAAATATTCAGTCCGAGAACCCTCCAGATGACAACAAAGAGCAAAAAATGCACGCACAGTATAGTCAATAATACCTAGTTATTTTATGATTTTGTAATTTTTGCATTTTTCAATGCTATTTTTATACTTATGGTAAATTTTAAATCGAAAAATATTGAAAAAAATTAACTCGGCCACAAGCTACCGAGACTTCTCTACCGAAGTCTCGGTAGCTCAGCGGTTAGAGCATTGGACCGGATTCCCAAAGGTCGCGGGTTCGATTCCCGTCTGAGAATTCACTTGTGGCCGAGTTAATTTTTTCCAATATTTTTCTATTTAAAATTTACCTAGTTATTTGTTAAGCAAGGCAGGAAAGTTGGGATTTCGCCGCGAGTTACCTCTATTAACATCTGAGTAAGCGAAGGATTATAGGACTCAAAGATAGAATCCCGAGCGTAACGAGAGTTTCAAGGGTGCGAGATAGCATGAACCAAAACGGAGCACTAAAGTTATAACTTATATATTTATGTGTGTGTGTGTAACAGGCTAGCACGAAAAACTATCTAAATAGTATCGAGGACTTATCAAGGACGTATTAAAGACCTAATGTCAAAAAATTAATAGGAAAATGTAGTTCTGTTTACATCCGGTAGGTCCAATATGTCATATTTTTTTAATTTACTTCCTCCATACTTACTTTAAAGTGCTAGGTCTACTGACAGTACCGAACGACCCTGTAAACTGAAAATATCTTATTTCAATGCCTATAGCTTTGAACTGTCATCAATGCCATAGCCTTATCGATGATGATTTGAATATGTGGGTGGATCCACATACTGCAGCTCATGTTAGGCGCCATGACAAATTGAGTTACTTATCTTGGGTCTTGTCGCATTTGGCATTTCAATACTTTAATATGCACAGGCTTTATGTGAGAATGATGCAGTAAAAAATAAGGCTGTTATTTTTTAACGTAGACTTATAAGTTTTTTTTAATACTTTATAACAGTAGAACCTTTTTCCTAAAATATTAAGCAAAACCAGATGTAATCATTTGTACCTTATTATTATTATTATTTGGAAGGAGGGACGCCGGCGAAGCCGGACGGGCGATCAGTCACCATTATCGAAACCATTTCACCCAGTTCCCCAAAGTCCCCTGAAGACAGGGGGGAAGGCGGGTTATCATTTACCCAACCGGTGTCGGGACCTCGAACCTACCTGGCTTATCGTAAGCTGCTTTAGATCCTCTTCTTTCAGCTTGTCTACTTCAAAGAGATCCTAGCGTACATCGGGAATTCTGCCATGAAGTGGTAGCTTGTTTCTTCTTTTTCTCTACATTGTGGACAGGTGTTTGTTTAGAGGCAATACTCCTACAATATTTAACATTCTCATTAGCCTGGCCGACTCAGGTTGTCCAGAGATGTTTTCGCAAAAGGCTGCTCATCCGATTTTTCTTTCTCTTCGGCTTTTGTACTCGTTCGTACCTTACATTGTATTCTTTGTAACCTTTAACTAACTCCTATGAAATATGATTCAATTGCCCGCGCAATGAGAGCTTTTGCTACATAGCTAACTGTGATAATAGCTGGTACAACATATCGAAAAAGGCAATGATATAGTAATTATTTATTTATTTTTATTTATTTATTTACACACACAAAACTTATAACAATCATTACAGGCACTATATATATATATATATATATATATATATATATATATATATATATATATATATATATATATATTATGTATCCCTCGTCCATAAAAATGCAGAAAACTTGCTGTCCATAACTATTGCATTACAAATTTAACTATTTTATTACCTCATAAATAAATATTCCTAATTCTTAGAGCATTACCCTACAGCTTCTATGCTTAACCCTTTACTGCATATTGTGCCAAATGCGGTAAAGGAAAAAAAGGAGTCGGTCAATATTAAATATCTAAAAAATACATTTACAAAATAATATTACATTTCTTGCCTCCCTCTCGCATAGCGCAGAGAGTGACTCAAGGCCGTCTGCATTGAGCCGGACATGGTCGGCCCACGTCGTTTCCGCTACATATTTCAACAGCTGAGTGTGAACTGCCCCTTAAGCTGAGAATCGCAAAGGCATTTATGATAAACTATTCAATCAGTAACGGTAGGAAGAACATTGTCACATTGAACTTTAAAGTTATAGCAACTGCGAGTATGTTTTGATGGAAAAAGACTTCACTTATTCAAATCTAAAAGTTGCGACTTGTTAATAGTACAATTATAAAAAGCAAATATTAAAATATTTTGTTCAAAATAATACATGCAGTCGGAGACATGAAATTATTAATGGTTCGACTTGTTATTAAATTCTATGCCTACAACTGCATGTATTGTGTTGTACAAAATATTTTTATATTTGCCTTTTATAGTTGATCTTGTTTCCATCTTTTCAGTTGCTTTGTTTTTTGGAGCAGGCGGGTTATTTTTAGTTTTTATAATTTGTATATGTTTTATTTATATCTTTTTAGTTATTTATTAGTCATGATACACCCTTTTGAAATTCTAAAGAGCAGCCCATTAATTTGATACCCATATTGAAGTATTCTAAAAACATATTTTATTTTCACTTCAAATAGTAGCACCTCACAGCCGCCATGTTGGTTTTTATAAAATCACTCACATGAACACTTGGTCTGTCAAGACAAATCTAACGACATCTTAAGTATCGAAATCCATTCAGCCATTTGAGATATAAGAGGTAATAAAACATGGAAATATTACATATAAACATACATACAAACAAACAAGATATGCACGAAAAACATAACCCTTCCTTTGCAGTCGGGTAAAAAGATCATAGGCGGTGTCAAACGGAACAAAGCAATAGAACCTACGAGTACCTAGAAATCCTATAATGTAGGAAATATTTGTAGTCTTTGGTTAAGAATGTGAATGATCATTACCTCTATTTTTGAATCACTCGTCGCGCGAGTGGCGAGGCAAACGAGGTGGCGATCAGGCGATTAGCGACCTTGCATGCGTGGACATAGCACGCTTTTCGCTTTGCCCCTCGCTCGCTCACGTTGGCAGGCGATGCTACAGGCGAAAAGCGAAGTATATAAGGGCAAGGTCGCTTTTTAGACCGATCGCGCTGAGTTATTTTGTAGGCAAAACCTTCAAAAATTCTAAAGTTTATAAAAACTTGCCTGTGGATGTATTTGCATATAAAAAGCTTATTTTTGCGTTTTGTGTCATTTCTTGCCTAGGCATCTATAGAAATTCGAATATTTGTGGTGGATATAAATAATTCAAAATAAAACATACAAAATTGATTTCAAGTTAAAAAACGCAATGGTATTGAATTTAAGATAGCCTGCGTAGTGTACAAACCTAGTTTGTGTCACATTCGTCCAGGGGAAAGTGACTTAAAGTCAGTACATTAATAACTAAGGCAAAAAAAAATTAGAGTTTAAATAACTAGTACCATAATCTGCAGATTACTTAAATAAACCCATGAAATAAATTTGTGCCAGATTCAGGCATGGAATTTTAGTATTTTAAATTTTTTTGTTTGTCCGAGCTATAAGTGCTTTAAAAAAATATTACAATTATTAGAATTTACTTATTTGATATTAAAAATGCATGATTGATGGACAGTGTGAATTTGTGTCATATTAATGCACGGAATTATTAATTAAGAAAAAAATACAAAAAAGCGCACGAAGTTAGTAGGTACATAGCGCGCGATGCGAACGAAGCGCAGGCGGCAAGCCCGGCGCGGTCGACCTACCTATACGCGTGGACCGTGTGACATCGCGGCGTCCGTCTCAGTCGGGTTATATTCGGTACCTACTATAATAGGTAATTAGATTATCCCGTGATTAGATCAGATTAGGTAAGGATTGAATTGATGAACGAAAGAACACACGCCGTCGTTCGGTTATGTAGAGATTATCATCACAGTCTATATTAAGCGTTAATCTACTATGAAGACGCAGGTCACATCTAATTTTCAATACTGTTACTTTTATGCAAGTGAAAGAATGACAGGGTGTCCCTGTCCGGGGCGTCGGTCGCATAGCAGAGCAGATATTATACCTATATGAGTTATTTAGTAGATTTTCACTTTTACTTACAGGTACCTATCGCTTTTCGGTAGTTTTTATTTTTTTATTTATCATATAAAAAAAGTATTCTGCTTTAAGTAGAGTCAGCAAAACAAAATTTATAGCTTATACTTACTAAATACGGCATAGTCGTAGATTTACAGGAACCGGGTCCGATACTCCGTTAAGAGAACCGGGAATATCGCTACTCCCGGTACTGAGAAACCCCTTAAGCTTTTTTGTATTATTGAGCTGTTTAAAATGTGTGCATAAATGAAAATGTTAGACGCAAGTTGAAAGAACCATAGAAAGTGCTGCTGCTGTGAAACTATTTTTTGGTAGTTCCCCGCGTAACACACACAAAATTCAGCTTTTATACTATAACGTACTATTGAAATACGCTCATATTACCGGTCATATTACTGTCTGGCTATTGCTGTCTCACTCTGATAAATAGGTCACTGCCCTGTTATACCGCCTAATGATAAGCTAGGAGTATCATACAATCAACGATGAGCCTAAAAGGTATTCATTAGGGATTTAGAATCCCCGGGTTTGTAAGTATTCGGAATGTTCAAGAACAGGTAAGAAGTTACACTCTAGCGCGGTACAGAAGATTAAAGAATCAAAACGCTTAGCCGATTTCGACGCATTGAACGCCAGACTTTGGAATATAATATTGTGAAGTACATATTCGTATTTATGCTTGTCTAATGGCAGGGGAAGAGTATAGCTGTCCATTTCAGACCGAAATATATCAGATAATAAAGCGTTAAGCTCGCAACAACGCTACTTTCTGTCTCTGCTCAAGGGGTTTGCGTTCAAGCTTATAACAAAAATATCTATTATACGGCGTCGGTACCGCCACAAAAATAGATAGATACCGACGCCGCACTGTAACCGCACCGCGCGCTTTGTATGGAAACAAACGACCGTCCGTGCGCAAAACGACAAATGCACCGCTTCGTCACCGCAGCGATCCGACAAGAAACGTCTAAACTGAAAGCGCCCTTAAAGATGTTTGGATCTAAACTTCGATCATAAAGTCGTAGTCATCGTTTAAGCCACATAACACCCACTGCTAGGTATAAGACTCCCCCAAGGATCTCCGCATCCAGCGGCTTCCCTTGACCTTCACCAGACCGTCGGTCCACTTTGTCGGAGGCCTACCCACGTAGCGTCGTCCCGTGCGCGGTCGCCATTCCAGAACCTTTCCGCCCCAGCGGCCATCGGTTCTTCTCTATGTGCCCCGCCCACAGCCATATCAGCCGTAATCCTTCGAGCGATGTCAGTTGCTTTGATCATTTTAGTTCTCCTACGGATCTCCTCATATCAGATTCGATCACGTAGGGAAACGCCGAGAATACTCATAGTTAGCGACCACGATTCACTACGTAAGTCATCACTGACAACACACACTGGTCATACACTTTCGTCTTGAGACACTCCGGTAAGTTGGACGCGATGATTTTACGGAGCTTCCTGAATGCTGCCCATCCGAGTTGGATTCGACGGGAGATCTCTTTCTGGAAGTTGGACTTACCTAACTGGATTGTCTGTCCAAGGTAAACGTAGTGGTCAACATTTCGAGTGTAGGGTTCCCAACGTGAACTGAAGTGAACTGAACATGGGAATTTGACATGATTTTCGCCTTTTCCATGTTCATCTTAAGACCCAATGTTTGGGAAGCACTACGGAGATCTTCGAGCATTGTGTTCAGATCTTTCAAGGTCTCAGCCGCAAGGACTATATCATTGGCTAAACGAAGATGTGTCAGATACTGGCCATTAATGTTGATGCCGAGTCCTTTCGAGTCCAAGAGCTTAAAGATATCCTTCGACGCATTTGTGAACAGTTTCCGAGAGACGTCTCCCTGTCTCACACCTCGCTGAAGTTGGATGGGATTTGTGTTCTGGTTCTGTAATCGGTCCGACATGGTGGCATGTTCGTATAAGTACCTCAACACCTCGAAATACCTATAGTCCACTTGGCACCTCTGGGGAGAATGCAGCACCGCCCAGGTCTCTATCGTATCGAAGGCTTTCTTATAGTTCGCAAACGCCAAGCAAAGTAACAAATTATACTCCTCGGTCTTCTGTATAACCTGCCGAAGCGTATGGATGTGGTCTTTGGTGCTAAAGCCTTTTCAGAACCCGGCTTGTTCGTGAGGAAGTCGTCGAACCTGCGAGCTAGACGACTCGTTATGACTCTCGAAAACAACTGAGTTTGCGTTTGGTATAGTTGGAGGAATCATTTCAGCGTAAAAAAACCTTTGCCAGTAAAAAGCTTTTTTCGTGCTAATTATAATTTTAATGAAATATTAAAAGTTGATACTTAATGAAAATGACACGCATGGTCAGCAAGCATATCCCTCAAAGTAGGATTCAGGTTGAAAGGACTGACCTGTTTCTTATCCTGTTAATCTTACAGCCTCAGTGGACAACCGAATTAGGGAATTAGGGACAAGATGTAAGTTAGCATTGGCTTGGCTATTTCACTAAAGGCCAGTGCGAAAAAATTTAACGATTCTACATCTATATCAATAAAAGCTATAGACTTTCTCGGTCGTCAACTGAAGCTTTTTGGGTTACATGACAAGGGGGCAGAGTTGTATTGCGTTATTAAGAGTCTGCCTGCGGAGACAGGTTCATGAACCAGTTCAGTAGGGGCTCGTGCATCAAATTTAAATTCAAATTCAATGTCATTTATTCAGTCTATGCTGTTACAAGCACTTATGAACGTCAAAGAAGCTACGCCATCGGCTCACAAACCCTACGGCTGGATACTGGATTTTCTTTGCTAGGAAGGCATTGAATGATGACCCGATATTCAATTTTCTCCATACTTGTGAACAACGATAAGATGCTTAATTAGTAGCTACCTGGGCAAATGAACCTGTCTCCACAATCCCCCCAAAACCGGAAAGTTTCCGATCTCAGGATATTGCAATGCAAATATGGCTAGCCAAAGGAAAGGTCAGAAGTCAGATAATGTTTATATAACATCGATAAATAATGCTAGGGCATAGTCCCAGGAACTCCTGGTTACGAATTTTCCCGAGATTCCCGATACGGTACTTACTGGGGCACATTAACTGGCATCGGTTTTAACATGGTATCGCAGAACCGGTTCTCATTAATAGTAAACTTCAATATAAATATATTCAAATGAATGAGTTCGAGATAGGGGAAAAGTACCGGGAATTCAAAGTTCAATTTTTTCCCGGGACTCCGAGTACTGACGCAAATTAACTGACACCGGTACCATCGTATAGAAGAACCAGTATTCTTGGTTTATTTATTTTTATTTTTATTTTTATAATTTGGGACATTAAACAGTTATATGCTAAGTAATATTAACTTAAATTAAAATACATCATTTTTATACCAGCATATAACCCACACCAATGTCCACGAAATAAGAACTGTAACAACTAATAATAAATAAATAACGCGCGTCGAAACGAACAGTAAACTAGGTTCTACATAATTATATATTAAAGTGGGAAATGTATGATATTCTAGCCCAGTTTGTCGATCATGATCTTATTCGCCATTTTTTTAAATGTCACTGTCGAAGAAGCCATGATGTCGAGTTCCACGAAGTGTGTGTTATATACATCCAGTAGGCGACGGGTAGGTGCGCGCAGCCCGGCATTAGTTCTACACTTGGCAGTATAGAACAGCCGGACTGCGCGAACCCCCCTGTACAAAGCTGTTCTAGGTACTACAAAACACAATCTGTCTGTAAGGCTGTTGCAATCGAATTTGTTATTACATATGCCGTGTAACATCATGCCCATTAATAAAAGACGCCGTGACTCCAAGCCTAAGAGTCTGTAATGCTTAAGTAGGTCTGTATAAGGAATCCTAGTGTGATGACACTTGAAATGAACTCGACGTAGAAACTTTTTTTTGGACCATTTCCAGTCTGTCAGCGTATGTGCTGTACAGAGGACACCATATCGGTACTGCGAACTCAAGTTGGGATCTAATCAAAGTTTTGTATAAGGTGATAAAGGTATTAGGACGCTTGAAATCTCTAGATGACCGCATTACAAAACCGTACATACGATAGGCCTTCGATATAATATTAGTTCTCATTGGTTCTCATTAATAATAATGATTGGGTTAGAAATGTAAAACTATAAAACAAAATGTATTAAACGAGTGATTGACAGTGGGTGCATGATTTCTAATTTCAATTTTAACAATCAGAAAGGCCGTCATTTAGAATAGTGGCACTTGAGGTGGTATAAAGTAAAAACAAATTATACTTACTTACTTGCCTAGATCAGATATATATCCTGTATTCTTTTTTCGCTTTTTATTTAATGTTTACCTACTTCTAAAAAACATCTTAGTCTGGTCATCAACTTACCTAAAAATAATTAAGTAGGTACCTTCTTGACTAGCAATGTAGGTACTGTCAACAGCACGTACGGCTTTACATTTGCACTACGAAAACCACCGACGAGCGACGACGTAAGGGCGCTCTCAAGGTCACACACACCGCTCGCGTGTCGCGTCGCGTCCCATGCGCTTGCTCTTAGCGGCAAATTTTAAAATGTTCCGGATTTAAACTGAATCTAATAATATAAGATTCCATGGATAAAAACGACACAAATTTTGAATAGAGTTTCGTTATATCATAAAGATAATAAAAACATAAACTCTAATAACTTGAATTTTCTTTTGTGACTTTTACAGCGTTTTGAACAAAAAAAGGAAAGTTTCTGAAAATGCCATGGAGCAATCTGACACAAAACATTATAAACAAAAGATACCATTGATCTAAAACTTATAACACTTATTTCACCAACTCTAATATTCTTTTGAGCTACTGAGGCGACATCTTAGGTAATGGTTAAATAACAGTATTCCCGTGGAGAGAGATGACACAAAAACCTCTTGTACATCGTTTACGACTTTCTAATCCCCATGAAAGTAAAATTATCGTCTCTAATTTTCTTTTCGGCCGATAATGTCAGAAAAGACAAAAACGTCAATATATACTTATCCCTGCACCTAAGATGACACAAAATCATATATTAGGTTAAGTAAATGGTCCTGGAACTGTATACCAAAAATCAAGAACTTTAATATTTTTGAAACCTCAAAACTTATCCCTATCGGTCTATTTACGGAATACGGAAACTCAAAAGTCGCACGAAAATCAGTAGAATCCTCGAGACGAGTGAATCAATAATTGAGCTCCTGGCGCTCTATTTTTTAATCGATTGTATGACATACCTAGTGTTGTAGCATGCGACTTAAGTCACATGCCGCTAGCTTTATTTCGATGCTCGCTCGACTGCAATGGGGGCACTCATTGCGGTCGAGCGATTCAAAAATATTGAAATTCAAATGTCGAACGAAAATCAGTAGAAACTAAGCCCTCGACGTGAGACGAGTGAATCAAAAATAGAGCCTCTGCTCCCATCTCCCGTTATGTTTAATTATTTTGGATTAAGTCGTACAGTTGTATTTGATCAGGAGTCTCTTGTTGTAAGCCCCTTTTCCACTCCAACCTACTGAACAGATCAACTAGAACGGATCAACAGAGTTTAGAGGTATTCAATTAAAAAATTTCAAAATTCAATATTATTTATTCAGTTTAGGCTATTACAAGCATCGGTGCACAAACCCTACGGCGGGAGACCTTGTAACAAGAAGAACCGGCAAGAAACTCGTCAAGGGCTATTTTTTTCTCCCTGTTTTATTTCATACAGAGTCGTCAAATTGAAAAGTGACCTTAACATATCAGTAAGGTCAATTTCCATCACAAAAAGTCTTTAAAACCAGAATATCAAGATTACTCCTGTAAAAAAATATAAATATATACATAGTCATACATATTACACCCTATCAACTTTGTTCCACTTGCTACGATCCTCACGTATCCTCAAACTCATAGACTTTTTATACAAGTAAGAATTACCAAGAGCAATCCTATAAACTCAGTATAAAATATTAGCAAGCATCAGCCCGTTTTTGCGGAATTAAGTGTTAAATCGATGTTGTTATTTTTTTATTGTGAAATAATAATTTATTTCACAATAAAAAAAAACAAGATTGGTTCTATAGGTATTACAGAGGTTACTTTCTACAAACTGACTCACAAACTTACAAACTTCAACCCTTTTTTGTGTCTTATGGGAATCGAACCCAAAACGACATGATAGATTCAACGCTTTAACTACTGCATCAAAGTCGACTATTTTATATTACATTCAAATCATTGTAACGTCCCAAATTATTAAAACCTAAATTACTAAACCAATCTGGTACCTTTATCTTTCAGTTTAATATTTATATCATAATAACTAATATTATAAATGGTAAAGTGTGTTTGTATGTCCTTTCTTCACCCTCTAACTAAGGAACCAATCGACTTGATTTTTGGTACAGAGTTAGTTGAATGGACGGCGCGTAACATAGACTACTTTTTATCTCGATATTCCCACGGGAACGGGAACCACGCGGGCGGAATCTATTTATCATAATTTGGGTAATGGGTCGGGATTAGGTTAACATCTAGAGTGATAATTTATAACATATCTAATTTTCATTGGACTTCATTAAAGGGATGTGTTTGGAAATACATTGTCAATTAATGCCGGCAAAAAAAAAAACAGCTATGTCGCAATTCCCTATAGTTCATCAATGATTCCATACCACATGAACTTTCACTAGGAAATAAAACAACTGATTATTTATACAACGTTCTATTTATTAGCTATTTACACTCAGAACACGTATTTTATTCTTTCGTTGCCATTTTGCAACCGCTACGCAACTCATACAATCGATTGTAATATTGCATAATATTGTAGCTATAATTGCTTAAACATTGGCACTACACATTAGAACATTTTACACACTATAAATACAAAGAATAAAATATACTAAATAAATAGTTTGAAGAACATTAGACGTTTTTATAATTTGTTACTGTGAAATTATATATTTTTTTAAACATACACATAAATACACACAATACATAAAAGTTGAATAACTGTGTTAGTTTATAAGTGATATCAACAAATAATATGAATGAAATAAATAAGTTACACAAATATATATTGACAGAGAAATAAAATTAGTAAAAAAGCACTAGGGATTACTGAACCGTCGGTCCCGGCTGTTTTCAATTGTTAACAGACGTTAAGCCAAGCCAGAGGCCTTATAGGCGGCTTGATAAACTCTAACACCAGAGGTGGCCACTAATCCTCATACGATAAGAAGAATACAAAAAGTTTAAAGCTAATCTCCATCTTTAACTCGTACCAAACTTAATATTGACTAGTACTAATAATAAAATTATTTACATTAAAAAATAATACATCGTATAATGTCGTTCGTATCGCTTTGGGATTATAAAAACGTAATACAAAATCTTATCCTAAAATTCCTCTATTTTCCCGTAAAATCGATTGTGTAGGATCCGGTGTTAGGGTCAAAGTTCTG
Organism: Chrysoteuchia culmella; assembly: GCA_910589605.1. Classification (NCBI taxonomy): domain Eukaryota; kingdom Metazoa; phylum Arthropoda; class Insecta; order Lepidoptera; family Crambidae; genus Chrysoteuchia; species Chrysoteuchia culmella. The sequence goes on from OU342649.1 coordinate 1,342,860, forward strand.
AGCGGGGTGGCCTACGAAGGGGTTGAAGTTTTGAGGGTTGTAAGTATTCTGGGGTTGGTAGTTCTGGTACTGATTGTAAGGTTGAGGAGTGTACGCTTGGTAGGAGAACTGTGGTTGCTGGTGGTAGATCTGGCTTTGGGGCCTGAAGTCCTGGATTTGCTGTTGTTGAGGGAAGGTCTGAGGAGATTGGTTGAAGAGGTTCGTTTGAGTGTAAATTGGGGAGCGAGTTGGTTGAGGAGCAGGTAGTGGAGCAGGCTGTGGAGCAGGCTGTGATTGATACTGGTACTGGGGTTCGGGGGCTGGTCTAGCTTGTGCTGGCTGGTGGAACTGTCGGAAGGTGGAGGGTCTGGAAGAGGCTTTGCCGTTGTATTTGGGGTCTTCGTAGATTCTGGGGTCTTCGCGGTACTGGCCGTCGTCTTCCTGGCCGTCGGTTAATGCGTTGGAGGGGCTCTCGTTGAGGGTCGGTGGGGGTACCATGATGCCGGTACCTGAAACAAAGATTAGCATTATTTTTGTACAACTAGTTATCAAATCGTCCTTAAAGCCATCAAATCCATGTAGACGTTTTTGCGTGATTGAGTTAGAAACATTCGATTCAAACATCCAAACGTTTACATTTAATTTTAGTAGGTGGTATAGTTATTTTTATAAGGTCTGAAGCCCTTGTGGCCCCGCTTGACAGGTCGCGCTCGCGCGGCGAGCGCTTTGTTTCTACTAGTTTTCGTTCGACATACGCATTTATTTTGAATTGCTCGACCACAACGAGTGCCACCCACTTAAGTCGAATGTGTCAACGCTATGTCATACGAGCGATTCAAAAATAGAGCTCGATCACGTTTGTTAAGCAGCGTTCGGTCCGGTCAAGTATCGGATGGGTGACCGTAAAGTGGCATTACAACTGAGCGCTTCGTGCTTCGGAGGACACGTTAAATCGTCAGTCCCGGCTGTTGTCATCTGATAACAGTCGTCATGCCAAATCAGAGGCCTTATAGGCGGCTTGATAAACTCTGACACTAGAGGTGGGATTAGTGGCTATAGCCACTCATCCCCATACAAAAGAATGATTAGGTTTAACATAAAGCCTGATTATTTTGAGAAACGCTGAGTTTGTGCATCTTGTTGCGTCTATTTAATAGTAAAAAGTTATTACTTTAATCTTGAATAAGTAATATTAAATAGTATTAGTTTAATCTCTGAATATTTTTCACGGTTTTTTTTTTAGATAAGTAGTTATTTATTTAAAACAATATTTTGTTAAAATAATATCAATAAGAAAGAACAAAGTGTCTCAACAATACTACTACATTCATTACAAATATGTTTTGTGAGTTTGAAATAACGAGTAGTTTGTAGACCATAAACTAACTCGCATAAAAGTTAATTTTGCCTAAAATTACATAAGCTGCTATTAACAGTTACGTTTAACTATTTAGTTGAGCACTAATTAGATTTAAGAGAACAATAACGCGTATTATTGTAATTCAGAGCGTGAAGGTCATGTTGCGACATGTTTACGCTCTAACTATGTTTGTTTTAATGCCCTATTACTAAGAGTATTTAAACATATTTCATAGAAATATTTCAGCCCATTTACGTAAAAAATGCAATAGAAAATATTTATTAAATCTATCTCTGTTTTATACTGATACGAAAGTAACGCCGCCTTAATGATAAGTTCAGTCGAACCAATTTTAATAAATTTTGGCACAGAGATAGATTAGATTTAAAAGATATAAAGATATATTTTATCGTACATTTAATTGATATTTAGATCAAATAATAGCGAGCGTTACAGTTTAAAGAAGATAATTGTCGAGTATAAAGTCTATGTAGTGTGATGTAGTAACAACGTGCGCGTTGCTACAAGGAAAAGACATCAACGCGTTAGGATTTCACATCTTTATTATTTATACTAATCGATTATTTTGAAATCATATTTTTATGATTATTACTTATATAATAGTCGTGTTATGTCAGCCACATGACACTCACTGCTGGGTATAGGTCTCCCCCAAGGATCTCCACAGCGATCGGTCCTGCGCTGCCCGCATCCAGCGGCTTTCCGCGACCTTCACCAGATCGTCGGTCCACCTTGTCGGGGGCCTACCCATGGAGCGCCGTCCTGTGCGCGGTCGCCATTCCAGAACCTTTCCGCCCCAACGGCCATTGGTTCTTCTCGATATGTGTCCCGCCCACTGCCACCGCAGCTGAGCCATCCTTCGAGCGATGTCAGTTACTTTAGTTCTCCTACGGATTTCCTCATTTCTGATTCGATTTATAAGCCATTGTTTCTTCTTTTGGTGCGAAACTGTCTGATAGGTATATAATTTACTGATATGGCTCCTAAAAAATGCAGCAACAACTATTCAGTTACATCACAGAAACGATCTAAATCTTTAATTTAGTAAATTTTTTTCATCACTTATTAGTCAATAGATCTTCAGGTTTTTTCGAAACCGCGTTTGATAAGATCATCAATTATATCAGCCGATGTTTAGTGAGGACATAGATCCAGTTCTCACATGTTTGTTTACGTTCTGGCGACTAACCGGTCACTGGCATCGGAGATTGCATTAGTTATATAACTAGTGCAGAAAGCTAACTGTATCGAATTGGTGATGGGTTAAATTATATTAGTTATGTTATAATGGCAATAATAGATTGTATTACTATTGATTTGTGTGCAGCTGTGTACCGTCTGAAGCATCGTAGTACTCAAACTGATAAATCGTCAGGTATAGCAAAATAAAACACAATAAATATTTCATTGTTGTGAGACCACCAGGCGGCGTCTTGTGATACTTTTTGAAGTGAAAACTTCTTTAGCGGCGTTGTGCACATCAGTTTTAAATCATAATGATGGGTAAAAAATGTTAAAGTCGCGTCAGGCCTGATCGAAAATTCGTAAGACGGAGGGAGAGTAGACCGCCGGCACTCCCAAGTTATATCTCCCTCTCTTTGTACCGCGCGGCGAAAATGTATGCCTGCTCTTGCTCCCGGAGTCCCGGAGTGCAACCCGTTGTTTTTTTTATAAACGAGCGACGGGGAGACTCTTAGCCTTCATCATACCGGATGTTAAGTAAAGATAGGCTAAAGATGGAAGAGAGCCTCTCCCGGAATCCTCAATCACTGAGGAACTGGCAATCTTATCTCTAACTGCCGTACCACAACAATGTTGAAAACATTGTTGTCATGGCGTCAGACTTAGATAAGATGGCGGGACTTAGAACCCGGGACCCCTGCGTCTGATACCGGTGGTTGTATCACTAGACCACAGAGGCGGTTCAACTTTTGTAAACTTTTGAATTAATGCGGTTTCGTGTGTTTACTTTTCTTACAAATTTTATGAATAAATGATGGTTTATAAAATATAACGCTGCCATATTAGAATAAAACTAAAACTTTGTGTTTTTTCGTTGTTTATAGAAAAAATGCATACTGCTGATGGATGCTTAAGTTTTAACCACAGTTACAGAGAAAAAGACAATTCTTTTCTATAATGTTTAAAGTCACTTGAAGTATTTGATTTTTCATTTAAAATGATCACGATTTGTCTAATGTTATACAAAATAGATCAAGTAAAAAAATGTGATTCCAACATACCTTGAGGCTCAAACCCTCTCTGACTGCTGGCACCATAAGAAATTTCTCTGGTCTTCCCATTCTCGTCGACATAACCGTACTTCCCGGCAACGTCACCATTCGTGTATTTGGTCTCGATCTTGAAGGAGCCATCGGCAGCCTCATACCTGAGTGAAAAAGCGATTTGTAAATGAAACAGCGTGCTTCCATTGATCAGCCAGCCGCCGCTGTGGTCTCGTGGTAACAACCACCGATATCAGACCCAGAGGTCCCCAGGTTCGATTCCCAGTTACATATTGTATACGGTTAGATTAATGGTAGAACTTGTAAGCCAGCCAGCTGGTTATTACAATTTTGTCTAAGTCTGACGCCCATAACAACAAAATTTTCAACATCGTTGTGTTCCGGCAGTTAGAGATAAGATAGCCAGTTCCTCAGTGGTTGAGGATTCCGGGAGAGGCGTGCTTCCATCTTCAGCCTTATCAATACTTAGCATCAGGTATGATGAAGGCAAAAAATATTCGAGAGAGGGAGGGACAATTGTATTGAGAGCTAGCGAATGGTAGACAATGTTTATAAAAATATCCTACGTACCCGTAGCTGTAAGAGCCGTCGTCGTTCTGACGGTTGATCTGCTTTAGAATTGGTACGGGTGTGGTGGTGGGCCCGTTGTAGTTCTGACCGGAGACCAGTAGCCAGGCGGCGCTGAACAGGACTGTCTGGAATAAGGAAAAAGGAGATTAGATAGATATGTCGATGTCGCCGTGCTATGAGATTATTAGAAAAAACAACGGGTTGCACTCTGGGAGTGCCGGCAGAAGTGAAAACCGTTTAAACGAAAATAACGATCAAAATCTTGACTCTTGATCTTGACAACTGCATAAAAAGTTGATGAAAACGGAGACCTACTTGATTTGGCAGATAAATCTATTAAAACTGACCTGGCATCAATATTGGTAGTAATGAGAGATCTTTATATAATGGTTGTTATTAACTAATATACGTAGATCTTTCAAGTGTGAGACTTTATGTAATTTGAAATAGGTCAACGGTAAATGGTCGTACGAATTTTCGATCAGGGTCACGTGTCCTGACGCGACTTTAACATTTTTTACCCATCCCAAAAATTTAAACTCTGACGTGTACAATGCCGCTAAAGAAGTTTTCACTTCAAAAGAAATGGCCCTGTCTGAATAACTTGTAGATTGGTTGTATATTTCTACGGCTTTGAATAGCTTTTTTCACAGCCTAACTTTTGAGGAATGCTTGTACAGTATATAACGCTTTGCATTGACTTGAATTGTACAGTCGGTGAATTTCCCGGTTGACCAGTAGAGTTTATTAAGGGATCATTATTTATAAAAGTTATAATAGATATATAGACAACGTTTATATCTGATTATACTCGTATAACATATAAATATGAATTAAGTAAGGGTACTTCGATGTTTTCCAAAAATAAATAGGAGTTATTTTGTTGCCGATCAATTTAGGGTTGAATCAGTGCCCCCTCTCCTCTATTCTCCAAATATACCTATTCCTACTCAAAGTTGTCTGGAAGAAATTGCTACCTAGGAATAAGGCCGCCCTTTGTATGTCATCTTATACTGTCTGTTTTGTTTGTTTTCTCTGTGTTTTTGTGCAATAAAGTGTTATTATAATTATTTAAAAATAACATTGATACAATTTTTTTGCTGGCACAATAAAGAAAATGTAATGTGTAGCAGTAGCGAGAGGTCGAAATATAGCAAAGGTAACCCGGACCAAGAACAATCCATCAGACATAAATAAACATGGAAAATTGTTCACTTTGCAACTGTCTGGCATCCACGTGTATTTAACTAATTGGTGACAACAATTAATGGCATTATTATTATTATAATCTGCATGGAGAATTGCTGGGGTGGGATTTCTAAAAGGGAAGCCGATGGGATCGGTATGTATGTACAACATACCGATCCCATCGTCATAGAATCTCTAAGAACATCATCGAGATTAGAACAGTTAAAGAAACTAACCAAAGATGGATGAAAAGAAAGGACTGCAGACAGTCAAAGATCTTCAGCAAATCAGTTGATAAGAAGAAAACTAGAGGGCTGCTAAAACTAAGTAGGAGAAACATAAGAAACATTGTAGGAGTACTGACAGGACATTGTCCACTGAACAGGCACCTGTCAGTTATCAAAAGGACAGAGGATCCCATCTGTCCACAATGTAAAGAAATGGAAGAAATAAGCTACCACTTCATGGCAAAATGCCCAATGTATGCATTGCTGCGCTGGGAGCTCTTTGAAGCGGACAAGCTAAAAGAAGAGGATCTAAAGCAGTTGACAATAAGTCAACGCAACAGGTACTGTAAGCGCTCAGGAAGGTTCGAGGGTCCGACGCCGCGCGCCGGTGGGGTGAACGATAACCCGCCTCCCCCTGTTTTCAGGGGACTTTTTTGGGGAACTGGGTGAAATGGTTCCGACTAGGGAGACGGATCACCCGTCCGGCCTTGCTGGTGTCCCCTCTCCAAAAATAATAAATAATAAACCCTTCGTCGTTGATGTGTAGTACTTTTTCCAAACAAATATGCCAAAATACTTCATAATGACATCTTGTCATAAAATGTATGACGAAACACTTGAACCATTTCAGTAGCTCCATAATAAACGAATAGGTCGTCCTTGATCTTGCACATGCGCACTTACAACCTGTTATAATAACGCCGCGTGCGCGTGAGCAAACACTTTCGAAATTCAGATCAAGTTTAACCGCCTACTTCGGAACATTCTGAGTACTGGCATCTGCCGTTTTAAGTCTTATTAATAAAAAATAAACGCGATGAATTGATAAATATAACCTCCTTACTTATTTATTTATTTATTTTATTCGAGACTGGTCAAGTATTTGCATTTTATTTTTTTATTTAACAGTTTTCATAGATTTTCATGATCACTTCTCAGCAAAAGAAAACTTTCAATTTTTACCAAGTAAGAAAAACAAATACACTCAATCCGGTTTCCTACAACTTTATATGGGACTAGCGGCCGCTCGTGGTTTCACCCGCGTGGTTCCCATTCCCGTTGGAATATCGGGATAAAAAGTATCCCATGTTCATAACCAGGCTATTTACTATCTGTGTACCAAATTTCATCCAAATCCGTTCAGTAGTTTCGGAGCCTATTCAATGCAAACAACAAACAAACAAACAAATCATTCCTCTTTTTAATATTAGTATAGATGAAAATTAAACATTTTGTTTTTTATACTGACTTTGCTCAAAGCTGAAAGTTTACTTGATTTTTTGGACTTTTATTCGCAAGTCGTGTACTCGACTCGTACATCGACGTACAAATGTTTACATAACTGTTTATACGTTTTGAACAATGAGACTGTACAGTGAGTTTGTATGAAAATAACGCAGTGTCTTTATTTATTTGCTGACAAGTGTATTTCAGGTGTATGAAGTTTTGCGACCTGTTTGGCGCAGGGGTACTAAGCCTGCCTTCTGCGCCAGAGGTCCCGGGTTCGATCCCCGGACAAGACAAATATTTGTGTGCATAAACATGTCTATTTGTCTTGGTCTGGGTGTTTAATATGTATATTATGTATGTATTTACAAAAAAAAAGTATATAAGTATGTTTATCCGTTATCAAGTAACCATAACAAAAGTTCTTAATGAAACTTAACGTGGGCTAGTTAATTGGTGTGTTTGTATGCAATTATTTATTTATTTATTTATTTATGAAGTATAAATCATAAAATATGGTTTCATTTCTCAATATAAAAGTAGCTAACGGTCTTTCTTTTTGTCCTGTCTCTTCTTCTAAGCTTTTTGTTGTAAAAATAAATCTTAAAGGTAAAAGTAAACACTCTTTTCGGTTAGCTCGCTTTTCGCTGCACTTAAAGAGGTGTTTCTAACCTCGTTACTAAATCTTTAATTATGACTATGACATGATTTACAGATCAATGTAACAAGCGGTGGTATGTATATAATTAACATACCTCCTCGTTGTTATTTCTATCGAACTGTAACAACATTCCAAATATTGTTACAAGGTTATAATATAAGCTGTATCAATAAGCGATTGTCTGAGCAATTAAACCACAGCCTTCACGGAAAAGAATAAAATTGCATTATTGTGAACGCGAACTTTTAAATAGTTTTACTTAATTTTGTTCCAAATGAAAACATTTCATAGTGGACGTATAGGTACATATATTCCATACGGTTTGGTTGGTTGTAGGCCTTGTTGTTAGTCTGCCTGGCTAGTTACCACCATCTTAACTAAGTCTGACGCCATAACAATAATGTTTTCAGCATTGTTGTGTTCCGGCGTTAGAGATAAGAAAGCCAGTTCCTCAGTGATTGAGGATTCCGGGAGAGGCTCGCTTCCATCTTCAGCCTTATCAATACTTAACATCAGGTATGATGAAGACTAACCCCCATATTCTAAGTCGTTCCTCCAAAACTTTTTACACTCGACTCAACCTCGTCGTGGGTAAAAATGGTAGTGTGCGCTAGGCCTAACACGGAGTGGCTACGTACTCTTTGACTCCTCCAGGTCCTTACGGAGTTATGACTTAGAATACCGATTTCGAGGAGTATTTCGAAGAGGTTTTCAATGAGGTTTCGTTAAGTCGAGGACGAGTAAGTTTTGGAGGAACGACTTACATTATGGGTGTAAGAGTCTCGCGGTCGTTCATAAAAAAAAATAGGCTTACTCTTGGCCTCATTCTGAATCGTAAGATTAAGAAGAGGCTTAAGATGGAGCGAGCTTGCCTAGAAAAATCCTAATTCACTCGAGCTTTAAATATACCTCTGGCTGTGAGCATAATAAAATACTGGTACACTGCAATGTATCTATTTTGCCATATTTTTGGCGAATATGATGATAAAACAAACACATATACATACCGATCCATCGAGATAAAACAAATACCCGTTGAATTTTTTGAAATGAGTCCAGGATCTCTATTTTTGAATCACTCGTCGAGCGAGTGGCGAGACGAACGAGGAGGCGATCATGCGATTAGTGACCTTGCATGCTTGGGCATAGCACGCTTTTCGCTTTGCCCCTCGCGCGCTCGCGTTGGGAGACGGTACTACAGGCGAAAAGTGAAGCTATGTATATACGGGCAAGGTCGCTTTTACGGAATACGGAAACTCAAACGTCGCACGAAAATCAGTGGAATCCTCGAGACGAGTGAATCAAAAATAAAGCTCCAGTAGGCCTAGCACGAATAACTTTCGAGTAAGTATCGAGGAAGTAAAGTAAATAAATGTATGAGATATTCAGCAGCGTTCCTATCAGACGCTAGGCCTATTAGACAAACGGAACTGCATTTTCCTATACATTTTTTGACATTACGTGCTCGATACTTACTCGATAGTTTTTCGTGCTGTTTAATTGTTGTATTTTCATTCATAAAAAAGATTACTTAATAGGTATGTTAAGCTCATAATTCCATTTAAAATCTATAGGACATTTCCAAAAGCTAAGTTACTACCAAATATGAATTAACAGAACATTGTAATATTGATTATGAAAAAAATGTAGAGGCCAATAAAACATTGAACAAAATTGCAGTACATATCTAAAATATGTGAAGGGTAAGTAAGAATAATAGTAGGTACATTAACCCAGTAAAATAATTTGTATGAGTCATCATCGCAAAAAGAGGAGTTTTTTTTTTTATTCTTTTTGTCTCCCCTTAGTTATTAGACTGTAATGCACTGGCATTACAGGTTTGTCCTTTTTGTAGTAAGTACAGATAATACCAATTCTTTTTTATTTATTTTTTGTAAGATCTTATTGTTATCTTTGTCCATTGCTCAAACATATGTTTTAGTAATAAGTGGAAACTTTTTTTTTCTCTTTATTTATTTAAAGGGGCTTTTGTACCTTGTTTTGTCTTTTGTTTGCTTCGCAGTTCAAAGTTTTAAAGTAAGATTGGAAATAAGTAATTAGATAGGTAACACATGTATAGTACCATGGGGCTGGCATGTACAAGTGGAAACTTTGCTGATTTAAGATATATTTAGTTATTATTTTACTTATAAGACAAATTGTATTGTTTGTTTCCAAAATAAACTACATAAATAAATAAATAAATCTGCATTTTGTGAAGTAAAATAAATGCCCGATTATTGCTAACACCAATAAAAATTCTAGTTCATCTAGCTGATGTAATGTTTATCAGTTTCGCGTCGGCACTATGCCGGTGAATGTCCTGCCAGCCTTGAGGACGGTGGTTTGCATAAAGGACCCAACCGACGGAACCTTCTAGAATTTCACCCACTAATATGAAACAAGATCGACGTGAAATTCTCGAGTTTCAACGTGTTTTTGAAAATTAATAGATAATGAAGCAGAAGGCTGACTGTGTTCATTCATCGATTTCTTTAATGATCAGGCAAAATTCTGTAGCTTTGACGACCTGCACCCCGACTGCTAACGGTATAGCTTTTGCTATCGCTATAGCTTTCAAACTTCAAACTCTCATAAAACCCTTTTCAACGATGGGGATTTTGTCTAATTCCTACATATTTCTATTTATCTATTGGATGCACTATTGCATTGCATTTAGTATGAAAGTGATAGCGTCAGCTAGAGCCCTTGTAGGGGGTTTGAAAAGTCAATAGCTATAGCGATAGCACAAACTATACCGTTAGGCGGTCGGGGTGCTGTTCGGCGTAGGGATACTATAGCGTCGACTGCGCCAGAGGTCCCAGGGCTCGATCCCCGGACAAGACAAATATTTGTGTGCATGAACATGTCTATTTGTCTTGGTCTGGGTGTCTAATGACTCTGTATGAAATAAAACGGGGAGAAAAAAACAGCCCTTGACGAGTATCTTGCCGGTTCTTCTCGTTACAAGGTCTCCCGCCGTAGGGTTTGTAAACCGATGGCATAGCTTCTTTGACGTCCATAAGTGCTTGTAACAGCCTAGACTGAATAAATGATATTGACTTTGACTTTAATGTGTTATTATGTATGTATTTACAAAAAAAAGGATGAATATTTATCCGTTATCTAGAATCCATAACTCAAGATCTTACTTATTTAGCTTTTTTGTCAAACAACAAACATTCTCGAACCCCGTGTACATGTATGAGGCAAAATAGTAATAAAATTATCTATTACACCGGTGTCCCGATAGCAAGTGTTGAGTTAAGTTATGGACCAAAAGTCTTATTAAAACTGTGACTGAATTAAAAAAACTGAACTGACTGAACTTATTACAAAAAGTATCACTCGAAGGCTCAAAGCACAACAGAATAAGTCCACTTTATTAGTATACTTATCAACGAAGTTGTATTATACTGTTAATTTAGGATTAATAATTTAATATCATGACATGTAATAATTTGCACACCGAATTACTCGATAAAATATGGATTAGTTTAATTATAAGACCGCATATTGTAACCATATTATAGCAAATAAATGATTGTATTTATTATATATTTAATGACATCTACTGAATGAAATAACCAGTGCTTTGACAAATCAAAAGAACAACAATACTTATTAAGGAAACAAAACAAGGCTTTTATATCACGATACAATCAACATTGTTAGGCCACAAATCGAATCCAATCACAACTGGAGCAGATTGCTGTGCCGATAGTAAAACAATTTAGTTGCAAAACTTAAAGAAACCTTTCAACAAAATATAATAACTATATTTGGAAGGCCGATTGATGATTGTTGGAAACAAGCTTAGCTCTTTTTTTTATATTTGAATACGAGTAAAATGCCTTATTCGAAATCCTATATTGCACAACACATATGTATGCAGTAAGATTCATGATTAAAATCATTTGTTTTTGAATGAAGAGTTCTGGTTTTTTTTTAATCACAATGTTAGAGGATATTAATTTTTATGAAGTTAAAAAAAGGTCAAAAGTAAAGTTTTTTTTAATAGAAATACTTGAAAACTCTAGAAATACTTGAAAGCTGTGTATTGTCGGCTTAGAATAGCACTACCCCCTCTCGTGTCGTAAAAGGCGACTAAGGGACTCAGCCTTCAGGAGACGGGCTGCAGCGTTTCCTACAAACTTGGTCATACTGCGATCGCCAACCCGCCTGCCAAGCGTGGCGATTATGGCAAACCCCCCTTTTGGGGGAGGCCTATACCCAGCAGTGGCTGTTATGTGGCTGAGACGACTTGAAAACTCTGGTACTGGTTATAGAACTACTAGACAAAACTTTGGAATTATTGTGAAATTATTTCAAAAAACCCCGTAAAGAGTTGTTTTGTGAAAAATTATGACGAAAACAAAGATTTTATTCCATTATTATGTATGTTTGTATTAGATAGAGACTGTGGAAGCTAGTCAGGTGGACTTAAACTAAGTACTTTCACCAACCAAACCGAATACAATGTGGACCGGGACTTCTGGATCAGCTAGTTGAATATCTAATTCTGTTGCTAACAGATTTTGATTGAAGTTTATTGAAAGTGCAGTTACATTGCTGCTTTAGTAAGATATTTGTCACATTGATTTTTACTAAAGCAGCAATGTGTCTGCACTTTCAATCAAACGTTGATAGAAACAAGTTACATAATCAGGGGGCTGATATAATACTAGCGATGTTCACTAGACCAACGACGACATGACCTTGACTTGTCACAAACGGAACAACGCGCAAGTCGACTTAAGCAAATGTTAATCTTCAAGTTCACTGTGCCAAACGCTGCCAAGTCCATTACCATATGGAACTAATAACATACACTCACTGGGAACTTGACGAGAGAGAAAAATGACCTTTATTTGCTTATAGGCGTAGACCACATTCCGAGGGATCAAGCCGTTTGCGACATTGCACCATTTGCATACTGGCTATGTAGATAGAGCCATTGTCACTGATAGGCCTAACTAATGAATTTTAAATGGAGGTGACGACAGTGCATACTGACGCATTGTTTACTATGAAGATCTAGAAATTTACGGTTACAGCCCTTGAAGAATGGAAAGTTGCAAAAAGGTTTTGTCTATGATTAAGTGTCAAATGATATTTCATAGACAAAATAAAGCTTTAAATTGACCGAAAGTCTTATTAAAATTGTTTCTACACGATCATCAGAAAGCGCTGCGCCACGCTGTGGGCACGCGTTCGCGGCAGCTCGAATAGCATCCTGGACACGTTGGGTAACCGGTGGAATTCCTTACTGCTGCGCCGCTGGCAGTAGCTTCATGCACCACCTGTAGTTATAAGTATTTGTAGCACAGGAGCCGCATTGGTGGCCTATTCTTGTACTAACACTAGAATAAGATTTTCATGTTACTAACACCTATGCATGGATTTCATGTCCGAAATAAATGTTTAATAAGCATCAAAGTTATTACCCGGGATCTTCTGTAGGAGTACAGTCGCGTGCAATGACATAGAAACACTTAACAACCTAAGCAACCAGAGAGAGCTTTATTTCTGCTTACGTCAATGCAATAAGGTTGTAAAGTAGCCTTCATCATACCTGATGTTAAGTATTGATGAAGATGATGTTAAGTATGAAAGCGAGCCTCTCCCGGAATCCCTAATCACTGAGGAACTGGTTATCTTATCTTTAACTGCCGGAACACAAGAATGCTGAAAACATTGTTGTTATGTCGTCAGACTTAGATAAGATGGTGGTAGCTAGCCAGGCGGACTTACAACAAGTCCTACCACCAACCAAACCGAATACAATATCTACCCCCGCTGGGAATCGAACCCGGGACCCCTGGTTCTGATACCGGTGGTTGTACCAATAGACCACAGAGGCGGTTAAAAGTTCCGGCGGTTCCTCAGTGATTGAGGACTCCGGGAGAGGCTCGCTTCCATCTTCAGCCTTATCAATACTTAACATCAAGTATGATACAGGCAAGACACAATTTTTTGTACTAATAAAGTAAAGTAATAGAAATACCTTCTACCAGAATGTGAGAACCAACTGAACCTAACACCCATATTCTAAGTCGTTCCTCCAAAACTTACTCGTCCTCGACTTAACGAAACCTCATTGAAAACCTCTTCAAAATACTCCTCGAAATCGATATTCTAAGTCATAACTCCGTAAGGACCTGGAGGAGCCCCAGAGTACGTAGCCACTCCGTGTTAGGCCTAGCGCACACTACCATTTTTACCCACGACGAGGTTGAGTAGAGTGTAAAAAGTTTTGGAGGAACGACTTAGAATATGGGGGTAAGTTAACCACCTAATTGTTGTTCTTATTTTCACGTATTTTTTATTAATGATGAGGTCAAGCAACTTTATTTTATTCTTACACTTTAACGACTAGCATTTTACACACAAAATGGAAGGAAGGTTATAATTGCACCGAAATTGTTATAACCTTTAATTTTTTCAATGTTTACGGAAACAATATGCTTGTAACTTATTATTTTTGCTTGCTTGCAACGACTTGAATGCGTAACGACGACCTGTTTGGCGCAGGGGTACTAACCCCACCTTCTGCGCCAGAGGTCCCGGGTTCGATCCCCGGACAAGACAAATATTTGTGTGCATGAACATGTCTATTTGGCTTGGTCTGGGCGTTTAATATGTATATTATGTATGTATTTACAAAAAAAAAGTATATAAGTATGTTTATCCGTTATCTAGTATCCATAACACAAGTTCTTCATGATGTTTAACGTGGGCTAGATAATTGGTGTGATTGTATGGAAATATTTATTTATTTATTTTTAAAAGTCAACAGGCAGTAATTGTGCAAAATATTGCTTAGATTGTACGCTATTATTTAGGTTTAAAACGGTAACGAGTTAACTTTTATGTTAGCCAGTTTTTAGTTAGCCTATTGATTGATAGCCGTATCAATCAATAGGCAACGGAACACGCTGTATTTTTTATGTGATACTTCTTTGCGTCTGGTTTGTTTTAAATTTTAGTATGATATAAAATTTCTATTATGAAGTTTGTTTTTAGAAATTCTTGCTGTATATAATTGCTACCTGCAAAACTGAATAGGTACTTTTATATAAGATTAAGAGTTAGAAAAGTAAACAAATAAAGAGACCTGTCCTAGAGAAGAAATGGAACTCATCAACAATAAGGAAGTTTCCAATTTATTATTGTTATACTAAGAGATAGCGCTAAAATTGCAATTAAGTTGATTTATTTTGTAATTTTTCAAGATAATGAAATAATTCTCTCACCATATTTATTATAATTGTATTGCCTTACAAGTTTTTTTTTTGTTTTCGTGAAAATGGAAACTTTTTTATTGTATAAACTGTACTACGCACCGTTTTGAATATATTAGCGAAAAACTGAAAAGTGGGACCTTTCCCTCCCCTTCCCATCACTTCAGCGCACCTCCTAGAAACGGGGATTTTAGTATGTTTACTCTCTAAGCACCCTGAACAATTTTATGAAGAAATCGCTTAGGTTCCTCAATCTCAGCACACGCAATCTACAACTAGTTACTTTGTTGGTGCACTAATTACTAGTATACTTCAGCTATATTATACTCGTAGCGTTCTATATCTAAATGTGCGCACGTCCAATGCACGTCATTAAAAGCTTACTCATGTTGTCTGAATTCACAAAGTTTAAGGCTCTAGACAGACGGACTGCAATTCAACTGCTATTTGCCAGATGCTGTTCCGATGCAGTTTAATTGCAGTTGGCACGACTGGAATGAAACTGCAAGCCAACTGCCGGTCGACTAGTAGTTTGTGTGCAGTCGTCGTGCAGTTACACCGGATGCACCTGCACGTTGCAGTCCGTCTGTCTAGAGATTTAGTCGTCATGTAACTGAAACTTAAAACGTTCGTGGAACAAACCACGAAGAATGCACTAAGTTGTGTTTGCAAACATTTTAATATCCGTAAGTCAAGTGGAGTATCCATAAAAAGTTAATTAATAGCATTCAATTTCTTAGACATTAAAAGTCCAATCAAATTGTTGAATCGATCATAACCTGTTTCTGAAGTAACTGCAAATATGTTGCGTTGAATCATTTAATTACCTACTTACTCAATTTATTTTACGTTTTGGTTAAAGATATCGTATTAATTTTAACGTTATGCCGAGATATTGCATGTGCTCTATATACATCTAAACCAGTTAATGTAAGACATTTATATTTTGATAACGAAACTCAGTCATATTACGAACTTAATCTTCAATGTAATATGCCCTACGCAGTTTCAACAGATACAGGCGCTTACATAATTAAAATTTGAACAAGGTGGCCTCGAGGAAGAAATTAATTACAGGCGAAAATGATCTTTAATTTTTAAGTAAGAAGGCGTGGTTTAAGATTATGGGCATACTCAGGAATGCAATGTCATGTCTGTACAAAAAAGGTACCAATTAGAATGACGCATGATCTAATTTATAACACACTTGTTATATTTCTAAATCGGTATATGGTAAAGTGTTTTAATGTATAATTTATAGCTGGTTTCCTAAGCTCTTTGTAGCCGAGTTGGGAAACATTTATTGATATTATAGCATTCTTTGCGAAAAATACTGAACTGGAATGCTTTACGAGTTTTATCGTTATTTATGACAGACGCAGATCTACAAGCCAAACCATTTTTCACTATAAAAAGGTAAAGTTTGTAAGTTTGTTTGTAGTCCAGTAGTCTATCTGGAACTACTAAACCGATTTTGGAAATTCGTTAACGACTTGAAAGCTACATTGTTAGGCTATAAAAATGTATGATGCCGCCCGGCGAAATGGGCACGGGGTAGAATTGATAAGGAAAAAATAAGATTAGATTAGAGAGATAAGAGAAAAGTTTTATTTACTTAACTAAAATGTAGTTTTAAATAATAATATTTTAGATTGTTTTATTTGTTATAATCCTTTTTTTTGTTAGGATTCAAAAGCTTAGTTAACTACTGGCAGTTTTAGATTCTCGTAGAGAAAAACAAACCAATTTTTTTTTATTATTTCGGTTAAAATTAATTTATCTGCTTATAATTTCATACAAATTGTCTTTAATTATAAATTTTTTATTTTGCATTTTACAATGCTATTTTTATGTGATAAATATTAAACAAGAAAATACTTATACTAGAAAAAAGCAACCCTGAGATGAAACAAGTTGCTTTATGCTACTATATTCTCTTGTTTAATATTTATCATATAAATTGTCTTTAATTTTTAAATTACTAAAACCAGAAGTTAGTGGCACGTTTGTTAACTGGCATAAGTTAAAGTTGCGTGAACAGTTGACATTGACGGGCGGCCAGAATCGAACCCGTGTCAAATCGTCAATGACATATTAGCGTTATTGCCATTCCACACGTCGCCGCATTAGTATGCCATTTGGCGGGATGATTTGAGCAACGTTTGCCCTAGTTGTTTTTACGCAACGCAAAAACAATGCTTAGTATTCGAAGCTGTTTGTTTGTGAAGGCTGACCTTATTGGAAATACGATTTATTGCTAATTCGACATTTCTTCGGAAAGAGTTCGGAAGTTTCAATTTGTGAACTTATTGTGTGTAGGTACTATATAATAACAACTTTTTTTTGTTTTTTATGATTTTGTAATTTTTGCATTTTTCAATGCTATTTTTAAACTTATGGTAAATTTTAAATAGAAAAATATTGGAAAAAATTAACTCGGCCACAAGTGAATTCGCAGACGGGAATCGAACCCGCGACCTTTGGAAATCTGGTCCAATGCTCTAACCGCTGAGCTACCGAGACTTGCGAACTCGATTCCCGTCTAAGAATTCATTTGTGGCCGAGTTAATTTTTTCTAATATTTTTCTATTTAAAATTTACCATAAACTAATTTTATTTATTTATTTATTCACATCACACACATGATAAAAATGTACTTTCACAAATGAGTAGAATACTTTTGCAAACATGTGTGCCGCAGCGATGCAAAAGGGCAAATGCTCAGTGATATCTTTGCTCAAATAAGCAAAGCACTGATTTTCAGCGTTTGCCCAGAGGGCTCGGTCGCGATAAACGACAGAGACAACTACTGCTAATATTAAATGACCGTGAATTAATAAAGTGATTGCAAATTAATTGATTATAATAATAGTATGTAAATTAAATAAGTATAAAATTTTTATTAAAATTATTTAAAAATATTTGTAAAACGAAGTAATCACATTTTTTTATACAGCAATGAGTAAACGCTTCTTCTTATCATGCCGACCCAGGATTTCATATTTGTGAGGACCAGAACTCAGCCACCGACACAGCACCAGGGGCTCAATTCTGCAAATTTTTTGTCAAAATCGTCTCTCAGTGGTGTTTCAATAGTAGTGTTTATTTACACTGTTGTAACAAAAACTGTGTAAAACAGGACTACCATTGAAACACTATTGGAATACGATTGTGACAAAGCATTAGCAGAATTGGGCACCTGATCTAAAAAAGAAGAAAACAGACAAGACCACCAATAAAACCGAATACGTATCCACCCTCACTGAGAAAACGAACCCGAAACTAAACCACAGAGGAAGGCAAAGCTTGTTTTAATCAGATAATAACAAATCCATCGTTATTTTAAGAGCTTAAGAAAAGGCACTATTGATAGACATAAATATGAATTAATACCTATGTACACAACTACACATTGAACTAGTGAAATGAAAATGAACCTTATTTTGTTATGTCTATTATCACTAGTATTATACTTAACACTTTTGATGTTTCATAAGATCTTATTATATTATATTATACGTTAACGCGTTTATTTAGAAGAGTACAGAATTATAATTTAATGTTAAATTATACGATTCATATAATGAAACAAGCTGGTTGGCTGGTAAATTACATGTAAGTGTTAATTCTTGTATGTAAGTGTAACTATTTTAGCTGTAATTAAGATTAAGAACTATTTTATTATACATTTTTCAAATAAAGATACAAATTCAGGCTTAGATAAGATGGTGGTAGCTAGCCAGGCAGACTTACAACAAGTCCTACCAACAAAACCGAATACAATATGTACCCCCGCTGGGAATCGAACCGGGACCCCTGGGTCAGATGCCGGTGGTTGTACCACTAGACCACATAGGCGGCTAAAATTCTAACTTCAGAATTTAGCGCGCATTTTTCATTGAATGAAAATTTATTTAGTTTTAACACCTGTGGTTTATTTTCGCACTCAAAACACTCACATTTTTGATAAGTAGATTCTAATTTGTTTTATCTACATTTTTTTATTTACATTGCGATGTTATAATATTCAACGGAATCTGTTACAACTACTACTGCTTCGGTTACTCCCTGAAGTAACAGTGTAATTTCCTTCTTCAGGTATTTTTAATTGTGTCGTCCTAACTTAACGAACAACTTGTAACGTATGCCATTGTAAATATTTTAGACTAGCGGTCGCCAGCGGTTTCACCCGCATGATTGCCGCTCCCGTGGTAATATCAAAATCCCTTTCTTAATGCTCGTCTACATCAAAGGATCCAGTATGCAAAATTTCAGCTTAAAAGGGTACAGCTGTTTTGGGCTGTGGTGCGTTGTCTGTCAGTCACGGTATTATTTTATCAGTATAGGTATGAAACATCCAAATGAATGCATAAGTAATTATAGGACACTTACATGAAAGATGTATGTTCCCTACAATTTAGATATAGCATCATGGTAATTTCTATACCAGTAGCCTGCCACCCCAAGTTATCGCGATCCCGGAACCAAATGTAGTCTAGATTAATAATGACTAGGCTAACTTATGTAAGGTGGAATGCAGGCACGGGCAGCCTAACAGACAGGTCGAAGGCGTGGCTGTTGCGACAGCGAACGACTGACTCAAACATTTGCCTGATTTAAAGCTGAATTTGGGAAATACTATTCGTAATGGATTTAGGATTGCAGTTCTTTTTTTCCGTTTTAACCGCCTCTGTGGTCTAGTGGTAGCAACCACCGGGACCTAGAGGTCCCGGGTTCAATTCCCAGCGGGGGTACATATTGTATTCGACTTGTCGTAAGTCCGCCTGGCTAGCTATCACCATCTTATCTAAGTCTGACGCTATAACAACAATGTTTTCAGCATTGTTATGTTCCGGCAGTTAGAGATAAGACAACCAGTCCCTCAGTGGTTGAGGATTCCGGGAGAGGCTCGCTTCCATCTTCAGCCTTATCAATACTTAACATCAGGTACGATGAAGGCTAAGAGTCTCCCCGTCGTGAATAAAAAATAAAAAAAGAGTCGCACCCCTGTCCATTTATTGAAACAAAAATTTTCGTTCGCTCGCTTTTTACAACTGGTTTTTATTGACACATTCGCTTATTATTTTATTTTTTATTTTTCGCGCTTTTATTAAGTATCCAAAGTTGTTTCTTTGGGTAGCATGAAAGGTTTACATTATAGCATCACAGCTGTTGTTAACTATTTGATATTTTAATTTTTGTTATGAAATTTTTATTAAAGTAATATTGTACATATTTTTAGCAAAATAGAGTATTGTAAAGAAATAAAACATTTGCATGTCGACTTATTCAACAGGACATGCTGTTACTATTTTTTTAATTTATAAGATCTGAATGTATTTAAGTACCATGTCCTGCAAGAAATAAATGAATTATGTTGTGTTTGTCTTAAGTGTCTTAACATTTTGTGAAGATAGTAAGAACAGTCGGGGAACTTCTGGTAGAGCAGTAAAGTTTTTTTTAGTAAGCGTTATTATAAAAAGTACCCCCTTGCATGCCTGGGATGTAGTAAGAGTCGACTAAGAGGCTCAATGCATTGAAAACCTGTGCGAGAGAAGGAAAACTTGAAACAAACCCTCTACCAACCAGTCTGGCCAGCGTGGTAGCAGTAGGCTAATGGCCTCCTGTGAACGTCACAATAGGCGTGAGCTAGGAGAGGCTTATGTCCAGCAGTGGACATAAGCCTCTCCTACGACTAACGAACTTTGGAAATCTGGTCCAATGCTCTAACCACTAAAGTCTCGGTAGCTCAGAGTTTGATTATATTTTAATAAACTTACAGCTTCATTGCTTGTTTTGTTATAATTAATCATCGTTTAGTAAGTTAATCTTTCAGTACAATTAATTAATAAATTTCATACAAGCACACCAATTATCTAGCCCACGTTAAGTTTCATGAACATCTTGTGGTTTGGATACTAGATAACGGATAAACATACTTATATACTTTTTTTTGTAAATACATACATAATATAAATATTAAACACCCAGACCAAGACAAATAGACATGTTCATGCACACAAATATTTGTCTTGTCCGGGGATCGAATCCGGGACCTTAGAAGGCGGGTTTAGTACCTCTGCGCCAAACAGGTCGCAATCGCATATAAGCTTTTGTAACTGAAATAATCTTATGCGCTTTTCAGACTACGCTATAATATAATAGCATATAGCTTATAGCTCATAGCACGACGATATTGCTCACCATACATTTACTTAGATAGCGTATAGTAAGCCAATAATATATATTATAGCTGAGTGTGAACGTGTTTTAAGTAGATGTATGGTGAGCGATATCGTTGTGCTATGAGCTATAAGCTATATGCTATTATATTATAGCGTAGTCTGAAAAGCGCTTTAATCAAAACCATTATAACTATTCAAACAAAACGTTCATTACATAGAAATTAACGTCTGACCATGTGAAGACATAGAATAATAGAACTTCTGACAAATTAGTGCAGATCATTGTTCACAAGCGCAAATACACTTTAAGTAGTCGTAATAGAGCATAAATTTTAATTGAAAAAGGTTGTATTACAAACCGGTAAATTGCAAAGTTATGGAATATGGAGCTGAGAGGATGACGACATAGTCTATGGTAACCATAAGGTGCGAGAACTGTTGCAAGTTCATGCGAAATGTTTTAACAAGTTAATGTTCTACAATGGTAAACACGGTATTTATAAAAAAATATATATTAAACAGTAAATAACCAATAAAAAAAAATCCTTTCTAATTGTAATGTCCAAGTTTCTTTCAAGTTACTGTTAAATAAAAAATACACTTATTATAAGTATACTGAGAACCTGTTTGGCGCAAAGGTACTAAGCCCGCCTTTTGCGTCAGAGGTCCCGGGTTCGATCCCCGGACAAGACAAATATTTGTGTGCATGAACATGTCTATTTGTCTTGGTCTGGGTGTTTAATATGTTTAATATGTATCTATTTACAAAAAAAGTATATAAGTATGTTTATCGTTATCTAGTATCCATACCACAAGTTCTTAATAATTTTTAACGTGGGCTAGATAATTGGTGTGTTTGTATGCAATTATTTATTTATTTATAATAGCGGCCGCCCGCGGATTCACCCACGTGGTTCCCGTTCCCGTGGGAATATCGGGATAAAAAGTATCCTATGTGTTAGTTTACTACTTGATTCACATCTGTTCAGATTTTTTTACGTGAAAGACAAACAAACTGACATACTTATGCATTGATAATATTTGTAGGATTATATTCAAATAATTATGGACTTCAAATAAACTAATAAGTAAATCGTTAATTAGCATATTATCATTTAACCTATAATTAGGTACTAAAATGTCGCATTTAAACTATGTTATTGAGAATATGGTTGTCAAACAACTTGAATGTAATAATAAAGTACACAAAAGCTCTATTCTTGGCAATGGACAAAAGATATTTTTTGTAAGATATGTACCTATCTATAGAAAATCAATTATTTGGTTCCCATTCTATAAGACTTTACAAAAAAACAGAGAATGCCATCTATTTTTACCACTAATTAAGTAGCCTTTGTCATACAATCTCAGGTATTCATTGGTTATTAGGCTGTCTCAATTAAATTCTCAGGATAAACACGAAGATTTATGAGAAACGATTATATATCCAATTCATGATATGCAGTATTTAGCGAGTGAGAAATCAAAAGCCCTTAACTCATAATAAGAAATCTTCGTTACATTATAAAAAGTAAAAATAAAAAAAATATTCACTAAAAGCAAAAAATAAAAACCATTTGCGATGAGTAAAAAACAAACGCATGATTCTTTTCACAATCACATGAGATGAGTAGGTAATTTATGCAATGCAATATTTTTTTAAAAACAAACTGAAAATACTGACCTTCAAAATAAACATGGCGGCGATTGATCCGGGCTGTCAAATTTTCCCGCGTTTTCCGCACGAGTAATGGCGTCCGTCAGTGGCACACGTCTGTTGGCGCGCGCGCCTTGGCATGTATTTATAATGTCGCGTTTCGTTTACTCGCCGCCCAGTAATATTGTTATGCGGCGCGGGTCCTAGTGGTTTTGTAACAAGACACCCCTCTGTAGGTTCCGATGACGATTAAGTTTAATAAGGTGTCAATATTGCTACACATTTCTGATAGTTCTTTACTCAAAGTTTTTTACGTGGAATGGTGGCAATACTTTAACGTTACAGCATTTCTAGAGGCAGAAGTGATTGTAATATAGACCCTTTACAAAACCCATCATCAAACCCCAGATTATTTAATATTAGTCCAAACTAGAAATACTCTATATAAGTTGACAGTTAAAAGATGTCCTGAATGGCTGGTATAGGGAAAAAAAAATTTGGACTATTCGAATGTACTTATCTATGTCTTTTTCAATAAAAATCTTTGACTTTGAATTTGACATTTAAAGTTAAGGCGATACTCGAAAAAAATATGCTGAAGCGAGATAGCAATAAGAAAACGAGGCGCACGGGAGCGAGACCGATTTTGCAGATTAGGCAAAAAAACACAAAATCGCTTCGTATTAACAAACTACAGCCATTTAAAAAAAATGCTTCTATATGATCCTAAATATTATTGGTGTCCACTTATTAAACCAATTGCCAATAGTGTAAGTAACCCTATTTAAGAATAATCTTGAATTTTCGTATTTTTTAGAGGTCTTTTCGAAATGAAAAAGTGTCGAGGCAAAATCATAAAATCGTGATTTTGAAACTATACAAATCTAGATAAAGGTATGAAGAAATATATATGTTATTACCAAATTTGTAACAACTGTAACCATGCTATAGTTTTATATCAAAAAGTCCATACTTTTTCCGAGTAGCGCCTTAACAAGAGCCAGTAAAAGTTTAACAAAGCTGCTATTCTAAATTCTATAAACGATATTTTTTCTAAATATGCTTCTAGGCCCAAATAGTGCTTAGTCAAAATGGAGTAGGCTAACAGTTTCTTTCCTATTTGCTCAATAGAGCTTTCGCAACTGTCCTCCTAATTGATTTAATTTAAACGTAGCGCGACTTAGTGAGTGTCGTCAATTGTGCCACATTGCACGTAGGTAAGTAAATATGCTAGTTAAAAATTACAACTTAGAAACTATCCACCTTTAACCCTAACAGCGAGTTAGAGTCATCTATAAAGACTGAGAGATATTCATTAGTCTATAGATATTGCATCCGATGTCGTTGAAGTCTTTTGCTCAACAGGGCCCGTAGACAAAGTAACATCGTTATGTAGCGAAACGATAGTTTGATTCGTTATTGTCTATATTCGCCAATTAACTTGCGGCAAGACCACGTGACTTAGCGCGGCCTATTGCCAATCCGCCAATCCCATACATTTAATTCTTGTCGAACTACGTTATCGTTTTTTAATTGTTACGAGTACTTTGGCTAAGGGCCCTGGTCCATCATCCTACTAATTATAAATTCAATATTGTGTTTGTTTATCCTTCCTTCACGCTCTAAGCGACCAATCGACTTGATTATTAGCATATAGTTAGTTGAACGGACTGAGAATAACATAGGCTACTTTTATCTCGATATTCCCACGGGAACGGGAACCACGCCAGTGAAACCACGGGTGGAAACTAGTAGTCTTATAAAATATATATATTATATGCCATCTACTTATAACTTTTTAATTTTGCATTTAACAATGCTATTGTGCCGGATATATTTGGCCGGATTCCCAAGGATGCGGGTTCGAGTCCCGTCAGGGCGACATGAGACAAGTTGCTTTTTTCTAGTATATTTACTTAATTAAAAATTATCACATAAAAATAGCATTGTAAAATGCAAAATTAAAAAGTTATAAGTAGATGGCAGTTTCATCTTAATCGATAGTCAAACATCTGTAAAGATGTTTTCATGTCTCATATTCTGAAAGTAACTCATAACTTGCCTAAAATGCGGGTTGAAAGTGATATGTGGCGGCCCTAGGGCTGTAATAAATTTGAAAAAAGAATAGAGGGTGGTGTCATGTCAAATCGGTATCTGTAATCTCTTTGGACTTTTATTTACCAAAGGTATGTAGGCAAAGGCACAGAAGCCTATACAGCTTATTTTGCTACATTATAAAATAATTTTGTAACATTTTTCTTATTAAATATTTTTTTAGAATATTCTGTTTGTTTTTACTTTCCTCATATTCAAAATGAAAAGTAGAGTGTTTACTTCGGGTGTATGGACCCATATCAGTCTCGAACTATCGGCGCCCTCACTTCGTTCGGGCGCCAAAACACTCGACTGTTATGGGTGTCATACAGCCCTTGGTAAACAATCTACTATTCTTTCGAATGCGAGGATATTTCTCTCATTGATGAAACGACGGTGGCCAACACCGTAGAAAAAGGTGAATATACTAGAGAATTTCAACGTGTTCTCGTAGGTCTCTGTAGCATAATTGGTCAGTGCATTGGGCCGGATTCCCAAGGATGCGGGTTCGAGTCCCGTCAGGGCGACAAGAGACAAGTCGCTTTTTTCTAGTATATTTACTTGATTAAAAATTATCACATAGGAACATAGCTTTTATTTGTCTGTAACCACGAAAATCACGCAATCATATCATATAGAATAATCATGAGAGTCGACTTATTAATTACTGTTTCATAAAAAAGGAGAAAAAATATTAGGTAATGGAACGAAAAGCGGCGATCTCTTCGGTAGGTTTACGATATTATCCATTGCGTCGCGGCTACAGAAGAATCTTATAAAAAAATTTAGATTATTTTTCTCAAATTTCAAATTCAATTAGTGACCGTAATTAATTTTTTATATTGTATTTGGTTATTCTATTTTCTTACAGTCGTAATGAAAAGTAGAGTCTACTTACTCCCTTGTAAAGCTCGGGAACAAAACCAAACTACCTCGTACTTAGGTGGTTATTTACTATAAATCCTATTCTGGTTATTTTAACCATTGATAGGGTGTCCCACTGCTTCTAGCCTCCAATTCTGGAGAGTCCAATAGGTTTGCCATAATCGCCGATTGCGATAGAAGTAATCGAAGCTAGCAATCGCAGCCACCTATACTTCAGAAATTCGGAAGAAGCTGTTAGTCCTCTCCGACGGTCCTAGAGAATCATCCTCTGCTTGCTTTCCCTCGAAATCGTCCAAATTATATAAATTGCAAAGAGATTATCTAACTTATAAATAAAACTCATTATATTTCGCAGTTTCGTCTGGGGCCGGCTAAGGGAGTGATACAGTGATGTACAATCGTGGAATTGACCAGTAGGGCTTTTTTTGGGAAACGTTTTTTCGGAAAGAAGGGTTAACTTTTCAGTTTTCAACGCTTAGTGTTTGAAGACCTTAAACTAATAAGACTAAAGAAATATCTAGAATTATTGAGCATTTTTCTAATTTTGACCCTTTAAAATATACAAAAACAAAACGATTTTTTAAGTGAAAACTTCTTTAGCGGCGTTGTGCACATCAGAGTTTTAAATTTTTGGGATGGGTTAAAAATGTTAAAGTCGCGTCAGGACACGTGACCTGATCGAAAATTAGTTGAACAGAATAGAGAGAGTAGAGCGCCGGCGCGGCTTAGGAGAGGAAGTAATATCCCCATCTCTTTCTACCGTGCGGCGAAAATGTATGTCTGTTCCTGCTGTTTCGTTTAAGCGGTTTTCCCTTCTGCCGGCACTCCCGGAGTGCCGGCAAAAGTTGTTTTTTGTTTAAAAAAATGTCCAGAGAGTACCAAAAGCATAGGTTGTGGCCACACTGTTTGCATGGGTTGTAGCCACTTTGTAAGTATATTTTTTACTTGAACTTAAATTTAAATTCCTGGACTAAACGTCAACACAAATTAATTTTTAAACCCAAGTTAACCCTTTACCCTAACTCTTTAATCATACCACTATCACTGAGTTCGGAGAAAATTAAGGGTAGAATTTGTGTCACAGATAAGAAAAGAATTCGTTGAGCGATGCGGTGAAATGCAGGATCGAACATTTTGGTCGTTTTTTTGTGTTTATTCACAAAAACCTACAATTTTGAATTGCTCTCTTTCATCTTCATTCAATCTAATTATAACTTTTTAATTTTGCATTTTACAATGCTATTTTTATGTGATAAATATTAAACAAGAAAATATACTAGAAAAAAGCAACTATCCCGTCAGTTCAGACATGAGACTAGTTGCTTTTTCTAGTATATTTTCTTGTTTAATATTTATTTCATTCAATCTTCTTGGTACCTACCACATGCCGACTCGATACGCCAACTCAGAATCCAATGCCGGTACTTCGTCGTTGCCGATAGCGTACCAACGTAATACATAATTATAGGTAGCTCTTGCTGCAGATGTTAATTTTTGTTCGTACTTAAACGTAAACGTACTTAAACTGTACTCCCTACAACATCCTCCAATATGGCCAAAGCTGGCAGAATGCTAAAATATCCAGTCCCCTTTGTTTAACCACTTGCTGTTTAACCACTTCTTGTTGGATTAGCGATTGAAAATGACTTGAACTGGTAAGAAGAACATATCGTTATGTGATATTGAATGATAGATTTCTTTATTGTTTTACATTTAAAAGCATACACCTATATACATTTTATTTATATATATATAATTTATATAGGTGTACGCTTTTAAATATATAATGTATTTAAAAGCATTCTGCTAGAAGTTTAGTTAACTGTTGTTTGTTTTCCATGTATATATATATATATCTAAATCAATTTTCTTTTTAAAAGAAATAATATTTTCACCTCACACGCTCTGAAAAGGAGGTTTTGTCAATCAGTTTAGGCGTAGAAAATCGCTTTTTGCGGCCTAGCGCGGCACAGTACTTTTTTTAATTTGATACCTAAAAATATGTCTTAATGCGTTCCGAATCGGACTATTGACTCTTTTGTTATATTTAATTCTTATTTTAAATAGCTTTAAATTATTTATAATACTCCGTTTTGGTTTAATTATATTATTTTAGTTCATTGAATCATAATAACAATAAGATTAAACTATTTGTTATAAGAATTTTATATTAGGGTGGGTGAGATTTCACAGCCTATAATTGGATTTCGGACTGTGGCATAAATCTTTATTTTTAAATTGTCTTTGTCTTGTACATCATGTCAGTGTCAATATTTACGGAATCGTTTTTATTCTTATTAATAAGTAACAATATATTCCTACTTTAAATAACTTTGAATTAACTATAATACTCCCTTTTTTATTATTTTGGTTTTTTATATAATTAAAACAACGAGAATAAGGTATATTTAGATTAAACTTTATGTTTAAATAATTTTTTACCCGAAGTTGACCGCGGAAACAACCATAAAATGTTCCTCGCTGTTGTGAGGTGAAAAATTGTATGTTGCGCTCGGCAGAAAAGTTTTTAGCGTCTTTTGCCTTTGAAATCCTCGCTTCGCTCAGGATTCAATCTTTGAACCACTCGCTACGCTCGTGGTTCAATCCTACAATCCTTCACTTGCTCAGCTTTCAATAGAGGTAACTCGCCGCTAAATAACCAACTTTCCAGTCTTGCATAACAAATAACTATTTATAAGTTCATTGAAATAGTTACCTGTTCCGTTTTTGGCGTAATGAGCACGTCTGTAGCGGGTGGGAAAAACTTTTTAATCCAATTTTTCATCTTTTTTCATAATTTCATTTGCGCTTGTAAAATCGAAATTTTCATTTGATTTAATCCAATGTTCTGTTATTTGTGATATACGGTTTATATATATATCTATTACTTTTTTAAATAAAACTCCCAAAAAAAACTCTACTAGTCAACCGGTAAGTATCCCGACTGTACCTATAAAAAATGCAGCCCTTCATATGATAAATCAATACATAATATAACACTGACGGGGCAACATAAAGAGAATGCAGTTTTTTTTTGCTTAGTCACGTTAATACTTCACGCGTGCCAGACAATGCAAATGCAAGGCGATAAAACCGTCACAGCGATACCGAGGTGTTCTAAACGCCCACACACGACGCAAATAATGCACGCGGGCAGAAAGCGCCTAAAATGTCTACGACATTGCCTACTTACTTATATCATAATCTAGCGGTTGCCCGCGACTTTTATTTAAGTATTTATATATTGATCAATGTTGTGCACAATTGTTATTGGTTCCAAACTAACATTTATTTTTACTATTACTGGATTGTATGTGTAAATCTAAGTTTGTGGACTGTTATTGTGTCTAAATAAATAAATGAAGTTCAATTTATTGCAATATAAACAATACAGCAAATGGCGGAGTTAATGCCATAGGAAATTTGTGCGTGTGGACGTTATTGAAGTTTCCTTCCATAATTTATTTCAGCCATTTTAGGATAGGGACAAGTGTGCTCTTACCAAATTACTCATGATTACTAAAACCTAAGACAAACTGATTACAAAACACAAAGCGTTGCGTTCGCTCGTTAACTCATGAATTGTTTAATAGCCTTTAACAAATAATTCGTTTTATACCTACTTATTTGTTCATTTCAGCAATTATACAGCAAAATTAAACTCAATGGACACACAGCAAAATAAATAAAACTGAATTACGAATACTGCATTCGTTGCCTTGCAACCGTCGTCATTTTGGTATTAACAAAAATATCCTAAGCAACTATCTCAGATAGCCCAATCTACATCAAAGATAGGATTTGTTTCGATCGATAGTCTTCCCAATTTTTCACAATGCGAGTTCGTATGTCACTGCTTCAAGTTTTTTACACACTTAAAATATCATTGACTACGTGCATCAAAGCCTCTGTGGTCTAGTGGTACAACCACCGTTATCAGACCCAGGGATCCCGGGTTCGATTCCCAGCGGGGGTATATATTGTATTCGGTTTGGTTTGTGGTAGGACTTGTTGTAAGCCCACCTGGATTTGTTGTGTTCCGGCAGTTCGAGATAAGATAGCCAGATCCTTAGTGGCTGAGGATTCCGGGAGAGGTTCGCTTCCATCTTCAGCCATATCAATACTTAACATCAGGTATGATGAAGGCTAAGTCTCCCCCGTCATTCATAAAAAAAAGAATGCCAATAGTACATACCTACCTAATAGACTAGACTACAACCCGTTTTTCTCTATGGTGCTTCCGAACATTTAATGCGATTACTTCTTCCAAGTGGTTTAGCCCGCGGCAAGGTTGAATTTTACAGCCTAATAATCAGGTGGGTATTATTATATCCTCGGTAAGGTAACAACTTGTCTTGTTTTATTGTAGGAAATGAACTTAAACATCATTTGAGATGGTGGACTTGTTGTTTTGTCAACCTTTTGATTCCCGTCTTATTCAGCTAGTTCATAGGTAATGTCATATCGAATTATCTTTGGTTGGATGTAGGTACCTACCTACCTACTTGTATATTTGAAACATTAGTAAGAATGCATTATCGTAGTGTTCAACAAACGAATGAAAAATAGTTTTTCACCTCACACGCTCGGAAAAGGAGGTTTTGTCATTCAATTTCTGCGTGCGAAATACTAGTCTTGCGGCCTAGCGTGGTAAAGTATTATTTTTTTATTTAGAAAGAAACATACGTCATAAATGCTTTCCGAATCGCACTATTGAGTTTTTATGTAACATTTTATTCTTATTTTCATCAACGTTAAATTAATTTTTCACCTCACACGCTCTGAAAAGAAGGTTTCGTCAATCAGTTTAGGCGTAGAAATTCGCATTTTGCGGCCTAGCGCGGCAAAGTACTTTTTTAATTTAATACCTAAAAATATGTCTTAATGCGTTCCGAATCGCACTATTGACTTTTTTGTTATATGTGATTCTTATTTTAAATAGCTTTAAATAAATTATAATACTCCGTTTTGGTTTAATTATATTATTTTAGTTCATTGAATCATAAAAACAATAACAATAACTATTTGTTATAAGAATTTTATATTAGGCTGGGTGAGATTCACAACCTATAATTGGATTTCGGACTGTGCAATACATCTTTATTTTTAAATTGTCTTTGTCTTATACCTCATGTCAGTGTCAACATTTACGGAATCGTTTTTATTCTTTTTAATAAGTAACAATATATTCCTACTTTAAATAACTTTGAATTAACTATAATACTCCCATTTTATTATTTTAGTTTTTTATATAATTAAAACAACGAGAATAAGGTATATTAAGATTAAACTTTATGTTTAAAGAATTTTTTACCGGAAGTTGACCGCGGAAACAACCATAAAATGTTCCTCGCTGTTGTGAGGTGAAAAATTGTCTGTTGCGCTCGGCAGAAATGTTTTTAGCGTCTTGTACCTTTGAAATCCTCGCTTTGCTCGTGGTTCAATCCTAGAATCCTTCACTTGCTCAGATTTCAATAGAGGCAACTCGCCGCTAAATAACCAACTTTCCAGCCTTGCATAACAAATAACTATTAATACTCCGTTTTGGTTTTATTATATTATTTTGGTTACTTGAATCATAAAAGCAATTACAGTAAGCTTAAACTATTTGTTATAAGAATTTTATATATTAAGGCTGGGTGAGATATCACGACCTATGATTGGATTTCGGACGCGACATATAAACCTTTATATTTAAATTGTCTGTGCTTGTACCTCATGTCAATGTCAACATTTTAACGAATCGTTTTTATTGATATTTTATGTAACAATTTATTACTATTTGAGTTAACTTTGAATAAACTATCTATAGTCTCTTTTATATTATTTTAGTATTTTTTTATATTATTAAAAAAACAGGAATTAGATATGATCCCACTTTTTGTTAAAATAATTTTTTACCGGAAGTTGACCGCAGAAACAACCTAAAAACTTTCCTCGCTGTGCAAAGAGTATATACATAGGTAAGTTGTGAGGTGAAAAATTGGGTGTTGCGCTCGGCAGAAAAGTTTTTAGCGTCTCGTTCCCTTAAAACCCACGATACGCTCGGGATTCAATCTTTCCTATCAATTCTAGATCGTTCGCTTGCTCAGGTTTCAATAGAGGTAACTCACCGAGAAATCAAAATTTCCAGCCTTGCATAGATAACTATTT
The DNA here is from genome assembly GCA_910589605.1 of Chrysoteuchia culmella. Classification (NCBI taxonomy): domain Eukaryota; kingdom Metazoa; phylum Arthropoda; class Insecta; order Lepidoptera; family Crambidae; genus Chrysoteuchia; species Chrysoteuchia culmella. The sequence continues at coordinate 1,374,557 of OU342649.1, forward strand.
TTTCATGAATAACGGGGAAACGCATAACTTTCTTCATACCGATTTTGTTTCATGCATCCGTGGCAGCCTTTAATGAAGGCAACACAATTCCTAAAGTAAGTTAATGTGAGTTTTCATTCATGAATTTTGTGTTTGCTTTGTCGGTTGTCCATAAAAAAAAACCTGATGGTAAGTACATAATGACAATGCTGAAGAGTGAGCGCGCCTCTTCCGGAATCGTTATTAAAATACGAGGAACTGGCTATTTTATTATCTTACTAGCGGATCCTCGCGGTTTTACCCGCGTGGTGCCCGTTCCCGTGAGAATATCGGGATAAAATATAGCCTATGTCACTCAGGAGAAATTTTCTGATGGTCTAAGAATTTTCTAAACCGGTCGAGTAGTTCCTGAGATTAGCGCGTTCAAACAAAGAAACTCTTCAGCTTTATAATATTATAATATAGATTAGGTAGAAGTATGGTCTAAAATGGGTCGTATAACTCCTCACTGCCACGGTTCCTCCAGGCTGAGCCCCGGCAGACCAAACATTTTCTAACCAATTTCGAGTCTACTTTTCGTGGAAGGTGGTATTATTCAGTATCCAGTACCAGTAAGTAATGAGGTAAGTAATCGTACGGTCCCCGCACGGACTATGACTCACTGCCAGAACACATTTTTAATAATAATAAAAACACTATATTGCACATAATAAGAACACAAAGAAAAATAAAAAAACAGACAGTAAAAGGAAGTACACAAAAGGCGGCCTTATTGCTAGGTAGCAATTTCTTCCAGGCAACCTTGAGTGGTAAAGAAATAAGAGGAAGAGCAGAAAAGGGGGAAATTGTTATAAGATAGTGGTACAGTCGGGGAACAGTTGAGTTTTTTGGGGGAGCTTTATTTAAAAAAGTTGAAGTAGCTAGGTAGATAGAAAAAGTTTAAATCACAACTAATAGAACATTGAAAGGTATTTCATTTGAATATTATAATATTTCTTTAACTTTAGTACTTTCCGAGAAAACGTTTTCCAAAAAAAAACTGTACTGGTCAACCGGGAAGTTCCCCGATTGTACCTAGAGCCAGGCGGACTTACAAGTCTTACGACCAACCGAACCAAACCACTGGGAATCGAACCCGGAACCACTGGATCTGATACCGATGCTGTTATTACTAGACCACAGAGGCGGTTAAAATTCACCACTTGTGCAGCTAACCGGCTAAGGCTAGTCAAGGGATTTTTTTTACTACACCAATTATCTAGCCCAAGGTACATAGAACTTGTGTTATGGCTACTAGATGACGGATAAACATACTTATATACTTTTTTTGTAAATACTTACTGAATATACATATTAAACACCCGTACGCACAAAAAGACATGTCCATGTAAACAAATATTTGTCTTGTCCAGGGATCGAACCCAGGGCCTTCTACGTAGAAGGCAGGCAGGCTATGTTCCCCTACGCCAGACAGGTCGTCATCATCAGGCATTGAATACCCAAAATAAAATTAAGAGCGACTGCATTACGTTCGTAGAAGTGTCTATAAGGATTCATAATTCCCCAGCGCACAAGGTCGGCGAGAGTGCTTCCGCGTGTTTCTCATCGCTGATCTCTGGTCGCTGCCGACCGCTGACCGTCGAGCTTTAGCTGACTCATCGCAGAAACTGGTGCAGGAATGCTGTGTACATAGACTTGACCTAAGTATTATGGTAGGTACCTTTCGTTTTGCCATTAATAGATAAAACAAAGGAGAATGCCCAAAAATGATCTCGCCTTTGAGTGATGTGCAATGTGAATGATGTGAATAAAAACCACGATTTGCTTCAGAAATTTCACCGTCCGTTAAAGGATGTCGGAGTAGACTAGGTACTTAATTTAATTATAAGAAACTAGCCTTCCGACTGCGAGGAATTAAGTTACGAAAAATCCAGTTTTATCACGTGAGAATGTCAAAAAATCCTTTCTTAGAGCTTGCCTACATCGAAAAAGGATCCTGTATGCAAAAAAATCAGCTTAAGTAGTAGGTTCAGCTGTTTGGACTGGGCCTTGTCTGTCGATCAATCACGGTATTGTTTTGTTATTTTATTAGTAGGTATATATTGTGCCGTGTGGTGACGGCCTAAGAATACAAGTGTCACCACTCCCTTACATGCCTGGGATGTCGTAAGAGTCGACTAAGAGGCTCGACGCATTGAAACCTGTGCGAGAGAAGGAAAACTTGAAACATACCCTCTACCAACCCGTCAGGCCAGCGTGGTAGCAGTTGGCTAATAGCCAAATGCAGTTTTGTTTCTTTAAATTTTTTTAAAGAAACAAAACTGCATTCAAAGATTTTTGAAATTTTTTAAAGCTCCTTGAATAAAAGTGCTTTATCCGTCCTATTGAGTTTTCATGTGTTTCCTTTAATTTAATTTACCATGTTTGTTAGAGAGAGTTAATCCTTTTGATTAATTCTATCGATTGATGGTATAAAAGTACAGAATGTTTTTTTTTACAGATTTTAGCTGGTTCGATTCCTGGGTGTAGGAAGCGTATTTTTTAAATGTTTCAATGCAGGTGTGTTTCTATAAAAAAAAATGAGAAATGTTTAAATATATCTTAAATCAGCAAAGTTTCCACTTGTACATGCCAGCCCCATATCGTTACCTAATCTAATTACTTATTTCCAATCTTACTTTAAAACTTTGGGCTGCGAAGCAAACAAAAGACAAAACAAGGTACAAAAGCCCCTTTAAATAAATAAAGAGAAAAAAAAAGTTTCCACTTATTACTAAAACATATGTTTGAGCAATGGACAAAGATAACAATCAGATCTTACAAAAAAAAAACAAAAAATAATTTGTATTATCTGTACTTACTACAAAAAGGACAAACCTTGGGGAGGTACTGGCATTACAGTCTACAACTAAGGGGAGACAAAAAGAATAATATTATAAAAGAAAAAAAAAGAAAGCACCCCTCTTTTTCCGATGGTGACTCATACAAATTATTTTACTGAGTTACTTTACCTTTCAGTAAAATGAGCTAACTAATGGATTTAAGCTAGTTCCCCTCCAGGGCCCATAGATTTTTTCGACCCTGTATAGATGTACCTAAATGAAATCTCTACCACTGTCGAAATGTAGTCTTAACGATCTTCGACAATCCTACGATACGAACGAACATCACGGCTGTTTTCGGTGAATTTTGAATACCTTCAGATTTGTAGCTCCAGAAAACGTCGAATTCGATTGGTTGCGTCGAACGTTGAATTTTTTACCGCCTCTGTGGTGGAGTGGTTCAACCAACAATGGTATCAGACGCAGGGGTCCCGGGTTCGATTCTCAGCAGGGGTACATATTGCATTCGGTTTGGTTGGTGGTAGGACTAGTTGTAAGTCCGCCTGGCTATCACCATCTCTAAGTCTAACGCCACAACAATAATGTTTTCAGAATTGTTCTGTTCCGGCAGTTAGAGATAAGTTCCTCAGTGATTGAGGATTCCGGGAGACGCTCGCTTCCATCTTCAGCCTTATCAATACTTAACATCAGGTATGATGAAGGCTAAGAATCTCCCCGTCGTTCATAAAAAATAATTATAATAGAATTGCACCTTGAGGCCACAAAACGCCCCGGTTGTAGCCACTCACAGCGGCTTTTATCGTCTCGATAACTTGTCACTGGACCGCTCACATCTTACCTATAGATAAACCGCCTCTATGGTGTAGTGGTAAAACCACCAGTCTCTGATCCAAATGTCCCGGGTTCGATTCCCAGTGGGGGTACATATTGTATTCGGTTTGGATGTGCTCCTGGCTACCATCATCTAAGCTACGTCCGACGCTATCTATAACAACATTGATTTCAGGATTGTGTTACGGCAAGTAGAGAAAAGAAAGACAATTCCTCAGTGATTGAGGAATCGGAGAGAGGCGCACTTCCACCTAGATGCATAATAATGCTTAACATCAGGTATAATGCAAGCTAAGAATCTTCCCAATAAAATTCTCATAATAAAAATATTTTTTATTAGTAGTGTTATTCTATTATATTTATTCAGGGATAGAATTAAAAATGTAAACTTTAAAATAAGTAGGTAGATTTTCTTCTCTTTTTTTTGTATGTTTGCTTGGACGAATTAATTCGTCCAAGATGTTTAGTCAATTGGATCTTTTTATTTTTTTGTTTTGTTTTCTCTGAATATTGAGTAACATGGTTTAACTGAATACGTGGATAACGGTGTGGGTTTCACAATGATTAAACCAAGTTGTATTAACAAATTTATGGGATACTATATTGTGTAAACTGTTTGTTGTCCCCAATAAAATAAATAAATAAAAAACAGAAATCAATACTTCTAAACGACTAAAGCAAAATTGAGGACAAATATATGGGTCACCCCGTTACGCGCGCATTGTTAAAGAAAATAATATAATATTATAAAGAGGAAAGATTTGATTGTTTGTTTGTTTGCATTGAATAGGCTCCCTACTGAACGGATTTGGATGAAATTTGGTACACAGATATTAGATAGCCTGGTTATGAACATAGGATACTTTTATCCCGACATTCCGACGGCAACAGGAACCACGCGGGTGAAACCGCGAGCGGCCGCTAGTAAATTATATAATGAACGTAAAATTTCTTTTTCATCACATACGCGCCGTCGGCCATGACACTCCGCCATTTGCATTCAGTTGGCGGGCAATCGATAAATTGCATATTATTACGAATGTTACGCGTCCTTTGACGACGTTATGTGACTTACCGGTGCATCTGGACTGCTTGCAGTATTATTTATATTGCAGACAAATAACGTAACAAGGCATACAAGTATGAAACCGGATATTACCATAATTTTTAAAAGAATTTGGGTCTTCACTTTAAATACAGCACTTTTTGTTGAAGTTTATGATTAAAACGAGATTTGTCTAGGACATTCCTTTTGTTCCGATAGTACAGTAAACAGCATGTCTTTAGACTTGCACTACGAAAACAGACCCTATTAAAATGACATAAGAGCGCTCTCAAACTGTAAAGCCTTAGGTGCGATGAACTGTACACACCCAAGCGTCAGCTAGTAACTATAATAATTTTACCTGCTTTGCAAAAATATTTCAATTGTAAGTCAAAAAACAAGATAAAAACCACCAATCTCAATAAAAGAAACTTTATTTATTACGAAACGGAGAAAAATATACCAAAAATTACACGAACAATGGCATCTATACGCTTAAGCCTATGTTACGTACAAAGAGCGACGCCCGCGCATCCCAACTGTGGGAAGCTTCGATCCAACACTGACACGACACCAACTCAACAAGCTCCGTTACTTGGTAGTTTCTAAAACCTTTGACTGTCTTGTTTGACTGTCTTCATATAAATTCAAGAATTTACAGAAAATAAATGTAAGAAAATACAACTTTGTGGTTATGATTTCACTTTTTCACACTGCTATTTTGTAACAAGCTACTAATATCCGAGTCCATGTAAATCGCCTTGGACGTCTGAGCAACGTGAAGACTAGTTGTTTTATTCCATTATAAAATTTATCCTACAACTGGTTTCTTATTCTCCGAACATCTTTAACTTAAATTAAACTCCAGATATTTACAACTATAGTACAAAAAATATATCGCAACAGACTTGCAAGGAACAGAAAAGAAAAGGCATAAGAACAAACATTTGAGACTTCAAACTGAGCCGATACAAAAATAAGAGGTTCTCCAGGACGTCTTGGGTAAAACTGTAAGTCCTGAGAATAAATAAATAAAGAAATAAATAAATAAAATAAATAAAGAGCATTGACGATAGAATACATGAATCTTTGTGAAGTGAAGTACAATAGGAGGTGAAGTCTGAACGGTAGTATGCGAAGGTTACAAAAAAATGCAAAATGACAAAAACCAGATCGGTGGGATACGGTTTATCAGAATTTTAAGGCCCTAGCTTTAGTAAGGAATAGGCCTATCTGAGATAAGTTACCTAGATATTTTCGTTGATATAACCAAAATACCCACGGTTGCAACGTACACAAAACAAAACTAAGATAAACCTATATTTTAGAACAAGATACGTTTTAGCACAAAACGGAAATTCAGGTCTTTAACTATAAAATTGCCGATTTGTATAAAGATTTTCAAAGAAAGTTCGTTTTCCATACTAACAATTTTTGTTTTAGTTACTACCGCAAGTGCCACAATTTTTTATGTACAATCATTGTTTGAAAACGAAGCAATCTCATGCTATATTTTAATTTAAAAATTATAAATTATATTAAATAAAGTAGTAAATTTTGCTAACAAAAAAGGAGAACCTTTCGAGGTATTTTTTACCGTATAAGAAACGAAAATAATAACCATGACATTACTTGTTCTTGATCATTATGATCTTAATTTAATATAAAATCAAGCAATAGATGTACCTTTTAATCACAGAAATGGTGAGGTTCTCTAGAAGTGTAAGAAAAAAATCGGCAATTTCATACTTTACCCCTTTCATACCTAACCCCTATTATAAGAAAATATTAGGTTTAAATGACACATAATACAAAAAAGCTAACGGTAATATCAACCTATTTTAAAGTATAAACTTGAAATAAGTGTGAAAATACTGTACCTAACAGAGCTACATCAATACGAATATTTTCATAAATACACATCAGGTTTTAAAAACAACCAAGTCAATACTCGCAAAACTTAAAACAAAACAACAAATTCAACACACGATGTCAAACAATACGTTCACAAGCGTACACCCTTCGACAAACAAACATATCCACAAATTTATCAAGTAAATACAGAATACATTACTATACCTATTTAAAATCTAAGTTTTAATGTGTCCAAAACGTGAAGTTGTCTTAAATATTTTCTTAATAATTATGTAACAATCAACTATTGATGTACAGGATTGAGAAATATTCTTAGATAAAATACTGCATATCTTATTAAAATCAACTCGGGCTATCATAAAGCGATAATTGTACGATAACTTTATTAAGGGGCCGTCCATTAATCACGTGATCTTTTTTTAAGCATTTTTTAACCCCCCCTCCCCCTTGGTGATACATGGTGAGGTTTAAGACTACCCCCCCACCCCCCATCTAACATCACGTGTATTTTTCGTATCTACAAAAAATCTTAAATTTTTTAGAACTAGAATTGTCTTGCGCGCGCAAGCGCGCGTGTTGAATTTATATATTAATTTGGTACCGTATATCATGTATCATGTATGTGTCATGATATATTTTTGTGTCATTTTACTATAATACATGTAACTGTCAGCCAATCACAAGCCTGGAAGCTTGGCTTCACATATATTTGATCTCCTTTTTATGTTAGGATATTTTAGAATATTATCTTAAATACATGTATAAAGTATAATCTTATTTTATTCTGAAATTAAGGCCCATGATAAAAATGTCTGATAAAAATGTCTGAAAGGTTGCAGGTTGTTTTTGATTGGCATAAAAATAATAATAAACGAATGGTGTAATCATGCGAAAAACATATAATTGTACTTTTTTTTTTTTATGATTTTGTAATTTTTGCATTTTTCAATGCTATTTTTATACTTATGGTAAATTTTAAATAGAAAAATATTGGAAAAAATTAACTCGGCCACAAGTGAATTCTCAGGCTATTCTAACTGCTTGCTGCTTGCTGAATTCTAACCGCTGAGCTACCGAGACTTAGGTCTCGGTAGCTCAGCGGTTAGAGCATTGGACCGGATTTCCAAAGGTCGCTGGTTCGATTCCAGCCTGCCTCTCGATCTACCGATCGATCGTCGCGTGAGGATACGTGATGGACGAACATTGTGCATCTGTAGACTATTATTGCTCGGATTAGGTTGCTTGTGACATGAATTTACATGTTCCTTAACTTTCTTCTTTGTACAGAAGTACAATCCACATCGTCGGCACGTCCTTTCCAAAAGTTGCTGACGATCCTTCTGCAGACTAGGGCAATACAGGTCATAAGGCAATTTGTTAAAGCCCTCATGCGTTGGGGTGATTCCAAGAGACCGACGCAGAAGAAATGTAGCAAACGTCTTGCCATCATGCTCTTGAGGCTTCGGAATACATAAGCCACTAGATGTCTGCAAAATTGGGTAAGGAGGTATAACAAAGCGTTCCGAAAGAATAAATCGAAGAGAACTCCGCATATATCCACAGCAAGTGTGATCATCACACTTCACCATCTGGTAATGATATTAAGATATTTTAATTGTATTGTCGAATAGGTAAGAAAAATAAATGATAAAATAATAATAAGTGAGATTTTACTAATGTACCTGAAGCAAATACTGACTCTCTCGCACATGCTCGCTATACCACTGCGGAGAAGGCAGGTCTGGAATAAAGCTTTCAGCACTGTCGTCGAGTTCGACATACTCTGCTACGACGTCATGGCCGTCGATAACCATATTATTCATTACTTCTGCGAGAACTGTTCCAGCCTTCTGAAAGTTCATTTTTTCAAGATCATGATCTTTTGTTCTCCCTTGTCCATCCAAATGAGTTCCATAAGAATCATGCGGAAGTATGAGTCCAGATAATTCCCGGCTTAAAGGCGCCATTCTTCTCTCGACACGGTTGAACGCGCTTCTGCCAGGTGCATTCGTAAAGATGAATATTGCATCTAGATCATGCTTGACAAAGTGGTGTATGGCATGGGAAATAACCTTTGGATATCTCGGGTTTTCGTCGGGTCCTCCATCAGATGAAATCTGTCGTCGGCGGCGCGTGAGAAGGTACTTCGTTCGTTGCCTAGCAACGGCGAGTCAAGGTCACACTACACGCTGCTTTTCGATGTAAAAATCGCGCGTTTGAAAAAATAATGAAAAAATAAATACACGTGATATCTTACTACACCCCCCCTCCCCCCTTGTCACATTTCGTGATTTTTGTCAAACCCCTCCCCCCCCCCTTTCAAGCCTCACGTGATTAATGGACGGCCCCTAAAGTCACAAAACTAAAGTAGTTACTGCGTATAAATCGGAAAGCATGCAATACGTCATTTTATTCGCCCTCTTGGGATAGTATTGCTCTACCTATTTTAGTAAGAGACAGAAAAAACTTTTTGAAGTGAAAACTTCTTTAGCGGCGTTGTGCACATCAATTTAAAATTTTTGGGATGGGTAGAAAATGTTAAAGTCGCGTCAGGACACGTGACCTAATCGAAAATTCGTAAGACGGAGGGAGAGTAGACCGCCGCGGCGTAGGAGAGGAAGTAATACCCCCTCTTTCTACCGCGCGGTGAAAATGTATGCCTGCTCCTGCTGCTTCGTTTAAGCTGTTTTCACTTCTGCCGGCACTCCCGGAGTGCAACCCCTTGTTTTTTTTTATAGTAGTTCTTGAACTAGATACAATCGTAGATTCGAACTAATACAAAACGCTACCGTTTCAAAACAGGGCTAGTTGTTATGTTATACAACTAATCGGACAGCAACATCAAAAAAAACATTTTAACGAACCATGTATATATAATTATAATACATTGTAACGAAAAGCGCGTAATATCGAAACATTACTTCAATCCTGTACAATGAGAATCATTTCAAAATAAGGCATTTAATTGTTTTTACTCTAAGTTACATTTAGGCACAACAGTTTATGGTCAAATTATAATATAAAATGCAATAATGTTCTCGTTTGTATATAAATACTATTATTTTTTAAATAAAATAAGGCATCCATAAAGTACGTTAGAAAAAGGCACTGAAATACAAGAACTAATAATATACAAAATAATTGTTTGTTAATAGAAATAAAATATTATAATTATACATAATTTTTTTATGGCAACTTCTTTTGACTGAACCTTTCTTGATACTTTACTGAGTCTTGGGACTAACTAGCACTTTTTATATTTCACGTTTGATCAAAAAAGATTCAATCAAATATGTAAATGTATATATGGACGGTCTATAAACATACAGGCACATTTTAAGAGCTATTAGTTGTAGAAATTTGCCATTATACAAGTTGTAAGGACTTGTTACCTTTGCCTTTGTAAGTTTTAATTTTATTAAGTAAAGTTTTCAGTATTAAAAATTGTTTAAAATCCACATGATTTTTGTTGTGCAAAGCGCGAAAATATTTCAGCCAATTACAAAGCACCATTGTAATATAATAAACTGTAGTCACTTTATTCTGCGGTCATAAAGCTCATATTGGGATAATAAATCGGTCCTTCTGAAGCCGGATTTCGACTGCGTCTTGCAGGCATTTCAATATGAAGCAGATATTAATATCGATAATATTATTACAAAAATAGTAATATTCCACGTAGTCCGCCTATTCCACATTATACTTTACTAAAATTATATAATTACAATCTAACACTTGACTAAATGTGAATGTTTACATTTTACTCGAATTGCACTTTCGAGGCAAAGGGACACGACACAGTCACTCCTTTGAGGAACTTAATCATTCTTAAATCAATATGTTGAGATCAATTTCATCTTTATTTTCTTCTGCATACGGTCCCTATTTGGTTAAGTCACAATTCTTTTAAAACTCGAGAGGCTGTCGATTTCTCACATTTTTATTTGGAATTTCTAATTCAGTGATCTATTTGCAACTTCTGGATACATGATAGCCAAGACAGCATTGTTTATTTTGTACTCATAATTTTACAAAATAGTCTTGAAATAGTAACACAAAAGTTAAACAACAAATTAGGATTATAATGGTAGTTATCCACCCCAAATTACTGAGATATTTTATTTAAGTCAAACCTTATAAAATGTTAATTTGATTTATATTTTACTTTTTATCTAAAGATATTATAGTTATAACTGTGTAGAGCAATTAATATGTCGAGTGATTGGATTGATTCACATAGAACCTATGTGAATACTAATAAGGATCATTTTGCTCTGAAATGTGAAAATTCTAAGACTACACAAGTCCATCCAAAATTCAGAGCAGAGGTCAGCTTTTTGCTTCGATTTTTTTCTCAAGACTCAGCTACAAAGTCCATGATGGCACAACTTTGACACCAAATAACATTGTTATATGTATAACAGCATGATTGCAACATTTATTCTTATTCATTTTATTTATCAAAATAACATATTTTTCTAGATTCAATAGTTTGCAAAGTTTCTCTTCTCTATCTTTAGTTTAGACTCACACAACAATGCTATTTGATCTTTTAAATTCTTAAAAATATTTTTATAATAAGTATAGAACACATTCACTCATTTAATATTTTAAGCTAAGGTTTTGTGGCTTCTTATGATAAGTTAAAACATTGAATAATTACAACTATTCTGGGGGGCAATTCTCGCTCTTTTTCTATGCTTAATTTATTTATTAAAAATGTAAGTAAAATCTCTACTACTGTCCAAAACCTTTGTTTTCAATGGTCTTTGACAAACATAAATGTCGAAGATTATTTTCAGTGAGTTTTAAATACAGATTTTACAAAGGCAAAGAAGGGAAACACGTAGGTAGGTGCCTAAGTGGTGAAGGTACCTAGGTGGAAACATAGCAATCTCTACCAAGCCACCTCGGCCATTATATATTAGTGATATGCTAGAAAGATGAAATGAAATCAAATGATAGAGAATGAGTTAAAACTAATATGTAGTTAGATACTTTTTTAAAAGAGAAAATGTTAATGAACATAAGTGAAATGAAATAATCTGTTACTTGAGCACCAAAAGCTCTAGATGTAGATTCAGAGTAATTGATAATACTAATTGAATGAAGTATTTAAATTAAAAGAAATACTCGGGTCAAAGAAATAAAGACAAACAAAGACAATCCGCACGCACAATCGGGGTACTTCCCGGTTGACCAATAGAGTTATTTCGGAAACGTTTTCTCGGAAAGTAGGTACTGAGGTTAAAGGCTCCAAAAAATGTCAAATACGAGATGTCGTAGCGCGAGAATCGGCACCCTGATCGCAAGGTACGTTTGTGTACCTATACCATCTAGCTATACCATCATAAACAGGTACTATCACTGGTTACTAAAATTTTAATTACATTAGGTGATTATTTGGGCTGAAAAGAATTTCTTTCCTTATCACACTCAGCTCTCTAATTCAGTTGGGTTTCATTCTACTAATTCAACTCTTACAATAAGATTGTTTTTTTTTTTCATTGTCACCAACAATAAACACAAAATGGTTAGTTATATACAATGATAAAGTAAAAATGGATAAAATTACAAGTAGAATTAATATCATGTTCTCATTTGAATCAAGGGAAGCCACAAAACAAGATAAAATAATCAATACAATAACAGAAAATTGCATTCCTCACTAAGCTCCTAGTGTACATACTTATATCTAAAATAATTGTTTTTTTTTAATATCCTTTCATCCGATATTTGTGCCAGAAACTTGTCGTGTAGATGCCACACCATTCCACGAAAATAAAACATTATTTACATCAATATAATATCTGTTACCTTGTCATATACATCCACGATCCACGAGTATAAGTATTTCCTAACATATGTCTTTATAATAGGTACGTTAAACACTTCCTACGATTCTTAAATGACACGTAATTTGAGCTGCATATCGGAGAGGGTGACAGGCGCCACAATAGTACTACAACTCCGAAACATTTCAAAAATTTACATTAAAACGAAATGCACAATGACACTGAGATTAGCTAATTAAATACGGGGTTCGATGGTATAATATCTCGAGTCATGTAAAAATAAAGCTGAGAACTACGAGGGCTGATTGATAAGTATCCGAAACGACGAATTAAAAAAAAAGATACGCAAAAAAAATATTACATTATATTCTGACGTCTTATCGAAAATAGAACGCCAAAATTGGATTTGATCGGGCTGATGGAATTTGTTTGACAGGACTTTGAACTTTCTGTGTCGTGAATTTTCTTAACAATGGAAAGAACGCGCCTCTACACTAGTCTATGGTTGCAGTCGCCAAACTCCTGAATGAATTACGGTTCGAATTGCTATTGGACCCACCATATTCCTCAGATCGCCCCATGCGACTTCCACTTATTCCCAAACTTGAAGAAAGGGTAAGGTGGTCAGTGATTTTCAACAAATGATGAAGTCATTGTTGCCGTAGATGAGTATGTTGAGGGGTTGGTGAAAACATTGTATCGAACTGGTGTAATGGTATTGGAAAAGCGCTTTACTAAATGCATTGAGGTAGAAGGTTGAGAAAAAAAATATTTTAAATGGAATATTACAGATTTTCTTTGTCGATTCGGAAACTTATCAATCAGCCCTCGTAGAGATGATGTGTGACCCGTGTGAAACCATGGAAACATCCTCTATCGACCGAAATTAATAACCTATCTTTAGATATGGATTGGGATATCTGAGATAAGCACATCTTAAGTTCCTTCGCGCACTTAGTGCATTTTATTTACCCGAAATATATATTTGGTAATTTCTTTCGGTTTTGTTATGGTTTTTTGGTTTCCCGACGGTTCGGCACCTTTTCAGTTGCAGTCAACCCGTGACCACGGCAACTGAGAAGGTGCCGAAACTTCGAGGAACCAAAAAAACCATACAAAACTGAGAGAAATTGCCAAATATATATTACGGGTAAATAAAACGCACTAAATAGTCCGCAAAGTTGTATTATTTCTATCTAAGATAGTTGATAGGATATTTTTGTTAATATGACCAAAACAACGACATATGCTTGGCAACGAAACCAGTATCTTAGGCAACTATCTCCCTATCCATACCTACAGATAGGTTATAAATTTAATTTCGGGCGTATATCTATCGCTCAGCGTTCTTTAAACATGACGCGAGATACAGATCCGTCGTCGATTGGTGGGATGTCGCCCGGACTAGGAGACCGACGATATGGCGTTATGCGGGGAGCCCATCTGCGTTAATACCTTATCGAGCCACTGCAGCGGTCCGTGGAGGTGAATCTCGATCCAGCACGGCGTCGACGTCACATCCTGGCGGTGGTACTCCGCCCCCCAGCCCTTCACGAACGACATCCTTATCGTGCACATCTTCGTCAGCTCGTACACCGCTTCGAAGCCGTGGTTCACGCTCTGTGAGAGCAGCTGGGCGAACTCTCTGTTGTTGAAGATCTTCAAAGAACACCCTGGAGGTATCTTGCAGACGGTGGAAGGGTGGAACCCGTGATGGTGGTTGCAGTTGCGACTCTGCACGAATATGGCCGCGTCGGACAGGCATTCCGCGTACACTTCTCCTCCTACGTAGTAAAGATGGACTCCTTTTCCAATGTGACGTCTCGTATTCTCTATCGTGGAGTTTCTGTTGACGTTGCTCAGCTGGCCGAGGCAGAATCGATCGCTGTTGCTCGAGGGGTCGGTGAATCCGTCCACGACGACAGAGTGGGAGCTGCAATGGAATACTTCGCCGACTCGACAGTTGAGCTCGTAGTAGGCGACGGACGCCCAGTACAGAGGCTCCTGATAGGAAACGGGTGCGACCTCACCTGGAGGTTCAGAGTCATCCGAAGGAGGGGAGTAGGCGGGAGGAGGCGTATCCGGCAATTCGGAACTGGCCGAAGGTGGAAAACCAGACCCTGAGTAGGAGACGTTATGGGGCATTGCCGGCTCCGTCGTCCTCTGGAAAGGCAGCAAAGAATGTCCAGGAGCGAACTCCGAATGTCTTGGCACCAAAACTGGGGGGAGGACGGGACTTTCGACGCGTTTGTAGTGGTAGGGGTTGATGCAGACTTCCTTCTGTTTCGCACTGAACGGGTACTGACATATTTCTAGGGGCTTGAGCTCGTGGTGGCTCTGGAGGTCGGGCCAGCGCCACACGCGGCAGTAGATCACGTGAGGCAAACCTTTTCTGTGTGACACCTGAAATAAAGAGAGAATAAAAGTCAAAGCAAAGCAAATGGGTACCAGTTTTTTTGAGGATTAGTAAAAAAACAAATTAGATTGAATTTATTAAAGTTTCAACAGGATTCTTGTCAGCTAAAAGAGTCTGAAACGGATGTTACGCAGGTGGTAGGGAAAAACTGACAATTCAAAAATGCATGTAATATACTCAATTGAATAAAGAATATTTTCATTTCCATCATAATTTGTTACCTGTATAATTATATAATCTTTTTACAAAAGATTATAGATAGATTCTGTACATTCAAATATCATTGAAGTGAAGAGTTGTTTGGTTGGATTTAAAAAGCTTTGAGCTTCATAAGATATTTTTTTAGACAAATAACACTTAGTGCACACGAATGAAATCAGGAGCCGTACAGGAGCGTCGGCATCGAAATCGGCTTCATATGACAGATGAATGTGACACATTGCTGCTTCTTTTTGACACAAATGAAAACTTACCAAAGAATAAGAGCAATATGTCACATCCATCTGTCAAATGAAGTCCATGTCAATGCCGATGACGAAGTTTCTTGCGGCCGCTCTTCTTATCAGTTAAAAGATGTATTGAATAGCTGGTAGGAAAAAAAAATTGACGATTCGAAAGCACTTATCTATAAGTCTATTTGATGATGCTGAGCATTTTGAGAAACATCTTCATTGTCACATGTTTTATCATCTTGTTTGACTTTTGAAGTCTTTTTTTTACATAAATTATTGACTAATAGTACCTGAAGCCTTCCATCAAGTGACCGCGGTATAGTGACACACTTTGAAGGTGTTCCAGGGCATGACAGAGCTCGTTCCAGCTCCTCGATGGCCCCTTTTCTCTTCTTCAGCTTCTTTACTAAACTGTCCACTGCTTTTTCCGCCCATTTCTCTTCTTCATCGCCCTGATAAAGGAAAAATTGCAATAATTATGTTTGTGTCAGTTAAATAGCTTGTGAAGGCACCTACCGGACGCCGCACAAAACATAACATACGCTGCAAGTATGGAATTACACCACCATGTAAACAGATGGCGCTGATATCTACTCTGTATGGAGCATAACTATCTAATCTAGTTAGTATGGAAAGCTACATCACGCAAGCGAAGTTTCACCAAGCCACTCACATATATAACCTGTGTGAACTAGGCACCCGACTTTGGAAAAACTACTTTTTTTTGGGTTTTTTGAAAGATTTCGATAAGTAGTGGATAGTAGTGAAACTAACTATCTAATCTAGTATGGAAAGCTACATCACGCAAGCGAAGTTTCACCAAGCCACTCACATATATAACCTGTGTGAACTTGGCACCCGACTTTGGAAAAACTACATTTTTTTGGGTTTTTTGAAAGATTTCGATAAGTAGTGGATAGTAGTGAAACTAACTATCTAATCTAGTATGGAAAGCTACATCACGCAAGCGAAGTTTCACCAAGCCACTCACATATATAACCTGTGTGAACTTGGCACCCGACTTTGGTAAAACTACTTTTTTTTTGGGTTTTTTGAAAGATTTCGATAAGTAGTGGATAGTACGTCCGACGCACATTAGTCGGACGGAACGCGGTCCCCGGGCTAACAACACCCAGTCTGGAGGAGGAGGTCAACATTTGACCTTCCTACTAGTGACTTACCAACTACCACCCCTTTCCATACTACGACCATCATTCCTACAATAATTACTTTTATTTTATTACAAAAGATTGTATAAGTTGTGCTTGGTGGCGTAGTTGTAAGAACGTGCAGACTGCGATTTTGGCGGTTAAGTAACTTTCGCTGTGGTGGTCAAGAGATGGGAGATCAAAAATTTCTTCTCCGTCTTTCAGAAGCTACTTTAAGCTGTTGGTGGTGGCTGCATTTACAACCTAACCCACCAATGCAATTAGTCTCGCTTCGTGGGACATGGTCTATTCTCTTTATGCATCCCTAAGGAAGGTCTGTGTCTCAGCAGTAGCGACATTGAAAATGGCTGATTGGTGATTATGATCTCTCATATCTTATTATAACATTACTATTGACAATAAAATATATTATTGACAATAATAACCTCTCAGACCCGGATTATGAGAACCAATAGATATTCTATTGTTCTCAGGACACCGGTGTCCGTTTTAGGGTGTATGAATAAATTTATTTATTTTACTTTTAGAAATTGTGCCAATTTTAAATCCATATTATAGAATTATTCATTTTATACAGTGAAATGAATTTAAATATCTTTTAATACCTGCTGCTTTATATTTATTTCAATACAGCTATTATTTCATTAAAATATTGACTCTTTGTCCCGTTGTTGTAATATTTAATTATATTGACTCTTGGTTTGTAGAACCTGATGTGCTATTGATTGATTTTAGTGTTGATGAAGTATATTTTATTTAACTTTTAAATATCTTATATAATTTGAAACATTATATTATATCAAACACAAACTTGTGAAAAATATAAAAGAAAACAACAAATACTAAAAAAAACATACTTTTGCATGTGCTAAAAACATGTAAACAAGTTCATACCATGAATCAAAATTCAAAGAATTGATGACTATGACCAATGAGTCACACACCCATAATAGTCCACACTATTGCATGTACCTCTGGCAAATAATCACTGTCCATTTATTGATAAATTTTGTCTGTGAAAATGTTATTTATTCTTGTTATCTTTCAGGAACAGGAATACAGCTTATGTTGCAAAATTCTAGGAAAAAATTTGTTATTGTAAATTGGTGTACTTATTTATATGTGATATTATTATGTGATACCATAGTTTTTTTCTACAATGGGGAAGTACTTGGCCTTGATCATACGTAAGGGTTATAGAATGATATGGCTGAAGATGCAAACACACCTCTTCCGGAAACCTCCCCACTGAGGAGGATTATTTTGATTTTATTATAAGTAACAAAATCAAAGTGTCCTGGTTGAAAAGAACAAGGTTATATTTGATTCATATTTTAAACAGATCTTCATAACAACTTCTTTAAATCAGTGAAACATACACCCAAACTTTCTATCTCCATAATGGTGAACCCATGTCATGTGGAAAGGTGTTAGTTGTCTATACTAATATTATAAAGGTCAATATTGTGGTTTTTTTTTGTAATTTTGTGCGTTTGTTTGTGGGAAGTAATCCCTGGAAGAACTGAACAGATTTTGTTTTAATCCTGAGTGAAGTGAGGCTACATTTGATTGTGATTATTTTTTTGTTTATGCGATGCAGCATGTTCTTGAACACAACATATGATAATAGTAAATCCTGGTTAATCATTCGTCATAACAGAATGTATTTACAATTTATCCATAGTTCATTTTGACAAAATACTACAATTTTAATTTAATAACCACTTATTGTTATAAGTTTTGAAATTCTGGTATTTATTCTGAATACCTATGTCGTAGGAGGATTTGATAAATAGATTTTTTGCAAAAATCCTAGAAATATTGCAAAAACACGGATAATTAGTTAATGGTGTTGACATTTCTCAATCTTACTGAAAAAAGATAGGGTTTTTGCAAAAATACTGGTTTAATAACATTGGACATTCTTTACTCTGATTGGTTTAATTTTTGGTTGCTTGTTAACTCTTATTCTGATTGGTTCATAGAAAATTTACTACACGTGAGAGAATAGTTTGACATTTGAAACATCAAGTCGTCTACATCAAATCAGAGAAGATGTTGTTTTGGACAGTCCAACCAGCCAATCAGTGTATTTAATAATAACCAGGGATTCTAGGCCATCCAGTTTTTCACAAAAATCCTATCTTTTTTCAGTAATATTGAGAAATGACAACACCATTGTCCAATTATCTGTGTTTTCGCAATATCCCTAGGATTTTCGCAAAAAATTGATTTATGTAATTATCCTGCGACACCTATACCAAGTTGCAGTGTTCATGCTAAGGATTTTGATTTTAGAAGCAACTAGATAAAGTTTGTTGAATTGAGTACATTTCAAAATTAAAGTAAGTTTTTTTTTTTATTAATGACGGGGAGACTCTTAGCCTTCATCATACTTGATGTAAAGTATTGATAAGGCTGAAGATGGAAGCGAGCCTCTCCCGGATTCCTCAACCACTGAGGAACTGGCTATTTTATCTCTAACTGCCAGAACACAACAATGCTGAAAACATTATTATGGCATCAGACTTAGATAAGATGGTGATACCGGTGGTTATTACCACTAGACCACAGAGGTGGTGTTACTGTAGATAAACAGAAATATATAAATATTTCCATACAATCACACCAATTATCTAGCCCACGCTAAGTATCATGAAGAACTTGTGTTCCATAACACAAGTTCTTCATGTTCATCCGTTATCTAGTATTCATATACTAGATAACGGATAAACATAATTAAATACTTTTTTTGTAAATAAATACATGATATACATATTTTATACACAAAATACTACTACATATATACAAAATGAAGTTTTAGTTTTAAAATAAACTTTCTCTGAGGAATGTCACAAAACTGACTTTATTATGTATTTCAAATACCTGTAGTTTTTACTTCTCCTTTTTATGTAATAGCAGTGCCCTTTTGGATTTCGCCCTAATATCATTATTGCATCAAAGAATTTGTGACATGCTTTATATAAAGGATCCAAATTGTTACTTTCAGTCAACTCAGACCAACTCATAAAGGCATGTATACTAAGTTTTTTAAATAAACTTAAATGCAACTTGATAATTGCTCAATTTGACCATATTTGTAATTCCTTCTGACATGCTGCGATTGTACTTTATTCACAGATGATTTTGACATTTATTATGGACATTTGTATTTTAATATTTCTTTATTCCATTTTTTTTTTGACATACTGCGATTATTTCTTAGTTTATAGATGATTTTGACATTTATATTTTTCCCTAATCAATAATTCTCTTTGACATGCTGCGATGGTACTTAATATAGTTCATAGACGATTTTGACATTTGTATTCTTATGTTTCTTTGTTGTTTTCTTTAATATTATTATTTTTTGACATAGTTCTCAAGATACCCCTTTGACAAATAGTATTGTGTAAATTTTGTACCTATTTATCATTGTATTTTTTTTTATATATAATCTGCAATTTTAATTTATTTTGGATTGTTACTATAATTCTACGAATAAATAACTTGCTGGCGTTTTGGGCAAACTGTAAGCCAGTAAGTACACTGTTTTAATAAATAAATAAATAAATATTCTGCAAGAGACTAAACAGTTGTCTGCACAAGGTTTTGCTAACAATTAATAGAAAAGGATAGGGCTATTTGAAATTTTTACCTCCTTCAGTAATAGAAAGGAAGCTATACTATTACCATTTAATTTACAAACTGCTGCCTTGCTTAGCTAGTTTAGCTTTGGGTCAGTCTTTTTGTTAGTGAGTTACAACTTCCAATTTAACAAATTGTAATAATAGACTCACCTGCTTCCAGCCCAATAGTTTCTTTACAGCCGGACTAGTAAATGAAAATAGGCTGTTCAGGCTGGACATTGGCCCACTGCTTGAGGACTCTCCATCGTCGGTGTCCATGGTTACAGGCTTGGAATGAGTCACACGTCCACCGCGGGAAACCGGACCCCGCAATTAATTCCACAACAGAAACGCTCAATCACCCATCGATTAACGCAGCACTTGGTATTCCCCACACCGTCCAAGATCCAATTACGACTGCAAAATAGCGATTAGGCTGACAAGCGTCCACCCGATTGACGATGTTTATAATTAAAATTTTCACTTGGTTTACACCATAACTTCACAAAATGTTGACTGTAGCAATCTTGTATTTTACGTTATTAATAAAACTAATCGGGAAACACAATGCTTTTGTACAAAAACTTGGAAAATGAAATAAAACACTTGTCAAAAGACAAAAACCACAAAACTAAACCAGAGAGCAGACAGAATACAGCAGAGCCAGAGACACAGACATTTTTTTTTTACTATTTTATCATAGACAATAAGGAAAGAATAGTGGTGGTCACGTCAATGGCGTGTGTGATTCATTTTAAATTTACTGATGGAACAATTGAATCACATAAAAATAGCATTACAAAATGCAAAATAAAAAAAAAAGGTATAATTGAATGTATAATTAATTTCAAGGCAAGGAATCAATTATCAGCAGCAAAGCAAATAAAATAAATTACCTGCCTTATCTATTATTTTATAAACGTTTTCTCGTTAAGCATGCTTACAGTAGCAAAAGCAACATATTGTTAATCGATTTTTAGGTTCCGTAGCCTAATGGTAAAAAGACGGAACCCTTATAGATTCGTCATGTCTGTCTGTCCGTCCGTATGTCACAGCCACTTTATTCCAAAACTATGAGGATTACACAGTTGAAACTTGGTAGGTAGGTGTATTCTGTAAACCGCTTTACGGTTTTTATACCAAAAAAAAATATATATAATATATATATATATATATACTGGGTGTAAATTGACCCTTAACGAAAACGAAAGTCTCGTATTCTATCTATTATTACGAAGATTTTTTTGTAAGGAACCATACCTGGGAAATCAATAGTTACGGTATTATTGACCAACAAAGTGACAAATCTTTTTGAGACTTTTTGATAAAATCAGTTAGTAAATTACATTATAAAACATACTTATTAATAAACTTCATGATTTTTCTTGGAATTCCTAACGAAAAATGCATCTGAACTTGACGAGCCGCAATGAACTCCAAATGCTCGCAAAAATTCGTGTCGCGCGGCGGCTACACAGCGAGCGCACACACACATTCGCATGATCAGCTGTTCCGGTCAACCACTGCTCGCGGTCGGTCACCCGACGCCCGCCCGTTTAAATCGTTGTCGTTGTCTCAGCCACATGACACCCACTGCTAGGTATAGGCCCGTTTAAATACACACCGACAATTTTGTAGATAGTTCAATAATAATAAAATAAAGTAACTTCTACTTTTCACAATTATTCAAAATCTCCATTTTTATCTAGCTTCTTACTTTTTACACTTTAATTTTCATCCGTGTCCAAGTAAGGTTTTTCGGCACTAAACAAATGCGATACGAATAAACAACAAAAGTTGTGAGAAGAATAAACCCGCCACGGGCAGTAGCCCAACCTGCGCTCTCAATAGTTGGGATCGGACGCTCCCATCAACTAGACCACCAAGGCACGGCCGCGGCGACGCGCAAAGCACGACGGCTTGTCCTTTAGATCTAATCGAATTTTACACCCCAGACGTTTTAAATTACTGGTAGAAGCTCGATGACTAAGTGGGCAAGAGCCGCGACCTGTGAATGTTGTGACTAAGCAACGTTCGCAATGGTTGGTCACAGGATGGGTGACCAAATACTTTCTATCTCGAGCTCTTTCGTTTGTGCTTCTGAACGGTAGGCACGTTAAGCCGTTGATCCCAGCTGCAACGGCAGTCCCTTCAATACGCATCGGGCCCGCGTGGAGTGTCATGGCCTAGTATCCTTAACTATCCGTAAGAAAGACCTATGCCAAAGCAGTGAAGACATTTAATGGCCGACGATAAATTACACATGATTCTTTAATTTTACCAGGATGGTTTAGGTAGGTATTTTGCATTTTACGATTAAGTAGGTAACTATCTAACGTGTCCAACAGGTTTTTCGGCACTAAACAAATGCGATACGAATAAATAACAAAAGTTGTGAGAAGAATAAACCCGCCACGGGCAGGAGCCCAACCCGCGCTCTCAAGAGTTGGGATCGGACGCTCCCATCAACTAGACCACCAAGGCACGGTCGCGGCGACGCGCAAAGCACGTCGGCTTATCCTTTAGATCTAATCGAATTTTACACCCCAGACGTTTTAAATTACTGGTAGAAGCTCGATGACTAAGTGGGTAAGAGCCGCGGCCAGTGAATGTTGTGACTAAGCAACGTTCGCAATGGTTGGTCACAGGATGGGTGACCAAATACTTCTATCTCGAGCTCTTTCGTTTGTGCTTCGGAACGGTAGGCACGTTAAGCCGTTGATCCCAGCTGCAACGGCAGTCCCTTCAATACGCATCGGGCCCGCGTGGAGTGTCATGGCCTAGTATCCTTAACTATCCATAAGAAAGACCTATGCCAAAGCAGTGAAGACATTTAATGGCCGACGATAAATTACACATTATTCTTTAATTTTACCAGGATAGTTTAGGTAGGTATTTTCCATTTAACGATTAAGTAGGTAACTATCTAAGTTATTTTTAGATTAAAATCGAACATGTAAAACTTAAATGCGATAAGATAAGAAATAAGTCCCATCGTGACCACGGCCCCTGTAAAGGTGTCGAACCGTCGGAAAACAAAACCTAAAACAAAACACAATAATCTCTTTTGTGATCTGATAACTCAAATAAACGTGCAGTTGGATTCGTAAGTGTTTCATTTCAATGAAACGTACACGCAAAACCCACAATGTCTAGTGAATAGTCATGAAATAATACAACATTATTTATTCAATCATGGATAAAAAAATATCATTTTTCAGTTACGTTTACGTTACTTTAAAACGAGAGTTTAATCTTTTTAATGCTGTCATCGCTAGTTACTTCGAAATAATTTTTAACATGTGATCAATACAAAGCAATTGTATCTGACACGGACTTCTAGCTTAGGTACTTGTCGCGAGTGCGTTACCCAAGCAAAATGTTGTGCTTTAGAGAGCACAGGTTCAAAGCACTGGTTTGAAAAAAATACCAATCAGAGATTTGTTTAAATTCATTTAAACATTAGTTTTTGAATTGGTTGACGCAAACCAATGTAATTAAATGGTTTCGAAAATCAGAAAAACGTATTTGCTAGTAAAATAGTACACTTTTAACCAAATAAATAGCTGCAAAAAATACCCGTGGTAAATACTTATTACGTCAAGAGTTTTAGTTATTGTAGCTTTACACGATATGAAATTAAAACAAATTTGATAAATTTAAGACTGGTCGTACTTTAGCAATCGAATACGCAGTTCCCATTACATTAAGAAACATGGCTAACATTAAACAAATTAAAGTGATTGAAGAACATTCATTCCTTTTTATTTCAGTTTTCAATTACGGCTATCATGAAAGTTTAAACTAAAACAAGAATAGTACAACAATTCTCTGAAAAGCCGACCAAATTGTAGAGGACACAAAAAAGCGACCGCACCATACATAAGCGTTACCACCTTAAATGGACGGGATAATACGAATGTTTTGTAAGGTTACATTTGAGTACAAAAGTTTTTGATAAAAATCTAGTCTCGCTATAACTCGAGAACTATTGGGTCGATTTAGCTGATTTTGTTTTTAAAATGTTTGTCATAATCCATGAAAGGTTTAGACGGTGAGTTTTTTTGGCATGTTCATTAAATACCTTATTGCAAGTGTGACCAGGCTTATAATTAACGCGGGCAGAGGCGCTGCACAATGACGTTTGAATCACGTTCATTATAAGCCTTGTCGCACTGAACTACATTTTAGAAGACAAGACACTAATGGTTAGACAGCAGAACTAACGTCTTGACAGTCGTAACGTAACCATGAAGTTATAGGTATATGTGAAGATACACGAATACCTACTTGAAGCTAAATTTTATGTACAGTACGACACAAAAGAAAAGAAAACGGACTTTTGAGGAACTTATTACCAACTTCAATGTAATGCAAAATGACGATTGTTAACATAGTAATTCTGCTGTCAAACTTTTAGCGTCTTCATAATAAATAGTTTTTTTCATATTAAGAAGTGGAAATAGTGAAATATTTGCTAAATGGTTGCTAATTATTGACTAGTGGTCCCCCATTATTTTCTACTCATTTGTGTCGCACTGTAGTGTTATCTCACTCTGTTTCTGTTCAGAATGTTTTAGTTTAAACTTTCATGATAGCCGTAATTGAAAGCTGAAATTAACACTAACGAGTGTTCGTGAATCACTTTAATTTGTTTAATGTTAGTCATGTTTCTTAATGTTATGAGAACTGCGTATTCGATTGCTAAAGTACGACCAGTCTAAAATTTATCAAATTTGTTTTTAGTTTTATATCGTGTAAAGCTACAATATCTAAAACTCCTGACGTAATAAGTGTTTACCACGGGTATTTTTGCAGCTATTTATTTGGTTAAAAGTTTACTAGTTTACTTGCAAGTACGATTTTTCTGATTTTCAAAACCATTTAATTACATTGGTTTGCATCAACCAATTCAAAAAGTAATGTTTATACAAATTTAAACAAATTAAGGTCTCTGATTGGTATTTTTTTCAAACCTGTGCTCTCTAAAGCACAACATTTTGCGAGGGTAACGCACACACTTGTCGCCCGTCTCGCTGCATTTCGCATCGGCCGCCCCGGGACGGGCGCGGGCGCGGGAAGGGCGTGCGGTCGGGTGCGCTCGGTGTCTGTCGGTCGGGCGTGGGGCGGAGGGGCGAGCAGTGGCTCCTCGGCGCGTGCGACCCGACTCGCGGCGCGGCGAAATCAAAGAGATTTGTCAAAGTAACTACTGCCTTTCTTGCTCGCCGCCGCCCGCCCAGAAATTTCTATGTTCTATCAGTTCGGTTTCTTACGTTATCGAATGCGTACATACATGCAGTTTTTTAGCCCCGAAATTTCGAATTCGAGTAAACTAAGTACTTACTGTTCTCGTGTTGGTGTGTTGTGTTGTGTGTTTTGTGTGTGTGTGAGAGAGTAATTTTTTGCTCAGTGTTATCGAGTGAGTGATAAGATAAAGCAAAGCAATCTTTCAAGATGCCTTGGCATGCGTATAGTGCTCGGGAGTATGTGAACATGCTTATGTGCTATGGTATGACCCGTGGAAATGCCTCTGAGGCGTTGCGACTGTACGGAGTTGAACACCCCAGCGCAGTTCAGCCCCGCGATCCTCGTGTTTTTACCAGAGCTGTACAGCGTTTGCTGGACCACCAGCCGATTGTGCCCGTCTCGGAGGGTGGTGGCGTCCAAATAAGACCTGCCACCGAACAGGCTATTCTTGATGTCATGCGTGAAAACCCTCGTTTAGGCGTGAGAACAGCAGCGAAGGTACTGCGTAGAAGGCCTGGTCATCGCGCTCGGCATGTAGTTCACACATGACAGTGCACAGAGTATTGAAAAGGGACAGGCAACGGCCCTATAAAATCCATCGGGTGCATGCACTCGTTTCAGGTGACGCGCAACGCCGAACAGCTTATTGCACGTGGGTCCTTAGGCAAAACATTAATTTTGTTAAGAACGTTATTTTTTACGGATGAGTGCACGTTCACAAACAATGGCTCCTGGAACCGAAGAAATTCCCATTTTTGGTCTCGGGAAAATCCTTCCCAAACTCAAGAGGCTGGGTTCCAGACGAGGTGGAAGCACAACGTTTGGGCTGGAATTATTGGAAACCAGATTTTGGGGCCAGTTTTCTTGCCACCTCGAATGGACGGGTCTGCTTATTTATCCTTAATAAATGGATACGTAACAGAAGTGTTGGAGAACATGCCACTGGCACAGTTATGACAGACGTGGTATCAGCACGACGGCGCCCCCCCCCCCCCCCCCACACATTGTGAAACCGGTTCGAGAGCGGCTCATGGAGCTATTCGGTGACCAGTGGATCGGAAGGCACGGTCCGCATGCATGGCCTCCGCGGTCACCTGACTTGACCCCTCTGGACTTTTTTTTTGTGGTGATATGTCAAAGACCGTGTGTTTGATAGTCCTTGCCAGACGGCTGACGAGATGCGGCAAAGGATTATTCAGGTTTTTGAAGATCTTAAGCAACGGTCGGTTCGGGAAGGCATCCTAGAGCGTGTGCATGAACACACCGTGAAACGGGCACGCTACTGTCTCCACGTTGGTGGGCGGCAGTTTGAACCGCAGCTGGTCAGCATCGAAAGACCAGTTGTTGAAGAAGACTAGGTAAGTACTTACTAACTACTTACGGCAATCAATAAACAGTTTTTATAAATTTTTGTTATGTTGTATTAAAAACACTAATCTGTTATTTAAATTCAAATGTTTCATCCGAGCATCGAATTTCGGAAATTGGAATTGAGTTATAATGTACTACTAAGTTATTAAGGCAACGCAGATAAGTAGGTAATTGACGAACTTGTACGATAGCGCAAACGTGAAACGCGGAAATCGAACCTAGCTAGGTCGTTCCGCTATTCGGGCGGCCAGCCGTCTGAACCACTAAGCTATCGGGCAGTTATTAGGCAAAATTTTAAGGTGCGGTTCATTACCGTCAATATCGATCGTTCCCTTTAAAATTATTGTCAACATCTTTTCTTGAATCAAGAAATAAGTGATTCTTCGTCAGCCATTTAATGTTCCCACTGCTGGGGCATAGGTCTTCCTTAAGGATAGTCAAGGAGACTGGGCCATGACCCTCCACGCGGGCCCAATGCGGATTAGAGGATTTTGGCGACTGCAAATGCAGCTCGGACCAACGGCTTATCGTTTCTTCCGAAGCACAAAGTAGCTCGAGATACAAAATATTTGGTTACCCATCCTCTGACCGGCCTTTGCGAACGTTGCTTAACCGTAAGATTCGCAGGCCGCAACGGTTACCCAATGCGTTATCGAACTACTTAAATAAGAGATTACTTTTGACAAAAAAAACTAAATTATGATAATTTTAAAACCCAATAAAGAAACGAGTAGTGGCCGCATAGTAGGTCGCGCGCTCGGCGCGCAGTGACACACACACACGCACTCAGTTATACACGCGCGTACTGTCGTGGTTGTGGCAGTAATCAGTATGTTGCTTTGGGCGGCTTGGGGGTGTTGCGCGCTTTACATTGCGTTCGTAGTAAATATTATTATTTTTGATCGATGAAAATGAAAGTAGTTTCCCAGCATTTATTTTTGGTAATATTACTTATTTTTATGTACACAATGCATAGCTCGTATATTCGTTAAGGCTCTTTTTACACCGTGTATATATATACAACGTGTTACTGAAAGGGGGTATCAACCCGAAAGGGAAAAATAGTGTACCTTGTGTAGATGCTTTGTGCAAAATTTCAATGAAAAAAAAAACACTTTTGAAAATTATTAAAATACTTACCATAAACCATTTTAAATTTTTTGCATGTAAACAATTGTGGCACAACACTATTGAGGTCACTGTCCTTATATCACATTTCGCTTTACACTATCACCATGTCTCCGCCCATTAGATTATTCTCCTTGCGTGTCCTGGTCGCCTGGTACCGGCGGCGCTCGCGCCTCTTGGATAGGTAGAAAAGCCGCACGCGCGGGCGGCGATCGTCAAAGGATTTCGGCGGCATCTTCAGACGAGTCGGCAGCTCACTGTGTCGGCGCTTCATTTCGCTACTGTAACAAACAATAATGATACTAAATGCTCTACAGTTAAGAGTTATTTTGCCATGGCAGTTTTTATTCTATTTTTACGTTCATAGCGAGTGATACTTAATAATTAAATAGGTACCGATAATTTTATTAGGTAGTAATTGTAGTAGGTTAGTTAAAGGGGATAAATTAAATTAAGCAATTCAAATAAATTAAGCCCGACACTTTAAAAATCGCCTAGGTACCGATTTAAGTAATTAATAAACTTACTTACGTTTCAAAGAAAGGGTTCGAAATGTCTTCCTTCCTGTTGTATGCACAGACCAGCTCGCCTGTAACTAGACCTCTGGTATTACGCAGCATCTCCGGCGTCACAGCGTTGAATGCGTCGATTATGCGCTGCTTCATTTGTTCTCTTGATGAACACTCGACGGCATAAACAATGTTTTTAATGTAACCCCATAAAAAGAAGTCCAAAGGGGTGAGGTCTGGGGACCGCTCAGGCCAGGCAACGCGGCCTCCTCGTCCTATCCACTGAAGAAAGCGCGCGTTTAAATGGTTTCGCACGTCACTCGCAAAGTGCGCCGGAGCCCCGTCGTGCTGAAATATCAGGTCATTTCCCATGACGAGGTTGACGTAACTGATCACTGGCATCACCGTTAACTCATCATCCAGATCGTTTCTGAGGAACTCTAAATAATTTGCGCCATTCAGGTTTTGCTCCAAAAAATGTGGTCCCACGAGAACATCTCCGATGATACCGGCCCACACGTTGATCCTCCACTGATGCTGGAACGTTGATTCGCATGATACATGCGGGTTTGTGTGCGACCAATAATGTTCGTTGTGCACATTATTAATCCCCGCTCTTGTGAAAGATGCTTCATCTGTAAATAGAATTTTGGAGGCAAAATCCGGTGAGCTTTCGACCTGAGTTCGATACCAGTCGCAAAACGACATGCGAGGTAAATAGTCAGCAGGAATCAGCTCCTGCGTGTGGCGATAGTGATATGGGTGCTGGCCATCTACGTGCAACACTCGCCAAACTTGCACGTGGTTAGCAGCCCCCAATGCCAGAGCAGCACGACGCGTACTGGTCCGAGGGTTTGCATCAAAGTGCTCCAGTACGGCTTCTTCAAAATCCGGATCTTGGGTCGTCGGGCGGCCAGTCACAGTTGATGGCTGAAACGAGCCGGTTGAATACAACCGATTCACCAGGCGCCTAAAGCAACGCAAAGAAGCCAGCTGCCTACGTTCAGGTGCAGCTGGTCTACCTTCTATGAACCTTTGATAATACAGATCCCGTGCTGCACTCAAGTTACCGTCGGTGGCACCCACACAAAGAATCATTTCATAATATTCCGGATTACTTAAAGACATTATCACATAACTAAAAACCGATTACTAGATGTCCGAACTTGTTCACATCAAAGCGGATAAATAGCGACTAATTTGTCACTCCCGCCGCGTAGCAGTCGTGTGTACTATTAGTCTACTCGGTCAAGATAACATGGCACCTGCAAATTGTACCCGTCTCTTTCACTCAATTCTGTCATGCCCGGAGTGTGAGAGGGATGGGTATAACCTGCAGGAGTCATGTTATCTTGACCGAGTAGAATTTTCTTTGCACTAGACCGGGAGGCGACCATCGGGCTGCCTTTTGTAACACAAGTTTACTTTTTCAAAGGGCAGGGCTACATTAAATTGTAATTTTGGTGGTTGTTGCAATAAAGATTTTTTTCATTTCATTTCATTTTCGGTAACCCTACCTACCACAATGACAAACTCATATTTAGGAGTAAGGCAAAAAGTTACGTTAAAAAAAGTTGGGTTGCCTAACCGCATCCTGGCCCTCTTAGTATAGTCATGAAAAAAGTGCAGCCAAAATGATGAGAAAAAAAGGGTATCATCATGAAACGCTGTTCATACGATCAGACTCGATAGGTAAGACTAGATAAATGTGCTCTGCCACGCGCCGTCTTGGGTACTTTGGCAGTCCGAACGATGTTAGCGGTGGATTGTGGGGTGGTTTTCATGCCATGGGGGTACCAGGTATGAAATTAACGTTTTACTGTAGCTTAGACCAACCTACA
Source organism: Chrysoteuchia culmella (assembly GCA_910589605.1). Taxonomy (NCBI): domain Eukaryota; kingdom Metazoa; phylum Arthropoda; class Insecta; order Lepidoptera; family Crambidae; genus Chrysoteuchia; species Chrysoteuchia culmella. Next base: position 1,404,687 of record OU342649.1, read on the forward strand.
ACAAAATCAGTAATATTAATGTATAGGGTTACAGGGAAATTCGACCTTAATACTTTAGGACGCTATTATTTAGGTCATTTCCGATACATTTTTTCTGATAATGCAATATCCAAAAGGTGTACCTTGTGTTAAAACTTAACCTAAACAAAAATAAATTATGTAACTCGAAATAACTGCTATCAGCCCCCTAATTGTCTAATTTCAAAATCTATCACAACCCCTTTCGAAGGTATTGTGGTTGTGATAGTGATATATGCAATTGTGTAGCTTATAGTCGCAATCCCTTTCGGAACGAATGATGTTTTAAATGACACTTCATTTGACACTTCTCCATAGATTTGAAAGAACTTATCGAGTGTCACTTTGCTTAGACAGTTAAATTTCGTAAATTCAATACCTTTCAAAACGCATCCTGATCACACATCATCAGCCTGTGGACGTCCACTGCTGGACATAAGCCTATCCTAGCTCACGCCTATTGTGGCGTTCATAGAAGGTTATTAGTCTACTGCTACCACGCTGGCCAGACGGGTTGGTAGAGGGTTTGTGTCAAGTTTTCCTTCTCTTGCACAGGTTTTCAATGCGTCGAGACTCTTATTCGACTTTTACGACATCCCATGTAAGGGAGTGGTGACACTTGCATTCTTAAGCCGTCACCACACGGCACAATCACAAGTCACGATCACAATCCCTATCAAATGTCGAATAGT